>JAZHEH010000174.1:5557412-6946765 GCA_036589455.1 Ateles fusciceps | reverse complement strand
TTTCGAAAAGATCAACAAAGTAGACAGACCACTAGCCAGATTAATAAAAAAGAAAAGAGAAAATAATCAAATAGATGCAATAAAAAATTATAAAGGGGCTATCACTGCAGATTCCACAGAAATTCAAACCATCATCAGAGATTATTACAAACAACTCTGTGCACATAAACTAGTAAACCTGGAAGAAATGGATAAATTCCTGGACACTTGCATCCTCCCAAGCCTAAACCAGGAAGAAGTCAAAACCCTGTACAGACCAATAACAAGGTCTGAGGTTGATGCAGCAATTAAGAGCCTACCACCCAAAAAAAAGCCCAGGTCCAGATGGGTTCACAGCCAAATTCTACCAGACATACAAAGAGGAGCTGGTACCATTCCTTCTGAAACTATTCCAGACAATCCAAAAAGAGGGAATCCTTCCCAAATCATTTTATGAGACCAACATCATCCTGATACCAAAACCCAGCAGAGACTCAGCAAGGAAAGAAAACTTTAGGCCAATATCCATGATGAGCATAGATGCAAAAATCTTCAATAAAATACTGGCAAACCGAATGTAACAGCAAATCAAAAAGCTTATTCACCACAATCAAGTAAGCTTCATCCCAGGGATGCAAGGCTGGTTCAACATATGCAAGTCTATAAACATAATTCACCACATAAACAGAACCAAAGACAAAAACCACATGATTATCTCAATTGATGCAGAGAAGCCCTTTGACAAAATTCAACAGCCCTTTATGCTAAAAACCCTCAATAAACTAGGTATAGATGGAATGTGTCTCAAAATAATAAAAGCTATTTACGACAGACCAACAGCCAATATCATACGGAATGGGCAAAAACTGGAAGCATTCCCTTTGAAATCTGGCACTAGACAATGAAGCCCTCTCTCACCACTCCTATTCAGTATAGTACTGGAAGTTCTAGCCAGAGCAATCAGGCAAGAAAAAGAAATAAAGTGTATTCATATAGGAAAGGAGGAAGTCAAATTGTCTCTATTTGCAGATGAAATGACTGTATATCTAGAAGACCCCATCGTCTCAGCTCAAAATCTCCTGAAACTGATAAGCAACTTCAGCAGTGTCTCAGGATACAAAATCAATGTGCAAAAATCACAAGCATTCCTATACACCAATAACAGACTTAAAGAGAGCCAAATCAAGAATGAACTGCCATTCACAACTGCTACAAAGAGAATAAAATACCTAGGAATACAACTAACAAGGAACGTAAAGGACCTCTTCAAGGAGAACTACAAACCACTGCTCCACGAAATAAGAGAGGACACAAACCGATGGAGAAACATTCCATGTTCATGGTTAGGAAGAATCAGTATTGTGAAAATGGCCATACTGCCCAAAGTAATTTGCAAATTCAACACTATCACCATCAAGCTACCAATGACCTTCTTCACAGAACTGGAAAAAAACACCTTAAACTTCATATGGAACCAAAAGAGAGCCCGCATAGCCAAGTCAATTCTAAGCAAAAAGAACAAAGCAGGAGGCATCACACTACCTGACTTCAAACTATACTACAAGGCTACGGTAATCAAAACAGCATGGTACTGGTACCAAAACAGAGATATAGACCAATGGAACAGAACAGAGGCCTCAGAGGCAACACAACACGTCTACAACCATCCAATCTTTGACAAACCTGACAAAAACAAGCAATGGGGAAAGGATTCCCTGTTTAATAAACGGTGTTGGGTAAACTGGCTAGCCATGTGCAGAAAGCAGAAACTGGACCCCTTCCTGACACCTAACACTAAAATTAACTCCAGATGGATTAAAGACTTAAATATAAGACATAACACCTTAAAAACCCTAGAAGAAAATCTAGGTAAAACCATTCAGGATATGGTGTAGGCAAGGACTTCATGACCAAAACACCAAAAGGATTGGCAACAAAAGCCAAAATAGACAAATGGGACCTAATCAAACTCCACAGCTTCTGCACGGCAAAAGAAACAGTCATTAGAGTGAATCAGCAACCAACATAGTGGGAAAAATGTTTTGCAGTCTACCCATCTGACAAAGGGCTGATATCCAGAATCTACAAAGAACTAAAACAGATTTACAGGAAAAAAACAAGCCCATTCAAAAGTGGGCAAAGGATATGAACAGACACTTTACAAAAGAAGACATACATGAGGCCAACAAACATAGGAAAAAATGCTCATCATCACTGGTCATTAGAGAAATGCAAATCAAAACTACATTGAGATGCCATCTCATGCCAGTTAGAATGGTGATCATTAAAAAATCTGGAGACAACAGATGCTGGAGAGGATGTGGAGAAATAGGAATGCTTTCACACTGTTGCTAGGAGTGTAAATTAGTTCAACCATTGTGGAAGTGGTGATTCCTCAAGGACCTAGAAATAGAAATTGCATTTGACCCAGCAATCCCATTACTGGGATTATAAATCGTTCTACTGTAAGGACACATGCACACAAATGTTCATTGCAGCACAGTTTACAATAGCAAAGACCTGGAACCAACCCAAATTCCCATTGATGATAGACTGGACAGGGAAAATGTGGCACATACACACCATGGAATATTATGCAGCCATCAAAAACGATGAGTTTGTGTCCTTTGTAGGGATATGGATGAACCTGGAAACTATCATTCTCAGCAAACTGATGCAAGAACAGAAAATCAAACACCGCATGTTCTCACTCATAGGTGGGTGTCGAACAATGAGAACACATGGACACAGGGAGGGGGAGCATCACACAGTGGATTCTGTCATGTGGAAATAGAGGAGGGACAGCGGGAGGTGGGGAATTGGGGAGAGATAGCATGGGGAGAAATGCCAGATATAGGTGATGGGGGAGGAAGGCAGCAAATCACACCCGCCATGTGTGTACCTATGCAACAATCTTGCATGTTCTTCACATGTACCCCAAAACCTAAAATGCAATTAGAAAAAAAAAGTAAAAAAAAAAAACTATACCATATGGTCAGTTAATTCTGTATAATAAAATTATGCAACCACAAAAATAACATTTTTACTGTCTCAAAATTGAAATAGTTTCCAAATACTTTTTTCAGAATTAAAACAATATAATTTCTTATTTATAATAACTTTAAGAAAAAGACAAAAAAGTCACCTTTTAAACATTTCAAGATCAATACAATTAGGTTTATACTTATAAGGTAAACAAACTACTAAACACATTATTTATTAAAATGAATTGATGTAATCTATGTGGCTTATTAAAATGATTAATGTGGCCTATGGATGAAAATCTCAATGAAGATATGATTTAAAGCATATAATAACTATCACATAAATACATTACTAAAACAAATATGAAACATAATTTAAAATCTTTAGAGAGAAATACATGTAAGTATAGAATATTATAAACATTTCAGAACATTATTAATTTTAGAAATAAATACATAGAGTGCTGGAGCAGAAGTTATATAACCACTAATACAGATTTCAAATAGCATTCATTGCAAAACATCTGGGTTGTTTAAATGGAACAAATTTCAGTTGTCAAAGATCTCCAGAGAAAGGCCACCAAGAACACACCAATAGTTGAACAAGTTGAATTTATGACTGTTTGTGTGAAAGGAAAACAGACAGTAAAGAAAGCCATAGTGCCTCTCTCAGCAAGAGAAAAACCCATTAGAGGATTTGAGCTTTGGTTGGGTAATTCAGGGGAGCGTCCGAGGAAGTCAAGCTTTCATCATGATTGGATGCTGTCAGGAAGCCAGACAAGTTTATAATTGAGAACCTCAACAAATCTTATCTACAGGAAGGGCAGACTAGGTAAAGAAGCAGCCATAATTCATTTTAACAGAGACAGGGGCATATTTGGGTACTTCATGGGGTGTATGGTGACCTTGTTTTGTCTCACTTTATCATCCCCTCAAAGTGACCTGATGCTGTTATGCTCTGTGAGATTGTTTATGTTCACCAGGAGAACAGTGTTCTCTAGCTGTGAGAATCAAGCAAGCTTGTAATAACACATAACCCTACCTGTGAGCTTTAGACCAGTCCAGGATGTTAGGTGTCATTTTCTTTCTCACAATTTAGTATAGCAGATAGCTACAAACTAGATATTCAAAACATAGAGTCTCATAAAATAATATAGTGACAATTCTGGAAATGATGTGAACTCTGCTTTATAATGTATTCATAGTTGTATGATTACATTGTCTTAAAAGAGTTTAAGTGAATTGCCAACACATCACCACTGATTTTTGACACAATAGGCAAGCATATTCATTTCTTTTGATCTGAGTACTGGAAATTGTCTTCTATACCAGGTTATTCTTCCAAATGACATGGCATATGCATTTTGATAATGCAGTCACTATGCTCTAGAATAGAAAGTCATCAAGTGGTTCATAAATTTTGTTCCTTTTACACTGGTGGCTAAGGAAAGGTAAACAGATATAATTGGAAGTTGAGGATCTAGGATACCATGATCTCCACAATTAAGTCAGGCAGATAAGCTCTGGTTATATCAATATCATATATTTCATCTTACGTATGTATATATGATGCAATTTATTAAACTATAATCATACATATAAAACTGTACCCAATGTTTAATAAAGCATGTTTATTTAATTGTTAAAAATGATTATAAACACTGATGTATGCATTAAATGTTGTACAAGTGCATGGTACTAAATTATTATGTGATAACAAAGAAAATTTGATTAACAGAAATAAGTGTTCAGAACAACATAACATTCTTTTTAAATTTATTTTCTTGGTTTTTTTTTTTTAACTTTTATTTAAAGTTTAGGGGTACATGTCCAGGTTTGTTACATAGGTAAACTTGTGTCATGGAGGCTTGTTTTACAGATTATTTCATCACCCAGGTATTAAGCCTAGTACCCATTAGTTATTGTTTTCTAATCCTCTTCCTCCTCCTACTCTCCGTCCTCTGAAAGGTCTCTGTGTGTGTTGTTCCCCCTCTATTTGTCTATGTGTTCTCATCATTTAGTACCCACTTAAAAATGAGAACATGTAGTATTTGGTTTTCTGTTCTTGTGTTAGTTTGTTAAGGATAATGGTCTTTTCAGAAATCGATAAGGATTTTTATTAAAATGCAAGTGATACGTAAGTGAACAATGGTAGGAAGCTAATTGGCACATTTTACCATTTCATCTCACTAATTTGTTACACTAAAGACCTTTGAAAAAAATTACATAAAATTTCAGCATTTTAAAATATTTAAATTGTGAATTTAAGTTCAAAATTATTCACTGGGTTTCAAAACTTGCTTCACTTATCTGTAACAAAGGAGATAAAAGTATATTGCTAATATTGCTATACTCTTATAATAGGTTATGACAGTTTGCTTTTTAAAAGAATATGCATTCATCGAGCAACTGGAGATTTAATGCATGCAATTGGTGTTCAGCAGAAGAAAGAGATATTTCGGTATTTTTTAAAAAAACTACTTATATATTAAGTTCAATAAGTCCTTGCTTGATGTTGCTGACAAGTTCTTAGAAACTGTGACTTTAAGCAACATGACATATGGAAAGTCTTTGAGTAACATCATTTTGTTCAACACTGGTTATAATATTGGTAAGGAAAAAATGTTTTTTTAATATGTCATCTTGAATACATATTTAGAATTTGAATGTATTTCCTACATAAAACTATTATATCTAGTAAATTAATTAGACCATCCTCTTTTCAGAATAAAATATTTACCAACTGTGATGGGAAGAAAGGACAGTGATTTATGGATTGACAAGGAAGGTTGAAATACATGCTGAATAAAAGACAGATTTAACTATATGGCACTGGAAACAATTTGAGTGTGAAGGACATATTTTCTCTCAAGGATTATATAATATGAGAAATTAATCAGAAATCGAAGCATTGAATTCCACCAATTAGGAAAATTTGTAGAATGGTATGAAATATAAATGAAGAAAATACATTTTACAATATAGAAAATTTAGAACCATGGTGCATGTCCCACTTAACAACCAACATAATAAAAATTTGATTGTGCAAAAGGTGATTATTAAATGTACTAATAAGAGTTTGATGAGGGTGGATATTGAATGCTAGGAGATGGGTAATGGAAAGTTTCAATAAAGCATTTTCTAATAATTTCATAACCTTCTTGACTTTCAATAGCTACGTGCTACCTCCAGTTTATTGGTGGATCTCCTGTCACTGGGTTTCATTAAAATAAAAACAAATCTGTGGCATTTTTGTCAAGTCAAAAGAATCTATGCAGAGTTGTGACAGGAGCTGCATGTGAATACAGGAGTCCCTTTACTACATTCAAAGGAAGAATTTGCATGTTCTATTCCAGACAATTACTTGTTCTCAGCCATGTCTGTCCCGATATGGCTATCCAGACGTCTTATCTTCCAATTCCTCTGACTCAGCAAATCTTTTTATTGTGTCCTATGGAATTCATGGCCAGTCAGCACAAAATGCTATGTAATCTCAATATATTTCTTTTATTTGAATGTTGCCCTAATAGGAGATTGTGTTGAGACACAGCTTGTTCAGCTTGTGTTGAGTTCTACTTTAATTTCAATTTGGCAGATGTGGGAATTAAGCCATAGAGTAATTGCATAAATTGCCCAAGATTATGCAGTTTCTTTAAAAAGGCATGATTCTGGCTTCAGATTCTGAGCTCACAACCTCAAAAGTGTACAGTTTCACTAAGAGCTGCTGTGACATGATGGGCTGTGGCCTGTGACAATGTCAATGAACTTGTCTCTGACTTGGGGTGTGGGTGAATTGCAGAGTGCCATATATAGAAAGATGTACACACACACACACAAAAAAAAAATAATTAAGAATAAAAGATCTTGGATTATCTTTCGAGCAGCATGATTTGAATGATGTCTCATAAGCAGTGTATATATAAATCCAGCTGTGATTAGGGATATCTGAGCTGGCAGAAGAGACCTGGGAATTATGAGTCCATCAATAATAATTAAAGACATGAACATGAGATACAAATGCATTGAAAATAGAAGCAATTTAAATTGTCATTGATTTATCAATAATAGACACATGTAAAGAACAGGCAGAATAAATTAAATGAAGAGAAACTGAGAAAAAACATCCAGAGAGGGAGGGAGAGAGAGAAAGAAGGAAGCAAACTCAAAAAAGTATGGTGCTCCACATGATAGTATAAGTGAACAGAGTTTTTGAAGGTAAAATTCAAATGTACAACAGCCATGGTTTAAATATTTATCTCAAAACTTAATGTAGAAATGTAATATCAGTGTAATGATATTGGGAAGTGGGGTCTTTATGAAGTGATTAGGCCAGGAGGGATCTGCCCTCATGCGTGGGTTAAACAACTTTTAGAAAGGGCATTCAGCTCATCAATGATAGACTGGATAAAGAATATGTGGCACATATACACCATGTAATACTATGCAGCCTTAAAAAAGGATGAGTTTCATGTACTTTGCAGAGACATGGATAAAGCTGAAAACCATTATTCAGACTGACACAAGAAGAGAAAACCAAACACTGCATATTCTCACTCATAAGTGGGTGTTAAACAGTGAGAAGAAATGGACACAGGGAGGGGAACATCACACTCCAGGGCCTGTCAGGGGGTGGGAGGCTAAGGGAGGAACAGCAGAGGGTGGGAGGATTGATGAGAGATAGCATTAGGAGAAATACCTAATGTAGGTAACAGGGTGATGGGTGCAGCAAACCACCATGGTACATGTATATTATGTAACAAACCTGCACATTCTGCACATATACCCCAGAACTCAAAGTAAAATAAATAAATAAAAAATAGATAATAAAATAAAATAAGAAATTTAAAAGGGCATTTAGAAATGAGTTTCAGTTCCTCTGTTCTGTCATGTAGGGAACAGTGTTCCTTCCCTCTGGAGGTTACATCTTGGAAGCAGAGATGGGGTCCTTACCAGACAGCAAACTTACTGGCGCCTTGATCTTAAACTTCTCAGCCCCCAGAACTGTGAGAAAAAAACATTCTGTTCTTTATCAATTACCCAATTTCAGGTGTTTTTTTTTTTTTTTTTTTTTTTTTTTGTAGAAGCACAAAACAGATTACGATAACAATTCCTATCTTTCTTCTTATATAATTTTAATATAATTATTTTCTAAGATTCCCAAAATATTAGCCCTGATATTTTCTTCCATTATTTACAGAAATTTTTCTTAAAAAAATCAGCTTTTATTTTAGATACAGGGGCACATGTGTAAGATTGTTACGTGGTATATTGGACCCATGTAGTGAGCATAGCACCCAATAGGTAGTTTTTTCACCCATGTCACCCTCTTTCCACTCTTTACCTAGTAGTGTGCAGTGTCTATTATTCCTATGTTTATATCCATGTATACTCAATATTTATCTCCCATACATACATTCTTAGCATGGGGATACCCTTCTTACTTGTAGGGCAACAGCAAACATTGCTATTTGTGGACTTGCAGAGTTTTGGTTCCACTGGCATTAGAACACATTATTATTCCATTAGACCAAGACCTACTTTATAGCAAAGAAGGAGAGCAAGTGGGCCCATGACCATGAGATAACATACTGACCCACCTAGAAGCTGTCAGCATGAGAGAGTGTTGAAAAGGCCTGCACAGATAAAATGCCACTTTGGAGCCAATACTTTCTGAGAAATGTGTTTCATCATCTAGGATGCAGCATATTGATTGAATAGAAGACCTCTGATTGTTCTGTGGCTCTAGTGGAAAGAATATAGGCATTTGGAATATAAGGTATGCAAAGAGGAGTGGCCCCATTAATTAATATAGTAGTTTCCCCTTATCCTCAGTGGATATATTCCAAGACCCCCTCCGATCATGGGTGCATGGAATTGCAGGTAGTACCATATCCTATGTATAGTATTTTTTTCCTATATATACACATCTATCATAAAGCTTAATTTATAAATTAGGAACAGTAGCAATAACAATAACAACACAATGAAACAATTATGACAGTATGCCAGTATTATTCATCTTGAGATCTGGGATTATTGTTAGGTAAAATAAGGTTTACTTAAGCACAAGCACTTTGATACCTCCATAGTCATTCTGATAACCAAGCTGGCTACTAAGTGACTAATTATAACAGTGTGGACAACATGCTTATATATGTGCTGGGCAAAGGGATGATTCATGTCTCAGAGAGGACAGAATGTGATGATATGAGGTTTCATCACGCTACTCAGAATGGCTCTAAAGCTGGTATTGCCTATCTCAGTGCCCCATGTCAGGCTCAAATGAACTGCCCTTTATACTCCTACCCTGCTCAGTTGCTGTACGCTGGCTGGTCTGAAGAAGATGAAGAGACTTAGGGTAAAGCCTTTGTGCACTGAAGCAGACTCTGAAGAGCTCAAACTTGAAGGGGGATCTCATGGCACACCTTACTGTTTGCCATGGTTCCCCTCACATATGATTAAGAAGAAATGCCTCAATCAGGTGATTTGGCAAACACTTATACACAACATCTGCCAGTCCACACTATTCAGAAAAATGCAATGCCATTCCTTATGGAAAGTTGCCTTAGTAATCTGTGTGAGTCTTCATATTAAAAACAAACTATGTTAACTAATCACAAAGATGGGGAAGAAACTTCACTTTTTTCTCCAAAGCAGACCGTGCATAAAGAGCCACCTTGAACAAAGTAAAATTGAGCATAATAGCTGGAGAAGAAAGTTATTAAATGAATCATCTTCAGTTACATTTAGAGTAACTGGAATTTACTAGTAAGACTGTGACTTTTACTGAAAAATATTAGCTAGTAAGTTGGGTTATAACACTAATTTACATTCAGCAATCTTTGGAATAGTCTTAAGCCTGAAAATAAATCTTTCATTTCCAAAGATCTCAAAGCTATATAACAATATTTATTTAAAATAAAATATCTCAGCTTGTGGCAACTAATTTAGAACCAAACTAAAAGTCAGTTTCAGTTCAGGTAATGAGGACATAGTGAAGATAATAGAAATATTAGCCTCATGGGAAGAAAAGATATATAGTGATTGTAATTTGAAATACCCTTCAATCTCTTAGTGTAATCTTCCTCTATGTATTCAGGCTCATAAATAAGTAGGACAAATGAGAGTACGTAAATATTCCAGAATGTAAGGTATTTCTACCATCTTTTTTCTTCAAAGCAGCAGCCATGACAAGGTTGGTATAATTATTTAAGTGCATTCCTGTGAGGGGAAATAATGTGACTCTGATCTTATTGAACAATAAACACATCAGGCGAAATGATTAGCATTGAGACTTTAAAGACACAATTCCAAAAACATTTTTATACTAAGCTCCAAATAGAAGCACATTAAAGTTTGTTAATAAGCTACTTGTTTCTTTCTAAAGAGTCATGATAAGTTTTTAACACAGAAATTTGAGTATTTTATGTCAAGAATCCATATTAACTTATAATAATAAAAACTACCCTTTAATTGATATTAGATAGGTTTAATCTAGGCTTTCTGAAATTGTACATGAATGGTATTTGGTAGCTGCACTCTGAATGAAGAGACTAAACAGGCTTTGTGTGAGCAACAAGGCTGTTTATTCATCAGGGTGTGAGTGGGCTGAGTCTGAAAAGAGAGTGAGCGGACAGCCATGGAATAGGAGTTGGTTTTATATGTTTGGGGTGGGCAGTGAGAAGTTACAGTTCAGGGTGTTTATTTGCAAGCCAGGGGAAGTGTTGCTGGCAGGTGGGGTGTGTCACAAGGTCCAGTGTCACAAGGCTGGGTTATCAGTTAAGGCAGGAACGATACAGCCGATGGTGCAGTTAGTTTAAAGGACCTTACAGTAATGCTTTCAGTAGAATTCTGTTTGTTTCTTTCTCAAAAAGACATTTTACTTGTTGTTTAAATAGACACAAAAAATTTGTGTTCAGTGAGTGTTTATTCATCACTTTCCTTGTATCAGGAACTGTGAAAGACATTAGGGCTGCAAAGATATATAAGCTATGATACCCAGCAAATTAGATTGACTATTCTATTTGCAATAAAATTTACTGAGTAGAATCATTTATGAAGCAAATGCTACGGGAACACGTTGGTTTGAGTGACTAATACAGCAAAAGGCATTTGTAAATATCTTACCTTTTGAATAGAAATTTTAAAAATATTTTTAGAATCAGGACCTGACGCTCGTATAAGTTTAAGATCCAGGCCTCATTTTTGGTCTTCTTGAAGCTGCTTCATAGAAAAACAAATACAAATAAAATATAAGATGCTTAATTCTCCCTTTTGAAAATAAGGGAAGGCCAGGCACGATGGTTCACAGCTGTAATCCCACCACTTTGGGAGGTTGAGGCGGACAGATCACTTGAGTCTAGGAGTTTGAATCCAGCCTGGCCAACATGGTGAAATCCCATCTCTGCTAAAAATACAAAAGTTCAAATTAGCCAGGCGTGGTGGTACATGCCTGTAGTCCCAGCTACTTGGGAGGCTGAGGCACAAGAGTTGCTTGAACAGGGGGAAGCAGAAGTTGCAGTGAGCCGAGATCATACCACTGCATTCCAGCCTGGGTGACAGAGCGAGACTCTGACTCTAAAACAATAAGCTAAAATAGAAAAATAAAATAAAGGAAGACATTTCCCATCCTTTCTTTTTCTTAGAGCATTTACTTTAGAAAACTTGTACTTGCAAGACCTTTCTCCTCTTTTTGAAATGTATATAAATTCTGTTGAAAACTAGATTGGCCTTTGTCATCTTTATGACCCGGGAATCTTTCCCAGAGACCTAGAAGCCACATCTTTGAGATGTAAACAAGACACATCGTCCAAATCTCACAGTTTTTATAGGAGTGCAGGAGCCTAATTTTTGCTTTATGTTGCAAAAAAGTATCTTGTCATAAAGATATGAGAAGTTTGTTTCTTCTCTCAATAAAGCCAACTAGTTAACATAGATGATCACCCTAAAAGAAAATCTAGGATGTATTTTCAATTCTTTTACCTGAGGGTGAGCTATCACTTACCTTAAAATCATGCACATAATAGGTTGTATCTGCTTGGCTGCATAAAAGGGCAGATTTCCTTCCGTCTTCATAATCTCTTAGCAGATCTCATGTGATGTGTATCATATTCCGGTTTAATGCCTATTCAGTAACAAAGCAGTTGTCTCTATCTGCTACCATTGGGGAGAATATTTTGTTTTTAATTGTGTTTCTCCAACAGTCATTATGCACCTGGATTTTATGTTTTATTTCAATCATTATTGTATTTCTTTTCTTTCTTTCCTTTTTTTTTTTTTTGAGACAGAGTCTCACTCTGTTTCCCAGGCTGCAATGCAGTAGTGCAATACCCGCTAATTGCAACCTCTGCCTCCTAGCTCCAAGTGATTCTCCTGCCTCAACCTCCTGAGTAGCTAGGATTACAGGCATGGGACACCATGTCCGGCTAATTTCTGTATTTTCAGTAGAGATGAGTTCCACCATGTTGGCCAGGCTGGTCTCAAATTCCTGACCTCAGGTGACCCACCTGCTTCAGCCTCCCATAGTGCTGGGATTAGAGGCATGAGCCAGCATGCCTGGCCGCTTTATTTCTTTGTAAGATCAGGACATTAAGGAACTTCACCTACATCAGATAGTTTATTAAGATTCAAGCTAGAAACTAGCTCTCTGTCTCTGTCTCTCTCTCACACACATACACACAAACACACACATACAGAAATGAACACATATGCACATTGACATAGCTTGCACAGCATAGGTATTTACTTATGATATGTAAAAATAAATGGAGGAAGACTGTAGAACTGACTAGTTGTTGACAAGGTCTAGACACTAAGAAAATTTCTTTGTGCATCCTTTGCATGTGGAAAGACTACTGATGATGGCATCCTAAAACAGAAGCCTCTAAAACAGAAAGACAGAAGCAGTGACACTCTTCTTTTGTGCAACCCTCCATTTTTATAAGGGCAAATGTGTTGTAGCAAGTAGGTCTCAGAAGAGCTAGCTTTGGTTGTTGCTTACTTCCTGACAACTTCTCACAACTTCGATCAGCATGACAAATTCTGGCTGACACCCAGTGAATCCAGATAATTTCCTGGAGCCAGGAGAGGAAACTTTCAGAATTTGCTGCCATTTTGACACCTAAACAAAAGCGCAGGTTTGGTTGAAAAGAAAGAATAAGGATGTAGTGAGAACTGTTTGCCACAGCACTGTTTAGAAATGTATCTTGCATTCTCTGACAATCCTCATTCATGCTATTTTTTTTTTTTTTTTTTTTTTAGACAGAGTCTTGCTCTGTCGCCAGCCTGGAGTGCAGTGGCATGATCTCAGCTCACTGCAACTTTCGCTTCCCAGCTTCAAGTGATTCTCCTGCCTCAGTCTCCTGAGTAGTTGAGACTACAGGCACATGCCACCATACCCAGCTAATTTATGTATGTTTAGTAGAAACGGGGTTTTACCATGTTGGCCATGATGGTCTCGATCTCTTGACCTCGTGCTCCACCTGCCTCAGGCTCTCAAAGTGCTGGAATTACAGGCGTGAGCCACCATGCCCTGCATTCATGGTATTCTTCATTTCTTTGACTCTTTGGTCTAAAATTTCTTAAGGACTGACAACGTTCTCTCAGCCCTTTTCCATGTTTTTCTACATACCATGGACTCACTTGCCATCCATATGCTGATGACTCCTGAAAATCTATCATATGCCCAGATTTCCTTCTGGCACTTCAAATCTTTATGCTCATTTGCTTATTGAAAGGGTCACTCAGTTTTAATTGTATCATGTATTTCCAAGGCCTTCATAATAAATCCAAACTCTTTGGCATGACAATATGAGTAACTGATAATTAGACTGTTCTCAAAATCTCTGACTACATACATTTCATGCAGGCATCTCCCATTTATCTTCAGCCACATAATTTTCTGCAATCACACTGAACTTTTTGCAGTTCTCTAAACAACCTTGGCAGGCTGTTTATAATTTCTGAACTTTGAATAGACTCTACTTGTGAGTAAAGTGTTCTCACCAAGCTAATCTCTGTTGACTTTTCAGGATTCAGTTAAAATTTGTCTCCTCACTTGCATCAGGAGACCCTCTGTGTTTTCTTCTATCCAGATAATGTGTCTGTCCTTTGTATTTTTTTGAATATTTTATGCTTTAGACTTTTTAGGGCATATCACAGTAGGTTCCAATTTCGATTATCTCCTCTACCCAATGGTAAGATTTGACTGATTTAATCAAACAGTGAATCTCTCAGAACTCCATTTTAGTTTTAGCATTCAACAACTTATCCTTTATGAGATAATAGTACATGAATGTTGTCATTTTCTGGTTAAATTAATATTAATATAAAATAATAAAAGTAAAGTTTTGAAAAAAATATTGGGCAATATCTATTTTGATTTATATTGAGAAATAGTAAACATTAAAATTATGTGGTTGTAATTAAGTCGAATTGAAGGTGTAGCATGATTTTTGTATTAGGAGAAGTAGGGAGTTAAATAATAGAAAATTGGTATTTATGAGAGTTAAGAAGTCCTGAGAAGTAGCATAGATGACTTGACAGGACCAAATGAGGCAAATTATGAGAATGAATATGGTTCCTTTAAGATGGAGTGAAGTGATTCAGCTCTTTGTCACCAAGCAATCACTAGACAAGTCAGCCCAGTGCTTTCCCCAGGCTAGTACTTAATAAAGCGTATAGAAATGAATTGATCCCATTTGTGTTTTACACACAACTGCAAAGTGTGTAGGCAGATGCTATAAAACATCAACATTAATGGGAAGCTCTAAAATATCTGTTCTCAGTAAGAAGAGGCAAAATATAAATTTTATGTTTAGCATTGTGAAGTAGAAAAAAGTTTTCTATTCCATAAAATATGCATTGTGCAACTTTCTTTTTATTTGTTTATTTTTTTCTTTTTAGAGTCAGGGTCTAGATCTGTTGCTCAGGCTGGAGTGCAGTGGCACAATCATAGCTCACTGTAGACTCAACCTCCTTGGCGCAAGCAATTTTCCTGTCTCAGCCCCCTGGGTAGCTAGGACTACAGGCACATGCCACCATGCCTGGCTAATTTTTAATTTTTTTTGTAGAGATGGGGTCTCAGTATATTGCCCAGGCTGGTCTCACACTTCTAGCCTTGATCTATTCTCCTGCCTTGGCCTTCCAAAGCCCTGGGATTATTGACATGAGTCACAGTACCTGGCCCATGCAACTTTAAAGAACATACACACACATATATATATATGCACACACACACACACATATATAAATATATATTCCATATATAATGCATATGTTATATACATAAATTTTAAATTATCAAATAACTGCCCAGTAAGTAAACATAAATACATATTCATATACAGTTATAAGTTAACAAAAACCCCAATTGAACCACACTAAAACACTGTCTTATTTACTCTTACAAAAATAAATATACATACTGAATAACCCAAGGTAAGCCCCACTGAGGCAATAATAAAGGATTTTTAGGTGTCATGGAGAATCCACTGGATATATATCAAACAATATTGGGAAGATTAGTGCTGTAGGAATTAACTAATTACAATCTCCTGACTGTGTAGATGCAGGTTTTGATATTCATGGAAAGGAAAATACATGCAAGTTAGTCAATGCAATAAGATCATAAAAATACTCATTAAGCCCTACTCTGCGCTCCACACTATGTACATACTATGCCAGAATCCAGAAATATTAGTAAGAATGCCCATATCTTAAAGAGCTTAAAGGCAATTAAGACATATCAAATTGCCTTGCAAATATTTACTATAGTATATTGATGATGTCCTGGCCAAGAAACTGTTAAAATATAATGTAAATGAAAGAAATATCTAGAATAATTGTATGTAAATGTCTCATTTCAGCGTTGCTAATTTCAATAAGCATTTCTTTTTGCAATTCCATTTATTAGAAGAGCATTATCATTGATTTCTTTAACAAAAATTTATTTGCTGTTTATTATGTGCCAACTGCTATTCTGTTTTCAGTGTAAAAGTCAAGCATACAAACAAAAAAGCTTACCAATATCCTTTAGCACTTTCAGTTTAATTGTAGACACAGACAGTGAACATGTTAAATTAGCAGTTATACTTATGATAGATGCTAAGGAATAATGGAAAAACTAAAGCAGATAAATGAGAATCAAGAATTTTGAAAGAGTGAGGAAGTTTTCCATTTAAAATGATGATCAGGAAGGCCTTGGCTAAGTGGTCAATTTAGAGCACACTCTGAAGGAGCTGAAAAAATTACCAAGTTGATAACAGCAAGGTTTTCCAAAGCAGGAGTAGCCTACTAAATTTAGGAATTTCAAGTCCTACCATTCTACCAGAGCACCTGTAGATAACTGGTGTGTGTTTAACTGAGGCTCGAAGAAACAAATTCAGTTTGCCTGATGTTGTGGTTCTCGGATTATTGTTTGAACACCTGACCTTAAAATGTCACCAGTGGTAACCTTTAATGGATTCGTTTTCATTACAGCAAAATTTTGTTTGAAGCAGACAAATAAAAGCCATCAGAAAGTCGATAGAAGCCATGCAGCTATCTCAGAGGTGCATCATGAGAATGGTTTTCCTAGACTAGAGCTCTGCTGTCATCCAGATTCCCCTTAAAATAAGACTTCAGTGTATGGGTGCTGCCAACGGAGGTGGCAGCCATCTCCTCCTCGGCATCATGGCCACCCTTAGACCCCTTGTGAAACCCAAGATGGTCAAAAAGAAAACTAAGAAGTTCATCTGGCACCAGTGAGACCGATATGTCAAAATTAAGCGTAACTGGCAGAAACCCAGAGGTATTGACAGCAGGGTTCGTAGAAGGTTCAAGGGCCACATCTTGATGCCTAACACTGGTTATAGGAGCAACAATAAAACAAAGCACATGCTGTCCAGTGGCTTCCGGAAGTTCCTGGTCCAAAATGTCAAGTTGCTGGAAGTGCTGCTGATGTGCAGCAAATCTTACTGTGCTGAGATCGCTCACAATGTTTCTTCCAAGAACCACAAAGCCATCGTGGAAAGAGGTTCCCAGCTGGCCATCAGAGTCACTAACCCCAGTGCCAGGCTGCGCAGCAAGGAAAATGAGTAGACAGCTTATGCGCATGTTTTGTGTTTAAATAAAACTGTAAAAACTGCAAAAAAAAAAAAAAAAAAAAGACTCCAGTGTAAACACCCTGAGATGACTCTTATTGGGTCTAAGCTCGATGCCCTCAGATGTCTCATTTCTTCTACAAACGGGTTATAGGATCCATCTGATTTAGGGGAAAATCTTTGAAAATCTTTACACCTGCTTAATTTGGGTATAATAGAGATCAATATAAGATAGCCTAAATATGATACCTGGATCTTAGGTTGTCAAACTCTGAATTGCCAAAGGAACATTATGGCATATTTCTTGGTAAGCAGTAAGATCTAGATCCCTATTCCCAGGTCAGAATTGTTTCAATTCAAGCTAAAGCTCTGAAATTGCCATAAACTTCAGGTTGCCGAGTCTGCTCTGATAGTTCAGTCTCCAAAAAGCTATCATTAAATGATGCTGGCACATATAACTCCCAAACCTAATATTTTTCCTTAAAGACTACAGCGGAAGCACATTCCTCGGTAGTATATAGGTTGTCACATTTGAAACTGTCCACATGCTATATGAAAGCTCATATATTTTAAAGATTTTATTTTGAAGAGTTAAACTTTATATTAATATTTCTATCATAAGAGAGTCCAAATTTGTTTATACTTGAATATAATTCTTCTGCCTACTCTTGGTAAATGCGGACTCACAAAGAACTAAATAGTTGAGACATTTGTAGAGTCAAGGACAAAATTAAATAATATCATTTTAACTTAGCAGAGACAATAACCTGTGATTTTGATTATACAGTCCTGTGATGCTTAACCTTTGCTATGTGTTCTGAGAAGTGTCTCCTTAGGTGATTTCACTATTGAGCAAATGCTATAAAGTGTACTTATCCAAACCTACATGATATAACCTACTATACACTTAGGCTATATGGTATAGCCTATAGCTCCTGAGCTACAAATCTATATAGCGTGTTACTGTACTAAATACCAAATGCAGCTGTAACATAATGGTAAATATTTGTGTATCAAAATATATCTAAACATAGAAAAAGTATATATTTAAAAGATAAAAATGATGTACCGGTATAGGGTACTTACCAAGAATGGAGTTTGCCAGATAGAAAATTGCTCTGGGAGAGTCAATAAGGGAGTGATAAGTAAATGCAAAGTCCAAAAACATAACTGTAGGTTTTGTATACACAGTACACTTAAGCTACACTAAATTTATTTTAAATATTCTTTTTTCAAAAATAAATTAACCTTAGATTAATGTAACTTTTAATTAATTTATTTTATTGGTAAATAATATTAATAATTATGCATATTCATGATGTACATACTGATGTTTTAATACATATAATGTACAGTGATTAGATCACAGTAATAGCACATTAATTATTTAAAACATTTACTTCTTTTTATTAAGAATGTTCAATGTCTTCCCTCTAGCGATTTGAAATTATATATGATTTAACGATAGTCATCCTACAGCGGTCTAGAACATTAGAGGTTATTTGATTTATCTAGCTGTAATTTTGTATCCTTTAACAGTCTGTGCTGGGCATGGTGGCTCATGCCTGTAATTCCAGCACTTTGGGAGGCCGAGGCAGGTGGATCACTTGAGGTCAAGAGTTTGAGACCAGCCTGGCCAATATGGTGAAACCCTGTCTCTACCAAAAATACAAAAATTAGCCAGGCATGGTGGCACACGCTTAAAATTTCAGGTACTTGGAGGCTGAGGCAGGAGAATTGCTAGAACCCGGGAGGCAGAGGTTGCAATGAGCCAAGATTGAGTCACTACACTCCAGCATGTGTGACAGAGCAACACTCCACCTCAAATTTAAAAAAAAAAGAAAAAAACTAAATGTCAACTTGATTGGATTCAAAGATGCAAAGTGTTGATCCTGGGTGTTGCCAAAGCAGATTAACATTTGAGTCAGTGAGCTGGGAAAGGCAGACCCACCCTTAATCTGGTCGGGCACCATCTAATCAGCTGCCAGCA
Source organism: Ateles fusciceps (assembly GCA_036589455.1). Classification (NCBI taxonomy): domain Eukaryota; kingdom Metazoa; phylum Chordata; class Mammalia; order Primates; family Atelidae; genus Ateles; species Ateles fusciceps. The sequence continues at coordinate 6,927,731 of JAZHEH010000174.1, read as the reverse complement.
TGACCAGAATATAAAGCAGACAGAAAAACATGAAAAAGCTGGACTGGCTTTGCCTCTCAGCCTACATCTTTCTCCTGTGCTGAATGCTTCCTGCCCTCAAATCTTGGACTCCAAGTCCTTCAGCTTTGGAACTTGGACTGGCTTCCTTGCTCCTCAGCTTGCAGATAGCCTATTGTGGGACCTTGCGAACGTGTGGGTTAATACTAGTTAATAAACTTCCATAGATATATAATAGAATATATATATATAATAGAATATATATATATAGTATTAGTTTTGTCCCTCTAGGGAACCCTGACTAATACAAATTTTGGTACCAGAAGTGGTTCTAGAGGAACAGAATATTAAGAATGGAGTTCTTTCATTGGTTTTGGGGTTTCTGGAGTTGGCTGTTTAATATGATCAGACATATTGCTAAGGACTCTACTTCTGATTGGTTAGAGAATACTGATAGTCCTTGGTATGAACTGTTTAGAGAGTTATGCAAAATAAATGCATTTGACATTCCTGATTCACCATTCGTGAGAGGCAAGGAGTTTAGTGACTCTATACGTAATACCTTCGACTATATGTGGAGAACTAAGGAACATAATGAAGCTGATTGGTTGCTCCTAAGTTCACCAGACAAAGTGATGAAATAAAATGATGAACTCAGATACTCGAACTCCTGGCTTCAGAAGCAGATACTGAGCCTCAAATTTTCTAAGATTTTCCTGAGTGAGAGTCTTATCTCCTGTAGAGAAAAAGCTGAAATTGTAGAAAAACAAACATAAGCTCTCATCACTCGAGTGGCTGACCTGCAACAAAAGGCGTCTGCACAGCCTCGCCAGGTGTCTACTGTTAAAGTGAGGACGTTAATTGGAAAAGATTGGGACCCTGCAATTTGGAATGGGGATGTGTGAGAGGACGCTGATGAAGCTGGGAACACTGAGCTTGTAAACTCTGTTGAAGCTTTTTTGTCAGAAGAACAGTTTCTCCATCCCCGGTAGTGTCAACATTCCCTCCCCCAATCTATGCTGCCATCAGCTTTTTACCTTTGTCTCAGGAGATAAACCCTATGCTGCCTGAGGCAACAGTGAGGTCCTCCCCTGAGGCAGTTACCAGGCAAGATAATGTTGATTATTCTCAAGGGGCATCCCCACACCCCTGTTTGCTTCTAGACCTATAATTAGACTGATGTCCTTGTGGGCCCCTGGAGGTGAGGTTGAGAGTGTGACCCATGAGGAGGTGCACTACCATCAAAAAGAACTGCTTGAGTTTTCTAATTTCTGTGAACAGAAATCTGGAGAACAGGCATGAGAATGAATATTAAGGGTATGGGGGAAATGGTGGAAGGAACAGAATTGGATCAGGTTGAATTTATTGATTTGGGCCCATTAAGTAGACTCTGTATTTAAGGTTTCAGCTTGCAGAGTTAAAAAAGGTTCTAATAGTTTATTTGCATGGTTAACTGAAATACGGATTAAAAGATGGTTCACTGTGAGTGAACTGGAAATGCCTGATTCCCCCTTGGTTTAATATAGAGAAAAGAATCTAAAGACTTAGAGAGTTTGAGATGGTGGAGTGGATTAGTCACTTTAGACCTATTCATCCCAACTGGTAGAGTCCAGAAGATATACCCTTGACTTGTGAAATGGATTTGTGAGGGCATCACTTGCATCTTTGAAAAGCCCTATAATTGCCCTTTCTGTATGTCAGATCTAACAGTGGGAACCACAGTCACTCAATTACAAAACTTAAATACAATGGGAATAATTGGATCCCAAGGTGGAAGGGGCCAAGTGGCCACACTCAACCATCAAAGGCAAGGTGGGCCTAGCTATCATAATGGACAGCAGAGGCAAAGCAACTATCAGAATAGTCTGCCTCATGTAGAACTTTGGCATTAGCTAATTAATTACAATGTTCCTAGAACTGAAAATGATAGGAAGCCTGCCGCATTCCTACTTAATTTATATAAGCAGAAAACTTCTAGGTTGAATGGATAAAAGACTAATTTGAATTATAATAACAAAGAATTACAACCTCTCAATCAATTTCCAGACTTGAGCAAGTTAACAAACCCAGAACCCCTTGAAATGAAGGGGGAGACCAGGTCCCCCCAGAGGAAGGACACCATTGCACTAGCAACAATTTATGTTTTTCATCTTTTTCCTATCCTTCCCCAAGGAGACCTCTGGCCTTTGACCAGGATAAATGTGAACTAGGGAAAGGGAAATTATTGTACATTTAGACATTTTGAGGACTACTGGATACCAGCTCTGAGCTGACGTTGATTCCAGGAGACCCAAAACGTCATCGTGGTCCTCCAGTTAAAGTAGGGATTTATGAAATTCAGGTAATTAATACTGTTTTAGCTCAGGTCCAACTTACAGTGGGTGCGGTGGGGTCCCCAGACTCATCCTGTGGTCATTTCCCTAGTGCCAGAATGCATAATTGGCATAGACACACTTAGCCCCGACTAGTAGGATCGGGGCCATTATGGTGGAAAAGGCCAAATGGAAGCCATTAGGGCTGCCTCTATTTAGGAAAACAGTAAATCAGAAACAATATCACATCCCTGGAGGGATTGTGGAGATTAGTGCCACCACAAGAACTTGAAAGATCCAGGGCTGGTAATTTCCACCACATCCCCGTTCAACTCTCTCATTTGGCCTATGCAGAAGACAGATGGATCTCGGAAAATGACAGTGGATTATTGTAACCTTAACCAAGTGGTGGCTACAGCTGCAACTGCTGTACCAGATGTGGTTTCATTGCTTGAGGAATAAACATATCTCCTGGTACCTCTATGCAGCCCTTGACTTGGAAAATGCCTTTTTCTCCATTCCTGTCTATAAGACACACCAGAAGCAATTTGCCTTTAGCTAGCAAGACCAGCAATATACCTTTCCTGTCCTACCTCAGGGGTATATGAACTCTCCAGCTTTGTGTCATAATCTTATTCGGAGATGCCTTGATCAGTCTTCACTTTCTTTTTTTTTTTTTTTTTTTTTTTAAGATGGGGTTTCACCTTGATGGCCAGGCTGGTTTTGAACTCCTGACCTCAGGTGATCCACACACCTCGGCCTCCTGAAGTGCTAGGATTACAGGCGTGAGCCACCGCGCCCGGCCGTTCACTTTTCACTTTCACAAGATATCACGCTGGTCCATTACATTCATGACATTATGCTCATTGGATCCAGTGAGCGGAGAAGTAGCAAACAGACTGGACTTAGTGTTGAGACATTTGCATATCAGAGGATGGAAAATAAATCCAACTAAAATTTAGGGACCTTCTACCTCAGTAAAATTTCTAGAGGTTCAGTGGTGTGGGGCCTGTCGAGATATTCCTTCTCAGGTAAAGGATATTTTGCTGCAATTGGCCCCTCCTACAACCAAGAAAGAGGCACAATGACTAGTGGGCCTATTTGGATTTTGGAGGCAACACATTCCTAATCTGGGTGTGCTATTCTGGACCACTATCAAGTGACATGAAAGGCTGCCAATTTTGAGTGGGATCCAGAACAGGAGAAGGCTCTGCAACAGGTCCAGGCTGCTGTGCAAGCTGCTCTGCCACTTGGGCCATACGAGGTGGCAGATTCAATGGTGCTTGATGTATTATTAGCAGATAGGGCTGCTACTTGGAGCCTTTGGCATGCCCCTGTAGGTGAATCACAGCAGAGGCCTCTAGGATTTTGAACAAAGCCCTGCCATCTTCTGCAGATAACTACTCTTTTGAGAGACAACGCTTGGCTGGTTACTGGGCTTTGGTGGAAACTGAACATTTGACTATGAGTCATCAAGTCACCATGAAACCTGAACTGCCTATCATGAACTGGATGTTTTCTGGCCCATCTAGCCATAAAGTGGGTCATGCACAGCAGCATTCCATCATCAAATGGAATTGGTGTATACATGATCGGCCTCAAGCTGGTCCTGAAGGCACAAGTGAGTTATATGAGGAAGTGGCTTGTATTCCCATGGTCTCCACTCCTGCCATCCTGCCTTCTCACCCCCAACCTTCACTGATGGTCTTATGAATGGTTCCCTATGATCAGCTGACAGAGGAAGAGAAGACTAGGGCCTAGTTCACCAATGGTTCTGCACAATATGCAGGCAGCACCCAAAAGTGGACAGCTTCAGCACTATAGCCCCTTTCTAGGACATCCCTGAAGGACAGCAGTGAAGGGAAATCTTCCCAGTGGGCAGAACTTCAAGCAGTGCACTCAGTTGTGCACTTTGCACAGAAGGAGAAATGGCCAGATTTGTGATTATATGTTAATTTATCCAATGTTTTGGTTGGATGGTCAGGGACTTGGAAGAAGCATTCTTGGAAAAATGGTGACAAAGAGATTTGGAAAACAGGTATGTAGATGTACCCCTCTGACCGGTCAAAAACTGTGAAGATACTTGTATCCCATGAGAGTGCTCACCAATGGGTGACCTCAGCAGAGGGGGATTTTAATAATCAGGTGGATAGGATGACCTGTTCTGTGGACACCCGCGGCCCGGCCCGCCCCCCCCCCCCCCCCCCCCCGGGGGGGGGGGGGGGGGCCGCCCCCCCCCCACCCAAACAAAACCTCGCCCCCCCCCCCCCCCCCTAGCACCATTCTTTGGCGTGATCAGCCAGCTACCTGGTGACAGGTTGATTATATTGGACTTCTTCCATCATAGAAAGGACAGAGGTTTGTCCTCACTGGAATAGGCACTTTCTCTGGACATAGGTTCGTCTATTCCGCACACAGTGCTTCTCCAAAACTACCATCCATTGACTCACAGAATGCTTTATCCACCATTATGGTATTCCACATAGCGTTGCCTCTGACACAAGCACTCACTTTATGGCTAAAGAAGAGTGGCAGTAGGCTCAGGCTGATGGAATTCACTAGTCTTACTATGTTCCTCATCAACCTGTAGCAGCTGGATTGATAGAACAGTAAAATGGCCTTTTGAAGTCACAGTTAAAACGCCAACTAGTTGGCCATGCTTTTCAGGGCTGGAGCAAAGTTCTCCAGAAGGCTGTGAAAGCTTTGAATCAGTGTCCAATATATGATACTATTTCTCTCATAGCCAGGATTCACGGGTCCAGAAATCAAGGGGTAGAGTTGGAAGTAACACCACTCACCATCACCCATAGTGATCCACTAGCAAAATTTTTGCTTACTGTTCTCGCGACATTATGGTCTGCTGGCCTAGATGTCTTAGTTCCACAGGGAGGAATACTGCCACCAGGAGAGACAACAACGATTCCATTAAACTGGAAGTTAAGATCGCCACCTGGACACTTTGGGCTCTTCCTACCTTTAAGTCACAGGCTAAGAAGGGAGTTACAGTGTTGGCTGGGGTAACTGACCCAGACTATCAAGGTGAAATGAGTACACTACTCCACAACCAAGGAAAAGAAGAGTATGCGTGGAGTACCTGAGATCCATTAGGATATCTCTTAGTATTACCATGCCCTGTGATTAAGGTCAATGGGAAACTACAACAACCTAATCCAGGCAGGACTGCAATGGCCCAGACCCTTTAGGAAGGAAGAGACAAAAGGAGGTGAGTTTACATTCTGCAATGTTAGAGTTAATAATAATAATAAAATGCTAGTAATAATGTGTTCAAATATAATATATAATTTGGAAGTTAAGATGAAATATTTGTTTCAGGAAAGTGATAGGTTAATCATTATTTCAGCAAATAAATCTGTGTTGTTTAAAATATTCCTTTTCTTTCCATATTTTATTTCTAAGCTTTTTCCCCCTGATGTGAGTTATCTTTCTAAAGTGACTAGATCATTCAAAGCAAAGAAACAATCAAAGCTAACTTTGCCTCAGGGTATTTGCAGTTGATGTCACTTGAATTTAAACCACAAAGACATTTCAAAAAGAAAACATTTCTATCTCCTAATATGTAACCCAGGAGATTCGAAACCATGGCATCCCCAGAGAAACACCTTTCCCTGATGTCAACTTGGCAACTTGCATCTGCTTTTCTGATGAACAAAAAAAAAGTGTCGGTATATGACAGTTGAAAAACTGTGTATCCTTAAACTTTTTACCTTCAATGCTGCATAAATGAAGCATCTCTGCTCTTTGAAAGGCCATTAAGGGCTTTTAGCTCTCTCTCAATTATGTTAGCAAGGGAAAAGTAAGATGCATCGTGACCCTGTGTCTAAGACTCATGCCTAGATTCCCTAATATGTAAACTAAAAACCATCCTGGGAATGCTTTCTGTTTTCACCATTTTGTATCCACCTTCTCTGAACAGATAAGCACCACATGTAATCAGCAAGATCAGCAAGTTCACAGAAAAGAAAATTAACTAAAATCTTCTGCCAACACTTAGCAAGAACTGATTTACATATTTACCAAGTCAAACTTTCCATTATTACTGGCATGCAACTCTATAAAAAAGCATATATGAAAATTGAAAATACCATGCTTTTTATTTTTGAAGCATCTAATTTGAAGTCTTCATGTAATCATGCTGGCAATACTGTTCTTTTATCATCTAAACTATATATTTCATTATTCTATCACTTTTATTACTTTCAGTTTTTTAAATAACTACCATATGCCTTTGGAAAAAGGAGAAAAAAAAAAGAAAAGAGAAATAAGATTTGATGCTAACTTTCAAGGAACTAAAATACTTCTCAGGATAAAAGCAATGCAAACAAAAGTAAAATAAAGCGGATTGAGGAATTCATTTCTGAAAAAGTTAGGTTAGGTTTCTTTTATTACCTTTGGTGGAACCTGAGAAATAACTGTAGTGTTTGATTAGCATGTGGAAAATGAGGTGGGCATTTTAGGTAGGAGGAGAGAGAACCTACAAACTGTAAAGGCACAGAGCTGTAGAAATCTGCATACTTTGAAGGTTCAAGTAACAGCATGCTTGATGCTAAATTAGGGGAAACATTACCTAAAATATAAAATGATTTGTGGTCCACAACTGCTTTGCTAATAACAGTGACTGATGATACTTGGGTTGATTTGGATCTGTTATGCATCTTGGGGATTTCAAATCTTGGGAAATGAAGTATATCATGGTAAAGAACAAGATTTCCAAAGCCTCTTTAGATGATATCAATGGGTCGTATTAGATCCATGAACAGGCCAGGGGCACAAGGAGAAACAAAAAAAATCACACACACTCAGAAGAAGAGTTGAAAGAGTTTCTGTCTGTAGCTTAGCAAAAGATGATAGGAAGGCAGATATTTAGGTCATGTCAAAGAACAGATAAACCCTCACAAGGCTCATAGAGTTCTCATAGATGAGCAGAGGTTTATAAGATAGAGAAAGCCTAACTTCAAAGAGCCTTGAAGACGATGAGATAATCACTAAGGAATATTCACCATTGTCTTGCTTAAAGGACATCTCCAGGTAAATCATCAACATGTAGCATGGGGCACAAAAAGACGCCAAAGCAGTTCCTAAAAACACTTGGTACATGACACTAAAAAGCTAAACTTCAAAGATAGCATTATATGTGCTTATTTTAAAACATTAATAAATACCTTTAATGAGAACAGTCCTTTATAAAAATCTTATTATTATGCTAAGTAGAACTGGGGTTCAAAATCATATCAAACATTGAAGCACAAGGCCTTGAAACACTGCTTCACTGTTTAGTGCTATATTTATTAAACTTTTACTATTATTTACCTATCAAAGACACATAAATGTGTTAATTTTGAGATCTCTTATTATGCAGATATTAATATGCATACAAATTATCTTACTTTGTCAATGCATTTCAAGTATTATTGAAATGTGAGAGTTCCCTGACCCCACTCGCAGGACACGTGACAGGATGTGGCTCATCATGTTCATCCACTGGGCACGCTCAAATGCCTTATGGGATGAGGAGCCCACAGATAGGCAGGTGCAGGAGCTGGGGTGAATGACCCTGGGCTCCCACCTCACAGTGGCATTCAGGGATGGGTGTCTGAGACTCCCAAAGTGCAAATGAGCTCTTGTTACACTGTGTTCTTATAGCCTTGCCACCCACAGATCCCTTAATTGTTAGACAGCTCAGTGGACCCTCTACCTTTTCACAAGGGCAAAGGACCAGTGCAACGGCTTTCTGTATCCTGTGCTCTATCCGGAGTCCAGGAAAGATCAGGTCACACACAGACTTGAGGGATGAACATGGGGGTTTTATTGACTGGTGGAGGTGGCTCTCAGCAAGATGGATGGGGGAGCTGGAAATGGGATGGAGTGAGAAGATGATCTTCCCCCTAGAGTTTGGCCATCCAGCAGTCAGTCTCCCCCTCTGACTGTCCCCAGCCAAATTCCTCTCAATGTTCAGACATTCCTTCTCTCTGCCACACCATTCTGCCATTCTTCTGCTCTCTGTTTGTGTCCTTATCTGCTTGTGGAGCCTGGGGTCAGGGGTTTATATGGGTACAAGATAGGGAGGCGTGGCAGGCCAAAAGTCAACTTTTCGGTGTGAAAACAGGAAAGCTGTTCCCATTTTAAGTCATGGGTTTTCAGGTTTGAGGATGGGGCCTTTGCACGGGAGCTGCCCTCTTCTACCCAGTATTTCCCTGTCTCCTGTCTGTATCATTATCAAGTAATTGTCATGTTTAAATTTTGCCAACTGATATTTTAAGCAATAAAACATGTAATGTAGGTAACTAATATTTTGTTAGAGTTGATATCATCACCATTTTTAAAAAATGATGGATTACAATAAGGCTTCAGTGTAAGAAAAAAATGTCAAACAGGTTTATATATATAAATATATATGTATAAAACATACAAAATATGTGCTAATTGACTGCATATCTTATTGGTAAGGCTTCTGGTCAACAGCAGGCTATTAGTAGTTAAGTTTTGGGGGGAGTAAAAAGTTTTATGGGGATTTTTATCTGCTCTAGGAATGGTGTTCCTAACTCTAGCGCTGTTCAAGTGTCAACTATATTCTTGCATATTCTGTTAGTGCAGTAAGATGTCCAGTTTAGAATACTAGGAGTTGTTGCAAACTTTTCTATTTGACTCACCATGAGTAATCAACCAGTAGCCAAATACTGATTATAAAAATCTCTACGTGTGTGTGTGTGTGTGTGTAGATATGTGTGTATGCATGCAGGTATTTGATACTTTTTATTACTATTAATAAATAGACCTGAAGACTCCTCCCTGTTTTGCTGAGACTGTTAATTCATTAATTTACTATGTACTAAGTATATTTCATTATTTCCTTGTAAAGTTTTACATAAACATCTCTTTTTCATGATGCTTGTGAGGTTATTCTGGAAAGAGGCCATGATTTTTTTCATCACTGTGGCTTTGTCATTTTACAGAGTGAATGACAACAATAGTTTGTTGAACAAATGCATTGATATGAGATCTACTTCATTAAAATGCAAATGTATGCATGATGGAAATAAAAAGAAATCATATTGAGAATTATGACTGTGACTGTTCTCTCCCACCTTATCTATATTTTTTGCTTCAGAATAATTCTTACTTTTCTAATAATTCATAGAAATTACAAAGGGTATAGTCCAAAATGCTTATCTCATATCTATTATCCAACAACAGGAGGCCTTCAAGCTATGTATTTTCAATTACTTTATAATTACATACATTTCATGATTGAATTCAAATTGAGAAACATGTTTTTCTCATGAATACGAAAAGTCTTATCATTGCCAAGGTGCAGCCACTTCTGACAATTAAAGTTCTTTACATCAATAACTGTTTTTCATTTTCAGTCAAAGATACAAAGAGGGACAAACATTAATTCAGTCTTTTTCTTATTTTTTATTACATTCATAGACTTGCTTAGATGAAATTTAGAAACAGAGGTAAAAAATAACTCTCATCAGAGATATGAGAAGAAAACTCCGATATGTAGGAAAACATTATTAATACAGTGCTTTAGGCCAAAGAGAGCACATCATCCTCACACGCAGGGCAGTTTTGGGGTTTTGATATGGTTTGGCTCTGTGTCCCCACCCAAATCTCATCTTGAATTATAATCTCCATAATCCCCACCTGTGAGGACAGGACCTGGTGGGAGGTGATTGGCTCATGGGGACAGTTTTCCCATGCTATTCTCATAATAGTGAATGAGCTCTCACAAGATCTGATGGTTTTATAAGTGTTTGAAAGTTCCTCCTATGCTCCCTCTTTCTTTCTCTCTCTCATTCATGCTCTCTTGCCTGGTGCCATGTAAGACATACGTGCTTCCCCTTCTGCCATGATTATAAGTTTCCTGAGGCCTCCCCATCCATGCTCATGGAACTGTGTGTCAGTTAAACCTCTTTTTGTTATAAATTACCCAGTCTCTGGAAGTTCTTTATGGCAGTGTGTAAACAGACTAATACAGGATTTCTGCCATGATTGTAAGTTTCCTGAGGCCTCCCCATCCATGCTCATGGACCTGTGAGTCATTAAACGTCTTTTCATTATGAATTGCCCAGTCCCTGGCAGTTTTTTATAGCAAAGTGTAAAAGGACTAATACAGGATTTATATAAATACAAATTAGAAATACCCATTCACCATACTGCCTCTGCCAATCCTGTGACTCTGATAACTCTCAGAGACAACTCTGATTCAGGTAAGCAAGCCTACACTGACTACACCTATATTACAAAATGCTTCCAATTGTGTCTCACTCTAATTACAAAAGTATAGCTATCTAAAGTCTACTTTGTATATCTAATATACCTAACTTGAAAGTATGTGAAATTATGAAAAAGGCAAGGAATGACCTTCAATCTCTGTTATTTTCCCTAAATTATTTCAGCACACCATTTTAAATTCCAATAGGCTATTGAAACATTTGGCAATTTCAATAATAAAAATTATCTAGACTTTTAAAAAACTCACATGTTGCAGTATATCCATTCTTTTTTACTGTTCTTTTAGAATTCTTTTTCTTAGTAAAAGTCTTTTTAAAAAATTAATTATACTAAACATTTAAACACAGTTTTAAAGTATTTATTTTGTACTTGGTAATGTGCTTTATAATTTATGAAAATTATCTAACTTAATTCTTAAAAACCCTTTGAAATAGTTAGTATTTTTCACTTTTACAAATGAGGACACCAGGCTCTAATTTATTACCTTCCATTCTCACTTGAACCAATTCCATTCCAACACTTCAAAAAGACAAAACAAAACGATTATTGCCAGTGTTACAAATAAAATCCACTTTGAAAGTCTAATGTAAACTTTTAATTTACTTCCTGCCTGATCTTCCTACAACACTGAATCTTCCTACTACCATTTACCTAGAAACTGTTCCTTTATTTCAGTCATAACATACCTTTTCTCTCTCATGTCTCGCTTGCAGGTCCTTCTTATTTTGTTCAGAAACTCATCATCCAATCTCCAACCATATAACTTTGAAATACTCCACATCTAACTTTGAGGTCACTTTGTTCATTATCAAGATTCACTGTCCTGGTTTCTAAATTCTGTCTTGTGGTTTTAAATATCACTTAGATGCTGAAAATTTAAAAATAAATGCATCTCCAGTCACGGTCAGTATTTTAAAATCCAGAGTCATGTTTAATTAACAATTCAACATTTTTCCTTGAACATACAGTTTACAGTAGATAATCTCAAATTGATATGCCCCAATCTGAACTCAATCTAACATTGTCATACTCTGATCACTCCCTTCAGGTTTGCTTTTATTCAAAGGTTCTATATTTTATAAAAACAAACATATAAAAATATTTGCAAAAAGCCTCTATCTTATTAGCATAGTCCAAAATACTTGAATTATCCTCAACTCCTCTATTTATCTTACACCATGTATTGAATCTATCAGGAAATTCAGTAGGCACTATTATGTAATATAGCCCTAACAACTGGTTCTTGCCACCACCACCACTTCTCTACTATATATTTTTCACAACCACCTTTAGATTTTCTTGCTTCTGATTGGCCAACTCTAAGTTCAATCCAGGAGCCATTGTCAATTTTTCAAAAGGAAGTGAGAATGTATGACTCTCTGCTCTCTGGTTTCTCATTTCACTCAGAAAACACATGCACTATTCTTTGTGCACCAAATAGCACAATCTTTAAAAGTAAAGGTTTATATTTTACTTTATATATATTTTATCATTGATTTCCTTGAAATATCTATTTCTGATTAATACAAACCACAGATTACTGGAGACTGTTCAGCAGAATAAGAAACAAACTAAATGTTATAATAAATAACATTCTGAAATAAGGAAAGGCTTCTGATGAATCCTGCCATTTTCAGGAAATTCACCTGGAATCCCATTCTCACAGTATTGGAACTCCTTCATTCTCCCTTTAGCTGGTCACTGTACACCTAGTCTTTTCACTCTCTCCATGAAAAAAAATTTCCTCAGGAAAGGTTCTCACAGAGGAATCATACGTAGATGAACCAAAGCTTCAAATTCTACATTTTCATCTCTATATATAAATATATATTTAACTTTTAGCAATAAAAACAAGTAGACTTTAATGCTCTTTATAATTTATTTAGGAAAAGAAGGAACACGTCTGCAACTACTCCTGCTAAGTTACCAAGGATTTTATCAATACTAATCTTCACAATTCGTATTCAAATGCTAAGAATCCCTAATCCTTTAAAAATACATGTGTATTTCCAGTAATTTGATATAGGACTCTCAAAAAGTCATTACATTTTGAGAATATAATTGAAACAACCTAAACATTAATACCAAGTAATGAATATAATAGTTCACATGTATTAGTTACGTGTGCAAGACATTGTTATATATATATGTACACACAAACATGTATGGGTATGTGTGTACAAAAGCTCAATCAATTCCCACAAGAAATATTAAAACTAGTAATTAGACCCAGTTGTTCTAATTCTGTAGCCCATGATCTTAAGCCATTATAAAATAAATCTTAAAAGATTTCGGTATTTTCAAAGACAATTTCGAAACTTGCCTTGGGCAAGTTAGTAAATAACTGTGCTCCTTGGTTTCCTCATCTGTCACATGGGTAGAATTGACAGTATTACATGAAGATTTAGAGTAAGTAATAGAACATTTTAGTGTTTATAGATCTAGAATGTAAAAGGGAATTTGTACGTTTTAAGAAGAAAAATTAAGGGACAAAATAGTCTCATTTCCAAGCATACAAAACATAAGATGTTTCTTACATTTAATTTTATACATGGAGGGTAGGTGGGTATACTAACAATTAAGCCCCTTTAATTTGAGATTTTAGAAAGGTTAGATTGTTCTTATTTAGAGAATTGAAATACATTTTAATTTGTGAGCAGGAGGTCATGGAGTTATTTAAAAACAGTGACAAAAAATTTTTTTGGCTATTAAAAATGAAAATAAAAAAGAAATTAAGCAAAGCCAAGAGTAATCATTTGATTCCAGTAAGCAGGTTTTTAAAAGTATTTCATTTGATTATCAGCTCAATTTGAAAGGTTATATATCTGATAAACATAACACAAAGAAAAAAGCTCGATAATTAACAAAATACTCTATAGTATTTCTTTTTTCATCTTTTCCTAAGTCAGATTCTTGCAAGCACTGGGAAATTAGTGTTTGTTCAAGATTTAATGACAATGTGAATGCCACTGTCAATCTGGATTCTTCAGCTAGAAAGGCAAATCTGATTTACATTAACCTGAACACCTTAACAACTAATTAAAATCTCAGCCTTCTGGCTAAGTTCTTAGACATTTATTCTGTTTAACTCAGCAACAAAATATTGTTACTCACTTTCTTTTGAGAAACGTGAGTCTACTTTATTAGTACTATTAGGGCATTTTATAATCTGCAACCTAATCAGCCTTAACAAAAGATATTGTACTCAGCATGACTCAAAGATTTTACACAATACCTTACTGAAAAATAATGCCTGTCATTGCATTTCCAGTGTAATATACTGCAGTGATAATTGTATTTGCACATATTTGTCCAGGTCATATGTTTGCTTGAAAAAACGTAAAACAAAGAATGCATATAGATTATTAAAGAAATCCTCCCAAATTTCTTCACATATATTAAATCCTAAAACTAAATAAGTTAGTGTTTTTATTCTGAATTGAAATAGATTAATAGAATATATTAACTGAAATACTTTGTCCTATTATTTATAATTCTTATTAGACACATGTAATTGACTCTATGACTGAGCATGAAGACTCTATAAAGGACATCACTCAAGTATACAATATAATTTTCTTTAATTTTGATCTGAAAGATTATTAATAGAAAGACTGAAGTTCTGTCAAACAAATTGATTACATTTCTACTGGATTTGGGTACTATGTAGCATCAGTGATAAATTAAAATACTTAATCATCACTTATTGTATTTAGTATATGATTTATTATGTCCTTATTTTTTATACCCCTCAAAGTTCTTAAGAAAGTTAATAGAACTTTCTTAAGAATATAATGACTGTTCTCAAAATATACTTAATATATTGGTAGCCTATGATTAATATTTCTGCCCCACCAGGCATTTGTATATCTCCCCTTAGTCTTGTTTTATGAATTGGTAACTATAATTATAATTTTTATCTTTTTCCATGAGATGGCTTTCAGGGAGCCTTCACTTACCTTAATTGCCTCAGGACCCTTTACTTTCAGTAACTTTTGAGACATTTGATATTCCTGGATACAAAAGGATTTCTGCTTCTCTTCCTTTGGATCCATATTTGGATATTCTATGTTTTCTTTTCTGCTTATTCCCCTATTTTGCTAGGATATGTTTTCAAGTAACTTAATTGGGGTACATACAAGAATATTTTTTTAGATCTGTCAGTCTAATGTTATCCATTGGATTTCTAGTTCATTTAGGAGGTTTGTTTAAGGTGCATCTTCAACATAGGAGGACTGTTCTTTGAGGAGTGTGTGTGTGTGTGTGTGTGTGTGTGTGTGTGTTAAATCACTTAACCATGTAATTATAGTTCTATTCTAGGATTCTCTGCTTTGTTCCACTAGTCTATCTATCCTTACTCAAATTTCACTCTGTTTTTATGTCTTAAAACATATATTGTAAGTCCTCCATATTTATACTACTTTTAAAAGATCTAATACAAATAAAATGCACACTTAAAAAAAATCATTTTAAATTATAAGTCTATTTCTATATATTTAATACATTTTAGAATCAACTTGTCTATGAAAAAAACAGTTTGCTGAGATTATGACTAGAATTGCATTAAGTCTACAGGTCAGTTTGGAAACTGCAAGGAAGAAAAGACATTACTAGGCTGAAACTTAATCAAGGAATGCCCAATATTTTCTAAGTTAGATTTCAGAATTTCCTGTGACCCCTTTATGGTTTCCATATCCCCCTTTTTGAACAAAAATTTCTATAATAGTTAGGTATAAATTTCCTTCTACATTGTATGTAGGATAGGGGCAGTAAATTTGACTTCATAATTTCACAGATATAAAGATGGAGAGAATATAGTCAAGGAGCTGTACTCAAGGAAGTTCAACAGAGCATCCTCAGCAAGTCTAATCCCCTATGCTTCATGTCGTTGTTATTGACAAAATACACCCACCTCCCAAGGCATTCAACAGTCCCATCCTATTACAGCATCGTCTCAAAGTTGCATGGATTTTTCAGTCTCTTTGAATTATATAAATGGGATTAGGCTTTAAAATTGATTTTAATCTCTCATAACAATGTTGACTCAAAAGTTGTGACACTTCAAAAAGGTATGTGTAGTTTATATGGCCACGGGGATGGCTTGGTTTTACTTCGTTTACTCCGACCTCTTCAGAAGTCAATAATATAGTTGCTCTCCACCCCTAATTTGAAAAATGTATATTGAAAGAACTTGTTAATCATACTTTGATTTTTAAAATGAATATATTCTATATGCTTTGGCTATTATATATAAAAAAATAAACATGTTATATATAATAGCAAAATGTGTGTGTGTGTGTGTGTGTGTGTGTGTTTATTATACATATATGTGATACTGACTTAATCCACTTGTTTTGCTATAAAGTAACACCTGAGACTGGGTAATTTATAAAGAAGAGATTTATTTGGCTCAAAGTTCGAAAGGCTGTATGAGAAGCATGGCATCAGCATCTGCTTCTGGTGAGATCCTCAGGCCGCTCTACTCATGGCAGAAGGTGAAGGGGAGTAGGTGTGTGCAGAGATCACATGGTGAGAGGAAGATGGCAAGAGAGGGAGAAGGAATGTGCCAGGCCCATTTTAACAATCAGCTCTCATGGGAACTAATAGAGCAAGAATTCACTCATTACCTTGAGATTAGCACCAAGCCTTCATAAGGTATCTGCTCCTGTGATCGAAACATGAGGTCCCATCTCCAACATTGGGGATCTAAACTCAACACGAGGTTTTGAGGGGTTAAATATTTAAGCCATAGAAAGTACTCAAGTTTTAGTCATTATTTTTAAGCAAATGTTATGCTTAATCTTCTCTATTACATCATTCAAATATATAAATGGAATTTTTATAGTAATGTGAATAGGAATTCAGAATGAAAATAGCTTAAATAAATGCCATAAAAACATTTCCTTATGAATATGCTATGAGACTACAGTGAAGAGCCTCACAATGTTCATTGTTAGTCACAGAAATTCAAATTTTAAGTTTTTCTCAATTTATTTATTTTAAATTTTTGCATTAATAATAGTAATTTGTTTTAAATGTTTATTGCAATGAAATAATTATTAAAAATATAAACTAATGTACAAATGAAAAAATAACGGGCATGTGTTTATAAGACTAGTTTGTCAAATTAGAGTTGGAGAACAAACATATAAATGAACAAAAATTATAAAGATATGTTACTATATTAGAGTTACATTGATTTTTATTTTAAAACAAACTCAATGTTCCTTAAAATCAGAATGCAAATGCAAATGTACTTTTGAAATGGAAATTTTTTTCAATATTAGATCTGCATGGAGAATATTAACTTTGCCTACTTTAATGGAACAATATTAGGTTTTAAAAATAATTGTCCTGAAGAAACTGAAAATAAGAAATTTATTTGGCTATTAATTTGCCTAAGGATAAATTCTTGGTTTTGCTTTTATTATTAAAAAAGTTAATCTATTCTGCATTTCCATTTAGAGTTACAAAAACAATTACAAAATGAAGCTTAAGTTTTTCTGCCTCACGCTCATTAAAAGCAATGAAACCTCTGACTGTTCTATGAAAAAATTATTTAAGAGTTAGGAAACTGGAAGCCAGTTAAAATGCTTTGTTTAAATATTTTGAAGACTCTCAGTTAAGATAGTTCTAATGTTACCACTTTAGAACTCACTGGTTGTTTAGAATGAAGAAGTAGGAAAATATTGATGCAAAGGAAGTAACTGCAATGGAAAAAAAGGAATTTTTCTCCCCTCAGACTTAGGGAATCTTATACCATATCCCAAGCCTTCTTAAAACGGTTTCCTCCAAAATGAAAGGAAGATCTCTCTTATAATGCTACACAGAAGACAAAAAAGAGTTTATAAAATCCAATCCTAAAAGTGAACTTAAAACACTAAATTGTCCACATAAACCCACAATGCCATCCATGGTATTAATTTGATTCACCTATTGTTGCTTATATTGTATTTGTTCTATATTTATAGCCTATTACTCAGTCACACCGAAACACGTTGTGGGCGACTATGTTCCTTACTATTTTTTTCTACTATGTCTTTAAAAATAAATTTATACCTTATTTTCACATTCTCCTAAAATTCTTTTTTTTTTTTTTTGCGGAGGGGGTTCTGGATGAATCTCCTAAATTCTAAAATTTTAACAGAGTTGCATGGATACAAAGTAACTCAACGATAGGGCATAAAATGTCTGATTAATTTCTTAAAACTGTACATAAATTGTTACATATCTTCATATAAGTGTTTTCAAGAAAGTTTTTCTTAAGCTTTTTAATTGTTAAAGAGGCCATAAAACACAAAATTATTATCACTAAATTTGTTTATTAGGGGTCAAATCTGCAGAATGTATATTAAGCACATTTTTGTTTAATAAAAATATTTATTTCTTACATTATTCTCAAGTCTTGCATATCACATGATACATCGAAGTGCTTACTATGTATTTATTGAATATTTAAATAAACAAACAAACCCAAAAGTTCTGGACTCTGAATCCTAAATAAGTTAATTCAATTGCTCATGCTCACTGAAGCCAGCGTGTGCAAGTTAAGACATGCATTTCTGGTCTGCCTGATATAATCACCAAATGGGAACATTTAATGTTCCAAAGTACTAAAAAACACTTGAGACTTCAAGATGCTTATTGTGTTGCTTTCACAAAGAAATATTCTCTGGCCTCTACCTTTCACCCACCCGAGTTAGCTTATCCCTTTACCTTTGCAAACCTCAGTCATAGCATAATCTATTGCAGCTTGCAGTATTGTTTGCTAATTCTCATGGTATAAATGCTTCTACCAAGGCTGATTTTCAGCTGTTCATGTGATGTCATGGGACACAAACTTCAGAAGAAATGAACATGGTGGGTTCAATCCAGCCAATAGTAGCTGGCTCAGTACATAAGTTCAGTCTTCTTGATTTCCACCAATGGACTGGCATGACTTAATTCTCCAGTAGGTTAAACTTTATTTAGTTCAAAATAGATATTTATTAATTGGGTGAGAGTATAAAGTATGTAAATTTTTAGGCATAATTCTCAGATTTCAAACAAGAAAGGAAATAGAAGGCATATCAGAACACTTAGCTTTAAATATCAATTGTGTGTGTGTGTTTAGTAGGCATATTTCTCAGCTTTCAAACAAGAAAGAAGACATGTCAGAACACTTAGCTACAAATATCAATTTTTTTGTGTGTAGTAGGCTTAATTCAATGTCACAAGATTCTTGCCTAGGGATAGTCATTGAAGCACTACTCTAGGCACTGCTATAAAGGGACATTGAAGATGAAAAGATAAATTAACATTTTAAATTAGATAAGATTAAAATAGGCACACTATGCTGGCTTATTCAGGTGGGCTCAAATAAGTCATAGGGGCTGGTAAAAGCAGAAAAGGAAAACAAACAGAAGAGTGAGTCAACCAGAAATATAAAAAGCATATGAAAGAATTAAGGAGCAATCAATAGTCTTAAATATGAGCTACCTAGAGAATACAATCTCTAGAAGAATAATCCTCTTCCAATGGTCAGCAAGGAAATATAGATCCCAGTGCTAACACTGCATGAAAATGAATTTGGCCGACCCGCTGAATGAAACTATAAGTAGATTCTCTCTAGAGTCCCCAGATAAGGGCTTCAAATGACTGACACCAAACTTCTGACATAAAAGTTGTAGGGCAATAAATAAGTGTTGTTTTAAGTTGCTAAATTTGTGGTACATTTGTTGCAGCAGTTATAAAAAAGCAATATAGTGGGAGGGGAGAGACAAAGTTTACTGTAATGCCTTTGAAAGTTGTTTAGAGATGTGATAAAGTGAAAAGTACATACCTGGATTTTACTAGGGCTGGTGATCCAAGCCTTCAGCAGCATGAGGAGCAGCTGCACATCAAACCAAATTTCCTTTTCTATAAGGTAGCAGTCTTGAGTCATTTATGGATGAGGCTGAAGAGGAAAGTTCTAGGTCCTATAAAAACAAATTATTTGCTTTTACCAAGCTAATATGTTGTACCTCTCCCCACTCAGTTTTCTCTTTGAAATATTGTTAAACTAATTTCAGTCTTCATTTGTAAATTAAAGTTATTTATCTACCTGAGTTGCTTAAAGCATGACTAAGATTTGTGTTCAGTCCACTGTTGATAGACTGAAACTAAGAATAATGTAACAGGGGATAAGGACATGCGTAATGAGTGAAACACAAGATGATCATCTTAATGTGAGATGCGAAAGGGTGTTTATTTTCTAATCTGATGTTTTAAAATAATATGCTTAATTAGATTTTAAATTACTAACATGGATCTTATGTTTCGATGCATATAGATATCAGTAAAAATAGCGATACAAAGACATACATATATTTCAGGTTTTTAAAAGACAAAAGAGAGAATCTTATATCCCTTAAAATGTATCACCAACCATATAGCTGGTAATTATGGTGAATAAGACTTTAATGTTTCAATTAGGATTGCCAAAATTAAAATAGAACTAGGAAAGATTTTATAATAAAGTTATAAACCATTTTTTTTTCAAAAAGTAACTACAAAGGGGATTAAGTCAGACTAGCATATAACCAGAATACCAGATATTCCCACAAAGCAATATTCTTGGAATATTTATTCATAAATATACATTGACTAGTAGATTGTTACTAGGATTTCTGCACTGAAAGCCTAGGATGCTGGCTACTGAAGTGATTAAAAAACAAGTACTAGCTTTATTTCCTATTCTCAATAATATTACAATTTAATTAGAGAAGGCTGACTAATGCACATAAAATAATTAGCAAGTAATGAAAAACAGTATAAATTAATGTGATAAATGTGGAACCAACTTTAGTTCAAGAGCACCACTTTATCTAAAACTAATAATATAAACACCCTTTGAAGAAAAAGCAAAACAAAACAGCAAATGACCAACGGAAAAGAGATATATTGTAAATAAGTTCTTATCATAGCTTCTTCACACTGTTTTTAAGAATCTAAGCCCCTTCTGTTAGAACTGGTATCACAGTAATTACTGTTTTTCTCCTCTGTGCTGTCTTGTTCTGAAAGTTCATATGGATTTTTAGGCTTCTGTTTATATAACATTTTATTCTCTCTGAGAAAAAAAAATGTTTTCATTATTAAAAAGAAATTTTATGCAATTATTAGGTTCTCAAAGATACTGTTCAATGTTGTCTTTGCGTTTTCAACAAATTAATCAGTTTCTGCTCAAAGAGAGAAGCCTCTATTATTCACACAAAATCAGATCAAGTATAATTTTTATGTGACTCTGGAAAGAAACCCACACATCTTTTAGATTGCAGGGTATGTAAAGTGGGCTCTGATGCTTATTATAATGAATGTTTTATAACATGATGAATGGCTGATAGAAAACATAACATTTATTTAGGTTTATCAGAAACAAAACAACAATAACAATGTATAATAATCTTAATTTTAAAACATCTAATAAAATCTATCCTTACCTTATGGTTTTTCCTCTTATCCATCTTCATTTCTTTTGATTTACTCAAGAACTAGATCTATCAAGCACAAGAGGCACTCACATTCCTATTTTGGTCTGATTGCATTTTAATTATCCCTTGATTCCCTGTTTGCCACAAAATCTGTGAATTATAATTTGGCTTCTCATTTAGTTTCTCTCTAGGGAGAAAACATGCTGACCAGAAGAAGTGTGTATTTAGTCCTGTTGGCAGTTGTATTTAATATCAACACTCCCTCAATTAACTTTCTGGCACAGAAGTTGCTCTATCTTAAATTGTGTTTATACAAGATACTATTATTCAGTTTCTTCAATCTTGAGAATTAAAACAATCATATTTTTGGTTTTGTAAATGTAAGAAACAAATATTTTAATATAATAAACTTAAGGGTTTTATTCTAGTCCTGGAAAATAAACAGATGACCCTCCTCTGATTACACTCTTTTTCTTGAATTTAAATTTTAAACAAAAGATAGTTTTAAAAAATTTCCCAAACCTACACCTTTCTAGTCTCTGTTTCAGAAATACTATCATTTTGCTTAAATAGTTGAGTAGTAACAATGGTTAACTTGATTTCTCTTTTCTACTTAAAACTATATACAATTTATTAATTATGTCAATGATGACATCATAATTTAGCATTAATTTGTCCGTTTCTGTTTATTTATTTTGTCATCATGCTAATTCATGCCAAAAGCATCTCTCCATTGGAGGCTGTATCAACATCCTAAGGGGGAGTTAAACTTCCATTTTTGTACATACTCATTTTCATTCTCTATACAGTTCTGAAATATTCACTTAAAAATGTAAAACTTTGGGAGCCATGACCCATGCTTATAATTCTTACAGTTGGGAAGCTGAAGCAGAGGCATCACTTCAGGCCAGGAGTTTGAGACAAGACTGGGCAAGACCCTGTCTCTACAAAAAAAAAAAAATTATCTGGGCATGGTGGCTGACACCTGTAGTCTTATGTATTACAGAGGCTGAGAAGGAAGGATCACTTGAACCCAGGAGGTGAACCCTGCAGTGAGTTAGGATCTTGCCACTGAACTCCAACCTATGCTACAAAGTAAAACTCTGTCTCTAAAAAAATAAAATAAAAATTTAAAACTTGAAATGATACACTTCTGATTAAATATATTCAATGGTATCTCATTGGAATTTGAATATAACCCATGCTGCTCAGCATGCCTATTTCAGTCTTTTTTGGCTGCTGTAGCAAAATATTATAGACTGACCAGCGTGCAAGCAACAGAAATGTATTTCTCACAGTTTTGGAGACTGGAAAGTCCAAGATTAAGGTGCCAGTAGATTCTCTGTCAGGTGAGGGCCTACTTTCTAGTGCATAAATAATGCCTTCTGTGTCTTTACATAGGGAAAGGAGTGAGGGATTACTCTAGGGTGTCTGTTATAAGCCTACTGATCCCCGTTCATAAGGATTCCCTTCTTGTGACATAATTATCTTCCGAAGGTCTTATCTCCTGATACTGTAACCTAGGGCATTAGAATTTTAACACATGAATTTTGAGGGGACACAAAGATTCAAATCATAACAATACTCTAAAAAATACTTCTTTAACTTTGCAAATATATCTCCTTGCTTAATTTGCATTAATTTTACTAGATATTTCATCCTTCAAATTGCCAAATATTTTTATACCACAAGGTATTTGTAATATTCCATCGATTTAGCAGAAATTTCCCCTATAATTTTTACTTTTTAAATTCAAAGGAATAAAATATAATCTGTGTTTTGATTGCTTGCAACTAGTAGACATATGGAACACTCCAGAATTCAATGATATAATGGCAAAGATAACACTAGAGGTATGAAAAGTTGGCTATAGAAATGCATTGTAACATGTCTAATTCAGGCCAGGGTAACGATCTTCAGTAATTACAAATATACAAGTATAAATAGTACATCAATTATTTCAAATTCTCAAAGCACATCAACTTTGAGGATTAATGTTTGTTAAACTTTCTGCTAAGAATTATATTCCTTTCTCCAACACACTTTTTTTTCTGGACAGAGTCTTACTCTGGTTGCCCAGACTGAAGTGCAGTAGCATGACCACAGCTCACTGCAGTCTCAACTTCCCAGGCTCAGGTGATCATCCCACCTTAGCCTCGCGAGCAGCTGGGACTACAGGCATGTGCCACCAAGCCTGGCTAATTTTTGCATTTTTAGTGGAGACGGGATTTTACAATGTTGCCCAGTCTGGTTCTGAACTCCTGGACTCAAGCAGTGCACCCACCTTGGCCTCTCAAAGTGCTGGAATTACAGGTATGAGCCACTGCCTGTAGCCCTTTCTCAAATACACTTCTGAGTAGCCACATGAAATGGGTTGAAAGGCTTAGGTGGGAATGTGGTAGGTAGTAATAAAATTAGAAATAGAGATCCTCTTCTACATAAGGAAATCATAAAATGTTGGGACAAAGATATAAGCTAAGTAGGACTCTAGAGGAAATTTTGAACTTAATATGATATTGATGTGAGAATTTATGTTATTGTAAGAAAGTCCAATCCAGAAGTAGTTGACCATATTGGAAATGTTGAGATCCTTGAAAATGACATCAATGGCTTGCTAGCATTCTTGCTTTTTCAAAATTAAATAGTAAGTGTTCTGCTTCTGGCCAACTAGAATGCTAGGAGACCTAAGCAGCTCTGCATTAGTTATACAATGATAAAGAAGAAAATCTGTCTACCATAAAGGAAGTGACAGTCTCATTCTAACAATAGAAACATGCTTGTAAAAGTGAGAATAAGATATGATAAAAAAAAAAAAAAAAAAAAAAAAGATTACCCCCCAGGTCACAGCTCAGAGAATCACAAAATAAATTTTAGAGATTTTGAAAATAACTTAAAATATTCCCAAATGGAAAAAATATCAGAAAAAGTAAGTAGAAGAATGCATATGAGACTATATGACAGAAATTACTGTTAAGCTCATTACCTATAACTTTAGCCATGAGAGTAGAAAAGATTTCACACAATGAAAAGAGGAGATGATAAATAGAACCTCTGACTACTCCCCATTTGCATACTAATTAAAAATGAGTCATCTAACAAGAAAAGACCAACAGGATGTCAAGGGAGGGTTTCAAGAGATTAGTAGAGTAATGGACTGGGAGTAAAGGTAGAGGTTATTCCAAACTTGGAGATATTAGCCAATTATTTAGACATAATATCAAATAAATTTTAAATACAAATTCTAAACTAATTATAATTTGAGGATGTGGAAAGTCTTTGGTGACACTAGCAAAAGGTATTTCAAATAAATGCAAGAAAACTTTACTAATATCCCTGATAATTCAGTGGTTGGCAACAAGATTATTGAAGTTGGCATCAGAATATTACTTGTAACATTAATTAACAATTACATATCTCAGTAAAACAGTGGTCTTTTTAATTGATTCTTGTTTTACTTTCTATGACCTCTGACATTTAAATTTTATATCATAAAATCTCTTTCAGTGTACTTAATACAAATTTTTTGTAGTTTCTGTACTGTCCTAAATTTTTTAAATCTTCAATGATACATACTTTTTTATTTTTGATATATTGCTCTTTAAATGTGGTTGCATTTTTAAATATTTTTTCATCAGATAGTGTGTAAGAAAAATTTGGATTTTTACTTCATATCCAATCTTACTCTCTTATTTGCTGTATTGATTTACTTTTTGTCTCTAAACTACCAAAGATTTTAGTAAGACTCTAAAAAGTTTTGCTTGTGAACTTTTTTTTTCCTTTTCAATACAAACTCACAAATTTCTGATTTTCTTTTGAACATATTTTTTTTCTAACACTCATCCTGAATATCCTCCTTAGAGCCATATTGAATTTAAATGCTAGGCTTTGTGAGTTCACAATTAGGGAAGAGAAGATGATCACTAGCTTCTTTTTTAGAAGACAGGTTCAGTGGGAAACAATAGACAGGCTTTATATTCAGTGTTCTCTAGTTCATCCAAAAACATTAAAATATTTTATTTCAGTTTTTATGGTTTCATACTTCTTCAAAAATTTGACAATTTTATATATTAATTGTTAATTCAAATAGTGTTTTAATTCAGTGATACATATAATTGCTTCTGAACGGGGCAGGCTTTTAGAAGTCAAATATAGCAATGTGAGATAGAATTCTGTTCAGATAATGCCACTGAGGTTTATTCTATGCTTAAGATGAGAATGGAAAGATATTACTGTGCTCTTCTGTCATTGTCTGTTATGTAAAATTGTCAGGAGTAGCCATGTGAGCTCACAGTCTTTAATGTTTTTATCACCTTGAAACAAGTTTACAGTAACAGCTAGCCAGCATTTAAGGGAGAGATCCTCCATGTTATGGAGTCTAAGGTGAAAAAAAATGCTAACTTAATAACTGCTTGACCTCAG
The DNA here is from genome assembly GCA_036589455.1 of Ateles fusciceps. NCBI lineage: Eukaryota > Metazoa > Chordata > Mammalia > Primates > Atelidae > Ateles > Ateles fusciceps. The sequence continues at coordinate 6,902,296 of JAZHEH010000174.1, read as the reverse complement.
AAATCCATGAACCACTTGTTTCCCACCATAGAAATAAAAAAAGTGAAGACCTTGCATTTGGACTTGTCTTGTTCTTAAAATGATTCATAGTTTTCCCTGATTGTGAGTACCTACTTATGTTTCACTTAGGTTCACTTAATCAAAATCAATATCAACTTATCCAGTCTGGTTTTCATTTAAAAGAAAGATTTGTTGAAAGAAAAAGAGTTTTCTCTTCCATAATCATAATTAATCAAACAGAGAAGAAAGCCATTATCTTACCTTCCTATAGGGATTCTATTTTGGGATAAGCCAAGTTTAGGTGAATGCTAAATATATATGGGAAATATAAACAAAATGTTTATAATGCAAAGATCATGCTGTCAACAGTGATTAAATTTAATCAGTCTCTAGCTCTAGCTTCCAGTTTATGGGATATACTAAGAATATACGAGAAAGTTAAATGACATTGGTAGAAATCAGTCAGATAAATCTAGGAGGTGAAACATATTCATAAAGTGAGTCAATATATTTCCACTGAATAATGAAATGAAAACAATGGCATGAAGGCAAACAGAAACTAAACAAAAAAGGCATAATAATTATAATAACTACATGACTGATATTAAGCATTTAAATTTTGTTTTGTTTCTTATTTCAAATAATCTATGTCTAAAATTAACTTTCGAAAATACAGGAAGATTTCAATATAGACTAGTGTGTTAGGCAGTTTCTGCATTGCTATAAAAAAATACCCCAAACTGGGTAATTTATAAAAAAAGAAATTTAATTGGCTCCACAGTTCTGTAGGCTGTGTAGGAATCATAGTGCCAACATCTACTTCTGGTGAGACCTCCGAAAACTTACAACATTGGTGGAACATGAAGAGGAGCCAGTGTGTCACATGGCAAGAGTAAAAGTAAAAGAGAACAGGAAGAAGCAGATTATTTAAAATAACAAGATCTCATGTGAACTAACTTATAACCACGGAGATAATGCTACCTTTCCTGAGGAATGAAACATTATGATCCAGTCACCTCTTACCAGGCCCCACCTCCAATACTGAGAATTGCATTTCATTATGCGATTTGGAGGAGACAAACATCTAAACCACTATGCCTCTGGCTCCCTGCAAATGTCATGTTCTTTTTACATTTCAAAATACAATCATGCCTCAGAATTTGTTCCCTGAATTCTTAAATTGTTCTGCTATTAACTCAAAAGTCCCAAGTCTTTCTGCAGATTAGTTTCTTCTACCTATGAGCCTCAGGTAAAAAACAAGTTATTTACTCCAAAAATGCAATGGTGGTACAGGCATTTGTTAAACATTACCATTTCAAAAGGGAGAGTTGACCAAAAGGGTCCCATGCAAGTCTGAAAACCAGTAGGCCAAGCACAAAATCTTAAAGCATTCACATAATTCTTGACTCCATGTCCTGCATACTGGTGCAAGCATTGGGCTCTCAAGGTGTTGGGTAGCCCTGCTCCTGTGGCTTTGCAGGGTGCTGCCCCCATGGCTGCTCTTATGCATTGGAGTTGAGTGCTTGTAGATTTTTCAGGTATAGGGTGCAAGCTGCCAGTGAATCTATCATTTCTGGGTTCTGGAGGGCTGTGGCTCCCTTCCCATTAGGTTCTGTGTGGGGGACTCCAACACCAAATTTGCCCTCAGCATTGCCTTAGTAGATTTTCTATATGGGGGGCTCCTCCCTATGGCAGTCTTCTGCCATGGCATCCAGCTTCTTTATACATCCTCTGAAATTTAGATAGAAGTTTCCAAGCTTCCTTTCTGCCTGAACCTCTGCAGACTAACACCACAAGGAAACTGCCAAGGCTTATAGTTTGTACCCAGTGGAGAAGGAGTATGAGCAATATCAGGGCCCTTTGAACTGCAGCTGGAGCTGAAACAGTGGCAATGCAGAGAACAGCCTCTGGAGGTAACACATGGCATTGGTGCCCAGAACATGGTCTATGAAAACATTCTTTCCTCTTAGACCCCTGGGCCTTTGATGGGAGGAGCAGCCTAAGAGATTTCTTACATGACTTAAAGGCCTTTCCCCCATTTTCTTGGTTATTAGCACTTGGCTCCCTTTTAGTCATGCTAATCTCTCTAGCAAGTTGTTGCTCCAAAGCCTTCTTGAATTCTCTGTCACAAGATCAGGCTGCAAATTTTCCAAACATTTATGCTCTGCTTCCCTTTTAATTATAAACTCCAACTTTAAGTAATTTCCATGCTCTCATATCTGATAATGGGCTGTCAGTAGTAACCATGTCACTTCTTGAATATGTTTGCTGCTTAGAAATTTCTTCTGCTAGATACCCTAAGTCATCACTCTTACTAAGTTCCATCTTCCATGGGTTCTTAGGACATGCAGTCAAGTTATTTGCTAGAGCGTAACATGGTACTCCAGTTACCAGTAACTTTTTTATCCATCTGAGACCTTGTCAGGCTGGCTTCTATGGCCCATATTTCTATTATCATTTAGTTCAAAATTACTCAACAAGCCTCTTAGAAATTATAAATTTTCTTCATTGTCCTGTTTTCTTCTGAGCCCCAAAACTCTTCTAACCTCTGTTACCTGGTTCTAAAGCTACTTCCACATTTTCAGGTATCTTCAGTACCAATGTTTTGTATTAGTTCATTTTTGCATTACTGTAAAGGAATACCTGCTACTGGGTAATTTGTAAAACAGTTTAATTGGCTCACAGTTATGTAGGCTGTACAGGAATCATAGTGCCAGCATCTGCTTCTTGTGAGGGTCTGAGGAAGCTTATAATCATGGCAGAAAATGAAGGAAAGCTAGCATGTCTCATGGCAAAAATGGGTGTAAGAAAGACAGGAGAGTGTTCTGGACTCTTTTAAACAATCAAGTCTTATGATAACTAACTGAAAACTCATTCACCCACAAGGGGCTGGTGCTAAACCATTTATAATGGATCTGCACCTGTTATCCAATCATCTCCCACCAGCCCCTACCTCCAACATTAGAAATTACATTTAGACCTGAGATTTGGAAAGGACAAACATAAAAACTAGGTAGTAAATTATGTTAAGAAACTATTGTTATTTCTTAGGTGGGATAATTGACTTACATGTAGGTTTTTAAAAGTCCTTGGTTTTTAGAAATATGTAAGGAAACATTTATAAATATAATAGAATATTTAAGGGTTTGTTTTTAAAGTACTATATCATTTAAGAAAATAAGGAAGGGATAGGTGAAGCATTTATGGCAAAATACTGATTATTAAAAATGGGTGCCTTGGGTACATTGATTTTCCTAAATCTTGTATGTTTTAAACTTTAAAAATTTTTTACAACTATAAAAATAAGTGTTAGTCATGACCTATTAAAATGATTTCAAAACTTATTAACAGTTGAAATCTGCAATAAAGAAATTTATATATCAATGATTAGGTCATGAGAGTGAATTCCCTTTTATAACTTCCAACTGTTTTCTCTATTATTTTCTAATATTCTCAATGAAGTTATATACCTTATATTTTGAGGTAGCATCATTTTTGTTGTTATTGTACAATTTCAGTTTTAATACTGTTTATTTCTGAGACTATTAGAAAGCCATGCACATCTATGATAAATAATTTTATTTCATATATTTGGCACTAAAAATATAACATTATAACCTCTGTAAAACTTCATTTCCACATGGTTCTCAAAATATAATATACCACAAATTACTATTAAAAAATGTACCCTGGATTCTATGAAATTATATTTAAAGTAAAAAACAATATAGGTTTTATGATGACGTTATCAGAACCATCCCACTGAATTAGAAAGAATGTTTATTGGGCAGAGTCTGGTCAGCCCTGTTGGATGTTTAGTATGCATCTTTATTAATTTTATTCTGCATGTGCACACAAGGTATTCTGCATCAAAGACAGATTTCCTATTTATTATTTTATAGCAAAAAATATGTATGTGTGGCCTTTCTTATTCAAACATAAGCTCTGGGGCAATGTGATCAGAACAGATTAAAAAATCTGCAACATGAGTTGCCAAATATTCCATAGATAAGGAATATAAATTAATAGATATTTTCTGTATGTATAGTGGAAGAAGACAGACATTGCCCTACATTCTACCAGAAAGAGAAGTAGAGGAAGGAAGAACATTTGCTCCTTTTATAAAAAATGGAAAGGATCCTGGGTTCTCATTATAACCTTTAAAAAAATTATTTATTTATTTATTTATTTTTATTAACAACTAAAAATTTTATATGTTTCTGGTGTAAACACAATGTTATGATGTATGCGTATGTTGTGGAATGACTAAATTGAGCTAATTAACATATCTGTTACCTCACATAGTTAATTATCCTTTTGTGTGTGTGGTAAGAACACTTAAAATTTACTCTTTTGGCAATTTTTAGCTCTACATTTGTTGTTATTAACTATAATTATCATGTTGAACAATAGATCTCCTGAACTAATTTCTTCTGTTTAATTGAAATTTTAACCACTATTACTCTCCTTCTTCATCATCTGGGAACCATTCTACCATTCTACTTTCTGCTTCTATGAGTTCAACATTCTGAGATTCCACATGTAAGTGAGATCGTGTGGGTATTTGTCCTTCCGTTTCTGGCTTATTTCACTAAGTATAATCTCCCCTAAATTTATCCATTTTGTTCAAATGAAAACATTTTCCTTTTATTTTTGAGGCTGAATTGTATTCCATTGTGTACAAACACCACATTTTCTTTATTCATCTATTGATGGACACTTAAGTTGATTCTATATTTTAGCTATTGTGAATATGCTGCAGTGAACATGGGAGTGCAGATGTTTCTTTGCAACATTGATTTCATTTCCTTTGGATATATGCCCAGAAGTAGACTTGCTGAATCATATGATAGTTCTATTTTTCACTTTTTGAGGACCCTTGATACAATTTTCAGTAATGGCTGTAGTAATTTACATTGTCATCAACAGTGTACAAGTCTTCCCTTTTCTCTACATCCTCACCAATGGTTTCTATCTCTTACCTTTCAAATAGTAGCCATCATAACAAATGTGAGATGCTATTTCATTGCAATTTTAATTTGCATTCACTTGAGATGAGTGATGTCGGACATTTTTTCATATACTTGTTGGTAATTTGTCATCTTAAAATTGTTTTTCAGTCCCTTTTTCCATATTATAATCAGCTTATTCACATGGAATTATGAAAACCCTGAATAGCCAAAGCAAATCTCAACAAAACAAAGAAGCAAAAAACCTAGAGGCTTCACATTGCCTTATTTTAAATCTACTACAAACCCATAGTAATCAAATGAGTGTGGTACTAGGACAAAAACAAACATATAAACCAGTGTAAAAAAGCAGAGAATCTAGAAATAAATCCACGTATTTATGGTCAACAGATCTTTGGCCAAGAATACACTAAAGGAATTTGTTTAATAAATGGTATTAAGAAAACTGGATATTCACAGGTAGAAAAATAAAATTGCACCTCTCTTCACCCTTTATTGAAGAATCAACTCAAAATGGATTAAAATTTTAAAGATCAATAACAGAAGAAAATCTTCTTAATAATGGTCTTGGCTAAGTTTTTTTAGTTACAATTCCAAAAAGCACAGACAGCAAAATTAGACAACTATATCAGAATCTTGGTGAAACTTAGTCTCTACTAAAAGTACAAAAAATTAGCCAGACGTGGTGGCGCATGCCTGTAATCTCAGCTACTCAGGAGGCTGAGGCAGGACAATCCCTTGAACCAGGGAAGCGGAGGTTGTGGTGAACCGAGATCATGCCATTGCACTCCAGCCTGGGCAACAAGAGTGAAACTCCATTTCAAAAAAAAAAAAAAGTTTCTACACAGCCAGAGAAACAAACAATGGAGAGAAGGGACACTATGGATTGGGAGAAAATATTTGCAAACCACACATTTGATAATGGGTAAATATACAAAATATATAAGAAACTCAACTCCATAGCAAGAAACCAAATGACCCTAACGCTTTTGAAATGTGAGTACCTACACAGATGGAGCTCCAGCTTTCCTGGCTCCTTGGAGCTTAACCTGGGAATTTAGCTAAGGATTTTTACAGGAGTACTGAAAAATCTAGAAAAATTGCATTTCTTCACATCTTCTGTTTCTAAACAAATCATCCTTATCTATCCTGTTGTAATTCACGGAAACAAAGAGGAAAACACTTAGTATTTGTTTCCCAGCTAATAAGAGTTTTAAGAACCTCTCGTTTAAATTGATTTTATTTTTACAGAAAGTGTATTTTACTTCTAAGATCTGGATGAAGCAGACTCTAGAAATGGAAGATATATCAGCCCCAGCTCTAGGGCTATAAAATGTAAGAATCATGCAAGTGCTATTGTCACAAATTAGAGTACAATCGTGAGACTCATTGAGAGAAAGATAAATTTAGAAGCAAGCAAAGAATGCAGAATTTTTCTTATCTTAGAAAGAGTATCCAAAAATAACTGTATAGTAAAAGCTGTGCAAAGCAATTGACTTAATCAGCATCCGACACTTTAAAGGGGCAAGCTGCTTTTGCTTTGTTTTTCCAGAAATATACTCAGCTGTGATTGATATTTCCAGAACTAGAGGAAGGCTATAAGTGCTTTTGTTTTTAGAATAATGATTCCTAATGTGTTTGGGCCATAGACTCCTATGGCAGTTAGCTGAAGCTATGGTCTTTTTATTGGAATAGTGTTTTAAAATCTATAATGTAAAATTTATAGGAATCCAAAGAATTATGTTAAAATATAGCTATAGAATAGAACTAAATAGTTAATAAGAATGTGTGAAAATTTTAAAATGTGTTATAGAAATACAGGTATAATAAAAGATCCATTGGTAGGTATAATAATTACAAAATTTTGAGTTATGTGCTTGAATACTTCTAGATATGTAAAACTTCTATTATTTAATTTTAAAAAATCTGTAATTTCTTTTGATGATAAAGACATAGATAGTGTTACAGAAAAGGGGTTCCGATCAAGACCCCCAGAGATGGTTCTTGGATCTCATGCAAGAAAGAATTCAGGGTGAGTCTGCAGTGCAAAGCAAAAGCAAGTTCATTAAGAAAGTGAAGTGGTGAAAGGACAGCTACTCCATAGAGAGAGTAGAGGATGTTCCCAAAAGTAAGAGGAGGAATGCATCCACCTTAGGTATGATGCTTGTATACCTGTGCAGATGTGCTCCGCTACAAGAGTTTGTGGTAAATGATTAATTTTCTTAACTAGTATATTTTGCAAAAATCAATATTATTATCTTTAAAACAAAATTAGGAATGTCTTTATTCTCCAGATATCGAAATATCTGGACACTCCCAGGCCTGGATCTGTTTAGTAAACATTATTAACTTGCTCCCTTCCTGTTAACATCGGGAGGCTAGGAATTCCGGACTTTCTGAGAATGCAGTTCAGCAAGTCCCAGCCTCATTTTCCTAGCCCTCACTGAAAATGGAGTCATTCTGGTTCAAACGCCTTTGACAATACCACTAACGATTTTGTGGTTTGTTGCCTACATTTATAACTAAAAAGAAGTTACAGTTCATCTGAAATTTGATAAAAATTTGACTGCTTTTTTATCCCCTATGCAAGCACGTTAAAGAGAACGACAAGCAGAAAACAATTCTAGAAGCTGATTTTGACAATCCTTTCTTAGATCACCTTGTTAGTAAAACATTTCTGTGTTCCTCAATGTGACTTTTGAAAGGAAAATATGCTTTAAGTACTCAGCAACCATCCAGAAATTAAGTTGTTCTTAAATGTTTTTTATACAACTTACCAGAGTATATTACATTTTATTGCTGTGTTAAAAAATCACTACAACTTTCGTAAATGTAAAATAGCTATTTACAGTTCTTAAAGTTCTTAAGTCAGAAATTCACCACAGGGTGGCTGGGTCCTGTATTCAGATATCACCCACCTAGAATCAAGTTGTTTGCCAAGCCAAGTTCTTGTTAAAGGCTCTCGGAAAAATTCTCAAGTTCATTATTCTTTTTGCAGCATGTTTTGCAGCCATGGAATGAAGTACATGTTTCCTGGCTAGTTAGAGGCCACTCTTAAGCTCCTAGCAGCCATCTGCATTGCTAACAAATTGCCCTCTCCCTCTGTGCCAGCAACAAGTCTTCACTGGTGTCTGCAAGAAGGTAGCACAATCAGTTTATTACTCTGAAAGACCGAGTAAGTGGAAGTTTGAAACTGACATAAAAATAACTATATTTGACCCAAACATTTTCTTTCTGTGGGCTATTGGTAAATATGATAATATTCTCGATAATTTCTTTCTACTAGCATAGGTAGAAACAAGAACATAGAAAGAAATGTCTGAGAAGTTAATTTGCCAGTTATCACATCTAAAAATAATACTTCTAAAGTAGTCTAATTTTATCAATATTAAAAATACATCAGTCAATAATCATTTTTTATAAGTTAATCTTGTCAGTTTATTCATAAATCTGGTTATTTCTATTGAACTGTCACATTGAGTGTCCAACACAACAAACTTAGAAAAGAAAGAACTACATTAGAGCTAATGCAGTTAAGTAAAATTGCTTATTCTTGCTAATGACAATAAAGGATCTAAACAGCCTCTAGAAAGCAACAGAAATTACTATTTACAGATAATTAATAATAAATATATTGCCATAATACTTTAAATCAAAGCACTACTTACCAGAAGAAAATGGTTTTGTAAAGTATGGAATAAAATTATACTTTTAATCACAGAATCCTCTACTCAGCCAAAGTTATGGTAGACAATAAAAGTAGCATAAAAATATTTTCAGATGTTAGATTTTTTCTAAAAAAAAAAAAAAAGTAGGACAAATATTTTATTTTTAATGAAATTACAATCCATTTGGAAACTATAATAGTTCTGGACTAGTCTGTACCTAATTATATAGCCAACAATTAGAGAGCAAATATTTTACAAATAAAGCATTTCAAGAAACACAGGAAACATCAAAAAGTTTATTAATTTTACAATTCTATAAGACTAACAAATTTTCTTAAGAACAGGACAGGGAGCCAAAGAAAAAAAGGAAAATAAATAGAATATATGAATATCAAAATGAACACATATGTAACCCAAATGCATAATCCTTTCAAACACTCATGAAATACATTTTAGATAAATGATGTATCAAAAAATTGAAGTTCACATTTAAAATAAAAATTATAATGCCATGTACCTTGCAAATAAGCAGGTTTATAAAGAATATTAATAAATATATGTTCTTTCCATATTATTGGTTTTTGACTATGAAGTGAGACAAATGCCTTTATTTTCTGTAATCCATTCCTATATCTACATCTCTATCTCTATCTCTATTTATATCTATATCTGCATTTATGCCAGGTGGCGTATGTGTATGCGTGTGTATATATGTACATGCACACACAAATACTCAATAAATGTCCATAGATATAATTTAAAAACTCATTGAAAAAATTGATGTATAATTCTCTGCATCAGAAAAGCTTATATATATTGTACTGGAAAATTGGAAAATTTCATATACATTGTATAATTTTCTGCATCAGAAAAGCTCATATACATTGTATTGGAAAACAGTGAATAAAGGCTTCCGTTTTATTATGTATAACTAAAGTACAGCATATGCTCTGCCTTTGTGTTAAATTTTCAGGAATTTGTGGGCATCACTGCTCAATTTTCTGTTTTCTCCAATGCAGAGTGATGGAAGAAAATGAACACAAATGCAGTTGTAGTCATAAACTCATCAACCAACATGCACTTATGAAAAAACATTTTTAAATTGAGGTATTTGCACACAGGCAAGGAAAGCACTTGGTAGAAACTCAAAATGGTATGTAGCATCTTGAGCTATATCTTATAAAATATTTAGGAATCTGAAAATGCTTTTATAATAACTCCACTCAGAATCTACATTAAATATATTCTCTTTGTCTTGAGGTACTAATTCTAAAATTATTTTTGCTAAATTCAAATGTATCAGGGGAAATGTATTTGCAAGATGAATACTGTGAAGTTATTAGTATTTACAGGAGGCATTCTATCACCTTACCAAGCAGAAGCAATGCCATATTTAGTTGTTGTAATAATAAATGTTCCACGAAATAGAGCAATATTATCGTGAGCCAGGCTGTTCTAGCTGACTTGAACACAGCCATTGACCTCTATGTTCGAAGATTTCTTTTTCCCTAAGTGTCACATATTTTCTATGAAGGGAATCCATAATTAGGCTATCCAAACTGGAAAAAGAGTAAGTACAGCCTGGGAAAGAGCTTCATAAGATAAAATTTTAAAGGAAAAGCACAAAATAACTATTCTCAAGGCAGTAACAATTAAAACCACATGGAGAGGAGGACAGTGGTCATGTATCTTCTATTTGTCTTCTTGGATCCAGTGCATATTATTTGTATTTACTGTGAGTATATTTTTATGTCTTTTGCAAATACATACAAGTCTTATTGGTCCATTATACTACTTCTACTGAAACATCTTATTACAGCTCATCTAAGCATTTCGGAAAAGGATTACTTAATGGTTGTAAAATAAGACAAATTGCAAAATCAGCATTGAGATGACAAGTATTAATAAATGGTGCTTTAAATTTGAGAAATTTGTAGCACTTCCTTACAATTTGTAGTGTTCCCTTACCTATTTGTGAGGTATTCTTTTTTACATTGTTCTTTTTTTCCTCCCCAAATCCAGACTTTTACTTCCAGTAACGCCAAAGTCAGAATTAGTAGTTTATAAATGAAGTTTTTTTTTTAAATTTAATTATGTAGCTTCAAAAAACAATTTCTGTCTGCAAATTATGGTTTGGCACATTAAACAAAAATGTAAGCAGATGGCAGAGTGCAGTAATTTTTATTTTCTTGTTACAATTTTGTTTTTAAGTTTTAGATGTTTATGAGTTTCATTGTTTAATTTCAGTAGTTTTCAGAGTGATAAAAATAAATTAGTTTTAAAAACATGAAGAGAATTCTTCAAATGGCATGCATTAATCAAATATTTGGCACAAGGTCTTTCAAAGCTATGCTAACAATTATTTTTAAAATAAACGTTGTCATTTGGATACATGATCTATTGTTGTATAAGCTTTTTATTAATTAGTGGAAGATGTTCACAAATATTTCTTTTTTTTTTTTCAGGGGAGAGTGCGAACGCAGTCCCCCCACTACCACAAATTATGCAGTCAAGTTTTCCACATTTGGAGAAATTGCAGGGGCCAGCACATCCGGAATGCAATGGACAAGCTTCGCCCTGGGAAAACCACCTTCGTGATCACGGTATCTCCCCTGCCAGGTAAGTATTACAAATATTTCTGAAGCATGTACTAGGAGTATCATATTATACATTCTCAATTATATGAAAACGAGGTGAACATACAAGATAAAGAGCATAAAAGTGGAATAAACTCCTGGATTAATGGAGTAAACCCTGATGCAGGGTCTTAGAAAAGGAAATGAAGTCCAAAATCATGAATTTGTTTGGTCCAATGTCCTAAATTAGTCAGTGCTACTGCACGTCAGATGATCAGATGACAGGCCAGTGGCCTGAAGCACTGCCAGATCTTCTGTTATGGTTGAACGTGGGTGTCTACCACATCCTCACTGATACCCCACAGAGTTCCTATGTTGAACTCCTAACCCTGAGAGTGGCTGTATTTTGAAACTGCAGTTAAAGACAATGTTGTATATGTAATATATTTAGAGAAATGCAATGTGAAACCATAGCATAAGAATACTGAATATAGTTCACAATAGATTCATGATTCCATAACACAAGTACAATTACTGGTAGCATTATGAGGTGACTTAAAATATGATGATGAGATTTGTGGTTATATTATTAATGGCATAGTGTCCAGAACGAAGGAAGGTAATAGGAAATATACATTCCATATATTTAAATGTTAAGCAACAACTTGGCACCATTCAGAATTCGGCCTGAGAAAGGCCACCAGAAGGAAGCTACTGGAATCAATGTAATGTACATCCTAGTGGTACCGGGAATACTTCAGGTGTAAGTGGGCTTCCCCATCACTGAAAATCCTCATTCAGCAGCTGACAGGAAGTGAAGTTGTGCCTTGATCTACTGAAAACTTGATTATTAATGTAACTTCATAGATTTCTTAAAAGTCTAGGTTTTGTAATCTACAACAGGAAGTCAGTTTGTAAAGGCAACCATTTTCAACTTCTGAAACATCCATCTTTTGGGGAAATGTATAGTCCTAGTTCTTCTAAGATAGATATATTTTGAGCCTCTAACATATAATTGAAGACATAATGTATTTTATGTATGTGCGTGAAAAACAAGTACAATAATAAACTCATATGGAAAATCTAAGCATAATCTGAGAAACATCATGTTTGTTTTGGCCTCTTGTTAATTAATCCTAGATAATTTTCTTATCTTTCAAACACTTCACTGGTAAAGTAGAAACAATAATATACAACACCCTTCTAGAAAGGTTTAAAAAATTAGGTTTTTGCTCTTTTCTATGGTTTTAATATATTCTTTTTGTTGTAATGGATATAAATTATAATGTTTCCTCTCTGTGTGAGTTATTAATACATAAAATAGTGCATAAACAAGTGAAAATAATAATTCAAATAAAATGACTTAAAATTAACATGATGTATAGAGCAAGATGAAACATCAAATAAATAGTCCATATGCTAATGAACTTATTTATTTGAAGAGTGGAAAAGTTTTCAAATGGTTTATTTTTGGGTAGTGATAAATTAGTGTCATACTTGAAGCAGAAGTCAACTATTTTGAAGCAATCATGTTTAAAGATTTTTTAAAATCTATGCTGCTAAATGATATGAAGCTATACAAAGTGGCTTGATGACAAGGGCATCTCTAAATCAATATCAACTGACATGATAAGTAAAACAAGACAAAATAATATACATGGGTCAGAAGTAAATGTAATGTCTGGATGTTTGTATTAATTTTAATGTAAAATTAATATAAATTTATGAACATTTGAAAATTCTCTTTTTATAGAAAAATACAACCTAAGTGAATGGCTCAATTACTTTGCTGAGAGTTAATTTCATTCTTACATTTTAAACTAACATCCCTGTATCCTAAATTACTCAATGGAAAAGTAAATTGATGGCAAAAAATTAATTTCCACTTAAAAAATCTGCATGGGTATAAATCACTGCAACTTGGGGGAGGTTGAAAAATGACAGTATTAAGAAAACTTCATGTTCAACAGACAAATAAACATCCTCACAAATCAAAATCACTGTCACATATTTACCCATCATTAGCCATAATCTACTTCAGATGATGATGAAAAATGAACCAAGAAACTGGAGCCCTGAACAATACCTACTTAATGATAACAACCACCGAAAAATGCATAGTGAGTTTCCTGCCCTGAAATTGTTATTTCACCCCCCTACAGAGAGTCATTTAACTGTTTCCTTCTCTAACACCACAGGTTTCCTCTATTAATGGAGATGCCTTTCCTGTGTGCTGACAGCTTCATTCCCATTTTAATACTAATCTTTTCATTTAAGAAACTGATATTGATACTCAGTAATATGCTTTATCAATGAAAACTTTACAAATAAATTTTATATATATCTAGATTGGCCATAAGAAAATATTTGTTTTTTCTTTTTTCCATATAATACTATACATACTATACCAGTTCAAAAGTTTTGAAGACATTGTAAAAATTATTAAAAGTCCGTTTTGCAGCCTTCTAAGCTGTAGACACCAGATTCTAGCCTTAGAAGTTTTATGTTTCTTACTGTGACCAAAAAGACTTAAGATGACCTCTCTTGGGATACTAGATCCCTTGAAAAAAAAAATATCCTTTGGTTTGTGGTTCTGGTAAGTTCAGGTTATGATAGTTTATTTATGATACCTAAATACAACTAGGTGCCTTAAATTATATTCACAGATTTTTATGGTAAATTTCACTCTTTTCATTTGTGGGCACAATACATTCTGATTTACATAAAATTCTCTTTATCATCCTGTCTTCTGATGTTTTTGAATATGTTGTTTAGATTGCTTTCTGGCTTATTTGTTAATCTTGGTCCAACTCTCTGAAGCAATTTTTTTCTAGAAGCCCATTATATTGTTATTATTGCCATGAATTGTTTCACCAACCCTACTTCCTCTTAATTTTCTTTTTTCCAGTTGTGTGATTATAGCTCACTTCAACCTGGGCTCAAGTAATCCTCCTACCTCAGCCTCCTAAGCAGCTAAGATTACAGGCATGCACCACCATACTCAGCTGATTTTTTAAATTATCATTATTATTATTATTGTATAGATGAGTTCTTACTTTGATGCCCAGGCTGGTCTCAAACTCCTTGCCTCAAGGAATCCTCCCATTTTGGCTTCCCAAAGTGCTGGGATTACAGGTGTAACCGAGATGACTGCACTTTAGTCAGGAGAATGCCAAGGCAGCTTTCTGGCACAGTGTGACTCAACAGGTTTGAAGCGCAGGCACACAACTCGGCACATTAGGTAAGCACACCACTTGAGGCACATTAGGTAATCAACCATGTGAGCTTGTGCTTGGCTCAGAGCCACTATTGTTAGTAAAAGGTATAACAACCCTGCTGATGTTGTATATATGACTTGTGCCCATGGCTCATGCCCAGACTTACTGGTGCCCAGAAAGAGTAAAAGCCATCTGTAAATTGTCTATGATTCCTTGCATGTTTTTTCAGCTAGCCACCGCTGGTCCACCCACTCCCCTTAGTCTTCAGCTTGGGCTGGAACCCGAAACTTGGTATAACTATTGGCATCACAAACAGGATCCCAAGCTGTGCTGCTCAGATGGGCTCCAGTGTAACATGGGTGACAGTAGCTGGGTCCCCTGTGAGCATGGAGAAGGCGCTGAAGCAGCTGGAAGCACAGAGCATAAAGAAGTAATTAGTCTTCACTGGCAGAGTTGGATGGGCATTTTTTACTGCACTGCAAGCAGTACACACCCAGTCCCTGGAATTCAGCAGAGGTAAGGGCCCTTCAGGCATGGGGAGGGGGTGCCTGGAGTCCCAGCTGCACAGCTCAGAAAAAGAGTTAGAAGCTACTGTACATGGGGGACCTTCAGGCATATGCAGGACCCTTGGAGGCCTGGCAACAGAGCTTGGAAAAGGAATTAGAGGCTGCTATGAATGCAAGCCTGGGTCCATCATCTCAGCTGGAGTCCCCAATTCAATCTGATATCAAGGAGGCCATCCACTGGACTGAGGAGTCTGTGCTGTAAAGAAGGGGAAGATGCCTTGCTTGCAAGGGGCCCTCCCACAGCAGAAAAGGGGGCCCTAACGAGTGACACATTCAGGATATGGGTAGATTTTATTTTGGCTGGGATCAACTGAGAGAAAATTGACAAAGAGCCCAAAGAAGTACTCTTAAGTTTGTGTAGACAGTTGTCTCTGGAGGAGCAATTCTAAAAAACGTCCAAGGGGGAGAAGGACATTGCTGCTCAACTCAGTCCCACCCTGGTGCTCCAGCTCAAAGACTACATGCTGCAGCCAGCCAGGGGTATAATGCCTTTTCTGTTTGATGAGGGAACTGGCTAAGGTGCCTTGCTTGGGGGGGGACACCAGGCGACTGGAGGCCATATGTGGACTTGGCAATGCACTGGTCCCTGCACCTGATTAAGTTTCCAGGCAAGGCTGCATAGACGGTTATGAAGCCAAGTCAGTGAAAGTGAAACCTGTATCTTTGCACCTTAGCATTGGCCACTTGGCTCCCTGCTTATGCACTGTATATGTCTCTCCCATACCTGATTACATTCTGGGGCTGGACATTTTACACAGTTTAAGAGCTGTCCCCCTCTGTCACAGATTTGATGGACCGCTTGATGACAGAATTGGGACAGTACCACTGTGTGGTGGACTTGGATAATGCATTCTTTTCCAGTAAGCCAGGAACAGTTTGCCTTCATAGGAGGGCAACAATGGACTTTCAGGGTGTTGCTGCAGGGCTATATCCAGAGCCCCACCATATGTCATGGTCTTGTTAATGATATTATGCTAACTTCTGATTCTCTTGCAGATTTAGAAGTGGCAATGCTCCCCTTTCCTAGAATTAAAATGGTGTAGCTCAGACTGCCTCTCTGGGAGCCAAGTGGGGTATTCAGCAGGCACAAGCTCTATGGGTAATTGACCAGGGGCACCCATTTGAGCTGAATGTGCATGTGACCACAGTTGGTTTTGGTTGGGGCCTGTGGCAGGTCATAGATCGCTTGGGAATGCCAGTAGGCTTTTGGTTCCAACTATGGAAGGGAGCTGAGCTCTGATATTCCTTGATAGAAAAACAGCTAGTGGCTATGTATGCTCCCCTTCAGGCTCATGAGAGGATGGCAGGACGGGCTACAGTTGTTGTGCAGAAGATCTACCCAATAGCAGGATGGGTGCATTCATGGATAATGACCCCCAGGACTAGGAGAGCAGTTAGTTACTGCATATGCTACCCTTCAGGCTCATGAAAGCGTGGCAGGATGGGCTACAGTTGTCATGCACACGACTTACCAGATAGTGGGATGAGTACGTTCATGGATAACAACCCCCTGGACTGGGAAAGCAGTTAGTTATTGCATATACTGCCCTCCAGGCTCATGAGAACATGACAGGACAGGCTACAGTCATCATGCAGATGATTCACCCAATAACATGGTAGATACGTTCATGGGTAATGAACCCCTGGACTGGGATGGCACAGACATCCACTTTAGCAAAGTGGGGCACCTACTTAGAGCAGTGGAGTACAATGAGTACAAGCCCCTTAGCAGCAGAGGTGCAAGAGGTCTTAGGACCTGTAGTCCTATGCAAGATAAGGCCATGGGGCCTAAGGTCAGGGAGACTGAGGCACCCCTAGACCCTGAGCCTTCATTATTTAAGGAAGGATGTCCCCTCCACTCCTGATGGGTCATGGTACACAGATGGGGCTAGCCAAGGTGCTACTGCTGCCTAAACCACTGTTGCAGTCCAACCTAGTACTGACACCATATGGTTTGAAACTGGATGTGGGCAAAGTAGCCAATGGGCTGACCTCAGCGCAACATGAATCGTGATCCCCAAGGAGGTGACACTTATGGTAATCTGCAATGATAGCTGGGCAGTTTATCACAGTTTAACCTTGAGTGTACCAAGGTGGCTTCCTGGCACAGCATGACTCAGCAGGTTTGGAGTGCAGACAAACAACTCTGCACATTATGTTACCATGTCACGTAAGGGAAATTAGGTGATCACCCACATGAACTGTGCTTGGCTTGGAGCCACTACTGTCTGTAATAGGTATAACTACCCTGCTGACTCTGTACATATGGCTTGCACCTAGGTTGGCTTGTGCCCAGGTTTCATTACAGCTCATGCTCATGCTCTCTCATGCCCAGAGAGAGAGAGTAAAAGCCATGTCAAACTGTTTACTATTCCTTGAGTGTTTTTCCCACTACCTGCCACTTGTCCACCCACTCCCTTCGATCCTCAGCTTGGGCTGAAACATGACACGTGACATAACAATAGGTGTGAGCCATTGTGCTTGGCCCCAATCCTACTTCTTAAGAAGAATGCTCCTCCTATCCATCACCAAGCATTTGTTACAAACCTTTAATTATATCAGTTAGGTAAAGAACTAACCAACAAGATAAATTCATTCTCTTTACACATTTGAATACAGTTAAAAACTTCCCTCTCTGACATTTTTCTGTGACAACTTTGTGTATTATAATCAAAGATCCAACCCAATACATTTTTATTTTTAAAGTTGTTAAAATATCTAAAAATAAGCAGAAGTAGCTCAAGTCAGAGTGTAACTAAAATACAAAGATTATGCAAGAAAATAAATTCAAAAGACAAGGAGTCAAAATTGCACTTACATTACAGACAAAATTTTGATGTTCTTAAACATATAAAACAAATGCAGAAGAAAGAAAAATGACAAATTTGTTAACATGATACAGCCAGTTTAATAGCACAAATAATTTGTACTATATGAACTTAAATAAAGACACTTTTAGTGTCTTTGGTTAACAAAGAATAGAAGTTGGAAATTGAGCTTAATATTGAAATCAAATAATATAATTTTTTTTAGTGTGAATGAAAGAAAAATGGGTATATATAGTGAGAGACAGAGACAAACAGAAACAAAGACAGACATTAGAGATATTAATATTTATAATAGTGGTGATTTTTTTAGGTAAGTATTGATAATGTTGAGATATAATCAAATTTTGTTGAAAGGTTTTATAGTGCATGAATTACAGAAGGATTTGGAGAAAATATTGGAATGGCAGCTGTATTAGTTTTCTATTGCCATTTTATTAAATTCCTATTGCCACAAATTACCACAAATTTAGTGGATCACGAGGTCAAGAGATGGAGACCATCCTGGCCAACATGGTGAAACCTGTCTCTACTGAAAACACAAAAATTAGCCAGGCATTTGGCACGCACCTGTAGTCCCAGCTACTCCAAAGGCTGAGGCGGAAAAATCGCTTGAACCAGGGAGGTGGAGGTTGCAGTGAGCTGAGATTGTGCCACTGCGCTACAGCCTGGCAACAGAGCAAGATTCCATCTCAAAAAATAAAATAAAATAAATACAAATGTATCATCTTACAGATCTGGATATCTGAAGCCTAAAATGCATTTCACTGACTATCCTCAAGGAGTCTGAGGGTGGTGTTTCATATGAAGACCCTGGAAGAAAATCCATTCCCTTGAATTTTCCAATTGACAGATGCTGTTCATATTCCTTAGCTTTTAGTCCCATTCTACCATCTTTAAAGCCAAAACCATTTGAGTGAGTCTTTCTGATATTATCATCTCTTTGATTCTCTCTCCTGCCTCCTCTTCCATTTCTAAAAACCTTTGTGATAACACTGGACTCACCCAGATGATCTAGGGTAACCTCTCATCTCAGAGCCAGATGACTTGCAAGCTCAATTTTTTTGTTACCTTAATTCTCATTAACCTGAAAGATAACTCATTCACTGGTCCAATTCTGGGAGTTAGAATGTGGTTATAATTGTTGTGATGAGCGTTAACCTTCCTACCACAGATGCCCAAAATAACCATAAGAAAATATATCTAGCTTTGTCAGAAAATGTAACAATGTTAGACAATCTCTTTTCTTCAAAAAGATAATCCCTATTACAGCCACATTTCACTTAATGAATTAAGGAGTGGATACTTTTTGAATGTTTCATACAAATGTAAATGAGATTTAAGTATTGTTTCCCTATTATAATTTACACCAAATTGAATATAATATTTTCCAACATTTCACAAATCTGAGTTAAAAAAATAGCAAATAGGATTGACTATAATGCCATCCTGTCCGTAGCTATAACCAGATGTTTGGAGATTAGGTGATGACCATAAGATAAAAAGAGGGAAAACCCATGGTAGCTAGTATTATGTTAGCTATAAGATTTTCATAGATAGCTTTCAGAAGATGTCATTTCTATTCCTAGATTTGCAAGAGTATTTAACATGAATGGATGTCAAATTTTGCCAAAAGCTTTTTCTGAATATTATTTCCATGATCATATAATTTTAATTATTTTTGTTGATACAGTGAATTTTATTTACTGATTTTAGATTATTGAATTAGACTTGCATTCCTAGGATAAAGCCCAATTGGAATAACATATTTTTTTATATAATGTTATATTCAGTTTTCTAATATTTTGTTGAGTATTGGTATGTCAATCATCATGAAAAATAGCAAGTGCAGTTTTCTTTTCTTTTTGTAATATCTGTGTTAGGTTTGATACTGGGGTAATATAGGCCTCATTAATCAGTTGGAAAATATTTTCTTATCTTTTATTTTCTAGAAAAGATTTGTGAAATTGATATTATTTTTTCTCTAAGTGTTTGATAAAATTCACAAATAAAATCATCTGGAAGTTTTTTTGTTTTTGAAGGTTTTACCTTCCCATTTTCTCATAGATGTAGGCAGTTCAATTTATCTATTTCTTCTTAAGTCTACCGTGGTAGTTTGTACCTCTTAAATAACTTTTCCATGTCATCTGAAATCTATGTGCATGGGGATGTTGTGATACTTCTCAATTAGATTTTTAATGCCTGAGCAATCTGTAGTGATAACTCATTTTTCTTTCATTAAATATTTGTGCCAATGTATATACTGCTGTTGTTGGATAAAGTATTATATAAGCATCAATTAGGTCAATTTCTTGGATTATGGCATTTGAGCTTCTTATAACTTTATTGATTGCATTTTGTTTTTCAATATTAAGAAAATGTTATTGGAATCTGAAAATAATTATGAATGTATTTATTGCTTCTTGCAGTTTTATAGGTTTTGCTTTATAAACTTTGCAGTTCTTATGTAAGTGCACAGCTGCTTAGGATCCTATGTCATTTAATGAGTTGTCCCCTTTGGTATTATGAAATGACCCCTCTTATCCCTGGCAATAAAATTTTGATTGGAATTCTGCATAACAATGTTTATGTAGGCACTCCAGTTTATTTTGCTTTTGATTAACATGGTATATTTTTAAAATCCCCTTAATTTAATTAATTTCTGTATTCATATTTAAGCAATACTGAGATTTTATCCTACTTAAGTAATTTTGACCTGCTCACAGCAAAAAATGAGAGCTACAGACAGAGGAGCTGCCACTGAAATAACTAAACAAGCTCACAAATTATCCTAATACCATCCATGGATTCTAAAAGAAGACACAAAAGTCTCCTGGGTGAGAGAAAAATGACTTTATTACTTACAGAAAAAGCAGGAGCAGAAGCATCGGCAGTGTTGTGCTGATTCCCTGAGCACCAAATCTCACAGGATAACACAGTGGGGCAGGCAGAGTTTGCATTCCCAGTGGGGTATATTAGAGGGAAAACCTGAGCTTAGGGAGTCTTCTAGTTTTATAGCAATTAGTAAGCAAGCTTGTTCTTTATCTGAAGGAAGATCAGGGTAGTAGAAGACTTGAAATGTGTGATCTCACTTTTTGGGATTGCCAATGGCATAAACAATGCTGTGAAATGTCTCAGATTAATGAAGAGTCAAAGCTCTGAGTTTGGTAATACTCAGCTAGATAAGTATAAATGATAACTGACTTCCAAAAGCAGCATAGATTAGATCTTAGATTTTTATCCTGATCATCTTGATCTTTTGATTTTTTTTTATCATTTACATTTAATATGCTTATTGATAAGTTTGAGTTTAATGTATAGACTTACTGTTTGTTTTTTATTTTTCTCTTCTGTTCTTTGTTATCCCTTTCCTCTTTTTCTGTTTTTTATTTTAGGTAGTCGATTTATTAATTTATGTATTTGCCTTTTTCAGTTATTAGATGTAATTGTTGTTATTTTATTAATTGTTTTAGAGCTGTGAAACTCTTTAACTCATTGCTTTCTACCTTCAAGTAATATAATGATACAGCTTCGATGAGTGGAGTCACACCAAGGTCCTTAGTCTTGCACTGATTTAGATAAAATGACATGGACACACATAAAGTGGTTTTAAGGAGTGGAGAGTTTAATAGGCAAGAAAGATGGAAGAAGCTCCTCCATACACCGACAGAGGGAGCGGGGCTCCAAGCTGAGAGAGGAAACCCCAGGTGTGGCAGGAAACAGCCAGTTCTATGGGGAGGCTGGAGAAGGCAGTATCTGATTTGCATAGGGCTCAGATGATTTGTTTCAGCAGGCATGTCATTCACTTGGCCAGTGAAAAAACTGGCCTTCCCCTCTAGCCTTTTACTATGCAAATGCAGGGTACCATGATGTTCTACACATGTGGGGATTAGTGGGGGAGGCCATGTTGCCAGGCACCTGTTGGGGAAAGGGGAAGACAGCAGGAATCACCATTTTTTGGGTGGACCCAGTTTCTAATGGTTGGTATTTGAATATCAAAGCTTGCCAACCCAGCGCTAAGAACTAGGACCTTCCTGCTAGAGAGAAACATTTCTGGAGCTGCGTTAAAAGAAACAAAACCTTCCCAAAGACCCCTTTTTCTCTTATCTGCCTAAAATAATTTCTTAATAACTACTCTAACACGCTTTGTGTACATTCCAGGTATAGCAGGATTCTTTCCTTCCAGACATTTGTGCTATTTTATAAATCTAACTTCTATATGTGTTATAGATACCACATTACAATATTATTTTTACTTAGAATGGTTAATTATTTTCTGAACAAATTTAAGTAATAAGAAGAGAGTCTTTTAATTACCTATATGGTTATCATTTTCAGTATTCATGAATTTAGATAGATCCAGACTTGAATCTAGAATGATTATCTTCTTACGCAGAGAATGTTCTTTAACATTTCTTGTAATACGACTCTAATAATGATATTTATTTTTTAGGTTTTATTTTTCTGTAAAAGTCTTTATTTCATCTCCATGTAGAAAACCAAATTTGCTGGGGAAAAAAAAATCAAAAATCTGTTAACGTGTTTATATCTTTATTCCAGTGTGTATGCTGGCTTTTTTTTTTTTTAATCTGACTGCTTTTATGCTTTTTTATGGCTGGTTTTCAGTAATTTGATTAAGATGTGCCTTAATTTTCTTAATGATTTTCATTCATGAGATTTGTTGAAATTTTTATATTAATGAGTTTCTGTGTGTTATTAGATATGAATGAGATTATGGCCATTCTTTCTTCAATTACTATTGCATTTCTCCATTCCTTCTCATCTGGTGCTGTAAGTTGCACTTATGTAATGAAGCAGGAACAGCCATGAGAAACAGACCTCTCAGACACTGAACTAGGAAGGAAGAGGTGATTTATTTGACTGGGAGCAAGGCAATATAGTTGTCTAACAGCCAAATTCGCCCGACAAAGAGAAGCTCTGCCTTTATATAGGCTTACATCTCTAGATATTACAAGTGAAATGGTCTTGTTGGGGTTCAAGGGTGCCCTCAGTTTCCCTGAGAGGATGTTTCTCCAGGTTCTTGGTCTAACACTCCCCAAGAATGGGAGAGGAGACCATGGGGCAGTGCGCAGTAAATGCTGGACTCAAAAGTGTTTGTAGAAAGTGATTTATTTAGGTAGTGAGAGGAAAAGGAGAAGGACAGAGAAAGAAACAGTTAACTCTCAAACTGAGTGAGAGAATCCAGGCAGATGGAATCCAGATGAGGAAAGCAGCTTCCACACTGAGTAGAAAGGAATAGAAGAGAGATGGAGTCTAGGAGGGGGAACACAGGCTTCCGTGTGTGTGGAAGGGGACTCCAGGGGGGGAAATCTAGGAGATAGAAAGATGGCTTCCACAAAGGGAGTATTCATGGAGGGGGGGGGATCCAAACATGGAGTCAAAAGGGGTGTGGACAAAGGGGACCTTTAATTTGGGAGGAATGGGTCTTTTAATCTGGGAGGAAGCCCCACCTTCTCTAGGACCTCTGGTCAATGAAAGGAGTTTCTTGGAACTTCTGTTGGGGCGATTGACTCTTAGTTTCTTCCCACACCTGCGAAATTCAAACATAAACCATTAAATTGCCTGGATGAAGATGGATGAGAGCAGGAGAAAATATGGTGCTGGGAAATTCTTGCCCTGGAAACTACACCCCCTTATGGACCCGGAAAGATAACACATTCCCTCAGTCTTGGGTTTACAGCCTTGGAAATTACATGTGAAAGGGTCTTGGGTTTACAGTTTTAGAAATTACGTGTGAAAGAGTCTTGGTCCATGGAGTAGGTGTGGGGTGGGGGTTTGATCTCGTTTAAGTAAAAACAATGCCTTCCAGAAAGATTCCCCCATACTATTCCTGCTGTCTATAGGAAGGCGATTAAGGATGTGCTGGTCAGGCCAGCCTTTTCTTCTATTGAAATGCAGTGTGGAAGTCAAAGGGGAGGTGATACTAGATGCTTGAGTCTCTTTCCTAAATAATATTTTGCCATTTGACATTTTTTCATAGCTCCCTATGGCTCTGCAATTTTTAAACCTTTTTTTGCCCTTATATGTGTATTATTTTGAATAATTTCTATGGCTATGTTTTCAGGTTCACAAATCTTTCTTCAACCCTGTCTATTCGGTCTTTAACCTCATCCAGTTTATTTTTTATCTCTGACATTGAAGGTTTTATCTCCAGAAATTTGTTTTGCATATTTTGAATAGTTTCTATGTCTCTTCCTAAATATTTCAATATTCCCTCTAACTTCTTGAACACATGGTACCAAGTTTGTTCCACAGACTCTGACAGAAAAACAGATGAACGTAGTATGCAGACACAGATATTTTGCATGTGAGTGTGGCTAGGGGACCACACACTTAGCACAACCTTGGAGAAGTGTGCCCCAGATAAGCCTGAGACACTTCCATTTATTTAGTACAAATTTAATGACAAAGGCCTGGAGCAAACACCATTTGGGGGTAATTGACATTGTTGACCCCCCCCAGTAGGGGGCAGTCCTGTGCTTGGATGATCAAAGGTTGGTTTCTGGAGAAATAGGTAAACAAACTTATCTAGATAAATTCCTTTGCACTCCCTTGTTATCTGTCCTTTGCCGTTAGCTCAAGGTAAGAAGATTAGGCTGCCTTCAGCCATAACACTTTTGCAAAACCAGAAAGTTTGCATGTTTCTTATAATTTTTGCTAACACCCTGACTGATCTCCTACACATGGAATACAGGTGTCGTGAGTACTAATTTCATTATTGATGTCATTTCTGTATCCATTTTGATTGCTGACATTCTCCTCACCGTAGTCTACATTCTGCTTCTTTTAAAGTCTACTTTTTTTTAAAGTAGATACCATATATTTTAAATTCCTTTCTCTTCATTCTACTTATTTTTCTAAATGATTTTGGGTTTAGTTCCTGGACACAATAGAGCAACTTGAAAATTGTTCCTTCTTTTTGTGTTTTGCTTTTAAGCTTTCTAAAGCAAGGCTCTAGCCACATTTGGTCTAGGATTATCTTCCTCCACCAAATAAAACAAGATTCTTCTTGTATTCTACTCAATGCCTCATGAATGATAAAATTTACCACCCTGATTTTTCAGAACAGGCACTGTTCAGGACTGATCCTGTATAATCTCTGTTTATTGTTTCTGTTTATCCTTTGTATTGTGAAAGGAAAAGAAATCTTGGAGCCTCCAAATCACTAAGCTAAAGGGAAAGGTCAAGCTGGGAACTACTTAGGGCCAACCTGCCGTATTCAAAGTTACCCCTCTTCTCACTGAGATCAATGCATATCTGATTGCCTCATTTGGAAAGGCTAATCAGAAACTCAAAGAATGCAGCTGTTCATCCCACCTATCTCTGCTCTGAAGTCCCCTCCCCTCTTTTGAGTCTCCCTGCTTTTGCTTCAAATTGCTCTGCCCTTCTAGACCAAACCAATGTGCTTCTTACAGAAATTGATTGATGTTTCATGTCTCCCTAAAAGGTATACAACTAATCTGTGCCCCGACCACCTTGGGCACGTCTTCAGGACTTCCCCAAGGTGGTGAGGGCACCGAAGTGAGTGTTCAACCTTAGCAAAATAAACTTTCTAAATTAACTGAGACCTGTCTCAAATTTTTGGGATTCACAGTGACGTTGTTACCTGGCTTTTGGTAGTCTTATTATATGCATGTGCTGATCAGTACTGCCCTGAGTAATTGAAGGTAACCCCGAGATGACTGTCTTTGCTGGTCTATCTTCTCCTGTACCCTGTCATAGGATCTCCAGTAGATCTGATATCCCTGTACAGCCAGCTTGGTCTGCTCAAGTTAAGGAAACTGCCAGGCTTTGCGCCAGTTTCCCTTTGTTGCACTCTGAGCTGTAAACTTTCTCCAGGCTGTAAGTTCAGGTGATAATAAGGCTTATCTTTTCTTTCTCATTTCCTGGTATCACTATCTTTCATTGCTGGATGTCTACTTTTCACAAAACCATTGTTTAATATTTTTTTCTGTTAATAATTTATTTTGTTGTTTCAGGTGGAACTGTAAATCTAACTTTTGTTAACCCAGTGAAAATCCCTTTGATTTTTTTCTTTAAATATGATGTTAATATAAAAGTGAAATTTGAGAATATTATAAAAACTGGGATTCTGAAAATTCGTATGCACATATGTCATCTGTTTTTTCCTTAATTTTTTCCTAAATATATTGTTGTTCCAATATTAATACCTGTAACTTTTTTTGTCATCATGTACATGTATTATTTAATTTACTTGATAAATCTTGAATCTGTGCCATCCTATGCTTTAATGAACATTTTTGTATGATAAGTTACGTTGTGGTCATGAAAATAATTCCACATATATGATGAAATACACTTAAATGTAGACCAGAATTATTAAAGCATGAGTCATAAATTTCATAAGTTATTATATGTAGGTCACATCACATATTGAATGTAATATATAAAGAAATATGGTTAAAAAGAAAATTTGACATCTCAGCTCTGCAATAATGTGGAATTTTTATGGGAAATATGTAAATGTAATGTTTGTGTGGCTTTTTTTGTGTGTTGCATGCATTCTTATAAAAAAATAAAAATTGACTTTTTGAAATGATTCAGGGAATATTATTAGAGTTTTAAAAGACTTTAAATTAATTTAAAAAATGAAACTAATTTAAACATCTTATAGTCTTATCTTTTCCTTTTAATATAAACTGATTTTTATTATTATTACTATAGCTGCATTTCTAAATTTGGAGTCATTTTTTCTTTCCAGGCTATTTATTTCTTAATAGGGCAGAATGTTTTCAATGAAGTTTTTCTCACTAAGAGTAAACCATTTTAGAACCAACTTTGGCTAGCATATCTAATACGCTGGAGAAAGAAAAAAAGCTATAAAATCAATAATAGATCTAGAGAGATTCTTTTGACTGAGGCAAACCTAAAGCATTTTAGAAATAATATTCATAAGAACCGTAACTCAAAACGACATTAAGGCAAAATACTCTCTTTACCTAAAACTAAAACTTGCAAAGTTTTGAATGTAATAATTAACATTTTTTGATTCTAAGACAAAATATTTTTATTATAATTTAAAAATGTTTATGATGTTGTAATCATATTTACAAATGCAATACAAATATCAGCATCTCTAAGGAGAAAATAATTTCCTATTGTGACTTTTCCTATGTCCACAGAGTGATACTTTCATACTCTAAAATGTAATATACAATATATAAATTATTTTTGTATAATTTGCCATGTTAGGTTACATTTAATGTACAACTTTAAGATTTTAAATTCTCTACCCAGTCACATTAATAAAAATGTAAGAGAGAAATCAAGAAGAAAAATAAAGAAGAAAATAACAGAAGGAAGGGAGGCATGAGAAAAAGTAGGAAGGATGAAAAACAAGAAATGAAGAAATGAACAAGGGATAGAGACAAAGAAGGATGGAAAAGGGAAGCAGGAAGGAAGCTCTAGTCACCCAAAATTTGGAATCGGCTGACTAAAAAATAATTCAAATATCATAAAATGTATTCTTGAAAAGTACAGTTATAATCAAACACTGCTATATTAATTTGATTATAGAAAGTCAAAGTCCTAATTATCAAATAGAGGAGACTATATACAGCACCTCAAGTTTAAAATATGTATCACTCTTTTCTTTCATTTTTCTTGTCTTTAATTGTAATTCATTTCATTCTTATATATAATTCATCATTATATTAAAATGTAAATGCATAATGGTTGCTTCCATATTATCAGTTGTTGACTAGGACAAAGATTGCTATATACAAACAAATCGATTTTGCTGACTTGTTTTATGTGTGGATTTTTCCTTTGATATTCTTTGTTTATTCAATTGTAGCATTTTATATGGCAATACTCTTTATAAAGCTTACTGTCTTCAATTTCTAGTTCTGCAAAGAGTAAATGTCAGTGAATATGTCAGTGTCTAAACAATAATTAGTCTTAACAAGATAAAGAGGAAACGTGTGAGACAGTCTAAAAATGATCGATTCCTCTTTGATGATTAAGAAGCTAGCTTTGAAGACACCACATTATCAAAAAGCATAGACTTGTGAAAGGAAGAAAAGCTGATCTTTTGCTCCAGAGACACTTCACTGTTTTTGCACCCACCAGCATAGCAATGCATGAGTTCATTTATATTGGTTGGTTTAAATTAGGAGCTGAGTCTTATATGGAAAATTATAGACCCAAATAGAGACACTAAACCAACGTCAGGAAGCAGTTAATCAAATAAGCATTCATGTTATTTATTTTCTTTTAGACTTGAAAATAAGCATAGATTAAAAGGGAAACAATTCAAGCAAAGAGCAATATTAAATAAACTTCTTGTGTAAATATGTTTTTTCAATAAATTGTTTGTGTTTGTTTTTATCAAAGTATCTTTACGTACTTTTCTTAAAGCTTAATCTTGTTTCAAGTGTCAGTTAAAATGTTACAAATTACTGAATCCATAACAAGGGTGAAGGATTCATGTAACTCATTTAATATTTTATATTTATGATGTTTTAGATTAGCACAAATACATATGTTTACATAATGATATTTATTGTTAAATTAACCAATTTAAGTTCAGGAGACAGTATTAGAACCGCAAAAAAACAAAAACAAACAACACACACACACGTCACACACACATGGAAAAAACAGCCTCTTAAATAAAACTGCCTGGGTTCAAATGTCAGTACACCTATAGCCAAGTTATTTCAACTATGCTACTTAGTGTTTTTTTACTTGACCCATTTTTCTAATTGTAACATGAAAATAAAAAAATAATTTACATACTTAGTATATGGAAATCATTTTAGTGGAATGCAAGTCACAGAGGGAGTTTTTAATAAATGTTAGTTGTTTTGTCATCATTATCGTTATCCTTTTGATTCAGTAAATCAGACAAGTATTTTCTAAAGTAATCATTCTTTACATGAGGATGAAAGTGTTAAACATTTTTCTTCTATTAAAACAACCCTGATATTCAGACATGTTATTGGGTCAATCCAAAATTATAGCTAAAGGAAACACAGTAAAAACAAAAAGAAAGGCAAAATTGTTATATTATTTAATATACATCTGAAACTGTACATAAAAATGTTAATTTTCTGAAAAGTCAAGTTGTATTACTTAAGTTCTTTACATTAATTGCATGGATTTGATATTGAAGTTTGCTAGAAATTCATTCAAATAATGGAAACATTATGTGCTTGGAAATTTTATATCATGGATCTTTCAACTAGAATGCCTCCAGGACACTTCTCAAATATAAGTTATTGAATCCAAAATATAACTTGTCATCAATCATGGATCGATAGCTTTCTTGGCAGTTGGCAGATTTGTCAGTAAGCTGCGTATTTGAGTTACTGGCTTACATTCTATCTTCTTGACTCCAAACTTTTATTTCCCCAGGTAAAAAACATGTCTTTGATTTCATGTTTGTGTGTGTGCACACTTATTTTGTTTTGTTTTGTTCTGTGACATTAAGTAACATACTCTTCTTAATTCCCTGGAGCAGAGGTGTGGAAAAAATAAAAATTATTTCTTCCATGACTTAACAGCAATAGAAATTTGGCATTTGAAATATCATTTTTGAAATTATGTTCAGAACTTTGCCCATTTTAATAAAACAGTCTTTTTATTGATTTTGAGAATTCTATAGGAATTTTAAATATTAATTTTTTAATATAAATTTCACTTATTTTAACCTGGTATACAACTTTGTTCTTAACCTT
This sequence comes from Ateles fusciceps, assembly GCA_036589455.1. Classification (NCBI taxonomy): domain Eukaryota; kingdom Metazoa; phylum Chordata; class Mammalia; order Primates; family Atelidae; genus Ateles; species Ateles fusciceps. The sequence continues at coordinate 6,872,750 of JAZHEH010000174.1, read as the reverse complement.
TGTTCATGTTTCTTTTTATCGTATAAAAGTTTGCATTTTAATTCAAATTACTGTTTTATACCTGTTTTATTTTTAATTTTCATGTCTAGCTTAAAAACATAATTTTTATTCCATTTCAAAAGCATATTCTAAATTTTCTTTTAACACACTTTTAATTTTATACTGATTGTGTATCTTTTCCTTCTTGATGTGCGGGGCTCATGAAAATGTGCCTCACAGAGCTTGAAAGCCAGAGCCATGTTTACGCAAAGGCCATACCTTTCCCTGACTGCTCCAGGCCAATGATGGATTATAAGGGGCTTATAAAGGGAGTCTCAAGTTTGGACCCCTCTGGGACTTTTAAGGGCCTTACTAGGAAATATATAGCTAGTTGGGAGACAACTCCTTTGTTTATTTGTATAAATATCACCTCAGTTATTTTTGCATATGTCCTTTTGATAAGAATTTCAGAAAATGTTTATCAAACTTCATGAAAATTCCATGAGCATTTTAGTTATGACAATATTGAATAATGGATTTAAATATATCATACTTACCCTTTTCCATTTCCTATGATAAAGTGGTTCCTTTTTCTCAATATTGATCATACACGTTTCTCTTTTACTTGTGTTCATATTCAGTAAAAATTGTTTTAATGTTAATGTTATTCAATGAATAGTACTAATTATAGCTGCTATTCACCAAGGTACTTTTTGTAATGAAGAAAGATATATAACTTTATAAACATAAGCTGGAAATGAAGCAAATGTTCACATACATTGAACATGGTTTAAAGAAAGATAAATAAATGTTTAAAATTATCTTTAAAAGTGATAATATACTTGCCAGATCAATACAAAATCAGTAACATTTTTAAAGGTTGAAGACAGAAAACCTTCCTAGTTTCTAAAAGAAAAGATTTTTTTTTTTAGGTACTCTCAAATACTACATTACTTGAGTCAATCTGTAGCAAACATTAATATCAAACCCATGAAATGAACATAAATAATTTAAGAAGATAAGTAAGACAAACTAACTGACTTTTGAGAAAATTAACATTTCTACGTCTGTTGCTCATTATCCAATCTGCCAGGATGGAGGTGAGGTTTTTTTGTTTTTTTGTTTTTTTTTGAGATAGAGTCTCACTCTGTTGCCAAGGCTAGGGAGTGCAGTGGTAATCTCTCTGCTCACTGCAACCTCCACCTCCTAAGTTCAAGCAATTCTCCTGCCTCAGCCTCCCAAGTAACTGCAACTACAGGCTTGGGCCACAATATCCGGCTAACCTTGTTTTTTAGTAAAGACGAGATTTTGCCATGTTGGCCAGGCTGGTCTCGAACCCCTGACCTCAAGTGATCCACCTGCCTCCACCCCACAAAGTGCCAAGATTAGAGGAGTGAGCCACTGCACCCGACCAGGGGTGAGGTATTGAAGTGCTTCATCTCTTTGGTACATTTCGGAGAACAACTGGGCATGTGGAGCTTCCCCTTACCTACATTTCTGTGGGGGAGCAAATCTATCCACAGGGAGAATAAGTTTGTATTGTCTCCATTATGACTTCTGTCTTACCTGGCTAGGCTTTCCTTCTGAGGCAGAATAGGTAGTCAAGGAAGTAATCATGTTTTCAGGACGTGGCAACCAAGGTGAAGACTGCACCGTCAACACGATAAGCCCCAGCATTCACATGGTAGTCAAACTCATTTAGGCAAAGTTATCTCCAGTAGGGAATTTCCTCTGCGAAGAACATGTGCATTTTATTTTTACCTGTCCTCCAACTGACTTTTGCTCATTGTAATAGTAAAAAACACACCCCTGGGTGGAGATTTAAGATGCGAACGAGACATGTAATGTATAAACAAGCATGTACAGCTACTGCTCATGTGCACCTAGGGGACCAGTCAGAATATAGTAGTAAGACTTCTTCCAACCCCATTAAGAATAATCATTTAAGACTCCTATAAAGGGAGTTTCCCCAGTAATAGTTAATGCAATCTCATCCTTACGAGCAGGCTGCTCAGAACCCTCTCTGAGGGAGTAGCCTTTTCTGTACCTAATGTTCAGAGGATTCTTCCTCCTTTGCAATAAATTGCTCTGTGCTGCAGCTCTTTTGTTGTGTGTCTCCTGTTTAAATTCTTTTAAACTAAGAAGGCCAGATCCAGTGTTTCACAACAGCTGTCAACACTTTCATATGGAGAAACTTGTCCATAACTAGTAAAATATGTGAGTGAATAATGAAGCTTTATCCTGGGACTCAGAAACCCATTTGATCATCATACTGAGCTATGTCCTCCAACCTCAGTTCTGTAAGATTGGTATTTTGCCTTCATCATTGTGTGTATTTGGGCTGATAGGTAGAATTAGTCTGGTAGGAAAACTTTCTGTCTCTTAATAAATGATCAAGATCTTTTTACATTTCTGTAAGCAAGTGTTTGTCATTCAATTGAAGAATATTAATGAATCTCTTGTGTAATTTTAAAAAAAATTAAATTTGCAACAGAAAATACATCTTGTAGTAGCTAGAAAAGGAATCCATCTCAAAATCTTTTGTGGTTAGGGAAGGCTTTCAATCTGTATGCTAAGCAGGTAGAAGAGGCAGAAACAAGGGGGAGAAAAAAAGTGAAGAGTAAATAGTCAAAATCTGGAGTCTTTAATACTCTCAGATGACCCAAACAAAAACTACTTCATACTTACTGTGGTTATGAGTTAATACTACTGCACAAGACACTCCCTGTAGTCAAGGAAGGTGTGCCTTAGAGTTCATATCTTCATAGCAGAGGAATGAGTAATGAGTGAATGTGCAGCAACCAATCTACAGTACCTGCCACAAACTTCTTGGGAAACCTCTGTAAATTTAGGGAAAAGTAGAGTTAATGTAGGCTTTCTATACAGGGGTTTTTCACAGAGTCCTTCTTCTATTAAGAAATTCAAATACACAGTTTTGTTCTGCAATATGTTACAAAAGACATTGTGGTAGTATTTGAGGAGATGTAAAAGTTTAAAGTCTACATTTTAACACATGCAAATTTAGATCTATGCAAATGAGATTATTAGATTGGTGTTCGAAAAAAATTCTGTGTAACTAGGTTAGTTCTATTAAATTAAAAGTTGAGAGCAATTCTTGTGATGTAATGTTGGCTCTGAGAACAACCTGTTTGAAGTTCAAGTTTGACATTTGGACATACTGAACTAAAAACCATGCATTACAGGAAATTATGAAGAAAATAGCTTGATTTTCCTTTCCTGCTACCATATATTGTTTTATATTCTGTCACTTCATTTTCTCAGCTCCCTCACTGCCAATATTCTCTTACTCTCTAGAAAAGAAATGATAAAACTAATTTGCTGTGGAGCAACAATGAGCAGTTAGGATGATTTTGGCAGCAAATTAAAGAAAACTGAACTCAGACATCCTCATAAAACATGAATCTACATTATTTTATGTAATAGAAAGTCAAGATACTGAGTAACTATCAAATATCCTCTGGTTCAACTTTTACTTGTTGTTTCAGTTGTCTTATGTATTTTTGCTTCAATATTGTGCAAAATATATTAAAGTGTTTTCAGATTTCACGTGTAGACCAAGTAACATTCACAAAAAGAGGGATTCTGCATTCCTGGATTTCTTTTTTTTTAGTAGGAGGAAGGACATATTTCTTACAACCATGGAAAACTTTTCCTTATTCTCATCAGTTAGTATCAGTCATAAGCTATTCCAAATTCAACCAATGACTATAACGTGATATTGCTATGCTGTTCTCAGATCAGTCAGGATATGCCCCTGGAACCTGCTATGGGACCACCTTCTGTGAGTCATGTGGTAGAGGAGTGGACAAACAACGAGCATGCTGTCTGAAAGGAATGAGACAGTAAACGATCATTGGTTAGGCAACCAATGGGAGCAGTGATGTAACTTAGCTGAAAACTTAACTTTCAACAAGAACAGTAATACAGTTGCCTATATTAATAAGGGTGAGAATTTTGCTGTTAATAGACATTAGAAACAGTTTGATTTTCTAGAGTCTTTCACATCACTCCAAGAGGGAAACCTTGTATAATATCCTCAAGTATGGTAAATACTTTCCACGTTAAATAATGACTGCAACTTCATTTAAATATGCAAAGGAGAACAACCATAGTTAAGTGGATAAAACTGATATTTTAAATAATATTTTACAACATGATTATGCTTAAAAACAGAAAATTGTGACAGAGATTAACATCAATTACATGGATTATCTGTATTCTATATGCTAGAATCATTACATTTAAAATTCCATATTTACATTTTGTTCCGGTGATGGCATATTATAAACTTCTGTTTAACAAAGTTAGGTAAAACATTATAAAATGGCTAAAATGTGGAAGTGCTTATTTGTTAAATGTTAACTACTCAGAATGTACCAGTGTATTGTCTATAGCAAGAACTCTAAACGTTTATTTGGTGAATAAGAAAATGAACATACCACTTACTGACGGCTTCCTATGTGCCAGAAACTTTCTGTCATTTATTTAATATTAACAATAATATTGCAAGACTGGTAACTTTTCTCTCATCTTACAGACAGATTATTTACGTTAAGTAATTTTCTCTGAAAACAAACACTAACTGAAAGCCCATTTTCTTCATGGAGTGTTTTCATTTAGATTGACAAATGGTATTAAAAGAAACAAACTATGTACCTACTTGTTTATAAGTGATACCATCAACAAAATCTGTTGAAAAATAATAGTTGAAAGAACAGTTATTTGCCATTAAACAGTTTTCCTCAACAGGCAGAGTTGCATTTCTCAGTTAGTTCATATGTAGTTGTTATAACCAATAGCCTGATGAAGAAAAGGGCAACATAACTCCCTTTTTATATTTACACACAAGCAGTCTTGATATGATTAATAATATATGAAACCAATCACTATAGCTGAGCCAATGGCTTCACTTCTTCAACCACTTGAGTATTTAAACTGGTTTAAATTGTTAGGGATATACCATGTAAGTTATTTACACTAAATTTGAAGTGACCCCAATCTCTACAATAGAAACAAGGCATCTCATATATCTTTGTATGAAAACTATACCACTGTGTGCTATGTAATATTTTACTGTTGGAATCTAAAGTCAATTGCACTTGAAGCATCTTTTCTTTTTCATCTATTTTTTAAAAATTAAAGTAGCCTGTGATCTATAAAAGGCAAAGAAATCTCATTTGAATAGAGCAAAAGGATTATTCATTACTCGTGCATAGAAAATTTTAAGGATTCGGCTGTTCTAGTGATAGATGGATAGACTGCTGAGAAACCATTTGAGATTTCTGTGATTAGGTTAGACAGGTCCCAACTCCTATTAGTGAGTGTTGCCTTGTTCTGTTGCTGGGAGGAGGCAGCTGTCTTCCTCACTTTTCCCGGTGGTGCTCCTCGCTTTAACTAAGCCTGTAACATTTCAGACAAGCAAATCAGGAAGGACTTTTCAGACAGATGGCAATGCTGCCTATGCATTCTCATTTACATGCAACCTTGGTTTGTAACTGTACTTGAGCCATATGCAGGGGGTTTTACATTCCCTTTGGATTGGTTTTAAGTGCTAGGTATATAAGGCAAATCTAACTTGGTCCATGCTTTCCTAATGTGCTTTAATACAATGTAGCTATGCAAAGTGATTATCAATAGAAATTTTGAGACTAAAATCTTGGCTGAGTGCAAAATGCTAATACTACCCTAGGAGACTTCCTCATATAGGACATGAATACTTGTTCATACTAATTTATAAGCTAAAATAAAATTAAAATATACACATGCGCACTCTCCTTGAGAATTTGAATTGCTTAAGTATAACATTAACCTATTGTAGTGCCTAAAAATGTTATGTAGTCATAAATTCACTAGCCAAATTGCATATTTTTTATTGTTTAATGACACATTGATCTAAAGACAACTAACATTAAAAATACATAACTCTTGCTTTAACCTTACATATTTTATAATAATATATTTAATGACAAATCAATTCTTACGAATTTTTTGTCACAATAATTACAAATTTATTTGTGCTCCATCAGAGCAAGTAATATCTAATAAGAACATGCAACACATTTCACTTATATTAATTTAAAAGGAACATTTAAATTTTAGAGGTGACCCTGAATAAATACTTTTTAGTATATCCTTTTTTACCTTATTAATCTCAGATTACAGCAGTGCTTAACTGTATCTCAAAATACAAATCTAGTTTCTAGGTTTTTGTCTTAGTACTGTGACTCATAGTTAAGCTTATTATAGGGAGAGTTTGTATATTACTTTTCTTTAATGGCACTAAGATTTTTTTCATTAAAAAAATGAGACTATACAGTATGGAAAAGATTTAAAAATTATATCCATCCTTCTGCCACCTCAAAACATTTATTAATGTTATGCACATTTAGTTCTATGCATTAACATGATATAGATAAATCTCCATAAACAAATTATTGTCCTACACTTTTTACCAACCTTTAATCCTAAATATATCCCCAAGCTAATTCAATTAACTTCAAAAACACTTTTTAAAAAGCTGGAAAATGTTAATATTGTGGATCTGTGTATTCAGCAACAGGCCATTATAGATGGATTATCATTTTATAAATTTGCACCTTTTTTTTTTGAGATAGAGTCTAGCTCTGTCATTCAGGCTGGGGTGCAGTGTCACGATCTCAGCTCACTACAACCTCTGCCTCCCAGGTTCAAGTGATTCTCCTGCCTCAGTCTCCCGAGGAGCTGGGATTACAGACATGTGGCACCCCATGCAGCTAATTTTTGTATTTTTAGTAGAGACTGGGTTTCACTGTGTTGGTCAGACTGGTCTCGAACTCCTGACCTCGTGATCCACTGGCTTTGGCCTCCCAAAGTGCTGGAATTACAAGTGTGAGTCACCGTGCCTGGCCAAATTTGCACTTTTATAAAGTATGTTGTGAACTTTTTGGCATACTCATTTTTCATATTTCCTTAGGAAATATTTTGAGATTAAAAAATTGAAGAGTGAGATTTTTAAGCTTTTGTTGCATAATGGCAAATTGCCTTCAGAAAAAATCATAGTGATTTATTCTATCACTGTCTGTGTGTTTTATAAAACACTAGCAGCTGTATCAGTATATATTTGGTTGCAAACATTTCTAATATGAAAGTGTTAGTATGAATTTTTTCATACGAGCATTTTTAATAGTGGGCAGGCATTAGGGCTGACTGATTCTGTGGTATAGCAATAGAATCTTTTTGGATCTAGACTATTTTGCCCCCTACCCTATAAACTATGGTGTTCAATTCATTTGTATGTTAACAGAATTCTGGGAATTTACAGAAACTTCAATTTTCCAGTTTCATCTAAACATGGTAATACCGAGAGAGCACAAGAAAGAAAAAAGAAAACATGATAAACAATAATTTCCTATAATTCTCTTTAGAGACAGAAAACTTAAGAGAAAAAAAAATCCCACAAGACATTCCCTTATGACTTATGGCCCAGAAATTGGTTTCGGGGCCAGGCCCCACGTACAGGCGCCATATGTCAGGGCCAGGCCTGCCCCACGTTGTTTGAGCGCCATATGTCAGGGCCGGCATTAATGCCAGGGAACTCTCGGCCAGCAAGAGGGTCCCAATACCTGGAAGAGAGAGTGTGCAGGAAATCATAGGAGACAGAGAAGCAGGGTCTGGAGGGCTGAAAGGCAATGCCTAAACGGCAATGCCTAAACAGCAATTTTATTTGTGCATAGGGTCCCAATATATACTGTCAACTTTCAGACACTGACGTCAGTCCACATTGTTTTAGCTTAAACATTAAAGGGAACAGAAGGTTACAAAATCTGGCAAAGTAGATAAGATACAAGTTAAAAGAGAACAGTACTGAAGTCTTTAAAGTAACAAAATGATGCAAAACAAGCAGATGCTCTTCTTATTATCTACTGTGAAAGAGCTTTACATTTATCAAAGTAACATTCTTTAAAGGTCAGGCCCACTATAAATTCCAGGAACAGTAATCTTAAAGAATTACATGAATAATCACAGGGTTCAAGCAGTACTTGATAAACAGAGTCACAAAACTAGTCCAAAGCAGGAACCAAGACAAAACACAATGTCTTAGTAAAACCACACAGCCATCACCAGGCCACTGTGTAAGTACCTAGAAGTTCAAAATAGCCCTTTTACATGATTCCTCATCCTTAGTTCCTGCTTTCCCATAGCTCATCTGCCTCCAGGAGGGGGAAAATGCTTCTGGGGTCAAACTCCATTATGGCGGAGACACTCTTGGGGGTCTCTACGCTGGAGCGACTCCCACAAATTGGTTACATTTTCCAACTCAAAGTTGAGTTGAAATTTCTTCTACATATGTTAATGACAATGTCAGTGAACTTTGTCAAGTTTATACTGTCTGAATTTTGCCTTAAAGTTCAGATATGATGAATATAGTTCATTCAGGTGCTCTAGATAGAATAAAAAGAAGAAGTGACTTCTTGCTAGTGAAAATCTTTTTGAAGAAAAAAAGCCTCCTTTTTCTTCTAGAAACTTCGGTGTAGGTACTCCTTGATGTCCTGTTGGCCAGAATTAGATTACATGTCTATTTATGAACAAATGACTGGCAAGAATTACGGAATTACTTTGGATCAAAGATCTTCTTTGGAAAAGAAGGTGAATTTAAGTCATTCCCAGGAAAATGTTGTGGAGAAAAGAATTGAAGAAAATATCAAAACCAGGGTTCAGATAAGAAGGTAGGTGAAAGAAACAAATGATTGTTGAGCAAACATTTTACAGTTTTCTTTCCTTGACTGATTGTATTAGTTCATTTTCATGCTGCTGATAAGTACATACTCAAGACAGGGCAATTTACAAAAGAAAGAAGTTTCATGGATTTGCAGTTCCCCATGGCTAGGGAGGCCTCACAAACATGGTGGAAGGCAAGGAGGAGCAAGTCACAGCTTATGTGGATGGCAGCAGGCAAAAAGAGTTTTTGCAGGGAATCTCCAGTTTTTTAAACCATCAGATCTTGTAAGACTCATTCAGTATTAGAAGAACAATGCAGTAAAGACTTTACCCCATAATTAAATTACCTCCAACCAGCTTCCTCCCATGACATGTTGGAATTGTGGGAGTTACAATTCAAGATGAGATTTGGATGGGGACACAGCCAAACTATATCATTCCACCCCCATCCCTTACTAAATCTCATGTCCTCACATTTCAAAACCAATCATGCCTTCCCAACAGTCCCTCAGAGTCTTAACTCAAAGCCCAATATTTCATCTGAGGCAAAGCAAGTCCCTTCTGCTTATGAGCCCATAAAATCAAAAGCAAGTTAGTTACTTCCTAGATGCAATGATGACGCACGCATTGGGTAAATACAGCAATGCCAAATGGGAGAAACTGGCCCAAACAAATGGCTACAGGACCCAGGCAAATCCAAAATCCTGTGAGGCAGTCAAATCCTAAAGCTCCAAAATGATTTCCTTTGACTCTAAGTCTCATATCTGGGTCATGCTGATGCAAGAGGTGAGCTTCCATGGTCTTGGGCAGCTCCCCTTTGGTAGCTTTCCATGGTACACCTCCCTTCTGGCTACTTTCAAAGGCTGGTGTTGAGTGTCTGTGGCTTTTTCAGGCACATGGTGCAAGCTGTCAGTGGATCTACGATTCTGGGGTCTTGAAGACAGTGGCCCTCTTCTCACAACTCCTCTGGGTAATGCTCTAGTAGGGATTCTGTGTGGTGGCTCTGACCTTGCATTTCCCTTCTTCACTGCCCTAGCAGAGCTTCTCCATGAGAGCACTGCCCCTGCAGCAAACTTCAGCCTGGACATCCAGGCATTTCTGTACATCCTCTGAAATCTAGGCAGAGGTTTTCAAATCTCAGTTCTTGACTTCTATCCACCTGCAGGTTCAACACCACATGAAAGCTGCCAAGGCTTGGGGCTTTCACTCTTTGAAGCCATGGCCTGAGCTGTACCTTGGCCCTTTTTAGTTGTGACTGGAGCTTGGAGATCAGGACACCAAGGCCCTAGACTGCATACAGCACACAGACCCTGGACCTGGCCCACAAAACCATTTTTTCTTCTTATGCCTCCAGGCCTGTGAAGGGAGGGACTGCCATGAAGTCCTGTGACATGTCCTGGAGACATTTTCCCCATTGTCTTGGGGATTAGCGTTCAGCTTCTTGTTACATATGCAAATTTTTGCAGCTAGTTTGAATTTCTCCTCAGAAAATAGGATTTTCATTTCTATTGCATTGCCCAGCTGCAAATTTTCTGAGCTTTTATACTCTGCTTCCCTATCAAAACTGAATGCCTTTAACAACATCCAATTCACCTCTTGAATGCTTTGCTGCTTAGAAATTTCTTTCACCAGGTACCCTAAATCATCTCTCTTAAGTTCAAAATTTTACAGATCTCTAGGACAAGGCTTTCTTTGCTAAAACACAGCAAGAACTGTCTTTTCTCCAGTTCCCAACAAGTTTCTCATCTCCATTTGGACAACCTCAACCTGGATCTTATTTATTTCACTATCATCATTTTGGTCAAAGCCATTCAACAAGTGTCTAGGAAGTTCCAAATTTTCCCACATTTTCCTGTCTTCTTCTGAGACCTCCAAACTCTTTCAACCTCTGCCTGTTACCCAGTTCCAAAGATGCTTCCACATTTTCAAGTGCCTTTACAGTAACACCTCACACTACTGCTACCAATTTACTGTATTAGTCCATTTTTATGGTGCTGATCATGGCATACCTGAGACTGGGTGATTTACAAAAGAAAGAGGTTTAATGGGCTTACAGTTCTACATAGCTGGGGAGGCCTCAAAATCATGGTGGAAGACAAGAAGGATAATCACATCTTATGTGGATGTCAGCAGGCAAAAAAAGAGCTTGTGCAGGGAAAGTCCCATTTTTAAAACCATCAGATCTGTGAGACTCATTTAGTATTATGAGGACAGTGAAGGAAAGACCCACCCCCATTATTTTATCACCTCAAACTGAATTCCTCCCAAGACCTGGGAACTGTGGAGGTTACAATTCAAGATGAGATTTGGGTTGGGACGCAACCAAACCATATCACTGATTGAACTGGCTAGATTCTCTAGTACAAGGTTCAGTAGAAGTGGCAGTAGATGTCTTTGCATATTTCCTGATCCTAGGGGTAAATAAATCAATCTTATACCATTAAATATGATGTATGCTATAGAATTTTCAAATATTCTCTTTACCATTTTGAGGATATATGTTTGACTTGTTTGCAGAGTTTTTTGTTTTTGTTTTTTATTTTTCTAAATAGAAAAGACAGTGTAAGACTTTTAGTAAATAGTCTTTCTTAATCTGCAGAGATGATCAAAGATAATCAAGAGTTTTTGTTTTAGTGTTTTAATATAGGGAATTACACTCTTTTTCAAAAGTTATTCCTAAGTTGTAGGTGTGTTATTCTTGATCAAGTGTGTTATTCTTTTTAGTTGTCAAGCTCTATTTGCTAAAGATTTGTTTAGACTGCATTTATGTTCATGAAGCGTATTTTCTTTCTCATAGCACCTTCCTCTGGTGTTGGTATGTCAGGAGAATCATAACCTTATAGAATGTATCGAAAAGCATTCCCCCCAATTCAATTATCCAGAAGATTTTGTACATGATTGGTATTAAGTTTTTCTTTAAATATTTAGTATACTTTACCATATGGGTCTGTATTTTTTGTGAGAGGTGTTTAAATTATAAATTCAATTTATTTAATACTAATAGGGCTATTCAGGCTATGCTTTCCTTCTAAAATTTGGTATGTTATATATTTCAAGCGATTTTTAAAATTTCACTTGTTTCATGACCTACTGGCAAAAAATTACTTATATTGTTGTACTCTAATATGACTTTCAGAATAATCTGTGGCAGTACCATCTGTATAATACTGACATTTATGATGTATTTATTCTCACTTGCTCTCTCTTTTCCTAATAAACCTTGCTAGAAATTTATATATTTAATTGATTTTCTTTAAAAAACTAACTTTTGGTTTTATTATCTCTAAAGTATATTTTCTACTTTCCTGATTTCTGCTCTCATTTTTATTAATTCCTTTCTGAGCTTACTTTAGGCTAATTTGTTCCTCTTTTTTTAATTTCTTAAGTGAAAAATGAAATCATCAATTTAATATCTCTCTTCTTTTATTTTTTGATTTTTAATTTTTAAATTTTCATGAGTACATAATAGCTGTACATATTTATAGGGTATATGTGATATTTGGACACAAACATACAATATGCAATGATCAAATCCTGGTAATTAGGATGTCTGTCTCCTCAAATGTTTATCATTTCTTTACGTTAGACACATTCCAATTTCACTCTTCTTGTGGTCTTAAAATATACAATAAATCATTGTTAACTATGGATGGTTTCCCTATTGTATTATAAAACACTAGTTCTTATTCTTTCTATCTAACAAACTCCTCTTAATTGTTCTCAATTCCCACTACCCTTTCCATCCTCTGGTAAAATTTATTCTACTCTATCTTCACAAAATCAGTTTTTAGCTCCCACATATGTGTGAGAACATGTGATATTTGTCTTTCTGTGTCTGACTTATTTCACTTAGAATATTGTCCTCCATTTTCATCCACGTTGTTGCAAATGATATAATTTTTATCTTTTTATGGCTGAATAATATTTTAATGTGTATATGTACCACATTTTTTAATCCATTTATCCATTGATGGACACTTAGCGAAGTGAAGAGACAATCTACAAAATGGGAGAAAATGTTTGCAACTCTTCAACTGACAAGAGATTAGTAACTAGACTATATAAATAACTCAAACAACTCAATAACAAAACCCAATTACTCTATTTACAAAATGGTCAAAAGATCTGAAGAGACATTTCTCCTAAGACACAAATAGCTAACATACAAACAGGTGCTTAACATCTTAGTCATCAGAGAAATGCAAATGAAAACCACAATGAGATATCATCTCACCCGAGTTACAATGGCTTTTTACTAAAAGATAAAAAATAACAGATGCTGGTGAGAAGGCAGTCAGCCTTAGTGTTTAAACTGAAGATTCAGTGGATGTGGAACTAGTTTTCTTTTTGAGCAAGAAAATAACTCAATTAAATGTACTATGTCCCAAAATATGCAGTCTACACCATCATGAAAACCAGAGAAGAGTGAATAAATTATGACATCTAGAAAATTAGGTAAGACACTGTTCAATAATCAGGCAAAATAGGACATGAACCTCACCTAAGCTATCAAATGTAAAGAAATATGGAATTTCATCCAATAAATGTGAGGTTGAATGTATAGAACGTTATTTCAAATATGTCTTCATTTGTATCTAAATTTATATCCTATAAAATTATGCAGAAAATGAGGAGTCATTATATAATTTTAAGTAGGAAAAATGTGAATAGATAATAATACTAAAAACTAATAACTTAATGCCAGGCAAAGTTTCCAATGTTTTAAATTTTCAGAAAATAATTATGCGATCATTATGAAGAAAACAATTCTTCACTTTTCAAGAAGAAAATCAAGGCAATAAGAAACTAAGTAACTGGTCCATCCAAGGTCATATAGGTAAGAAATGATAACGTTGTAGAAATTAGCATGTTTTTAGTAAAACATATTATTTTTCAAGTCTGATATTGGTTCTATGTCTCATATATACATAAACATATAAATATAATTAAAATAAGAATTATAATAGCCAACTTTATATTTCAGAGATACTGGCTTGGCATTGCTTTCAGTCATGTATTTCAACATTAGCCTCTAGAGTGGCGTTGGGTACAGGTTGATTTCAGTGTTTCAAAAATATATGAGAACTGAGAACCTGTGTTAGTGGGTTTCCTATTCTCAACTTCTAGTGGAACACTGTCAAAATTGACAACTAAAAAAGTAATAAAATGAGGGAAAACATTTATAGCAGTTAAAAGGAGAAATTAGTTTCTTTATGTCTAGATTTTATATTAAGTAAAGAGCTTGCAGGAAAAATATGACAGTTAATTATTTTGATTATAATCAGTCATATTTTTCCATATTTGAGAAAAATTGTAATTCACTTATCCAATGCTTTCCGTGTAGATTAGCTGAGTCATCTGACTTATATCATCTCTTATAAATATTGATTGAGATGAAAAATGAAAAAATAATTTATTTATTTTAAAATAGTTCTATGTTGATAATATAAAAAATACTGACAGGTTCATTTAAAATATGTTTGGATAAGCTACATTATACATAATTATATCTTATGTATAACATACATATATTTGATTTGGTTTATACACAAAGGAACAAATGTTTCTACATAATAAAGTTATTTTGCTTATTATAGAATTTAAAACTAAAATGATTCTTCCACAATGGCCATTTAACAATTTAAACTGAGGAAACATCTGGCATGTTCGATGAGAATTTACTTTGTATAATTGTGTTCCACATCTTAGTACATTCCCTTCGGCAGTTTCTTTCAGCAAGCAACACATATGAACTTGTTTCTCAGTAAATGTTTTTTATTTTAACCAAGTTTTAGACCCACAGATTTATAGGAAAATTGCAAAGATGGTACAAAGTTGAACTCTTGAACCAAATCTTTTGTTTTTAAGCATGCAAAATGGTGTGGTATTTTAAACCCCGAAGACATAAATGTACCACTGAGGACCCAAAGAAAATTGGACTAACTGTTTTGTTTTGTTATTTGATGTCTGAAAAATAAAATCCTTTCGTTTCCTTTAATTTTTCCTCAGAGAATATAAACTGTGTTGTGATGTCAAACTCATTCTAAGTTTAGATGCCCCATGGGCAAATTGTTTGCTCTAATTAAAACAAAATGAAGACAAATCTCTTACACACAAATCTTTGATGGTGGGAAATGTAGCTTAATGTTTTTAAAGCCTTCCTAGAAGTCAAAATTCCTCTCAATCTTGTAACTCTACTTTTTATAGCTACCAAAAGTAATCATTAAAGTATATTTGATATGCTAAAATCCATTCATATTTGTGTTTTATATAATAATTGGGATCCTTGGGACCATTTACTGCAAATATCCTATATTTAAAAAATCCTGTATTTAAAAACATTACATATAAACACACATAGTGTTGTTATCACAGCAGATTTACACCCCTACCACCTGGGAGTAATTCCCTTATTCAATACAGACGAATTTCTCATCCTTCTCCTAAATATTTTCTTCTAGCTCAGAGTGCCTGTGGCCAAAAGCAAGAGATGATTTAAAACAACAACAACAAAAAAGAAACAATTCTGCTATCACCATATGGGTTCTTTCTCTTCTAGTCTTCTTTTTACTGGAGTTAAAATATTTCCTTTCAATTTAGACTAACAAAGATATCGAAGGACATCTAATGTCCTTTAGAGTACTGCTCCTGTGACTGTGTTCACTGTTTTCTCAATAGAGGAGGTGATTGGAAATAATGGAAGAAAGAAATATACTAGGGTAGCTCATCTCACCCATTCCATGCTTTTTCCTCTTCAGGATGTCCCAGCCTGCAGTGAAAATGAAATCTGCTCTGCCTCTGTCGTGCTGTAAATTTAGTAATAAAGTTTCTGCTCTGTATGTGACCACCTACGTAAGGCTGCCCTGTACTGGAGTGGAGCATAGGAAAATCCCTGTTGTTAAGCACCAGGCCAACACCACCATGAGCTTCAATCCTCACATTTTTATGCTTTTCTTCTATGTGTGTCTTCAATTGTTCAGTATTCAGAGAAAACAGGAAGGTAAGTTGTTAATATTCTTCATTGCAACAATTTTTTTAGAATTAAGTCTTAAATATTGAGAAATGTCTTAAATTTTAACCCAAACTTTTTGATAAATTACAGTTGCTGAATATATCTATATCTATATCTTTGACTATATCTATATCATATAGATTCACGTGATTTATCAAGAGTTATTATCTAGAACCTGTACTTGTTTCCTTTTACAATTTTCATAATGTAACCAGAAAATGACCCTTGAGAACCTTGAGAGTGATTATATAAGCATACCTTGATTTGATGTCTCCAGCCTAATTATCACAATTAAAATTCGTTATCAAAAATGGAGCAAAGATAATAAAACTCGTAAAGCAGCAGACCTTACAAAATGTTAAAAACAATTTTATTTACATAGTGCATCCTCACAGACCTAATTATATGTATTAAACCTAATGTTTAACATTATTCGCAAGACAGAGAATTTAGAAGAATCAGTTAGACATAAGTTTAGATAAAATAAATATTAATACTCATAATTAATATTAATCCCTACTTGATAAAATGCCTCTATAAAAAAATAACTGCCTTCAAATTATTTTCAGCTCACAAATTTTTTTTTTTATTGCATTTTAGGTTTGGGGGTACATGTGAAGAACATGGAAGATTGTTGCATAGGTACACACATGGCAGTGTAAAAATCTGGAGACAACAGATGCTGGAGAGGATGTGGAGAAATAGGAACACTTTTACACTGTTGGTGGGAGTGTAAATTAGTTCAACCATTGTGGAAGACGGTGTAGCGATTCCTCAAGGACCTAGAAATAGAAATTCCATTTGATCCAGCAATCCCATTACTGGGTATATATCCAAAAGACTATAAATCGTTCTACTATGAGGACACATGCACACGAATGTTCATTGCAGCACAGTTTACAATAGCAAAGACCTGGAACCAACCCAAATGCCCATCGATATAGACTGGACAGGGAAAATGTGGCACATATACACCATGGAATATTATGCAGCCATCAAAAACGATGAGTTCGTGTCCTTTGTAGGGACATGGATGAACCTGGAAACCATCATTCTCAGCAAACTGACACAAGAACAGAAAATCAAACACCGCATGTTCTCACTCATAGGCGGGTGTATGAACAATGCGAACACATGGACACAGGGAGGGGAGTATCACACAAATTTTTAAAGAAAAAAATGTCTATGTGTATGTAGGTAAAAAATCTCATAAATTTTTAAGTAGATTCAGGCTTTCAAAAATTATTTTAAATAAGTTTTTCTTAGCAGGATATACAGAAAGAATATACCACATTACTACATCAGAGTAATCCCAAATTTAAGTTTAAAGTGCATCACACATATATTCAAACATTCAGATGTCTTTTTATTGACTTTTGGTTGTGTGAATTGAAATAAAAATTATTTGGTAACTGACTTTTAGTATAAGAGTGAGTTGAACTTAAATAAACTCATTTCTACCTTAAAAATATGTAAATATTGTGTAAGTAAACAAAAAATGTAAATATTTATCATCTAAAAAACAGAGGAATTCAAGATTATGAATAAAATTTCAAAAACATCATTTTAATATTAATAATATACTAATGCTATAAAATGAATAGCACTTATAGACCTAGGTTTAAACATTGACTTTCATATATTGAGTTATTTGCGAAATATAATTTAATCTATTTAGATTTCTCTGCTCTCTCAAATGTGAGGTTTGAACTCCTTAAAATTTTTTGTTGCTAATGTTTTCTTTGAAAAAGCACATCTGATATATAACCTAAACAAATATTTGGGTAAAAAAAAGTTGAGTAGGTAAGTATATCAAAAAATTATTTCCTCTTAAAAACCACTTTGGGGTTTTATACAGTCCCAACTAATTGTATATTTTATAGACTGCAGAGAAACTGTTTTCCCTATAGTCCTTTTCTTTGAAACTAAATGGAATAATCTATTTATGTGATCAATGAATCTACTATACTTTTCTACAAAATATCTTGCTCTTAATAGGCTTATTACAAACATTTAAGATAAATGGATAAAAGCATTTTTGAATGAAAGCATTGTTTTTATGAATAAATGAGGAAAATAAAGGTATAACTAAAGTCAAGTCTAAGTGAATGTTTTCTGTGCATTCTCAAGATAGAGTTTTATCTACATCACTTCAGCAGTTTAAATTAGGTTCTAGAACTTCAATTAAGTTTGTAGATTTTGAATAACATTGTTCTCATACTGGAAATTTTTATATTGTAAAAGGATTTGGAAAGACAATTATTTAAATATTCTATCTAGATGTAAATGACTCACATTCTCATAGAATTGTGTGTCTCACACATTTTTGGAATAAATGAATTCCCACCAATAAATGAGAGTTAGTATACTTCAGACTGAAAGAGAATACTATCTAAAGATAAATGACCCAGATCTTTGTGTAGTAATTTCATAGATTGTACCCTGAAGTTAAGTGTGACAATTCAATTCCATTCTATTATTCCTGGATTGTTGTGGAGACAGGTGAAACAAGTGCTAATGTCGGTCACTGCTTAGAGGCCTCCATAATTCTTTAGTCACAAAATGTGTTCATCTCCAGAGAGTAGAAAACAGGGAATAAAGACAGATCATCATACTCACATGAGAAACAAATTGCAACTGATAGGACACAGTCAGATGGAAAAATGAAAGTCTCTTACTATAAAATGTTTTAGTTTTGAGCCAAAGTGAACAAAATATTAAGAGGACATCTCTTCAAGGATAAAAGTACAGTTGTCCTTTTTTTTTTTTTTTTTTTTTTTGAGACAGAGTTTTGCTGTTGCTGTTCAGGCTGGAGTGCAATGGCACAATCTCAGCTCATTGTAACCTCTGACTCCCAAGTTCAAGCGATTAACCTCCCAAGTAGCTGGGATTACAGGCAGCTGCCACCACATCCAGCTAATTTTGTTTTGTTTTGGTTTGGTTTTTTTGTATTTTTAGTAGAGAGGGGGTTTCTCCATGTTGGCCAGGCTGGTCTCAAACTCCTGATGTCAGGTGATCCAACTCAGCCTCCCAGAGTGCTGGGATTACAGGCACGAGCCACTACATCCAGCTATTGTCTTTGTAATTCAGGCTATAGCATATTTCTTTTTATCAAAGTAGATCATGAATAAGTGAAATGAATGTCTAATTACAAAAAGTGGTTGTTTTCTAATAATTTATTTTCTGATATTGATCTAAAAATTATAACCTTAGCCATTTAAAAGCCACATAAAACTTTAGGTAACTTAATCTCCAATAATATATTTTTACATTTTTGGTGTTCGTTGAAGAGAAGATGACTGGACTGTACATATTTGTCATAGTTTAAGAGTTTGTTTCCCTTAAGCAAGAGCTCAAAATTTTATGATTAACTCTTTAACACTTAGATGTCATAGACCTTCTTGACATACATCTACTACAAAGATAATTTTTGCCTTTCCCCAAAACTGAATAAACACAGAGCCACATCATGTTTCTCTGGATGGAACATTAATACCAGTAGCTAATATGCACCGAGCATCTATTAGGCACAAAGCACTTTACATAGAGTAACCCGTTTATCTTTTGATTTATGTGCCTTCTATTTATATTCCTATCTTATACACTAAAACATTAAATCTCTAAGTTCCTAATATTTTAAAACACTAAGACTTAACGATTAAAAAAAAACCCACCATTTTTTAAGTAGCCAAAAAAAAAAAAAAAGAAAGAAAAAAACACTTAAGCAAAGAAGAAGTATGGTTAGCAGTTGACAACTAAGCCTATAGGGCCAGCTCAGTGGTTCATGCCTATAATCCCAGCACTTTGGCAGGTTGAGGTGCAGGGATAAGTTGAACCCAGTAATTCAAGAAGAGCCTGGGCAAATGGCAAAACCCCAACCTTACAAAAAGTGAAAAATTTAGCTGAGTTTGGTGGCATGCACCTGTAATCCCAGCTCCTTGGGAGGCTGAGGTGGGGGTATCATTTAAGACAGGAGGTTGAGGCTGCAGTGAGTCTAAATCAGGCCACTGTACTTCAGCCTGGGCAAAAGAGTAAGACCCTGTCTCATAAAATAAAATAAAAACAACTAAGCATGTGAAAAGTGTTCAACATCATTAGTAATCAGGAAAATGCAAATTGAAACTACAATATCACACCACTACACATTTATTCAAATAATTAAAGAAAAGTGATAACAGCAAATGATGAGGATGCTAGAAATTTTAATTAATTGCTGTGGGAATGCAAAATCACGCAACTACTTTAGAAAATAGGGTAGATTTTAATGTTAAACATGTACTTTCCATTTGACTCAGCAGTTCTTTTTCTTGGTATTTACTAAAGTCAATGAAAAACTTATGTTTACACTTAGTTCTGCATATGTTTATAGCTATCATTATCACTAAAAACTGTAAACTCAAGATTTCTTTTTACAGATGAATGTATAAAATATACTGATTCAATAAAATTTTATTCCAAAATCGAAGGAAGAAATTATTTAATCACAAAACAGTAGGGATGTATCTTATATGACTTTTCAGTGGTAAAAGTCAGATCCTGCACTCCATATTGTATGATTATAAAGAAGTTATGCATTTAGATGACATTCTGCAGAAGATAAACCTATAGGGATGGAGAATATACCAGTGCTGGACATATGCTGAGAGAGGGGAGTGGTTGACTACAAAGGAGGCACCCTAATATCATTTACAGATACTTTATGGCAGCGTTGAAACTACAGCTAAAGAAGTGAGTAGTTGTGATAGAGACTGTGTGGACCATTAAAACAAATTAGTCCATTTTCATACTGCTATAGAAAACTGCCTGAGACTGGATAATTTATAAAACAAAGAGGGTTAATTGGCTCACAGTTCAGCATGGCTGGGGAGGACTCAGGAAAGTTACAATCATGGTAGAAGGTGAAGGGGAAGCAAGGCACCTTCTTCACAAGGTGGCAGGAAGGAGAAGTGCTGAGCTGAGGGGAAAGAGCCCCTTATAAAACCATCAGAACTCCTGAGAACACACTCACTATCAAGAGAACAACATGGAGGAAACTGCCGCCATGATTCAATTACCTCCACCTGGTTTCTCTGTTCACACATGGGGATTGGGGGGATTATAGAGACTACAATTCAAGACGAGATGTGGGTGAAGACACAAAGTCTAACTATATCACTGCTTCATTTCAACAATGTGTAGAGCATCCAAGATCAATATAATAAATTTTATAAATTATACCCATCCGCCTCCCAGGTTCAAGCAATTCTCATGCCTCAGCTTCCCAAGAAGCTAGGATCACAGGCATGTACCACCACACCTGGCTAAATTTTTTATTTTTAGTAGAATGGGGTTTTGCCATGTTTGCCAGGCTGGCTCAAACTTCTAGCCTCAAGCAATCCACCCACCTTGGCCTCCCAAGGTATTGGGACTACAAGTGTGAGCTACCACACTTGGTGTATTTATTTTTTAACTTTTATTTTAGGTTCAGGGTACATGTGTAGGTTTGTTATACAGGTAAGTGGCGTGTCACTGGGGTGTGGGGTACATATGATTTCATCAGCCAGGTAATAAGCAGGATGCCTGATAGAATTCAACCCAGCAATTCCTTTATTGGGTATATACCCAAAGGAATATAAATTATTCTACATAAAGACACATGCACATGTATGTTCATTGTAGCACTCTTCACAATAGCCAAGATGTGGAATCAACCCATCCATTTTCTAATCTTTTACTTGCAAGCCACGCCAATGTGCTCTTCATATATTCCTTGAATAGTAGGCAAAACTCATATACATAAGCTGTCTTTGGTTCTCTCTTTCTAACTTTGATTTCTCCATTTTCTTAACTATTTATCTATTTTTCTATATCTGTCAATCAGTTGTTCAATCTATCATCTGTCATCTTATTTAGATGTAAGACTTTAGCAGATATCTTAAAATACTTTCTATGCTTGCTCTGTTATTGTTTATTCACATATAAAAATCGCTATTAAAATTCATAGCAAATCAAATTACACAAATATTCTTTATTGTTTTTTGAGAAATATCTACTTTGAGGAAACACATTTAAAAAATCTACACTACGCATTTATAAATCTACCTTTAAATTAATGCAGGTGGTGTTTTCACAGCTATTTGAAGGGCTAAAAACATTTTTTTAACTGATATTTAGTATGCCAAGGCACAGGTTTTGGAATCACTAAATTCCATATTGAGTTGTCAGTTATGTCACTTAAAAGTTATGATCCTCAAACAATTACTTAACCTGTATTAGTTTTTATTGCATTTGCTCAAATATAGAAACAATTATGTGGGCTTATTACACAGATTAGAAATATATGAAATAAAATTAAATGAAATAGTATAAATAAAGCATTGAGTGCAGTCCTTGGCTCATCATCAGCATTATAGTTGGAGGAAAATATCCATACGGACAACTGCAGCAACTCTGAACACCTTACTGTAGTCTGCAGGTACAGAAGAGTGCTTGATGCTCTTTGATGAAGAGCAAGCCTACACATCTGCTCATACATCACAATTTCACTCTGCCACACTGCCTCAAAAGTTCATTTTTTCAATATATATTTAATGAAAGAATGTCAAATGTGCTACTTGAATTCTTGACACTTTATACTAATTTAATACTCAATTAATTATAGTGAAGACACAAATTGTACTCCTCAAATTTTAGAAAAATAAATTTATTTAGACTCTTATTTTACAATTTTATGTGAAATTGAGTTATACTTGGGGATTTGTGATGTATTATTACATTATGAGCTGAGGCCTATGCAATACAGCTTTGGATGAAGCTTTTTTAATAATCCATAGGAAAAACATTTGAAAACTCAGAATTTATAAGATGGATAGCATAAAGTTTCAGAACTCTTCCATTTTAGGGGGACATTGACTTTTCATAGCACAACTTTGACATTTCACTGGGAAAGGAACTGAAAAATGTTGCTTATATATTGCTTTATTACAACATTTTGTAAAGTATATTATGGACTAGTGACATGACTTTTATGGATTTTATTTTTGTAATATTTTGGTGTATTGTACCTACCATTTACACCATCCTGAGGACATTTTAAAGGGTGCTAAATGAAAATATTGCTAAGAAATTAATTTTTATTGATTGACTTAACTGTAAATAAAGAGAAAGAAGGTAATTCATATATATCTGAGTGCAGGAGGAAAGGTTTCCCTGTCTTAGGGTTCTTAGTTACAAACACAAGACACCACTAATTTTAAGGTGTGCATACCTCCAAAAAGGAATGCATTAAAGGGTGTTGGGATGGTTTACATAATCTCTAAGAGAGTCACAGAATCAGTTTTACAGGGAGCAGAACAGCCTGAGGTAAACACACAACCAGAAACGAAATGTAATCTATAGCACAGGACTACTTCGGTGAAGAGTACTCTCTCTGCTAATGAACAATGACAAAAATATGGCTCAGGAAATGCTCAGAAACAGAAACAAAATCATGAAATTACATGGAATGCTTCTTAATAAAGCAACAAATAACAAGGTCTTGAATTATGAAAAATTGATGTGAATTTCTATATCTAAAATTAGCTGTCATTATGAGTCTGGCAATCAAATACATAATTTAAACTATTTAAAATTCTACTGGAGGCCTTTGACCTATAGCTAATTGACAGCTGCTGTTAGATTTCTGTAGTGTTTTAAAAAGAGTAGTTCATTAGCTACATTTAAACTTTAGAAGGTTTGTACCAAGAATCCAGATTTCTGGCTTCAGCTCCCCTCTCAACACCCAACACAGACAAGATTTCCACAAATTCCCTCTAGTTTATTTTTTTAATTGAAAATTATTTGTGTAGCCCTTACATAGTCTGAGAACTCTGACTTAATAAAACTGAAATCCTGGAGAAATTAAGATCCAAGTCATTGCTTTTTCTAAAAACAAGCAATGTAATAGCAACTTTTTTAACTTAATCGTGTCTGAATTTTTATTACATATTAGAGAATATTTGGATTCTGAACATGTAACTAACATGTTATACAGATCAATAACATCGAGCTATTGAGAAGCAGAGTCAATGAGTCATAATGGTTTGGCTGTGTCCCATCCAAATTTCATCTTGAATTGTAACTCCCACAATTCCCATGTGTCATGGAAGGGACAGAGTGGGGGGGGGGTCATTGAATCATAGGGTTGGGTCTTTCTGGTTCTGTTGTATTGATAGTAAATAAATCTCATGGAATCTGATGGTTTTATAAAGAGTAGTTCCCCTGCACAAGCTCTCTCTCTCTCTTTGTCTGCTGCCATCCAGGTAAGATGTGACTTTCTCCTTCTTACCTTCCATCGCGATTGTGGGACATTATTATCTACTTTGCTGGTACCAATTTACTAATACTGTTTTCATACATTTTCTGAAATTAAGGCAGAAGTTTCCAAACCCAATTCTTGACTTCTGCGCACTCGTAGGCTAAATACTACATGGAAGCTGCCATAGTGGGGGGTTTTCCCTTGACTAATACTGTATTAGTCAGTAAATTGGTACCAGTAAAGTAGGGTGCTGCTGAAAAAATACCTGAAAATGTTGAGGTGACTTGGGAACTGGGTAACAGGCAGAATTTGGAGGGATCAGAAGAAGACAGGAAAATGTGGGAAAATTTGGAACTTCCTAGAGACTTGTTGATTGGCTTTGACACAAATGCTGATAGTGATGTGAACAACAAGGTCCAGGCTGAGGTGGTCTCAGATGGAGATGAGGAACTTGTTGGGAACTGGAGCAAATTTGACTCTTGCTATGTTTTAGCAAAGAGACTGATGGCATGTTGCCCCTGCCCTGGAGATTTGTGGAACTTTGAACTTTAGAGAGATGATTTATTGTATATAGTGGAAGAAATTTCTAAGCAGCATTGCATTCAAGAGGTGACTTGGGTGCTGTTAAAGGCATTTAGTGCTATAATGGAAGGAAAGCATAAAAGTGGAAAATCTGTGGCTTGACAATGCAATAAAAACAAAAATCCCATTTTCTGAGGAGAATTTTAAGCCAGCTGCAGAAATTTACCTAAGGAACAAGGAGCTGAATGTTAACCCACAAGACTGTGAGGAAAATGTCTCCAGGGCATGTCTGAGGTCTTCATGGCAGCCCCTTCCATCACAAGCCTGGAGACCTAGGAAAAAAATGTGATTTTTCTGGGCCAGGTTCAGGGTCCCCATGCTGTGTGCAGCTTAGCAACTTGGTGCTCTGTGTCCCAGACATTCCAGCCATGACTAAAAGGGGCCAATGTAGAGCTCAGGCTGTGACTTCAGCAGGTGCAAACCTCAAGCCGTGGCAGCTTCCAAGTGGTATTGAGCCTGTGAGTGCACAGAAGTCAAGACTTGGGTCTGGAAACCTCTGCCTTGATTTCAGAAAATGTATGAAAACACCTGGATGCCCAGGCAGCAGTTTGCTGCAGGAGCAGGGCCCTCATGGAGAACCTCTGCTAGGGCAGTGCAGAAGGGAAATGTGGGGCCAGAGCCCCCACACAGAGTCCCTACTGGGGCACTGCCTAGTGGAATTGTGAGAAAGGGCCACCGTCCTCCTGACTCCAGAATGGTACAGCCACTGACAGCTTACACTGTGTGCCTGGAAAAGCTGCAGACACTCAATGCCAGCCTTTGAAAGCAGCCAGGAGGGAGACTGTACAGTGCAAAGCCACAGGGGCAAAGCTGCCTAAGATCATGGGAACCAACCCCTTACATCAGTGTGACCCACATGTGAGACTTAGAGTCAAATGAGATCATTGTGGAGCTTTAAGATTTGACTGCCCCAGTGGATTTTGAATTTGCATGGATCCTACTTGCCCCTTTGTTTTGGCCAATTTTTTCCATTTGGAATGGCTGTATTTACCTAATACCTGTACCTCCATTATGTCTAGGAAGTTACTAACTTGCTTTTGATTTTACAGGCTTATAGCCAGGGGGCATTTGCGTTGTCTCAGATGGGACTTTAACTGTGGACTTTCGGGTTAATGCTGAAGTAAGTTAAGATTTTGGAGGACTGTTGGGAAGGCATGATTGGTTTTGAAATGTGAGGACATGAGGTTTGGGAGGGACCAGGGGTGGAATGATATGGTTTGACTGTGTCCCCACCGAAATCTCATCTTTACTTGTAACTCCCCATAATTCCCATGTGTCCTGGAAGGGACCCAGTGGGAGTTAATTGAATCATGGGGGTGAGTCTTTCTTGTGCTGGTCTGTTGATAGTAGATAAGTCTCACGAGATCTGATGATTTTATAAAGACGAGTTCCCCTGCACAAGTTCTCTCTTTCTCTTTGCCTGCCACCATTCATATAAGACATGATTTGCACCTCTTTGCCTTGTACCACGACTGTGAGACTTCCTCAGCCATGTGGAACTGTAAGTCCATTAAATCTCTTTTTCTTCCCAGCCTCAGGTATGTCTTTATTAGCAGCATGAAAATGGACTAATACAATAAATTACTTTCTATTTTCTCCTGAAGCATGTCCTACAATCATCAACATTTGCCATTTTATCCATGAATTTTTAGTTGTATGTTTTTGCTTGAAAATTTAAATTTTATAATGATGTATTTGTTTTTGTCTAAATAAAAGCATATGTCTGGATGTATAACTTAGATATTGTTTTTGTTGAATGTGAACTTATAGCAGTTTGTCTGTCTGACTTATATTCAGCAACATGCTTTGTTACCACCTGTCATACATATAAATCTATATTTCCATTTAACTATCTTTTAGTACCAAAGTTTAGAAGCAAGCACATGCTACTTACTTTTCTATAAGTCTTGGCTTTGCTGTAGACAATTTGAAACAAATTTATATTTATCCTAAATAATACAGTTGTATATTTTAATCAAAATTTTTATCTGGATGGATCATTTAAAAATTGTCATTTCTGCTACAGTTTACTACGCTTTATGGTTTTTTAATCCAAATAGAAATAGGAATGGCAATGAAAAAATTGCAACCAAACTGGATGGCAAATGTGTGTACTATGGAAAACAACACAGAAACAAGGACCTGAGCCTACTGAAAGTTACTCAATCCTGAGCTTGAGTGTTTTACACCAAATCAAAGTATCTATGAATTATGGATTGCTAAAAACATATGATAATTTTGCATGTTCTCTGTATACCCTTAGCATCCATGTATACAATGATGATTGGCTAATTGTAAACTATGTAGTTTTTCAATATAATTATATAATGAGTTATAAACAATACCATAAAATGGAAATGTATGTGTGTTAAGTGTTTAATTACAAATAGTTCAGAGACACTTGGTTTCCTGTATTTTCTCTCTTCAATTTAGAATAAGGTGAGAGTAACAGAACCATTCTTAAATATGTCTCAAATAGTAAAGCTACTTATGCAGGTAAATGGTCTCATTTTATTTTTCATAGTTTTCAACATCCTGTCTTGACAGGCATTGTGATATGCTTAAAAATTATCTAATATAATTTTAATTATATAAAAATATATGTGAACATACACAGAAAATGTCTATAAGGATGTATACCATTAGATTAATAATAATTTAATGCAGGTTATAATTTATTATCATATTTCTTGTCCTTAATTTTCCTTTTCTTTTATTGATTTGAGACTCCTAGTTTATGTGGGTTAAAATTATATTAACTTTACAGTAAGAAAAAAATGAGAAATTATAATTATTTTAATATTTTCTAAATAGAGTTCTAAATTTCTAATTTCTAATTGAATCTGGCCAATACCTACACTCCAGCCATTTCTGGAAATAAAATTGCCACATAGTTAAATTGTGGCAAATTTTAATGATAAATACTAAAAAAAAAAAAATACTGTTTTTGTCTGATTTTCTAGACTAATCTAAATTTCAAAGCAGTACCCACTAGAATCAGAATGATTTCCAATGTGTCAGCCATGCATTGGGAAAGCACTAACACATGACAGTTCCAGATTATTTTAATAATTCAACTGGGCAGATGGGGGTCATACAGGTTAGACAGTCATGACATGCTGTATATAATTGATATCTCCAAACAAGTAGGCATTAACATAATTTACTAGCCTGCATAAAACCAGTCCCTTAGTTAATAAAATCCTATTGTTTATTTTTTGCTTTCATTGTCACTTGAAGACATTATATGACATGTGAAGACATTATATGAAATGCAAATGATATGGACCACTAGTGTGTGTTTTCCTTCAGAAATGTCTATTTTATAAAGAAGTTCAATTATTCACTTTATGAATGTATCTTTATAAAATGACTTTGACATGTCAAGAATATTCTAAATCACAAAAGAAAACTACTTTTAAGATAAGTGAGTACTGAATACTATCTACTGTCTTCTGCAAATATGTCTTTAGGTAGTCTTTTATGAAAACACCAGGAAATATACGACTCTCTGTGTTTTGAGAGTTTGTATTTAATTTTCTAAAGTGAATTGGCATTCAATAAATGTTCCTGGATTTAAAGTCAGATTCTAAGATCTCATTCTCACTCTTCAATTTAAACTCTGCATTTTTTTTAATCTGAAAGAAGACTTGAGTTGTGAAAGTAAACTCCCTCTTAGAAATGTATCAAATATCCAATTTGCCAGTCTGTGTCTTTTGATTGGGGCATTTAGCCCATTTACATTTAGGGTTAATATTATTATGTGTGAATTTGATCCTGTCATTTTGATCCTAGCTGGCTGTTTTGCCCATTAGTTGATGCAGTGTCTTCATTGTGTTGATGGTCTTTACCATTTGGTATGTTTTTGGAGTGGCTGGTACTGGTTGTTCCTTTCTATGTTTAGTGCCTCTTTCAGGAGCTCTTGTAAAGCAGGCCTGGTGGTGATAAAATCTCTGAGTACTTGCTTGTTCGCAAAGGATTTTATTTTTTCTTCACTTATGAAGCTTAGTTTGGCTGGATATGAAATTCTGGGTTGAAAGTTCTTTTCTTTAAGGATGTTGAATATTGGCCCCCACTCTTCTGGCTTGTACGGTTTCTGCTGAGACATCTGCTGTGAGTTTTATGGGCTTCCCTTTGTGGGTAACCCAACCTTTCTCTCTGGCTGCCCTTAGCATTTTCTCCTTCATTTCAACCCTGGTGAATCTGACAATTATGTGCCTTGGGGTTGCTCTCTTGAGGAATATCTTTGTGGTGTTTTCTGTATTTCCTGGACTTGAATATTGGCCTGCCTTGCTAGGTTGGAGAAGTTTTCCTGGAAAATATCCTGAAGAGTATTTTCCAGCTTGGATTCATTCTCTCCGTCACATTCAGGTACACCTGTCAAACGTAGATTAGGACTTTTCACATAGTCCCATATTTCTTGGAGACTTTGTTCATTCCTTTTTACCCTTTTTTCTCTAATCTTGCCTTCTCATTTTATTTCATTGACTTGATCTTCGACCTCTGATATCCTTTCTTCTGCTTGGCCAATTCAGCTGTTGAAACTTGTGTATACTTCATGAAGTTCTCATGTTGTGGTTTTCAGCTCCATCAATTCACTTATATTCCTCTCTAAGTTGTTTATTCTCATTAGCATTTCGTCAAATCTTTTTTCAAGGTTCTTAGTTTCTTTGCATTGGGTTAGAACATGTTCTTTTAGCTCACAGAAGTTTCTCATTACCCACCTTCTGAAGACTGATTCTGTCCATTCATCACGCTCATTGTCCATCCAGCCTTGTTCCCTTGCTGGTGAGGAGTTGTGATCACTTGTAGGAGGAGAGGTGTTCTGGTTTTGGGTGTTTTCATCCTTTTTGCACTGGTTTCTTCCCATCTTTGTGGATTTATCCACCTGTCATCTTTGTAGTTGTTATTTTCAGATTGGGTCTCTGAGTGGATGTCCAGTTTGTTGATGATGATGTTATTTCTTTCTGTTTCTTAGTTTTCCTTCTAACAGTCTGGCCCCTCTGCTGTAGGACTGCTGAGGTCCACTCCAGGCCCTGCTTGCCAGAGGATCACCTGCAGCAGCTGCAGAAGAGTAAGGGTTGCTGCCAGTTTCTTCTTCTGCTATCTTTGTCCCAGAAGGATACCCGCCAGATGTCAGTCTGAGCTCTCCTTTATGAGGTGACTCTTCAGATATATGGGGGGTCAGGGAGCTGCTTGAGGAGATAGTGTGTCCTTTAGAGGAGCTCAAGTGCTGAGCTGTTAGCTCCATTGTTCATTCAGAGCTACTGGGCAGGTACATTTAAGTCTGCTGTGGCAGAACTTATAAACCCCTCTGCTTTTTTTTTGCCAGGTGCTCTGTCCATGGGGAGTTAGGGCTTTATTTATAACTTTCTGTCATGCTGCTGCCTTTTTTCAGGGCTGCCCTGCCCAGCGAGGAGGCAGCCTAGTCACAGTCTGCCTGTAGAGCCTTTGCTAAGCTGCTGTGGGCTCCCCCAAGCTGCCGTGTGAACTTCCCTGCAGTCCTGTTTATAGGGTTGTAGTTAGAACTGCCTCAGCAATGGTGGCCCACCTCTATAATGGCAGACTCTCTCTGTAATGGTGGGCTGCCTCGGCAATGGTGGGCTGCTTCAGCAATGGCAAACTATCTCCGTAGTGGTGGACTGCCTCAGTAATGGCAGATGCCTGTCCCCCACAAAGCTGGACTGTCCGAGGTTCAGCTTTGCTTGCTTTGAAACTCTCAATCCAGAGCATTTCTGATTGTTGTTTTTCTGTGGGGGTGCAACCAGCCGAGCCTCATCCCCTGGCTCCCTGCCTCAGAGCCCTTTTTGTTTTTTTTTTTTCAGTTGAATGTTTGGCTCTCTCCCAGGTGTTCCAGTCACCTGTTGAAAAGGCACAGGGATCTGTGTGATTTCCTGTGCGGCGACCCACTGCACTGGCTGAAACAGCCGCACTGAGATTCGTGGTGCTTTTTTGCCCAGGTATCTCCTGGGCTTATTTCCTGTTTCAGTCCCCTTTTTAATCAGATGAATGGGCCACTGTCTCCCAGGAGCTCCAATCACCAGCTAAAATGGCGCCCCTGACCTTCATATTTTGTACGGAGAACTGCTGCACTGGGCGCCGGCAAAACGGCCATTCCGGCAAAAACAGCTGAGCCGGCCAAACAGCCGCACCAGCCAAAACAGCCGTGCTGGTGATGTTTGGGACTCCTTCTGGGAATCTCCTGGTCTGTGGGCAATAAAAATCCATCTGGAAATGCAGAGTCCACTCACCCTCTGTGCTTTTGCTGGGAGCTGCAATCCTGAGCTGCTCCTAACCGGCCATCTTGGATATCCAGAACTACAAAGAACTGAAACAGATTTACAAGAAAAACAAACAAGCCCATTCAAAAGTGGGCAAAGCATATGAACAGACACTTTACAAAGAAGATATACATGAGGCCAACAAACATAGGAAAAAATGCTCATCATCACTGGTCATTAGAGAAATGCAAATCAAAACTACATTGAGATGCCATCTCCCACCAATTAGAATGGTGATCATTAAAAAAATCTGGAGACAACAGATACTGGAGAGGATGTGGAGAAAGAGGAACACCTTTACACTGTTGGTGGGAGTGTAAATTAGTTCAACCATTGTGGAAGACAGTATGGGGATTCCTCAAGGACCTAGAAATAGAAATTCCATTTGACCCAACAATCCCATTACTGGGTATATATCCAAAGGATTGTAAATCATTCTACTATAAGGACACATGCACACAAATATTCATTGCAGCACAGTTTACAATAGCAAAGACCTGGAACTGACCCAAATGCCCATCAATGATAGACTGGACAGGGAAAATGTGGTGCATATACACCATGGAATACTATGCAGCCATCAAAAACGATGAGTTCATGTTCTTTTTAGGGACATGGATGAACCTGGAAACCATCATTCTCAGCAAACTGACACAAGAACAGAAAATCAAACATTGCATGTTCTCACTCATAGGTGGGTGTTGAACAATGAGAACACATGGACACAGGGAAGGGAGCATCACACACTGGGGTCTGTCAGGGGGAAATGGGGAGGGACAGTGGGGAGTGGGGGAGTTGGGGAGAGATAGCATGGGGAGAAATGCCAGATATAGGTGATGGGGAGGAAGGCAGCAAATCACACCCACCATGTGTGTACCTATGCAACAATCTTGCATGTTCTTCACATGTACCCCAAAACTTAAAATACAATTAAAAAAAAAAAGAAAAAAAAGAATGAAAACAAACAAAGAAACAAAAAGAAATGTATCAAATAATTTATCTATTACAAAGAGGAGAAAGTAAAATTTTTATTCACATTACTTATTATTTACAGAAATCAGAAATGTATACAAAATTTTAAACACAGATACACACCTGTGAATTTGTAGAGATTATAAGCCTGTTTTAACTGTCCTTGAGAATCCACAATGCACATGAGTTTGGTTTTATATTATACAAACTATATTTTTATGTAAACAATATATATTACAAACAGATATGAATTATATGAAATTATGTATATGAAAAAATTATTATAAATATGTAATATTTTACATTTTCCAACTTAATGAAAATTAATTTGTGATATTATTTTGACAAATAATAAAGATAATGGCAAACTTAGGGTAATAAATTCATTAAAATGTTTGTTTTCCATTTTTCTTATGATAAAGCTCTCTAGGTTTTTAAGTGACTGACAATCTTATTTAAATATTTTTACACTTTGTATTTTCTTATGGAGAATTTTGCATGGGATACCCTTGATGCTGTTCCATTTGTTCTTGCTCCCAACCGTCCTTTGAGGTAGCATGGCAAAGATTGACACAAGTCTTTGTATTAACTTGGAGATAACAAAGACAATACTGAAAATTTGACAATTAAAAACTGGGAAGCGTAACCTTCTGGAACTTTTAATTGGCCATAATAAATGGAAGAAATGCAAGAAATTTCTGCAACAATGGCTATAACTCTATTTTAAAGAGTATTCTATCAGTAATTTGAGATACTGGCTTGTTATCAAACTGGATAAGATGGTTACATTTTAATTGGAGAGCCTGAATTAGAATTTTAGGGCTATTTAAATGTCTGGAATGATTTGATTGTGTATTATTTCAGTAATTCATCATTCATATGTGATATTTCTAAAAAGCCATAACATGGAGAGTAGAGGATAAATTTGAACAAGAGTATGTTTATATCACACCAGTGTAGAGCATTTAAAATAAATGCAAAACTGAACTTTACACTTTCCTTTTCAAAGCCACATGTTGTTCAACAATCAGGCACTCATGTATACAGACACACAGAAATACATACACTGAAATTAGCATTGGCTTCAATGTAATGTCAGACTGTACATATCTAAAAATTACAGATTAGTAACACTCTCTAAACCGACTTCTAGAAATGTGTGTTGTCTTTTTCAATATCTTCTTTGTTTCTTTATAAAAACAAATGATACTTGTTTTCACCAAACATGCTTCTAATTTCAGAATTTCAGAGCCATGCCTGGCTTCATGAGTGTGTGAATGGTA
This sequence comes from Ateles fusciceps, assembly GCA_036589455.1. Classification (NCBI taxonomy): domain Eukaryota; kingdom Metazoa; phylum Chordata; class Mammalia; order Primates; family Atelidae; genus Ateles; species Ateles fusciceps. The sequence continues at coordinate 6,839,648 of JAZHEH010000174.1, read as the reverse complement.
TAGTCACACCTGTTTCCTCAAATGCCTTGAATCCAGCCTTTTTAGAGGTGCTCTGTGCATTTGTTGGGTCATGCCTTAAGTGCAACTTAAAAGGATGGGATGTTATGACCAATTCTGTGTCAGGGAGGTGGGAGATGGGTAGACACACCAGATTCAAGTGATTGAAAATTATAAGAAAGCATTCAAAAGAGGATGGTGAGTACAACAGATTAAAATAAGAGATCCATTATATTTTGTTTTAAGTAAACCCACCCACATATATACCCATACATGCCTTCTTAAATATTTTATGTTTTTGTAATTGAAATATAACAATTGTACATGTTTATGAGGTGCATAATGATGTTTCCATATATACAGTGTAAGATGACCAGATGAAGGTAATTAACATACATACCATCTCAAACATTATTACTTTGTGTTGGGAACATTCAATAGCCATTCTATAGTGCTACAGAACACTGGAACGGTATAGTTACATCTGTTTCCTTAAATGCCTTGAATCCAGCCTTTATAGAGGTGCTCTGTACATTTGTTGGGTCATGTCTTAAGTACAAGTGATAAAGATGGAATTTTATGACCAAGTCTGTGTAGCTGTAATTTTGTATCCTCTTAACAAATCTCTATTTCCCATTTTTCTCCTACATTTACTCCTACCTTCCCAGCCTCTAGTAACCTCTGTACTACTCTACTTTTTTTTAGTAATATTTTAATGTATGTATTCTTTTTGTTGTTGTTTATTTTTTTATTTTTTATTTATTGTACTTTAGATTATGGGGTTCATGTGCAGACCATGCAAGATTGTTGCATAGGTACATTCATGGCAAGGTGGTTTGTTGCCACCATCCCTCCATCACCTATACCTGACATTTCTCCCCATGTTATTCCTCCCTGACCCTCCCTCCCACTATCCTTCCTGTAGCCCCCACTAACGGGCCCCAGTGCGTGATGCTCCCCCTCTGTGTCCAAGTGTTCCCATTGTTCAACACCCACCTATGAGTGAAAAAATGTGGTGTTTGATTTTCTGTTCTTGTGTCAGTTTGCTGAGAATGATAGTTTCCAGGTTCATCCATGTCCCTACAAAGGACACAAACTCATTGTTTTTATGGCTACATAGTATTCCATGGTGTATATGTGCCACATTTTCTTTGTCCAGTCTGTCATAGATGGACATTTCAGTTGGTTCCAGGTCTTTGCTATTATAAACAGTGCCTCAATGAACATGTATGTGCATGTGTCTTTATAATAGAATGATTTATAGTCCTTTAGGTATGTACCCAGTAATGGGATTGCTTGGTCAAATGGAATTTCTATTTCTAGATCCTTGAGGAATCACCACACTGTCTTCCACAATGGTTGAACCAATTTACACTCCCACCAACAGTATAAAAGTGATCCCACTTCTCCACATCTTCTCCAGCATCTGTTGTCTCCAGATTTTTTTAGTGATCGCCATTCTAACTGGCATGAGATGGTATTTCAATGTGGTTTTAATTTGCATTTCTCTAATGACTAGTGATGATGAGCATTTTTCATATGTTTGTTGACTTCATATGTCTTTTTTTCAAAAGTGTCTGTTCATATCCTTCGCCCACTTTTGAATGAGTTCGTTTGTTTTTTTCTTGTAAATCTGTTTCAGTTATTTCTTGTAAACAATATCTAATATTCTTGATATTAGTCCTTTGTCAGATGGGTAGATTGCAAAATTTTTTTCCCATTCTGTTGGTTGCTGGTTCACTCTAATGATTGTTTCTTTTGCTGTACGGAAGCTCTGAAGTTTAATTAGATCCTATTTGTCTATTTTGGCTTTTGTTGCCATTGTTTTTGGTGTTTTAGTCATGAAGTCCTTGCCTATGCCTATGTCCTGAATGGTTTTGTCTAGGTTTTCTTCTAGGGTTTTTATGGTGTTAGGTCTTATGTTTAAGTCCTTAATCCATCTGGAGTTAATTTTAGTATAAAGTAACAAAAAGGGGTCCAGTTTCTACTTTCAGCATATTGCTAGCCAATTTTCCCAACACCATTTATTAAACAGATGATCCTTTCCCCATTGCTTGTTTTTGTCAGATTTGTCAAAGATCAGATGGCTGTAGATGTGTAGTGTTGCTCCAGAGGCCTCTGTTCTGTTCCATTGGTCTATGTCTCTGTTTTGATACCAGTATAATGCTGTTTTGATTACTGTTGCCTTGTAGTATAGCTTGAAGTCTGGCAGCATGATGCCGCCAGCTTTGTTCTTTTTGCTTAGGATTGTCTTGGCTGTGCAGGCTCTTTTTTGGTTCCACATGAAGTTTAAAATGTTTTTTTCCAGTTCTGTAAAGAAAGTCATTGGTAGTTTGATGGGGATAGCATTGAATCTACAAATTACTTTGAGTAGTATGGCCATTTTCACACTATTGATTCTTCCTAACCATGAGCACGGAATGTTTTTCCATCTGTGTCTTCTCTTATTTCCTTGAGCAGTGATTTGTAGTTCTCCTTGAACAGGTCCTTTACCTCCTTTGTTAGTTGAATTTCTAGGTATTTTATTCTTCTTGTAGCAATTGTGAATGGGAGTTCACTCTTGATTTGGCTCTCTGTCTGTTATTCGTGTATAGGAATGCTTGTGATTTCTGCACATTGGTTTTGTATCCTGAGACTTTGCTGAAGTTGCTTATCAGCTAAAGGAGAGTTTGGGCTGAGATGCTGGGGTCTTCTAGATATACAATCATGTCATCTGCAAATAGAGACATTTTGACTTCCTCCCTTTCCTAATTGAGTACCCTTTATTTCTTTTTCTTGCCTGATTGCTCTGGCTAGAACTTCCAATACTATATTGAATAGGAGCGGTGAGAGAGAGCATCCTTGTCTAGTGCCTGATTTCAAAGGGAATTCTTCCAGCTTTGCCCATTCAGTATGATATTGGCTGTGTTTGTCAAATATAGTTTTTATCATTTTATGATATGTTCCGTCAATACCTAGTTTATTGAGAGTTTTTAGCATGAAGGGCTGTTGAATTTTGCTGAAGGCCTTCTCTGCATCTATTGAGATAATCATATGGTTTCTGTCTTTGGTTCTGTTTACGTGGTGAATTACGTTTATAGACTTGCGTATGTTGACCCAGCCTTGCATCCCTGGGATGAAGCCTACACTTGATCATGATGGATAAGCTTTTTGATGTGCTGTTGCAATCGGTTTGCCAGTATTTTGTTGAAGAGATTTGCATCTATGTTCATCATGGACATTGGCCTGAAGTTTTCTCTCTCTCTTTTTTTTTTTGTATATAGGAGTGTGTGAGTGTGTGCATTTTTTCCTTTTGCTTGGTGTACACATTTGTTTTATGCTTGGAAGGACACCTTAGAAATTATGCCAGCAAAAAGTGGGTGCTCATTCTCTTGATGTTTAGCTTACTCTCCCTATGCTCAGAGAACTCAAGAGCCTCATTTGTAAAGTCCCCAAATAATAAAAACCATTGAGGATCTTGGTAAGTAGAAACTTCTAGTCACTGAGGCCATTATTAACAGGGGAACTTCCACTTGCCCCAACATGGATTTTTCAGGAGTGGGTATTGCAATTGATGTATTTAAATAACTACAAGCATTCCAGGTGATATTTATCTTCATGGAATTATGGAAAGTGTTATAGCTCACATAATATATATTGGTCCACCACCTTTTTTCAAATTTGCAAAGAAAAACTATGTAGAAACACATTTATTTCACCTATATTTGTCCATATATAATTGAGAATAAGTGAAGAGTGTATAATAAAAAAATGATAACTGCTAGTATATACTCAAGAAAAGTTTTGGGGAAGCTAAGCTATGATATATATATATATATATATATATATAATATATATAAGTCTCTATTTCTATGAGAAAAAACAGATAACTGAATTCAATATCTTTACAAGCTTACTGAATATATAATAATTTAAAATATAGTTGATTTTAAAATGAAGGACATAATATATAGAATAAAATATAGTTAGCTATTTGAAATAAGTTAAGTTTAATTTTGGATAGTAATTTTTTTAACTTTCCTTTATAGTTAGCAATAATATAAAAAAGATCTGGACAAAAAGATGCAGCTTAATAGAATATTTGAAATCTATTTTCAATCAGATACTCATGACAGTCAGGAAAAGTCACATTAACTCTGTGCATCTCAGTTTTACTTTTTTTTCCTGTAAATTGTAACAATAATGTCAGCTCTTTCTACCTCATCAGGTTTTAGTAAGGATAAGTGAGAAAATGTTTTAAATATACTCCATAACTCATAAAATCTCATGTAGTTTATATAATTTTTATGCTCTGATAAAATAAATCACATAATCTGAAAAATTTTACACTATATTAAATTCAATTAAATATCATTGCAATTGTAAATTTTCTGTATGGTCATTAGATAACATACTCAATATCATGTTTAAATTCAGTTCTTAAATTGACACTGATACACTGCTATCAATTCCAAAATGGCTGGGAGAATAAAGTTAAAGTGACAACCAGTGAAAACATTTCAGAGATTATTTGTGCAGATGCTTTTCCTTCTGATCTTCCATTACAGAGTTTTAATACTTAGGGATGCTAAAAATTGGACAGCTTATCTGTTCTTTACACAGTCTCTCAACTATTAGGATCATCAAGCTGCTCAATTACAGTCAGTAATTGGGCTTATCTGGCCCTCAAATATCATCACATATCCTTGCAAGTTCTGCCTCGGTGATTATATTTCCTGGTGATCTACTGGTAGCAACAGTTACCATGTCAGATTCATTTTCACATATGTTTACTGTCAGAACATAGGTATTTGGGAAACATTTCAATATTACTTTGAGGATGTCTTATCTAGTCTTTTCACTTTTATGTCTTTGAAAATATTTTTAAGAAAGCAATAATTGGCTCCATAATTAATAGCCTGAGACAAAGGTGATTCTGATTGCTGTGGCAAGCTGGTATATAACACCATCCACGAACCTCTCACAGGGAACAATTTGAGGTAATGAATTATGACAGAAACATTGTTGTTTGCAAAATAATTAGGTGATAAAATAGATGAATTATTAGGCTTTTATACTATACACTGGTTGTTCTGTGATATGAAAGGTTGCAGGTTTTTTCCCTCCTCATTTGAAATCTGCTTGTGTATACAATCATAAATTATGCCTTCCCAGTGTGATTGCCTAAAATTATTGTATGACAACAATAGCAACACTTAGAATTAGCTCAAGGATGAAAATATATCTGGCTAATTTCACATGGAATAGTTCTGTTGCTTTAATTAACTTATCCCAATAAAACAATTTGTTACTTTTTAGTATTGCACATTTTGCAATATAAAGATTAAGTTAGATTAAAAGTAAGACCTATGAGAAAAAGTGTTTGGAATTATAAATCTTGGTTATTGAATTAAATGTCTTTAATTTGCAAAAAGGAAGTAATAATATACATTTTAAAAAACTAAGAAACTAGTGAAGAACATAATTATACTTCAAAGTCCTTTACCTTTTTCAAGTTTCCTTTGAATGCTTGGTACCAATTCTGATTCTTCAGTCTGAATATTCAAGCGTATAAAATTGTCTTTCATTCTCCATGTCAACTTCATGGATGTTTGAATGAGGTTAGTATTCCTAGGATTTTATATAATCTTTTCCTTATAATCCCCCCTTTCATTCCTTGGCCATTCTATAAAACAAAAAGACAACCGAATTTAAGTTAGCACTCTTGACTGTCTTACATAAGAAGCTCCCACACTATATTTATACAAAGTAGAAGTTGCTACTTTATAATATAGCAAACTTGAAAACCCTTGTCCCTTGTAAACATGACCTATATGAATCATTAATGACATGAGAGAAATCTCCTGCTAAGGAAACAAATGATCTGCTTTCTGCTGAGTGGGAAGCCCTGACTTTTGGTCACAGGCAAGGTGATATGATCAGGCATCAAGTAATGTCATGAAAATAGGAGACTGTTTAGAATTTCCTGGAGGAAGATTTATTTTTCCTAATTTTTTCAATAATTTCAAAAGGTCAATACCAGGAGGACTACTGGTATCTTCAAACATTAATAAAAATTGCTGCATACAACACATTATTTGAGGAAATGTGGAATGAAGGTCAAAAACTTTATATTTTTTGACCTTCATTCCACATTTTTATTTAGTATTTATTTCAACCTAACTAATAAAACAACAGTTTGAAATTGATCCAAAAGTAATTTGGAATAGCAAACATGATTTAAGATGTCAGGATACATAGAAAACTGGAAAACTTTCTTAGCAAATGATGAAGTCTTAGCACAACTGACCTCTGTCCAAAAATTTACTGATACCTCCAAACATTTTACCGATACCTCCGCACATTTTATTGGTTACCTTCAAGCATTTTACTAGTACCCCCAAATGTTTTACTGGCATCTCAAACACTTTACAGGCACTAAAAACCATCTATTAATACTTGAATCCTGTCTAGAATCTATGCTTCTGAAAACATGGTTTAAACATTAGGAATTAAAGTATGGCAATGTAAACTGTTCTACTTCTTAGAGCATTTTAACACTTAAATTCCTTTTGTATTACTTTTATTGTTCTACGAAGAAAATGCATTCAAGCCATTTTATCCTTTTATGAAGTCTTCTGCTGTTTCTTACAACTCTTTTAACAGTACTTTCTAGTGTTTATCAAATTACTTTCTTATGTATTCAAGTTATTTATTATTTTACTTTGGTTTTTATTTATTCTTTAAAGCACATATATGATGATTAATTCTTATATGTATATTTATTTATAAATATTTTACATTGTTTCTAATTTCTGACTTTTAAGTTAATGAACAGCAATTCTTTTTTTTTTCTACTCCCATTCATTTTATTTAGTTTTGATATTTTTATTTTAGGGATGCATTTTGTCCTCAACTCAATTGGTTGTGATTGGTTTAGACTTCTTGACTTTATATTTAAAAAATAGATAAATTCTTCTTAAATATAATAACATTTTAAAACTCTAAATATATATTATTTTGAGAGAAAAAGAGTCAATTTTGTCTTATATGAGACCAGACACCAGATGTCTCCAGCACAGAATACCAAGACCCTAGACCAGGAAAGATGGAAAAATGCACCATTAAATACTGTTTTTTAGAACAAATAATTGAGGAGAAGAAAGTTTAGAAGAAGAAAAAGCTAAGAGAGTAGTCCCACTTTATTAGGAGTTTTATTTTCTGCCGTTTCAGTTGTCCATGGTTAGCCATGGTTAGAAAATACTCAATGCAAAATTTCAGAAACAAACAATTCATAAATTTTATATTGCATGTAGTTTGGAGTAGTGTGATAAAATGTTAGGTCATTTTGATCCATCCTGCTCTGGACATGAGTCATCCCTTCATCCAGCACATCCATTATGTGTATGCTACCCGCCTGAGAGTCTCTCAGTAGCCTTCTTGGTGATGATAAGTTCAACAGACCACAACAATAATAAAATAATAAGAGTGGGGAAATTATAATATGATACTTTGAGAGGGTGAAAGAGCACATTCACTACCTTTTATTACACTATATTGTTAAAATTCTTCTATTTGATTAATAGTTATTATTTATCTTATTGTGTCTAATTTGTAAATTAAACTGTATCATGAGTATTTATGTATAGAAAAAACATAGTACATTTAATTTTAGATACTATCCACAGTTTCAGGTATCTTCTGGGAGTGTTGGAACGAATCTCCTACTGAGAAGAGAGGATTCCTGTAATACCTGTTTAGAGAAATATTAGATAGCATCTCAGTCAATGCTAACATTTCTCTTATGGTAAAAATGAGATTCAGGGAAAAATTATTATTAAATATTGAACCACGCAGTCAATGTACAGCCAAGTCTACATGGCAGTGGTTTCTGATGATAAGGTTAACTCTTCCTTGAAATACAACTTGTTGCCTGCCCATTAGGCTGCTGTAAATATAAACATAAGAATCAAGAGTGAAGTAGACCTAGAGCTAATAGAGCTAATAGAGCATTAGATCTTAAATAAGTGAATAAACAAACTATAAAAATACATCAATCCATAAGTCATACAAATATCCTGTAAAAGAAGTTGAACATGTCGAGAAGTTGACCAAAATGAGTTGATGGCAAAGGAAAACCAGCAGGAATGTAAGAACTAGAAAATATCTTCTAATTCTGAAACTGAGTGTTTGCATTTTCCCCGGTGGCAGGTGTCCATTTGAGCTGCATGATATCACATGGTTTACTAGGCATTTCTGATATAAGACATAACAGATATAAAGGATCAATGGTAGGCTGGGTGTGGTGGCTCACACCTGTAATCCCAGCACTTTGGGAGGCAGAGGTGGGTGGATCACCTGAGGTAGGGAGTTTGAGACCAGCCTAACCAACATGGAGAAATCCTGTCTCTACTAAAAATATAAAAGTAACAGGGCATGGTGGTGCATGCCTGTAATCCCAGCTACTCAAGAGACTGAAGCAGGAGAATCACTTGAACCTGGGAGGCAGGTAGTTGCAGTAAACTAAGATGGAGCAATCTTGTTGCCCACTGCACTCCAGCCTGGGCAAAAAGAGTGAAATTTCATCTAAAAAAGAAAGAAAGAAAAAAGGATCAAAGGTATGTGGTACAGTCATATGCGAATGATATTCAGAGTGTTATATAAATGATCTCAGACTAGGAGATTTAATGCTAGTTTAAAAGAGCCAGCAGATTACATGACTATCTCTTTCTTCAGTTTACAAATAAAATAGATTATGTATTTAAGAAAACAAATAACAGAGCCCATTCCCAAAGAAAGAAAAGTAAAGACTCCAGGGTTCAGACATAAAGAATGAACTAAACTAAATATACAACCTGAATTAGTGCAAATGGTCGAAGAAATAAAAATAGGCTAATAAATAAAATCTATGTATTAAGGGTTGATACTGTAAATATAATTCAGAAAAACTAAGTTATAAAAAAATAAATTGACATATTAGAAATAAAAATAACATTGAAAGAATAATATAATAGATAAAATATAAATTAAAAATAACATTCAAAACTGTAGGTACGTTAGAACTTTGTAAATTTTTTTTTAACAAATGCAAATAAGTTTTACAAATTGATAGAAAAAACAGAGCTTGATAAACCAAGGAAGATTCTAGAGTAATAAGAATAAACCAGCACTAAAAGAATATGAAACAACAATATTAAAGAATGCTAAGGTGTAAACATTTGGGAACCTCTCCCACCTCCTGTCAAAAAGGAAAGAATTAACAGAGTATACAAATTGGAAGACACAAATCTGCATAACAAAGTTCACGCCAGACATTGTGGAAGATCCTCTATCCTCAATGCACTTCCTGACACATATAAACATGATCAACATGAAGGACGTTCATAATCACATAATATCTTACTCTGTTCCACTCTATCTCAAGTGAAGAAAACTCCTGCTTTTGGAATTCTGTCTATTTAATGAAAGTAATCAGAATGCTGCTCTTTTTTAAAACTAGAATTTTTTTTAAGTACTCTCAATGTAAAAAATATTCTCAAGCATGATGATTGGGCGTTTATGTGCACATGTGAGATGTACCTTCCTCAAATCTTGTTTTGATGGCAGCACATTACCCATCTGGCATGAAAGAAAAGAAGAGAAAAAATAATTACCCACTAAGGATAAGCAACGTATGTGTGTGTGTGTGTGTATGTGTGTGTACACATATGCACTTAAACAAAGTAGTATTAATCCGTGAAATGTGTACTTAATGTGCATATATATATATATATATATATATATATACACACATACATATATATATGTATATACTGCTTTAAGTACTATTGTTAACTGGAAACGTGTTAGATTTATGTACCTGTCTAGGCTCACTTGCATAGATTCAATAAGAAGACAATCAGATGCACTCAAATGGGTCTAGACAGTTTATTCCTCACTACATGGCAGGCAATGTGGGCTCATAGTTCTCTTTACCTTCCAAATACCATTGGGGTGACTTGGTAAAAATTTGGTGTTACAGATTATTTTATATGTTGAAATCTTAATTTTTGATGTGATGACATTTAAAAGGTATCTTTGGAAGGTAATTAGGTCATGAGGATGGAGCTTTCATGAATGGAATTAGTGCACTTATAAAAAGAACCCCAAAGGACTCTTTTTTCCTGTTTCTGCCACATGAAGTTACAAAGAGAAGTGGCAATCTGCAACCAGAAAAGGGGTTCTCACCAGAACTTTGTTGCCACCCCTGATCTTGACCTTCCAGGTTCTAAAACTGTAAGAAATAAGTTTCTGTTGTTTATAAGCCACACAGTCTATGATACTTTGTTATAGCAGCTTAAACTGACTAGAACTCTACATACACAGGGGTTTATGTTACAGCTGAAAAACACTGCACTTTAAAAACCCTCAATTGTATAAGGGATCTGCTGGAAAACCTGCCCATCCTTATCTCCACAGAAAACATTGCCTTGGAATGTGAGGCTATCCCTTTGCAAAGGAGAGGGAAGACTTTGCTCTCCTAGAAGGTCTCTGAGGAGGAAAACATTCTCTATGTTTATGACACTGATCAGACATGAAATCTCTCTCCTAAGGAGTGATACACTATCTCTAACTTCCAAGGTTCTTTGTTATACAAGCATTCTCAGGAAGAGTATCTGAGGTGATAAAACAGCAGAGAATTGCTTCCAAACAAATAAAAATGATCAGTTTTCTGTGTTGAAAATTGTCAATTCTGAGTGTTACCTTGATACCGCATTATTTTTTGCAGCGTTTAAAGTTTTCTAATGAGTGAAAAAAAGGCGTGTATTCAGTTCATGTAGTGATTATGAACTTAATAAAATATTGATAATCATTCATTTCAGTGTAGGAGGTTCATCTTGATTCCCACATGGAATAAATATGCTGTATAATCTCCCCTTTAACCCAGGCTGATGGCTGAGGATCAACTACTTGAGGTAAACTGAACCTCAAGGATTAGTAAAGAAATCCAGATAATCAGGTTACCTGAGCTTTATTTAGGTCTGTATGTATTTTTGTAAATATGCTGCTGAATCATTTCAACTTTTAAAGTACTATATCAGGCATGGTTAATTCAGGAGAAGAGAAATCACACTAGGTCTTCACGCAGAGGAGATTTTATAGAGCACAGTGGTTTTATAAGAACTGTTGAACTAAAACAGCAAAAACAGAGAACTAAGCTAACCCAAAGATTATAACTGATGAAAACGAAGATGTGGGAAGAGGTGGGGAAGAACAAGGGCTGAGAGTTCTCTGTGAGGTCCTATAGGGTTGGCACTTAAATCTCCAAAAAGGAGGTGCCTCTTGATTGTTGGTCCCTGTAAGAAGGGTTACAAGGCTGAAATCAGGACTGGCAAGGAAGCTGGAGACTGGAGACCACTCTCTCTTTTGAGTGATGCTGATGTGAACAGAAGAAAGAAAAGGAAAGAAAAAGAAATAGAGAGAGAGAGGAGGGAGGGAGGAAGGAGAAAACATAAACAGGGGAGAATTCCTTCTCACTTCATTCATCCTCCTCTCCAGTGCCTCCTATTGACATTATCATGGAAATCAGGAAAACAGTTTGCAAAGTTTTAGTCCCAGCATCTCAGAGTAGAGTATAAGGAATAGATTTGATGCTGAAAGGGAATGAGTATATGACTATCAAAATTACTAACTATAAGGTAATTTTCATGGGACTTTAATCCACTATTTTAATGGGAATATTTACTGAGGCTTCTAGTTTTCTTTGTGAAAACCAATTAACTTCAAGGTCATATTACTAAATATTTCTACTACTGGGAAATGAAACTTAATGGTAATAGAAATTGATGTTTTGTCAGGAAAACATATTTTTCTCTGAATTTATTATTAGTGTGGAATGCACACTTATGCATGGAGGAATGATTTCATTCCAGTTCTTTAAATTAGACACAGAATCTAATATGAGTGTTGCAATCTGCTGTGGAATATGTCCTTTGAGATGCCTGTTTCCCTTTTTCCCATATTCTCATTACAATATGTAGCTTTTCTTATTTTACCTTCTACTTTCCAAGGAGTGGAGAATATAGAATAAATAAATAAGATGGTCTTAAATTAAAAATTTCCTCTTATGTAGACTGCTCTTAGAATTTGTTTCAGCTTATGTGTGATTTATCTTGTTGCTATTTTCAAATCCAGTATAAAGAACATACTTATAAATACTATTCATTTTTGAAAAAAAATCTAAAAGGAATAGGAACCTCTTTATTGTCTTGCATATTAATCCGTTTTCATGCAAGTCTCTTCCACCTATAGACCTGTAAAATTAAAAGGAAGTTGGGGTTAGAGGCATTGGGTAAATACGGCCACTCCAAATGGAGAAATTGACCAAAACAAATAACTACAGGCCCTATGCAAGTCTGAAATCCAGCATGGTAGTTAAGTCTTAAAGCTCCAAAACGATTTCCTTTGACTCTATCTCTCACATCCAGGTCATGCTGATGCAAGAGGTGGGTTCCCACGGTCTTGTGGAGCTCCCCTTTATGGCTTTGCAGGGTATATCCCCTGCCCCTGGATATTTTTTTTTTTTAGCTGATGGTGAGTGTCTGTGGCTTTTCCAGGTGCATGGTGCAAGCTGTTGGTGGATATACCATTCTAGGGTCTGGAGGACAGTGGTCCTCTTTCACAGCTCCATTAGATGGTACCCCAGTAAGGACTCTGTGTGGGTGCTCTGACCTCACATTTCTTTCTTCACTGCCCTGGTAGAGATTCTCCATGAGGGCCCTGTCCCTGAAGCAAACTTCTGCCTGGACATAAAGTCTTTTCCATGCCTCTTCTGAAATCTAGGTGGAGGCTCCAAACCTAATTCTTGTCTTCTGTGTAGCTGCAGACTTGAGACCATATCTAAGCTGCTCAGGCTTAGGACTTCCACCCACTGATGCAACAGCTTGAGCTGTGCCTTAACCCCTTTTAGTCACAGTAGTAGCGGGTAGAATGCAGGACAAGTCCCTAGATTGCACTCAGCAGAGGGACCTTGGGCCAGGCCCACAACACCATTTTTTCCTTATAATCCTCCAGGCCTATGATGGGAGGGGCTGCTGCAAAGATCTCTGGCATGCCCTGCAGATATTTTCCCCATTATCTTGGTGATTAACATTTGGCTACTCATTACATATGCAAATTTCTGCAGCCTGCCTAAATTTCTTTTCAGAAAATGGAATTTTCTTTGGTATTACACTGTTAGGCTGTAAATTTCCCAAACTTTTATGCTTTGTTTCTCTTATGAAACTGAATACCTTTAACAGCACCCAAGTCACTCTTGATTGCTTTGCTGTTAGAAATTTCTTCTGCCAGATACCCTAAATCATCTCCCTCAACTTCAAATTTTCACAGATATCTAGGGAAGGAGCAAAATGCTGCCAGTCAAATATAGCAAGAGTCACCTTTACTCCTGTACCCAAAAAGTTCCTCATCTCCATCTGAGGCCACCTCAGTCTGGATTTTGTTGTCCATATGACTATCAGCATTTTAGTCAAAGCCATTCAACAATTTTCTAGGAAGTTCCAAACTTTCTCACATTTTTCGGTCTTCTTCTGAGCCCTCCAAACCATTCCAACCTCTGCCTGTTACCCAGTTCCAAAGTTGCTTCCACATTTTCAGATATCTTTTCAGCAGTGTCCCACTCTACTGGTACCAATTTACTGTATTATTATGTTTTCATGCTGCTGATAAAGACATACCCCAGACTGGGCAATTTACAAAAGAAAGAGGTTTAATAGACTTACAGTACCATGTGGCTAGGGAGGCCTCACAATCACGGCAGAGGGTGAAAGGCATTTTTTACCTGGCAGTTGCAAGAGAGACAATGAGGAAGAAGTGAAAGAAGAAACCCTTTATGAAACCATCAGATCTCATGAGACTTATTCACCACCATGAGAACAGTATGGCAGAAACTGCCCCCATGATTCAATTATCTCTCACCAGGTCCCTTCTGCAATGTGAGAGAATTATGGGAGTAAATTGCAAGAGGAGATTTAGGTGGGAACACAGAGCCAAACCATATCATCTTGCCCTGACTCCAATGCCATTATTAAATGTTCACTTGTGTGAAGCAAGATATGCTCAAACTTACAGAAACCTTTGCAAATCTCATCCCATCTCCTTTAGTAGTGGCTATGATATTGTACCATGTGTTTACATTTGACTAAGATTTTCATTTATAGAAATATATTCTTTAAACATAATTGAGTGTTAAAAACTATAATGTAAAATGCTTTATTTTGCACTAATTTAAATTCTAAACCACTAAAATGACTATCATTAAATGAACTTCAAGCTTCAAAAGTTGATAAAATAGCCATTAAAAAAGAACAAAGTTATATTTATATATACTCTTCTGGAAAGGTCATGAAAACCTATCTAAGTGAAAAGAATAAAAACAATATGTATAATATCATTATTGCCCAACTATATATGTGTATAGGAACAAATGCATGCTTTCAAAATACATGAAAAATTATTTTTGTTTTAAAATGAAAATTTAGAATTCATTGAATAAGTGCTTATGAGATTAATCAACTAACTAATCTGCAAAATAAACACATAAAGTAGATTTAGCATTAACACATAGCAAACAAGGAGAATGTTGCAATCACATATTTTAAATTTTAAAAAGTTCAGATTAAGGTTGGGTCGTGACTCATGCCTGTAATCTCAGTACTTTGGGAGGCTGAAGAGGGCAGATCAAGAGGTCAGGAGTTTGAGACCAGCCTGGCCAACATGGTGAAACCCCATCTCTACTAAAAATACAAAAATCAGCTGAGCGTGGTGGCAAGTGCCTGTAATCCACCTCGTCGGGAGACTGAGGCAGGAGAATCACTCAAACCTGGGAGGCAGAGGTTGCAGTGAGCAGAGATTACGCCACTGCCCTCCAGCCTGGGCAACAAAAACAAGACTCCATCTCAAAAGAAAAAAAAAGTGAAGATCAATGTCAGAAACAGAATTAATGAGAGACTAATCTTGTGTTTCTGTAACTCAAAGGAGATAATGCAGTGTTATCTTATCTTTTAGAATCTGCACATGTGACACCAAATTATCTAGAGACTACCTCAGAAGATATCTTCATCTTTTCCATCTCTAGATAGCAGGAATGGACAAGGCCAGGGGGAGATGTTTTCACTGAGAGGATAACGTGAGGCTAAACCTTCCTCGTCAAAGCATAAACTCCAGGAATCATCAATGAATAGTGAAAATACATCAAATAGGTAGGAAGTGTCACTAATGTGATTCATTTGTGTCTTTTTTAGTACAGTGAATTGTTTTGATTGTTACTCAAAATATGATTATTAGACTAGTAACACTGGCATCACCCCACAGCCTGCAATAAAAGTGGATTCAAGGGCATCCACTGGCATTTTATTAAGACCTCCATGTAATTTCTATAATGTTGTTGTTTAAAAATACTATCATAGTGGACTTTAACATACATGACATAATATTATGTAACACCGAAGCAGGAAATCAGCAGGAAAACTTATTTTCTCAGCACTGGTTACAAGACCCTGCTGATCAAATAGAATTGGAATGAAAACAGATGCAGCAAAGAAACAGGCCCAAAAGAGCTAAAACCAGGATGGCTATGAGAGTGACTTCTAGTTTCCCTCATTGCTCATTATATGGTACTTATAATGCATTAGCACTTTACAAGAAACTCCCACTAGTGGCATGACAGTTTAAAAATGTCATGGCAACTGCTATAAGTTATCTTATATGGTTTATAAGGGGAGAAACCCTCAGTTCTGGGAACTCCTAACCGTTTTTCCAGAAAACCATTCTCTTATTTAGCATCTAATCAGAATAGACATAAATATAGCTAGCCAGCAATCCACAAGGAATGTTGCTACCACTCTGTCTATGAAGCAGCCATTTTTCTGTGTTCTGTTGCTGTAATAAATTCACTTTCGTTTTATTTTGTTGGCTAGCTCTTGAGATTCTTTTTTGTGTGAAGCCAAGAACCTCCCTAGCTGAGCACCAATTTGGAGATTTCCCCAGATCATTATTATAGGACCCAGTCCTATTAGAAAAACATACACAGATTGGGCATGGTGGCTCATGCCTGTAATCCTAGCACTTTGGGAGGCTGAGGTGGGTTGGTCATGAGTTCAGAAGTTCAAGACCAGCCTGGTCAACATAGTGAAACCCAGTCTCTACTGAAAATACAAAAAAATTAGCTGGGTGTGGTGGCAGGCACCTATAATCCCAGCTACTTGGGAGGCTGAGGCAAGGAGAATCACTTGAACCTGGGAGGTGGAGGTTGTAGTGAGCTGTGAGCTGAGATCGCACCACTGCACTCCAGTCCAGGTGACAGTGTGAGATGAGACTCTGTCGAGAGAGAGAGAGAGAGAGAGAGAGGAAGGGAGGGAGGCAGGCATACACAAAGCTGAGGCCTCTTCTTTTACCTCACACTCAGTCTACACAACCAATGTCAACAAAATCATATTTTCAGATGAGAAAACAAGCTAAATTTAGGTAAAGGGACAGAGAGAAAAAGAAGATTCTGTAAATTTCTATAAAAAATTATGTTAGCAAGGTATAAAGAAGAGATTTAGCAACTATACAAACAACATTTAAAGATAAGCAAATTAAAGAATATAATTTACAAAAGATAAGTGACTATCTTAGACGAGACTAAATCATTGTCAAATGAATAGAAGTAAATGCTCCACAAATGACTTATTCTATAAGTCCTTAATAGAAGCATTAATTTATCAAACAAGAGTATAAAAACCAGACGGCAGTACAACCAAGTAAGATGAAAATGGTGACTGAAGAGCTGGGGAAACAAACTGAGGAACAAAATTATCACAATACAGAAATAATAAATGCATTCTAAACAGAACAAAATGGAGCAGATGTGGCTGAAAATGGAATTACTGACACAGTGGAGAAAATGCCTTTTAAAATTATGTGAATTCAGAGGAAAAAGGTCCAGATCAAAGCAATTAAATTAATCACAATAGATAAAGAGAACAGAGATGTTTCAACATGAGAATAACTCATCTGTGATGTAAAAAAAAAATCAATAGAATTAACAAAAATCATCAGAAATGGATGAAGATTTCCCAGAAATTGTTAAATATATTTGCAGAATGACAGAATACACAATGTTCCAGAGATTACAATTTGCAGAATAATTTGGCCCAATAAATAACCTGGTGATGTAACTGAAATAGAAGAATTAAGTATCATCTCTCATACACGGAAGAAGAGAAAGTTATGTAGAAGAAGGTAGTGTTAGAGTAGCCTCAGATTTAGCCACAGGATTGTTCAATGATGGAAGATAATAGTGTAATAGCTATGAGGTTCTGAAGAAAACAAAAGGTAAAATGTTACTCAAGACCTATATATTTAGGTATTAAATGTTATTCAATTATTAAAATATACCATTACTCTTGATATCAAAATAAAAAAATAAGAGAAGAAATAAATAACTAAAAGGCCTTTCTAGAAATAAGAAGAGGTAAAGAGACAAAAACACATTTTTGACAACTAAACACGTAATGGAAAAAATAAAGCAAACATTAGCGTCTAAACTAAATAAGCAGAGAAATTTCAAAATGTAAATGTTATCTTCTGGTCGGGGAATTGAACAGAATATATGTAGAAGTCATAAGTGGATTATGTTAAAATTATTGCTTCATCATATGTATACTATTTTAACAAATTTATTACTAGCATAAACTATTCATTACTAGAAAAATGTTATTAATTATATGAAACATGTTTTTTAATCTTTGTATTAATGGCAAAACTTAGTGTTTTTTAACATATATGGAGCTATTTTTGAGTTGGAGAAAGTTAGGGAAAAATACACACATACGGTTTGGTGAGGAAGGAATTAGTCCTATTACTCACAGCTTTGTACACCAGGCAAGTTGCTGGAATAGCCAGCAATCCTTAAAATGTATATGTATGAAAATAATTTCTGTTAATAACAGACTTTTTTGATACATGGTCTCATTTTGGATTCATATAAGATGCTGCTAAAACAATTTGAGATGACGTAACTGTTACTGCAGTTAAACATTTGAAAGAGCTAATCTATCTTGACAGTCATAATTGTTAGTTTTGCAAATGATTTCTGTACATTTCAAATTCTTCACTATATTTAATTTTATATAAAATATATATATTATACTACATATTATCTTAATTTCAGATTTAATTAAGGGTTAATGCCTTAATTATTACAAGAGTTCAAGTGACTTTTTTCTTTTCCTTGGGAACTTTTAAGCTACTTAGCTTTATCTTTAAACTAAAGTAACTCCTTATAAGCTTTTTGTTTAGTGTGATAGTGAAGTAAAGAAAGTAATGAAAAAAAGTCTTTCTCCAAAATATTCTTAACTTACATTTGGGTAATTTTATTACAGTGAATTGAAATAAGCATCCACTGAGTAATAAAGCTAATATATCACTTTGTTATTCTGACCCAATTAAAGGACTGAATGAAACATATGCTCTTTTCTCTCCCCTGTGCTTTCATATGTGTATTCACACTTTACTTTGTCGTATAATCCTCAACAGATGGTTGCTTTAAGATCAATATAATTACAGAATAGCAAAAATAATTTGCATGCAATTATTTGACAAGTCATAATATTCTGAGAGCTTGGCTTGCTCAGAAAAAAATAGAAAAACGCAAATGCCTTTTTATAATAAAATTAGATAAAATATTCTGTTGAGTATAAAATTTCTTTTTACTCATTTATTTGAGTTCCTGTAACAAGAATTCATTTTGATTACATACATCTCCAAGTTTTGAGCCACGTGTAATCAACATGTTATACACAATTTAATTGAGCAAGTACTGTACTGTGAATTCTAAAAGAAGAAATATGTTCCTCCCTCCCTCCCTCCTTCCCCTCTCTCTCTTCCTTTCTTTCTTGCTTGTTTTCATGCTCGTAGAGAGAAGTTACTTCTCAAGGTGATATATACAAAAATAGAGGGCTGACAATCTGGAATGACAAACTGGACTGGACATTGGGACATTAATGTTGTTGTTTTATTCTGAACAAAATTCTATTATTTCTAAGTCCTGCCTGTGATACTACTGAGATTGTTTTCTATGCCTCTCAGCAACACAGGTAATAAGAATTAATATCCATCAGTAGAGGTAAATCACATTTTAGCATATTTTAATTCACTAGATGCAAATTATTAGTGATCAAGGTAGTAAATTAAACATTTTTTTACTTGTGGAATATGTAATTTTCACTGTATTTGACAAGTTTGAAAGACAGATATGCTTTCTGAAATCATTCATTTATTCAATATTTATTAAATACATAATATTTCCTAGTATGATGGTTTGGCTGGGTTCCTACCAAAATGTCATCTTGAATTGGGGCTCCCATAATTCCCATGTGTTGTGGGACGGAATTGAATCATGGGGGCAGTGTTCCTCGTACAGTTCTTGTGGTAGTGAATAAGTGTCATGAGATCTGATGGTTTTATAAGGTGATTCTGTATTTGTTTCTCATTCTCTCTTGTTTTCTGCCATGTAAGATGTGCCTTTCACCTTCTGCCATGATTGTGAGGCCTCCCTAGCCATGTGGAACTGTGAGTCCATTAAACCTCTTTTTCTTTATAAATTACTCAATCTTGGGTATTTCTTTATCAGCAGTGAGAAAACTAATACAGTAAATCGGTACTGGGAATGGGGTGCTGCTGTAGAGACTCAAAAATATGGAAGGAACTTTGGAACTGGATAAATGGCAGAAGTTAGAAAAGTTTGGAAGGCTCAGAAGAAGACAGAAAAATGTGGGAAAGTTTGGAACTTCCTAGAGACTTGGAGGGCTTAGAAGATAAGAGGATGTGGGAAAGTTTGGAACTTCCTAGAGACTTGTTTAATGGCCTTGATCAAAATGCTGATAATGATATGAACAATGAAATCCAGGCTGATGTGGTGTCAGAAGTTGATGAGAAATTTGTTGAAAACTAGACTAAACGTGACTCTTGCTATGTTTTAGCAAAGAGATTGGCAACATTTTACTCCTGCTCTAGAGATCAGTGGAAATTTGAACTTCAGAGAGATGATTTTAGGGTATCTGGCAGAGAAAATTTCTAAGCAGCATGATGTGACTTGGGTGCTGTTAAAAGCATTCGGTTTTAAAAGGGAAAGAGAGCATAAACATTCTGAAAATTTGTAGCCTGATTGGGTGATAGAAAAAAAACAACAACACATTTTCTGAAGAGAAATTCAAGCAACGTGCAGACATTTGCATGAGTAACAAGAATCCAAATGTTAATTGATAAGATAATGGGGAAAATGTCTCCAGGGTATGTCAGAGACCTTTGTGGCAGCCCCTCCCATCATAGGCCCAGAGGCCTAGGAGAAAAAAAATGGGCCATCCCTGCTGTGTGCAGCCTAAAGACTTGGTGCCCAGTGTCCTAGCCACTCTAGCCATGGCTAAAAGGGGTCAGGCTTCAGAGGGTGTGTGCTCCAAGCCTTAACAGTTTCCACATGGTGTTGACCACATGATGTTAAGTCCCCACTGGGGCACTGCCTAGTGGAGATGTGAGAAGAATACCACCATCCTGCACACCCCAGAATGGTAGATCCACCAACAGCTTACACTGTGCACCTGAAAAAGCCACCTACACTCAACACCAGCGCATGACATCTACTGAGGGTGATGCTGTACACTGCAAATCCACAGGGGCAGAGCTGCCCATAACCATGGAACCCACCCCTTGCATCAGCATGACCTGGATGTGAAACATGGAGTGAAATTAGATCATTTTGGCTCTTTAAGGTTTGACTGCCCCACTGGATTTCAGACTTGTATGGGGTCTGTAGTCATTTGTTTTGGCCAATTTCTCCCATTTGGAACAGATATATTTACCCAAAGCCTTTACCCCCTTTGTATCAAGGAAGTAATTAACTTGCTTTTGATTTTACAGGCTTATAGGCAGAAGGGACTTGCCTTGTTTCAAATGAGACATTGGACTGTGGACTTTTCAGTTAATACTGAAAAGAGTTAAGACTTTGGGGACTATTGGGAAGGCACAATTGGTTTTGAAATGTGAGAATGTGAGATTTGGCAGGGTCAGGGCCAAAATGTTATGGTTTGGCTGTGTTTCCACTCAAATCTCATCTGGAATTGTAGCTCCATAATTCCCACATTTTCTGGGAAGGTCCTGGTAGGAGATAATTGAATCATGAAGACAGTTTCCCCCATACTGTTTTCATGGTAGTGAATAAGTCTCATGAGAGCTGATGGTATTATAAGGGGTTTCCCTTTTTTGCTTGGTTCTTATTCTCTTGTCTGCCTCCATGTAAGCTGTGACTTTTGCTTTCTGCCATGAATGTGAGGCTTCCCCAGTCACACGAAACTGTGAGTCCATTAAACCACTTTTTCCTCATATATTACCCATTCTCAAGTTTGTCTTTATTAGCAGCACGAAAATACCAATACACCTAGGAACCAATGTAGGTTTCTTTAAGTAAGTCAAACGAACTCTTTAGGGTGATTATATTCTAGCATTAAAGATATGCCACATACAATTCTCTGTGAGGTGATATAAAGAAAATATAGCAGTATAAATTCTTGAAACCATTTTGTTATGATTCTTTCTGATAGAATCATTAGGTGCTTTAATATTTTTCTTTAATTTTCAAGAAAACAGCATTACCAAAATTTCCAAAGATCACCAGAAAGTGTAAGACCTAAAATAGTCTTTCCTTGCAAGAGCTTGTTAGTTTTTATTTCTGAGGACTTAGAGAATAATTGAAGATTATGTTATTTTTTTCACAGTTAAATTGTAAGTTTTAGCTCTATAATGATGTGAGCATATAAAAATGTTTGATTTCTGTATTATCAGTACCTGCTATAATGCTTCATCAATTAATTTTACTCAATACCTATTTTCAGACTAAGTTGCATAAGAAATATTTTTATAGTTAAAATATGTGTCTAATTAAAAAATACATATCAGGTGTTCAAGACCAGCCTGGGCAACACGGTGAAGCCCTGTCACTACTAAAAATACAAAAATTAACCAGGTGTGGTAGCAGGTACCTGTAATCTCAGCTACTCAGGAGGATGAGGCAGGAGAATTGCTGGAACCCAGGAGGCAGAGGTTGCTGTGAACCCAGATTGTGCCACTGCACTCCAGCCTGGGCAACAAAGCAAGACTCTGTCTAAAAAAAATAAAAAATGTCCCCCTACAATGATGCATACATATACTTTTCCATTCAGTATTTTTATGATTTTGTATTTCCATTTAACATATTTTTTCATGTTCTTATTACATATTAAACTATGTAATATTAACATTTTTGTATAAAAAGTTTTTTTTGCATTATCCTACAGACTCAACCCAATACTAAGGGAGGCTATCAATTTGATGCTTCAATTACATTTGGATACTTTTGTTATTATCAGAAGATACAACAGTATGATATTTATATAATATTGAAATTAAAAGAAACAATTTTTGGAAATATTTTATCTTTGCTTAAAACTCTTGTGTATTATTTTTAAATACATTTTATTTAGTTTCTTAATATGAGAAGGTTGATTGTGAATTTTGAAAACAAAAGTTTTAAAATTTTGCTGAATTAAGTAGACATAACTATTATTTTAGACAATGAAGCCAATATCTATGAAAAGACAAATGCCATTATTTGTAACATTAGATAAATACCCTGTTGAGAATAAAATTTATTTTACACATTTGTTTGAGTTCCTGTAACAAAAATCTATGGCTTAGTAAATAGATATAATTTATTCAAATGTAAAGCAAACTACTTGTTTTCATTTAGATATGTGTTGCACAGCCCTTTTTACCAACTGTACTATTCCATTCTTACATTGTTCTGAAGAGCTACCTGAGACTGGGTAATATGTTAATAAAAAAGAAAGAGGTTTAATTTTTTCACAATTTCACTGGTGTACAGGAAGGATGGCTGGTTAGGCCTCAAAAATTTACAGTCATGGTGAAAATTGACAGAGAAGCAAGCACATTTTTACATGGCCAGCAGGAGAGAAAGAGAGAGCCAAAGGAGAAGAGATACACACTTTCAAACTGATTTTGTGAGTACTCATTCACTATTATAAGAAGAGCAAGAAGAAATCAACTCCCAAGACTCAATTACCTCCCACCAGGTTCTTCCTCCAACATTGGGAATTACAATTCAACGTGAGATTTGATGTGGACACAGAGCCAAACCATATCATTCTGTCCCTGTCCTCTCAAAAATCTCATGTCTTTCTGATATTTTAAAACCAATCATGCCTTCCCAACAGTCCTTCAAAGTCTTAACTCATTCCAACATTAACTCAAAAGTCCAAGGTTAAGGTTTCATCCAAGACAAGGCAAATTTCTTCCATCTATAAGCCTGTAAAATGAAAAAAATAAAAGTTAGTTATTTCTGAGGTCCAAAGGAGATACAGTTATTGAGTAAACACTCCTATTCCAAAAGGGAGAAATTAACCAAAACAAAGGGGCTACAGGTCCCAATGCAAATCTAAAACCCAATGCAAATAAGTTAATCTTAAAACTCAAAAATAATCTCCTTTGACTCCAGGTCTCACATCCAGGCCACACTGATGCAAGAGGTGGGGGTCTCAAGGTCCTGGGCAGCTCCACCTTGTGGTTCTGCATGGTACAGCCCCCGTGGCTGCTTTCACTTCCTGACATTGAGTGCCTGTGGCTTTTCTAGGTGCCCAGTGCAAGCTATTGGTGAATCTATCATTCTGTAGTCTGGAGGACTGTGGCCTTCTTCTTACAGCTCCACTAGGCAGTGCCCTAGTGGGGGCATTGTGTGGCTCTCTGACCCCATGTTTTCCCCTCTGCACTGTGCTAGTAGTTTTTCCATGAGGGCTTCATCCTTGCAGCAGACTTCTGCCTAGACATCCACACATTTCCCTTCATCCACTGAAATCTAAGTGGAGGACCTGAGGCCTCAACAATTGCCTCTGAGCACCCACAGGTGCAACACCAAGTAGAAGCCAGCAAAGCTTAAGGCTTGCACACTTTGAAGGCAAGGCCTGAGTTGTGCCTTGACCTCTTTCAGCCATGGCTGGAGCTGGAGTGGCTGAGATGCAGGGTGCCATGTTTCAAGGCTACACAGAGCAGCGAGTCCCTGGGCCTAACCCACAAAATTAGTTTTCCCTCTCTGATGGTTAGTATTAAGTGTCAACTTGATTGGATTGAAGGATGCAAAGTATTATTCCTGGGTGTACTGTAAGGGTGTTACAAAATGAGATTAACATTTGAGTTAGTGGACTGGGAAACACAGGCCCAACCTCAATCTGGGTAGGCACCATCTAATCAGCTGCCAGCATGGATAGAATAAAGCAGGCAGAAGAAGGTGAGAGAAGCTGACTTGCTGAATGTTCCAGTTTTCATCTTTCTCCTCTGCTGGTTGCTTCTCGCCCCTCAAATATCAGACTCCAAGTTCTTCAGCTCTTGGACTTACACTACAGATTGAAGGCTGCACTCTTAGCTTTCATGCTTTTAAGGTTTTGGGGCTCAGACTGGCTTCCTCGCTCCTCAGCTTGCAGATGGCCTATTGTGGGAATTTACCTTATGATCATGTGAGTCGGTGCTCCTTAATAAACTTCCTTTCATATATACATCTATCTGATTAGTCTTGTCCCTCTAGAGAACCCTGACCAATACACCCTCCTAATAGAGCCCCTTGTGATAGAAGTGGCTGCTGCAAATGTCTCTATAATGCCTTGGAGGCATTTTTCCCATTTTCTTGGCTCTGAACATTAGATTCTTCTTTATTCATGCAAATTTCTGCAGCCTTGAATTTCTCCCCAAAAATGGGTTTTTTGTTTCTACCACATGTAAATTTTCCAAACTTTTATGCTTTGCTTCTCTTCTAAATATAACCTTCTATTTCAGACCATCTATTTATAAACATATGCTCTTAGAAGCTGTCAGATCATACCTTGAATGCTTTGCTGCTTAGAAATTTCTTCTATCAGATACCCTAAATCATATCTCTCAGAATCAAAATTCCACAGATCCCTAGAGTATGAACACAATGCTATCAGTCTCTTTGCTAACATATAGCAAGAGTGAACTTTACTCCAGTTCCCAATAAATTCCTGATCTATATCTAAGCCCACCTCAGCTTAGACTTTATTTTCAGTATCACATTAGTATTTTGATCAAAACCATTCAACCAGTCTCTAGAAAGTTCTAAACTTTCCCACATCTTTGCCTTCTTCTGAGCACTCCAAACTGTTCCAACCCATACCTGTTACCCCGTCACAAAGCCAATTCCACATTTTTAGGATATATATTTTTTTTACAGTACTCCACTTCTGATACCAATTTTATGTATTAGATCATTCTCACTTTGCTATAAAGAACTACATGAGATTGGGAGATTTATTAAAAAAAAAAAAAGAGGTTTAATTGGCTCACAGTTTTCCAAGCTATACAGTAGCATGGCTGTGGAGGCCTCAGAAAACTGACAATCCTGGAGGAAGGTGAAGGGATATCAAGCACATCTTCTCAGGGCCAGCAGGAGAGAAAGAATGTGAAGGGGGAAACACTACACACTTTTAAACAACCACATCTTGTGAGAACTCATTCTCAAGAGAATAGCAAGGGGGAAATCTGCTCCAAAAATCCAATTACCTCCCACTAGGCCTTCACCCAACATTGGGGGATTATAATTCAATGTGAGATTTGGGTGGGAAAACTGAGCCAAACCATATCACCAGCAAAGCATTCTTAAGAAAGAAAGAGCTTTTTATTTGGCTACAAATGAAGACAATTTGGAGGCAACGCCAAGTATTCTACAGAATGAATGCCACTCTGTAACATAGAAGATACACACATAGCTCTCTCATGTAGCGTAATTTTGCACAGATCACTGAGGGGTTTACAAGATGAAGAAGATATTCACTAACATCACCACTATCATCTGCATTTATTTCTCTATTTTCTTACACTTCTTTCCCCTTCTTTCTTCATATTCTTTTACTCTATATTTTTTATTTGTCTCTTTGTCCTCCTTACTATGCATAATATTTAAAGTTGCTTATGTTTGAGAGAAGTATTTTCTATTTTTATTGTGGCATCATAAACATAAAGACAGAAAGCAAGTTAAGATTAAAACATTTAAGGGGAGGAACCTACCTTCAGAATGGTCCTAAAAATGAGCACTGCCACACATAGCTTGTTTCAGATCTATTCTATGTTTTTCTTGGATGTTTCCATTATACTTACTTTTTCGTCATTGCGGTAAACATCCCTAAGACATTTAGAAGTGATTCAGAATCTAAAAATGTTCAGAAATCAAAGCATTAATCTCTTGAGAACATCAAATTAAATGTAAAAAGTAATATCAGTATTGCAATATATTTGTTTAACTGAAATGTTGGAAGTGAGGAGAAGTTTATTATTCAAACTCACTCTGATTTTGAGTGACAGAATTATATGACATTAAAGACCTTTATCCATTCATTCATTTACTCTTTTTAAATGGTTCATATTCATTTAACTAATTATTATGGACCTTTTCTACAGACAAGGCATACTTTTTAAAAATAAAAGTCACAGGAAGAAGACAGACATTTATTTTTCTTTTGATGGAAATTTGGACTTGTTAAAGAATGGTTTGTATTTTGTAGGTAACATTCTTTAGAAATAACTGTTATCTTTGACATAGTTATTTGCAGTGCTAACATATGAAAATAGAATAGAGAAATGAAAAGATATATCTAAAATCCAGGGATACTGACATCTTCCTTAAGAGAGAACAACAAGCTTAAACTTTTATTTGGTCAATGTATTCTAATAATGAGGAAAGAGGAGGGAAATGAAAACCAAGAGCAATGTTGACGATTTGCAAATTCCAAGTTATTGCCTGAAGGGCTTTTGTGTCTTTCCTTCTTGCTAAAGTTTTCTGAAAGTAAGTTCTATAGTGTTATGCAGGACAAGTCCTCGGATGACCTCAGTAACTCAAACTCTTCCTCTTTGTCCTGCTTGTTATTCTCAAGAACAATTGTAGAATGTGCTGGAAATGGAACACTCTGATAAAGAGAAACTGGCTAGAACAGCGCAGGCCCTGTTCCCATCTCTCCTAGAACAGCAGAACTTGCAGTGCTTTAGCCCAGAGTGTCAAGTCACCTCCGGAAATAAAACACAGAGCAGAGCGTACTTTCAGAGTCTCTCAGTTGGTGTGTGACATGGGGTATATGCAGATTAGACTCCCACTGTCCTAGGCAATTTTCTTCAGCCTTGGTGGACTAACTCACTGTGAATCCTAGATTGTTATCCATTACTGCCTATCTGTGAGTAATAAAGTTGCTTTGCATAATGTACTGTGTGGGTGTTCTCTGTCACTGGACTTATGCAGGTGAATTGATATATGTGCACAGTATTAGCGAGGAGTTTAGAGTCCTCTCCTGGGATTGATACTGCTCCACGTGGAAACTGCTTTACATATTATATATTCTGAGGTTAGGAAAATCCTATGACATGGTTTATTGAATTGCATAACACGTAAACTGGACATAAATTCCTCAATTTCAGGATTTAAACTCATACAGCATTTTATTTATTTACTTTTTCATCACTTGAGCCTTTAGTTTTTCTATTACCAAAAGAGACAGTTTCTCAGTCCTATACAATGGATTGCTTCTAAAAGCAGAGGAGGCTAGATGTGGTGGCTTATGCCTCTAATCCCAGCACTTTGGGAGGCCAAGGCAGGCAGATCACCTGAGGTCAAGAATTTTAGACCAACCTGACCAACATGCTAAAACCCAGTCTCTACTAAAAATACAAAAATTAGCTGGATATGGTGGTGTACCTATAGTCCCAGCTACTCATGATGCTGAGGCTGGAGAATTGCTTGACCCTGGGAAGCAGAGGTTGCAGTGAGCTGGGATCGTGCCACTGAACTCCAGCCTGGGTGACAGAGCGAGACTCAATCTCAAAACAAAACAAAACCATAAATAAATACATAAATAAAGAAATATAAATAAATAAATGAATAAGAGTATTAAAATCAAATCCAAATTTAATAGTTGACCCTATTCCAAATAAGGGGAGATGTGAAATCTGAGCCAACTGTTAGTGTGGTATCTCATTCATGTTTGATTTTCAGGTTTCACAACAACAAATTCAGTTTTTCCTAATATGCTATGCTGAATGAGCCCTCCCTTAGAAATGCCGTGGCCTTGTATTAGACATAAGTCTTCAACCTAGACCCCCTTTCCCTATCAATTTGCCTTGAGTTAGGTGACATAATTCTTTTTCACAAGCCTTTAATTTCCAGAAGCGTCAGACTTCTGAGATCCATATACATTTTGATAACCTATATCCCAAACTCTAATATCTGTATTGCTTATGTCTTTGAAAAAGCCATTATCAATAAGTCACTAAACAATAAAGATTCTTCCTGTTTTTTATTTGATGTTTGTTTATTTGTGTGACCTTACCTTTGCCTAACTAAAGAGGTGTTACAATTTATTCTTATGGACACAGAAACCACCTACTGCTGCAGGTGATAGGATGATTCCACACTTGAATATATAAAGGCTGGCATGCTACCTGACTCCTCAGCAGACACATGTTGACAATCTTGATGTTACTCTGTGAAACATGTTCCTAAAGATCACATGTAACTGAAAGGAATAAGACCCTCTCAAGACAATAAAATGATATTTCAAATTAACATTTCAAGCTTCTATTTGTATATAAAATATATTTATTATTAATCTATAACAATGGCACTTTATAGTTAACACCAGTATTACCATGTCCTATTTTTTAAGCAAACTTCTTCACATCAGATCTACCAAATGTAGTTTACATAATGTTTAAAAGTAAAATAATGTTCTAAAATTTATGTGACTTGATCAAGATGCTACAGTCACAAAGTAGTAGTGTGAACTAGAAGACAACTTTTCTGTAATTTAAAGTTGATGTGAAAGAAGTCTCATTAAAAATACAAGACAATACAGTAAGGTCTACAGGCATATTGCTAGCAATTGGCCATTTGTTCAGTGTCTTTGAGGACAACATGCCTTTTAGTACTAAATGGGATCACAAGAAAACATTGATTGATGCTGAAGAATTCCTACCCATAACTAGGTTGCACTCAAATCATCAGGAAAAATAAGTGTCATTAGATATACGCCATGTATTCAGGCTTTTGTCAGACTCGTGGTTGTGAGAGGCTGAGCTATTAAAAACATCTATTTCTTTTATACAAAATATTACAATCTCTGAAAAATTAAATACTATGTAGTAAGTATATTCCACAGTCTAAGAAGTTTTGCAAAATTTATGCAAAATAAAACAAAAATATTAATAAAGTGGTCATGGGACTATACTGTGTTATTGTTAACTGGGTCTCAATTAAGATAGCTCTTCACTGTCTTATTTGATGAGTAAAGATAAGAAATACCTACTGCAGGTAAAGCAAGGACAAATAAGGCCTCTCACAAAAATTTAACTAATTTTTTTTAAAAGTATTGAAAACTGTGCACCAGACCCAATTTGTATATTCTAAGAGTTTACATATTGTTTCTCTGTCTATAACCATGTAAGAGTTCAAATATTCTAAGCAGTCACAGAATTTCAACCCCTCATAAGCATTATCCTCAGAGGATTGTCACTATTTGACCTGGAAGTTCACTGGAAGTCTCCATTTTGAATTTCTTTTTATTTGATCTGAGTCAGAAATCAATCTATGCGGATACTGTTATCCAGAAGGTGTTTGTCAAAAAAGACAAAAAAAGTAGCATAATTATTTAACACTTAATTTCCACATGAGGCTGATAAGGGACTTATCCAAAAATATAAAAGGGAAAACTGGGGAATGAGAGGACAAAAGACAGCTTCAAAAATCTCTAATATATTCTGGGAGTCTAGAAGTCATGCACATGTACAGTGCTGAAAAATCCCCAAGAATGATCTGAGAAGGCCTTTTCACCTCTGGCTGAATATAAGCCTCTTTATCTCAATAAATCTGTTATCTGAAGGTTTTAAAATGCCTGTTGAAATGGTGAAAGTATGTACTGACACATACAGAGAATTCTTCACCAAATACTGGTAGTTGACATTCTGGTTTTAAGCATTTAAGGGACTCTCTGTATAATCATTAAGTTAATATTAAGCTAATTAAGCAAAGACTTCAGTGGCTGCACACAACAAAAAATACTGATTTTATGGTAGTCCAGAAAAGTTATTAAATAATCAGAAGCCACCACCATCACCACAAAAACAAACAGCAGACCTAGACACAACCGTGGGGAGAAGGAGTTGTTTCCCATTGTTTTCATATTATGTTATTGTAGTTGATGCAAAATTAATGCGGGTTTTTGCCACTAAAACTAATGGCAAAAATCGGAAACTGTAGTACCAACCAAATACTTAAAATGTCTAGTTTTCAACAGAACACTGTAGGATACACAAAGAATTCAGAAAGTATGAATAATACACAGGAAAAACAGTCAATAGCAACTACTCCTAATTATGTGCCGACATTGGACTTATGAGACAAATTCCTAAACAGTTATTATAGATATGTTCAAAAACCAGAAAAAATTATATCTAAAAAATTAAAGGAAGTAATAAGAATGATGTTTCACCAATAAAGAATATAAATAAATGGATAGAAATTATTTTGCATAAAGTTCTAAATGGAAAGCCTAATGTTTAAATTCTGAAATTTATAGATAAAGTAACTGAAATGAAAAATTCACTATAGTGGCTCAACAGAAGATTTAAACAGCAGAAAGAATTCCCAAATAAGAAGAGAGATCAATTCAGATTATCCAGTCTGAGAAACAGAAAGAAGCAAGACTAAAGTGAAAAGAAAACACTCTCAGTGGCTTGTGTGACACCACGAAGCGTGTTAACATCTACCGAAAAGGAAAAAAGTGTAGGAAAATATTTTAAAAATATGACTGAATTTTTTCTAATTTTGATAAGAAACTTTCAGCTGTATGTAAAAACTATAATGAACAGAAGAGGATAAACTTGAAGAGACATAGACCTAGACACAGCAAAAATGAGAATCTCAAAAATGTGATTCTTGAAAGTAGTAAGACAGAAAAATAATGTTGTATGAATTTTCTCTCAATAAATCTGTTATTTAAAAAGAACAAAAGAATATGTACAAGAGGTGAATGGATGATGAACCAATGAATATGAATATGTACAAGAGGTCATAAAAAGAGGAAAGTTAAAGAAAAAGGGAAAGAAAATTACTTGTGAAAATTTTACACATTAATGACATTTTTTTAGTATCCAAGAATGTTATTTTCAGTGAGTAGATTCATCAAATAATTATTGAAGCATTAATCAGTTCAACCGATATTCAACAATTTCTGAATTTACTCTAGTTTACTTTGGCATTCTGGAGACATTTATTCAGTTTACTCTTGAATAATATTCTACTCAATTAGGTACTTCCATGAGTTCCTTGAAGATTGCTCAGAAAGAGGAAAAAGGAATGAAAAGTGAGTAACATGTTTAGAAATAAATGGACAGAAATGTATTTCTTTTAGAAAAATGTTCACTGGACTAAAAATGGAAAAATGCATTGAGCTTCAAGGATTTTTTCTAGTGCCTTATGGTATGCTATTTTGCATGGTGAAAGGTTTTGAATTAGGCTATGATATCATAAACAGCAAGAGATCCTCTTTTAGAACTACTTGGGAGCTTTACAACATGGAAATGGACTCTAAACATAATATTTAGAAAATAGTTGCTTTCTTTCAAATGGGACAAAAATACATCTATCTTTTAAAGACACACTGCATTGGAAGTTCTCATTTTTTAGTCTGAGAAAATTTCCTTTTACAACTATATATTCTAGTGGTCTTGAGGCACAAAAACGGGAGGTTATTCTACATATTGAGTAAATGGCCGATTCTTAAGCCATCCTTGACAATTCAGTGGATATGCACAATGGAAACCGTATTTAAAATCTTTTTTCTGACAAGTTCATTTCCATGAAAAATAGAATGAAGCTATACCTTTGTTCAGTGTTCTTATGGTGAACACTAAAATACTGAGCATAGAGGCTGCAACAGTGTAAAAGAAATACACAGTGACTGAAGACCAGACAATTTTAACATCAGACCCCAGTGACTCTTAAAATTCATGGATGAAAATAAAATGATAAGTATATGTATTTCTTAAATGTATGTATTTTAAGTGGCAGGGTCTTTCTAGAGTATTAAATTGACTTGAAATCTAAATATTCATTTTTAGGACAGAAAAGCTGATTGCTTTCTACCCACTGGGAAAATGTATATACTTTTAAAAACAATCCATATATTTTCTGATGTTGATTTTTTTCTTCATTAGAAGATGATTTTGAGGCCTTTTCTCAAGAAGATGTTTTTAATTAACCATTTGGGCTACATTAGCTAAAGTAGAATTTGTATCTGCCATTCAAGAGCTTTATCAGTTAGATCTTGATGCATAGCAAGCCACCAAAATGCAACTTATCTGTCATTGGAGTTATCTTTCAGCATGGCTAACACACCAAGATTATAATTACTAGCAAATTCAGGACCTGTTATGGTGCCTTTTCAGGAAAAACGTAACATAAATAAATATAATCACTGAAAAAAGTTATTAATAATGTGTATGAGTAGATATAAATTTTTAACATTTATATGTTGAGTACCATATGAATAATTCTGATTTGTTTGTGACAAGACCTGACTCTTGCCTCTAAAATATTCTCTCTGCTTTGAGTTTTTTATACATTAAAGAAGAATATTAAGTAATTCATGTTATCTTATTAATTGCACTCAAAGTTCATTAAAGGTCTGTATTCTTATCTGGAAAATAGACATAAACATGCATTTTCATATACAATTTGAAAAGAATCACAGGTCTCAGTATAAGAATTCGAGAACTATATTGTCTTTAAAGCCTCTTTATTTTAAATTCGTATCATTCTAAGCACACTGCCATTGTACTCAGAACACATAAATCTCAACACACTTGCGGGTTCCCAAAACCAAAACCTAGAAAAGGTACACTCTGATTTTGTTTGCATTGTGGCGGTCTTCCTGCAGGCTTTTTTTTTTTTTTTCCGCTAGTAATTCAAGAAAAAAGAATAGCTTCAGTAGTAAAGTCATAGAGTTTTATAACTGAACCTTCATTCCACTAGGTTCTAAGAGAGGAGTACCTACACTTATCTTCTTCATCAAGTATTTCCTAGTTGTGTGATCTTAAATTAATGTTATATATATGTTATAAAATAGAGTTTTTTCTTTCTGATTAGTAATCTAATGTGTATGAAGACCTTAAAATAATTTCTGTCATATAGTAAGCACACTATAAATTTAACTGTTATTTTATTATCTATTCTTTACAAATCAGTAATAGGTAGTGTACATGTATTAGTTTGTAGTCTTATAGTATAGTTTTCAGTGGCTAATAGTAGCCTTCATGAGAAGTTTTATTATTTTTATTTTTGTTTAGTTTTACTTGGTTTAATAGTAGAATCAATGCCTGATTTGGAGCTGGCATATTTTTTAGACACACAGAATTTCTAAGACTCTTAAATTATGTGTTTGTTTTGTATTTGTTCATACATGTTCAATATATACATATGGAAAGTGGATTTCTATGAATTACCTCCAAAAAACAATAAAATATTTTAAACACAATCTGCCTCTAGAGATGCACATGGTCAGTAATTTGTGCAATATGAAAAGGAAAGAGAACAGAAAACAGTTGTTTCCTTCCATGTAGTTCTTCCACTTACCTACACGTGGTCTGAGTGACCACTAGCTACTCACCACTCCTTCCCTAGCTCTTAGCTCTGACAATCACCATTAATTACATTTGAGATGATAATTTAATTTTTCCTTAAGATCTGTCTTTCTGTTACTCCAGTTTCATAAGTTAATACTACTGTACTTCCAATGCAAGAAAAGCAGCATTAGCATGTCAGTGTGCTTATATAATCTTTTTTTTTTTTTTTTGAGACGAAGTCTTGCCCAACCTGAAGTACAGTGATACAATCATAGCTCACTGCATCTTCAAACCCCTGAAATCAAGCAATTTGATTGCCTCACCATTATTAGTAGCTGGGACTACAGGCACTCACCACCACACCCAGCTAATTTTTAATTTTTGTAAAGACAAGTTCTCACTATGTTGCCTAGGCTTATATAGTCTCATACTAGCAGTTCATAGCTACTTGGAAGTCATTTATTTAAATTTAAGTAGGTACTATTTTAGTCATTCTAGTTTTTGTACAGTTGTAATTGTTACAATGATAATCATCATATGAGATTGGTAGGCTGCTAATCATTTTACTTGCCATGAACTATGATAATGAAAGTCAAGAAGACAGTGATAATCACAAACTTGGAGTGCATGGCATTATAACTCTGTCTAAAATTTAAATCACATGGAAAGTGCATTAATATCCCGGAATGTACTAATTTTTGATTTTGAAAAGTGAAAGAGAATATAAGATATAAAGTAGTATGATTTTTGTCTCCCTGATTTAAAAATTGCATTGACCGACAAAAATAGCTGCTTTATGTAAAAACGTTATGTGATACAACTGGTGCTGTGAGAATACTGACACATTTTTGTACAAAGTGAAGAGAAGACATTATTTTGGAGTTGTACTTCTACACGCTGAAGATTTTTATGATATGATTTAAATTGTAATTGCTTAAATTAAATAAAACTTGACTCACTGAGAATGTTCAGTATATGTGATTTGACACTTTATACTTCCCTGCAGGATCTCAAACCCATGCAAATTTCATGGGTAAATGAGCAGTCTTAATCCGAAATTGTTTAATTTGCCAGCAAAAAATGACTAATCATTTTACTTTAGTACTTTTTTAGAGAGTAATTTTTTCTAGTAATGTGGCTCCTACATAAAATATTATTTATAGGATCTATTGAATGACATATACGACTTCCTCATCATTTACAAGACATAGAAAATGTGTTCATCCTTCAATAATTGCATATTTTCTTTGATTTACTTAATTTAGAAAAACAGATGAGTAATCAATAGATAATGTGAATTGATATTTTGTTCTCAAATAATATTATATATTACTGAATTCTGACTTCCCCTGTGGGGTGTCCCTGTCCCAACCCAATGCCTATACTTCTCAATCAGATCTGACACCTGTTATAAGCAAATGAAGCTCTTCCCCCACTTCCTGCCACGTGAGTGAATGCCTGTCTTCTGATGTACCACCCACTGGCTTTTTGAGAGAAATTCAGGAAGGAAAGAAGAGGAGAATAGGGGAGAAGAAAAAAGAGATAAACTTTATCTTTAAAATACAACCTAGAAAAACTATTTTCCATACCTCCCCACTTCTGAAAAAAATACTTTTATTAATTCCTAAGATACTTTGGCATGGACAGCGTCTCTTGACTTAAACTACCCTGAACCAGGATCCCTTAAATTTAATATCTTTTTTTATGAGCTTTAAGATGTCAGTAAAAAATCCCAATATGTTGCCTCTTTTTCTGCTCTAATATTTGTTAAAATTCTTATATGGAGTATAGCTCTTGATACACCTACTGGTGGGAATAAATTACCAGAAGATAAGAAATCAAGCTCCAAATCTTCACCTTGGCCCCATACCTTTTATGTTCATGTATTTAAGGCAGAGAGAATGATCTACATAGAAGCTTCAAATTTGCTAATGATCTAAGCTGATTTTTATCATTGACATATAGGATCTTTCTAAATGAGAAAATGAGAACATGCAGGTTCTTTGTTACTTACACTTATTATTTAAAAGTAATGCTACCTCTGTGTTAGAAAAGATACTCTGTTTAGTGGTGATTTTGTAGATGTTTGCTTTACTATTTTAGCTGTTGTGTTTATAAAAGCAAATTTTTCTTTCAAAACAAAATAACATGCTTCAAAAATTATAAGAGGTGGGGAAAAATAAGGCCCAGGTCTCATTACGCATTTTTTATTTGGAAAACTGGACTCTTTCCGAGGCAAAAATGTAAAATTTCATTCATGTCTTACAGTTTTACTTCATAAGTTTTAGCTACATTGCTTGTAAGATATATGATTCAAGGCCTGCTAGAGCAAACTCCATCTTTTAATAAAACTATTTTTTGAAAATATAAAAATATAAAATTATTTCTACTGTCAAACTTAGGAATTAATATATTTCCATTCAACTTTTGAAAATTGTAATGTGTTGTCCAGTAGAGGCAATCTACAACTCTTTTCACTTTGAGTTAATAATTTTTTGTAGACTTTCTCTAAGAAGTTGGTTAATGGTTTCCCAAGCAGGAATGTATCTATTCAGCTATTCACTCCATCATTAGTAATATTTACTAAACATTTACTGTGCAGTCAGCATTGCACTAGAATTCTCAGTCCTTCTCTAAAGAGAAAAGTAGTCTATAAACCAGAAAAAAAATCTGAACAAATAATTTCACCTACAGGACAGTGAGACAGCTGCTGTTAGTAAGGGAGTCAGGCAGATCTGAAAACAGGATTAGAATACTGGTTACATGTGGGATTTTTCAGATTATTTGCAGGTTTTCATTTAAGTGAAATCCCTGTCATTGAATGCAAGACCTCAACTAGAATGTCTAAACCATTATGTGTACTTAGGAGGAAATGGGCTACATTCGAGGCCATATCTAAGGTTGATAAAGAATTTAAATTAAAATAAACCTAAGTGAATCCTTAGTGTTATTTTGATTATAATTCTACCATCTCCTAATATGTAATTTTTCAAGAATATTCTAAAGAACAGGCAATATTTTTAAAATACTTTTTAATCAAAGAAACTGACATAAGTAACTGCACATAAATTTAGATTTATAGATATAATTGTCTAATTTATAATTACAACCAATTTGTCATTAGTTGCAAATAATTTTCTGTCACAAATTATATTGAAGATAGTATTTCTTCACTGAAGGGATAACCTTCCTTCTTTAATTCATTCATGTTAAAAATAAATGGTGAAACTCTTCTAGGATTTTTGTGTGTTTGTTTTTCTTTTTTTAACCATGAGGAGCAAATAGAGTGAAAGTCAGAAAAGCAAGACACAATTACATGCAAGAGATATTTTCTGAAAGTCTCTTAAAAGAGAAAACGGTCCTAAGGCGAACAAATCACCTCATTATTATGCTTTACAACATTCCATTGAAAGCCAGTGCATTAGCAAAGAAAAGGAATTGCCAAGGACATCAAGGAAACATTAGAGAATAATATAATTAAAGAGAAAGTAGGTTACCTGTTATTATAAATCTATTACAGCCAGCAACATGGCTCTATAGTGTCTTTTTTTAAAAGTTAATTCTTAAGCACAAATCAATCATACAGAAAATTAATGGAATGAAAAGGTTATCTTCTTTCCACTCAGTTGATTTCACCATGAAATAATAGCCAATATTAAACTATCACAAAAGAACAGAAAATTAACCATACTCAGACTAGCATGAATCACAACTAGGTGAAAGCTGTGATTTAAACTATGAATATTTGAACGAAAAGGTATGAACTAAATAATATATTTGACCTAAAAATAACATACATATGCACAATCAAATGTTTTTATCACCTCCTACATATTTTGAGTAAGCCTGTAGTTATATATTTTTACATAAAGCTATATACCTTATATTTATATTTCTGTAATAGTTTTATTTATATGCAACATTGAAAGCCTCATTTCCTTTTATTTGGTGTGAAAAGAGATCACTATATGGCAAAAGAAAGTGTAAGTGATGTTACATAATTGACTTTTAGTACATTATTGTGGCTATAAAGTTTTATGCATAAACGTGCGACTTTAAAGAACAGGCACATTGTAGACAAGGCACTAGACGTGTTGTATTTTGAAACTGTTCCCCTTTTATCATTGTCCACATGGAATATATGTGTTTTTGTACTTCATATTTTTAATTAAAATATTCTTGGCTACGTGGGGAATTTTATTCTTACGTTTTTGGCAGTATGTACTTTGGAAAATCTAATATAATATACTGCCTACTTACATATCCCGAAATCTCAAAAGTAATAACAATTTTGAAATTTGAATCCATGCTACTCAGCTGAGTAAAACATTTAGTGCTGTAAAACTGAGTTTTCCCTACACTTGATATGAGGCATTTTAAAATTTCACACATTTTTATAATCAATTCTGTTGGTCAGAAACTCACAAATAATTGTACAACAAATTGTACACTTTTCCAAAATGATATTCAGCAACTAGAACATTCATAAAATACCTATGCTGAAAGTCAGGCTACTACATACAAGGAAATATTAGATTTGGGATAATTCTAAAAATCACTCTGAAGCTAACTTGCTTCAAAGTAATTCACTTTACATAATTGTGATAACATACAATGTATAGCCTTTCAAACCCTACAGAAAAAAGAAAGCTAACCTATTAGGAGTTAATGGTTCAGAATATAACATCCAATTTTTATGGACTATTAATGTAGGTTAAACACAGAAAAATAAAACGTTTGAAGTCTTGGAATACATTACAAGAATGCAGAGTTAGGTAAACCTAAAAAGGTATCCATATTTATCCCAAGATTTAGTAAATGCTTGATTTTACTAATGTTCATTATAAATCTCCAAATTATTTTGGAGCATATCATATGACTCTCCATCTTAGATCTCTTTAAAAAATGAGAGCTGGGTGTGGCGGCATGTGTCTGTTGTCTCAGCTACTTTGGATGCTGAGGCAGGACAATCCTTTGAGCTCAGGGGCATCAGATCAGCCTGGGAAATATCATGAGACTTCATCTCTAAAAATGAATAAACAAATGACATACACATGTAAAATGCTTTTGTAAATATTTAAAAGTTTAAAGATAAAACTATCAATATTCAAGCCCTCTTATCTGACTTGATTGAAATATTTTTGTTTTATTTATTGTTTCTCCATCCTGTTCATGTAGTTAGTTCACAGAGTAAGCTACCCATTGCTTTTCAAAAAACAATCACCAATTTTCACTCTAAATGCTAAACATTTCATTCCTCTTCTATGTTCAGAGACAATATTTGTTCTTATCCATCCTATTCTGAAATGGACTTTTAAAAAATACAAAGTATGGTTAGTGCTAAACAAATAAAATACCTGATAGTAGTAGTCTTTAGTATGACTACTGAAATGACTCCTTTTTAAAGATAAACTATGGCTCCTACCTTCAACAACTCAATTTGTACCACTTTTGAATCATATGGCCAACTTCTAAAAATGTTTCTTCCAATTTCTATTTCAATGATGATGTTTTGAACATTATGGCAGAAGAAAAACATCTTCTGCCATTGGCCAATAGTATAGGGAACAAAAAAGGAAGTGATTTGTTGTAAACATAGATAAATCATGGACAAGATGATTTCAAGCCCTTTGATACATGAAGGTGAAAACAGCAGAAGGTAGGTCCTAGAACTCAGAAAGGATATCTACAACCATCTAATCTTTGACAGTCAAGAATAATAAATAATGGGGAAAGGAATTCCTATTCAATAATTCCTAATCACGCCAAAGTGATAAGTGAACTATTTTTTCAATGAGAACTTACTTTCTAGTTTCCTTTATTAGTAGTGATTTTTTTTATATTTGTTTTTTGTTCTACTGTTATTTACATATTTGTGTCTTTTGACCACACATTTTATTATAGTATATGTCTTTTCTTATTGATTTGAAGTTTATGTACTAAATTTTTTAAAATTTAAGATATTAGTGTATTCAATATATTTATAAATTGTGCAAATAAATGAATACATTTATTCTTAATTATGCATTTTTAACATAATTTTGTACCTTGGGTAATTTTGTTAGCTTCAGTCAGTATCCACTTACTGAATATAACCCAGATAATAAACATTCATTTTTATTTATAGAGAAGTGAGCTGTTTTAAAAGTGAAATCACGGGAAAACTAGTATGCATAGACTTGCTACTAACCTAAGACTTGCCTAATTTCTCTCTGCTTTACTCTCATATACTAGGAAAGATCCATGAAAAATTATAAAGTTACTAGAATGATCAAATTTTCTTGATACTTCAGGAAAACTCTGGTTTATATCTTCTGTAAATTAATTAATCTTGTGAGTAATGTTTATAGTTCATTTTACTGACAAAGGTTTTCCTTCTAGGATTCTAATTTGTGGTCATCAATTTAATAAGAAAATATAGTTATCTTACAGTGAGAGAGGTAAATTAATAGGATTTACTATACAGAAAGATCTTCTGATTATACAGCAAACAATAGATTAGACGATAGCATGAGTGAGGGCCAAAACGACAGACCTCAAGAAGCTGTTTAGATAACCACTAAGAAACAATATGGTGAATTAAACAAGTATGAACACTGGAGAAACCTAAATGAAAAAAGATTTAAAAAGTATTAAAGAGTAAAAAAAATTAAAAATGTGTTGGCTTTGATATGAGATAGAGTAATAAAAAAATCCTTTCTTCTACTGTTTTCTTTTTCTTCTGCCATTGGCCAATAATATAGGGAACAAAAAAGGGAAGCGATTTGTTGCAAACATAGATAAATCATGGACAAGATGATTTCAAGGCCTTTGATACATGAAGGTGAAAACAGCAGAGGGCGGGTCTTAGAACTCAGAAAGGATA
Organism: Ateles fusciceps; assembly: GCA_036589455.1. NCBI lineage: Eukaryota > Metazoa > Chordata > Mammalia > Primates > Atelidae > Ateles > Ateles fusciceps. The sequence goes on along the minus strand of JAZHEH010000174.1, from coordinate 6,799,069 downwards.
TCTACAACCGTCTAATCTTGGACAGTCAAGAGTAAGAAATAATGGGGAAAGGAATTCCTATTCAATAATTGGTGCTGGAATAACAGGCTAGCCGTATGTAGATGATTGAAACTGGCTTCTTTCCTTATGCCATATACAAAAATCAGCACAAGACAGATTTAAGACTTAAATGGAAAACCTAAAACTATGAAAACCCTAGAAGGAAACCTAGGAAATACCATTCTGTAGATAGGCCTTGGCAAAATTTGATCATGAAGCCTCCAAAGCAATCAAAACAAAAACAAAAATAAACAGGTGGACCTAATTAAACTGAAGAGCTTCTGCACAGTAAAAAAAAAACTATCAACAGAGTAAATAGGTAACCTACAGAATGAGAGGAAATATTTGCCAACTAGGTACTTGACAAAGGTCTAACAATCAAAATCTGTAAGGAACTAAAACAAATCAACATGTAACAAACAAACATCTCCATTAAAAACTCAGCAAAGGAAATGCACTGACATTTCTCCAAAGAAGATATACACATGGCCAGCAAGAATATAAAAATACACACCACTACTAATTATTAGAGAAATGCAAATCAAAACTGCATCAGATGTCATCTCACATCATGCACAAGAAACCACCATCAGCATGCTGTATGGTCACAGATTTGGGTCTGTGAAAACAAGCAGTGAAAACTTTGTCTCAATGCAGCCTTCAGGAAAACAAAGTCTATCTAAATGAGAAGAAAGGAAGGCTATTGAGTCAGCCACCATCACTATACAGCGTGTGCATGGTGGTTTCTTGTGCATTGCTGCTAATCATTTATTGAATCTGTGCTGGTGTGGTAACTCAGCATCAGGTCTGAAATCTGTTCTCCTTGTGTTGAGTTCTATAACTATTTGCAGTTTGATACCCAGATTTCAATATTCGTTCCCCTTTATTTAACATTCTTGCTGGAAATGGGCTGTACCATTCATTCTTTCCTGCTTTTTCTAATTATAACTTTGTGTTGTATTGTGTTGCTTAAATGTACTGGTTTTCATAAGAGGAATAGTCCCAAGGTAGAACACTGCCATAGATCCTATAAACCTGGCTTTTGAACTGGCCTCACAGACCAATATGTTTGCAGTTCCTACCAGATCAGCTTTCGTCTGGAAATCATGGTCTATCACCCATAAAATAGATGATTCTCCTTCCATCATGATTTTTGTCTCCCAAGAGCTTGGCTTTGATCCAGTGATTGCAGTCATTCTTTCCAGTTTTTCACTTGGTAGCGGTAAAGCTAGTCGAGTCTGTGTTCACAGAAGAAAAACATTCAGTAGGGAGTCTGAGGCACAAATTGCAAAGGCATCATTTTAACCAACTGCCATCTCTCTTGGGATTATCTAATTCTAAATCTTCTCCCAGAAAAAACTCCTATCTGTTATATGAACTCTCATTAAAATAGTAATTCCTGTCCTTATTTCTCTAAATGGCATAATATCACCAAAGATGATTTGTGCCTTCAATGGCCCTCCTAGGACACATTTGACTTAAAAAGTATTATTCATTTTAAAGTGCCTTACTAAGTAGAGTAAGATTTCTCAGGCTTCATAGAAAATTTTTTATTGATATTCAAAGACCTCCAAACAAGACTCTGATTCAACAATTGCTTCTCTAAAAAATAATATGGGGAAAGCTAATGAACCATTTGCCAATTAGAAATTAGAAAAATAAGGAAAATAAAGTAGAAATGATTTTATAAAAGAGAGAATATTACCACATGTAAGAAACTTCAAATATTCCTTATATATCAGGAGTAGACTATATTTATACAGTAGCCAAAAGATGGGCTGGAAACCTTCAAAGGTTTTTTTATATCATGACTATAGGTAAGGAATTTTACCCTTGTTATGCTTAAAGGCCTTGGAGGTTTGTAAGCAGATAGTGTCATGTTAAAGAATGCCCCATAACATGGAAAGAAATATCAAAACAGAGAATGAATGTTCTTAACTAATGAAGGCAAGGTTAAATGTAAGTTTAGAGTTTGTTGCACGAGAGAGATGAGAGCCAGAGTGTATAATAAAGGTGGGGGTGTGGGAACATATGTTTTAGAGGTGCTACTAAGATGTTACCAAATGAAAGTGAATTAAATCGGTCTCGGTGCAGTGGCGCACGCCTGTAATCCCAGCGTTTTGGGAGGCCGAGGTAAGGAGATCACCTGAAGTCCGGAGTTCAAGAGCAGCCTGGTCAACATGGCAAAACCCCATCTCTACTAAAAATACAAAACTTAGCCGGGCATGGTGTGTGCCTGTAGTCCCAGCTACTTGGGAGGCTGAGACAGGAGAACCACTTGAACCTGGAACCCAGGAGGTGGAGGTTGTAGTGAGTAGAGTTTGTGCCACTGTACTCTAGCCTGGGTGATAGACTAAGACTTCATTTCAGAAAAAAAAAAAAGGGCATTAAATATATGAATAATGATTTCTATCCCCAAATTGTTATCAAGTAAGAAATATAAGAATAAAAGCAGATTGTGGAAATGTAAAAGAAAAGTTTGATTTGTAAATTGCTTGTAGATGTTGACCAATGGACCAGGGCTTACATAAGAGTTGTTTTAAAAATGTTAAGAGAGATTTGAAGAATTGAGAATCATCACTGTAACGGCTCATAGTTGGAGACATTGAAGTAGATAATGTCATTCAGGTAAAATCACCCAGAATATGTGTGGATATATTTTTGGACAGCAGAGGTCTGAGAGATAACCTGAAAATCAACTTGTCAAAGATGCATATACAGAAAAGATAAATGGTGTAGAAAAGAAGGCATTAAATAACCTGGGAAAAAGCACCACAGAAGAAAGTTGAGTCCAAGCAGAATCTCTTGAGTCAACAGGAAGGCAACTTTGAGAAAAAGAGAAGATTGAATGTTGCCAAATGCTACAGAAAGAATTAAGATAAGAATTTAACAAAAAGGATATCACTGATGATATTTGTGGGCTCCTGTTTGGGGAAGTGATGACAGTGAAAACCAGATTATAATCAATTGAGAAGTACCTGTCACAGGTAAGCAGAAACAGGAAACAGAACTTAATTCTATAAAGAGGCTTGACAAAACACCAAATAAATTGGATGCCTTAAAAAAGAATTTGTAATAATCAATTTGTAGTCTACTAATAAATTGGTGTATTATACAGATTCAAAAACTTATGCTGTATGAGGTTATTTAGCAACATGTAATTAAATTAAAATATATTAATAAGAAAAAAGCAGATTGATATTAGATATATATTTCCAACTTCAAATAACAAAAAAGTCTGTAATTTTACCAAAAATCTTATTAAGCAGTATTCTCTTTATGGTGAGAGATACTTTTTTATATTCATTTAAGTATTTTCAAAATTCTTTCTGATGAACATGTATTACTTTTATGAACAGTAATAAAAAACAAAACACAGTATGTTTAACGATGGGGAAATAATTTTTTTTCCTATTTTTCATAGAGAAATATACTGTTATTGAAGTAAGATTTACATGTAAATGTTCATTTTGATGTTGGGACAGCTTTTCAAAACACTTGAAACAGAATACAGAATATTTTCATCATCTGATAAATTTCCTTCTGCTTTCCACTCCAGTCCCCATTCAACCAGATGTAGGTAACACCATAGATTAAATTTTGGCTATTTTTTGACTTATAGAAATGGAATAATAGATTATGTATTTTTTGAGCCTGCCTTCTTTTGTTCAACAGAATGCTTTTGAGATTTACTTATCCTGTTACCTGTGTAAATAACTTGTTTCTCTTTATTGGAGAGCAATATTCCAATATATAAAAATACCAACATTTGAATATCAATTCTTCTGCAGATAGATATTTGGGTGGTTTCCCATGTTTGGCTATTATGAGTAAGGCTGCTGTAAATATACTCATCAATTATTTTAGATAGACAAAAATTTTTTTGAAGTTGGTATAAAATTTTTCACTGCAATCAGTGATATATGAGAGTTCCAGTTGCATACTATTTTCAGCAACATTTGGTATGGTCATTTTGCATTTTCCTGTAGCCATTATAATGTTTTTAGTTTTCATTTCACTAAAAACTAAAACCTCAGAAAATTTTTCATGTATACTATCCATGATGAATTGGCTAGTTCATGTATTTATTATGGATTTGGAGGAGATTTTTAAAATATATTATTTTAATAAAACATTTATGGGATCTATGAATTACAGATTATTTTTTAATTGCATAATTGTATAATTTGCCATTTGCTTTCATCATGATGCATTTTTATTAGCAGTTGCATTTTATTTTTATAAAATCTAATTAATAATTTTTATTATTAGATTGTCCTTATAAAAACTCTTGTTTTACCCAAATTGTGAAGATACCTTTTCCATACAGGATTTATTGTGCTAATGTAGCCTTTTAAGTTTATGGTCCATCTTGAATTAATAATTTTAGATTTTTAATATTTTTATTAGGTTAGGTAGAGATGAAGGTTATATTTTTCTTAAGACCATGTAGCAATTCAAACACCATTTGTTAAAAAAAAAAGATCTTTCATTCTCCTATTTAACTGCCCTGATGCCATAATCCAAAATCAATTAATGATATATCACCAGATTTATTTCTGGACTCCTAATTATCTTCTATTATCTATTTGTTCTTCTGTCATATCACATTCTCTTGATTAATATATTATTTTTGTAACTTTATAAGTCTTCTGAATATGTTCTTTTAAATTTTTTTTTCAGGATTGTTTTGGCTGTTTCAGATCCTTTGCTTTTCCAACAGGTTTAGCAAAAACAAGTAAGTTTCTTGATAAAGAATGCATTTGATTTGGAATGCATTGAATCTGTAGGACAGTTTGAAAAGAACTAAAATATTAATAATTGCCAATGTTTCAATCTATGAATACTTATTTTTCCATTAATTTTAGTACGATATTTATTTCAGTATTATTTTATAGTTTCCACTAATTCTGGTAATTTTCTACATAGAGAAAATGCACATTTTCCACTTGATTTATTATTATGTATTGGTAGTTTTTCATTAGACTTTTAATGATATTTTGGTATATATACATATATATTACACATAAATGTTACATATATATTACACATAAATGTTACATATATAATTTGTTATATATTTGATATAAATAAGTTATATATAATTAGCATATATGCTATGTTTCAATTATTTGATATATTTGTTTGAATATTATATGTACTATATATCCATAATTTTATATTACATGCAAAATTTTCTGACAAGTACATTTACAATGAGTAGCATAAAAACTAACGTCACAACAGAACAACAAGTTAATAGAAAATAACAATGAAAAGAGTTTCTTAGAGTAAGCAAGAAAATATTTCAAACAAGAAGAGGGCTTGAGAGTGGACCAAATGCTTACATATTGCTGTCAAATGCAATCCAAGGGTTCTTAGCTGTAACTGGGTATTCATTGTTAAGTTCCTGCTGTGTTTGAGATGTTACACTGAATTTTTGTATTAACTTACAACTCAGGCTTAGGTTTCTAACCATAGCTGACAAACATGATCTGACATCAGGGCTTAACCCTGACAAGACTTGATTTATAGCAACTGCCTTTTTAACCTGATGAACATCCCTTTTGTCCAGACTAGGACAACTTAGCAGACAGCCTGGTCAGCAAAATTTTCTACACACTCTTTTTTCTTTTTTACATTCTTTTCGTTTTCTTTTATTATTAAAATGTGAATAAAATTAATATGTGAAGACTTGCAAGTAATTATCAGAAAATTGTATCCTGTTTCAGTTTTTTTAAATATAGCATTTTTAATTTTTTCTTGCAATTGAGAGTATATATTTTGTATTCTGTTGTCTTTAATTTTTGTCTCCTGGTGATAATTTTCGTCTTTGTATAAATAAAACTTTAGTTTGATTCTCATTATTTATTTTTCAGATATATTCCAGTGTCAGATACTTATAAATTTGCCAATATATATATACATATATATGTGTGTGTGTGGATATATGTATGTATGTGTGTGTCATGTGTCTGTGTGTGTGTCATAGACACACACACAAACACACATACATTTAAACACACACACACACACACACATATATATATATATATATGTCACATTCAGCTAATTTGTATTAGTCAGATTTCATACAAAGGTACAAGGATGCAAGATTGCAAAGAAAGTTTGCAAGTATTTAAAAGGTTTTGTGACTAAGATCTCAAAAGCACAGGTAACAGAAGCAAAAATAGACATGTGTGATTATATCAAACTACAGATCTTCTCCACAACAAAGAAAACAAACAACAGCAACAGAATGAAGAAGAAACCTTGGAAAAGGGGGACAATATTTGTTAACTATTCATCTGATAGGGACTATATCCAGAATATACAGGGAACTCAAACATCTTGATTGCAAAAGAAAAAACATCCAATAAAAAATGGGCAAATGATGTCAACAGACATTTCTCAAAAGAAAACTTACAAATGGCCAAAAAGTATCTAAAAAATGCTCAACATTGTCATTCATCAGGGAAATGCAAACTAAAGTCACACTGAGGTATCATCTCACTCTAGTTAGGATGGCTATCATCAAAAAGCCAAAAAAATTACAGATGCTGGCAAGGATACAGAGTAAAGGGAACTTTTTTGTACTAGATTTGTGTATGTCTTTTAAACAGTTCTAGTTTTACTGTACACAGAATAATAGGAAAAGTGTAAAAATTCAAAAGTGAAATACAAGTTTTATCAGTTAGTTGCCTGTGGGGGAGAAAAATATAAGCTAGTAGAGCCACAGTGGAGAAAAATATAGCAATTCCTCAAATAAACAAAAAATAAATAGACCTACCATATGGTCCAGCATTCCCACTACTGGACATTTATCAAAAAGAAAGGTCCTCATTATAATAAAGAGACATCTGCACCCCTATATTTATTGCAGCATAATTCCAATAACCAAAGTATGGAATCAACCTAGGTTTCCAATTGAAGATGAATGGATAAATAAAATGTTGTATGTATACACAATGGATCATATACAGCTATATATAAAAAAAATGAAATCCTGTAATTTGTGGCAACATGGATAGAACTGAAGGACGTTATGTTAAGTAAATTAAGCCAGAAACAGAACGTTAAACACTGCATGCTCTCACTCATGTATGGAAACTAAAAAATATTGATCTCATAGAAGTAAAAAGTAGAACAGAGGATACTAGAGACTGGGAAGGGTATGGGGAAAAGAGGGATTGGGAGACATTTGTTAAAATTACAGCTAGACAGGAAGAATAAGTTCTAGTGCTCTGTAGCACTGCAGAATGACTATAATTGACAATAATATATAGTTTTAAATAGATAGAAGGAAGATATTGAATATTCCCCACATAAAGAAATGGTAAATGTTTGAGATAATATGTATGCTAATTACCTTGATCTGATCATTATACATTATATGTATCAAAATATCTCTACGCACCCCATGAATATATACGATTATTATTTGTCAATTGTAAAAATTAAATTACACTTTACAAAGTAAATAAAATAAAAATTTTTAATATTTTTAAAAAATGGGTGATGTTTGGAGTGGCTACCTTTAGAAAGTAGCATAAAGAAAATATACTGTTAATATAAATTTTGAGAATATAGGGTGTTGAATTAATTATACCAACTAAACATCAGGAAATATTTCAGAATTCAAACATAATATTGTCAATGTGTTGTAGACTGATGTTTGTGTTCCCTCAACATTCACATATTGAAATCTGATCCCCAACGTGATTTAGAGGTGGTATTTGGGAAGAGACTATATCATGTGGGTGTAGCTCTCATGAATGAGATTCATATCCTTATAAATAGTTTCCTAAAAGGAGAGCTCCCTGTCCCCTTCCACCAAGTCAGGATACAGCCAGATGAAAGATGTCTATAAACTTAAACCAGAAAGTGGTCCCTCACCAGACACTGCATCGGCCAGTGCCCAATTTTGGACTTTCCAACCTCCAGAATTGTGAGAAATAAATTTTTTTTGTTTATAAGCCAGTCAATCTATGGCAGTTTGTTAGAGCAGCCAAAACTGACTAGGACAGAAGATCTATCTGTCTATCTTTCCATTTATCTATCTTCTGTCTTAGAATCTGGTTGCCCAATAAATGTCTTCAGAGAAATGAATGCTATTAACAACAGATAGATTATTTTACAAAATATATATGGAAACCACTTTTTTTCAGCAGTGAAATATACATGACAGTAGATGTTAAAAAGTATAACTTTTGTGTTAGAAAAAGTCAAATAAATATCTCAGAAATGTTTTAAGGTATTAGAATATATAAACAAAAATAGAAAATTTAGAGGATTAATGAAGTATGTCCAATAAAAGAATGATAGTTTCAATGAGAGAAATCAGCAAAATTTAGATATACAAGTCATTATGCCACTATGATAGTCAAGTGTCTCCATCTTGAAGCATATAGATTCTAGAAATAAAAGATCTAAGTTAATAGAAAAATTGCTATTATAGAATATACTGTTAGGAAGCTGAGACAGCAGGAATAGAAGTAGATCTTAAAATCTTTCAGAAAAGATCAAGAAAAATTTCTTTTTGAAATTGAAGTTTTATCAAAAGTCTCAATACAAAAGTTGCCCTGAGAATGAAGTAAAAAAATGTAAAAATTTTGAGAGGAAAGAGAAATATGTAATCTATAACCTAGCTAATTATCAATAAAGTGTAAAGATAAAGTAAAAATATTTTCAAGCATTCAAGATCTCAAAAATGTTACTTCCCAAATCTCCTTTCTAAGGAAAATATTAAGGACATGTTCCACCAAAACAAGTGAGGACAGTTTTTAGGTGGATGGTGGAAAGAATTCAAGGATGAATACTAGGGAAGAGGTCTAGAGTAGAATTTATGGATGTTGGGCTGGGCACGGTGGCTCACACCTGTAATCCCAGCACTTTGGGAGGACAAGGTGGGCAGATCGCAAGGTCAGGAGTTTGAGACCAGCCTGGCCAACATGGTGAAACCCCATCTCTATTAAAATGCAAAAATTAGCCAGGTGTGGTGGTGCACACCTGTAGTCCCTGTTCCTCAGGAGGCTGAGGCACAAGAATCCCTTGAACCTGGAAGGTGGAGGTTACAGTGAGCTGAGATTATACCACTGCACTCCAGCCTGCGTGACAGAGTGAGACTCTGTCTCAAAAAAAAAAAAGGAAAGAAAAAAGAATAGGAAAGAAAAGAAAAAGAAGAATGTATGGATGCTGAATTCTAGGAGAAATTTCCCAAAGAAGAAAATGAAACTGATACAGTCCCTAATGTGTCTAAATATATTGAAATAAAACTACAAAGTATTAGTAATCAACAAATAGAAATAGACAACTAAAAGCAGTGTAATTATTAGTGCAAAAGCACACAAAAAGTTTAAAAAATTAATTCAATCAAAGCACAATAGATGGCCCATCTGTGAATATTCACATAGTATAATCAGATAAACAAATTGATTTAGTCAATAACTATTCCTTCCTGAAGACTTATGTTTGTGGTGAGGGAAAAGGACCAGGGGGGAGCAATAAAATTGTTGCCTTTGCTTGTCATAAATCAAAAGATAATACACAAAAATTGAAAATAAAACATAATTACATATTTATATTTAAAATATAGAATATAAGAACAGAGGAAATCACTAAAAGAGTTGAAAGTTGTTTGACTCTGGATATAACAAGACTGTAAAAAGCTGAGAGGATATTATTGATGAGAAGAATTAGCATTTTATGCTATGCTAATGCTGGATTTCAGTGGATATTAAAAATTTCTTTAAAAACAAACAAAATGCTACAGATTTTTAAAATAACGCAAGTGAGCGTCAGACACAGATACAATATTTTTTATAAGCAAGACAATCAGATATGGCTAACAAAGTGTCAACTTTCTTGCAAATGAAGACATTTCTTCATTTTATAATGGCTGGCGAGATTCTGAATCAGAGATCAAGCAACGTGATCCACTGAGGGAGCCAATTCTGTTCCAGAACATCTCATTGTGTGCGCTCCTTACTTCATGTCGCACATTTTTCAGCCAGAGAGGCTTCATAACCCCACTCATTTAGGCTTACGATGTGGATTTCTAGGAACAACTGAGACCACCTGCTGAAATATTTTATAGACTCTTTCCTCTGTAAAATAGCATTATCACTTTATAAGCTTTTGAACAACTTTGAACAAGATCATTAATGTGTTTACAATAACTTAAGGGCCTTCATTTCCTTGAGTGTCCTCAGCAGTGAGTGGTAACATCAAGCTTGTTGCTTACTCTGCTTATTCTTTTCCTTTCCAGTACAAGTCCTTCACAAGACACACAGTTCCTTACCTAATACTATTTATATAAGTTTGTACAGTTTGTCTTTCAAAAATATCTGCAAGCGAATAAGTCATTAAAACTTGGACAACACCCATATTAAGTCTGTTGAAAGAAGTGGGAATCACAAGCATATTTCTACATGAGTCTTTTGGAATCTTCTTAGCTCAATTCCTGGTTTTCTCTCGTTATCAATAGTTAGTTGACAAGCTTTATATACATTAATAAAGACATTTTGTTAGCTCATTTAAAAGGCAAAATTCAACTCCTCTGGACAATTTATTCTAGTATCACATCATCTGGGGAAAGGGTTTAAAATCCTTATTATGTATTTTCTCTAATTTACATTTAATTATGTTTATAAACCTTGAGACCCTTTGCTGAATCATATAGTGATGATATTGGAGGAATTTCCAGTAATATGATAGACTGATTTTAATTATTTTCCTCCTGCTTTTCTAGATTTAGACTGAATTTTTTCACAATAGCCATCAAAAAAAAAAGAATTCCTTATATTTGATATTCTATCCTTATTCCTTTAGGACAGTCTTCAAAATAAGCCTGCTTCCTCTATTTCACAATGGTAATACTTTCTCTTACAGCTTGCTTCAAAAGTTTTGCATCTTCATACCAAAGTTACACAGAGTTATACCAGCATCAAGTTATTTCCATTTTCCCCAAATTACCTCAAACTTTTTACTTTAAAATTAATATTAATTTTATTAATATCACAAGATCAAAATAGTCTTCCATATGCATTTATGCGTAACTTACAAATTTTGTTATTCTATTTATAAATTGAGTACAATGAGAAATATCTTCACTTTTTCAAGGCCAATTATATTAAATATTTCCTTAGACACTATGATTCATAGTTCTAAATGGCAATTTCATCCCTGACAAATTTTAGTGGGAAGAGTTGAATTATTAAAATAGATTACACAAATCATAGATATTAGTCAACCTCAAATTTTACTGATATTTAATATAGCAGAAAATGCAAAGCATTGCTAAAATACTGTTTTCCTTGAGAAGTTTGAAAACTGTTTTTTATTTTTTTTTTTTATTTTTTATTTTTTTTATTGCATTTTAGGTTTGGGGGTACATGTGAAGAACATGGAAGATTGTTGCATAGGTACACACATGGCAGTGTGATTTGCTGCCTTCCTCCCCATCACCTATATCTGGCATTTCTCCCCATGCTATCTCTCCCCAACTCCCCCACCCTGCACTATCTCTCCCCTTTTCCCCCCCCGACAGACCCCAGTGTGTGATACTCCCCCTCCCTGTGTCCATGTGTTCCCATTGTTCAACACCCGCCTATGAGTGAGAACATGCGGTGTTTGATTTTCTGTTCTTGTGTCAGTTTGCTGAGAATGATGGTTTCCAGGTTCATCCATGTTACTGTGACACTCTAAAGTTTTTCCTTTTGTTTTGCTGCACCAGGGAACATTTTGTTTCCACAATAACAATAATGTATGTGGAAGCACTGATCACAAAGGAAATCTTTTCAGCGTTGGCACAACTATGTTTTATACTTCCTAAATCACATTGTTTATAAGATTGCTACTAATTTTTTAGCCATCCAATCCATAAATTCACAAATGCCAAGCTTGCATAAAATCTGAGGATATCAGCTATGTCCTCATATAGTCATTTCATAGATCGACACTACCTTTTCCACTCTTAAAGAGCTGCTGGCATATTTTTCAGCATGGACTTGCAGGTCTCATCCAAATCATTAGAATATTCACTTGAAGATCCTCTCTAGGTCAGTTTTTACACCCTGACCTCCCTGGCAGGGAAGGGATAGTTTCAAACCTGTTGTTTCATCCTTTCCTCCAGAGACCATTTGTTTTTTTAATGTCATGGAATTTAGAAAATATGTTTTAATACTCCAAACATTGATATAAAGTTAATCTAGTTCTTGATCTCTAATCAATCAATTGCTAAACATGAACTTATGCTTGAGAGGAAATATGTACTCATAAGGATCATGAGCTCTGTGGTCATACATTCTGGATTTGAATCCAGACTTTGAAACTACTTCTAACTACTTGGAGGACCTTGGATGAGTTTCTTAATTTCTCTAACTTTAGTTTCTTCATTTGTCATCTGGGAATATTAATACTAGCTAATTCATAAGGTCAATGAGTACTAAATCGGTCAATGCAAATAAAGCTCTTAGAAGATGTATGATTCATTTTAATTTATCCATAAATGTTAGCACTCATTAACCAGTATACACCAACGAGCTAGACCTCATTGTGTTCCAATTTAAACATTTTCACTCTTTTCTTGGACCCTTTCTATTTTCAAGCTCTGTGCTTATTGTCAGACTTTGCCTTGGTTGCTATCATAATATGTCCTACTTTCTTTCCATGTTTCTATTTCTTCTTAGATCTATAGGTTCATCTTTAAATTCATATCTTTTTGGTAACAACCAAATCCGGTAATGACATCGTCAAGCCCAAACCTTAAGCTAAAACTGAAGCATAGGGTTTGATTTAGTCATTGGATAAAGTTATTTTATGCTAGAAAATATCTGCATCCCTTAACAATGGATTTATATTTCTCCTTACATTGCTGAAGAGAAATAGCTAGCAATTCAGCTTTACATTTAGCAGTCAGACTCTTTTCAACTTACATATTCATTTTGGAAGATTGCCAGTCTGTGTTGCACATAGGCACTAAATTAATTCATTTTGGTTCTGATTCAGCTGTGTTTGCTCAGACAAAATTTCTGCCTGAAGTTTCATTGACTCTAAGGTCAATAAAATCTTTGCATATATAAATCTTGATGAGTCATCCTGAATAAGTATCTTGCAGTTTCTCTCAGTGTGATTCCTGCTATTGAATAACCAAATGGTATTTTATAAAAGATTTCAATTGACTGAAGACAAGAGTTATCTATTGAGTAGAAGCCTTGAAATTAAATAAAAGATAAACATTATATGCTTTAAAACTATTTTATTCAACACTAACTTATTAATAATAAGGAACAAATTTAGTTAAGAATGATTTATATGTGCATGCTACAAATATTTTTCATTTTAAACTTTTTATGTGTGTAATGTGATAAATCCTCATTCTTGGTATCTACTCTAATGAATAGGGTATATTAGATCACTTATTTGTTGCCTTTAAAAAATAATATAAAATACTGTTGACTTAAAATGTGCTATAAAATGTTTGCTACATACCACTGTGTTCTACTGCAAATATAGAAAGATGAGACAAGGTATGGTCTCATGAAGAGGATGGTTGAATTATTTTTTGTATCCTCCATAATAGAAAGCATTAAGATTTATCTGTCAAGTCAATGCTCTCAATATACCCAAATTTTAACAAACTCAGAGAAAGAACTCAAAATACCCTGATGTGCTAAATTAGGTTATCAAAAGGTGAACCTGAAATAGAGCAAAATATTTATATTTACAATCCTGGAAATGAAGTTAAGAAAAACCAGATCTTGGAAGTTCATACTAACAGTGAAAAAGTTTTATAGGAAGCAATTAGTGCAGGTAAAGAAAGATGAAAAGTATTGAGGGATGCAGTGAGGCACTTTGCGTTTTTCTTGGGATATATCCTAAACATTTCACCAATCACCAATATATCCATAATGAACAGAAAAGAATTGATGTTATACTAGAATATTATCTGATGAGAATTTAATTACATAAAGTTTATTTACAAAGGTGGGGGATGATGTATAAGAGATGGTTCTGGAAGATCTTTCTGCAAAACATAACACCCAAGACTTTGTAGCTTAAACCAGTAGCCACTTATATAGTTCAGAATTCTACAGTTTGGTAGTTTGGGGTAGACTCAGCTGACTGGTTCTTCTGATTTTAACCAGTCTTACTCATGCATCTGTGGTTAATTTCCAGGACCGGGAGGTGATCAGTCAGTCTAGGATGCCTCAGCAGGACTCAACTCTGCTGTACTTGATCTCTCACTGACTAGTATGAAAGCCTGAGCAAGTTCTTATGGTAGTTGGACAGGCCTCAAAGACGGACAGCGGAAACATTCAAAATCTTTTGAGGAATAGATTTAGAACTGGACCTTGGTTACCTCTGCTGCACCTGGCCAACCTATTTCTTTGTTTTTAAGTGTGGATCACTGCCCCCCATACTCAGATTTGCACCCCTCCAGACCAAACTGAACTATGATATTTCATTTATTTTTTTAGTAAAAATAAGCTAATTTATTATTTTTATTTTTATTATTTTGCATTAGCATAATAGTTTTTAAATTTTTTTCATATGTTATTGGGGTACAGGTGGTATTTGGTTAAATGAGTAGGTTTTTAGTGGTGATTTGTGAGATCCTGGTACACCCATCACGTAAGCAGTATACACTGAATTGTATTTGTTGTCTTTTATCCTTTGCTTCCTCCCACCCTGACCCTGAAGCCTAAAGTCCAATGTATCATTCTTAAGCCTTTGCATCCTCATAGCTTAGCTCCCACATATCAGTGAGAACACACGATGTTTAGTTTTCCATTCCTGAGTTACTTTACTTAGAATAATAGTCTCCAATCTCATCAGCCAAAAAACATATGAAAAAATGCTCAACATCACTATTGATCAGGGAAATGCAAATTAAAACAACCCATTTCTTAGGAAAGATGAAGACAGATTCCTTTGCTTGATGTGAATAAGTGAAATGTGGCATGGAACAAAGGATCTTTAGGGCAGTCAAATTATTCTCTATGCTACTATAATGATGGATATATGTCACTATACATTTTCAAAATCCAGAAAAAGTACAATATTAAGAGTGAGCCCTGTGTAAATTGTGAACTTTGGGTGATAGCACTGTGACATTCTTGGCTCATTAATTACAACAAATGTACCACTTTGATGTGGGAGGTTGACCTGGGGAGACTGTGTGTGTGTGTGTTGGGGGGGAATTATGTACATTCTGCTCAATATTGCTGTGAACCTAAAATTGCTCTGAAAAATAAAGTCTATGCTAAAAAGTGGATGCTTTGAGAAATCAGTGTTATAATAAACTTTTCTTTCTAACATAGAGACTTCCAAGGGAAGTATTGTATCACACTAGATCAATGCACATTTTCTAGAACTTCGTATTAATGAAATCAAGCAATATGTAATAATTTTTGTCTTTCACATAGCATATTTTGAGATTTAGCTCATTGCTGAATAGTATTCCATTGTATGAAAATGTCAGTACTTCTTTATTTACCCATTGATGAATATTTGAGTTGCCTATAGCTGTTAGTTAATACACATAATGTTCATAACATTTGTGTTGTGTTTTATTTCTCTATAGTACAGAGAAGTGAAATGGCTATATCATATCTTAAGTGCATATTTATGTTGCTTAGAAAGCAAATATTTTTTCTCTAAATTGATTATGTCACTTTACATGTTTCTCAGCAGTGTATAAGAGTGGCAGTTGTTCCACAAGTTTGCCAACACCTGGTATGGTCAGCAAATTTAGTTCCACCATTCATATGTGTGTATAGTGACATTTCATTTTGGTTTTCATTTGCATTTCTTTTTTTTTTTTTTTTTTTTTTGGTTTTCTTTAACTTATGTTTTATTACATTTTATTTTGAAATAAAACAATTAAAAAACATAAAATATAGTAGAAAATTTGTAGCGATAAAAGAGGATTAGTAAGAAGGCTTTCAAATTTTGGGTCTGGAATAGTAAAATATCAAAACTAATATGAAATCCAGTTGCTGAAATCATAGGAGTGGAACTTGTTAATAGGAAGGCAAAGAAAACTATTCCTTTGAATTTTAATGTATATATTCATGTGAACAGATAATTCTCCTGAGAAGGCAACCTCATTGGAAATACTTATTTTTATATTTGCATTTCTTTAATGACTTCCATTCTTGAATATTTTTCTGCACTTACATTTGCTACTTGTGTTGGTGAAGTGTACTGTTTGTTCAAATCTTTAACCATGAGAGGTATTTGTTTTCCAAGTTTTGGGAGTGTTTTATACATCTAGCTATAAATCTTTTACCAGATCTTTTTTAAACTATCAATTTCTTGTATTTGGTATACATCCACATTTCAGTCTTTAGATATCCTCACCAGAAAGTGGGAAAATGTAGCAATTTCCCAGGAAGTCAAGTCCACCAATTTTGGAGGCTCTTAACGCAAAGTTCCTCTTAATCCCTGCAGAGGATCAAGAAAAGCATCAAAACCAAATTTGTTCCAAATACATGGTTTTATTGTTCCAGTTATCAGACTCAGTATTGGACTCAGTGGATTGCAAGGATGACCAAGTGAGAACCCTGTTTAAAACGTCTTCAATTTTTAAGAGTGAAAGCAATTACATAAAAAGGAAAAAAATCAGAGGGATTATATGTGCTTACAAGTGTTTTATGTGACTTTTCTCCAAGTTTAACTGCCAAAGACTCAGACTCGTCAGGATCGAGTAATTCTGGTCACTGTTCTCAATTCATCAAAATTTGAGCAAAAAAAACCATGTCAACTGATGACAGCAGAGGGTGGCGGGGCTGAGGACACAATACTTACTTTCTAGTCTCATGGAAAGTGAATAAATGCAGCTTTAAAACTAAGTAAAGGAGATTAGAGATTTTTCCCAACTTTACCTGATGGTCTCTGGCAATAGCAAGGAAGTGTAATGGAAAATGCTGGGTGGTGACACTGAAAAAGGGACTTGAGGAGGTGAGAGAAAAGAAAGCATCCCCTCAATAGAGGTGGAGGAGAGAAGATATGGAGAAAGTCCTAAATTCCTCACCAAAGGCCAATCTCTGAGGGTTGCTGAGGGATTAAAATCTATGCTTTCACTAAGGAGAGGAGTGGAGGAGTAGAGGAACAGGATGATGTCTTAGAAGGGGGAGATCACTTCGGACTTACAGAAGGAAATCAGGGGTGTGGGCAAAATACCCTACAGAGCCAGTAGTCACAGGTTGCAACCAACTTGAAACCTTCACATCTGGTCTAACAAGACCCTCAAGCTGATAGCTGTTACAGGGAAGAAGACGGAAGGAGTGAGAGAAGAAGGAAAAATAAGAGTCCCAGGCCATGGAATCAGCAGCAAGGTGATTATGTGATATGTCTTTTTACAGCTGAGTTAGATGTTCCCCCACCAGTTTCTATGGGAATTAATTTAAATATATTTTCTTGCTCCCAGAAATTTAACTATGAGGAGAATGGTTACACTTGACAGGATAAAATGTTACAGCACAATTTATATACTTTGATTGGACAACAAAATATCACTTACGGTATCTTAAAATAAATTACCTTTGAATGAGAGCTTTGTTTTGAGGGGAATGTATTCTCTTCCTAGGTCTGCAAGGGGGCATAGTCTCAAGGGAAAGAACTTCCCAGCACCTTGCCTCCCTGCCTCCATCTGGGGACTTAAAGGTCTTTGTTTAAACTTTGGCATGTGTGGCAAATATCAAAGATCAGTCATGCCAGTGGAAGTTTAAAGGAACTCCTTTCATAGGATCGGAAAACCTGAAGGGGTTTTCCACACCTCTTCAGACTCCATATCTGGATCCCCTTCCACAACCTTGTGGAAGCTTCTCTCTCTCATCTTTTCCTCTCTCCTTTTTCTCTTTCTCTGCCTAAATAAATCATTTTCTGCAAAACTTTTTGGGGTCTGATATTTACTTTATGAGTGCACTGTGCTGGTGGGGTCCTTCCTCCCATTCTTGGCAGAGTGAGAGACCAAGAGCCTGGAAGAACATCCTCTTGGGGGAGCTGAGCCTCTCCAACTCCCTGAAATTTGGTTACGGTTTCTAGTATTTTGTGGTCTACAAGATGTATCTGGAAAATTCACCACTGTGGAAAGTGAAGACTGTTTTTATCAAATGGGGTGGAAAGAGAAGTGCCTTTCAACATTTTTCTTGTTACAAAGTGTTTTTCTTTTTTATTGTTATAACACTGTTTTTCTGGCAGCTGAAGAAGCTTCATATTTTATTTAGACATCATTAGGTGCCAAAGCTCTTGCAGAGCAACTTAGGAGCTATATGAATTCTACTTTTTTTTTTTTTTTTTTTTTTTTTTTTTGCTAGCACTGGTATAGCTCTTGGGTTCACCACTACATTTGGCCTATTAAATCCATTTATATTAATTTTTATTATAAATCTTAAAAGGGGGGATATTTCTGGTATTTAGGTCCACATTCTAGCTTAAGGCTATATATTTAGTTTCCATAAATTGCCTGAGCCCATGGTGGCTGCCATTTTGTGCCACTCCCTTTATCATATTTTGATTTGAAAATATTTTCTCCCAGTTTATGGCCTGTATTTTCATTCTACTAATATGTTCATATTAGACATGGTAGCATGAGAAAACATTGTTCTTCAAACAGCTGTAGTTGTTAACTTTGATGAATTCCAAGTTATGATTGTATAATGGAGACAAAAACTTTTTGGTATTTTAATTTTGAATTTGTATTTATTAAATCTTTGCTTTAACACAGTGCCAGAAAGATTTATCTTACAGTTTCTTCTAGAAGAGTTATAATTTTACATTTTATATTTAGGTCTATGATATATTTTGAGGTTCTTTGTTTAGATGGTACAAGGTTTTCATAAAAATTGTCTTTAATATGAATATGCAGTTGTTGTAATGTCATTTGAAGATCTTTCCTCACAGAATTCCCTTTGCACTTTTATGTACAACTATTTTGACACAAGTGTTCTATCTGTACATCTATGCATCTATCATACAATATTCATTATTGTAACTATAAAATGTCAGCTCCGATAGTATAAGTCTTCTGTATTACTCTGTTCTCACAGTGCTATAAAGACTTGTGCAAGACTGGTAATTTATAAAGAAAAGAGGTTTAATTGACTCAGTTTCATATGGCTGGGGAGGCCTCAGAAAACATACAATCATGATGGAAGGGAAAGTAGGCACATTTTAAATGGCAACAAGTGTGAGAGAGAGTGTGTACAGGAAGGAAGTAGGGGAAGAGCCCCTTTTAAAGCCATGAGATCTCTTAGAACTTATTCACAATCATGAGAACAGCATGGAGGAAACCACCTCTCTAGTTCAATCCCTCCTTCCTTTGACATTTGGAGATTACACTTCAGATGAGATTTGGGTGGGGACACAGAACCAAACCATATCATTCGATCCCTGACCCCTCCCAAATCTCATGTCCTTTCCATGTTTTAAAACCAATCATGCCTTCTCAAAAGTCCCCCAAAGTCTTACTTCTTCCAGCATTAATCCAGAAGTTCAAGTCCAAGTTCAAGTTCAAGTTCTGAGAAAAGGCGAGTCCCCTTCTGCCTATAGGCCTGTAAAATCAAAAGCAAGTTAGATATCTTCAAGATACAGTGAGGGAACAGACATTAGATAAATGTTCCCATTTCAAATTGGGAGAAATTGGCCAAAACAAAGGGGGATACAGGCCCTATGAAAGTTCAAAATCCAGCAGGGCAGTCATTAAATCTTGAAGCTCCAAAATTATCTCCTTTGACACCATGTCTCACACCCAGAGCACACTGATGCACAAGGTGGGATCTCAGGGCTCTGGACAGCTCT
Organism: Ateles fusciceps; assembly: GCA_036589455.1. Taxonomy (NCBI): domain Eukaryota; kingdom Metazoa; phylum Chordata; class Mammalia; order Primates; family Atelidae; genus Ateles; species Ateles fusciceps. Next base: position 6,779,224 of record JAZHEH010000174.1, on the reverse strand, counting down.
GTCCCTGTGGATTTGCCAGGGTCAGTCCCCACAGCTGCTTTCATGAGCTGCCATTGAGTGCTTGTGTCTTTTCCAGGCACCTGGTACAAGATGTTGATGGATCTATCATTCTGGGGTCTCGAGGATGGTAGACCTCTTCCCACACCTCTGCTAGGCAGTGCCCTAATACTGACATTTTGTAGGGGCTCCAACCCCACATTTACCTTCTTCACTGCCCTAGCAGGTGGTCTCCATGAGGGCTCAGCCTCTGCAGCAGGCATCTGCCTGAACATCCATCCATACATCCTCTAAAATCCATACATCTGAGATCTATATATCATCTGCAATCTATGCAGAGGTTCCCAAACATCAGTTCTTGACTTCTGTGCACCTGCAGGCCCAAAACCACATGTAAGCCACATAGGATTGGAGCTTGCACCCTCTGAAGAAATGAATGGCCTGAGCTTTACCTTGTCCCATTTTAGTCAAAACAGAAGCTGGAGTAGCTAGGACACAGGACACCAAGCCCCAAGGCTGCACAGAGCAGGGATTCCTTGTGCCTAGCTCAGGAAACCATTTTTCCCTCCTAGGCCCCTGGGCCTGTGATGGAAGGAGCTGCTGCCAAGACCTCTGATATGCTTTGGATATATTTTTTCCATTATCTTGGTGATTAACATTTGGCTCCTTGTTACTTATGCAAATTTCTGTGGCTGGCTTGAATTTCTTCCCAGAAAATGAGTTTTTCTTTTCTATTGCATTGTCAGGATGCACATTTTCCAAATGTTTATTCTCTGCTTCCCTTTTATACATAAATCCCAATTTCAGATCATCTATCTCAAGTTCAAAGTTCCACAGATATCTAGGGCAGGGAAAACATGCCACCAAACTCTTTGTTGAAGCATAACAAGAGTGACTCTGCTCCATTTCCCAAGAAGTTCCTCGTCTCTAGTGGAGACCACCTCAGCCTGGACTTCATTGTCCATATCACTATCAGCATTTTGGTCAAACCATTCAACAGGTCTCTAGGAAATTCCAAACTTTCCCACATCTTCCTTTCTTCTTCTGACCTCTCCAAACTGTTCCAACCTCTCTGCTTGTTACTGAGTTCCAAAGTCACTTCCACATTTTCAGGTATCTTTAGAGCAGTACCCCACTCTCTGCAATACAAATTTACTGTATTAGTTCATTCTCACACTGCTATAAAGAGCTGCTTGACTGGATAATTTATAAAGAAAAGAGGAATAATTGACAATTCAACACAGCTGTAGAGACCTTAGGAAACGTACAACCATGGCAGAATGGGAAGCAGGCACGTCTTACATGGCAGCTGGTGAAGAGCATGGGAAAAAAGTGAATGGGGAAAAGGTCCCATATAAAATCATCAGATTGTTTGACTTCCTCTCTTCTTACTTGAATATCCTTTATTTCTTTCTCTTGCCTGATTGCCCTGGCCAGAATTTCCAATACTATGTTGAATAAGAGTAGTGAAGGAGGGCATCCTTGTCTTCGGACCACTTTTTGAAGGGATTACTTTCAGTTTTTACCCATTCAATCATTGAAGAGATTCAGTGGGAAACTGCCCTTGTCCAGGGGCCATTCCTGGAAGATCTTGGTCCTAAGATTCATGGCTGTGGACATGATGGTGGTGACTCAATATTTTTAAATCTAAATAATTAACAGATTATCAAGGACGAAAACATAATGAAATAAAACTTTGATAGTCTGGATAATAAAACCTAAAATATGTATTTTTAAAAAGTAGGTTAATAAAATGAAAAGAGAAAAAAATAAAATTAAATAAAATTATAAATAATGCAAGGAAATATGGAAGTAATACAAGTAAAGCCATAGGAAAGACTTAACAATTAAAATTACAACTGTAAAAAATGCAACAGTATGAAAAGAATAGAAGTTTTGGAGAAATCTGTAAATTCCTCAAAACACAGAATCAAGTGACCAAAATTAAAGTGTTGAAAAGATAAGAGCCATAGATAATCAAAGCTGATGTTTTAACAACTGCATTAAATGTATTACAGAAAGATACAAACCTAAAAATTGAAGAAAAGAAAATCATCACCACAATTCTACTGTATTACCTAGAATTACAATATCTTCAGGTAGAAAGATCTCAGTATATTGCCCAGTACAGTGAGTTGTAAAGGCTTATTCCCAAAACCATTGTGAAAATCTGTAATAATAAGGACAACAAAAAATACTCTAAAAATTTTCAGTGTTAAGCCACAACAAAAGTAAGCAAATGAACAAAAAGGCCACTTGGAAAATAATGAGAAATAAATTGTCCTATACTTCCTAATAGGAGTCAAAATTGAATAACTGTCTGCCACCACTTATTGTTAGCTGTTTTAGATTGGCAATTTTTTAGTTGTTTATGATAACCAGGTTCAAAATGATTCACACTATTTCTAAGACAAAATATGCCATTAATAAATGTTTAGTCAAAAATACTTAGTGTATGAAATGAATTTTCTAAACGAGCATGCAGTCCAGGTGTAAGAGTCATTATAAGCAAAATGTATGTCAGATTGTATCTTTTAATTATAACTACACCTCTACCTTCCCTCCTCATATTCTTTAGCATAATAATCTTACTAATATCTCACTAGGTGTTGGGATCTGTCTTTCCATTCTCTTGAATGTGTGCAAGTTCTGAGAAAGCTTTGACCAAAATAATATCGTAGAAGTGTCAGGTCCAGACATAAACTTTAACTAACCTGTGGTTTCTGCTGCTTACCTCTTGAAACCCAGGAGCCCTGCAGTGAAAGCCCATGTCATGTGAAAGGTTATATGTGGACGCCACAGTAAGCAGCATCTATTGAACTTTCAGCCAAGAACATGCCATGTGAATACACCACCTTGGGATTTTCTGCTGAGGTGCTATAACACAAATCTAAACAATTTGACATTGGCTTTGGAACCAGGCAATTAGCAGAAGCAAAAGTGATACGAGGGGGACTCTGCTGGAAGCTAAAAGGATACTAAGCAAGAGCCTAGAGGGATGATAATGTGTGTTCTCCAGTGGCAGAATGTTTAGCAGAACGATTACCTGCAGTAACATGGAAAAGAAAAAATAAACTTTATGAGCCTATGAATTGATCTAAAGAGATTTTTCTGGCCAACTGGTTTCATGTAATAGTGTCTGAAAAAGTGAATATAGAAAGAAATAAACTGAGGATGAAACCATTTGATAGTTTGACTATATCCTTTTTTAAACTTTATTTCACTATCAAAATTTAGAGGACATATGAGGGACTAGAAGACTCTTCCCACCCACTCAAATATTCTCAAGGTAAAAATAACCACAGAAGAAACTCAAATCCAGGGTTTACTGGTAAAATATGGCCTTAGAGTAATTTTAAGATTAAATGTGTAGCTGTGGAAATTTTTGATAAGACGTCAGAGGATGTAAGGTTATTCCTTTCTACATTTTTTTACTATACAAATTTTATTTTAAGAAATATTTAGGTTGCTATCCCCTCTACGGTAATATCATTTCTATATAATCATAAGGACATGCAAATATACTCTATAAAATCTTAAAAATGGTTTCAAAGAATCCTGAAAGATTGTTCCACAGCACCATGGTTCACAGACCAATATGGAGAGGAATCCATCTTACAAAGCTTCAGGAGTTTGACTTTTTGTTTAAAAGAGCCAAACTTCAAAAGATTAATAGGAAATCCACTATTTTTAAGAGAATTGCACTAACAAAGCACCACAAGTTTTGACTGAAAAACACAAAGGATGGTCAAAATCCAAAGCAAATTTGGAATTCACAACTTTCTATGAGTAAGAAGATTGGGAAAACTACTCAGCTACAAATATATTCTTACAGAATAAGAAGAGTGCAGAAAAAGAGCTCAAAGGGTAACACCTAAAGCCATAAAGATAATTCCCACAAACAGGAACAAGCCCTAATCAAGAGAAACTAGCACTACATGCTGAGCTAGACTTCGACTTCTATGAAACAGTGCCAGCCATGTTTCTTTCATTTGTTAATGGGCATAAAAATACTGTTAAATAGAAGGAATAAGATCTAATGTTTCATTCCAGTACAGAGAAAAGTGACTATAGTTAACAATAACTTATTATATATTCCAAAGTAACTAGAAGGGTAGAATTGAAATGTTCCCAACACAAATTAATAAGTGATTGAGGTGATGGATATCCTAATTATACCCAGATTTGATTATATCATGGTATAGGCTTATATCAAAATATTATATGTGCACCATAAGTATGTACAACTACTGTGTGTACATGAAACCTAAAAACTATATATATATATATATATATATATATTTATATTTAAAGGGAATGTTTATTGGTTTACTGAGGTTATTCTTTTCTGAACCAACCATGAGGTTTAGAGAGCCAGCACCAGTGATAACAGTCAACCTCAGATTCCAGTCTGTTTTTTCCCAACAATCAACCCTTTAATTTCATCCGGTCATTATCCACTTTTGTTCATATTAAATGATTCTTCCCCATCACCATAATACCAATGGTTTCTTTTTCCATAGAGAAAGTTTTGCTCATGCCATCAGTTGAATAAAACTATTTTATTTCATTCCAGGAAATAAAATCAGTAACATAAAGAAAAGAATTGTTATCAGAGTTATTAGATCTTTCATAGTTTGACTATGTCCTTTTTAAAAAATTTTACCTAGTATATAGCTCCAGCAACTTAAAAAATTATTTTGGAGTTTCTAAGAGGCAGATTTGAAATAATCACATTAACACTGCTTCAGAGTGTATCTTAAAATTCAGTTTTCTGAGTGTCATATCAAAAATATTTATTTAGGGTACCCACTCAAGAATTTCTATATGATTTGAAAGGACATAGGGAATGTAGAAGATAAATAAAATCTAAAATCCAAAAATTATGTTCGTTTTTTGACTTCCTGAAAATAAAAAAGTAGTAAAAATAAAAAGTTGTAATGTCCAACTTAAAGTACATAAATGAAGAGCTGGAGTTTTAGAAGAGTGTCATGGCTGTAGATCAATATTTAGAAAATGAAATGCCCAATTTGTGTATCAAAATCTTAGAGATAGCTTTATATCTTTGAAATAAAGATATATATTTTTCCCATCAGCTTGCTTTTCATGTCCAACTTAATTCATATTTTTTTAAAAATGAAAGAAATTTTCATTTTTATTTAAGTACGTTTGAAAAGAAAATGTGTTTGTGCTAAATTATAACACAAGCTACTGCGCTTTCCTAACTACAGATCTCAAAATACCATGAATCATTTGTAGTTTAAAATCAACTGGAAACTAGAAATTGAAGATTAAAGCCCCTACAACAGAAACTTTTCAGAATACCTATTCTTTGCATGGTTTTATAAGCAACAATGATTGCTCCCTCCAAGACCCTGCCAAATAAAAAGGGGATAAATAGAAGAGGAACGATTTTAACTTTGTTTATATGAACAATCAGACAAAAAGACAAACATTGTTTTTGAAATTTACTTGTTTTCTGAGAGTTGAGAGAAAAGAAGTGAACCTTGGAGACTAAGTCCTTCCATGTTTGCAGTTACTTACATTTTTAGGTATGAAGTACTGGCAAGGGACTTGGAATCAGAAACCTACTCTGGGACACAAGTTTTATTTCAGTTATCCAAATATATATTTAAGGGAGTTTTATACATAAAACTAAAAATATAAGAAGTATATTTAAAACTAAAATATAAGAAATACTTATATACTTAAAACTAAAAATATAAGAAATATAATTCACTGTAAAACACTAGATTTTATTATCCAGAAATTGCCCCATGTTATACAGATAATTTTTGGTCTGAAAATCTGGACATATAAGAAAAAGAGTTTTGTTTTTCTATTTTCCTAGTATGCATTAGAATAAAGAGAATTGAATGTTCTATTCTCAGAATAAAATATTAAACTTGAGTAAACCCAAAAGCATTTGGCTTTTACAGGAAATAAAAAATTTAAAACAGTTTAGAAATATTATTATACACAAGTTACAAAAGTAACTGAAAGTTATAATTTGATATTTGTAGATACTATTAAGCAAAATGAATATTCACCTATGTTCTTGATATTGTTGCCCAATTATATATATTTATTTATATACAAATGAATATAAAAAATAAATATATGTATAAATAAATAATATTAAATGTATATACTTATTTATATATAGCATATATTTATTTATATACACTCAAGTCTATAACTGTCTTAAAATATTATAGTTTGGGTATTTAGTGAATGCTGAAGAGTACATGATTACCTTCATCAACATTAATAAATTTCAGTAACAATTTTTTTTACTCAAAAGTATGTCATCTATTACTGCTCTAAAATCTGCTTTTTTCACATATTCAACATACACAATTATTTTAGTTTCTAAATAAAATGTTCCATGAATATGTTTTCCTTTTCTTATGCCAGGATTCTCTTCTTTCTTGTCGTATCCCTATATGTGTAAATATGTATGTATTTATCACATTCACAATTCACTTCATTCAAAAATTGCCAGCCAAGTGCAGTGGCTCACACCCACTGCTGGGAGGCTAGGGTGGGCAGATCACCTGAGGTCAGGAGTACGAGGTCAGCCTTGCCAACATGGTGAAACCCCATGTCTACTAAAAAATACAAAAACTAGCTGGTCATGGTGGCATGTGCCTGTAATCCCAGCTACTAGGGAGGCTGAGGATGGAGAGTTGCTTGAACACGGGAGGTGGAGGTTGCAGTGAGATGGGATCGCACCAGTGCATTCCAACCTGGGTGACAAGGTGAGACTCTGTCTCAAAATACATAAATAAATAAAAATAAAAATAACAAAGTTGCCTATTTGTATTCACTGTCACTTTTCAGAACTCATTTACTTTTTTAGTATTTTTTTTAATTTTTAATTTTTAGGGGTATATTGTAGGTGTACACATAGTAGGTGTATATATTTATTGGGTGCATAAGATATTTTGATACAGGTATGCTATGCATAATAATCACATCATGGAGAATGGGGTACCCATCCCCTCAAGTATTTATCCTTTGTGTTACAAATAATCAAACTACACTCTTTTTGTTATTTTAAAATGTAAATTAAATTATTATCAATTATACTCACCCTGTTGTGCTAACAAATGCTAGGTCTTATTTATTCTCTCTATTTTTTTACTCTAATTTTCACATGAAATTTAGAATCACTTTAACTTCTCTGACTCCCATTAGGGCTTAAGATGTAATCACAACACCCATATATTTTATAATGAGAAGGATTTAATCTCTTTTCAGTTGCTTATCTATCCAAAACCTCCAGATTAATTTATTCACATACTCCTTGTTTTCTTAAAATAAAATTAGTCATCTCATCTTTTTACATATATTTTGTAGTATTCCTGTTAATTTTGACTGGAATGTTAAAATGACTGATATTATTTTAGAAATTCCACAATTATTTTATACATTGTCCTTCATTTTCCGAATTATGAAATAATCATATGGATTATATTTAATGTTTTGTTTTTATTTGTTTGTTTCTCACTCTGTTGCCCAGGCTGGAGTGCAGGGGCATCATCTTGGCTCACTGCAACCTCCTCCTTGTGAGTTCAAGAAATTCTCCTGCCTCAGTCTCCTGAGTAGCTGGGATTACAGGTTCACATCACCGTGCCTCGCTAATTTCTGTATTTTTAGTAGAGACAGCGTTTTACCATGTTGACGAGGCTGATCTTGAACTCCTGGCCTCAAGCGATTCGCCCTTTCAGCCTCCCAAAGCGCTGGGATTACAGGCATGAGCCACCATGACCAGCTTTAATATATATTTTTAAATATTTTTAAAAAGAAAATGTCTTTATAGTTCTTAACAAGTTTTAAGAATTTGTACTTTTAAAGAAGTAAAATTATTTTTAATATATTATTATTTTTAATTAATTTATTTAATTTGTGTTAATTTAATTTTAATTTAATTCTCAATTTATTTGTCTACTAAATTAGACCATGAAAATGTTTATTTGGAATCTCAGACACATGTAGACTAATAGACCGCTCATGGCCAGAAATTAGCATATTGTCCAGTGTCACAGGTGTCATCAGTGTCAACAGGGTCAGAGATTATGTGGAATGTGCCCAACTCTAGCTGAGTCTCCTCCAGGCAACTGGCTTCCTTCCCAGCCTTATTCACTATAATAAGTGTTCCCTAGAAGCCTCTGGGGCCTCACGCTGGTAAGCAACTTTCAGAACCATGAAATCTTGTGTGTATGTAAATCCCCTACTGGTCCCAGCATTGGTCCTGATTTCCTTTAAAACAAAAATTCACCTCAAGACATTGGGGTTTTAATAGAGATAAAACTTTATTGTCATCAAATATAGTGTCTAAAGACAGTTACCTTGCTTTTGCACTCAAACTTTGCTATTTATTGGTTAGAGGACATTGGGAAGCTTATTACATGTGTCTTTGTGTCTCAGTAGCCTCATCTCTAAAATGGGAATTTAATTCATTAATAAATGTAAACCACTTGATACAGTGCTTGACAACTAGCAGGCACTTAAAATAAATAAGCATTTATTATAATTATCTCACTGGTTGAGTCAATCCAAGGCAGAGTTCTCTTAAGAAAGAGGAAGAAGAAAACTTGACTGGGGGAAGTAAAGTTACAAAATGATTTACCATAGAAAAAAATAGATGAAATAGAAACTCTCCTATATGCTTAGTCTTCACAAAAATATATTCAATATGAATACAACTCTCAGAAGATAACATTTTCTTAATAATTCAACTTTTAGTTATTCATGCTAAGAACATATTTTATCTACAAATATTTACAGTATTAATTATAAAATCGGGACCTCTTTTTAACATTAGGAGAATATTTAATTGAATTATTCCAAATCCATATAATGAAACATCAGGTTACATTTTAAATTATGTGCTAAGTATCATTTAATAACATGGAAAATACTGACATTATAATGTTAAGGATAACAATTATAAGAATATAAAATTGTGTGTAGCTTAAAGTGCCACTTAAAATATTAATAAATGTGGATTTATATAGAAAGAAAGAAATGGTGGAAGTTGTTACAAAAAATCCTTTTCAAATCCTCTTTCACAGATTAGAAATCCTGTCATTCACAACACATATAATGACTTTTTCCTTCTCTCTTTGAAAAGATGAGAATAAGAAATCATGACTGTTAATCATTATTGTTTTCAAAGGAAGTCCCGGCAAGATCCATGTCAACCTTTCTATGATATATGAATTTCAAATTATTGTAATAAATTGAACATGAAATGCTTTCCTTGTTCTGTGAGAAATCACTCTATAAAAATTGTACCTGCTTGTTGTTGAAAGCTGATCCTAAATAACACAGAAGTCTCTGCTCATTTCATCTACCACAAATGGATAATGGAGTTATGATTGATTCCTACAATGCCAATCACTTTTCCTTTAGAATGGTTGTTAGAAGGTTTGGAACACATACAAATCTGGAAGGTGATGGGTGGCTACTGGCAAATGCTTTGTGTCTGCCCCATAAACTGCTGAGAGAGGTCTGATTCTGACTAGGCAGAGAAAAATGACTCAACCTCACAAACAAGATTAGAATTTCATAAGCAAATGTCTGAAACCGCTAAGGCAGTATGTTAATGTCATGACATGGTATTCTGTACAGGAGCAATCAGCAGAAGTAACACTAAATGTTCTCATGGTATTTTGGAGTCTGGAGATTTCTGACTTGACACTTATTTTAAATGAACTAAAATGAGTTCTAGCCTAACAAAGAGTCACTCCTGAATTTGGAATAGTTTACTTTCCATTATTTTTAACTGGTATGATTATGAGCATCTTTATTTCCTATTTTATGAGGTCCTTTTTTATATTTTCCACCACTGATGAGCTGTCAGTCACTGTGAATTGATAAATCATATATAAAATCACATACCTGGCATACAGAACTTTGATGTTTCTTCTAGTTCTGTCGCAAAAGGTCGCTTACAATAAAGAAAACATTTTTAAATATTTCACTGGCTATCTTAAATGCAACTCTTCTGACCTGCAGAGATTGTTGATTGGTGTTCCTGTTAGTATAAAGCAAGCAGTGCAGAAGGAAGAAGTTTTCTTATGTTCTTTCAAAGGAACATAGATTACTCTTTTTTGTGTGTGAGCCAAAATACATCATTCTTTTCACTCACTCCCATTTACTTTTTATATGATGTATCTTTTTCTGAGAGTTGCATAAGTTGCCTTCCTCATACGTCAGTGTTGCATAGAGGTATTTTTTAATTGCAATTTTCTAGCTATCTAGTGCAACGGCAGAAAAATTCACATCAGGGAATGTTATTACTCACTTGTCATTGCAAACCAGAGGTGCATTGTAAAGGAAATGAATAGAATTTAGAAGTAAATTCAAATCTCACCAACAACCGGCAAAATACTTTCTGTTATAATTTAAAACAACATGGCTAAATGTACATGCATTTAAAATCCATAAGAACTAAAATCAAAATAATTTTGAAAACAATGTTAGAAAAATGTATTTGTAACTAGTATATTTTTAACCAGCAATAACCAATTAGTTCAGATTTATGTCTGTGTGTTGGTGTTTGATGTGTCTGTGGTTGTAATTTGTTTGTGGCCAATACCAGAAAATTAAATATATGTGTTAATGTAAGTATGTTAAGAATGTGACAACTGCTTTTCTTTAACAAAATTTACTGAAAAAATTTAAGGAAGTACAGAAAGAGAAATAGTATTTACAAAGTATTTGATATCCATTTACATATATTTTTCTTGTTTAACTTTTACACATATCACATAAGAAAAAAGGTAAGGACTACAAATAAACAAAATAACATTAAAACTCAAATAATCATAGACCACTTCATTTACAGGAATTGCAGAGTAATTTCTTAATGAGCAATATATCTACAAAACGTCTTAAACATATTATTATATACATTCATAAGACATGATATCTGACTATGTAGACCAGGCATAGCATTTATTTTTAAGTGTTACAATACTTTCAACTGTCCACAATGATTTATTGTCATAATATCAAAGTGAAATACAACTTTTTCAAATGGAAAGCTTAGAAAACAATCAAGAACTGTCCACATTTTTTGAGAAATCATTTGTTTCTGAAACTCCTTCTTCACTGCACAATAACTGTTCAGCAACAGAGAACTTCCACGGAATTGCAATTCTTTTATCTGATCTTGCAATAGTGAAACTCACTGGTCTCTCAAATGCTAGCATTTTCTGCTTGAAAACACACAACTGAAATAAATGCTCAGCTGAAGCATTTGATTTTTAATAGAAAACCAATATTAAAATTACTAATTTGACATTAAAAAAGATATAATTGAATCTACTGAAATATTTAAATGTAGTTTGAGGTTTCAGAATTAATATATTAGGAAAATCCTCATCTCTTTCAACTTTCCATGTTAGTTAGGTTGTAGACCTAAAGTCATTGAAAGGGTGTGCTATTTATTTATTTATTTATTAATACGTGTGTGTGTGTGTGTGTGTGTGTGTGTGTGTGTGGTGTGAGTGTGCTGTATTTGTGTGTGGACATATGTCTGTTTGGACTTGCCCAGAAGCCAACCCTAGGACAAGAATTTGAAGATAAAGGATTTATTTGGAAGATGATCTCAGAAAGCATTAGTGGAGTACAGTAAAGACTGAGAAAGATGAGGGAAATTAGTCAATGCAAGGTATGTTAACCAGTGGATGACCGCTGGGGGAGAACTTCGGCCGTCTGGGTGACAGTTCAGAGCATGCCTGAGTCGCCTCGTGCAAGGGTTACAAAACTGAGATATTTGGCCACGAATTTGATTCTAGTGATAGGTAGGTGGAGGGCTGCTCCCAAGGCTAACTGTCCAAAATTGCTAGCCTGACGTTCAAGCAGCCCAGAGAAAAGCCTTAGGCAGAGGCACAGGTGTCCACAGTAGGAAGACATAGTAGCAAGGAGCACCAGGCTCTAGAGGTAAGGCCCTAACAGCATATGCTAGAATACATACTCATGTAATTATAATAACTAACTTCATGATATTCTCTACATATTATATTTTTTCCTTCCTTTTTAGAGACCTATAAACTATAACAGGTACCTGTCCTCCACCAGCTCAATAATAGTGAAACAAGAAGAAAATCATGTTAAATAATCACATTTGGAAAGGAAAATAATGACAGAAAAACACATCTATTACTGACACATATAAATTTTTATTCCACCCATTAAACATGCAAACCCTTCCCCTCCATTCCTGGTGGTGGGGAATATTTGTTAGGACTTGCATCTACTCCCCCTGGGAAGGGTTTTTGTTCGTTTGTTTGTTTCATTTTTCATTTTGATGACACTTAAAAAGAGCACTTGAGGATATCCGTATCTGGGAAGTGTGGAATTTCTTCTCTTATTTAGCTTCTGTAGAATGTTAGGCCCCAGAGGTGTTTTTGTTTGTTTATTTGCTTGTTTTAAATATCAAATAATTAAACAGTATTTTAAATCAGACTGGTGGCTATTGGACAGAACAACTCTCTTAATACATTTGTTGGTTTCTTAGCTACTAGATTCCAGCTCTACGTACTGAGAGCCAAAACCACTATTATTTTTATCACAGTTGTCTTTTTAAAATTCTACTTGCAGGCATCTGTTATATATCAAAGGGGAAGTCATAACTTTATTTTCTTTTTCCTTAGCCATTTTTTCCAACTAAAAAAATTTTCATGCTTCTAATTCAATTCATTCTGAATTTTAACAAATTATGTAATGACTGCAACCCTTGATGGTATCTTTAATGATGTAAACTGAATATTAATTCGTCTCTACCAAAGGTTTTATCATTGCCGGTTGGAGACAAGAACAGAAAATAAAACACCACATGTTCTCACTCATAGGCGGGTGTTGAACAATGAGAACACATGGACACAGGAGGGGGAGCATCACACACTGGGGTCTGTTGGAGGGGAACTAGGGGAGGGACAGTAGGGGGTAGGGAGTTGGGAAGGGATAACATGGGAGAAATGTCAGATATAGGTGATGGGGGAGGAAGGCAGCAAACCACGTTGCCCCATGTATGTAACTATGCAACAATCTTGTGTGCTCTTCACATGTACCCTAAAACCTAAAACACATAAGATATATATTTAAAAAAAAAAAAACTTGTATCCCTTCAACTTTCTAAATTCCTGAATTTTGTCCTTTCCCTTTCCTTCTCACTTTCAGGTTAGGTTTTGTGAGATAATTTCTTTCTTACAGTTTAAGTTGTTTTTTCAAATTTAGCTAAACTCTCTGAGGCACTCTACAACATTTTGTTTTCAAATATCTTCTTCTAAGCCATCAGCTCATGTGGTACATTATTATCTTTCTTGGTTTTCTCAGGCATTATTATTAAATGATTTTTATTATGTAATTTAGATTTTGTTGCTTAATATGTTCTGAACTTTCTCTTATTGTTAACTGTGTATCACAAAGGCATGCACGTAGATTAAGCTTTTTGTTACTGCTGCACCTAATTTTCTACCAATTTCTGACTGAGTCTGGATAAGCTAATTAATAGGTTGATAATACATAATCCAGAATGTTTTCACCTTAAAGCAATAATATTTTGAATTTAATGTGTCCATCACTAATTTGCTTGTTTTTACCTCTAAGAGATCTTCACTTGGGAAACCCAGGCTTAAAGAGTAGCCGTTGGCTTGAAGATTATCCAGCTCATATAAAAGGAGAAAGAGATTTGATTAGCCAAGCACTGGCTTCAAACTTCCAATTGGAATTGATTACATTCACATGCATTTCATTAACCAAAGCAGGGTGCATGGGTTATCATGACAGGAATGGAGTTGGAATGCATAAGCCTTTCCCAGACAGGGATGACTCAGAAAAAACAAAATTGAATATATGTTGAGTAGCAACACAATCTACCATATGTCATATTTTCAAATGTAAAATTTGGATATCTGTGTTTTCATAATCAGAAAAATAGTTACTTTTTTAAAAGTGAAAATCACATATCTATGGTTCTATAAAAAAAATAGAATCAATTAGGTTGGAATTCCCATGTGAATAACTTGCAGCAGGGTGACAATAGAACAGTGACTAGAGATTACTAGGGAAAAGAACTGTTGTGCCCACTATAGCCAGAAATGAAATTAGTTATCTGTCAGAAAGGAAAAACAATTTTTCAATACAGAGAGGCTCATAGGGTATACAAACAAGATCTATAAAGAGATTTTTAAAATAGATCAAAACAAAATATTGAATTGGGCATTAGTACATGAACTAACGGTGACAAATGGATATTATATTTTATAGTCAAATCTAATGAATACTTATAAGTTACAATGTAGAATTTGTAATAAATAAAGACATTGAATCAGAAAAATAATCAATGGTAAGTAAATGACTTATAGATAAATATTCAAAAATCTCAAAAAAATTCACATAACAGGACATGGGAATTAGGCTGAGGTGTAGATGCTGTGACAGCTAAGGTATAGATTGATAAAACATATTTAAAGAGGGTGGAAATTTGATGTATTAATAGAATATACATTTAATTCTGGCTTTTAAAGAAAATAATCTCTACACCAGTGGTATAGGGTATAGAAATGTCAGTGTAATTCTAAAACTTAAACAGGAGACAAGGAAAGAATAATGGGAAAAGAGAAAGAGGAGAGAATTGCTGACAAACATCAGAGAAAGGAAAGGAGGTAAAAAAAAAAACTCTTAAATCTTTATGTAAAACGGGTTGCCCACAAGTTTTCAGTTACTGAAGTGGATCACCTAATCACTATAAACTTACTTGTTTTCCAGATATAAGAATTCTTTGATCTTTCTGTGAATGACTTATGTACAGAAATAGCAATCCCGCAATGGATTTGAGAATACATTACGGAATGGAGAAATTGTATCATTATTTTACCTGATGTAGCTGAAGCCAATTTCCCTATAAATTGTGGACAGACTTACGGTGAAGTTTTCTCTGACTCATAAAATGGAAGGAAATCTAATAAAACAGATAAGGTGTTTTTCATGAATGACCTCCAATATTATGTGCCCATACTTTTGCTGGCATGGCAGGCATACGTGAGACAATATGGTACATATCAGAGAAGTTATTTTGGTCATAACGATCATTCTTTGTGCTTCTCCTCCTTTCGGAATCTTGTGTGGATGATCTCTTTCAATCATTAAAGCCACTTTTGGGAGTTTTATAATCACAAATCACAATTTCCAGGAGGGTAAAAATCCAGCACTGCTCTGTAATTCAGCATATTGAAGATTCCCTGTATTTAAAGGAAGAGTCCAAAACATATGTGATGGGAATGGTGTCATGAAGAACACTGCCCTGTTCAATTTGGAATATATCAGTATAGTGCTAATTGACTGTATTTGGGTAATCACAGACAATAGCTCTGCTTTCTGTCAGAAGAAAAATAGTTTATTTAAAGCCCAAGGTATGTAGCTTTTATGAACTAAGAAATAGACTCAAAGCAAATTTGTAATAAAAGATTGAAAATAATTAGGCTTCAAAAATGTTCAGCAATAATATTAATGATATTTTATTCTAAAATATTTATATATGTATTACAAAATAAAGAAAATAAGTAACTGTGTCATTAGAAATGAATATTTCCAAATAAGGGGGAAGAGAGATAAATAAAAATAAAATAAAATCACCTTATTACCAAATCTGATCTGGAGTTGTGAACCGAACATTACGTAGATTTTGTTTATAGTAGTATGATAGTATTCTATCTGATAATTAAGGAAGATGTAATAGACTGATGATGGAATGATACTATCCCAAATTTTTAAATTCTAATGAAATAAGGGATCTAGAATATGATTATCAATATCTGATAAATCTACTTGCAAAGGAATTTATAGGAAACGTGTATTAAGAAAAATAACTCATGACCAAATAATTCTTATCTCAGGAATGAAAATTTGTTTACAATTGGAAATCAATCAGTATATTTGTCTATGTTAAATATAAACAGAATAAAGAAGAAAAACAGAAAGATAATTTCAGTCATTGCAGAAAAAGGAAATCATTTAATACAATGACACATACATGATGAAAACTCTTAAGCAAACTAATAATATAAGGGTACTTTCTCAAGTTAACAATAAATATTTTAAAACTTACAACTAACATCATACTTAATGGCAAAGATTGATCGTGTTGCCCCTAAAACTAGAAACAAAGAAAAGTTATTTTTCTAACCACTCGGATCAAAATTGTGCTGCAATATATAACCAGAATATAAAACAAGAAAAATAAATGAAAGACACATATTTCAGGAATGAAGAAATACAATTGTTTCTTTTTTTTGAAACAGAGTTTTTTAATTTACTTTTGAAGGAGTATTTGATGAGATAGTTTGATGCTATTTTTCTAAGTTGTGAGAATGATTTTGAGTGTGATTTTTAAAAAGAATCAAGATCTTTTACAAATATTTGCAGATACAGTGTTATTTTGCCTAAATTTACTTCGCATTATTAAAGTTGTGATGCTGAGGGCTTTAGAACAGTGCCTGGGAACATATGAAACAAGACTGGTAATTAGTGTATAATGGTAGTAGGTGGTTGATGGCATACGGACAACCATTATTATCAATTCATTATCAATATTATTACATTATCATTTTTATCACTTATATATATTCTTGAATTTTCCATTATAAAAAGTTTAAAATGTAAAGAAAAAGAAAATATGCTGACAAAGATGCATAAGGTAAATAAAAATAGAAGTCAAAAAAGGCAAACTGAATTCAAGGTTCAAAGTTAGATTAGAGAGTGTTGACCTAAGTAAAGCTCATTTTCGTTTTATAAAGGTAGATTCTGTATTCTTTTATTTTATTTTGGAGAAACACACACACACACACACACACACACACACACAGACACACAGACACACACACCCTTGAGATCCACCTCTTAAAAAATGTGTAAGTTAACAATACAGTAATGTGAACTATAAATACAATGTTGCACAGTAGATCTATAAAACTTTTTCATCTTGAATAATCAAAGCTTTATACAATGTGATCAGCAAATCTCCATTTCCTCATACCCCTTCCCCTGGCAACAATGACTCTGCTTTCCAGTCTGATTGATGGATTTGGCTACTTTAGATACTTCATGCAAGTGGGATCATGCAGTTTTGTCCTTCTCTCACTGGCTTATTTCATTCAGCATAAAGTAAGCAGGGTTCATCTATGTTGTCACATATGATAGGATTTTTTTCTAAGGGCGAGTAATATACCACATTTTATTTATTCATTAATCCATCAATGGGCATTTAGATTGCTACCACATCTTGGTTATTGTGAATACCGCTGTGATGAGCATAGGAGTACAAATCTCCATTTCAGACACTGTTTTAAATTTTTTGAATAAATACTCAAAATAAGGATTGCTTGATCTTATGATAACTCTATTTTTATTTTCTAGAGGTATCTTCAAATTGTTTTTCATAGTGGCTGGAATATTTTTACATTCCCACCAACAATGTAAAGGGGTACCTATTTTTCCACCTTTTTGCTAACACATTTCTTTTTAATTTACTTTACTTATAATGGCTATCCTGACAAGTTTGAAGTGACATCTCATTGTGGTGTAGACTGCATTTTCCTCAACAATAATGTTGAGCATCTTTTCAAATACCTATTGGCCATTTGTATGTCTTCTTGAGAAATACATGTTCAAGTCTTTTGGCCATTTTTAATTGGGCCATTAATTACGTTTGCATTGAATTATGTGAATTCCTTATATATTTGGGATATTAATTCCATATTAAATATGTAATTTGCAAATATTTTCCACCATTCTGTAGGTTTCATTTTGTTGATTGTTTCCTTTTTTGTGCAGAAGCTATTTGGCCTGATGTAGTCCCAGCTATCTATTTTGTTGTTGCTGCTGCTTGTGTGTCTAGAAATTGTACAATTTCTAAGCTTACATTTAAGTGTCTAATTAAAATGAATTTTTATGTATAATGTAAGATATGGGTCATATTTTGTATTTTTGCCTGTGGCTAACTGAAGTATCATGCCTGGACCAAGCAGCTGTAAAAGAATAAATGTCCCTTTTTCAGTTTCTTCCATCAGAAGAAAATATGATAGGTACTGTTTCTGCAAAATTACCTGAATGAATCAGCTTGATTTATATCATCAGCTTAAGACTAGAGATCCTGCTGAAGTTGTGGCAGGTGCAGTTGTGACAGCAAAGACAGGAGCATTTTTCAATAGTCTTTTTATGAGCCAATTTGGTATAATCATGGATTGGCCAGAGGTGGCTATAGATTAAGACTATCTATGTGCAAATACATATCTATGTGTTGGAAACTCTACTGTTAAAAGAAAATTAAAAATTTAACACTTCAAGCATGTGTACTTGTATTGCAACAGCAGCATTATAATAAATTCAGTCTGTTTATAATTAAAGCTCTATGAGATTTTATTACCTTAGTAGGTTTTTGACTGAGAAACGAATATTTTGACTGAGAAGGATGAAAAGTGGCCTAGAACATTAAAAAGGGATTTTCCTGGGAAAACTACCAGCACGGGACTTTGAATGAAAGTCAATAATTATTTGAATTTTGCTTGGCCAGTTCTCATTTTATGACCATGTACATATTTTAATATTTTTAAAATAGTTATGTATTATAACTTATGGTCCATAAGTTATTTTTGTTATGGTCCATTTGAAAATTACACTAATGTTATGGATACTTTCAAAGGGAATTGAATAAGCACATAAAATTATTTAATTCAAACATGAAAATATATATTATCTTGGTAGTGATTTATAAAATGCTAACAAAAGAAAAGTTACAATATATAGAAAAACATCTTAAAATTATTTATTTTTTGATAGTCATTGTATTATATTCAAATGTAACTAAAATTGCGTCTAAATAAATTTGGATTGTTGGCATTATTTTTTTTTTGTTCGTGATATCATTTACATACTTCATATGTTGAGAAGATATTTTAAAATACTGATAAAATTTAAAGAATATCATTTTCCCCTTTAGAGAGAAATTATATTTCTATTACATTTTGATCTCCTATATCAAGACTAATTACAAATAAACTAATTAAACTTTTCTTATCAATTCTTCATATTGAATATTGAGATTAATGAATGTACTGAAAAAAATGAGAAGGTGGAAACTAAAAAGCCAGGTACAATTGAAAACAATTTATTTAATCCAAATATTTAAACTTTAATATTATTGTATTTTAACTTTTATCCAATATTTATTTCTTTTTTATATTATCAGTACACAACAAAATAAATCTAAAAATAATAATGTGTGATATAATTCATGCACTATTTTCTTTTTTTTTTTGAGACAGAGTCTCACTCTGTTACCCAGGTTAGAGTCAGTGGGACAGTCTTGTCTCACTGCAACCTCCACCTCCCAGGTTCAAGAGATTCTTCTGCCTCAGCTTCTCGAGTAGCTGGGACTACAGGCACGTGTCACCACGCCTGGCTAATTTTTGGTAGAGACGGGGTTTCACCCTATTGGCCAGGCTGGTCTTGAACTCCTGACCTTGTGATCTGCCCACCTCGGCCTCCCAAAGTGCCGGGACTCAGGTGCTCCCAGCCCATCATTTTCTATTTTGGTGGCCCCATTAATAAGCATCAATGTGGTAAACTTTATTTTAAAATGCATGGCTCATATACACTAACAATATTTCTATGCACAAATATTTTATTTTACTAATTTTTCATACCACCTAGGCCTTCTTTATATCTTTTAATCTCTAATAGCATTTTGCTAATTATTTCAAAGTCCTATAAATACCTTTTCAATTGTGGTCTCTAGTGCTATATAGAAAAAGTTGTAAAGTTAAAACAAGGAGACACCAAAAGAGAAAGATCTTTTTTTTCAACTTTTATTTTAGGTTCAGAACTTACAGGTGAAGGTTTGCCACATGGATAAATTGTGTGTCACTGACATTTGGGGTACAAATAATCCTGTCACTCAGGTAGTGAACATAGCACCTAAGAGAGAGGTAGTTTTTCAAACCTTGTCCTTCTTCTACCTTTTACCCTCTAGTAGTCTCATGTAACTATCGTGCTCATCTTCATGTCTACAGGTACTCAATGATTAATTCTCACTTATAAGTGATAACAGGTGATATCTGGTTTTCTGTTCTTGCATTAATGCACTTGTGATAGCGACCTCCAGCTGCATCTATGTTGCTACAAAAGACATGATTTCATAGCTGTGTAGTATTCCATGGTGTATAATATGTACCACATTTTCTTTATCCAATCCATCATTGATGGGCATCTAGGTTGATTCTTGGTCTTTTTTCGTTGCTCTTGGGAATTCTGCTACGATGAACATATGAGTGCGTGTGTCTCTTTGGTAGGATGATTTATTTTCTTTTGGGTATATATCCAGTAATTTAATTGCTGCATCAAATAGTAGCTCTGTTTTAAGTTCTTTGAGAAATCTTTAATCGGCTTTTCACAATGGCTGAACTAATTTACATTCCCACTAAGAGTGCATAAATGTTTCCAGAAAAGTTGTTCTTATGGAGTGAAGTGTGCTTAGGTTTATTTCTCTTAAGAAATAACCATTCTCTGATCTCTGACTTGGCACAATCTTTGAAAATATGAAAATCAGTAAGTAAATAAATAACTAAATATGTAGATATTAAATATGCATGCATATATGACTATATATTCACCAACTCATGTATATAATTATATATGTATATGTTTCTTAATAGAAAATTTAATTGTGTAATATTTGAGACACTGTACATAACCATTTGTTCCTTAGAGCAACTCTATTAAATTTTTGGCATTATCTCAATGTAGAAATTAGTAAGTTTAGATTCAGCGAACGTCAATAATTTCTCTGAACTTCTTTCAATACTAGACAGCAATAAAATTTTGCATGTATTTTGTGCCTATATCCACTAAATTAAATTTTGCCATAGAAACTACTAACATTATGTACATTTAAAGTAAAGACTTTTAAAATGTTTAATTTATTAAAACAAACTTAAAAGCAATATATTGTGGACCAACATCTTTACATAGTGACCAAAATACCATATGGTTATTTGCATAATATTGTGTTTTCTTTATACGAAACCATAATTTCATTGGTATTAATCCTAATAAGCATTTTTCTAGGCTACATTACAGTTCATAACATAATTTCCTAAATAAACCTCTTGTCACATAGCATGGTACTTCAGTGATGAATAGATCAATATCTGGTGACCACATCTCTTTTTTTCTGAGATATGGTCTTTTTTCTATCAAGAGGTATATATAGAAACAAAGTGCCTTGGGCTGATTTATACACTGTACATAGTTTGTTTCATCCAAGTGTAAAGCAAAAACTTTGTAGCCAGACAAATGTGATAGTAATTGGGTGATGCCCAACATGTTGTCTGATAAAAGAGTTTTGCCAACAGCTCATATTGCTTTTTCTCCGTGCCTGATATTTGTCATAACGTTTGCAGCTATTTTTTAGAAGCTTTAGAGCAAGTGTAGCATAACTTTCTTCCCCTAATCTAACAATGCAACTTTCCATTATGTCTCAGTGTTTATGGTCTCTTCTCGGCATTCAGTAATGTAATTCATCGGTTTTAAGCTTGTATGTGTTATTTTGTGCTTATTCTATATAAAACTACAAATTGCTTTCTTAGAGCACGGGAAATAGTGCTGCTTTGAAAATATGAAACTTTTGTGGCTTCATGCCACTATTTTTATGGTGCCAACAAAAGGCACTAGGATCTGGAACAAATGTTCTTCAGGTCAATTAAGTTCTTTTTCTCCATATTTTCATTGTCAGGGCTTTTTTTACATTTTTTGGGGGGTGTGGGTGATTTGGCAACTTTTTATAGCCATGGTCTTCATTATCTCTGTAGACCTTGTAGTTCCATTAACTGTTTTAAACTCGTGATGTTATTTTTGTTTTCTTTTGACGTTGTGTTATATTTTCCATAGCTAATTTCATGCTGTCATGAAGCATGGCTGAATCCTGGTCTTGGTGAGTTGAAATTACAGTACAGCACGATAAGAGTAAAAACCAATTAAACTCTAACAGATATAAACTGGCCTAAGACTCTCTTAGTCATTTGGGCTCCTATAACAGAATACTATAGACGATTTAAACAAACAACAATAACAATAACAAAATTTACAGTTGTGGAGATGGGAAGTTCAAGATTTGAGTGCTGGGTAGATCAGTTTCTGGTGAGGGTTATCCTCCTGGTTCTCAGATGACCTTATTTTTGTGTTCTCGTGGGCTGGAAAGAGGAAAGAGAAAATACAGCTTCCTCTTTTACATCTCTTTTACAAGGGTTCTAATCCCATTTTTGAGGGCTCTACCAGCACCTAAAGGCCCTACCTCTAAATACCATCACATTTGGGTTTTGGCTTTAACTTAAGAATTTTGTGTAGACACATACCTTCAGTCCATAGCAAAGAACAAGTAAACAGTGTAGTTATTTTAGGGCAAGTGCAGCCTTTGATGAGATGATCTAATTGTTACACAATTCCTATGAAAATTATTTGGCTTTTATTTCAAATGGTGAAATATAGACAAGAATTTTTTCATCATATTGTCCTTCAAAATGGCAAAATATCTTCATACAATGTCATAGAGCATTGAATACTACAAGCAGTCCAAAGATAATATTTTGAGATCATACAGGCTAATTTTAATGATATATTAAGTCTTCACATATTCCATTGTACCATGAAAATATGAAATGGTAGGAAAAGTTACAACACTAATGAGACTAAAAGTGTTATCAAACTGAATGTTTCTATGTAGAGAGAAATATTACCATTCCATTAGATCTACTAATTTTCTCAGTAACAACCAGTGAGTTTATGTCCTTCTTTAGTAAATGAGATTAATGTATTTCTGATGTAGCTTAAAGTAAACCAAGAAAACGATTCAGCAAGCTGTAACCTGTGGCCAGAGAGATGATCAGTGCTGCTACAATATGCATTATGACAAATGCCATTAATTAAAAACTTTAAAAAATCATTAAAATATATTTATTATTACTCTGTTTAACAAAACTAAATTTATATCTTAAATGACTAGCCTAAGTCATCAGTCAGATCTCATAATTTTTTGTCTGTGCCTAAAGTTTATATGGTACTAGCATTTGAAATATATTAAAACTATACATTCAGAAAAAATTAGCAGTGCTTCAAAACTTCTGTTAGTTATCTAAATTACCAAGTATCAAATTGGAGATTCCCTGTGATTATGAAGAGACATTATAAGAACTGTAAGTTCCCCAAATCTCTATTTTGTGCTATTTAGTCTGTTTTGGAAAAATCCTGTACTATATGGAAAAATTTCAGCCTGATTAGTTAATTCATAAATGTCATAGCGGATTTTACCAGAAGTTATCATTTTACATATAATAGATAAAATAAATATTTGTACTATATGTGATATGCATCATAGCATTTCAGTGATATTTTTCACGTAATATAACATCAGCACAGAGGCACATTCCTATAATCCAAGCACTCTGGGAGGCCAAGGTGGGTGGGTCACCTGAGGTCAGGAATTCAAGACCAGCCTGGCCAACATGATGAATGAAACCCCGTTTACCAAAAATACAAGAAATAGCCGGGTGTGGTTGTGTGCACCTGTAATTCCAGCTGCTTGGGAGGCTGAAGCAGGAGAATTGCTTGAAACCGGGAGGCAGAGGCTGCAGCGATCCAAGATGGTGATACTGTACACCAGCCTAGGTGACAGAACAACACTCTGTCTCAAAGTAATAATAATATAAAATAAAAATATTACCAAGTAGTTTGCATATTCCCTATTTACATAAATATCCAAATAATTCAGTTTTTATTATTAGAAAAAGCTAGGTCTTTTTCAAGAAAAAGTGATGAAATTGTAATGTAGTAATAGAGTTTAAAATATATTTAAACTATTTTGGTGAAATTATTTCATAAAAATAATATTGTTCCTAAAACAACATTGCAAAAATATCCATATGCACACACACACACACATAGACACACAGAAAAACTGTGAAATTGCCTGGTTTTTATGGCCTTTGAGACAGCTTCACAATCTCCTTAGCTATAGGCAGGGTATTATTAGTTACACATGAACATTATTTATTTTATTTATTTAGTTAGTTTTACCAAAAACAGAGTTTTATCATGTTTCCAAGGCTGGTTTAGAATTCCTGGGTTCAAATTATCCACCCACCTTAGCCTCCCAAAGTGCTGGGATTACAGGCATGATCTGTTGCCCCTGGCCATAATTTCTCTATTTAATTGTATATTTTTCTGTGAGTAACTAAATAAAAATATAGTTAGAAAGAGGTCAGTTAAATATTGACATTAAACTGTTTATTTTTCTCGTCATAGTAATAATGTTTACATGTTTGTAGAATGACAATTGTGAATATTCTCTATCATTCCAAAGTTTAAATCATTTACTCTTATAATTGTTTTTAATAGTACTATTCCCTTTTAATTTATTTTAATTTCAAGTGAAGAGGGCAAATATCAGTTTATTGAATATTGTTGAATTGGAGTCTAATAAAGGCTTTGAACAATTTCATAGGTTATGAACAATATTTTCTACTTTCCCTATACACTTCATGTATTTGAATTTGTACCACACAGACTACATTTATTACTAATTTATATTTTTTGTATTCTAGCCTATCCTCAGAGATGAGTTCACCTACTTTTGAGGATGTTTTCTTATTTCCATTTAAATATTAATAAATACGTGAAAAGAAAATATACATATTTCTATTGCTATTTATTTGTGGGTACAAGTGCAGATTTCTTATGTGCCTATATTGTGTCATGGTGAAATCTGGGCTTTCA
The DNA here is from genome assembly GCA_036589455.1 of Ateles fusciceps. Lineage (NCBI taxonomy): Eukaryota > Metazoa > Chordata > Mammalia > Primates > Atelidae > Ateles > Ateles fusciceps. Next base: position 6,754,384 of record JAZHEH010000174.1, on the reverse strand, counting down.
GGGTACTCCTTACCTGAATGGTGAGTACAGTACACTATACTCAACAGGTAATGTTTTAACCCTCACACCCCCTCCAGACTTTCCACCTTTAGTAGTTTCCAATGTCTATTATTCCACTATGTATGTCCATCTGTACCCATTCTTTAGTTCCCACTTATAAGTGAGATCATATGGTATTTGACTTTCTGAGTTATTTCACTTAAGATAATGGCCTTCAGTTCTATCCTTGTTTTTACAAAAAGAAATGATTTCACTCTTTTTTATGAATGTATGGTATTCTATGGTTTATATCCCATATTTCTTTTATCCAATCCTCTATTCATGGAGATTTAAATTCACTCCATATTTCTGCTATTGTGAATAATCTTGCAATCAATACAAGTGCAGGTGTCTTTTTGATATAATTTATTTCCTTTGGGTAGATAACCAGTAGAGGAGTTGCGTGATAAAACAGTTGTTCTATTTTTAGTTCTTTGAGAAACTTCTATACTGTATTTCATAAAGGTTGTTCTAATTTACAGTCTTGCCAGCAATTTGTAAGCATTTATTTTCTCCACATCCTTACCAACATCTGTTGATTTTAAAATTTTTAGTACTAGCCATTCTCAGTAGTGTAAGATAGTATCTCATCATGGTTTTAAATTGTATTTCCCTGATGATTAGTGATGTTGAGCATTTTTTCATATGTTTGTTGGTTGCTTGTGTGTCTTCTTTTGAAATATGTCTGTTCATGTACTTTGCCCAACTTTAATGAAGTTGTTTTTTCTTTGTTGAGTTGTTTGATCTCCTTGTAGATTCTGGATATTAACACTTTGTTGAATGCACAGTTTGAACAGTTTTTCTCCCATTCTGTAGGTTTCCTGCTTACTCTGTTGATAGTTTCTTTTGCTGTACAGAAGCTTTTTATTTCACTAAGTCCTATTTGTCCATTTTGTTGTTGTTTTTGCATTTACTTTTTAGGACTTGGTCATAAATTCTTTGCTTATGCTGATGTCCATGAGTTTTTTCTATGTTTTCTTCTAGGATTTTCATAGTTTTTAATTATACATTTAGGTCCTTATCTTTTGTTAACTTTTGTATATGGTGAGAAGTATGGGTCCAGTGTCATTCTTCTGCATATGGCTGATTTTCCCAGAACCACTTATTGAATAATGTTTCATTTCTCCATTGTATATTTTTGCTCACATAGTAGAAAATTAGTTGGTTGCAGCTATATAGCTTTATTTGTATGTTCTCTATTCTTCCCATTAACCAGTTATCTTTTTCATAGCAGTACCATGCTGTTTTGGCTACTGTAGCCTTGTAGGAAAATTTTAAGTCAGGAGATGTAATGTCCTCAGCTATGTTCTTTTTGCTTTTACCTTGGCTATTCAGGCTTCTTTTTGGTTTCACATTAACTTTAGGATTGTCATTTCTAACTTATAAATGTGAAAAATGACATTTGTAATTTGATAACAATGTCATTGCATCTCTAGATTGCTTTGGGCAGTACATTCATTTAAATGATATTGATTTGTCCAATCTTTGAGGATGGATGTTTCTTTATTTGTTTCTGTAATGTATGATTTATTTCATCAGAGTTTATAGTTCTCCTTATAGAAATATTTAGACTCCTTGAGTAAATACATACCAGATATTTTGAACATTTTTGTAGCTATTATATAATTGGGATTTCCTTTTTGATATGATCCTCAGATAGATGGTTATTAGTGTATAGAAATGGTACTGATTTCTGTATGTTAATTTTGTATCCTGGAACTTTACTGAATTCATTTATCAAATCTGAGTTTTTTGGTGGAGTCTTCAGATTCTTCAAGATATAAGATCATATCATCAGCAAACAGGGATAATTTGACTTCCTCTTTTCCAATTCAGATGACTTTTATTTTCACTTGTCTGATTTCTCCCTTAAGTACTTCCATTAATATGTTGAATAGGAATAGTAAAAGTGGGCGGTTGGGCTCAGTAGCTCACACCTGTAATCCCTGCACTTTGGGAGACTGAGGCGGGTGGATCACAAGGTCAAGAGATCAAGACCATCCTGGCCAACATGGTGAAACCCCATCTCTATTAAAAATATAAAAGTTAGCTGGGCGTGGTGGCATGCACCTTTGTCCCACCTACTCAGGAAGCTGAGGCAAGAGAATCGCTGGAACCTGGGAGGTGGAGGTTGCAGTGAGCCAAGATTGTGCCACTGTACTCCAGCCTGGGGACAGAGCAAGACTTCATCTCCAAAAAAAATAAATAAATAAAATAAAGTGGGCATCCTTGTCTTCTTGTCTTGTTCCAGTTCTTAGAAAGAATGCTTTTATCTTGTCCTCATTATGTATGCTTATGATTTTCTCATACATAGGCTTTATTATGTTAAGGTATGTTCCACTGATCCTTAACTTCATTAAAAAGTTTTATTGTGATGGGATGCTGCATTTTTTCAAAAGCATTTTTTATGTCTACTGAGATGACCACATGTTTTTTCTTTTTAATTCTGTTTATTTGATGCATCACATTTATTTATTTGCATATGTTGAACCATTCTTGCATTTCTGGAATAAATCCCACCTAATCATGGTATATTCCTTTGTCATATGCTGTTGGTAGTATTTTGCTAGTATTTGCTAGTATTTGATTGAGAATTTTGGTCTATGTTCACAGGGATATTGGTCTGCAGTTTTTGGTTGTTGTGTCCTTATTTAGTATTAAGATGATACTGGCCTTGTAGAATGAGTCAGGGAAAGTGTACCTGTTCTTAATTTTTAAAAAATAGATTCAGGTATGTCTTCTTTTGTAAAGTGTCTGTTCATAAAAAAATAAAATAAAATAAAATAAATAAAAAATAAAAATAAAAAATAGATTCAGGAGGATTAGTAATAGTGCTTCTTTGTATGTTTGGCAGAATTCCTCTGTGAATACATATGGTCCTGGACTTTTTTGTTTGCTTTTGTTGGGAGATTTTAAAATTACTGATTCAATCGTGTTCCTCATTATTGAACTGTTCAGGAGGAGTTCTGTCTCTTCCTGATTCAACCTTGGGAGGACATGTGTTTTCAAGAATTTACTACTTCCTCTAGGTTTTCTAGTTTGAGTGCACAGGGTTGCCTATAGCAGTATCTGACAGCCTTTTGTATTTTCCATACTATCAGGTGTAATGTCTCCTTTTTATTTCTAATTTTGGTACTTATTTGGATCTTTTCTTTTTTGAGAGCAATCTAGCTAGTGGTTTATCAAATTTGTTTATCTTTCTGAAAAACTAACTTTTAATTTTTTGTTGACTCTTCTAGTGTTTTTGATCTCTTATTTAGATCTGTTTTGATTGTTACTTTTTCTTATGATAACATTGTGTTTGATTTTCTCTTGGTTTCTAGCTCCACGATGTGCAACATTAGGTTGTCAATTTCTGATCTTTCTACATTTTTGATTCAGAGATTTAATGCTATAAACCTCCCTCTTAGCACTGCTTTTCCTGTATCCCACAGGTTTAGGTATGTTATGTTTTCATTTTCATTTGTTTCAAAAAAATTAATGTTCACCTTCATTCCTTTGTTGAGTTAGTGATTTTTCAGGAGCATGCATAGTTTCCAGAGCATGTATGGTTTCTAAAGTTTCTCTGTGTATTGATTCTTAGCTTTATTTAATTGTGGTCTGAAACATACTTAATATAATTTTAATTTTTAAAACATTTCTTAAGTTGTGTTTTGTGGCCAAACCTGTTATCTATATTGAAGAATTTTCCATGTGCTGATGAAAATAATGTGTATTCTGTAGTTGTAAGATAAAATGTTCGGTAATGTCTGTAAAGTCCATTTGGTCTAAAATCCAATTTAATGCCAATGTTTCTTTGTTAATTTTCTAAATTGGTGATCTGTCCAGTACTGTGAGTAAAGCTTTTGGTTTATTTTGTCTAATTTCGGAGTGCAGTGACATAATCTATGCTGACTGAAATCTCTACCTACTGGGCTCAGGTGATCCCTCTCAACCTCATGAGTAGCTGGGACTATTGGTGTGTACCACCACACCTGGCTAATTTTTTGTTGTTCTTGTTGTTGTTGTTTTTATAGAGATGGGGTTTTACCATTTTGCCCAGCTTGGTCTTGAACTCCTCAGTTCAAGCAATCTGCCAGCCTCAGCTTTCTGAAGTGCTGGGATTAGAGGTGTGAGCCACCACATCCCACCTGAGTAAAGTTTTAACATCCCCCACTATTAATGTATTTTGGTCTCCCTTAGTTTAAATCTAGTAATATTTGTTTTGTGAAATTTGGTGTCCTGATGTTAAATGCATACATGTTTAGAATTGTTATATCTTTTTACTGAATTGATCTCTTTATCATTGTATAATAACCTTTTTTTTATTTTTTTAATGTTTTGATATAAAGTTGTTTTACTTTGTAGCTAATTCTAGTCACTTTCGATTTGTGTTTGTGTGTAATATTTTTTCATCTTTACTTTTAGTCTATATGTGATTTTATGGATGATGTGAGTAATATGGTTTGGGTCTGTGTTCTCAACAAAATATGCGAAATTGTGATCTGAGTATTGGAGGGTGAACCTAGTGGCAGCTAATTGGATCATGTGGATAGTTTCTAATGGTTTAGTGTCATCCCCCTAGTACTGTCTTGTGATAGAGTACTCATGAGTTCAGGTTGTTTGAAAGTGTATATCATCTCCGTCTGCTCACTCTCCCTCTCCTACACCAGCCACGTAGGACTTGCTGGCTGCTTCTTTGCTTTCCACCATGATTGTAAGTTTCCTGAGACCACCCCATCCACACTTCTTGTACAGCCTGTGGAACCATGAGCCAATTAAACCTCTTTCTTTTGTAAATTGAGAACAGAATAATACAGTGAGTTTCTTGTAAGCACCATCAAGTTGGTTCATTTTTTTAAAACTGTTTTACCAATATGTATCTTATGTGTGAGCATTTCATCCATTTACATTCAATATTAATATTCACATACAAGACTTTGTTCCTGTCATAATGTTGATTGTGTTCAAGTTATTGTAAAAATTTTTTGTTTTGTTCTTCTTCTCTGCCTTTTTGCTTTTGTGGCTTTACAAAATTTGGTCTTATTGACATTTGATTTATTTCTCTTTCTTCTTTGTGTAATTGTTTTATGTGAACTATGAGTTTTATATCTCCATGTGTTTTTGTGTAGGTGGATATTGACCTTTCATTTATATATTTAGGACCTCATTGAGTACTTCCTGTCAGGCTGGTCTAGTGGTGACAAACTCTCAGCATTTGATTTTCTGGAAGGGCTTTATTTATCCTTTGTGAAACTTGTATGGTATAAAATTCTTGGTTGACTTTTTTGTTTCTGCACTTCAAAACACCATTTAATTCTCTTCTGTCCTATAATGTTTCTGCTGAAAAGTTGGCTGTTAGTCTCATGGGATTTTCTTTATGGGTGACAAGACACTTTTCTTTTGCTAATTTTAATATCCTGTCTTTACTTTAACTTGATATGTTTTGAATATAATATGCTGTAGTGGATTCCTTTTTGCAATGAATTTTCCTGGGGATCCCTGGGCCTCCTGTATCTGTATGTTTAACTGTCTTGATAGACATGAAAAGTTTTCATTGATTATTTTCTTGAATTTTTTTAAAAAACATTTTTATATTTCTTCCCCTTGGGAATACTGATAAATAAGTTTTGTCACTTTATAAAGTTCTAGATATCTTTAAAGCTTTGTTGATTCTCCTTTTTCTTTATTTTTGTATGAGTGAATTATTTCAAAAGTCCTATCTTCAAGATGTGATATTCTTTTTTTTCTTCTTGGTCTAGTGTATTATTGAAGGTTTCAAATGTATTTTTCTGTTTACTTCAATTAGTTGTTTTAGTTCTAGTACTTACCCTTTTTTAAAAAAAAAGATAGCTATCTCATTAGTAAATTTCTCCTTCATTACCTAAATTGATTTTCTGATTTCTTTTTATCAATGTTTTTAGATTTCTCTTGCATCTCACTGAACTTCTTTAAAATCAATACTTTGAATTCTTTATCTGGCATTTCAAGGAATTATTTTTAATTGGGATCTATTGCTGGACAGTTATAGCCCTTGATGATATTATATACCCCTGCTTTTTCATGTTTCTTAAGTCTTTCCATTGATATCTGCATATATAGATGTAGCAGTTCCTCATTCCATTATTTAAAAATTTTTTTTGTAAGGAAAAATATTTTCTTGAAGATGTGCATATGTCATTTGGTAAGATATCTTGCCTTTGATTCTGGGTGACTGAAGTAGTGTGATCTTTGTGTGATTTATTTGGCAGTACACAGGGTCAGTGCTCTCTTGGATGTCCTCAGTGACTTAGGGTCCAGTTAATAGTTGAGGTTTTGGTAAAATTTAGCTGAGGACATGGGTGTCAACTTGCGAGCCAGTCTTTGGCCCCAGTGCTGAAAGCAGTGGGGTAAATCTCTCTGTTTTCAAGTCTCAGAGCAGTTTACACTGGCTGTAGTCTTAGTGGGTCCTGGAGGGCTGATTCTTGGGCCTTCAAGTGGCGTGCTAAGAAGTTAGCAGTGGGAATGGTGGGCCCAGCATGTGAGTGGCTTCTTAGGTCACTGAGAAGCTGGTGTGGTGTTAATGATGGCAGCAGTAATGGTGGAGCAGCTCACTGGGACTCAAGTGGTCCATACTTTTGTTGCTAGAAGCTAGATGTGTTGGAAATGCTAGTTCACAAACCCACAGCTGCCCATAGCGAGGCAATGAGTATTGTCTTAAGTGTGCTTAGAAGAGCTTAGTCTCCCCCTGTCTGTCTTCCAGTTGGGTAGTGGATGTAGCTGCATCACCTTAAACTCATAGTGAAAATGAGGCATAGGCAAACATTAAACTCTCAAAATGTTACTGTGGGAACAGAGAAGGCTGAATCTCTACCAGGCAAACAACCTGAGCAATAAGCTGTGGAGAATGTGGTGCATTAATGTCTCAGTGTCAACAGCAGTCTGTTGCAGGTCAGTGGGTCTTATCATAGGGATATGGTTTGGTTTTGTGTCCACACCCAATCTCATCTTGTATTGTATTGACCATCCGTCAAAACAGGAAACTGGTTGGAGGTGATTAGATCATGAATATGGTTGATCCCATGCCTTTCTTGTGGTAGTGAGGGAGTTCTCATGACAGTCGATTATATCAAACACCGCATGTTCTCACTCATAGGCGGGTGTTGAACAATGGGAACACATGGACACAGGGAGGGGAGTATCACACACTGGGGTCTGTCGGGGGGGGAAAAAGGGGAGGGATAGTGGGGGGGTGGGGGAGTTGGGGAGGGATAGCATGGGAAGAAAGGCCAGATATAGGTGATGGGGAGGAAGGCAGCAAATCACACTGCCATGTGTGTACCTATGCAACAATCTTCCATGTTCTTCACATGTACCCCCAAACCTAAAATGCAATAAAAAATAAAAAATAAAAATAAAAAATAAAAATAAAAAAGTGTTTGGCAATTCCCACTTCACTCTCTCTCTCCTGTCACCTTATGAAGAAGGTGCCTCCTTCTCCTTTGCCTTTCACCATAATTGTAAGTTTCCCAAGGCTTTGCCACCCATGCAGAACTGTGAGTCAATTATATCTCTTTTGCTTATAAATTGCCTAGTCTTAATTAGTATCTTAAAGCAGTATAAAAACATACTAATTCACCTAGATATGCATAGGATAGTCTGGTTTCTCTGTCCGTCCTTGGCCTGGGTGGTGTCTGTAGCTGCATGTCTGCCTAAACTCAGGCCAAGAGTAGGATGCAGGTCAGTGTTAAACTCAAAATTGTACCCTGGGCCTGGGACTAGAGGGAAGGGTCCCTTATAGACAAGCAGCATGGGTAAGAAGCTGTGGGGTGTGTGGTCTTCTTACATCTCAGTCTCAACAGCAGCCCAGAGCAAGCAGGCAGAGACCCTTCTATAGATACATAAGGGCCCCTCGTCTTCCCTCTCCTTCCTTGGAAAAGCACAGAGGCAGCAACCATGTCTGTAGAGTCCCAGTTTCAGGGTTCTCACAATGGTTGCAAACTGATACTGCTCCAGGTTCAGATGCCTGTGGAATTCTATATGAGTTCTATTTCAATGTCTCTGGGCAATCCTTAGGCAACTCCATATACCAGGCCTGAGACTTTACTGGGTCAAGCATTTCTTCCACTGCAAAGACTGTAAAATTACAGTTTGAAGCATTGAGGTTTCTTTTGCACTGTTTCTGCATATCCAGGAGCATCTCCTGGCTCTGAGTCAGTTCCCAGGTAGGCAAGCTGCTTTGAATCCTCTGCGTACTTATTTCTGGTGCTTTCAGTCTCTTCTCTGGTGAATCCTAGCATTCTTTTCTAAATAATCTCTTCTAAATGTGATTATCTGCTTACTATTCATTTTTCTCTTCATGGAGGGGGCACATACCACTTCCATCTATCTTGATTTCACCCCTAAAAATATTTTTCTAATAAAATCGGCCTTATAAATCTATAGTACTTGATTATATATTTCATAGCATGGTAAAATTTCTTAATTATAATTTATTTGAGAATGCAACTTATATAGGTAACGAATTAAACATTTGAAGAATTTGAGATATTTACATTTATTTAGCAAGGCACTTTTTACTTTGGTGTTGCCTTTCCTTCTACCACTTTAGACATCAGCTACAGATTTGATGGACGCATCTCATGTCTTCTGCAACATCTAATCTCACGTTTTTGCCATGTGTCTCAAATTTCTTGATTTGTGATTTTCTCTAAAGCTGCACGAGTCCCCTTAGCCCACCAAGAAGGCATTTCAAGAGGACAGAGTATAATTCATCTCCAGTGATATCCCTTAATCTTTTTTTACTTTTCTGTCTTACTCACCTCATTTTGTCAGTCCTGCTTTCAGACATCACCTCCAAAATCTCTTACCTGAAACCAAGTCTTTGTCTCAGCTTTTTTTATAGTAAAAATCAAATAAAGCCATTTGGTAGAAGTCAGGTGGTATGCACATGGACATACAATAGTATCATAATTAATAAGACTCTGGATTCAGATGAGATGTAAAAAAACATTAACAAGTAGTGGCCTCTAAGTAATTCCAAGACTTAAATGGTATGAGAAAACTGTAAAATATAACAATTGTGTTGTAAATTGTCTTTATTAAATCCCAGAATTGCATGAATATTCTGGATGAAGAGAAGGAGCCTTTCCATCATTCTTTTTAAGGAGTGCAGCCTCTTCTTGCTCAGTGAACATGCCAATTATCAGCTCAATAAAATGCCTTAAAAACACTATCTTTTATGATCAAGCTGTGCTTCCCACTCTTCTAATGCCTAGAGACCAATAACTATGGAAATGTAAGTTTCTATTTTGAGGTTAAATAACATTTTCATTGAAGAAATTGCAGAAGCAGACTAACATGACTAACAGGAACAGATTATAATGGGGGGGAATGGCAGCAATGGATCTTAAAGGTATAGGTAAAAATAGAGAGTTAGCAAAATATATGGCTGAATAAGGGAGAAAATAATTGGCATGGGGAATCTCTCCTTTGATTCAGCATTTAATATTCTGGTCAGATTAAATAGTACATGCCTAATATACTTCTTGGACACTCCTTGAATGTTAGACATTATGATAATGTCATAATAAATTGACTAGTACTCATATATTGGTATAGTAAATTGAAGTTAATATGCCCAAACTGTGTTGCTAGAACTTTGAAAAATATTGAGGATTGGGAATACGATAATTGATAAATTACATGAAACCAGAGGGCAAACTTTCCTATGCTCCTGAAAAGAGTTCAGAAAACATTCCTTTTACTAAAGACATAAGGTATATCACAATGTGTGAGTGGCACTGACAGCCACAAGAAGGATAGTAACAATGCCTTATCAGGTCATAGTTGATGGTAAGAGATGCCGCCTTTGGTCTGTGTTAACTTGATTTGTTTTTAAAAATCTGGAGCCAGTTGGTAGTACTTAAACATCAGCAGCAATGTTGTTTGCTACAAAACTGGTGGAAACATTGCTGTGGCAACTAGTATTTTTGACCTGTAGGGGTTTATGGCAACAACTAAAAGATTAAGCTATTTTTAGGAGAAGCATAGATTAGAAATATGATAGACTTGTATAAGGAAAGACAAATATAGCTAGACTTGTATATTTTTAAATATACAAAATATAGAAAGGAGTTTAAAATTTAAGTAGGAGAAATTATCTGGGGATAATGGCAGCAGTTTTTGAATGTCATTAAATTTCCCAGAAAAACATACAGAGTTAACTGAAAATAGCAAAATCAAATACCCATGGAAAATATATGCAACTAGATTTAGTTAAATAACCCCAGTGTTTGCTTGGAATGTCACAACCAAGTGATAAAATCTGGGCAGCTTAGAAAAAAAGAATTTCTTATCTCTCACTTCTGGAGACCAGATGTCTGAAATCAATGTGCTGGCAGGGACATGCTCCCATGACGTTTCATGGAAAGGGTTCCAGGCTCCTCTCTTACCTTCAGATAGCTTCAGTCATTCCTTGCTTGTCATTGGCTATCTTCTCCCTGTTTCTCTTTACATCATGTTTTCATTGTATGTTTACCTATTTCTGTTGACAAAATTTTCCCTTTTTATGAGGACATGAATCATATTGGGTTAAGGTGCACCCTAATGACCTTATCTTAATTGTTCATCTGCAAAGACTGTTTCTAATCAAGGTTACATTCATCAGTACTGAGGGTTGAGATTTCATCTTTCTGGAGTGAATTCAATCTATGACACCCAGAAATTATCAAATAAATGGGGTATGTACAAACTTCCTGCTGCTAAAAAATCTAATTATATGTATCAGGTACTTTGCTAGAGGAATCAGAAGAGTAGCAACAGACTCTTTCCAATAAGTTGGAAAATATCAGATTATCCAACATGTTCTTACTGACTAGGATGTGGTAAAATCTAAGCACAGAAACCAAAATTGACAGTATTTTTCAAAATCTAATTTATGGATATTTCAATGTGGTATGAGAGGTTTGGAAAAGGCAAACATCTACTTGGGAAAGCAAATTTTTGAAACTAGTAAACAAAAGCTCCTTTTGAGGACAAGGTCCTGCCCTGAAGAGTTACTGTTAGGGGTATAATCTAAATTGAACAGGACACCTGCAACAAGGGAAAAGAGGAGCAGCGAAACATAAAAAATGGGGGAATAAATCAGAGGAGGCAAATATCAGAGTGTTAAGATATATTTTTTATCACTTTTTACGAACAATTGAAAAGGCAACTCTAAGTCCCTGAAGCTAAAAAAGCAATTCTATTTTCCAATTCCTGTTAAAAGTGCAAAACAACTCATATCACCTAAACATAAGAAGCAGAAAAAGAATTGCAATTGAATCCTACAAAAATATATCGTTAGAAAAAAAGACCAAAAAAACATAATAAGGTCCCTATAGACAATGAGGGCTGATAACCACTGTATGTCCACAAAACAAGAAAACAAAACTCAAAGCAAAAATTGCACCTAACAAAGTAAAATATGAAAGAAAGACTTTATTCAAACCTATCACAATAAGATACATCAGCAGTGTAAATTCAGCTCCAAGGAAACAAAGGTCAGGTGAGTTTTATGAAATATTAGAAAATCTATATTTATCAATTGGCCTTACACACAGGAAAAGTAAACTTTCTCTTTTCTTTTTAACAGGAGAGAATAAACTAAATTACCAGCATGCCCGGAAAGAGAATTTAGTAAATAGACATTTATAAAGTTAACACATAGTCAATAGCTTTCATAAATAAAGGGAAATCCTTAACTTGATATTATATTAAAAGGGGATGCCCATTTATAATAGCAAAACTAAAAATCAAGTACCTAGGCATGAAATTGGAATTCAATATGGAATATTGACATATAAAAGAAGAAAATTACATATGTATCGATTCTTTCATCCAGCAATGCCACTTTCAGAAATTTAACCCAAATACAAGTGGCGCTACTAGAAAAAGATGTATGATCCAGGTTGTTTACTGTAATGTTAACAATAGCGAAATATTTAAAATGGAATGGATATTTATTAAGAGAAGATTGGTTGAATGTCTTTGGTATATCCATGCAATGGGAAAACATAATATGTGGCTATAAAATTGAATAAAGAATACACCTTTACTAGTACTTTTGACAACATTCAGGATAAATTGCTAAGAAACACAATGTAAAATTTAATATGAGTAGGATATTATCCTTTATATTAAAAATATGGATTTAAAATATAAATTAAAATAATAATAACAATGATGGAAGCCCAGAATTTGAAATTTATATTTTTAAAAATGCTTTGTTTTCTATATTTGGCTTTGGATCCATGTATACATCTCACACAAATATAAAATAAAATTAATATTCAAAACATCTATATTAAAAGCTGTATGAATCTAATAAATAAATTATTCAAGTAATAATATGCTGTTGTAAGGCCAGATGGCAATACAATGAAAAGATGAATATCACAAGTAACTTCAAAACACAGTAAATTGACAAATATTTGAAATGTAATATAGCTTAATCAAACAAATTATGATAAAAATAATTTTTTTTAGTAATTACTTCATTGTGAATTGCATCTATTGTTATTCTGAAACTATTGTGTGAATACTGTAAAATAAACCAAATGAGTAGTTATACTGAAATCTGAACATTTTTATCCTTGGGGGAAAGATGATTGAAAATATTAAGTAAAAACTTGTACAATGACCTTGAGTTAGAATTACCAGTGTGAACTCATTATGCATTTTTTATTTATAAAACATACATATTTTCTACTTCTGTTCATGGGAAATGCACACTAGTATCCATATTGTGGTATCTGAACTTCCCACAACCTCTTGGAGAAGTGGTTATTTCCAGGACTTGGACTGGAATTGTGGAAGAACCAAGCGATGTTGTGTCATTTAAAGAAGCCAGGAAGCTTTCAAAGACACTGGGTAACGTCAAAGGGACTCAAGTATCAATGAGGAAAGGTTCTTACAGGCAAAAGGTGGAACATAACATGTCAATATAAATAATAAGCACTATGGATTAGAACACATAAAACATGTTTTAATCTGTCATTCAAATGAGAAAAAATACAAATTGCTTAAATGTACAGAATTAAACATATATATGTATGCTTTCCTATATGAACAATAACAGAGTAATTAATAAGCACATTCATTTTCTTCATATAATTATTTCAGATAATTGGCAATAAAAGTTATAATTAGAATATTACCATTTAAAAACTCCTGATAATTGCAGAGTTTACGTTTCTGCTTTGTGCATTAACATCTTCCATTATCAAAGAGAAAATGAGAATGAGAGAGAGAAAAAGGAAGGGAAAGAAAGAGAAAAAGGGAAGAAAGGGAAAGAATAGAGGAAGGAAGGAAAGAAGGAAGGAAGGGAGGGAGGAGGAAGGGAGGGAGGGAGAGGGAAGGGAAGGACGGAGGGAGGGGAAAGGGAGGGAGGGAAGGAGGGAAGGAGGGACCTCCAATTCTATCCATATTGCTGAAAATGACAAGATTTTATTTTATGGATGAATAATATTGCATTATGTACATATGCCATATTTTTAAACCATTCATCTGTTGATGAACACTTAGGTTGATTCTACATTTGGCTATTATGAATATTGCTGTCATAAACATGTTAGTGCAGATACATCTTTGATATGTAGATTTCCTTTTTTTGTTTGGATATACACCCAGCAGTGAGATTGCTGGATCATCTGGTATCTGTATTTTTAGTTTTTTGAGGAAGCTCAATGTTATTTTTTATGGTGGTTGTACAAATTACATTCCTGCAACAGTGTATGAGGGCTCCCCTTTCTCCACATTGTCATCAGCACCCATTATTCCCTGACCATGTTAACTGGGACAGGTTGATGTCTCAGTGTGGTTTTGATTCATGTTTCTCTGATGTTTAGAGATGCTATTTTCAAATATACCTATTGGCCATTCGTATGTTTTCTTTGAGAAATATCTATTCAGTTCTTTTCTATTTTTAATTAGATTAATTGGTTTTTGACTACTGAATGAGTCCCTTATATATTCTGGTTAGTAATTCCTTGTCATGTGGATAGTTGGCAAATATTTTCTCCAATTCCGTGGATTGTGTATTCACTTCGTTGATTGGTACTTTTGCTATGCAGAAATATTTTAGCTTGTTGTAATTTAATTTGCCCATTTTTGCTTCAGTTGCCCATGCTTTTGAAGTCTTACTAAAAATAATCTTTGCCCAGACCCATGTCCTAGAGGACTTTCCTAAAGTTTTCTTCTAGCTGTTTTAGTTTGAGGTCTTAGATTTGTCTTTAATTTATTTTGATTTGATTTTTGAGAGATAGGTAGTTTTGTTCTTCTGCATATGGATATCCAGTTTTCCCAGCACTCTTAATTGATGAAACTGTTGTTTTTCCAATACATGTTCTTGGTACCTTTGTTGAAAATGAGTTAGCTGTAAATGTGTGAATTTATTTTTGAATTATCTATTCTGTTCCATTGGTCTATGTGTCTGTTTATTTCTGTCTACTGAGTAATATTTAAATGTAAGAATCATCTGAAAATTTTTTCCAGGGAATAATTTTAAAAAACCATAATTCGTGTTTAAACTGTCCTGAATAAAAGACGTATTTTCTCTTAAAAACCCACTGTATTAATACATTCTCACATTGCTATAAATAAATGCCTGAGACTGGGTAAACTACAAGGAAAAAGGTTATATTTGCTCACAGTTCTGCAGGCTGTATAGGAAGCATGTTAGTGTCTGCTTCTAGAGAGGCCTCAGGAAACTTACAATCATGGCAGAAGGAAATACAGGAACAGGCATCTTCACATAGCTTGAGCAGGCAGAAGAGAGAGAGGGTAAGTGCTGCAGACTTCTAAACAAACAGATCTCATGAGAATTCTATTACAAGAACAGCACTACAGGGATTTTGCTAAACCATTAATGAGAAACCACCGCCATGACAAATCACCTCCCACCAGGCCACACCTTCAACATCGAGGATTCCATTTCAACAAGAGATTTAGGGAGGGACATGGATCCAGACCATAACACCTACTCTTGGTACAATCAAATATTGTGAAGAACAAATTGTCACTATCTAGTAAGTGACAATATGCATGTCCCTCAACTGTGAATGTCTAACTGAATTTGTGCATCCTATATACATATATGTACAAAGATGACATGTACAAGAATGTTTATAGTTACATTATTTGCAACCATAAAAAAATTGAAATACAATTTGTCACTACTACACAAATAAATATATTTGAATATCCAAATTAATGTGATAGATGAAAATTAGCTTTCTTTGTATTAAGTATAAAACTCAAAATTAACATTAAATAATGTAGTCATTGATAAAGCATATGTACATAAGACACCATTTTCACAGTTTTTAAAATGTAAACAATGAACACATAATATTTTTAAAGCTCCCTATAGATTGAAGAAATGTGTAAAAAAATTATGAGAAAGAATACTTACCAACTTGATCATGGCAAACTGGTAAATGGGAAAAGTAATAAAATAAAGTAAAAGTGGCCAGGCGCAGTGGTTCATGCCTATAATCCTAGCACTTTTGGAGGCCGAGGTGGGCAGATCGTGAGGTCAAGAGTTTGAGACCAGCCTGGCCAGCATGATGAAACCCCTTCTCTGCTAAAAATACAAAAATTAGCTGGGTATTGTGGCACACACCTGTAAACCCAGCTACTCAGGAGGCTGAAGCAGGAGAATCACTTTAATCCGGGAGGTGAAGGTTGCAGTAAGCCAAGATCGCACCACTGCACTCCAACCTGGATGACAGAGCAAGACTCCCTCTAAAAAATATATATATTTAGGTAAAAGTTCAAAAAGATACTTGAATGATATTTATTTCTTATTTTTTATAACAAGGCTTATTGATGTATATAATTCACACAACATAAAGCTCACCTGTTTAAAGTACACAAGTCAATGCTATTCAGAACATGTACAGAGTTATGCTACTAACATTATAAATTAATTTTGGGAATATTTATCAATAAAAACCCTTATTCAGATAAACAATTATAATGTGTTATTATAAAAATAAAATAACATGCAGCAATGTAGTAAAATAGGGCATGTATTTGTTGGATTCATAGATGTTTTGTTTATTATTCTTCAAAGCATTGTATGTCTAAAAATTTCATCTAAAATAAATACAACCCATGAAGATTTTAAAAATTCTTCTACGTGAAATAGCTATAGAAGTTTCTGTTTTCTTGTATTAACCCTAATTTGTTACATAACATAACCTTCACTTGCTCACAAACTGTCATATTCAATCTCTTTTGTGTGGATACAGATTTTCAGAATTGCTCTTCATTTGTGGATGAACTTTCTGATTTCTGAGTCAACTGTGTTTATGGCACTTCCCTTATTTTTATTGAAACACAGTTCTTATACTACAAAACTCACACTTTTAAAGTGAACTACTCACTTGCTTTTAATATGTAACAAAGTTATAGAAACTTACCACTGTCTATTATTTTAATTACTCTAAAAGAAATTTTATATGCATTAGTACTTATGTCCCTTCTAGCCTCTATTTCCTGAAAACCATTAATCTGCATTATGTCTCTATAGATTTGACTACTCTGGGCATTTCAAATCAACTGAAGCATATAATATGTAGTCTTTTGTATAGCTTACTTCACTTAGATAATATTTTCTAAATTCTCCATGTTGTGGCATGTATAAGTATTTTATTTCATTGTACTTCCAAGCATCATTTCACTGTACGTATATACATTTTTTTATCCACTTCTCAGTTGATAGATATTTGTGTTGTTTTAACTTTTTGTCTATTATGATATGTGCAAAATTTCTAACGGGTGTATGTTTTTGTTTCTTTTGGATGTTTACCTAAGAGTTGAACACTGGGTCTATGTTTAATTTTTTGTGGGATTGACAAAATATTTTCTGAAGTGAGTGTACCATTTAACTGTCCACCAGCAATGTATGACTCTTTGAATCTCTTTACATGATTCTTAGCACATTATTTTCTATTGTTTTTATTACAGCCAATCTAGTAGAAGCAAAGTGGAATCTTATTGCGGTTTTAATTTGCATTTTGATAATTACTAAGAATGTAAAACATCTTTTTACATACTTATGGTCATTTGTATATCTTTTTAGAAAAATGTCTGCTCAAATTCTATGCTATTTTTAAATTATGGATTATGTGTTTTTATTATTGAAATGTTGGAGTTTTATATGTTCTGTGTAGAGTCTCATCAAATATATATCAACGTTTTCTCACATTTTGTGAGTTGTCTTTTCACTTTCTTGATGGTATCATTTGAAGCTCAAAGATTTTATATTTAATTGTGACAAAGTCCAATTTATCTATTTTTCAATAGATATGCTTTTGGGGTTATATCTAAAACCACTGTCTTGCTCAAAGGAAAATGTATGCCTATGTTTTCATCCAAGGCTGTTATAGTTTTAGCACCTGCATTTCAGTCTTTGGTCTATTTGAAGATGATTTTTATATATGCTGTAAGGGAGCACCCAACATCATTTTTATTTGCATGTAAATTTCCAATTGTTTCAGTATCATTTGCTAAAATTAATATTCTCTCCTCATTGTCTTGGCACCCTTGTGCAAAATCAATACAAAATAAACATCAAGGATTATTTCTAGTATCTTAATCCTGTTCTATTGATCTATGTGTCTAGTCTTACACTAGCTATATTGTCTTTAATTACTGTAGTCTTGCAGTAAGTTTTGAATGAGGAAGCGTAAATTCTTCAAAGTCATACATTTTTAAGATTGCTTTGATTATTCTAAGTCCTTTGCTTTTCATATAAATTTTAGGATCATCTTGTTAACACTTGTAACAAAACCAGATGTGATATTAATAGAGATTGAATCAAGTCTGTATGTCAATTTGGAGAGGATTGCCATTTTATTATTTATAAATATATATATATATTTTATTTTATTTTTTTTAGGATTTTTTTATTGTACTTTAAGGTTGTGGGGTACATGTGCAGATCACGCAGGGTTGTTGCATAGGTACATACATGGCAATGTGATTTGCTGCCTCTATCCCCCTGTCACCTATATCTGGCATTTCTCCCCCATGTTATCCCTCCCCAACCTCCTCATCTCCTGCTGTCCCTCCCCTAGCCTCCACAACAGATCCCAGTGTGTGATGTTCCCCTCCCTGTGTCCCTGTGTTCTCATTGTTCGACATTCACCTATGAGTAAGAACATGCGGTGTTTGATTTTCTGTTCTTGTGTGTTTGCTGAGAATGACGGTTTCCAGATTCATCCATGTCCCTACAAAAGACATGAACTCATCATTTTTTATGGCTTAATATTAAGCCTATCAACCCATAAAGGCAGGATCTTTCCACTTATTTAAATGTTATTTTAGAAAATTAGCAATTGTTTTAGTTTTGAGGGTATAAGTTTTGCACTCATTTGGAAAAGTTGTTTCTATGAATTTTATTGTTTGATGTTATTTTAATTTTTAATTTCATTTTCATATTGTTCATTGCTGGTATATAGAAATATAAGTAGTTTCTGTGCATTGATATTATATCCTGTAAACTTTCTGAATTGATTTATTATCTTCAATAGTAATTTTGCAGATTCATTGGATTTTCTGTGTTTAAGATCATGTTACCTACTAATAGAGATCATTTTACTTTTCTTCTACCTTTAAGCCATACAAATATACATATATAATTTATAAGTATATTTATGTATACTATTACATATTATTGTATTATATGTGTACATAACTAAATATATTTATTTTTATATATTATATATATATATTTTTTTTTGTCTTGGTTATTGTTCTGGCTGTAATTTCCAGTAAAATGTTAAAATAGAAGTGGATAGAATGGACATTCTTGTCTTGTTTACAATATTAAGGAGAATGCTTTCAATCTTTCACCATTAAGTATGCTAACAGTAAATTTTTCATAGATTGCTTCTTTTAGATTGAAGACATTCATACCTATTCCCAATTTTTTAGTATATTTTTCTTTTGACTGTGCATTTTTGTTATTATTAATATGATGCACTATAAAATAGTTTGTACTTCAATAATATGGGATATTATGCTGATTTACTTTTATATATTAAACCACCTTTGCATTTCTGAGATGAATACTTTTTGGTAAAGGTATCTAAATCATTTTTATATGATGACAACTCCTTTTTGCTATTATTTGATCAGGTGTTTATATCTGTATCTATATGTAGAAAGAATATTGGTAGGTAATTTTCTTGGGTTTTTTTATTATTTATGTATCAGAGTGTTTACTATTTATTATTCTTTGGAAAATTTTATGAAGGATTGATGCTGATTCCTCTTTAAACATTTATTAGAACTGTATCTGTGGGGGAAATGTGAGAGCATTGGATAAAACAGCTAATGCATGCTGGACTTAATACTTAGGTGATGGATTGATAGGTACAGCAAACCACCACAGCACATGTTTACCAGTGTAACAAACCTACACATCCTGCACATGCACCCTGGAACTTAAAATAAAATTTAAAAAATTATCTGTGAAAACATCTGCTCCATGACTTGTTTGTGAGCTTTAAAAATTACTAATTTGGTAATGAAATTACTTGTTTGATTACTAAATAAAAGACATCATATGTTATAGTTTATAAGTTTGTTAAATACTTTCTATGTCTTCTTAAGTTTATTTTGTGGTTTTCCCACAAGAACTATGTCCTTTTCATCTAGATTATCAAACTTGGCATAAAAATATCCATACTATTCTCTAACAATATTTTTAGCTTCTAAATCAATTAATTTCTAGTTCATTCCACTTATGGATGTGTAGATCAATTTCTAAAAATCAAATTTGGGTGGTATTCATCCATTGTTTCTGTTCTTTTCTTTTTTGCCTCTCCTTTCCTTCTAATACTTCCAGTATGTACAATATGCATATATGATTCACTTGAGGGTCTGTTCATTTTACTTCATACTCTTCTTTTTGTTCCTCAAATTAGATGATCACAATTAACTTTCCTTGAATTTTAATGATGCTTTTTTTTTTTCTAAAACCAGGCCAAATCTTAAAACCCTCTAATACATTTTGTATTTCACTTATCATAATTTTCAAATAAAGAAATTTCGATTTTTTAAGTAATTTCTATCTCCTTGATTTGGTGAATAAACATTCTCACAATCTCTGCTAGTTCTTCATTGATAGGTTTCTTTATTATTTTAATTTGCATAAGATAGCTCATTTAAAATCTTTGTGTAGTAAGTTAATTGTTTGCATTTCCTCAGAGACTGTTCCTATTGACACCTTTTCCAATGTATGAAACAGATTTTCTGGTTTATTTGCATATATTGTAATTTTAGTTTGTAGAAAACTGGGAATTTCACAGGATATAATGTGACAACTTTGGAATCAGATTCTCCTCCAGGATTTTTGATGTTGTTGCTGTTTGTTTAATGGCTTTCCTTAACCAATTCAATGAATTCACTTTGTTCATTGCCTGTCAATTGAAATATTTCCTTGGAGAGATTTGCGGTCAGCTAACGATTGGTCAGATTGCCTTAAAGCCTTTGATGAAATAAGTCCCTCAACCTTTGCTAAGGGGCTCTCTGTGTTTATTTTGGCATGTACCTTCCATGCTCTGCAGGCAGTTTACAGCTCTGCCTTAGCCTTCACTTACTGTGTAAGCAGAGCCTCAAAGTCAGCCATAAAGACAGTAGGAACTTCAAAGGACTCTCCAGAGCATTCACACAGCCCTAAATGTCTAACATTTTAGATTTTTAGAAATATGTCAGAGTTTAAAAAATGTCCCTGTGAATATTTTATTCTATAAATTTCCCTTTTGAATATTTGATCTTTGGTTTGTCCTAACTTTTACTATGTATTTAGGCAGCTGTGGTGTTCAGCAGTTTTCACTGATTATTTTTGACAGATGTCTTGGGAAAAATGTGTTCACAATAAGTGAGCTCTGAATTGGGTCAATTAAGTGAAGCATTGTGAGTGCAGCTTTTCAGAGGATTGCCAGGCAGGTTAGATGATTGTTCTCTGCATTCAGGACTTTGGTATCGCTCCAACCCCATGTTGTGTTTTCCAGTGTCTGCCAGGTTTCTGGATTTTACCAGATACTATGGTTGTCAATTTTTGGTTTTTAAGGCTACAAAGTGTCTAAGTGAGAGGATGATGGTAATAGGGCAAATTAACCTGCCACAAAGTATACTTTTCTAACTGAAAGCCATTTTTTAAACAAACAATTCTCAGATGGTTGTAAACCTTGCTTAATTTCTTTCTTTTCTTTTTTTTTTTTCTTAATTTCTAAAAATCTGAAAATAAAAAGCTTTCAGAGTGGCAATTTTCTAGCATTTTTGTTGCTTTTGTTGAAGGTTGAATGTTCCAAGATTCTTACTCCACTATTTCCACTATCATTCATTTCCCCCCTCTTTTTTTAAAAAAAAGGAAAACTTTGTTTGATATTTATCAGGTTGTTTCTATGACTAGTGTTTCTGACAATCTTGTCTAATATTGACATTTTTTCATTATGGTGCCCACACATATACTTATTTTTGAACTCTCATTTATTTCAAACCACTATAATATTTTTCTCTGTACAATACCTTTAAAATCTTTTTTTTTCTATTAGAGTCAAAATGTAGCATCTGGGTTTTGTTGTTGCTATTGTTGTTATTGTTAACAAAGAGCACTTAGTAGTATAAAAACAAAGTCCTGGAAATAGTGGAAATGTAGAAGTATTTATCAGACCTGGTCAAAAATATGAGGCAGTTAATAAGCCTCTCTGTGACCATCTAGAATTAATGTGTGCATTGAAGTCAAGGTTTGAATGAAATTCTGTGTTAGTTGTGGTAGAAGAGATCATGTAGAAATCAGAAACTTCAACATGAATTGAGAAATTTGAAAGGCATTGGATAGCTTAAGAATGAGAATGGTGGTCTGAAATTCTTATATTCTTATATGAATCCTGACTAAATCCCAATGGTTTTCTAGGGTACTTCTAAAAGAATGCATTACTTGTTATCGCCACTAGGTTGAAATAGCTGGAAATAAAGTAATCAGTTTTATTTCACGGGTTAAGAAGAAAAGCTGAAGTACATTTACATCCAAGCAGTTATGTGAAATAAGAGTAAAAAAATCCTTATAATAATTATGTAAATAGGAGGGAGACCTCCTATAATAATTACATAAATAGAAAGGAATACAGAGGTTGTTCTGAATCCCAATTCCCACTGAACTATTCTGGACAATATGAATGAAAATGCCATAATTTAATTGAAGGAAGAATTTCCTTTCCACAGTTCCACAATCTGTAATCTCTCTAATAATAAAACTAGAATCAGACACCTATTTAACCACAGAGCTATCGATAATGTTACACATTGTAGGATAAGCATTAGACAAAATGCAATTGCAAAAGTTTACTAATTTTTTAATGTATGTGTGAGTTTGGATTTTAAAATAGTAAAGAAGGATTTCACTTTTTATTAGGATAAACTTTGTATTTATGTGTGTAGTTACAAATAATGTGGTATGATTCTCTGTTAGCTCTGTTTGTTTGTAATGATTTGCTCTAATTTTACCAAAGTGTAACCTTAAGAGTGGCACATGATTAATGCAATTACCATACCAATTTTTATTGAATTCTTATTAAGAATGTTGAAATATGTTGTTCATGAAGACTCTTTACAGGAACCATTGAGCATTCCTTTCATAAAAGCCTTCAGAAATATGGTAATGATTACAAATGTGGGTTGTAATTCAATGGTTAGAAATTATAATTGGGGACATTAAATATGAGTTGGACTCCCTTTTCTCTGAAGTGATAGAGCCCCATAAAGAACAACAGGAATACAGTATAAACTCAGAATAGTCTGATTCTTGTAATTTTTTGATATTAGCTAATATATCACTGTGACTTCAGTAACAAAATATTCAGAAATGATCTAAAGTTCATCCTGGTGTGTATAACAGTGAATATTCTAATGACACATTAAGCCTACATAATAATCTTATTTGATCTGAGTCTTAACATATCCATCAGTTCATGAATAAATGGGACTGAAGTAACTATGCAGAAGGCTATATATTTCTGTATATACTGATAGTATCTCTATTAGATTACACAAACAGAATGTGGCTATTTACAAGTAAAACAAGCTCTTGCAATCTTTAGGCAGTAACATTGATTTATACTTATTCTAGTGGACAGAGTATACCAACGTGGCCTAGTTGTCTGTGTGGAGTTTTGTAAAGATCAGGAGATACCTTGACTTATGACAAAGTATAATTTCATATTCTATTTGAAATAGTTGTTTCTTAGTTATTGAGGCATATAATTAAATACATATAGCAACAAGATAAACTCATTTCTCTGGGTCATAAAATTAAGGAATACTTTGACAGGAAACACCATGTACATCTATATTAAATTTAAAAAATTCTCTTCTGTTTTAAAATAATAGACTCAAATTAATACTACATGATTGAGGATGCAAATAATTGAGCTCCATCCTCCAAAATGGATTCATGGGTCTTGATTAAAAATAAGTATCCACATTTAACTCTAACTATTTCTTAACAAAAAATAAAAATTACAATTTTTGTAAGTTTAATCCTATAGTCACTGCAAGGTGTAGCTGTTGTTCAGAGGTAGTCTTTTTGTGGTTCATATCAGAGCAAAACTTGATAAATAAAGTGGAATTTTGTAGCTAATGAGTGTCTATTTTTTTAATATTAAAATAAGCAAAACAAAACAAAAAAATACTACCAGAAATGCTTTACTTTAACACACTTGCAAAGAAGTAGGATTCACTATGTCACCACAAGATTACATGACTATATCAGTTATCTATTGCTACTATAACAAATTATCACTAACTTAGTATCTTATTATAACAAATACTTATAGTTCTTTAGGTTAGAAGTCTGGGTTTACTTTATTGTTTTCTCTGCTTCATGATTCAGAAGGCTGAAATCAAGATGTTAGCTGCCCTGGACTTACATCTGTAGCCTTCAGGGTAAAATCTGTTTCTAAGATAATTTAAGTTGTTAGCAAAATTCAGTTCTTTGTGACTGTAGAGCTGATATCCCCATGTCCTTGCTGGCTGTCATTTCTGAACATCTTTCACTTCCTTAAGGTGGCCTATAGTCCTCCTTACACTGTCTTCTCCATGTTCAAACCAGCAACAGTGTGTTCAATTATTCTCATGCTTTCACTCTCTCTGACTTGAGTTGCATTTTTTTCTTTTTGCTTCCAGCTGGACAATCAATGTTCTTTGTTAAAGGCTCTTGTAATAATAGTGGTTCCATATAGTGGGTCCATAAGAAAATCCAGGCTCATTTTTTTTCTTAACTTTTATAATCATAACTGTATCTATAAAGTTCTGTTGGCCATACAATGTAACATTTCACAAATTTCGGGAATAGGCAGGGGTATTCTTTGGTGGGAGCAGAGATTTGACCTGACTATGACAGTTATGAGTTCTATGATGTAATTTCTGTCATAGGAAAATTAATAATTCAGGATTTCATGGAGAGATAACATGGAAAGAAAGAAAGAGAAAGAGAAGAAAGAAAGAAAGAGAAAGAAAGAGAGAAAGATAGAAAGAAAGAAAGAAAGAAAGACATTATAGTTGTCTCAGTAAAAATCATAGGGTGGGAGAAAATCTTAACATAGTATGAGTGTATAATGCTTCAGTGAGTCTTCCAGAGATAAACTATATTGGTTAACTTGAGTTCCTCACAGTAATATGGCTTTCTAAGCTTTGATTCCACTATCATTAAGTTAAAAATGCATTGCTAGGAAAAACTTGAGATTTTGGAAATAATGTATACAAAATTGTATATGCTGCTCCTATAAATTTACTGAATGAATACAAAAGTTTTTTGCACAATCTCAAAAGAGATTATGTGTGTGCTTGATAATAAGTATCTTCCTTCACCAAGGCTAACATGGAGATAATGAGTATTAAGTCTATAATTTATCCAAAAGAAAGACAAAATACATAGCAACATAAACTGAGAGATCAGATAATTATTGACAGGACATTGAATACATCAGATGCTTTCTACCATGAAAAGATTCATACATTTTTCTCATTGGAGGAGTTGCTCATTATCAATTTAGATTTGCCTTTTCTGCTGCCATGGAAAAGCATCACTATCTGTCAAAAGAATGTGTTTTACATTCTCATGGCAACCATCACTATAATTTTTCTGATCTACAAGTTTATAGCAAAACATTTTTAAAAATAATGATAGATAAATACTTGTAGAATTCTCTATATTACTGTGTATTCACTATATTGAAGCAACTGGTTATTTAGAAAATTAGAATTTTCTACTGCACACTTAGGTATGATGTCAACTGAAAGACAATAACTTTGTTTAGTGTTCTTTTCTGCAAAATAGAGTACATATTCTATACCAGCTTATAGAACTTTTACTTTACCCATAGTCAAAAAAGAAATTATAAAATAAGAATTGGTTTGCCATCTTTCATCATTACACTTGATCAGCTCCCATGAATACCTTGTTTTCTTTTTTCTTTTAAAATGTATTTATTATACTTTAAGTTCTGGGATACATGTGCAGAATGTGCAGGTTGATTACATAGTTATACATGTGCCATGGTGGTTTGCTGCATCCATTACCCTGTCATCTACATTAGGTATTTCTCCTAATGCTATCCCTCCCCAATCCCCCCCCACACCCTGCTATCCTTCCCCTAGTCCCCACCCCCAAACAGGCCCCTGTGTGTGATGTTCCCCTCCCCTGTGTCCATGTGTTCTCCTTGTTCAATACTCGCTTGTGAGTGAGAACATGCGGTGTTTGGTTTTCTGTTCTTGTGTCAGTTTGCTGAGAATGATGGTTTCCACCTGCATCCATGTCCCCTGCAAAGGACATGGACTCATCCTTTCAGGACATAGGCATTGTCAAGGACTTCATGACTAAAACACTAAAAGCAATGGTAACAAAAGCCAAAATGAGATCTAATTAAACTTAAAGCTTCCGCACAGCAAAAGAAACTCATTAGAGTGAACTGGCAACCAACAAAATGGGAAAAGATTTTCTCAATCTATCCATCTGACAAAGGGCTAATATCGAGAATCTACAAAGAACTTAAACAGATTTACAAGAAAAAACAACCCCATCAAAAAGTGGGCTAAGGTTATGAAAAGACATTTTTCAAAAGAAGACATTTATGCAGCCAACAAACATGAAAAAAAGATCGCCACTCGTCATTAGAGAAATGCAAATCAAAACCACATTGAGATACCATCTCAAGCCAGGTAGAATGGTGATCGTTAAAAAATCTGGAAACAGCAGATGCTGGAGAGGATGTGGAGAAATAGGAACCCTTTTACACTATTGGTGGGAGTATAAATTAGTTCTACCATTGTGGAAGACAGTGTACTGATTCCTCAAGGATCTAGAAATAGAAATACATTTGACCCAGCAATCCCATTACTGGGTATATATTCAAAAGATTATAAAACATTGTATTATAAAGACACATGCACACATATGTTTATTGTGGCACTGTTCACAATAGCAAAGACTTGGAATCTACTCAAATGCCCATCAATGACAGACTGGATAAAGAAAATGTGGCACATATATACCATGGAATACTATGCAGCCATAAAAAATAATACTTTGCTTTCTACCTGCAGAAGTCTGTTTTCTGTTATTTAGTACCACAACGTAGAATATTTTCAAAAAGCAGAATAGATGTACACATACATGGAAAGCTAATCATGCAAGATAGTCATTTGGCATATTCCTGCTACTTGGAAAAGCTAATATAACAGAAAGGTAGTATTTACTGAATTTTCATTCTCAGAAAAAAATGAATTGGTTTTGCACAATGTGACAGGATGTAGAGAGCCAGAGTAGTCCATCCCCCTCTGGGGGGGATCAACAGCAAGACTGCTGTGACCTTTGGGTGAACTCCGAGAGAAGCCAAACCATAATAGGGAATGTGTATGTCTTGGAGAACAGCAGGCAGACTTAGGGAAAGATAACCAGCTTTCACTGACCTTGCTGCAAGACAATTGTTAGCTGAGGTATGTTAACTGAAGCATGAGAATTATAACCACAGGCTGTTCTGGGTAACTGCACCCTCCCTCTGCTATGTGCTTTGTGAACATATAAAATAAAGTACTTTGAGGCAGGATGGGGCAGGAGAAACTGATAGTTTCACTTTCCCGGACTGCCTGGACCCACTTTTCTCTATGTCCATCTTTGTGTTTTTCTTTATCCCCCACCGTTTCCTCTTAGGTCTTTGAACCCTTGTGCAGCGTGGGACTCAGCTCACGCCAGAACAGGAAACATTAGCATTTAAATCAGTGTCTTGATAAGGACTTCTTAAACTATTATAAGCTATATGTATCCTGAACTATGACTGCCACTCTCTACAAGAGTATTTATATCTAAAATCCTATAGGAGTAACTATTTGGGTCATTGTATGGGTTGTATTATGAATGACAGATTTATGTCTAAATCATAACTCCTTGTATCTGTTAATGTGATGCTATTTGAATAAAGGATATGCACAGATGTAACTAAGTAAAGCATCTCAAGATTAGACCATCTTGGATTAATCAGGTGGACCCCAAATCCAAAGATAAGTGTCCTCATAAGCAGAAAAGAGGGGGAAACCTACAAGGATGACTAGGCCATGTGAAAAAGGTTGCAAAGATTAGAGTCATACAGCTGCAAGCCAAAGAGCACCAAAACTTGCCAGTACTCACCAGAAGACTGTAGAGATTCATGGAAGAAATTATTTCCCAGAGCCTCCAGAAGAAGTCCACTCTGCCAAAAACTTAACTTCAAGTTTTGTTTTAGAACAGTGAAAGAATAAAATTTTATTTCATTCCAAGCATTCAGTTTGTGTTAATTTAGTATATCAGGCATGAGAACTAATGGAGTTATAAAAACTGATAATTACAACAATCTAAAATGCTATCTTGACACAAATCGAACATTAAAATAATAGAGGAGAATAAAACAAATAAGTACTATATACCTAATGACAAGTTGTCGGATAAAACACTATCAATCTTTTTTCATTAATACTACAACAATCACATTTATATAAATTGTTTGAATACTCCATTCTATCTTACTTTACTCCCCAATATCTTGTGCATATTTTTCCAGGTACTTAGCTTTTTATTTTATCTATATTCTTCAGATTTTTAAGGTTAGATTATTAGAGCTAAGAAGGCAAATATATATCACATACCTATTAGACCTAGAGCAGGATGAAGTAATTTATCCAAGTATAGAATTCCTTTGGTAGATACCTATTTAAAAATTTAAGCAAATCACAAATAAAACATAAAGCATAAAAATTGAGCATAGGTGTCAGGATGTGGTGGCTCATGCCTGTAATCCCAGCACTTTGGGAGGTGGAGGCTGGCAGATAATCTGAGGTCAGGAGTTCAAGACCAGCCTGGCCAACATGGTGAAACCCTGTCTCTACAAAAAATACAGAAATTAGCCGGGCATGGTGGCACACACCTGTAATCCCAGCTACTTGAGAGGCTGAGTCAAGGAGAATCACTTGAACCCAGGAGGCAGAGGTTGCAGTGAGCTGAGATTGCACCATTGCACTCCAGACTGGGCGACAAGAGTAAAACTCCATCTCAAAATAAATTAAATAAATAAATAAATAAAAGCAGTTGAGCATATAATAACTAGGAATGCTGAAAAACGTATAATGGCAAAATCTTATTTTAAAAGTCACAGAAGATCACACATTTTATGTAGACAAGAACAACAAAAATGACAGAATTATAGCTCACTTACAGAAGGCCCAATGGAGATCAAAAAACATGGAATGATAGGTTTAAACAGGTGAAAGAAAGAGCAAGAGCTGCCATTATGGAATTCTAAAGACAGAGTAAATACTTTTCAAATTTCAAGGCAAAAAAAATTTTTTTTAAATGAGATAAGTTCCTTTTTTAAAACCAGTTGATGTGTCCCTGCAGCTAAAGAAAGTTCTTAAGGCTGAGCAGAAATAATTCCAGATGGAAATTCATCTGTTCAGCAAAGAATCATAGAGATTTGAATATGTGGAAAATATGACTTTTTAATATATTTTCTTACAATTAAAAAAATGAACCCCTGAAAATTTTCATTTTGCCAAAATTTTGGCAGCTGTCAAATCCAAGTAATCCAACATGTCCTCCAAAAGTATGTGGATCAGTGGCAAATAAAATTAGTAGTATATCTTCAGCAAAACTCAAAGAAACAGAACATTGAAAGCACACAGTCACCTGTAACAAGAATAATAAACAACTGTTTTCTCTAGATATATTCTTGATAGTCTCTTTTTAAGTAACTGGGTGCAGAAATTGTACAGAAATTAAAATGCAAAGTCTACATGTGAGCTAAAATCACTCAAGACATAGCAAGTTTACTAGATTATAAAAATACTAAAAAATGAAAAGTTAGAGCACTGATCACAGAAAAGAGAGCAAAATTATGGATGTGCCACAAGAAAGCAAGTTGGAAAAGCAACTGTTAGGAAAAGAAGATGGTAGAAAAAAAAAGAAGTAAAAGGAAAGAGCTCTTTGGAATTCAAACAGTGAACAGAACCAAGTAAGAATACATCATTTAAGATCCTGAAAATTAAAAAGGAAATACAATCCCTAAAATTATCATTTTTTCTTAGCATTTAGTCAACAGAGTTAAAAACACATGTCCACCCAAAACCTGCACATAGATGTTTATAGCATCTTTAGTCATGGTTATGAAAACTTGGAAGCAACCAAGATTTCCTTTGGTAGATGAATTGATTGATAAACTGTAGTACATCCAGACAATGGAATTATCATTCAGTTTTAGAAGCAAAATGTACTATCAAGGCATTAAAAGACATGGAGTAAACAAATGCATGTTACTAGGTGAAAGCAGCCAGTCTGAAAAAGTTACATATTGCATGATTCCAATTATATGACATTAAAAAACAAAATTGTAAAACTACTCTGTATGTTATTATAATGGTACATATGTGTCATTGTAAACATGTCCAAACTTACAGAATGTACAAGACCAAGAGGGAACCCTAATGTAAACTCTGGACTTCAGGTGACAATGAGATATCAGTATTAACAAATGTACCACTTTGGTAAAAAATGCACAGAAACATTCTGAACAATCTTAGCAATTTTTCTGAAAATCTGAGATTGTCCTAGAACAAAAATTTTCATTCAGAAATTATTTAAGCACTATGCTTATGATTTTTCACTTTACTATATGTAATATAAAACAACACTTTTTTATAAAATGTGATATAGAAACAATTGTGTTATCTTTGCACATGAAATTCAAATTCTGATTTATTTTTATTTAATTCAGCAACTCTATGTCTTCATTTGCTAAATGGAAATTTTGTACCACACAATTAAATGTTCATAGTCAGAAAAAAAAAATTCAAAATCTTGCAGATAAAAATAAAAATTCAACCAAGTTAAGTGAGATACTACTGCTGGAATGGGCAAGATTATTCCAAAGAAGTCAAGCATTTTTCAGAGAAAAGAAGATGTGAGAGGGCTTGATTGTTATGCCCACCTGGGCTTGTGTACCTAGTGGTTTTTGTGTGCTTTTTTCAATAAAATAATATCAAAGTTGAAAAAAAAATAAAAATTCAAAATCTCTATGTCTGCAGGAGCTGTGGTATTCTTGTCCTTATTTCCTTGTGCAAGTATTAATAAGCTCACAGATAACTTACTATTTTTTCCCATGTTTTTGAAACAGTCATTCTAATTTCTCAAGTTTTTCTTCACCTTTGCTTATATCTGACTTCTAATCATAAACTGTACGATATATATATGTGAAATACAAAAAAAAGAACTTGATAGAACTCAATGTATTTTATAAATCTTATGAAGGATAGGAAAAGAATTCATTCTTATTAATCCCCTCTCTCAATTTTCCCCCAGTAGGCATATTTTTAATCAAATTCATTAAACAGCTGATAAATTCATTTTATTTTTATCATTTTCTCAACAAGAAATGAGTTTTAGATAATATACCTGAAAAAAATATATAAATTTTTATAAACTTAAATAGGATAGTATAACTTTTTCTATTTTTTACTTTATATAGAACATCATCAATTGGATTGAGCAAATGTGGAAAAAAATTATTTGTGCTATGAATTCACATCAAGATATATCATTTTGGATTGAAATTATCTGATAAACATTTTATAAATCAGGTTAAAATTAAAATTTGTTTTGAAGAGTTTTTTGATGGGAAAACAAACTGTATTATATGCTGAGAACAAGAGAGTGAACCATATACATGATCCCAACTATTCTAAGCTAGTGTTTGATATAAACAAACATATTTATATTACAGTATGATAATAATTAAGATGGGAAAAGCAGAGGTGTTTTGGATACATAGCAATATGAGTGCTGAAGTCATATTTCAGGTGGTAGGATTACAATATCTTTTCTGAAACAATTTAAACTTATATTGGGTCTTAAAGAATGAGTTGAAATTAGCTAGAAAAAGGAGGAAAAATGTTCCATGATAATTGAATCAAGTGTTTGTAATCTGGATATGAGTTTAAACCTCCATCAGGAAATCAAAGTAGATCAGTAGGTGGTAGAGTGAGGTGTAGGGGTTGGTGGGGTGGGTGATAAGTTCCAAACCACAAAGGCTATCGGGTGCTATATTATGTAGGGTTTCAGGGTAAGGCATTTACCACAAGATTTATAAAGGACAATTAAAGTTTTTAAGTGGAGAGAAGAAAAGAGAGACCTCAGAGAATTTTGCAGAAATCTAGTAAACAATGGATGGGCAATAAGAGAATAATGGCAAAGGGAAATGTAGGAAATTGCACGGAGTTGAGAGAATATTACAAAGTCTAATTCATAGTATTTAGTGATTGATTAGATATGAGAATGAGGGAGAGAAATAAATTGAGTAAGTCTCAATATTAACTCCCATGTGTTTGCTTTCAATCACTAATCAGCTTAGAACATCATTTACTGAGATAAAAAACAAAGGCAGAGGTGTGAGTTCTGCATGGTAAACCAAGGGTCCCATTGTGGGACACACATGTTGTGTGTGATACATGCATATCATATTAGTAAGTAGGTTATTGAATAATCAGATCTCTTTCTTAAAACAGAAAATAAGGTGAAGATAGAATTTGGTAATCATTCTTCTGGTGATGATATATGACAGCCCTAGAGTAAGAAATATTGCCTAATACTATATGCAGAACAGGAAAAGTAGAGGCATGCATTCAGTTACTGTCTAAATCAACATTTTATTTGTTCAACAAGAAAGAGGACATGGATGAGGAGGCTGAAAAAGATTATGTAAGTGACTGGAAGGAAAATTAGGAAGGTGTAGCACCTTATCTTAACGGTAAATAACAAAATACTTCATAGTAAATATAGTGTGGTCAGGATAAGCAATGCCAATCTGCTAGGTAGTCAGGTAAAATAAATGTATTTTAAAATATCCTTCAAATTTAGTAAAAGCATCCCATTATTATTAATAAAAGAATTTTTTGATATTGGGGTTTAATCTAGAATTGCAGACAATTTAGATGTGAATAAAAAGGAATTGAGTAAAGACAGTGAGATGCACAACTATTTTAAGACAATTATTGGTTTAACATCATGTGGCAATTTGAGGAAGCCGTATAATAGATGAAAATATTTCTTTATTGGAGCTGCGTAAGGTCAGTTTATATGCTGGTTTGGTATTAGAGAGGGAAATATTGAAAATAAATTAACAGGGGACAAAGAATTTCCAAATGAGGGGCTATGTGTCAATTTATTGGGATTTCTTTTCCGATTGATTTACTTAACATTATATTGGTTTAAACATCTGAACCAGAGTGTCTCAACCTCGATCCTATTGACCTTTTCACCAGGTTATTTATTCTAGGATACGCTTCTGTGCATTATAGAATATTTAACATCATCCCTGACTTCTACCCCTAGATACCAATAGCATCACCTCTCAGCATGACAACCAAAAATGTCTGCAAGTATTATAAATATGCCCTGAGTGGGGGCAAAGTCACCCCTATTTAGGGAACCACTGGTTTAAGTGAAAGAATATATTTAAAAAAGGAATTCTAACAGTGATTTTTATATTTAAAATGTAGTTCTGAATATGTATTACTTTTATTTTAATCAGTGTATAAATAGGAAAGGAAGACATACTCTCATATATATTCAATTTGGTAGTCTTTTAAATACTCACATTCTAATGAAGGGAAATATTTTTGAAAATTTACATAGCACTTTATATTCATTACAGCTTGCAACTCATTTGATAACATTTTGCAGTGTGGAAACTCTGGTTATCCTCTGAGAAACCTAATTCGGGGGATTAGTGTTCAAGTTGTACACATTTGTTTCCCTTATTTGCAGTGTGTCTTTCCATAGCTTCAGGGACTTCTGATTAATGATTGTCTGAAAATAGGCGAATATGATGCAATAAGATATTTTTGGAGAGAAAAAAGAGACCACATTCACATAACATTTATTACAGTATATTGTTATAGTAGTTCCATTTTATTATTGGTTATTGGTAATCTCTTACTTTTCTAATTTATAAATTAAACTTCATCATAGATATTTATATATAAAAACAAACATAGCAATGTATATGGGGTTTAGTACTATTCACAGTTTTAGACATCAAATGTGGATCTCAAAATGTATCCCCCACACAAAAGAGTTAACTACTGTTTTAGCCTAAAGGAAGCAATGGTGTAGGAAATGGGGCTCATCTGGAATTTAATATCACCTAAATAAGTTAGACTATCCAATGTAAATTGGAGGAGAAGAGATTATAATTCTTATAAAGTAGTATTTTGTAAAAAATAAGAAATTAAGAGTGAGAAGGTATATGAATATTTGCAAGTGACATTGTTCACAAAATATTTACCATGAATTTTGTCAAATGCTGTATGAAAAAATAGATATACTATGATTGAAACGTTTATTTTTGAAAACACACAAACACAAAAATAAAAAACAATGCATCATTCTTGGCTCATTGGTCTCTTTTTAGCAGATTTGTTTAAATGAGTTCTTAATCATTTGGTGGGTAATACATTCTTTTGGCAGTCTTCTAAAGCAGGATAAACTTCTTTGAGTGCTGTATTTATTTTAAATCCGTAAAATAAAATGTAGAGGTTTCCAAAGAAAACCAAGTATACTAAAATATAAATGTCAAAATGTTTAAATGTGATTTGGTAATAGAAGTGCTTCTTTCTAAATGCATTCAAAACAAGAATTAGTGGCAAGTTTAATAATAAAATAATTTCAAAGTCAGGATGAGCATATTTGCTATATTGACATATATGATCTCTGATATGAAAATGACAGTGATTTCTGTTACTCATAAAGCCAAAGGTTCTGCTATTACTATGATTTTCCACCCATATTCATAAGTGAAGGAACTACTACAATTCAGTTAGGAGTTGGGCCCATTTTACTTGACACCACTACTTGTGCTCACTGTCCAGGAGTCTGGGGATAGGCCTGCCTTAACCGTCACCACTGGTGCTTGTTCACATTATCTGAGGCATGAGGATGGGTCTCCCCTACCCAGTGCCACTGCCATACACATTATCCAGGGGCCTGTCCTGCCCGCCACCACTAATACACATGTATGCCACTTAGAAGCCTAAGTATGGGCCCACTCATGTGCTACTGGTGCCCACACATAGCTCCCAGGGCCCCAGAGCCCAGCAAGCACAATCTGCTACTGCCACTGCAGGCACCCACTCAATTGCACCATCTGGAGACCTGTCAATGGCACACATGCAATCTGTGTGTTTGAAGCCTGCTCAGCTAGCCTGCTTTTGCCACTGCCAGCACCCAAGCCCACTGTTGGAGACCCAGTGGTTGACCCACCAGATTTGCCACTGCTGGCGCATGAATACACCTCCTGAAGGCACAGAGCAAGTATGCCCAATTTACCGCTTCCAAACTGGTGCCCAATGGCCAGCCTGCCTGGGATCCCTGTCCCCGGCAAAGCCTTGCCATAGACTCTACTACAACTACAGCCTAAGTCACTAAAAATCTAACAAATACCACTGGCACTAATTATAGCCAAAGAGATTAAACATAGACTAAACTACTGTGCCCACCCCAGACTCAAAGTCAAAGCAGTGTACCCAACGAACACTATAGATACCTCTATAGAAAAAATGCCAATTCATATAGTGAGAAGTGACTTTTATACCAGATATATAAATATCAACGTCAACAACCCAAAAAGATTTTAAATAAACAAAGCAATCCAGAGCAAAGAAACAAAGCTAGAGGCATCAGACTACCTGACATCAAAATACACTGCAAGACTATAGTAACAAAACAGCATGGTATTAGTATATAACAGACACAAAGACGAATGGAACAGAATAGAGAGTTCAGAAATAAATCCACATATTTACAGCCAATTGATTTTTAACAAAGACTCCAAAAGCATGCACTGGGGAAAAGACACTTTCTTTAATAGTGGTGGGAACATTTAATATTCAGAAGAATGAAATTTGTCTCCTATCTCTCCTGAAATACAACAATCAATTCAAGATGGATTAAAGATTTAAATATAAGAGCCAAAACTATAAAACCAGTACCAAAAAAAAAAAAAAAAAAAAACCACCTAGGAAAACACTTCCAGACATCAGTTTAGGGAAAGATTTCATGGTTAAGACCTTAAAGGTAAGGGACTGTAATAAAATAGACATAAATAAAATAGACTATAATAAAAAGACTATACTAAACTAAAAAAGCTGACAAAACAATCACCAGAGTGAAGAGACAACAAATTGAAAGGGGGAAAATATTTACAAACTACTCATATCACAAGAGACTGATGCCTAGAATAGACAAGGAACTCAAACAACTCAACACAAAGACAAATAATTCCATTAAAAACCACGCTGACATGAATAGACTTTTTTCAAAAGAAGACATACACGTGTCCAACAGATATATGAAAAAAGTACTCAACATATCAATATAATCATCAGGTATGAAAATCAAAACCACACTGAGATGTTATCTTACCCCAGTTAGAATGACTATTATTAAAAAGACAAAAAAATAAAACATGATGGTGAGAATGCGTGGAAAAGAGAACTTTTATACACTCTTGGTGGGAATGTAGATTAGTACAACCAATATGGAAAACAGTAAGGTGATTTTTCAAAAACTAAAATTAGAATTGCCATATGATTCAGCAATCCCACTACTGGGGATTTATCCAAAAGAAAATAAATCTGTATATAAAAGGGATACCTGCACTTACATGTTTATTGCGGCACTATTCACAATAGCAAAGATACAGGGTAAACCTAAGTGTCAATTGACAGATGAATGGATAAAGAACATTTGGTGTATATATAGCGGAAGAGTATCTGACCATAAAAAAAATTGAAATCATGTCATTTGTAAAATAAGATGGAACTGGAGGTCATTATGTTGGGTATACTATGCCAGAAACAGAAAACAAAATACTGCATGTTCTCACTCATGTGTGGAAGCTCAAAAAGTTGATCTCATGGAGACAGAGAATAGCAATGATAGGTAACAGAGACTGGGGAAAGTGGGTGAAGGCAGGGGTGAAAGAGAGCTTGATTAAGAAGTACAAACATGCAGTTAGGTAGAAGTGATAAGCCCTAGCATCAAAAGTGATGAATGTCCTAAATAGCCTGATTTGATCATTATATGATGTTATTCATGTATTCAAATATCACATAAATATGTTCAATTATTATGTATCATATAAAAAAAAGAATTTCTTTATTTACCCAGTTACTTTTTGGCAGATTTTATTTATTCTACTTTGTAAGGTCCTAATGTGCTGCTCCTTATCTTAATAGCATTGCTCAAATCTCACTCACAGATCTGTTTCTATGCTAGGTTTTCCATCTCAATACAGCTCTACTGTTCCTCTGAATGCTCAACCCGCAATGCAATCTTGAGGCATTCTCTTGACCAGTCAAGCTCTATGGCTCAATGATTTTTACCACAAACATTACTTCTCTTCATTAATTGTCACCAGTTCTGGCAAAAACTGCTACTAGTCCTCCATCACGTCTTTTTACTTTTTTATGTCCATAGCATTTTGAAGTGGGTATATAAATATTCATAATGAGATTAGATTCTAGAATCCTCATAGTTTGATCTAACATGTGATCAGGAACTATGAAATATGTTGTGGGAAAAAGTGATGAGCTTCTACACCATGTCTATCAAAGAAGCCTTGTCCTCCCTTTTCCTCTTTCCATTTCCTGCATACTGAAAAGTGGATAATGGTGATGGAATAACTTTGGGTAATGCACACAAGAGCAATATATTATCAAAAGAATAGGCAACAGGTGTGGTGGCTCACGCCTGTAATCCCAGCACTATGGGAGGCTGAGGCGGGCGGAACACGAGGTCAGGAGTTGGAGACCAGCCTAGCCAACATGGTGAAACCCTGACTCTACTAAAAATACAAAAATTGACCGGATGTAGTGGCATATGCCTGTAGTTCCAGCTATTTGGGAGGCTGAGGCAGGAGAATCGCTTGAACCCGGGAGGCAGAGATTGCAATGAGCCAAGATCATGCCACTGCACTCCAGCCTGGGTGACAGAGAAAGACCCTGTCTGTGGGATGGGGAGGCAGGGAGGAAGGTAAAAGAAAAAAACAAAAACCAAAAAAGAATAGGCAAGAAGCATTTCATCCTTGTTTAAATTTTTTTAATTTTTTTTTATTCTGCTGTCTTAACTCAGCTAGAAGTTGGTCAGTCCTCCCTCTTGAACACAGAACTAACCACTTTCCTTATTGGGTTATCACACTCGGAGCTACTATATACCTACTCTAATTGCCCCAGGGCCAAGTACTAGATAGCTAGGGACGGCCTTTATGTCTCAGAGATGGCCAAAATTATCCAAATTAGCCAATCACAGGAAGCCCTTGATACTTACCTAATCCCACACCACTTGCCATAGATGACCTGCTCCCTGAGGCTCCAGCTTGCTGTTCCCCCGTCCCCAGGTGTAGCACTCTGTGTGGCCCTGCTTGGTCATCTTCTATTTTTTGGAGCTTAAAAGAAAAAAAGAAAAAAATTTGTCTCTCTTCTATCCAAATGTCACTGTGTTATTTCCCACCATCAAAAGATTCTTTAAATCTTATGAATCACTTTGCCACTGTGAAGCCACAATAACTTTCTTAGGCTATTTTGTAATCTAACTGTAATATGCATAAACAGTGAGCTTCTATGATGTTTCAGTATGTCTGTGTTTTGCTCTTCGGTTGGACAGAGATTAAGATATATACCTCATATTGTTACAAATGATAGAAGTCCAGAATTGTTATAAATGATAGAAGTCCGGATTAGTATAGTTTATCATTAACTACAATATGGCCACACTTTGTATCAGAATGGGTGAAATAAAGCATTCAGGTTAGATAAGCAGGTAGATAGGTAAGTGGATGGATGAAAGGAAAGTAAAAGAAAGAAAGAGATTACAGAATGTAGACAGAAACATAAATAACAGAGCAGATGTTCTCTGATTTCTAAATGTTTACTTCACTGACTCTTCTACATTCAAACCAAGCTAAATTCCAGAACAAAATAGTGTCAGTGCAATCCACTACTGACAAATATTAGTGATATGTCATTGCCATTTTTATCCCAGCCATCTAGTTGTTATTCTTTGGAGTGCTTGCTATGTTTTGCTCAGTTTTGAGAGATTTTACAGAAATTATTTACTTCATCAATTCTAAAATGCAGATGCAGTGACAGGGATGAAAGCACTATTAAAAAGTGCATGACTATGATTGTATTGAAAGTAAAATAAACTCCACTGATGGAAAAATGATTAAATGTACCCATGTGAATGAAACAAATTATTCGGTAGGAAGAATTCTGAAGGACACAGTGTAAATAATACAGCCTGTGGAAAGTGCTGTGAGTATGCCATTGCCAGTGATGATTAAGAGAAGTATGTGATAAAAGAAAGACATAAAACAAGAAAAAAAAAAAACACCGTTCGGCTAGTCATGAGGCCTAGATTTTCACAGAACAAAAAACACAACAATATCATTGATTGCCCATTAAAAATGGCAAAAAAAGAAAGAATTAACATGGAAAATTTGCTCCAGATGGCTCTGGAAGTACAAACTTTGTGCAATCTGCACAATTTCTTTGTGCCTTGATGATAAATGCAAATATCATGAGGTGTCCCACAAACATTACAGGGATTATCAAAAAGAATATTTTAAAGGAGAAAGGTAACCTGTCTCAAAAGCTATTCAGTAGAGATGACATTGATGTATTTTGAGAAGAGACAAGGAAATAGATGAATGGATAAAGAAAATATAAGGTATATAAATAATGAAATATTATTCAGTCAGAAATAGTAGGAAATCTTCCAAATTCTGGAGAACTTTCTGCTAAGTGAGATAAATAAGAATCGAAAGGACAAATACTGCACAATATTATTTAAATGTGGAATCTAACAAGTTGAACTCATAACAAGTAGAAAGTAGAATGGTGGTTTTAGTTATAAGATTAATTTAAGTTCTGGTGATTTAATGTAAAACTCTGTTGTTTATTTGAAATTTGCTAAGAGAGCAGATTTTATATGTACACACACACACTGTAATTATAAGCAGTAGTAGATGTCATAATTGACTGTAAAAACAGTACACAAACATATAGGTACATGAAATGTATAGGTACACTGCACATCTTAAATATATGCAATTTTTCTCTGTCAATCAAATATTTTAAAATAAAACAGAATGAATGTAGCAAGGCATATATTAGATATTGTTAAAAGTCCTTACAGTGCTATTTTTGAGCACCCAGCGTCCTTTCCTCTGTGGCTTTATCTCCAAAAATATCTCGGCTGATAGATGGGAAGGAGAAGATTTTGCTTAGGAGGTTTTGGTCAGCCAAATCTAGAAACAGCCAAATCATTCAGAAGTATATTTCAGTGGCCACAACTCAGGTGCAAGGCCACATCCTACTGCCAGGGAGGAAGAGAAATGTAATCAAACTGAATGTCCAAGACGAAAAGGAATCAGGTTTTTGTGAAACAACAATCTCGTCTAAAGAGGTTCCAACCCTATATTTTTATTTATGTTTAACAATAGAGTTATTAATGAGAATGTTTTTAATGTTCATTTTTATTTGGTTGTTTCATCACTTATTGTTACTACATGGTTTTGAGGGAATGTGTTCTCTTTCTGGGTCTCATGAAGGGGGGTAGCTTTAAGCGCAAGAATTTCCCAGCACCATGCCCCCCTCCCATCTCTCTCCATCCGGGAGATTCAACAGTTTATCTTTGAATTTCGCGGGCACGAGAAGAAACTAAAAGTCAGTCACTCCAGCGGAAGTTTTAACGAACTCCTTTCATTGGCCCAGGGTCTTGGAGAAGGTGGGCGTTTCTCCCAGGATAAAAGTTGGTGCTCCCTCACCTGCGCCATATTTTCCAGCTCTCTGGAATCCCCTCCCACATGGCGGAAAGTCCCTCCGGGATTTTCCCCTCTGGAATCCCCTTCCACACTCTTCGTGGAAGCCTTTTTCTTCTCCTTTCCTTCTGTTTTCTATATCTAAATAAAATCACCTTTCTACAACACTGTTTTGGGTCCAATATTCGCTTTACGAGCATACAGTCCACCTGCAGTGGCCCCACCGCTTATTCCTTAAGAGGTTGGAGGCCAAGAACCCACAACGATCACCAGTATCTGACCCGGTTACAGAATGTCTTCTTAAATTATCATGAAAAATATTTTCTTTTTAACATTTATAAGTTTGAGAACTCACTGAGGTTTTCTGTAAGCTATGATAATGACTAACTTTGATAAATATTACAGTAATATGTGGAGAGGAGATATTCTCAGTTTTACAGTTGAAGGTCCAATGTATCAAATATGTTGATTTATTTTTATGTATGTATGTATGTATTTATTTATTTTTTCAGCATCCGGGTCTCTCTGTGTCACCAAGGCTGGCGTGCAGTGGTACAATCATAGCTCACTTCAGCTTTCAAATCCTGGGCTCAAGTGAGCCTCCCACCTCAGCCTCCTGAGTAGCAGTGACCACGGATGCATGCCACCATGCCTAGGTATTTTTTTTTTTATATATATACTTTTTGTAGAGATAGGTTCTCATTTATTTACCCAGGCTAGTCTCAAACTCTTGGCTTCAAGGAATCCTCCCACCTCGACCTCCCAAAGTGCTGAATTAAAGATGTGAGCCACCATGGCTGGAATGTTGGTTTCATCATTCAAATTCTTTTTTTAAACTTTATCTGCCAATGCTACTGCTGTCGTTTGTATT
The DNA here is from genome assembly GCA_036589455.1 of Ateles fusciceps. Lineage (NCBI taxonomy): Eukaryota > Metazoa > Chordata > Mammalia > Primates > Atelidae > Ateles > Ateles fusciceps. Next base: position 6,713,062 of record JAZHEH010000174.1, on the reverse strand, counting down.
AAAATATTATAAAAATTAAATTAATAGGAGATAAAAATGTATTTATATTAATAGCATCATATAATGCTATTCTACTAGATATATAATGCTCCTTTAATTCATTGTGGATTGTTTCAAATATTGCTAATATAGCAATAAAAATTATTCATTTATTCTCATATTTAATTAAATGTGTTTTTTCTATTGACTTGGTTACCCAGATATATAACTTTTTGTATTTGTTTAATACTTTTCAATTAATTTTTCATTTTTATTTTACATTGTTACTTTCAAACATTCTACACCAGTGTGTGTTTGTATGCCTCTACTAAGTACCATACAAATTAAATGAAGCAGCATTTTTTGCCTTTCCCTTTTATAGGGCTGTATTATTGGTCATCATTTATTGTTACTGTTTTTGTCTTAATTTACTACATTTTCATTTCATTTTTGCTTGTTTTATTTCATGGTTTGTTAGTTATTTTCATATTTTAGTTTGATATTAATAAAAAAGCTTACATTTTGTTTGAATTTATCTCCACTTTTAAAGTAATAATGATTTTCTTCATTTTTAATAATGATTTTCTTCATTTTTATGTTTCTCATTTTCATATAGAAAAGCAAAATAGACTCCCTATATTATGAGAAATTTGGCATACTTTTTGGTCTTTTTATTCTCCAACTTTCTATTCTTTAACTTTTTAGTCATTATCAGTTTATTTGAGTGCACTGAGCCATTCTGTTATAAGTATTACTTTTTAACAAAATTTCCCTCAGATATGAAAACTACATTTTTTTCATATTTGCACCATTCTTTTATACTTAAAATTGTCCACTAATATATTTAAATTTATAGGACTAGTTTTAATTTAAAATTTTATTCTAGTATTTATTCCAAAATTTATATTTCAAGTTAACTGTTTTGATTTATTTCCAAGTCAAGTGGATCAATTTCTATGATGGTATTTTTTTTTAACTGATGTATTAATTAATTCAGTTCCCTCCAAAGCCTTAGTAAACTGCTTACCAAAGGTCTCCAGATAGCTGAGTAATGGGAGTGTCAGGATTTGAAACCAAGTCACCAAGTTTCAAAGCTGTTCCAATCACTGCCTTGCTGTGTTAACGGCCATTGTTCCCAAGTGGTTTTGTGGTCTTTCTCACATACCGTTAACAACTTTTATGTATTTAAATAAAATTGATTACAAATATTATTTCTCAACATCCTTTGATTGTGGAGCTCATGTATAAAATGCAGCTGATTAAAAAAAAATTTGGAAAACAACAGAAAACAATATTTTCCCAGTTGATTTTTAGGGAAAAAACAACATCTATGAGTATAATTCTTCACTTTTACATTCACATTCATTGATTGTTTTTCTATACAATTTAATAACTTGTGAAAAGCTTTCTTTCTTTCCTTCTTTCGGGAGATGGGGTCTGGCCATGCTGCTAAGGCTGGAGCACAGTGTCTATTCACAAATATGATCCCACTCTTGATCAGCACAGGAATTTTGACCTGCTCCATTTCACCCCCCTTATGCCCCTTCCAGAGGTCACCATACTGATGCAAAACATAGTGAAAATACCGAATTGGCATTGAGAACTACAGCCCGGAACTCCTGGGATTAAGGATTTTCCTGCCTCAGCCTCCCGAGTAGCTGGGACTGTAGGCATGCCCCACCGTGCCCAGCTTTTTTCTTTAAACTTATGATTCTTAATGGTGAACTTGCATGTGTCAATGGTCTGTGTGGATGAACTGTCCTTTGTTCATCACTTGTCCTAGAGGTGCTGCAGCTTCACCTCCTGGAAGGCCACTGTTCAAGGATCCTTATCTCCAGCAGGCAGTGCTGACTGTCTGATAATAGATTATTGCTCACCAGATTATCTGGTGTTCTGGCTTACTTAGAAATGTAGATATGGTGAGTTCAGTGATACTGAGTCAGATATAAAAGATTGTATTCCTGCTTCTCTGCCCCCCCAGCATGGACTACTTTCAAACAGACTTTCTGAGTTTGTAATTTTTGTTATTTTTTAAAAAATAATTGTCCCCTGGGCTGAGTGCTGTGGCTCAAGCCTGTAATCCTAGCACTTTGGGAGGCCAAGGTGGGTGGATCACAAGGTCAGGAGTTCAAGACTAGCCTGACCAACATGGTGAAACCCCATCTCTACTAATAAATACAAAAATTAGCAGGGTGTGGTGGCATGCGCCTGCAATCCCTGCTACTCAGGAGGCTGAGGCAGGAGAATTTCTTGAACTCAGGAGGCAGAGGTTGCAGTGAGCTGAGATCACCACCATTGCGCTCCAGCCTGGATGACAGAGCGAGATTCAGTCTCAAAATAATAATAGTAATAAAATAATTATCCCCAAATTCAATGCTATTCTAATTTTTATCATTATTAACACAGATCTTGGGATTATGTGAATAGATGATAGAAAATGGCAAAATTTTGACTTAGAATATAATCCCACAAATTTGGAATAGTTGCTTATATTGATGTATTTATCTGGATGATAGAGGTCCTGAACATTAGGGTTAAGTCAGAGACACAGAGTAAACTTAGTTCATACACAGTTGGTCTTTCCTAACCGTGGGTACCACATCCCTGAATTCAACCGAGCAGGGATCAAAAATATTCAGAAAAAATGTTGCGACTGTACTGAACATGTACAGACATTTTTTGTCATTATTCCCTAAAAATGCAGTACAATAACTATTTACATACCGCTGACGTTGTCTTAGTTATTATGAATAATCTAGAGTTGATTTAGAGTATACTGGTGGATATGAATAGGTTATATGCAAATACTATGCTATTTTCTATAAGGTGATTGAGCATCTACAGATTTTGGCATCTATAGAGGTGTCCTGAAATCAATTTTCTCATCTATACCAAAGTGCAACTGTATATGTGTGTGTGTGTGTGTGTGTGTGTGTGTGTGTGTGTGTGTGTGTGCAGCCCGCGTACTGTTTTTATTCTGAAAGCAAAGCTTATGACATGGCAATATGCTTCCTAATTAATCTCTATGAATAACTCAGAAAGGGCTGCCTCTTGCCACCAACCCCCTCCAGATGGCTCACCTTCTATCCACACACACATCAAACATCGACCATTGTCAACTACCACTGTTCCTTTCTGAATTTTTGTTTACCATTTTATTCCTTTAAATTTGATGCTCTTGCATTCTTTGTACTTTTTTTTTTCTTTAGCATTGCCATGGTTAAAAAAAAATAACAGAAAGTTAGTGATGTCACTTACATGGTTGAGGCCCTGGAGTGTTTTGCAGATGCATGGAATTATTTTAGATTCAGTCTTGTGAGACAGTTTACACTGACAGCTGCAGATTCTGGCACAGTCCATTGAATTGATAAAAGGAGCCACCTCTTTCTGTGGTTGAAAATTTAAGTCAATTCTAACTTGGGTGTTTTGCATTTAAAAAGCACATTTGCCCCTGTATAATGGTAGCAACAGCTGATGTTCACCTAGACTAAAGCTGCATTATTTCCACAACATGTGAACAACCTTTCTCATATTTGTTTCACAAAACAGAACACCCTTTAGCACATAAATCATGTTCACCACTTACTCCTAATGAACAGCGTCAGCAATGTAGTCATCCAGATTAATAGATGTTCTTCTGCTTTACCTTTTTAGTTTACCATCCACATTTGGGAAATTATGTAAATTCTATAGAATGTTACTCTGTTGATCGTCGAAATTGCCTTTTAATTTTTAAAAATGTCTTTATTATTCTCTAGCACAGACTTTTATCTGTAAATTTACTTATTTTATCACACTGTAGATATTATAAGTGTGTAACATAACATTTCTGTGTTAGTTGCTTTAGAAGCTTATAGATTAAATAAATCTTATTTCTGGTCACCAGGGATTCGAGGATGATTTTATAAGGCATTAACAAGGAACTTTTAAATTAACGAGAAAGAGAGGATGAGAGAGAGAGAGAGAGGAAAAACCCTAAGAGTGCAGTAGTTCTTCTGTGGGAGTTTAGGACATAGTAGGTCCAACTAAAAAGAGCAGAGAAGTTTATTTTTAGAGACGATCCTCGAATTTACTCCTAGTAGATGGGTTGAATTTAACTGTGTCAATTTCAAAGAAGGAATCTAAACTGATCAAGCCTTTATGGAAATAGAAATACTTTATTTTGTGTATTTCACCTTGCGTTATCTATTTCCTTAGTCATTGTATATCTCATTAGTGATACATATCTAAAACAGACACAGAATTAAAGTTCCTAAGATAAATAAAATAACTTTGCATGTATTCTGTTTGTGTAGTTTAAAAAACTTTTTTTTCATGGTGTTCCATGATTTAGTGTGTGCAATAATCACTATATTGTTTGAGAACAGCAAAGTGAAACTCTCATAGCAAGTACCCTTGGAAAATAAGTCATAATCACCTGGTTTATCCCAGATTAATTAAACTTTTGTCTTTCTAGTCTGTTTACTAATGAAGACTGATGTGTATTTTGTTGTTGTTGTTGTTGTTGTTTTCAGTGTCATCTAAAAAAATTTTGTAAAGGCCTTCTCTGCATCAATTGAGATAATCATGTGGTTTTTGTCTTTGGTTCTGTTTATGTGGTGGATTATGTTTATAGATTTGCGTATGTTGAACCAGCCTTGCATCCCCGGGATGAAGCCTACTTGATCATGGTGGATAAGCTTTTTGATGTGCTGTTGCAATCGGTTTGCCAGTATTTTATTGAAGATTTTTGCATCTATGTTCATCATGGATATTGGCCTGAAGTTTTCTTTTCTTGCTGAGTCTCTGCCAGGTTTTGGTATCAGGATGATGTTGGTCTCATAAAATGATTTAGGAAGGATTCCCTCTCTTTGGATTGTTTGGAATAGTTTAGAAGGAATGGTACCAGCTCCTCTTTGTATGTCTGGTAGAATTCGGCTGTGAACCCATCTGGACCTGGGCTTTTTTGGGTGGTAGGCTCTTAATTGCTGCCTCAACTTCAGACCTTGTTATTGGTCTATTCAGGGTTTCGACTTCTTCCTGGTTGAGGCTTGGGAGGATGCATGTGTCCAGGAATTTATCCATTATGCTAAAAACTCTCAATAAACTAGGTATTGATGGAACGTATCTCAAAACGATAAAAGCTATTTACGACAAACCAACAGCCAATATCATACTGAATGGGCAAAAACTAGAAGCATTCCCTTTGAAATCTGGCACTAGACAAGGATGTCCTCTCTCACCACTCTTATTCAATATAGTACTGGAAGTTCTAGCCAGAGCAATCAGGCAAGAAAAAGAAATAAAGGGTATAAATAGGAAAGGAGGAAGTAAATTGTCTTTATTTGCAGACGATATGATTGTATATCTAGAAGACCCCATCGTCTCAACCCAAAATCTCCTGAAACTGATAAGCAACTTCAGCAGTGTCTCAGGATACAAAATCAATGTGCAAAAATCACAAGCATTCCTATACACCAATAAAGACTTAAAGACAGCCAAATCAACAACCAACTGCCATTCACAATTGCTACAAAGACAATAAAATACCTAGGAATACAACTAAAAGGAACGTAAAGGACCTCTTCAAGGAGAACTACAAACCACTGCTCAATGAAATAAGAGAGGACACAAACAGATGGAGAAATATTCCATGTTCATGGCTAGGAAGAATCAATATTGTAAAATGGCCATACTGCCCAAAGTAATTTACAGATTCAACGCTATCCCTATCAAGCTACCAATGACCTTCTTTGAAGAACTGGAAAAAACCACCTTAAACTTCATATGGAACCAAAAGAGAGCCCGCATAGCCAAGTCAATTCTAAGCAAAAAGAACAAAGCTGGAGGCATCACACTCCCGGACTTCAAATTATACTACAAAGCTACAGTAATCAAAACAGCATGGTACTGGTACCAAAACAGAGATATAGACCAATGGAACAGGACAGAGACTTCCGACGCAACACAACACATCTACAACCACCTGATCTTTGACAAACCTGACAAAAACAAACAATGTGGAAGCGAGTCCCTGTTTAATAAATGGTGTTGGGGAAACTGGCTCGTCTTGTGCAGAAAGCAGAAGCTGGACCCCTTCCTGACACCTTACACTAAAATTAACTCCAGATGGATTAAAGACTTAAACATAAGACCTAACACCATAAAAACCCTAGAAGAAAATTAGGCAAAACCATTCAGGACATAGGTGTAGGCAAGGACTTCATGACCAAAACACCAAAAGCAGTGGCAAAAAAGCCAAAATAGATAAATGGGACCTAATCAAACTCCATAACTTCTGCACAGCAAAAGAAATAGTATTAGAGTGAATCGGCAACCAACAGAATGGGAAAAAATTTTTGCAGTCTACCCATCTGACAAAGGGCTGATAACCAGAATCTACAAAGAACTGAAACACATTTAAAGAAAAAACAAACAAGCCCATTCAAAAGTGGGCGAAGGATATGAACAGACACTTACAAAAGAAGACATACATGAAGCCAACAAACATATGAAAAAATGCTCATCATCACTGGTCATTAGAGAAATGCAAATCAAAACTACATTGAGATACCATCTCACGCCAGTTAGAATGGCGATCATTAAAAAATCTGGAGACAAAGATGCTGGAGAGGATGTGGAGAAATAGGAACACTTTTACACTGTTGGTGGGAGTGTAAATTAGTTTAACCATTGTGGAAGACGGTGTGGCGATTCCTCAAGGACCTAGAAATAGAAATTCCATTTGATCCAGCAATCCCATTACTGGGTATATATCCAAAAGACTATAAATCGTTCTACTATAAGGACACATGCACACGAATGTTCATTGCAGCACAGTTTACAATAGCAAAGACCTGGAACCAACCCAAATGCCCATCGATGATAGAATGGACAGGGAAAATGTGGCACATATACACCATGGAATATTATGCAGCCATCAAAAACGATGAGTTCCTGTCCTTTGTAGGGACATGGATGAACCTGGAAACCATCATCTCAGCAAACTGACACAAGAACAGAAAATCAAACACCGCATGTTCTCACTCATAGGCGGGTGTTGAAAATGGGAACACATGGACACAGGGAGGGGAGTATCACACACTGGGGTCTGTCGGGGAAAAAGGGGAGGGATAGTGGGGGGTGGGGAGTTGGGGAGGGATAGCATGGGGAGAAATGCCAGATATAGGTGATGGGGAGGAAGGCAGCAAATCACACTGCCATGTGTGTACCTATGCAACAATCTTCCATGTTCTTCACATGTACCCCCAAACCTAAAATGCAATAAAAAAAAAAAAATTATCCATAGGCAAATATTTGCAAGTATCCTCTGTCATATTTTCATCAGTCTGGACCTATCTCATAGTTGAAATACAATTGTTAACCATGTCATGTAAAAGTTTCATAGCGATGATTTAAGGGTTAATAATAGTGAAGACTATAACCAATTATAATTCATTCCCAGAGTAATATGAAAACATTATTAAGTCACTGTTAAAAACAAGTCCTTATAAATTCCATTGGAAGAAAATGTTTTTGATCACATCTTAGGGGAAAACAGACGTCCCCATTGTAAGCAGTTCTATGAAAACAAATTTGAAATATACACACTTTTCTTCTACTGGGACTTTGACTATCTCAACTGAATATTTCGGAAGAAGCCACAAGTGTGTTAAAAAAAAAAAAAAGAAATGAATGTATGATTGTTGCCTGACTAATCAAGGAAAACAGTGCTATGGCATATGTTGTTTTCTCCGTAGAAAAATCCAAATGGGACTTTCTAATGACTGAAACTGAAATTAATTTTATAAGCATTAACATTTGTGGGTGTTTCACACATGCAAGTATGGAACATTTCTCTTGATGATGAACCAAAGTGTATCAAGAGGGACATAGATTGAAATTCAGAGCTATTTACAATCAACTGAGTTTACATCAGCCATGGTTTGATTGGTCTCACATAGTTTATACATCTTTTTTCTTAGCAAAACATGTCAGTTAAAACAATGATAGATATTTTTAAACTAAAAGAGGTTAAATAATACAATAACAATAATTTAAAAAAACTACCCATCAGTCTTCATTAGTAAACAGACTAGAGGAGCAATAGTTGAATATCTGGGATAAACCAGTTGATTATGACTTATTTTTCAAAGGTACTTGCTATGAGAGTTTCACTCAAGTATGAGGTTAAATGCTTGAGAATTATTTAAGCTTGAGAAAAAGGTTATTGTCATTGAAAAATTTGTTTTATACGCTCCACGTTTGTGCTTCTTCAAAATTAAAATAAAAATACCTATAAAATAATTCAATAAATTTAAGAAATTAAATATTTGGCCTGGAAAAACATCACAAAACCACCTGATAAATTGAATCACACAATGTAACCATTTTAAATGTTTTGTTTTCTAGTAAATTAAAAATAACAGTTGAAAAAAAAGTGTAGATACCATTTTCTTGAGCATAAAAATTGAAAATCTGATTTGAAAATTATCATTTGGGTGTATGACCAGAAGCATCCATTTATTGAACAAGTATACATTTATAAAAAATTTTATGTGAGCAACTGTGCTAGAGATTCAGAGATGCTATCCAAGTACTCAAAGGTCTTATAAACTAAAATGTACATAACATTTCAACAGTTGACAGAATTCTTGTCAATAACATTTAAATAAGGTCAATCCCAATACGGGCATAAAATTCACAACTTATAATGTGTACGTACTTTGCATCTAATAGTAAAAATTATTATTACCTTTCTTACAATTTACTTTATTCTGTTAAAATTTCAAAAATGTGACGGAACAACAACAACAAGAAAGAACTCCAGCATAAGCAGCTTTTGTAAAAGACAGTCTAATATTGACTAGAAAACATTATGGTCTTTTACCTCTGAAAATTCTAATAACACAGTATGTCTCTATTATATAACACAGACACAATTCCAATTTGATTTTAGTTTCAGTGCTTTTTTCCAGAGAAGATACTACTTGATGTATTAATCTGTATTTCTCTGATGTTTAACACAAACAAAATCATTTTCTGTTACTAAAATTGCTTTTTCTTCTTAGTACATACAGATGCATATGAGTCACTAAATATGGAGCAGTCCAGCCACATACTTGACTTTGTTTGCAAAGCACACCACACTTTCCAGACAGTGAATATTTATATGCCTACCATTAGCAACTTTTACAATTTAGGTAGACTGAGAATTTATCAAATAATCAAGTAATGGCTACTTTTTGCTTCACAGTTTTCCCCCTCAATTTATCCATATTCTCCATAAATAACAGTTTACTATAAGCAGCAAAAAAGAAACCAGGCCACACTGTCTACATTTTGCTTGGAAGGTTTCTAGCTCCATCATCACTTACAAATTTCTCCCTTCTACATAGCTGTAGGATACATCCAGATAGGTAAGATAACCTTCCACTTTACAATAAGGATCACTTTTTATAGAGTTTCCAATAATATGTTCTTAATTTCCTTCTAAACTCACATCAGCGATTACTTAATTGTCTGTATTTCTACCAATAGACTGTGTATGATGATATAAGTACTCTCTAAGACATTATAGGTTTTTTTCTACCAGGCTTTCCACCTCCTTCTGAGTTCTCATTAGCACAGTTATTAATGTCTTGTTTTTTTTTTTTTTCTTTTTGGAGACAGCGTATCACTCTGTTGTTCGGGCTGGAGTGAAGTTGCAAGATCTCAACTCACTGCAACCTCTGCCTCCTGGGTTCAATCAGCTCTCCTGCTTCAGCCTCCCAAGTAGCTGGGACTACAGCCACGTACCACCACACCTAGCTAATTTTTGTATTTTTAGTAAAGACGGGATTTTAACATATTGGCCAGGCTGATCTGGAACTCCTGATTTCAGGTGACCCACGTGCCTCAGCCTCCCAAAGGATTACAGATATGGTTGACCATGCCCAGCATCCATGTTTTTACTAGCAATTTGTTCAAGGCTCTTTCTATCATGCTCCTTGGAATATCCTGTTCTTCTACCCTTTTCTCAATCCTAAAGCCAATTTCAAATTCTTAGATATTTGTTATAGCAGCATCACATTTTCAAGTACTAAAATCTTTATCAGTCTCTAATTACTGCTGTAGAAAATTAGCACAATTTAGTGGTCTAAAAGAACAAATTTATTATTTTATAGTTCTGGAGGTCAGAAATCCTGTAATATTTGTCAGGGAGGGCTGAATTCCTTCTGGAGGTGAAACTAGGCAAACAGCTGCCTTTCATTTTTCAGGTTCTAGGACTTGCCTGCAGCCTTGACTTGTGGTCCTTTTATCCATCTTCAAAGCCAGCATCTCTATATCTTTTATTTTGGTCATCATGTCTTCTTTTCTGACTTTTATTATATGATGTCTTCCTCCTACAAGGACCTTTGTGATGACATTAGATAGCCCAACTAGATAGCACAAGATAACCTCCATGTTTCACAACCCTCAACTTTATTACATCCTCACAGTCCCCTTTGGCATGTAAATAACATATATAGGTTCCAGGGATTAGAATCTGGAATTTAAATTTTGGCAGGACCATTGCTCTGCCTACCACAATCACAATATATAATTATCAAAATGATTAAAAGAGAGAATAAATAAATTCACATTCTTTAAAATTAAGAATTTTTGTTAAGCAAAATACATTACTTAGTAAAAAGTAAGGACCCAGACTGGGTTAACATGTATTTTCAATACATACATTTGATAAAAGATCCATGTCCAGAATATATAAAGCTTTCAAATTAATAAGAAACTATGATTTTAAAAAATGAGCATATTTATGGACAGATCTTACACAAAAGATATTCTTAAATCAGAAATAAGCAAATATAATACAACTCAACATCATTAGGCGTCGGGAGAATGCAGATTCTGTATTTATATATCATTATATACCCACAAGCCTGGCTAAAATGTAATGATTTAAAAGACAATACAGTTCTTAAAGTATAATAAAAAAAACTTAAAGTATAATAAAAAAACTTGAAGTATAATAAAAAAAATCCAAAAAAACTCAATACAAAATCTGTGACTTCCATATTTTGAAGTTTTGTTCAATATGGATTTTTTCATTGTTTGCTTTTTAACAAAAATACAATAAAATATTTTTTGTCTTGATCATTGAAGTTTTCGGATCAACTCACATAGTTCATTAGCCTCACCCTAATCCTAGCCCTGATTTAAAGTGCAAAAACAGAAAAAAACAAAATACAAAAAAGCAATCAAGGTTTATAGAAGTCAGAATACTGATTCCGTTTGAGAAGATGGTATTGATTAGGAAGAAGCATCAAGGAGTCATTGTGTGCTGGAAATTATACAGTTTGGTGGGAATTCTGTAACTATGTAAAAATTAATCAAACTGTATGATCTATACACTATATTGTGTATAAGTCATGCCTCTAAATAGGTAAAAGGAAGTAAATTGCCAAATATTTTACATATCAGAAACTGAGTATACTAAAAATTTCTCTTACAATGTGCCTATCTTCATATTCACTTTATTTTCATTTACCCACCTTTTTATTTCATTTTAACAAACATTTATTTCTTGCCTACTAGGTGTAAGTGGATAATAGAAAATCAAATTTCACAATGGAAATGCACTAATCCAAACAACAAACTACTGGAAAGAAAGATCAGTAGTCATTCATCCTGATTTTTAAGAACTTTTCAAGACCACATTCCCCGTTTGTTTCGTAGCCTGGTGAAATTTGTAAGACTTTTTTCACTCCTCCTCCCTCCAAAATTTGTAAGATTTTGACTCAATGTTTACAAGTTGTTTTTTTTTTTCTTCAGAGAAATGTGAGGACATGAAGTAAGATCCCAGAGTTTCCCAGGAAACTCTTGCTAGCTTCCATGACTTGCCCACATATGCACATTGTAAGCTTAGCTGGTGAGGTTTGTGATTAATAATGCAGTAAAGATTAATGGACTTAGTAATTATTGGGTCACAATCTTAATTTGCTATAACCATTGAAAGGGACCAAATTATCTCCACTCCGTACAACGAGACCATTTATCCATCTTATAATATCTTTAAATAATTTAATAAAATGTACTGTGCTTCTTGTATGAGTGTAAAATTTTTATTTGTAGCTTTCTGTTACACTGAGACTATGTAGTTTGGTAATTTTATTTCTGTAGGGGGTACTGTCTAGTAGACTACAGAATTTTCATGGAGTCTGCAGTTTGTTTCATGTTATCTGCTTTTTGCAAGACCATCAAAACCAAATTTCAAATTCCCTTAGGATGAAAGCTAACTTTAATGTTCTTGCTTTACTGTATTCTTGACCCTCCATAGTTCTTTGTCTCTGAGAAGTTCTTACTTTAACGCTTTTTCAATGCATTTAAAGATTTTTTTAAATGTATCCAATCGTTATGAACTTGTGTCCACCTAAAAGTGATATGTTGAAGTGCCAACCTCAAGTACTATAAAACATGACTGCACTTGGAGGCAGAGACTTTAATAAGACAACTTGGAATAAATGAATTTATATGAGCCAATATGCAATATGACTGTTGTCCTTATATGAACAAAGAGACACCAGGGTTGCATATGCACAGAGGAAAAACCATGTGAAGGCCCAGCGGCCATCTGCAAGCCAAAGAGGAAGATCTTAGGAGAAACCAACATGCTAGTACTCTGACCTGGGACTGACAGCCTCCATCACCATGAGAAACTACATTTCTGTTGTTTAAACTACCCAAATCTATGGAGTTTTGTTACGGTAAACTTAACTAAATAATACACATTGTTTATGGTCATTTTGAAAGTAAAGTCATGTTTTGAGCAACTTAGTGTGTAATTTATATAAGATTGTGGAGCTTCCACTTTGAAAAATATGTTCAGTGCCTAAGTCTTACACTGTGATTGTGCTGAGAAAGAAAGAGATGGACAGTCTACAGAATGATAGGGAGAGAAGGGAAAACATTATCCATTGACCACCGCATGGAAATGTGTGCCGATGTTCACTGGTACAGTTGAATAGTGTAGCCCACTACCCACTGCCACTGTCATGTAATAAATATAAATAAATAGATTAACATTTCCCATAGTAGACAGAGACAGTAAGAAGGTGATGGCAGGCTCCATTGATTCCACATTCTAACTCTCTTGGGCTTACACAGTATATTTCTAAAACAGTCATATTATAATTGGGGGAAAAATAAATAAATTTAATTATATTGAAAGTTTAGGGTTTTTGTTTCTGCCATGCTATAACAGTCAACAGAGAGCATACCCAGGACTGTTAAACAAATTAAAAAGATATAAAATGTTTATCACTGACTCTATTTTCCTTAGAGTGATCCAAATCAGAAATCATGAAAAATAAACATATTTTTAAGACCACAAACATGCATTTAATAAAAAAAGGTTACAAGAACAGCTGTTGATTGCCTGTCAATCAAAGGGCAAGCAACGAGTGAGATGCAAGAAAGTAAATTCAAATTTAAGTGCTGGTTTCAGTTATGTAAGATTAGTGTGAGCGACTGAAAAGTGGTATTTCAATTTTCAGTTGATTAAATGCCTGTAAATAGAAATAGCACATCAAGCTTTATTTATTACAGTCTCAGATATAATTTTTTTTTAATTTTCATGTTTTAACTGTGAGATTAGTTGCAAATGTTTGGTTTCATAGGAACATTTTAACCGAAGTCTGCCTTCCATAGACCAATTAATGTTACCTTTGTTTGTAGATGAATCTTCTTTAGACAAAAAAACCCCAAAACTGAACATCTTATTTTATATCCAATTTAGCTATCTAGTTAATTCTATATTATTCTATATATATTCTATATATATTTTGCAACACTTTCAATTCATACAGAAGCAAAATACGTAAATGTTTATGCACAATATTTCTATATAAATCTATGAAACCAAAAGTATTTTGAAAATATCTAAAGTGAATGTTTTTTTCTTTTTGAATTTGCAGAAAAACAGCTGTATATGTACAGTCATGCATCACTTACAGTGAGGATGTGTTTTGGGAAATGCATTGCTAGGTTATATTGTCATCATATGAACATCTCAGAGGCTACATAGACAAACCTAGATTGTGTAGCCTACTACATGCCTGGGTTATGTGGTATATAATCTACGGCTCCTAGATTACAAACCTGTACAATAGGTTTCTTTCTTCTATCAATATTTCAGTTGCAATGCAATATAATATGTCCCTGAAAAACTGTATGCTTCTCAAAATTGAGTCAGAGGTGAGAAAGAAAATACAGCATCAGATTAATAGAAATGGATGTGGTCATGTAATCAAAGCAATTACAATAATAATTTTAAAATTCCCTAACAAAAGCTAAGCAAATACATATTTTAAAGTTGGAATGAAGACAGCTATTTTCTATGGTAAATGTAGAAGTTCATCTTAAAATTGTCAGGTAAAGATAGTTTGATGGAAATGGGTCCAAGGAAGTATTGAGGTAGCAGAGTATAATACAATATACCAAGATCTCCAGTTCCCTGTGAGAAGTACTTTCAGTACAGACCAGATGGCAAACTGAGTGAAGAGGAAGAAAGTAGGCTGAAGGAGTATCATGTACAACTTTGCATTTCTCTGTTCTATTTATCATTATTAATATACTGGGCAGCCGGTTGCTATCAGTGTTTCAAAATATCAACATGCCATGAAATAAAAAAAAAAATTCAGCATATTTCCTGCACTATATTAACATCACTCCCTATTCACCATGTGTATAGGAGAGAATTTGCATAAAAAACACTTTTTAGCATAACAGAATGCAAAACCTTTCAGAATGCAGCAAGTAACAATCAGCATGCTGCTAAGGTTATATTTCCAATGCTTCTCCTAGCTACAGGCACTGTGAGGACTGTCTTCCAAATTATCGCAAGAAACAATTCTACCAGTTGCACAACAAGGGTATCTTTGATAAATATTTCTTTGTCACCTACTGTGTGAGGTGGTAAGCACTTCTGATAACAATTTCTATATTGGGAAAAGTAACACAGACAGCTATAACCAAGTCCAAACTTTCAGTGGATTAACATTTAGAAATTATTTCATTATTCTTTTAAAATTTCAAAGTAAATGTTTTAGATTAATAAGAGGGTAAATAATTTCTGCTTTTCAAATTTATGCAGAGAGGCAGGCTGAAGCAAGCCTTTGTCAGCTTAGTACATGATTTTCAGAGTTGACTTGGTGTAAATACTCACCTTCCAGAAGGAACATACAAAATGCAAAAGGAACATATTTTTAACCACTTCAGTCTCAAAGTGAATATTCATCTTTTTCATTCACATGCCGTTAGCAAGAAGTGGTCATGTAATCCTACTCACGTTGAAACAGAGCTAGGAAGTGTAGTCTCTTGCAAGATAGCTACTTCCCAAACCACATTTATATATAATGAAGCAAGGTAAACCTTTCCTCTTGTATCTTTTTTTTTAACAAAATCAACTGACTCATCTTTGATACCTACACTATTATCTCAGCACTATTCACAATAGCAAAGATATGTACTCAATCTAAATGTCCATCAATGGAGAATTGGATTTTTTAAAATGTAGTATATATATATATATATATATAACACCGTGGAAAGCTATTCAGCAATAAAAAAGAATGAAATCATTTTCTGCAGAAACATGGATGGAGTTCATTATTTTAAGTGAAATAACTGAAAAATAGAAAGTCATATACTGCATGTTCTCATTTATAAATGGGAGCTAAATGATATGTACACGTGAACATAGGAAGTGGAAAAATATACATTGAAGACTCAGAAAAATAGGAGGATGGGAGGGAGGTAAGGGAAGAGAAATCACCTATTGGATACAATGTACACTATTTGGGTGATGGTTACACTAAAAACACAGATGACATCACTATGTAATAATAGTCTTGTAAATAAATACTGTGCTTGTACCACCAAATCTATAAAAGCTAAAAAAAAAAAAAAGAAAAAGAAAACTCTACAAAATTCAACATTCATTTATGATAAAATCTGTCATCAACATGGAAATAGAGATAGAAGATTCCTTAATCAAATAAGTGGCATCTATTCACGATCTACACCTAACAACTGGGTCCCAGCATACTGGAACAATTAGATGTCCATATGTGAAAATATGAACTGTAGCACATGAGTCACATCATATTGACATTAATTAAAATGGATGACGTAGTTAAATATAAACTGTAAAGCTATAACAAAAATAAACAGGGTTGGGCACAGCGGCTGACACCTGTAATCCCAGCACTTTGAGAGGCCGAGTCTGAAGGATGGTTCAAGGAAAGGAATTCTGGACCAGGCTGGACAAAATAGTGAGACTTCATCATTACTAAAGATAAAAAAAATAAAGCTGAGTTCAGTGGTACACACCTGTAGTCTCAGCTTCTTGGGAGGCTGAGGTGAGAGGATTTCTTAAGTCCAGGTGTTCAAGGCTGCAGTGAACTATGACTGTAACACCACATCCCCCACCTGGGCATAAGAGTGAGACCCTGACTGTCTCTAAAATATGTGGGATGTGTGTGTGTCTGTCTGTGTGTGTGTGTGTGTGTGTGTGTGTGTGTGTGTGAGAACATCTGTGTGATCTTTGGTTTAACATTCAGTTTTTAAAATACACATTAAAAATATAATCCATAAAAGTTATTTATCAATAAAGCGATAAATTGGAGTTCAACAAAAGCAAAGTTTCACTCTGAAGAAGACACTATTAAGAGAATAAAAAGACAAGGCCCAGATTAGGAAAATTTATTTTTCCATTACATATCTGAAAAAGGACTTATAACCAAAATATACGAAGTACTCTTAAAATGCAACATATAAGAAAACAAGCAACCCAATTAAACAAATGAGCACAAGACTTCAACAGAAAAATTCCTCAAAGAAGATATATGGATAATGAATCAACACATGAAAAAAGATACTCAATATTATTTGCTATCTGGGCAATGCAAATTAAAAGCACAGTAATCTACTCCTGCTCACCAGCCAGAGTGGCTAAAATACAGATAAATGACCATAACTAATTTCAGTAAGGTTATGGAACAGGAACACTCATTCATCGTGGTTGGAAATTCAGAATGCTACAGTCCATTTAGAAGACAGTTTGGTATTTTCTCATAGGGGAAATATAAATATACATAGAATACAGTCATCTTACTCCCAAGTATTTACCAAGTGAATTAAAAATGTATGTTTATGCCAAAATGTGTACATGGATTTGTGAAACGGGTTGACTTATTGCCAATTACAAGAAAGAACTTTCACTGCACTGAGGATAACAAAGTGGATCACCTGCTAACTACGAGGAAAAGGAGTCCATACACTCCAGCCCACCGCATCTTGAGCTGTACTTTTACTATTTGCCTGAGTCTGTTGTTACAGAACACTCGCACACATCACAGATTACATAAAGCAGGTTTATTACTTACAGATAAGCAGCAAGGGACAACGGAAGCCTCGGATTCCTAACAAGCCAGTCTCCTAAGGCGCAGGAAAGCTGGCCATGGTGGATGGAATTCTGTTTGATCATGCCCCACTTGCACTGCAGCTGAGAAGCCCCAAAACCAGTCCACTCTGGGTTTTATGTCCCGGGGGAAATAAGAGTCTCTGGAATAAAGCATTGTAGAACATTTTGCTCTAGGAGGGAGGATAGCAGTGCCTGGGCTGGCCCAGGCAATTCTCTATCTCAAGAAGTTGCATTCTCTAAGAGTGACAGAACCAAAGCCTAGACTATTTTGGACAGGTTTTTTGTTTGTTTGTTTGTTTGTTTTGTTTTTGTTGTCTTGTTGTGGTTTTCCTACCTTGGGTTGTTGCCACCTGCAATTTTTTTGAGAGCTATGGACAGAAAAGGGGGAAAAATCTGGGTCAGCAAAGGCCATCCAAGGACAATCCTGTGGGATGTTGAGGCCTTCTTTACTCATAATCACAAAAAACTAGAAGCAACCAGGATATCTTTCACCTTAGAAATGAACAAACTGCAATATACCCATGCATTAGAATACTATGTACCTATAAATGGAAATTAATTAGTGATGCAAACAACGACCCAGACAAATCTTTAACGTATTTTACTGAGGGAAAGAAGTCAGGACCAAGCAGTTATATATTATATGATTCCATTCATAGAGTATTCTGGAAAAGGCAGAACTCTAGGAATAAAAAACAAATTTGTGGTTTTCAGTAGTTGGGTATGGGGAATGGTTGACCACAAAGGATGAAAAACCTTTTTAAGATGGAGGCATGTTGTGCAGTGCTGGGATGGTGCATACATGACCGTGTGCATTTGTGAAAACTCACTGATTGGTACATAACAAACAGGAAATTTTCATGTGTGCAAACCCAAAACCAAAACTAAATACCCAAAGAAACTACAATCATGTACACAGAAACTCGACCAGAAGGTTGAGGGATAATATGAATTCTTTTATAAATGTATCACATAGGAAGACCAAAGAGTTGAAGGTAAATGACCCAAATAACTATGGAAAATGATGTTTTCACTAGAATCCATAACGCTAATGACAAACAAACTGAACATAAGTGCTGTACTCTAGTACTTGTTTTTTCCCATAGAGACGCAGGTTACAAATCTTAAAACTTCTTTAAATGAATATAGAACTTAAACAAATAAATAAATGGATGGCAGATTGCAGGAGCCAGGATTCTCACTATCAGAGAAGAAAGTTATTATCAATAAGGGAAGGCTGTAATAATGCCCATCATAATGAATTTAAGTTAGAGGCATCAGTATGAGTTCACATTTAGCTCAATAGTAGTATACGTGTATAAGACATGATTGTCTTGGTTTGTTTTTTTGCTGCTATAACAGAATACTTGAGTCTGGGTACTATAAGGACAGACATTTATTTTCTCACAGTTCTGGAAACTGGGAAGTGCAAGATCAAAATGCTCTCATCAGGCAAAGGCCTCATGAGGGTCTCCATGGCCTAATTAACTCTTAAAGGGCCTCTTAATACTTATCTTAAGGGTCGGAATCGTGAGGTCCAAGGCTGATGGTTGAGAACATAATAATGACATTCTTTTGAACTAAATATTGAAGTTAAAAATGAGAAACACTGTTATAAATCTAGAAAAATATTTGCAATTATTCTGTAAAACAGAGAAGGATAAAATAATTATATTACGAACAAAGCTGCCAAATCATTAAACATTTCTTTTTCCAATCTGTCTAAAGATATGATAGACAACTTACTTGAGAATAAACAAAAATATCAAGCATTTAAATGATTTCAGTCTCATTTCAAATAAGCTTAATTCATTACAAAATAATATTGTCTATAGATTTGCATAAATCTAAAGAATAATATCGCCCCTTCACTGTTTGGGGTGGAATATATGAGGAAAGGTCATTCTCTTTTGTTGCTGTAGAAAATAATTGGTACAATTTTTTTTCTTTTTCTTTAGCTTTATTAAGGTATAGTTGGCAAATAAACACTATTTAAGGTATGCAACATGATATTTCGACAGACATATACATTGTGAAATGATTACCATATCAAGCTAATTAACATATCCATTATCTCAAATAATTACTTTTCTTTGTGAGAATGTGGAGATTTGATATCTTAGGAAATATTAAGAGTACAACACAATGCTGTTAACTATAATTGTCCCCTTTATCCACTGGTGATATCGTCCAAGACACCCAGTATATGCCTTAAACCATGGATAGTACTGAATCCCAACAACAGGTTTTTTCTTATATATATACCTATGATAAAGTTTAACTTATAAATTAGGGATGCTATGACATTAAAAACAATATAATCATAAAATAGAACTTTTATAAAAATGCCATAATAAAAGTTATGTGAATGTAGTCTGTCTCTCCCTCAAAATTCTTTTTTATTTTTGCACTGTACTCACCTATTTTCTGACTGCAGTTGACTGCAGGTAACTGAAACTGCAGAAAGCAAAAACCATGGATAAGAAAAGATTACTGTGTAGTCACCAGGCTGTACATTCAGTATCCAGAAGTTATTCATCTTATAATTGAAAGTTGGTACCTTTGACCAGCATCTACCCTTCTTCCAAATCCTCCCCAGACTGTGATAACCCCACTTCTACTCTCTGTTGGTATGTGTTGGAATGTTTTACATTCCACAAATAAGGGAGATAATTCAGCGTTTGTTTTTCCATTTGGCTTATTTCACTTAGCTTAGTGACCTCCAGGTTCATCCATGCTATCACAAATGGCAAGATTTCCTTCTTTTTCAAGGCCAAATAATATTCCATTGTATTGTGAAAAGAAATAAAAGAGAAAGTAAAACTAATCATCCCACACCTGTTCTAAATCTCTGTTTTGGCCCAAGAATGTGAGTTGGTGCAAAGGCAGCTATGGTAGCTAGGATTGCATGTTGCAGTCTCCAATAAATAAACACCTGTAACCCCAGGGTCAATCAACAAAAGCTGGCCCTTTGCCTATGTAATTAAGGTAGGTTAAATATTTCATTGACAAGTACTGGTTGTAACCTTGTTTATTGAATGTAGAACAAGGCAGATGAAATCAGTTATCCTCCCACCAGACCCTAAGATGCCAACACAATTATTAATCGTTTTCTCCTACCCACTCAATCACGTATTTGTTCCATGTATAATATCACTGGACACCAATCAAATTTGCAAAAATGTAACCAGTGCTTTGCTGCCTATCCTCTGTATTGTGTATTGTACTTATCCCTTTGCTAAAAACAAAACAACAAAGACAAAAATCGCGTAAATTTTGTGCTTCATGTAATTGACCTTGAAACTCAGGTCACAGGCTACTGTAATCCTGGCTTCCTGGGTGCACATCCTCAAGTTTCAACTTAATAAACTTCACTAGTATAGGGTCCGGCCCTACTGGGTCTAGAAGGTATTCTCTACGGGTGCTCAGCGAGACACTGTAGAAATAAAGACACAAGACACCGAGATAAAGAGAAAAAAAGGTTTGGGGCCAGGGGTCCACTACCACCTAGTACGCGGAGTCCGGTAGTGGCCCGAGTGCCCGGACACTCTGACTTTCATTGGGTACAAAGTAGGGGGTAGGGAGAGTAGGGTGAGTTCAAGCAAATCACATTTCTAAGGAACAAAGGGGCTGAGGCTGCAGGTAGCAGAAGCAGTAGGCAGCGAGATGCGTCAGCACTTTGTGTTATGCTTGCCAAGTAAGAACAAAGGCTTCAAGAATTATGCTACTTCTTACTATCTTCAAAAGAGGAACCAGGTGCAGTACGGAGTGAAAGCAGACACAGAATGTGGCCAGTATGGCACAGCACCACACAGAAACAATTAAACCCGCGGTAGCTGCTGGCTGGGCTGATTGATATCAGTCTTACCAGAAGAGCCCAGGGAGTGGAGTGTTCTCCAGCTCATCCAAGGACAGGAAATGTTCCCTTCCGAGGTCTGCTGAGTGCTTCCCCAGTAGCGCCAGTGCGGGTGCCTCTCTGAGCACTGGTGCTGCCGCAGAGATTTTAGATGCCCTCCAGCAACTCTTACGCGGGTGTGACACAGGACTTGGTTTTGGCATTCAACAGGTTATCTCTGCTGATCGCCACCAGTCGATGTTCCACAGGTATTAATGCTCTTGCCTCGTGGCCACAGTCCATAGTACCCCTTATCAATCCCTGACCACAGCAACCTGAAGTTCCTAAATAATTACGCATAAAGTACAAGAAGGTTTAATCAAGGCTTACTTAATATTCAATAAGACTTATATCTAATCACTCATAATACTTATTCCTAACTAGATCCGTCTTTCTATATTCTATTTATTAGACAGGAACTGGCGCTGAGGCTTCAGTCTCCTGCTTCGGCATGTATGAGACTTTTCCTCCCACAACTAGGTTGAGATTCCTGTTTCAGTCTCTCATTTGGGTTGATGTTACAAATATATCACATATTCTTTATCCATTTTCTGTCAACAGACACTTAGATTGTTTCCATACCTTGGCTATTGTGAATAACACAGCCATGAACATGGGAATGCAGCTATCTCTTTAAGACAGCAATTCTATATACTTTGGATCTATAGCCAAAGCAGGATTTCTGGATTGTGTGGTAATTCTATTTTTAAGTTTAGTATGAAACTCTGTATTGTTTTTCATAACATCTATACCAATTTGCATTTCCATCAACAATGTATAAGGGTTCCTTTTTCTCGTCTTCTCTGATTCTTGTTATCTTTTGACTTTTTTTATAGTAGCATTACAAACTTTCTTAAATGGGAAGATGAGAGGAGGGTTAGGGTGAAAATAATTACCTATAGGGTACAATGTTCACTATTTGGGTGATAAGCTCACTAGAAGCCCAAACGTCACCATTATGCAATATTTCCATGTAACAAACCTGGACATATACCCCCTAAATCAAAAATAAAAAATAAAAACAAAGAAAATTTAGAAGCAGATACCAAAAACCTTTGAAAACATAAAATAATGAATACATGTAACCTAGCAACTGAGGTTAAGGAAACTACTGGAAAATTCTAGGCAAAAAACAACTGCGTATGTGAATTATATTGGTTAGGCTAGGTTATATGCAGTATTTTTAATATATATATTTTATTGCACTTTAGGTTCTGGCATACATGAGCAGATCATGTAGGATTGTTGCATAGGTACATACATGGCAATGTGGTTTGCTGCCTCCATCCCCCATCACCTATATCTGGCATTTCTCCTCACGTTATCCCTTCCCCAACCTCCCTACCCCGCCGCTGTCCCTCCACTATTCCCCCTGAACATACCCCAGTGTGTGATGCTCCCCCTCCCTGTGTCCATGTGTTCTCATCATTCAACACCTGCCTATGAGTGAGAACATGCGGTATTTAATTTTCAGTTCTTGTGTCAGTTTGCTGAGAATGATGGTTTCCAGATTCATCCATGTCCCTACAAAGGACACAAACTCATCCTTTTTTATGGCTACATGGTATTCCATGGTGTACATGTGCCACATTTTCCTTGTCTAGTCTATCATTGATGGGCAGTTGGGTTGGTTCCAGGTCTTTGCTATTGTCAACAGTGCCACAATGAACATATGTGTGCATGTGTCTTTATAATAGAATGATTTATAGTCCTTTGGATATATACCAAGTAATGGGATTGCTGGGTCAAATGGAATTTCTATTTCTAGGTCCTTGAGGAATTGCCACACTGTCTTCCACAATGGTTGAACTAATTTACACTCCCACCAACAGTGTAAAAATGTTCCTATTTCTCCACATCCTGTAGTCATTAGGAGAGTGGTTCATATGAATGAATGGCTTGATTCTTTCGCTTGCTCCATGTAGATTGCTTTTGTTCTAAAATTTTTGCTAGCTCATTGTAAGATACAGTAGTCTTAGAAAGATCTGTTATAAAGCAGCAGTAATTGTAGCAGATATTGATGACTGCATATTTCTTTTTTAACTTTTGTTCTAGGTTTTGGGGGTGTTTGTTACATAAGTAAACATGTGTCCTGGGGGAACTGATGAACATATTATTTCATCTCCCAGGTATTAAGTCCGGTACTCAATAGTTATCTTTTCTGCTCCTTTTCCTTCCCATGACCCTCCATCCTCAAGTAGACCCCAGTGTCTGTTGCTTCCTTCTTTGTGTTCTTATCATTTAGCTCCCACTTATAAGTGAAAATATGTGGTGTTAGGTTTTATATTCTTACATTAGTTTGCTAAGGGTGATAGTCTCCAGTTCTGCCTGTGTTCCCAGAAAAGACATGATCTCATTCGTTTTTATGGCTGCATAATATTCCATGTGGTATATGCACCACATTTTCTTTATCCAATCTCTCATTGATGGGCATTTAGGTTGATGCCATGTCTTTGCTATCGTGAATCGTGCTGCAATGAACATTTGTGTGCATGTGTTTTTATGGTAGAATGCTTTATATTTTCTGACTATATACTTGGTAATGAGATTGCTGGGTTGAATGCAGTTCTGCTTTTAGCTCTTTTAGGAATCACCAGACTTTTTTGCACAATGGTCAAACTAATTTAGACTCCCACCAACAGTGTATAAGTGTTCCCCTTTCTCTGCAACCTCACTAGCATCTGTTATTTTTGTGACTTTTAAATAATAGCCATTCTTACTGGTGTGAGATAGTATCTCATTATAGTTTTGATTTGTAATTATCTAATGATCAGTGATACTGAGATTTTTTTTCATAGGCTTATTGGCTGCATGTGGGTGTTCTTTTGATAAGTGTTTGTTCATGTCCTTTGCCCATTTTTTAATGGGATTGGTTTTCTCCTGTAAATTTAAGTTCCTTACATACATTAAATATTAGAACTTTGTTAGATGCATAGTTAGCAAATATTTGCCCCTATTCTGTAGCTCATTTACTCTGTTGACAGTTTATTTTGCTGTACAGAAGCTCTTCAGTTTAATTAGATCCCACTTGTCAATTTTTGCTTTGTTGTAATTGCTTATAGTGTCTTTGTCATGAAATTTTTGCCAGTTCCTATGTCCAGGAAGGTTTTGCCTAGGTTGTTGTCCAGGGTTTTACATGTAATTATTTAATCTACTGTGAGTTGATTTTTGTGTATGGTATAAGGAAGGGGTCCACCTCCAATCTTCTGCATGTAGTTAGCCAGTTATCCCAGCAGCACTGTTTGAATAGGGAGCCTTTTCCCTATTGCTTCTTTATGTTGTCTTTGTTGAAGGTCAGATGATTGTAGATATGTGGCCTTACTTCTGGGCTCTCTATTTTGTTCCATTGGTCTATGTGCCTGTTGCACAGGACTAGAAACACTATTTTAAAATTTGCATGAAACCAACCACAACCCAAAATAGCCAAGACAATCCTAATCAAAAAGAACAAAGCTGGAGGCATCACCTTACCTAACTTCAAAGTATACTACAAGGTTGCAGTAACCAAAACAGCATGACACTGAGACACGTATACTTCTTTTGGTTAACAACATGTATTAATTCCGTCCCCATTGCCAATTTGAAAGCCACCTCCATGTTTTTAAGTATTTGTTATAGTAGCATTCCACTTCCTGTTACCAAAAGCTATGTGGAAGCTAATAGCTGCTGTAAAAAGTTATCACAGATTGGTGGCTTAAAAACAACAGAAATCTATTCTGTCACATTTCTGGAGGCCAGATTGAAAAATCAAGGAGTTGTAGGTCTGTACTCTTTCTGAAGTATCTAGGGGAGAACCCATCCCTTGCCTCTTCTAGCTTCTGGTAGCTACCAGCCTTCCTGGGTTTATTGCCTTATCCTTGAAATCTCTGCCTTTATCTTCAAATCACTTTTACTTATGTGTGTACTAGTACCAAAATTTCCTCTGTTTCTCTCTTGTTAGACTACACATGATCGAATTTAGGACCCATACTGATAACTCAGAATAAACAACTCAAGATTCTTATCTCATTGCTTCCTATTGGGAAGATAATATTAACTCTTCCTATATTTGATAACATTTACGAATTCTGAGATTTAGGATGTCAGTGTACCTTTGAAGCCACTACTCAGCCTGCCACCATGTGAGTATGCTCATATAATAGTAAATGAAAACTAATGAATAGAATTTGCATTTTGAAATGAATCGATGATACTGTTTTTTTATGTACTTTCCCATAATACAAATAAATTATGGTCATGAAGTATATTTTTTGCAATAGGTTTTGATTAATTGATGTGCCAACATTAATGTTTTATTATCAATTTCAGGTACAAAATTTTAATTTTTGACTTTATTATGCAATTGAGTCATTTTCTTCTGCACTCTTTTAGGAACTGAAAATACTCGTTACCAACTTTTCTGCCACCTCCAGTAGTAATCCTCTTCTCCTTTCCAAGGTATTGTTACTGCCTAAAAGAACTTCCTGTATCTTTTCCATATCTGATGCTATTCTCAGTGTAACAGTTCGTCACTTCCCAGAGGCACAGTGCAAACAATTTATTTTCCTTCGAAATGTTCACTCTAAAAGAAGCCAAAACTTGTCACAAGTTGAAGGCAAAGGCAGAGGATGCTTTAAAAGTGTGAGGTGAGCCAGGGGGCAAGATGGTAGCGTAAAAGAGAACAGACTTTGAAGTCAGACAGACCATTAGCTGGGGACCCATGGGCACTGCACAGAATTCTCATGGGCTTTAGTTTCCAATGCTGTAAAATTGGTGTAATTATCCAGGCAATGCACATGGTTGTTATAAAGATGCCCCCATTGCACATAAATGTGTTAATGTTGCTTATTTAACATTAGGGAGCAGAAGTATATAAATAGTCTAGCATGGGGACCGGCATGAGAATACTTTCTTTTTAAAAGTACCAACTATTATTTTATTAACTCTGAGATAGCATATTTGCTATTACATCTTCACAAGCTGCAGTAAGATCTCCCAAATCTTAGGAACGTAGCAAAATAAAGGTAATCTCTTTTCCATGCTACAACTCCAGTGTTATTTACTATCAAAAGGAGAAAAAAAAAAAACAGTCTGCCTTTTGCGGTATGCAAGAGGTATTGCAAACCACTTCCATGAGAATTTTTTCTTGTAAGTAGAAGAATGAAGATCACGTCTCAAACTGCAGTGCTCTTTGATTTTTCTATGACCATATCCAATGCAGGTTCACCGTGAACTGTGCCTTAAAGGTATACAGCCTTCCTGTCAATGACATAAAGAAAAGTTAGAGAGTTAGAGTATGGAGACTCTGGGTCCAGTCTACCTAGGATCCAATGTGACACAGGTGCTGCAAGCTCCCTTTGAGGGAAATGACCTTTGTGAGCAGTCACTTTAGAAAGCTCTGCTTCAGTTTCCTCCACTGGCAACTGCAGTTGATGATGATAATGGCATTTACTTCAGAGTTGATTGCTAGGAATAAAATGATCGAATGCATGCAAGAGCGCTGAGAATAATGCTTCACATATAATATTACAAAATCTACCCCGAAGGGATCGGGGGGATGACCAATAAATATGTAAAGTAAGATGCTGCTGATCCAGACCCAAGGTAAATAGAAGGCTTCTTTCACTTTCTTCAACATCATTATAAAGAAAGATTACTATTGTGCCTTGGGGCAAGTTAATAATTTGGTATTCATCACCAATAAAAGTTCAAAACTTTCTAGAGTTTCTGAAACCCTAAAAATTTATTATGAAAGTGAATGCCAATTATTAGTGCATCATCAGGAGTTGAAATGATGCTCTAATTTATTTTTTTTTTTACCGTCAGGTTTTGCATTATGTATTAATCTATTAGTTTATCATATGTCTGCCCTATTTGAATGTAAACCCCATGAAGTCAAGGTTTTTGTCTTGTTTTCTTCTGTGTACCCACTGAGAATTGCGGAACTCTGGGCACATGATAATTCAATACAGACCTCTGCACTGAGAGATGACCAAATTCTAGCATGGCTTCTAACAGCATAAATTCCTGTCCCTAGGATGACCCCAACCTCCCTATTAAAATGCCTGCCTGAGAAATGGTTAACACTGACAGGGGAATAGACTTCTTGTTACAGCCAACATAGGAGATAGACCCTTGACCTCCCTTAGAGCGATTAGTAACAATGGCTCACACTTATGAATACTTTCTCTGTGCCTTTGAGATGTGTGTGTATCACCTATAACTCAAAAGTCTCTTTTGTAAGGACATGAAAGAGATTCCTTTGAAATGTAATTAATCATCAAGGAGGACAGGGCCTCTGCATCCCAGTCTCTGTGGGACGATAGAACTCTTCCTTCTATAATTGCCAGCTAGCAGAAAAGCTGACCTAATTTCGTTTACACTGACCAATCCTTTGTAAATTTTTAGTTCCTGGCTCTGCTGGAGTCCCTACCCACCCCTTTCCCTCACTCTTTCTTTAAAACGCCCAGTTACCTGCACACATCCCGATGTGCACAGCTCTTTACTGTCAGTAGTTAGTGAATAAAATCTGTTTTTATTGATTTAACTAATGTTCAGCTGTGTTTATCTTTGATACCAGCTCCTAAAATGCAATACCAACTCCTGACCTATATATGTTAATCAATATTTTTGGATTAATTTTGTCACTTATTGTTCTTTTATAGTAGCAACTTCTTCTTAGATGTTCTGTCCAGAACAATTTGCTTGGTTTGGTTATTTCTGACAACTTGTCAAGCTGATTCTTGGGGATTATGACTTTTTCTTTTTCTAAAATGACGGATGGTCACCAATGCCAATTACATTTCATGAAGATAGAAAGCAGAGATACAAGCAATTTACTTTCGGTTAAATTATCCACACACATATGTTTATTTGTAAAAATATATATTTAGAAATTTAACCAAAGTAAATTATATATACATACATGACTGAGGTTAATTTGTTTTTCCTCCAGAAAGGATGTAACTGGAGTAAATTATGTTTTTCATTAAAATTAGGTTCATGCTGGTACAATTCGCATATAGTAAACTTAACTTATTTTAGATGTACAGCTTTGAGATGTGTATGAGATTGTGTAACCACCCCTGGCTACCACTGACATGATCTTAGAGTTTTGCCTTTAGTATGTCCTAGCAGTGGGCCCAGATAGTGTCGTATGCCCATTACCTTTTCATTTCAATGCTCTTTTTGCCTTCTGCATTCCAAGTGGTTTAGAATTCTCTGATTTAATTTTATTGAAATTGTGTGTGTGTGTATGTGTGTGTGTGCGCGCGGATATATGTAGAGAGAGAGACAGAGAGAGAAACACTTCAAGTGATGAAAATAGACATGTTCCAAGTAGATTTTCTGCTGTGACATTATCTTTTTCCCATGAGAAGTTGGTCATTTTGCCTTAGAAAACCAAAGAAACCACAACTGATAGCTACCTCCCCCAATCCCAAAAGAGCTTCTCCCTGTGACTATTTCAGTGCTAAGCATTCTCCCCAGTTCACAGAAGCTTCTTTACTTGCCAACATTGACATTTCTCTCCCTCATTGTCAATCATTTGCCATTTATTAAATATTTGTTTACATAGTTTCTTTTGAAAATATCTAAATTTCAAAAGAAAAGCTTCTATTTATTGATTCTTTACACACAATTCACTTATTCTCTCAGACTCTAGAAATATAATACAATGTATTTTTTGCCCTTTCCTGCTTAATGAGGTTGCTGTGCAATGCAAATCCAATGATACAGTGGGAAATAAATCAAATTAGGAAGCATTATGCAATGATCAAGTGTCATTTTTATCTGCCACTGTTCAAATTCACCCCCTGGTCTACTGAAAGTTTCCTGACAGGTTAATTCTTCTAATCTTCTCATGCTCCAAATTCAATCCTTGTCCAGCTCTTAGTTTTATCTTTTTGAAACACAGTTCTAATCCTATTATTGCCCAGCTAAAAAGTTTTTGATGGCTTCTCACCGCTGACCTCACTAAACCCAGATTTCTTACCATGCCACTTAAAACCTTCTGTAAGATGATACTAAAAAATGTTCTTTGTTTTATCTTTCTATAACTTCCCTACATACCCTTATGCCCTCATTCTAGTACATTTTGTGCTATTGCTGGAACAGGCCCAAATTAACTTTAGCCTCACTTAGAAGGTCCTGACACATTTGCAGTGCAAAGTAAATATTAATTCCCTTTAGTGAATCAGAAAAATAAGTAGGCAGCATCAAATCTACAATTTTGAGACACTTTAGAGTTAAAAAAAAAAGTTAAATAATTATATTATACCATTATTATTATTATTATTATTATTGAGACAGAGTCTCGCTCTGTCGCCTAGGCTGGTGGTACGATATCAGCTAGTGCTAGTGGTACGATATCAGCTCACTGCAACCTCCTCCTCCCACCTTCAAGCAACTCTCCTGCCTCAGTCTCCTGAGTAGCTGGGATTACAGGTGCACACTACCACACCCAGTTAATTTTTGTATTTTTAGTAGAGACGGTGTTTCACCATGCTGGTCAAGCTGGTCTTGAACTCCTGACCTCATGATCTGCCCGCCTCGGCCTCCCAAAGTGCTGGATTACAGGCATGAGCCACCTTGCCCAGCCTATTTTTTATTATCTTTATGTAGATAGTATCAAGTACATTAAGTCAGACCGAAGTTCACTTAATTGTTTCCTGTATGCCAGTCATTAGGTTTAGCAAATGATTATTGTAACAAACAATCATTGCAGTGTTGTAAATGGCATTATTTAACAGGTTTAAAGTAAATATATAGTATTTTAATTGTAAATTAAAAAGCAATTTTCTGTGATGATGAAAGTTTAAAATCAATTTAAAATTTAAAGGAAGATTTGAAATGAAGTAAAACATGGAAATATTTTGTAACAGATAAAAGATGAAGCTTGAATCATAAAATCTAGTTAAAGCAATAATGCCACAGAATTTGTTGCAAAATATTTCTCTACAGGGAGAACTTGAAAATGATTAAATGTAATGACTCTCTTTTTCTCTCTCATATGCACACTAGTGCATACACGAAAAGCACTTACACAAAATGTTTTTCAATAGTACCACACAATGTGCTACAAATTCATGAACTCTCTCACAAAGTATTTTGCTAAGTTTTCAAGCTGTATCTCCTAATGTGAAGAAGACCTAACTGACAGCAAACATTAAAGTGATACGTGTAGTTCTTATATTGAGACTAGTCTAGTCATTATTCTTAAACTAAAGAACATACAGATGATGACCCAGTTATATATACTCTGAAAGAATAAAAGCAGGCCTATTTGAAATGAATGAAGAGATATAATTTAGGAAGGATTATGTCTTCTCTGATTGCTTCCACAAATATAGAAAAAATTATAAATGCTGATAGACAAGTATGTTCATGTGATGCAATAAAAGATTCTTATTCTCAATAACTTTACCAAGCAATTCTGAACATAAATTAAATATAAAGGGGCAAATGTCAATATATGTATAAGGTTAGTGCTTTGTGATGAAAAAATATGTTAAATCTCTGTTTGTATGATTTTCTTTGTTTTCTCTAAATTAGTTCACTGCATTTTATTTCTATGTACTTTAATAAATATGTGATACATACTTATATATTTATATGGATATATATAATATTTGCATATATGTGAACATGTATATTCATACATAATTTCACAGTAGTTATTGGTACTTCAGTATCTCTGATTTGGTTAGTCTAATAAAGATCAAAGAAACAAATCTAAAACAATGTACAATAAACATATCTGAGTCTCCCTTTATTGTCATCCTCACAGCGTGTTTACTCAGAGACAGCATGCAAATTCACCAGTCGACAAAACAGAGACTTATTTTGCTAAGTTACACTGCTGTCAATGGTATATCACATAAGCAATAAAGTGGTATCTACATTATTGTGCCCTTTTGGTTCAATATTTCTGGGTTTAGATAGCTATATAAGGCATTGGAACCCAATGGTTAAGCTTGTGAAAGATGGAGTCTAATTTTCTAAGTCCGGTAGTGGTTCTAATACCTTTTAGATGTGTGCTGACAAACAAGAGTCTGAAACCTCTGTGCCTCCTTCTTCTCATATATAAAATGTAGTTAATCTCAAAGTATAGTATACAGTTTAAACGAATTAGTATTCGTCACATATTTAGATCTGTGACCTAATCATAATAGACACATATAATCATTTATGAAATAAAATAAAACACTCATATTCTTTCTTGTGGTTTCATAAGAAATAGGGCAAAATTTTTCCCTCATGGTAGCCATATAAGTTTATGGCATTAAAATTATTTTTAACATTCTTCGGCTTTTCTTTCTTCTTGTGTCAGAATTTCATTTTTAAAATTGTTCTATTTACCAACAGAATATTTTATACATTTAGAGGTCAAGACCTGTCTATGTGTACTGTAATATTTAAAAGTTATTCTTACCCTCTCTCTGTCTCTCTCTCTCTGTGTGTGTGTGTATGTGAGTGTGTGTGTGTGTGTGTGTGTGTGTATATTTTTATGCCTGAGTATCTCTATTTTCACTCATTTGGTAGATATTTATTGAAACCTTATTCAATATTTGCAATTACTAAAAAAGATATGGTCTTTTAAGAAACTTATATTTCACATTTTAAAATATTCAATATGAAGACATAAAACCAAATACCATATCAAGAATTGCTGTATCAGCCCGATTTTCTCACCATTACTATGCATCAGAATTACATTATAGATTACATATTTTAAAATAAGAAACAATAATGTAGCATTGCCAATTATTTTCAAAGTGAATCATATAAAATTAGTATACAATTATTATGCCTTCCCAGAAAATAAATAGCTTAATAAAAACAATAGGAGTAAGAAGAATTAAAAATAAAGGGCAGTATTTCACAAAAAGAGTTGCAATTTATAAATAGAAACTTTATTTAAAAGCAATTTAAAACTAAAAATAATTTTTAAGTTTAAAAGTAATAAAACAGTAAAAGTGTTCATTATGGTATTTGATTTATTCATCTGCTCTAAAATTTTCTTTGTTTTCTACATATCTAGTTAAAAACAGCATATACACCATGGAATACTATGCAGCCCTAAAAAAAGGATGAGGTTCATGTCCTTTGCAGGGACATGAATAAAGCTAGAAACCATCGTTCTTAGCAAACTGACACAAGAACAGAAAACCAAACACCACATTTTCTCACTCATAAGTCGGTGTTGAGCAATAAGAAAATGTGGACACAGGGAGGGGAACCTCACACACTGGGGCCTGTCAGGGGGCAGAGGGCTAGGAGAGGGATAGCAGGGGATGGGGATAGGGGATGGATAGCATCAGGAGAAATGCCTAATGTGGATGACGGGGGAGATGGATGCAGCCAACCACCACAGCACATGTATACCTATGTAACAATACTACATGATCTGCACATGTACCCCAGAACTTAAAGTCTAATAAAAAACAGTATAATCAGAATAGTATTCACAAAAAAATGGCACATCAGAACTGTACAAGGACAAAGAAAGTGGAGATCCAAATCAATAGATGAAAGATTTGGGGGAAAAATACCCTAAAAATCACCAAACAAATAAAAATATTCCTTAAGTTGAGGAAGGCAGAAAACAGAGAAGGAGGTGACATGTGAAGCTACAGACTCTGAAAGTGCAGGTTTATGTATTGATGACATAATTAATGCAAGCAAGAAATCTAACATAGTACCATTGAAATGCAGAAAACAAATATAGGGGGAAAAAGGCCACATTTTTTATTTGTCCCTAGCATTAAGGCATTTTGTCTTGCCTGTTTTCACAAAATGCAAAAAAAAGAAAAAAAGAAAAAAAAGACTCACAGTCAAGAAGCACCAAACTTATATTCAAATCAAACATATCTCTGTTCAGTGCCTTTTTCTGAGGGGAATAAACAAGATGTATTAACATGAAATTGAATAAACTAGGTTAAAATAGTCAATAATTGGGAGAACTAAAACATATAAAACTTCAATTACTATATTTAGTAGATATGAAGAAAGTCATACATAAATTAGAATTAGATGCCTCGATATAAGAGTAACCGGAGGCTAGACACAGTGGCTCATGCCCGTAACCCCAGAACTTTGGGGGGGGCCAAGGCAGGTGGATCACTTGAGGTCAGGAGTTTGAGATCAGCCTGGGCAACATGGTGAAATCCTGTCTCTACCAAAAATACAAAAATTAGCCAGGCGCGGTGGTGCATGCCTGCAATCCCAGCTGCTAAGGAGGTTGAGACATGAGAATAGTTTGAATCCAGGAGCTGGAGGTTGTAGTGAACTGAGATGGTGCCACTGCATTCCAGCCTGAGGAACAGAGCAAGGACCCATCTCAAGAAAATAAAAAAGTAATCTGAGAAAAACGAGACCTTGAAAATTAATTTGATGAAATTTTAAAAAATCCATTGTAAGCAGCATGATATACCGTTAAGGTTATTGTCAAGACTGCAGAGACCATCTCTCCCACCACCAGCAATGAAATGATTTAAATCCAAAATAAAGAATAAACATGGCAGCAGATGTTTCAATAGAAACACCGGATATTGAAAAACAATGAAATAATGTCTTCAAATTTTTCAAGTAAATATTTTCCACTAGAATCTATAATCTAGAACATTAATTCAATATGAGTACAATAAAGATATTTGCTTCCATGCACATCTTCAAGCAACATGGTTCCCAGTGTCTTTTCATGAGAACTGAGTTTGCTCTAGCAAAATGAGAGAGTAACTTCAGGAAGAGAAAGATCTTGGAATCTGGATTCTGACTGAGAAAGCCAACGAGAGCAGAAAGTCGCACAGTGTCACGGATAACCCTGGCCTTAATGAGCAGAGTAACCAGCACAGATTAGAAGAGGATATTGTCATCTGGGAAAGGATGCTCGACAAAAAGAAAAAGCAAGGTAGAGGGGAACTTGGTAAACAAACCTTACAAGACATAGCTTTAAAAAGGTGAATTATATTAATAACATTGTTGACACAAATATATTAAAAATGTAAGCTTATATAATATTTCAAGTGGAATCAAGTTTAGAGAATAAAGGCTGTGTTTAAAGTCATGATGCATTTACCATGTTATGTGCTAAGCGGAGGACAATTCTAATGAACATTTAGTATGCTATCATGTGCTAAGCAGCGAACAATTCTAATATGAGCACATAAGCAAAACTGTTTTACCATAACAATATTTTGATAGAATGAAATAGGAGGAGGAATGTAAGCACTGAGAATAATAACTAGAATATAGAGTAGTCACCTTACTCTATTTTGGGCTTTCATTACGTTTTAGTATTTGGAGACATTAGAATAATGCAGGGAGATTATGAGGGGAGTACAGGAGTGATTATTTGTATTTTTAATAAGCTGTGACTGACCGTTAGGACATCAAATGCTATTATTTGTAAACTCTTAGGAGCGAAACAACAACAAAATAAAACATTTCTGGCATCAATGCCATTTTTTTCAAATGAGGTATATTATGGATGCTTCTGGCATACATTGCTTTCCAGAAAGTGCTGACATGGATCATCCCAGTTCTTATAAATATTAGTCTCTAACAGTGCAAAGTCAAGAACATTCTCATAATGGAATGAAGTCATTTGACGTTTAGTAAAATGTTCACATTCACACATATTCAAATTCACAAAGCATACTGAGAAACAGGTAGGAATTCAGAGCTCTGTCTTCAAATATTTCTGCTTGTTTCAATACATGTTAAGCATCTGTCAAATCCACAGTCTAGTGATAACTGTTGCTAAGCAATGCTTGCTTGGATTTGTTTCCTATAATCATCTTACTTATTACAATATTCTAGTGCAAATAGAGATTGCTTAGAAGAAAATTATCTCTGTATAACTAAAGTTCTTAACAAGCACTCTTCTCCCTTTTAAACTTCAAAATCTATTGTACATAGCCAGATGAAAAAATGTCTCCATATTTTGGATGTCTTCATTATAATTGAATTGAAACTACCTACTAATTTTATTCATCATGACTTCTCTCATCACCTTTTCTTTTATCATCATGTTTTGACTAATGACAGTGAAAAGTGAGGAGATGAATGAAAAGTAGGAATAAAAGATTTATCGGATAATGATCTCAGTCAGAATAAAATAATGACAGCAAAATTACTTGAATGTCATTAGAATTCAAAAATAGTTATTTGTTGACTTATGCATTTTTTTTATTATATTTTAAGTTCTGGGATATGTGGGCAGAATATGCAGGTTTGTTACCTAGGTATACAGATGCCATGGTGGTTTGCTGCACCATCGACTTGTCTACTGCATTAGGTATTTCTCCTAATGCTATCCCCTCCCCTAACTGCCCACCCCCTGACAGGCCCCGGTGTGATGTTCCCCTCCCTGTTTCCACGTGCTTTAACTATTCAACTCCCACTTATGAGTAAGAACATGCGGTGTTTGGTTTTCTGTTCCTGTGTTAGTTTGCTGAGAATGATGGTTTCCAGCTTCATCCACGTCCCTGCAGAGTACATGAACTCATCCTTTTTTATGGCTGCTTTTGGGTTGGTTCTAAGTCTTTGCTATTATGAACAGTGCTGCAATAAACATACATGTGCATGTGTCTTTATAATAGAACAATTTATAATCCTTTGGGTATATACCCAGTAATGGGATCCCTGGATCAAAAGGTGTTTCTGGTTCTAGATCCTTGAGGAATTGCCACACTGTCTTCCACAACAGTTGAACTAATTTACACTCCCACCAACAGTGTAATATTTCTCCAAAGGCAATGACAACAAAAGCCAAAATTGACAAATGCAATCTAATTAAACCAAAGAGCTTCTGCACAGAAAAAGAAACTATCATCAGAGTGACAGGAAACCTACAGAATGGGAGAAAATTTTTGCCATCTATCCATCTGACAAAGGGCTAATATCCAGAATCTACAAGAAACTTAAACAAATGTACAAGAAATAAAAAAAACCATCAAAAAGTGGGTGAAGGATATAAACAAACACTTCTCAAAAGAAGACATTTCTGAGGCCAACAAGCATATGGAAAAAATCTCATCATCACTGATCATTAGAGAAATGCAAATCAAAACCACAATGAGATACCATCTCACACCAGTTAGAATGGTGATCATTAAAAAGTTAGGAAACTTATATATTAGCCTGATACTACTAAACAAATTGCCACAAACTTAGCAACTTAAACAGCATACATTTCTTACCTCAGAACTGTCATGAGTTAGGAGTCCAGGTAGGAATTAAATGTGCCTTCTGCTCAGGGCCTCAGTGGGCAGCAATTAGTTTGTTGATGGGTCCTGCGGTTTCATCAGAGACACTGAGTCCTATTTCAAGTTCATTCAATGTGAATTTAGCTCCTTGGAGTTAAAGGACAAACATTCTATTTTCTTGTATGATTTTGGCAAAGATCTCTTCTCAGCTCCTAGAAATTACCTTCAGATACTAGCCACAAGCCCCTTCTCAAACATAGCAGCGGCTTGCTTCTTCAAAAGTAGCAAAAGAATCTCATTTGCTTCGAATATTTTTATCAAATCTCCTAAAATAGAGGCTCATGTAATGTAACCTAATTAAAAGAGAGAAAATCTAATCATATACAAGTGTTCCTCGTACACTCAAGTGGAAGGGATTATACAGGGAGTGCACCAGGTGCAGAAGTCTTGGAAGTTACATTAGTCAGGATTCCCTGGAGGGACAGAACTAACAGGACAGATGATATATGAAGGGGAATTTATTAGGGAGTACTGACTCACACGATGGTAAGGTGAAATCACAAAATCGGTCATCCACAAGCTGGGTAGCAAGAAAGCCAATCCAAGTCCCAGAACTTCAAAAGTAGGGAAGCTGACAGTATAGCCTTCAGTCTGTGGCTGAAGGCCCGACAGCCCCTGGCAAACCACTGGTATTAAGTCCGAGTATCCAAAAGATGAAGAACTTGGAGTCTGATGTTCAAGGGCAGGAAGCATTCATCACGGGAAGGCCGGAAGCCTCAGCAAGTCAGTTTCTTCCACATTCTTCTGGCTGCTTTATTCTCGCCTTGCTGGCAGCTGATTAGATGGTGCCCACCCAGACTGAGTCTGGGTCTGCCTCTCCCAGTCCACTGACTCAAATATTAATCTCCTCACAGACACGCCCAGGAACCATACTTTGCATTTCTCAATCCAGTTAAGTTGACACTCAATGTTAACCATCACAAGAGTCATCTTAGAAGTTTACCCACTGCAATTCAGCAAGAATCGTTGAATATTAACAAGATTTCAATAATTAAGAACTGTTTTAATACTGTTAATTGCTTTAGTAATTCTGAAATCTGTTGCCTATTTGAATCAAATGTTAAGCTTCAAAATATAGCAATTCTTAGGCTCTCTATTCCAACCAATTAAATTGTAATTGCTGATAGTGTCTTCAGATCACAATATTTTTAATGTTTCTCAGGTTATTCTGAGATGAAAGCAGGGTCAAACACTCAATAGGAAAAGCACATGAAATTCTGTGCTAATATAGCTTACATGGTCTCATGCGTCTTCGTTTTGCTTCTATTGAATTTCTGCCTATGTGAAATTTAAAAGTGCCCCTATCTAAAGCAAATAATTCATTTGTCAGAAAACTAGCACAATGTTCAGTATGTTTTAGAATAAAAAATATATTTGTTAAATAAATAGACAAGGAATATTTGGTTGATAAGCCAATGGAATAAAAAATGGGAGCAAGAAAGAATTATAAAGAAAGGGAAAATATGTGTGTGTTTAATACTGAGGACATCCAAACTAAGGTAAAAGTCAGTAGAATTAAATGACTAATTGCTAGCTTTCACAGATGAAGACAATAACATTTTGAGAGATACATATTGTTCTGATTTGCCCAATAACAAAAGTTGGAGGGGTTTCAAACTGAGTGCTTTCCTGTTGCAAAGCCTATGGGTTACAATGCTCAAAACAAGCCCTTCATTAACCCCACATTAACGTGAGAAATTACTTTCTGGTCTTCCATGACACTTAGGTATGATTTGACTTTTACAGCCTTATTTCTATCCATAGGTGCAATTTTATGAGGGAAAAAACTAATTTTACTTTTCTGCTGTCAACTTTATAGTATTAATGAAATTACACATTTAGAGTGTGTATGTAAAACAGTCTGAGTTCATGAATGGAAAGCAAAAGACATACATTTTTAATACTTCAGAAAATATAGAATTTTATATTTTCAGAAAATATTACTTTTTATGTTTCAGAAAACACAGTATTTTATATTTCAGAACATATAACAGGGAAATGAAAGTAGCAATGAAATCATTGACAGGTTGATCTGTAAGTTCCAGGGGATGTTATTGCAGAATTTTAAAATTCAAATCCTGTACAAACTAAATAAAACAGTTCGTATAAGATTTGAATTTTAAAATTCAAATAAGTATGTATCTGGTCATTATTTTGCATATATAAAGATTGTGCTCTGCCTTTGATTTAGCTTAGACTTGAATATATCTTAGACTTGAATATATCTTGATACTTAGACTTGAATATATCTCTTTATTTTCTTCAAATGATCAGATCCTTAAATGTTACTGTCTCAGAATAGAGAATATGTAAGAGCATTGCAGCTCTCCATTACCTGAATCTCAACTAAATTTCTGAAGTGACTTCACAGTATTTCCTACCTTTTAGTTGCTGATGCTTGAGAATCTAATGCTGAGAAATTTGAAGGATGAGAAAGTTTCAGTTCAGCAAATGGCTTCTGTTCATAATCAGAGTAAATTAATATGCATCCTTATTTTATGGATTGCTAATAATATACAAGAAATAGCCAGCAAAAAATGTCTGAAACATAGAAGACATTTCATATGTGAAAGTCATTTTGGTAATTGGAAATTTAGTCTTTCTTAAGATAGTTTAAGACTTTTAAGGTATTTAATTCAGTTGTCATATACCTTATACATTATTTTCTAATATTAAGGGGTATTTGATATTTGTGTATTTTTCAGTAAGTTTGAATGTGACTGGTAAATATAAAGAAGACATCAGAATAAAGTAAAATTTGCATTAATTCACATTATTTTCCCAATTTGCTAACATTATAGACCATTAAATAAAATCAAGTGGATACAGGGTGTATTAAATGGGAAAATGTAGCAAGCATCAGCAGAAAACAGTAAAGTACACATCCATCTGTCTTGTATTCCTTCTATTATGACCACGTTAGCCTTGAACTTTGTCTTGGAAGTGTTTATTGCATGAGTCTACATAATCTTTGTGCATTTTGTGATTTTGTTTCTCATAATTCAGCAGTGTGAATGAGTTTCACCTATTTTTTAAAGAAGAAGTCATTTATATATTATAATATTTACTTATTAAGAAATTAATAGATATTTAGAAAATATATTAAAATAATTTTATTAGAGTTGTTTTGATCAGTGCTCTGGCTGCAAATTTGCATTTACTCTTCTGTGGTCTTCCCTCAGCCAAATCTCCCTCTAAACTTTCTTGTTTTTAGAGTACGTTGTGTGGAATGAAACATTTACAGAAGCATATACATTGCATTCTAGCAGAAAAAAATCCTATTTACTTTTCTATTATATATTTAATAAGTATTATCCATTGGAAAATACATTATAACTTTATGATAAGCAAATAAAACTAAAATGTAAATATTTAACATTTATATGCAAAATTATAAGTTGGCAATTAATATGTTTGACAAACAGTTTTCAGATTCTGATTCATGTCAGACTCTGCATTAGGTGCTAAGATTAAATTTTCAAAAAAAATGAGTAGATTTATTTCCCATCTTTGTGAAATTTATATTCTAGCTAGGGAGACAAGAGATAGAGACAAGAAGAAGCAAAACAGTATAATAATGAGATATTATGAATGATACAATATATGTTATGGGGCATAAGAAAGTAGTGTTATGATTTCTGAATTTAAAATAAATTTTTAAAATTCACACTGGTTAGTTTCCTTAGGGAAAACATTTGTTAAATGATATTAAGTCGCTTGCAGATTTTCCAGGAAATCCAAATGAACCAAGTTTGGCAGCTGCACAGCCATGAATGCTGCCTAAATTGCATCTCAGGGCTGTTACACTGGAGAGTCTTCAGTGATTCTCTGAGCACTGATGTCATATTTAGTGCCCACATCACTTAGTGTGGGCACTAAATATGAGACTACTGCTGCTATCTATCTTCATCAGAATATAATCGGTAATAAACTTCTTTCTATATGATACCAGTTTCTGAAGTGAAATTCCGTAAAGAGGTACCTAATTGAAGAATTTTCTATCATATGCCTGAGTCATAGCTAAGTGCTACCTAAAAAAGAGGTTCTGCTTTCTCATTTTTGAGATCATTTGATCTCATAAGTTGAAAACTTTCCCCTAAGAGGAAAAAGTATATATAAATGTTGGTCAGCCAACTATTCTGAAGGCAGTCCCATACTGTCCCCCTCTTAGATTGCCAACAGAACTCACTGAAACTGACACAAAGCAGTAACAATGACAAGAAGCCATAAAAACAAAGATAAAGTTCTGTTAATTGACTAAGCATTATATAATTCTGAAAAAAACAGAAACATATGTGTGAAACAAAGTCAAGGAACTAATACCTTCAGAAAACACCTCAGCATCCTTGTCTCGTAGTGTAATACATATGTTCACTTTTTTATTGTCTTACCTATCTCCATGATGTCACTTTAGATCTCCAATTTCTACTTTTCAGTGGATTCAAGAGTGCATGAAGCATGCTGGAAATTCTAGGTTTCACACAAATCCTACAGAACACACAATATGGCAATCATTATGACACATCTATCTAGTTAGTTTCATTAGGAAAAGCATTTGTTAGATGATATTAAGTCACTTGCAGATTTTCCAGGAAATCCAAAAGAACCAAGTTTGGCTGCTGCACAGCCACAAATGTTTCCTAAATAACATCTCGGAACTGTTACAGTGGAAAGTCCTTAGTGACAGAGGATAGACAGGGAGAGATTTACTTGTTCAGTGACCTAAGATGTTTAAATATGAATCTGAACCTATTCAATGAAATGGTTTAGTGTTCTTTTGGTAGAATTATTCCTTCTGAGGAAACAAAACTTCCAATCTAGTAGAGACTAGGATAATGCAATATAAGGTAAAAATTATATGTCATGAGATATAATATTTCAGGGTCCTATCCATGTATTCTGATTATCAGAGAAACAGTGAGACATCAGTTCTTAATTTAGAACATGTACCATATCATGTAGGATATGACCTCAATTTACAAGGTGTCTATTTCCTCCTGTTACATAAACAGAGCTTCTTGTAGATAATATGGTATCTGCTAAGATTAGCAAGTCACAAGGAAATTACTTTCCCCATACTTTTCTACCACAAAATAAATATTTTAGACAAAATCAATGGTATGCATGAAATATATAGTAAATATCATAGTTTACTAAATTAATAAATGAGATTATAGACAGATGTATGGTGAACAGAAAAGACAAAATTGAATTATGATACAATATATTTGGTGTCTTTACCCACATAAATGACAAGATGAAATTAGACCAACTGACTTCTATTAGCTATTGGTACAGTGAATATGTGATACCATGATAGTTTTGCTTGGCAGTCAGCAATATTGGAAACTCAGCAAGTCTAACCAGATTGGTATTACCGAAAGAAAAATACTGTTGCTGAGTCCACACCAGTTAGGAAAGTATCTATACATCCATTTCAAAAGCACTAGACATAGGGAAAAAGAGTGCCTGACAATAACAGCAAATTTTCTTGCCAACCTGTTTTGAAAGCCTCATGTGCAATAGAAAGCCTGGGGTAAACATTCACACTTGGTCGCAGTTATTATCAGATTTGATTTATCTTTGCCTTTTTTTTTCTGAAAAATGTCCTTCTAACTAATTCCCTAATAGCCTCTGTTAAAAATCTATAACTGCTGATAAGTTACAGATTTTCCTATTAACCGGTGAATATGAGCCTCAGCTTATCTTTTCTTCCAGATAATGAGGATGGATAACTAAGTTTAATCAATAAAAAATACAACTTTTCCCCTACTATCTTCACTCCCCAGACACCAGCAAAATTATTATGTCTAACAAATCTCTTCTGCCTATGTTAACAAATTGTGTAAAATCATCTTGTACTTGTAACCAGATTTATTTATTTGTTTGTTTGTTTGTTTGTTTGTTTCCCTCTTTCTTTTTCTTTTTTGAAATGGAAATTCATTCTTGTCACTCAGTCTGAAGGGCAGTGGAGCAATCTCGGCTCACTGCAACCTCTGCCTCCCCTGGTTCAAGCAATTCTCATGCCTCAGCCTCCTGAGTAGCTGGAATTACAGGCGCCTATCACCATGCCCAGCTAATTTTCATATTTTTGATAGAGATGGGGTTTGACCATGTTAGACAGGCTGGTCTCGGACTCCCGACCTCAGATGATCTGCCCGCCTTGGCCATCCAAAGCACTGTAATTACAGGCATGAGCCACCATGCCCGTCCCCAGATTTCTTTTTTAAAGTTTCTTTTCAGTTAAATGATTGTAGAGAAACCCCCAAGGAAGTAAACAGGTG
This sequence comes from Ateles fusciceps, assembly GCA_036589455.1. Lineage (NCBI taxonomy): Eukaryota > Metazoa > Chordata > Mammalia > Primates > Atelidae > Ateles > Ateles fusciceps. The sequence goes on along the minus strand of JAZHEH010000174.1, from coordinate 6,670,213 downwards.
AACTTTGGGAGCGAGGACATGCTGGCAGTAATAAGTATATAAAAACTGTGAGCTACATGTTTATTTAACTTAATATTACCTTAGGGGACTGACTTTGCTTCATATTCATTACTTCAATTTAGTAATTAAATACTACTAGTAATGCATTATTTTATAGCCTAATGAGTAAGATAATACCAGGTTCATGAAATGCAACTCCATTCAAATGGTTACCTTGTGTTCTATGCTAGTCATGCTGTTCTTTCTGTGACTTAGTGACAAACTAAGATTCATTTCTCAAAAATAGTAGACAGCCACTTTCAGGGTCCTTCTCTTCCTTATTTAGAACTTCCCATTTTCAAAATAGTTGATGAGAACAATTGGCATCAAGTGTCTATACGTCAAACAAAGAAACCAAACCACTGGTAATTTTTAGAGAGTATATGCAAACTAGTTCTGTAAATTCTAGCTATACATTATCCCTGGATAATATGTTATAAGATGAATAAGATTGGTAAGAAGAATTATATTTGGAGTGCAGTCCACTTTCCCTCCCTTCTACATTCAGTGAGTAAATGTGGAACATCAGCAGTGTGAATATTATATCTATTTTAACCACATAGTTAGGAAATGAGAAATTAATCTTGACATAATGTTTGGTTTCCAATAGTCCCAACTTGTCACCTATTTAAGTTCAAAACTTTACATTTAACTTGAACTCCATAAATCTATACCCTAAGTATTCATCTACTATGGCGTTTTGTGTCCCAGAAGATTAGATTGAGCTAATGGTCTTTCTGCAGTCATCTCCTATGTATCGGAATATTTTCTTTCCTCAATGAATTGTTATTTTCAGGAATATTCTGAATGCATGTCATCTACTAAGAAGATAGTGCCTAACTTTAATGTTTTGGGAAGATATTTCCTCAAAGATTCCCAGTTTATCTTTCGTTCAAGTGACTCTGAGTCTGATAATTGAATTGGGTCTAGAAAATGAGTGAGAGTTGTTGTAATGATCAGGGAAACTCAAAGCTGTTCTAGAGTTATTTTCCTTGTTAAACAGACAAAGTGCTGTTTTGTGTGTTGCTCACTTATTTCCAAACTAGGAACCTAATAATTTACTATTCACTAACAAAGATCCCAGCAGTGGTCAACCAAAATATTGACCTCATGCTTACCTTGCTTCTGAAGGTTAACTGCTGTCAGTTGTCCTCAGCAACTCAAAAATCCCATATCCCTACTGAAATCAGAAAGCCTGTTTCAAATGCAACATATTTTACCTGAAGAGAACAAACACAATGGCACATTTCAATGACGCTGTCACTCTGCTCACCAATAAACTTGTCAATCTTAAGATTAAAATAGTACCTTCTGGATCTAGTTAAGAGATACATTTAAGGATTAGGTTGCGTTACTATTCTTTTTTTTTATTGTACTTTAGATTCTGGGGTACACGTGCAGAGCATGTAGGATTGTTGCATAGGTACATACACGGCAATGTGGTTTGTTGCCTCAGGCCCTCATCACCTATATCTGGCATTTCTCTCCATGTTATCCCTCCCCCAATCTACCCATCCCCACACTGTGCCTCCCCTGGCACCCTCCCCAACAGACCCCAGTGTGTGATGCTCCCCCTCTCTGTGTCCTCATGTTCGCACTCTTCAACACCCGCCTATGAGTGAGAACATGCAGTGCTTGATTTTCTGTTCTTGTGTCAGTTTGTTGAGAATGATGGTTTCCAGAGTCATCCATATCCCTACAAAAGACACAAACTCATCCTTTTTATGGCTGCATAGTATTCCATGGTGTATATGTGCCACATTTTCCTTGTCCAGTCTATCATCAATGGGCATTTGGGTTGGTTCCAGGTCTTTGCTATTGAAAACAGTGCCACAATGAACATATGTGTGCATGTGTCTTTATAATAGAATGATTTATAGTCCTTTGGGTATATACCCAGTAATGGGATTGCTGGGTCAAATGGAATTTCTATTTCTAGGTCCTTGAGGAAGTGCCACACTGTCTTCTCCAATGGTTGAACTAATTTACACTCCCACCAACAGTATAAAAGTGTTCCTATTTCTCCACATCCTTACCAGCATCTGTTGTCTGCAGGTTTTTTAGTGATTGCCATTCTCAACTGGCATGAGATGATATCTCAATGTGATTTTGATTTGCATTTCTCTAATGACCAGTGATGATAAGCATTTTTTCATATGTTTCTTGGCCTCATGTATGTCTTATTTTGAAAAGTGTCTGTTCATATCCTTTGCCCACTTTTGGATGGGTTTGTTTGTTTATTTCTTGTAAATCTGTTTTAGTTCTTTGTAGATTCTGGATATTTGCCCTTTTTCAGATGGACAGATTGCAAAATTTTTTTCCCATTCTGTTGGTTGTTGGTTCACTCTAATAATTGTTTCTTTTGCTGTACAGAAGCTCTTGGCTTTTGTTGCCATTGCTTTTGGTGTTTTAGTCATGAAGTCTTTGCCTATGCCTATGTCCTGAATGGTTTTGCCTAGGTTTTCTTCTAGGGTTTTTATGGTGTTAGGTCTTATGCTTAAGTCATTAATCCATCTGGAGTTAATTTTCATGTAAGGTGTCAGGAAGGGGTCCAGTTTCTGCTTTCTGCATATGGCTAGCCAGTTTTCCCAACACCATTTATTAAACATGGAGTCCTTTCCCCCATTGCTTGTTTTTGTCCAGTTTGTCAAAGATCAGATGGTTGTAGATGTGTAGTGTTCCCTCTGAGACCTCTGTTCTGTTCCATTGGTCTATATCTCTGTTTTGGTACCAGTACCATGCTGTTTTGATTACAGTAGCCTTGTAGTATAGTTTGAAGTCAGGTAGCATGATGCCTCTGGTTTTGTTCCTTTTGCTTAGGATTGCTTGGTTATGTGGGCTCTTTTTGGTTCCATATGAAGTTTAAGGTGGTATTTTCCAGTTCTGTGAAGAAGGTCCAAATCATTTTATGAGACCAACATCATCCTGATACCAAAACCCAGCAAACACTCAACCAAAAAAGAAAACTTCAGGCCAATATCCATGATGAACATAGATGCAAAAATCTTCAATAAAATACTGGCAAACCAATTGCAACAGCGCATCAAAAAGCTTATCCATCACGATCAAGTAGGTTTCATCCTGGGGGATGCAAGGCTAGTTCAACATATGCAAGTCTGTAAAGGTAATCCACCACATAAACAGAACCAAAGACAAAAACTACATGGTTATCTCAATAGATGCAGAGAAGGCCTTCGACAAAATTCAACAGCCTTTTATGCTAAAAGCTCTCAATAAACTAGGTATCAAAGGAACATATCTCAAAATAATAAAAGCTATTTATGACAAATCTACAGCCAATATCATACTAAATGGGTAAAAACTGGAAGCATTCCCTTTGAAATCTGGCAGTAGGCAAGGATGCCCTCTCTCATCACTCCTATTCAATACAGTATTGGAAGTTCTAGCCAGAGCAATCAGGAAAGAAAAAAGTAAATAAGTGGTATTCAATTAGGAAAGGAGGAAGTCAAATTGTCTCTATTTGCAGACGAAATGATTGTATATTTAGAAGATCCTATCATATCAGCCCAAAATCTCCTTAAACTGATAAGCAACTTCAGCAAAGTCTCAGGATACAAAATCAATGTGCAGAAATCATAAGCATTCCTATACGCCAATAACAGACTAACAGAGATCCAAAACATGAGCAAACTCCCATTCACAATTGCTACAAAGAGAATAAAATACCTAGGAATACAACTAACAAAGGATGTAAAGGACCTCTTCAAGGAGAACTACAAACCACTGCTCAACGAAATAAGAGAGGACACAAACAGATGGAGAAACATTCCATGCTCATGGTTAGGAAGAGTCAATATCATGAAAATGGCCATACTGCCCAAAGTAATGTATAGATTCAACGCATTACTATTCTTTAGATTCTTTCTTGTCCTCTCAGCAAGTAATTTCTGTTTATCAAGTCATTTGAAGAAGGCCACAGTTAAGTAGAGATTTTAGTCAGTCAACCAAGCAAACAATTAGAACATCTGTCTATGTATTGAATTACCAGATTTTAATCATAATCTCTGGAAAGTAGACTTGTCTTAGGTTAGATGCCCAAGAAGCAGAGCCTGAGATGGAGACTTACGTCTATTTAATTGATTAAAGCAGTGTTCTAGGAGAAATTGATTATAGAATGAGGTAAGGAACAGGGGGAAAGGGGAAGAAGCTATAAGAATGTAGCTTTGAGTAAAATTTAGAATGATTCTGATGTAATCAACTTATAACAAGTACCTTGTAGGTCCCTGCAAGTGTGTAGGTTATGGTAGGTGTCAGTTTCTTTATTTTCTGCAGACAGTTTGGACATTTAGAACAGCAATTGGTGACAAGGAGCCCATGCAGGTGGGTTTTGGCACAGACTTGACCTCCGCCACCTGTCTACTTTAGTCATGAGTTCACCATTGCACAAGCTGTGAGGTCACTGAGGAACAAGATTCATAAACCTTGAGGCTCATATGTCTTGACAAAATAATTCTGTCCATTTGTTTTATTAGTAACTGTTCTGCAGTGCATGCATTCTGGCACATGCTACTGTGCAGTACAAAGACACCTACAATTTGTATATTGTCCCATAGATCTGTCTATAAACTTATTCCTCAAACATCTGTTTCCATGATTGTTAAGTCTTGCTTCTTCCAGACAACAGACCAACCATTTGTAAATGCACATATATCCTTGTGTGTCTTTAAATTAGGCCACTTTATCTTCAAGTCAATTAGATGGCCAGGTCCAGCGCCAAAAGCTCTGTTCACTGGAGAGTAATCTACACCTAGTGGCATTTAAGTCCATGTCTAAACATGTCTTTAGACCATGTCAATCTGCACCAACATACCAAGCTAATTCATGCCTTAATCAAGTCTAGTACTTTGTTCAACCCTCAGTTCACATAAGTAATATTCTTTGCTATATTACTTATTATATTTTATAAATATATCTAAGAAAATATATATATGTGTGTATATATATATGTGTGTGTGTATATATATACAGCAGTGGTACTGGTGCTTACTGACCAGGGGATTGACATGAGCATATGAATTACCTGTGTATACAGTTTAGTTTACATATGACCAATACCAGATATATGACCTTCATCTTATGATGGATGCTGCTATGTCTACTCAATAACCCAATTATTTAGTTAATTTGAAAGCAAACAGCACATGATGGGCAGCTTGAGTGGCCAGGTAATTTGCAACTGATGGCCAGGTGCTCATTTATTACCAAGTCTCTCTAGGGTAATAAGAGTTGCTTATGAATGGTGCAGCTTTCTGTTGCAAATGGGAATAGAATCCTAGAGCTTTGCACTAAAACTTTTCTTTTGTACCTTGCTGGAGACTCCACATGAAATGTTCTTTCTCTCATGGATATTCCTACTATTACTATGGTATATATTAGATCCTAAGGACAAAGTGTCATTCTTTTTGTTCTTGCCTTGAACCCCACTCAAAATGAACAGACATTTATATTACTTTAGAAAAGGCTCTAAGAGTACTCACAAGTGTAAATTATTCTGCCTTTAAACTGAACACTGGCCACATATTGTGCTCATTTTTTAGTGGTAACATTGAATAATTGGTACATTTTTTAAATCAATTTTCTTTTTTTTAATTGCATTTTAGGTTTTAGGGTACATGTGAAGAACATGCAAGATTGTTGCATAGGTACACACATGGCAGTGTGATTTGCTGCCTTCCTCCCCCATCACCTATATCTGGCATTTCTCCCCATGCTATCTATCCCTCCCCAACTCCCCCACCCCCCCCACTATCCCTCCCCTTTTCCCCCGACAGACCCCAGTGTGTGATACTCCCCTCCCTGTGTCCATGTATTCTCATTGTTCAACACCCACCTATGAGTGAGAACATGCGGTGTTTGATTTTCTGTTCTTGTGTCAGTTTGCTAAGAATGATGGTTTCCAGGTTCATCCATGTCCCCACAAAGGACACTAACTCATCATTTTTAATGGCTGCATAGTATTCCATGGTGTATATGTGCCACATTTTCCCTATATATCTGAAGGATAATAAATCATTTTACTATAAGGACACATGCACACAAATGTTCACTGCAGCACTGTTTACAATAGCAAAGACATGGAACTGGTACATTTTGAGAGAAGCTGTCCTGATATGCCCAAGAATGCTGGACGGCTAAAATGTTCACCAATATGGCAAACCTTTGAATCTTTGGGAGGGTTAACTATCATCTTCCAGAGTGCCTGTGTCTCACAAATTATCCAGTGGCTGGAGGTCTGATTAAATCACTGGTATCAGTATGATAGGGCAATGGTGAAAGTCTGCTCAGTTCAGATTTCAGGTTTTTTGGGAATGTATTATGACAGAGAGGTAGAGAAGTGCAATAGCCTTCGGGCAACATTTAAATACATATTGCTATTCCAATCAAGTGATTGCAAACTGTTTCCTGCCCTCTCTTGAAGGAGAAGGAAAGAATGTCAGACCAAAACCTGTGTCTCCACCTACCAATTGCTATAGTCATACCTTTCAGTAAAAAATGCCACATCTGGTACAACAGCTGAAATTGGAGGTGCTATGTTCTTACGTTTGCAGTGACCCACTGTCACCTTCAGGGCTGCATCTGCGTTTTGCAGGAGCCAGACCGGTGTACAAGGAGGACTGCCACCCCTGAAGTCCTTGACAGTGTCAATTTTCCCTGCCATTCCACCTGGGATTTGCTATTGTTTCTTATTTACTCTGTCAACTCAGTCCCACAGGAGATAGTACCTATTGACCATGTCTTATTACCTTGAATAATAGAATGTGCTCTGGGTTTCCTGAGGGCTATTTTCAGTTGGTAAGTTTGCAAGTCTCACATGGTAGATAATTTCTAGCATTCTCAATAATCTGAGCCTTATATTCCTCCTTCCATTTTTTGCTGTCACACACCTTACAGCTTTACTTTATTTAAGGTGGATCATATTTTTTGTGAACTTCCAAGGACTACCCCAGCACTCTGTCTGCACTGTTTCCTAAGGATTTTTCTGGACATCAAATGTCCTTCCTTCCTTCCTTCCTTTCTTTTTTTCTCTTTCTTTTCTTTCTCTCTCTCTTTCTTTCTTTCTTTTCTTTCTCTCCTTTTATAGATTTAGAGGGTATGAGTGCTGTTTTATTCCATGAATACAGTGAATAGTAGTGAAGTCTGGGCTTTTAGTGTAGCCATCACCCAAAGACTGAACATTGTACCTATTAATTGCTGCTCAACCTGACAAACTGATATTGGCGGAAATGAAGAGAACATGCCTAGGAGTGACTCCTGAGAAACTGGACTATAGAGGAAGGAGTATAAAGCTGGATAAGATGAACCTGCTCAAAATGGAGCAGTCTCTAAAACAGAGTGCTCTATTTTGAGAAAATTTACCTTGAACGAACTTTAAGAAACTTTACTTTAAGAAAGTCCACCTTTTCCAGCTTTATATGCCTCTCCCCTTAGTCCAGCTTCCTCAAGATCCACTCCTAGGCATTCTTTTCGCTTCTGCCAGTATGTGTTAGTCAGGCTCAGCAGCTCCTTCTGCATACATAATTTCATTCTACTCGTGACAGGCCCAGCTTCTCCCTAGTTAGATCTCTGGGAATAAAACTTAGTTGTTGCTATAATTGGCAGGAGGAGAGAGGGTGCTGTCATATGAGTCATTTGCATCATTTAAAGTCACCATGTAGTCTTCAAGCATGGGAGAAGGATACTGTCTTAGTAAGAGGACAGAGTCATTTTTACAAGTCCAGAGAAGAAGCTTCAGCGTTCAATGTTTTCCAGTGCACCTGCATCCACCCAGATCTCCCAATCCAGAGTCAAGGTACCACATCTTTCCTATAAGGACTTGAACTTGGCATACAAGGTTCATCTTTACTGAGCATTTAGCCTTCCCTGCTCTTGTACTGCTGTTAGGATCACATCCTGAGCTTCATTCTCTGCATCATCAGCCTTTGAGTGAAGGATTGAGGATCACTTTAAACACTGCCAATGAGGACCTCTGACTTTAACACTTTGCTTTAAATTGATGATTAATTGAATGGAGCTTGTTTTTTTTCTCTCGAATGTATTAATGATGATTTGCAGCAACCATGTGATTCAACAGCCTTTAATCACCATCTCCACTGTATCTGTTGAATACCAGAATTTTGCATGAGCCACTGTAGGCTTTGCACCTGTATCACCTCCCTGGTCACCACAGTTGAAAAGCTTAGCAACTGTATTGCAACTGCATGCCTGAAATTATCAATACACCTCCTTCCATGACTAATGATATTCCAATTGTCAGCCAACTGGTAGACGCTGCAGTTCTGGAACCTCATCGTGTCTCTTTCCTAGGACCTCTCCTCATAATGACTCTTTTAGGCTGGGTTTCTTAGAAGAATAGCTTGAGGTGAGATTCATATGCACATAATTTTATGAGAGAATATTCAAATAAGGAACAAGTAAAGGAGTGAGGAAAGTGAAACAGGAAGGAAGAAGAGGTGAGAATAAGCAGGGATGGGCTTTGAGTAAGATCCAGCTTCAGCCTGATCCTGCAGTGGGATCTAGAGTGAAAATAGCACCGCCGTTTATTTCAACAAGGGGGAAGAATTTTTCTACCCAGTCCATATTTAATTAATTTGTTAATTAACAATTAGTAATTGCAAATCACAGTAGACTTTGGACAACATGACCTGTATTGCTCAAGGGAAACCCTTCAGAGATACCTGCAGATTTTAGCTGTTAGGTAGGCTGTCTGCTACGGCACTAAAGTCAATACTTAGTCTGATATAAAATTGTTTTCCTTCCTAGTCAAGCTTATTTAGAATGCATAAACTTCACACACTGAATTACTCTTATATCTAAAATATATGTATGTATTTTTATGTGTACATACACTATTAAAAAGTATATATGTGTATATATTTCTGTATATATATATATACTCAGATCGATCATTGATAAGTAATAAGTGATAGACGATTAATAGGATGATAGAGAAATAGATATAGACATATAAGAAAATTTTATAATGGTTCAATTAACTAATAAGCTGTCTTTCCTTGTGTTTTACTTGGTTATTGTTCTCTGAGAGTAAGTTTGGGCCTTACTCTTGTTATAAAACTAGAGAAAATGGGACATTAGGGGGAGACAAAGCAAAAAGATTAGAATTCTCTTTGCAAATTAGCTGCCTCAGGTGAAATGGGTTCAGCAATTTAAAGCAATACATAAATGGCTCTATCAAAAGTTAAAAATATCAACACACAAAACTGCTTGGCTGGCAAAATATAATCAGAGGACTCTGAGAGTTTGAGTCCCTTAAAGCTTTGTTTGTGACCCCTTTACAATGTTCAAGTCTCACCCTTACTGCTAACTGAAGTAAATTTTGTGTAGGAAGCTGGATAAATTGCAGTCTATTCATTTCTATGATGAAGGATATCTTGGTGGCTCCTGGTTTCTAGTGATGATGAATAAAGAGGCCTTCAACATCCTGCAGGACGGTCCTTGGACGGCCTTTGCTGACCCAGAATATTCCCCTTCTTCTTGTCCATAGTTCTCAGAATAACTGCAGAACGCAACATCCTGAGACAGAAAAGAACTGCCCAAAATATCCCAGGCTTTGGTCCTGTCCCTCGTAGGGAATGTCACATATTGAGATAGAGAAGAACTCCCCCAGGCCAGCCCAGCCATTGTTCATGTCCTTCCTGACTGTGAATTAAACTGATCTAAATTGGCACCCAAAAAGAGCAAACTTTTCCTGTGAATTTTGGCTGTATGAGCACCGTATCCCAAAAAGATAAAATTATTTTAGCAGAGAGAGTTCCTTTGCCTTTGACTGTTTTGAGCTGAGAATTCTCAAGTTACCTTTCCACTCACTTTTCTTAACTTCTCTGGCCCAGTTAGAAATAGCTGGCCCAACTCTTCAGTGTCTATATTCTTCATGTCCCTGATAATATTACTTATCAGTGATATCTAGTTCTCAGAGCTTTGCATTTATTTTGCACATCTTTCTAAATAACATATGTGATAATTTAACTGCTTAATTCTGTAGGAGATGGCTCCATACTGTTTCTTTCTATAATAAACACATGTTTTTCATTATTTTCACACACAAGGAGATCTAACAACCATTTCTTCAGTTCTCCATTCTCTTTTTGTCTTTGAGAATCTTCTGCCTAAAATGCTCTTGGTACTAAACTAGTAATCACTGTTTCTTAGTGCAAACACTGGAAATAATTCTATAAAAATTGTGCAAAGATTATTTTTAAAGTGTTTATATTCACTGAATTTCTGGAAAATTTTGAGAATGAAAATTAGAAACTAGAAAGTTAAACACACACACAAACATACGTGTATGTATATAAATAAAAATTATACCATGGACTGTTCTGCTGGTGAAACATTTCTGCTGTTAGTGAGCATGAATATTAAAACTCCATTACAAATACTAGACTCTTAGATTTTTGTGTTTCTTTAATGCTGAATCTGAAAGCTGAATATCTCTTCTGCTGACCTATCAGGTTGAAATCTCTAGGTGGCCTAATTTTTCAGTTCCACTAGCTTCTGGATTAGGTATATCTGATTGTCACGGTCATCAGGGAGGCTGAAAGATATGAAATTTTAGTCCTAGTCTTGCAAAATTATGCATTCATGATTTAGAAATTTCCAGAAGGTGTTCAAAATGCTCATTGGCCAGAGAGCATGCTAAATTGCATGAAAAATCTAGCCAACATTTGGAAGAACCTGAATGTTTCTTAAGTGGAATATGAGTCAGTGTTTCTAAGGCAAAAGAAATAGTTATATGAGAAGAGATAAAATGAAAGTAGGTCAGAATAGCAGGAATCCAGATGTATAAGCCTATAGTTATGGCTAGGGGGATTAGGGAGGATACCAAGGACAAGGAATAAGGCTGGTTAAGCAAGCAGCGACTTAGATCATGCCAGGCTTCATGAGCTCCATTAAGGCAATATACGCAGAGCAATGGAAAATATCAAGAATTATGAGGTGTCTGAGATTTTATTCTACCTGCAAACTGTCAAGTTTCATGAATGCCAGTGCCATGGAAAAACACAGTATTTTCATGACAGACACAAAGGATAGTTTAATATTCATAGCCATGAAAATAAACATAGTTATCAAAATTTCCATTTTGGTCTGCTAAGACCAATTTCCCACAGGACCATGTGAGAAGTGACAGATGACCCCTGCTCCTGTAGTGTGATAAATTACAGAAGAGAAATGCTGAGTTTAGTGGACCAACATGTTTTATCTTGGAATCTAAGTTTATTTGCTTTTGCTCTGTAGCAAGATATTTCTTTATTTTACCAGAAATAACGTGTCTTCCCCTTGTTCCAAAAGGAGACATCATCTCTATATGTCAAGATTGTTCACTATAAAAATATTTTTGAAAAGATGGTGTGAAAGCAAGGCCAGTCAATTTGTCTACTTGAATGGTATGTAGACATGTGAGAGAGCCAGGGAGAACCATTAAATAATTTCAGCATGAAGATACTTGATTTATAACTCCACTTCTCTTTCTTCATTCTTTTAAATTTTCTGTGAAAAATAAAGAATGGTGTAAGGGTTTCAGAGCAGCCTGATCAACATGGTGAAACCCCATCTCTACTAAAAATACAAAAAATTAGCTGGGCATGGGGGCAGGCACTTGTAATCCCAGCTACTCAGGAGGTTGAGGCAGGAGAATCACTTGAACCCGGGAGATGGAGATTGCAGTGAGTAGATATTGCACCATTGTATTTCCAGTCTGGGTGACAGAGTGAGACTCCATCTCAAAATAAATAAATAAATATAAAATAAAATAAAATAAAATAAAAAGAATGATGTAAAGGTATCCTTGTTGAATAAAGTAAATAGGAGTTTTGGAGTTCTGGAGAATAGATTACAAGAGACAAGAAGGAATAGTTGTATGTTAGGTTAAAAGAGAAGTAAAGAACGACATAGAAAGTATGAGAAAAATTATATATACAAAACTTTATTAGACAAATGGTTGTATGTGTAATAATTACACACAGTAATATCCCGTCATCCATATAATTTATAAATACTAGTAGGTAATACTGCAAATGCAATGACCTATTTAGTCCAGTTACAAAGCAATAAATGCACACCTGCATATAACACAGATACCATAAGCTTGCAAATGTCACTATTTTATACATATTTTAACACATATATGTTTTATAATATGTGTATACATAAATATGTACATATTTATTTTTAAAATATGCACATATTTATAGACACACTATATGTATACGTGTTTATTTATTTATAATTCTATCTTTATTAGATGAAAGTTGGTCCCAGATTGGAAATTAAATGCTGCTGCTATTAAGTTAAACATTGTATAAAACACCTTATTTTAACTGTGAATAGAATTTGCAACTGAACCACATACACTTGAGACAATCATCCAACTCTACCTCTGCCTAGTGTATCAGATATTTCCAGGAGGAAATGCAGAAATCCCCACTGTAGATACTCAGCAATTTTTCTTTCTGTATTGTAGTATTTGTTGTGAGAATTACAATCGTAAATTGCATCCAAGACTATTTACTTTATGGACCTAGAACCAGAGATAAAGGAGAAACGTATTATCTAGATTTTTGAATTGAGTCATGGTTTCATCTTGAGGGAAAGGAAAAGCTGATTTCTAAAACTCTGAGCTTTGTTTTCTCATCATTTCCAAAATCACAGCCTGGAGCTATGGCTATTACTGCTTCTGTGATACTGGTCTCTGTGGCTGTCTTCACTTTCTTTATTGCTTATAGTATTCATACTCTCCTTCTTCTCCATAATTTCTCTAAGGATTTTTATCTTCTGTGTAAAAAATATAGATCTTTCTCAGACTCCACAGGCAAGTCATAAATGTAATAGTCACACATATATGACTATAAATCTTGGATATTTCGTAGTTCCCAAGTTTGTTGGCTTAAGAAGTACATTTTTTTATTTTATTTTTTATTTATTTTGTATTATTTATTTATTTATTTGTTTATTGAGACAAAGTCTCACTCTGTTGCCCAGAATAGAGTGCAGTGGTGTGATCTCGGCTCACTGAAACCTCTGCCTCCTAGATTCAAGTGATTCTCCTGCCTCAGCCTCCAGAGTAGCTGGGACTATAGGCACCCACCACCACGCCCAGGTTATTTTTTTGTATTTTTAGTAGAGATGGGGTTTCATCATATTAACCAGGATGGTCTCGATCTCCTGACCTTGTGATCTGCCTGCCTTGGCCTCCCAAAGTACTGAGATTACAGGCATGAGCCATCATGCCCAGCCCAAGAAGCACATTTTTTTAAATCAGAAGTTTTATTGTTATTGTTGTTCTTTATTTCAAAAGACTGACCATTGTGTAAATCCAGAGTCTCAGAATTCTACTTAAGCATTTCATGTTTTCCTAATGTCAGATAGGAATTCTTGCAAGTAATAAAACCTGCACTACCTCCTTTAGATTTCTTTACTGATTGTGTGTGCATTAATTGTAAGTCAAATTTTCTTCTTAACAAATTCATATTATTTCAAATGATATTCATTTCCCCAGTAAATAACACAATTGTCCTAAATGTTTATTTTGACAATGTAAATTCACTACCTTTATAATTTATTTGAATCTTTTATATTTTCTTGATATATTTGGATATTACTTGCTTTTATAAGTATATTTTAAGTCCTGGGATACATGTGCAGGATTGCTACATGGGTATACATGGGCCATGGTGGTTTGCTGCACCCGTCAATCCTCTCCTAATGCTATCCCTTCCCTGGACCCCAACCCCTTACAGCCCCCGGTGTGTGATGTTCCCCCTCCCTGTGTTCATGTGCATGTGTTCTCATTGTTCAACTACCACTTATGAGTAAGAATGTGCAGTGTTTGATTTTCTGCTCCTGTGTTTGCTGAGAATGATGGTTTCCAGATTCATCCATGTCCCTACAAAGGACATGAACTCATCCTTTTTTATGGCTGCATAGTAGTCCATGGTATATATGTGCCACATTTTCTTTATCTAGTCTATCATCAATGGGCATTTGGGTTGTTTCCAAGTCTTTGCTATTGTAAACAGTGCCACAATTAACATATGTGTGTATGTGTCTTTATAATAGGACAGTTTATAATCATTTGGGTATATACCCAGTAATGGGATTGCTGGGTCTATTTCTAGATCCTTGAAGTATCACCACACTGTCTTCCACAATGGTTGAACTAATATACACTCCCATAAACAGTGTAAAAGTGTTCCTATTTCTCCACATCCTCTCCAGTATCTGTTGTTTCCTGACTTTTTCATGATTGCCATTCTAACTGGTGTGAGATGGTATCTCACTGTGGTTTTGATTTGCGTTTCTCTAATGACCAGTGATGATGAAGTTTTTTCATGTTTGTTGTCCACATAAATGTCTTCAATTGAGAAGTAACTGTTCATATCCTTTGCCCACTTTTTGATAGAGTCATTTGCTTTTTTTCTTGTAAATTTGTTTAAGTTCTTCGTAGATATTAGCCCTTTATCAGATGAATAGATTCAAAACTTTTCTTTCATTTCTTTCTGTAGGTTGCCTGTTTACTCTGATGATAGTTTCTTTGACTATGCAGAAGCTCTTAGTTTAATCAGATCCCATTTGTCAATTTTTGCCTTTGTTGTCATTGCTTTTGGTGTTTTAGTCATGAAGTCTTTGCCCATACCTATATCCTGAAGGGTATTGCTTAGGTTTTCTTCTAAGGTTTTTATAGTTTAGGTCTTATGTTTAAGTCTTCAATTTATCTTGAGTGAATTTTGGTATAAGGTGTAGGAAGAGGTCTAGTTTCAGTTTTCTGCATATGGCTACCTAGTTTTCTTAACACCATGTATTAAATAGAGAATTCTTTCCCCATTGCTTGTTTTTGTCAGTTTTGCCAAAGATCAGATTGTTGTAGATGTGTGGTGTTATTTCTGAGGCCTCTGTTCTGTTCCCCTGGTCTATGTGTCTGTTTTGGTACCAATACCATGCTGTTTTGGTTACTGTAGCCTTATAGTATAAATTGAAGTCAGGTAGCGTGATACCTCCAGCTTTGTTCTTTTTACTTAGGATTGTCTTGACTATATGGGATCTTTTCTGGTTCCATATAAAATTTAAAGTCGTCTTTTTCTAGTTCTGTGAAGAAAGTCAGTGGTAGCTTGATGGGGATAGCACTGAATCTATAAATTACTTTGGGCAGTATGGCCATTTTCACAATATTGATTTTTCCTATCCATGAGCATGGAATGTTTTTCCATTTGTTTGTGTCTCTTATTTTCTTGAGCAGTGATTTGTAGTTCTCCTTGAAGAGGTTCTTCACATTCCTTGTAAGTTGTGTTTCTAGGTATTTAATTCTCTTTGTAGCAATTGTGAATGGGAGTTCAGTCATGATTTAGCTCTCTGTTTGTCTTTTATTGGTGTATAGGAATGCTTGTGATTTTTGCACATTGATTTTGTATCCTGAGACTTTGCTGAAGTTGCTAATCATCTTAAGGAGATTTGGGGCTGAGATGATGGGGTCTTCTAAATATACTATCATGTCATCTGCAAACAGAGACAATTTGACTTTATCTTTCCCTAATTGAACACCCTTTATTTCTTTCCCTTGTCTGATTGCCCTGGCCAAAGCTTCCAACACTATATTGAATAGGAGTAGCGAGATAGGGTATCCTTGTCTTGTACCGGTTTTCAAAGGGAATGCTTCTAGCTTCTGCCTATTCAATATGATATTGGCTGTGGGTTTGTCATAAATAGCTCTTATTTTTTTTGAGATATGTTCCATCAATACCTAGTTTATTAAGAGTTTTTTTTTAGCATGAGGTGTTTTGAATGTTATCAAAGGCCTTGTCTGTATCTATTGAGATAATCTTGTGGTTTTTGTCAATGGTTCTTTTAATGTGATGGATTATGTTTATTGATTTGTCTATGTTGAACCAGCCTTGCATCCCAGAAATGAAACTGACTTGATTGTGGTGGATAAGCTTTTTGATGTACTGCTGGATTCAGTTTGCCAGTATTTTGTTGAGGATTTTCGTATTGATGTTCATCAGGGATATTAGCGTGAAGTTTTCATTTTTTGTTGTGTCTGTGCCAGACTTTTGTATCAGGGTGATGCTGACCTCATAAAATGAGTTATGGAGGAGTCCTTCTTTTTCTACAGTTTGGTTAATTTGGTTTATTTTAGAAATAATACAAACATTTTTAAATGTTATCTTTCCAAAAAGCATGTTTATTATTATAGGTTTGGTTTGTTGGCACCGTGAATAAGACTTAAAAATTAATATCCTACATGACAATATTTGAATAAGATGAAATATAGAGGACCCTACATTTATTCCTGTGAGCGGAAGATGTGATAATGTTGAATATGT
Source organism: Ateles fusciceps (assembly GCA_036589455.1). Lineage (NCBI taxonomy): Eukaryota > Metazoa > Chordata > Mammalia > Primates > Atelidae > Ateles > Ateles fusciceps. Next base: position 6,653,819 of record JAZHEH010000174.1, on the reverse strand, counting down.
CAATTATAATTCAGAAAAGTATTATTTCATATTTTTATAGAGTCGATACACCTAAGTTGAAACTTTCAACTTAAAAATGTCTTTTTTAGGAAAGTATAGGAAATAATCTTTGTGGCCAACAAATAGTCTTAGCTATTCAAATATTTTCAAGCAACAGTTTCACTAGAATTGCTTTTCGCCAATGCTTTTAGCCTGAGAAGAATGGAATATCTAAGTGAGCTTGGTCCCCTGAAGTGACGGGCTGACACACAGTCGGGGTTACGTTATACAACTTAATTGGTCCTGACTCTTTCCGGCTCAATTGCTTCTTTTATGTTTGTTTATCCTTATTTTAAACCTTACGTACACTTAATTATAGTCAAAAAATAAGACATTCCTCTTAGCATTCCAGGAAGAGGTCTGATTTGTTTTTCTTAAACTTAAATATTTTGTTTGCCCTTTAGGAAAAATTGTGATGTTAATTACATTTTTATTTTCTATTTGCATTTTAGGTATCTGCAGTATGGACTTTCTTAGCAATGTCCTGCTGTCCAGTGGGAAGTCAGTTTTGGAAGGTTTGTCACTCCTAAAATATTAGTTCATACTACTTAAGATGTTCATACTCTCAGAAGATTGTACCAATTGAACGGGAACTCTGGAGATAGTCAAAGTTCTCAAGACCCCAAAGAAGGAATCCCTAGTGGTGATGAATAACCAGAGAAAATACTAGGCAGTGACTCTACTTTCTGGAAGTGTTCTGATTTGGGAGTAATAATCAATTATTCAACTTAAAAATTAAATAAAATGAAAAATAAAAATAATATATAATACATTAAAAATTTTATTTAAGCTTTAAATGTTTGAATATATATTTATTTATAAGTCATTTGAATTTGACCAAACCCCTTTATCCAAATAATATTGTAAAAATTAAATTAATAATTGTATAAAGGACAACTTACTTAAACAAGCATGAGAACAAAACCAACTTTTGGGAAGTGCACCACTTTATTGGTAAAAGCCAATGTATACAGATAGCCATAGGCAGTAGGCTATCAGCCGCAAGTGTCCATCGTGCCTTAGTGTTTATGAATATTATTCAGATAATAAAAGACATTAGTTAATTTCAGTTGGTTAGGGGATAGTCCAAAGGAGATTTTACCTAATTCTTTAAAATACACTATTGAGTGACCATTTCACAGGTTATTCTAATAGTCTTCTACGTAGTATTTCCATTCATGATTCTTCTAGAATTTTAAAATGAATTGAATAGCCAGGATAACATAGCATAAGAAATTGCACTTCAGACAAGTAAAATAAACTTTGATTTAGAAACAGCTATTTTGTTTCAGTTTTCAGCATATATTACAAAGTGTGAAATACAAGTGATTCAATAACTTCTGATTTGGGTCTACACAACTCCCTATTAGTATTGTCCCATCTGCCATGGAGATAGAGCTCCTATCATCCTCCTCTTGATCATTCTGTCTTGGCTACACTGGTCTCCAAGCTGTTTCTCCCAGGAAAGGTGATTTGCATCTCAGGTCCCTTCTACCTGAATTGTTTTACCTTCCACTACTGACTTAGAAAGATTTGATTAAAGTTCTTTTAACTTTATGAAAGTGCAAAAGCAATAAACATTCATTAGAACCATACTTTGAGTACCCATACAACCATTCTGTTTTTCACTTTCAGTACAGAATTAAATAAAGTACCTGACGTATTCAACATTTTATTATATAATAGGCTTTGTGTTAGATGATTTTGCCCAACTGTAGGCTAATGTAACCACATTTAATGTAGGCTAGGCAAAACTATGATGTTAGGTAGGTTTGGTATATTTAATGCATTTTTAACTCAATGATATTTTAGACTAGTGATTGATTTATCAAGATGTAACCCTGTCATAAGTCAAGGAGAATCTATATATAATGACGTCTTTCACTACATATTTGGCCTGTGCTCTGAAGTTTTAATCCCACAATGTATCTCTTTATTATGAAGTTATAGATAGTACTTATTACTACCTAGTATTTTATAATGCGTAGACTGCTTTTCTCTATTGCCTGTTACCACTAGAAACTGAAATCCACTACAGCAATAGCGCTGTGATCCTAATGTAGTGACAAACACTTGGTATACAATAGGTGATTAATAAATATTTGTAAATTAAATAACATTTAACTGTTTTTTACTATTACAGATATAATTCTGAATGTATTTTAGTTTATTATATTTACATGATTTTTTATATGTTCATTTAAAATTTTCCTCATTATAACTCCATTTTAAAAACAATAATTATGATTATAATTATTATTTAATTTTAAGGTAATTATAAAAATTGGCTGGGAGCAGTGTCACATGCATGTAATCTTGGCAATTTGGGAGGCCAAGACCAGGGGATCAGTTGTCCTGGCAGGAGTTTGAGGTTACAATGAGCTATGATTTTGCCACTGCACTCCAGCTTGGATGACAGATTGAGACCCAGTCTCTCATACACACACACACACACACACACACACACATACAGATAAAAATGATTTTCTCCTTTCTAAGGTGTTCCAATAGCCTTCTTGTTGATGAGTCAGGAATACTCAGTTTATTTTTCTAGAATTTTCAAATAAAATAAGTTACTCAACTTTTCTAGAAAGGAATATGAAAGAGCAGATAAAAGCCAGTTGTGTCCACTGCTTGAGTGAACTTCATAGGAAGGAAATGTGCAAAGGGGAAGCCCTTTCTTAAAATTTCGTCTTTTTTATGATGCCTTCAGAGATCTCCCATTCAGATTGATTTTTCCCTGTTGAAACAGGGAAAGGTTTATCAAAGGGTAAAAGGCATTGAATGAGTACAAAATTTAGGTTTCTGGTGCTTCAGTGATGTTCTCTGTAGCTTTGTTAGCAGCCCAAAAACACATTCAAAAGTCTTAAGGGATAAACAGTTGGCTTTATCACCACTGACTACAAATAAGGAAGGCCAGTACATAAATTGGCTGTTTGGATATTTGAGGAAGCATACTTCACACTAGGAACTCTATTAAAGTGTCTACATAAAACTATTCAACATTTGGCAAACTTAAATGAGATTGTCTGTAACCAGAAGGTTTGAACATAGTTTAAACAGCCAGACAACTCTTCTTAAATTTGGGCTGCTTTCTCCTTCAAATGCTATGAAGTAGCAGGTTTCTATAGCAAGTGTAAAAACTTTGCCAATAATAATTTTTTTCATAATTTCTCATCTCTGGCTTTTGGATTAAGACTTTCTGTAGATACTAAATGGCACACATACTCATGGAGAAATCATTTCTAGAACATTAATGATCAGTGTTAACAGACAGACCATGTCACCAGAGAATACATTTGCCTTTTCAGGTTGAAATGCATAAGCTGCAATGAGCCTTATCTGAATCAATGTTTTACAAGTTGTGTCAAGACCCAGAAATTTGCATTGTGAGGTGGAAATAACTTGTCTAATCAAGTGCAATGCCCTGCCTTAACTAACTTCATAAAAAAGTTGTGGCAACTTACTCTAATTCTACCTCCTGCTTCATTAAACAGTGAGCTTGCTTTTGTTCCTACTTAGGTGATTTGTCACTTGTCAATGAAACAGTCCATCCATAATACAGTCAATCTTCACAGTGACAAAATACGTAGACAATTTATGCTACTAAAAATGGATATAGAACTTCCATTTTTCTGGAAAATGAACTGAAGAATTTTGGGTGTGGGTTTCACCCTTAGGGCAATTTGCCTGAAATTGACTGATAATTCATCTTTACTTAGGTTTATGAACTTTGACCAATATCCTAGTTTTATATTGTTCACTGTGCCACCAATACTAGAATATTAAATATACTCAAACTCCTCTGGAAACAAATTACAGTAACTTTGTCACAAACTCCATCTATTACCCATATTCTCACCCAATGAAAAGGGACGAAGTTGGAAGAAAGCTTCTGCAGTTAAACAGGTGATCAAGCATATTTTGGCATAATTTCTTCTGTAGCCTGCCGGATCCACACTTTAACTCACCTTGGAAATGAAGACATCAAGAAAGAATGGCACTAAAGGTTTATTTTTTAAAAATCTCTTACTCAAGTTCAGGTATCTTAACAGCCATAGGCACTGCATTGACATTCTGTGCTCTGCCTTAAACCTCTTGTATCCCATGGTTTTTATGTGTTAGTATTCATTTGCTGGAGATTATGGATAATCATAGTGTGATTACTGCACACTGGTCTGGAAATTTGTAGGACACTTTTTCACATCCAGTTACTGGCTACTGCCTATGGCAGAATGAAAATATGAATTTTCATTCATATTTTTGCCACTTAAAAAAACTCTGACACATAAAAAGTAGTGCATAATTAATTTATACAATTTGGTGAGCTTAGAAATAAGTATACACCTATGAAACTGTTATCACAATTTATGCAATAAATCTATCCAACACACCTACACAAATTTCTTCCTGCTTTCTTATTTATTGTGTGTGTGTGTGTGTGTGTGTGTGTGTGTGTGTGTGTGTGTGAGAAGAACACTAAACACAAGATCTTGGCCAGTTCTCTCTTGATCTTCTTTCTAGATGCTTCCTTCTACCTACTTACAACTTGTATTCATAGGCACCTTGATATTTTATATCTCTTTATTTTGGAAAAACAGGTGGAAGTTCTGTTGGCTGATCTCTCTCATATTTATACCTCACTCAGAAGAACCTCACCAGAGTGTTTTTCTGAATATAGAAGCAATTATTTCACTGAAGAGAGTTATTTTAATTTCTCACAATATTTTCCCCTTGAAATTTGTATTCCAGAATATAAATAAAACACTATTGATGTGGAGATTTGTAATAATAAATCACTCATTCACAAAGAAAACTGGAAAACCCCCTTTTTAAAAGTATATTGCAGATAGTGACTACAGGTTCTGAATTAAGCAAAATGGCAGGTTGTTTTAAACACACAGAAATATTTCACTTTTGGTGTTAATAAAGGTTTATTGAAGTTGTTTTATTTCAGTAGCCTCCTTAAAGTGTTCTATGATCCTTGTCATTGGAGGATTATGAATACATTGTTGTCTATTCTAAGAGTACAAATGAAATAGTCCAGCTATTCATCAGTGACCTGATTCGACATGCTTGAAAATGCTTGTAATTATGCTTTAAAAGTATCAGAACTTTTTTCTGTTGTTATGTAGAAGATTTTCTGCACACTTACATTTGTAAGCTCAGATAGAACAGGAATGGTAAGTGAGAAAGCTTCTATTCCAGTGGAATTTTAGTTCCTCATGTTTAAGATAGAATAGGAACAAGATCTCAGAAAAAGATTGCCATAGATTTTTTTATGAGTGTCTGTAATGCTGTATGAAAGATTGCTTTCACCTATTTATTATTTCCTTCCTTTCTTTTCTCCTCTTTCCCTTTCTTATCTTTTACTATTCTTATATCTAGAGCAGCATTTAACTAACTCAAGGAAGATAAAGAGCATTGTTGCTATGACAGAAAAAGGGAGGCTGACATTTTGCTACCCAAGCTCTGATTTACAAATATTCATAAACTTTGAGATAACAAAGGTGAAAATATACATTTTTATTCAACTTAATGTTCTTGTTTCTGTTTCCTATTCCTCATTCTGCAAATTATTTTAAAATGTAATTAATGATATATCAGCTTACACAACCACTCTAAGAATAATTTAATCCATCAATAAATATTTATAACAAGAAGGTAAATGTTTTACATTCTGAGGAATGTGTCAGAAATAAAACACTTTACCCCAAATCTTATTAAAAAAACAAATGAATCAATAGACTCAGACAAAGCCGGTTTTAGTTCCTACAGATCTTGTGAAAATTGATATTACACTGCCAGGATAAACTCATTTGAAGTCGTAAGCCTTCAGCAAATGAAATATTTTCACTTGAGAATCATAGTTAGCATTCTAACTGCCTGTTTGTTTTGTCATGGTAAAACATTTTTTTGTTACCACAAAATATGGAGTAAAAGAAAAACTTCTGAGAGCAGAGTTAACTATGGAAATTTTTATTGACTGTGGTCGGAGAAATGCATCTGCTGATAACAGGATTGTTGCTGTTTCTCAACCCCACACTAATAACCCAACCTTTCCTTTTCAGTTATCATCTGGGGCATATGCTGAAGGAGATCAGCCAGGAGGTGCTGACTTGTGGTCCTGCTGAACCTCTGGTCACTCTAGGGAGGTTTATAGTGACCTTACTCTTTTTTAGTATCTTTTTTAAGCCATTTATTTATAGAATTCATATACACTGAATTCAACCATTTAGACTACATTTAATTGCATTGCCTATATTCACAGGGTTGTGCAATCATCATCACAATCAATGTTATGACATTTTTATCACTACCTCTTCCCTCAGCAAACCTTATGGCCATTAACAGTAGCTTCCAAATTCCCCCCAACCACCCCTCCAAGGCAATTGCTTATCTATTTCATGTCTGTATAGATTCATCTATTCTAGACATTTTACATAAACAGAATTGTATGATATGTAGCTTTTGTAATGACTTTTTTTGTTTAGTATAATTATTTCAAGATTTATTTATGTTGTAGTGTGCGACATACTTCCATTTTAGTGCTGAATAACATTCCACTGTATTAATATGCCTCCATTTTATCCACTTACAAGTTGATGAACATTTGGGTTGCTTCTACTTTTGGCTGTTATGAACATTTTTGCACAACTTTTTGTGTGGATACGGGCTTCCATCTCTCTTGGGTTATGTGATAACTGCATGTTTAAAGTTTTGAGAAATCACCAGAATGTTCTGAGTTTGCTCCATTACTTTACATTCCCCTAAAAGTGTATGAAGGTTCCAGTCCCATATCCTGACTAATACTTGTCATTATCTGTCTTTTTCAGTATAGCTATCCTAGTGAGTACAAAATGATATGTCACGGCTTTGATTTGTGTTTATCTAATGACTAATAATACTGAGCATATTTTCATATACTTATTGGTCATTTGTATAAATGTCTATTTATATGCTTTGTCTACTTTTAGTTGGATTATTTGTCATTTTATTAATAATTGTGATTATACATATTTATATTTTAGATGCAAATCTTTTATCAGACATACAGTTTGCCAACATTTTCTCTCATTCTGTAGGTTGTCTACTTTCTTGATGTCATTTTTCTTGAAGCATGAAAGTTTTAATTTTGGCTGAACTCATTTATTTATTGTTTTCCCTTTTTGTTGCTGTGTTCTTGATGTTTGTGTTGACTCTTGATGAAAGTTGGTAAGTTTCATTTCTGGTTCTTGTGCCTCAACAGGAACATTAAGTTAAAATCCATTCTGGAAGCAGCTGCAATAAATAAGGCCTAAGTCCATGCTTAGTGGCTGTTTATGGTGCTTTTCCACTTAGGAAGCACGGTCTTAGGGATGCAAGAGTTTAAACCTGCACATCTTCAGGACAATACGTTTTCCCCAAAATCTAAAGACAAATTTAAAATTGGTTAAAACAAGGGAAAAATTCAAGAGGCATGTGGAGTATTTCTGGGCTTATCATACTAGGAGTAAGTATTATTTTCTTCAAGCATCATACCCTTTATGACAGCTGATAATCTCCCACATGTACCTAGTAGATCATGTTATTCTATCTCTAATTTCTTCCCATATTTATAAATTTCACTATTTAGTATATACTAAGTTCTTATTTTTTATGGGACACAACAATACTATATTCCTAACCTTGATTAGAGTATTTAGAAACCTAAACAAAATAATGTGGTTTGTAATATATGTTTATTAAGTTTTAATAACAATTTAGTTTTTTGTTTTTATTTTTGGAGGGGAGAAGAGCCTATAAGAACAATTTAGTGATGGGGACGGTTCTTCACCTGCATTGTTGAACCCGGTTGTGGTTGATTAGATGACAAGCTTTTCTTATGGTGGAAGCCTGGAATTTTGTATAGAGACACTCACTAGGACAGAAACAAGAGCCAAACACCTTCCCCACTGGGAAGTTGACAACACAATTGATCTAGTTCCTGAGTCTTTACTAAATGCTGTTGTACCTATTTGAAAACATGGGAAATCATTTGCATACGTATATACTAATTACAATCTATCAGAATGTCCATCTGTTTATTATTTGTTGAGAAAACAAGTGAAAGATTCCTTAATCCCAAATGCATTCACTACCAATCAGTAACTGATACATTTTCCCTTAACCCTGTACCAGCAGAATAAACTTCATGAAATGAATGAGTGGGGGCTAAGATACCGTTCACCCCATCCTGATGAAGTATATTTTACATGATATACTAAACTGAAGTATGTGATCTTTTTTTGAGACAGAGTCTCACTCTGTCCCCAGGCTGGAGTGCAGCAGCGTGATCTTGGCTCACTGCAACCTCTGCTTCCTGGGTTCAAGCAATTCTCCTGCCTCAGCCTCCTGAATAGCTTGGACTACATGCACCTGTAGTCAGCCACCGCATCCAGCCAGTATGTGATCTTATATGTAATGTCGCCAGGGTGACAACTATCTGGGCTGGTGGTGGTGGTGGGGGTTGGGGGGGGGCAAAAGAATTTACCAAGAGAGTAGTAGATAAAGAAAGGCAGATTTATTATAAAAAGTTGGAAAATACATTGCAAAACAGCAATGGGCAGGCAAGCAGAAGCTGACAGCAAGGGAACAAAGGCTTGCTGGAGATTTCACAGCCTAGTATTTATGCTGTATGATGAGTGGGCTTTGTGCAGTATTGATAACACCAAGACTGCAGTGAGCTAACTTTCAGGTGTTTGGTGATAGTTTGGCACAGGAAGATTGTGAGTTATTTGCACCCGTGTGGCCTGGACTATGAAGAAAGGCATACTTACAGCTCATCTGCTTTCTCTTATTGCTTTTCCCTGGTTCTACCAACCTAACTTCTTTTCCCTAATTAGGTAGCCACAGTTGAGATATGTCTTCTTATATTTGCACCTGTTCTTGACACTCTGTGATCAGTTATTAGCATTTACTTCAATTTAACCCCATAAAATGTAGGTTAGTACTCAAATTTACATGCTGCTTAGACAAAGTACAGCAATTCATTGTTTATGATAATGTAGTAATGCCCCAGCGCAACAAAGGCCATCTATTCCAGGAGTCCACAAAGGAGGACATGCTAAAGAAATTGGAGTAAAGGAACACACCTTATCCCAATTCTCTCAAAAAAGCTGCAGAAACATTCAAATTAAAAGTTCATAAAACCAGCACTACAGGAAAGGAAAGAGGCTATTTCAATGAGTGTTGGAACAATGAAGGAAACAGGAACTCCCTCTGTCTTCTCAATCTTTGACCTTATTCTTGGGGCAAGATGGTATCAAGGAGCCTGCATTCTTCTTGTGCAAGGATGGAATGAAATCATTGACTCTTAGTCCACAAGACTTTATGTGGGCTCAGTCACTGCCAATGGCGTGTGTTGTGGCAAATTTCATAAAGTCATGTTGGTTTCAGTACTCTTTTGAATGAAAGATACACACAGACGGAGGAGCACCTCTGTTCTTTGACCTGGAAAGATAATGGCTACATGTTGCACCTCTGGAATTTGATGGTATTGATTTCAATCCTTAATATGTCACTTCTCAATGATGTTGCTTAGCATTCTCCTCTGCAAAATAAGAACAATAATAGTCCTTGGTTGATTGGGTTAGTAGAGAATTAAATTAGATATTATGGATAAGCATGTACACTCTGCTTGCCAGGAATGGGTCAATAAATGCTAACCCAATATTTTACCCTAATTATACCTATCCTCTATACAATATAAATTAATTGATAGTTTTTATTGACATTTCAATATGATGGTATCTTCTTATATTCTCCATTCTACCTTTCTATGGCCATTGCTGTCATGAAGAGGAAATGAAGCTTTCTAACGACTAACCATATGCAGAAGACTGAAGCTGGACACCTTCCTTAACAATATAAAAAATCAGCTCAAGACGGATTAAAGACTCACATGTAAAAACCCACAGGTATAAAAACGCTGGATGACAACGTAGGCAATACCATCCTGGACATAGGTTTGAGTATGGATTTTATGACAAAGACACCAAAAGCAACTGCCACAAAGCAGAAATGGACAAATAGGATCTAATTAAACTTAGCAGTTTCAGCACAGCAAAAGAAACTATCAATGGAGTAAACAGACATCCTACAAAATGGGAGAAAATATTTGCAAACTATGCATCTGACAAAGGTTTAATCTCCAGCATCTATAAGAAAAGCAAATTTATTAGAGAAAAGCAAACAACCCTATTAAAAAGTGGGCAAAGGACATGAAAAGGAACTTTTTAAAAGAAGACATACATGTGACCAACAAGCATTGAAAAGAAGCCCAATATCATTGATCATTAGAGAAACGCAAATCAAAGCCACCTGAGATAGCAGTTCATACCAGTTGGAATGTCTAATACTAAAAAGTCAAAAATAACATATACGGGTGAGGATGCAGGAAAAGGTACACTTATACGCTGCTGGTGGGAGTATAAATCAGCACAACCTTTGTGTAAAGCAGTATGATGATTCCTCAAAGAGCTGAAAGCAGAACTAACATTCTACCCAGAAATCCCTTTACCGGGTATATACCCAGAGGAATAAAAATCATTCTATCATAAAGACACATGCACACAAATGTTCATTGTAGCACTATTCACAAGAGCGAGGACATAGAATCATCCTAAATGTTCATCAATGACAGATTGGATAAAGAAAGTGTGGTACATATATACCATGGAATACTATGCACCCGTAAAAAATGGGATCATGTCTTTTGTGGGAACATGGATGGAGCTGGAGGTCATTATCTTCAGCAAACTAATGTAGGAACAGAAAACCACATATCATATGTTCTCACTTATAAGTGGGAGCTAAATGATGAGAACTTATGAACACAAAGAAGGTAACAACAGACTCTGGGATGTACTTGAGGGGGCAGGGTGGGAGGAGGGAGAGGAGCAGAAAATATAACTATTGGATTCTGGTCTTAATTTCTGGGTGAAAAAATAATCTGTACCACAAACCCCTGTGACATGAATTTACCAACATAGGAAAACTTCACATGTACCCTCAAAACCTAAAATAAAAGTTAAAAAAAAATTTCTTAGCTATGAACAAGTTAATTAACTTACCTTTATACAAAAGTTTTTGACAAATTATGAGGCTTTTATAAAATGAAATAAAAATATACATTATATTTTCTAAAATCCAAATTCTTCATGTAAACCTGTGAGTGCCGCTCTCAGATTCTGTAATTTCATTTTTTTTTTTTCACATGTAGGAGGAAAGAGAAGAGCAGGTACCTTTTTCTAAGGTTTTGCTTATATCCAGAAATACCTTTAGCATGATAGAGACCCTTGATATTATATGTGAAAACTAAATTTGCATGAACCACAGAATTCAGAATAACATTTGTACATGTATGGAACCATGATTTCTGAGAGAAGTAGCATATCATATCAGTGAAGACATGAGCTGCTAAGAAATAATTATTCCATTTAAAATAAAACATTAGATTTTTCCCTCACACTCTATGCAGAAATCAATACCTCTAAAGCATGTCAGATGCATGCAGAAATTAAAGCTGATAAAAATATACAAACTGTCTTGTAAATTATGATATTTTCCACTCCAATTGCTCTGAGGTTCTCAGAGGTCTGGGGGTTAGGTAGGGTTCTAAGATTTAGTAAATAAAAATACAGACACTCAATTAAATTTGAATCTCAGATAGGTGGTTAAGAGATTTTTACATAATTATGCTACAAATATTGTTTGGGGTATACTTATATTAAAAAACTCTCTGAAAAACTGAAATTTAAGTTTAACTGAATATTTTATGTTTTAACTAGAAATCCTATTTCAGTTGGGGAAGGCAGATGACATACATCTCATATTATATTTCCAAAGAAAAGAATGAGGAAACTGTGGAAATACATCAAATGCAAAATCTTCTGCTTCCAAACTGGAATGTAATGACCACTGAAAATATCTTTCAAAAGTGAAGGTGAATAAAGGTATTTACTGACACAAACTTAGACAATTCTTTACTATCAGGCCAATACAAACTTTAATGTAAAGAAAATGTGGCACATATACACTATGGAATACTATGCAGTCATAAAAAGGATGAGTTCATGTCCTTTGCAGGGACATGGAAACCATCATCCTCAGCAAACTGGCACAAGAACAGAAATCCAAACACTGCATGTTCTCACTCATAAGTGAGTGTTGAACAATGTGAACACATGGACACAGGGAGGGGACCATCATACACCGGGGCCTGTCGAGGGGGTAGGGGAGGGGTAGCAGTGTGTGGGGGATTGGAGGGAGATAACATTAGGAGAAATACCTAATGTAGATGATGGGGGTATGGATGCAGCAAACCACCATGGCATGTGTATACCTATGTAACAAAGCTGCACGTTCTGCACCTGTGCCCCAGAACTTAAAGTATAATAAAAAAAATAAAAATTAAAAAAGAATTCAGGCCAAACTCACTGGCTAATTCTTCTAAACATTTATAAAGAAACAGCAAAAAGATAGAGATTTCTGATTCTCACTACCTGTGCCTTAGTTCTAAACAGGTTAAAAACATAAACTTGCTTTCTACCTGTTCTGGAGGCCAGATGTCTGAAGTTAGTGTCAATGGAATAAAGGATAGTGAAAACAGGACCGTAATCTCTGGAGTTTATAGGAGAGAATCCATTTTTCCTGGCCTCTTCCAGCTTCTGTTAGTTACCAGCATTCCTTGTTTTGTGGCTGCATGACTCCAATCTCTGCCTCTGTGACCACGTTGCCTCTGGGGTATATTTGTCAAATCTCCCTCTGCCTCTCTCTTATAAAGATGCATGTGATGACCTTTAGAACCCAACTAGATAATCCAGGATAATCTACGTACGTTACAGTTTTTATCTTAATTGCATCTTTAATGATCCCTTTTCCTAAAAGGATGACACATACAGAATCCATAAATTAGGACCTGACATATAGCGTGGGAGGGGGGGCATTATTCAGTTTACTACAGCACTATACACAGTTACCCATTTCAGGAGGATTGCAGACTCACATATGAAAGGAAAGACATATATATTTCTAGGCAAAACCATAGAAAACTATCTTCTGGTATGTTACGACTCTCGTGGTTAAGGACTATATATTTTTTGTGACAGGGGGAGGGTGGGAGAAGGATGTTAATCCACAGAATCTCATTTATTCCTGGTGAGAGTGCAAAATATGATAACCTTGTTTAGAAAAACACAGTTTGATATTTTTAAATAAAGTTAAACATTCACATAAACATTTACATTATTTGGAGTCCAGCAATTATACTTCTTGGTATACACCCATGAAAAAGTTTCACATGTCCATCTATATCAGAGGCATATACAAAAACTGTTCTTAGCAGCTCTGTTCACCATAGTGAAATGGGAAAAGTTCCCTTATGCCCCTTGAAAGGTGTGTCATGGGCTCGTGGCTTGCTGTTTTAGTACCTTGCCGCTCATACCCCTAGGGAAGTACACAGAGGGGCAGGTCATGGGAAGTGTTGACCCCAGGCAGCCTAACCAGTTGAGTGTTTACAGCTTCTGAAGCCCCAGTGGGCATGTGTTACAGTTTTCAGTTTTGCCATCTGCAGGTCACTTGTGTTAATCAGCTCAATTAGACCCTCTGCCTTATTGCAAGGACAGAAGGCTTTCTGTATCCTGGGTTCTTGCCTTAGTGTACTGGAAAAATCAGATTACAGGTGGTCTTGGAGAATGAGTGCAAGGTTTTATTTAGTGGAGGTAGCTCTCAGAGAGGTGAATGGAGAGGCCAGAAGAGGGATGGAGTGGGAAGATGGTCTCACTCTGGAGTCCAGCCTCCCAGTGGCTGGACTCTCCTCTGACTACCCTGGCCTAATTCCACATCATCCCTGTGTGAATTGCCTGTGGGTGTTTGCTGGTGCCTGTGGGTGTGCTCTTCTGCTCCTCTGCTCCTCTCGACATCCAGCTGCCTGTGTCTGTGCCCACTAGGGTCTCAGGGATTTTTATAGACAAAGGATGGGGACCACAGTGGGCCAGGGTGGTGTTGGAAAATGCAACATGTGAGTGTGAAAACAGAAATACCTGTCCTCACCTAGGTACCTGGGCATAGGCCTGAGGGTAGAGCCCTCACCAGGGACCCTGCCTTTTTCTACCCAACACTTCCCAACCCCACTCCTGTATCAATAGCTAAAACTTGGCGGTATCCCGAAGTGCCTTTCAACCCTAGAGTAGATGCACAATGTAACTTCTGGAATAGTGATGTGAGGAGCTCCACGGACCGGCTCTCCAGCAAAACAAACATAACCGGTAAAAATTATAAAAACTAATGAAAACTATAAAACAGGCAAACAAAAAACCAAAAACATTTAAAGTCTCTGGAGATTGTCCTGAGCGAGAAAAGCAAATTAAGAAAGATTCATTCAAGAAAATCAACAAATAGCAAGAATCTGGGCTGTACGAATCATGGCCCTCTCCCTTCTTCCTCCTCACAACTCAGAGTGATAGAAACTTCACTCCAGCTGGATGCAGAAGAACATACGGTTCCTTCTCCTCACATTTCCTGAGTGCCATGGTATTTTTCTGGGAGGGTCAGGCCAACATTTCTCATTCCTCTCTCCTCCCTATCTGTTGCAGAGAAAAATTTCAGGTGAGCGTGACCAAAAGGCCAAGGGCTCCCTTCCTTTAGCCAATCCCCATATATAGGGTAGAGGACTTACCAACAGAGTGGAACCCGGACAAACCCATAATTGCCTCATTCCAGTTTATTTGCAGAGTGGAGTTCCAAAGCCTCATAGTACACATGCTCATGCATGCTCACAGTGACTCTGGAATGACAGTGCTGTTAACTATTGTCTTTGTTTCTCTTTCTCTGATCACACCCAATCGTTAAGCTGCAGTAATTGCCATCTGAGTCCTCTATTACTTTTGATAATGCCCTGGAGCATAAATTGCTCCACATTAAATTCAGAGCCCTTTACTGGAGTTGTGATTGAGCTCAGTGTTTGAGATTTGCTCTAAACAAAAAGGCCTCCTCTTAGCCGTCTCTTCCCTGGTTCCCCTCTATAAACCAACTGGTCTATAATTTAGCTTGTATCCCTCATAAAACTACCAGCCTCCTCTTAGTTGCCTATGACCAAAACTTTCATTGTTTTTGAGAGTGCCCTCAGCCTTGAACTTTCTCATACTCCGTTTCAAATGAAGTCCCTTCCAAAGCGGAGCAGACAAGGCTACCATTTCTACCCAGAAAACTTTTGCTAAGGCAGGGATGTCACGCACAGAGATATGCAACATTATCTCTCCCCCCCCAGATTGGGAGCTGTGGCTCAGAGATGTTTGCCACGGGGAAGAAGCAGGTTGTTAAACAGGGAGCTCCAATACTCTTCTTTAAGGAAGCAACTTCATTTGAAACAGAGTATGAGAAAGTTCAAGGCTGAGGGCACTCTCAAAAACAATGAAAGTTTTGGTCATAGGCAACTAAGAGGAGGCTGGTAGTTTTATGAGGGATACAAGCTAAATTATAGACCAGTTGGTTTATAGAGGGAACCAGGGAAGAGACGGCTAAGAGGAGGCCTTTTGTGTTTAGAGCAAATCTCAAACACTGAGCTCAATCACAACTCCAGTAAAGGGCTCTGAATTTAATGTGGAGAAATTTATGCTCCAGGGCATTATCAAAAGTAATAGAGGACTCAGATGGCAATTACTGCAGCTTAACGATTGGGTGTGATCGGAGAAAGAGAAACAAAGACAATAATTAACAGTACTGTCATTCCAGAGTCACTGTGCACATGCATGAGCAGGCGGACCATGAGGCTTTACACTGCAGGTGTGATAGATTTCACTAAAAAGATCAAGTCACATCCCACTCTCCCTCACCCCCCCGCAAAAGCAAACAATAATTAAAAGCCACAGAGAGAGAGGGACCAGAATCTACAATTGCTGAAATATATTACCTAAAATGTCAGTTTTCACCCCAAAAAACTGTGAGAGAGATATGCAGATACCAGAAAATATGACCCACAAACAGGAATAAAAAGCAGCCAACAGAAAATGTCATTAAAGTGTTATACTTAACAAACAATAACTTCAATGCATCCATTATAGGTATGTTCAGAGAAATAAAAACCACACTTAAAGAATTAAAAGGCCGAGTATGGTGGCTCATGCCTGTAATTCTAGGACTTTGGGAGGCCAAGGTGGGAAGATCGCTTGAAGCCATGAGTTTGAGATCTTGGGCAACAAATCTCTGCTAATGTAATAAATTAAAAAATATATGTATATCCAGGTGTGGTGACATGTGCCTATAGTCTCAGCTACTTGGGAGGCTGAAATGCAAGGATCGCTGGAGCCCAGGAGGTCAAGATTGCAGTGAGTTATGATGGCAACACTGCACTCCAGCATGAGCAATGAAGTAAGACTATGTCTCCAAAAAAAAAAAAAAGAAAAGAAAGAAAGTTATGAAAATGTCTCACAAAAATGATAATACAAGCAAAAAAAACTTAATCAGGTCCAAAATCACTAATTATTCTAAACATTTACAAGTAAATAGTAACAAATAAATGTTTCTGATTTTTACTACAGTGCCTCAGTTCTAAATGAGTTAAAAACATAAAAGTTTCCCACTTGATAGTTTATTTTTATGTTTGCTTATTATTATTTGAGATCCTTTTTACATTAACTTGTTGACTATTCTAAATGTTAGATATTTATGTTTTTAAATTATTTTTAAATTATATTTTTAAATTATCTTTCTTTCCACCCCGTATCTGATCTCTTTGATAGCAAAGAAGTACTTGTTGACAGCCTTGTCTCCAATTTTGGGAATGAAATACTAATTTTTAAAAAATTAAGTTGATTGGTATAAAAATTTATCATTTGAAACAATATTCTTTACCAATATAGAATTCGATTTCATAACTTGGGATATTACAAGAGAGCTCTGGAACTGTTGGAGACTATTTTAGGTTGACATAGGAAAACTCTGAATATTTCCTTTACTTCTTGGGAACTTCTCCTCATAAGGGTGTTTGTTACCTGCTTATATATTTACTATTCTTCCCCCACCACCCCCCAATTAAGGTAAAGTCTTCCCTTAATTTTAAGTTTTCTCATGGTTCATCTAGTTCATTAAATTACTAGAGACTGGGAGGGGGAGGTGGCAAGAGGGGGGAAGATAGAGAGAAGAAAAAAAGAATCCTATTATTTAGAAGTGTCTTTGTTTCTCATAAAGACAGAACAATGCTTTTTCTCCTCTCTTTGTTGTATTTCATTGGCAGTAGGATTCCTTGGTTAAGAAGATAGGCATCAGAAATTTTAAATAAAATTTAAGCAAGGTTTCTATGTGGCAACACTCCCGCTGCTGTCTTGAGTGTTCTACAGGAACCATTTCTGATTCTCCTAGAATACACCCAGCTTCCTAAATATCAGCATACTAGTGAAAGGATGATTGGAAAGCTCTTTCGAGAGTGTGATGCTCAATTTTAGGAAAAAACACAGCCTACTTCAGTTCTTTCTTTGGAGGACTCAGACAGCTCTCAGTATTTTCCCCAAGGTATTTTTTAATTTTTAGATTTCATTGTTATTTGGCAGGTATATTTTATAATTTATTTGTCTAATGGAAATA
The DNA here is from genome assembly GCA_036589455.1 of Ateles fusciceps. NCBI lineage: Eukaryota > Metazoa > Chordata > Mammalia > Primates > Atelidae > Ateles > Ateles fusciceps. Next base: position 6,636,179 of record JAZHEH010000174.1, on the reverse strand, counting down.
AAAAACTATACATGCTTATATATTATAATTTAATATGTATCATATCTATATATATTTCACTTTCAGATTTTTAGATTTTTTTGGTGAATAGAATAAGATAGATTATTCTATTAGGCTCATTTAAATTTTGAAGTAGCCTAATGAATTACTCTGAATTTATTTTCTTTTCCTACCTTAGGCAAGGAAGGTAACAAGCTGTGAAATGGCCAAAAGAAAAGTTACTAGAGAGGAAAGAAGGTGGACCCTGGGTTACCAGTAAAATGCATAATCATCAAGTAGTTATTTGTTCAGTAGACACTGTAGATTACTACTGAATTTTTATCCTGCTATTGCATTCAAAGAGCAGGATCTCTGAGGAATTTATGACATTCCATGTAAGTTCTAAGTTTATATTCAACTTTTCCAGGCTGTGAAAATAAAATATTTTAAATGATCCTAACCAGTTCTCAGCATCCTTGTATGCATGGATGGAAAACAAGTAATAAAACTGCAAAGATAATTTCCACTAGGTAAAAGGAAACACTGTGGAATGATGCAGAGTGACCTCCATTCACAGGACCTGTTGAAGTAAGCAGAACATAAATAGCAAGACTGCTTTTCCTAGGGATGGAATAAAGACATTTCATAAATCAGTTTATTTACCATTGTCCAAATTATGGTTTTTATTTTTAGTTTAGTGCTAAATTATTAATTTATATTTTTTATTTGTTAATATAAATTAAAGAAAGATCAGATAATAATTCAATAAAGGTACATATGCCTAATATTGGGATTACAAAAGCTGTGAACATTTTGTTGTATTTGCTTTAGAAATATTATTCAAGAAATCTAAAGATATTAATGAATCCTTTGCACACGATCCCAGAGGGAATCAGAATCCTTCCTAGTTAAGGATTATTCTGAATCTTTCCCATCTATATTTAATACACTCACTATACATCAATATGGTACCAAATTATTCAAAATATTATTTTGTGTTTTCAAATTTTATACATAATAAAAATTGTCAATTTTACTAAGGATTAGTTTTTCAAGAGCTTCCTATGTTGATATATAGATCCACTGTATTCATTTTAACTATTAAATAGTAATAAATCCTTTGAAAATGTGTTCCATTCCAATTGTTAATAATGTATATATTGTTCAGATTCTGGTTATTGCATACCTCATGTTTATGGACATTATTTATAGCCCTTGTGCCCATATAGCATAGTTTCTTTATAGTACATACATATTTAAGAAAAAATTCCGGGTACTTTGTTCTAGGATATTCTAGTCTCTATATTGATTCTCTTCCAATATTCACTGAATTGGGCCATTTTTTTTTTTCAAATAAAATTTGAGGTTTTTTTTTTTTTTTTTTGGATGCATAGGCTTTTATTTCTTATATGCTTCAATACAAATCTATGTGGAGTATGTGTTTCTGAAAGGAAAATAAGATAAGTTGAAGTTTTTGGATTAAGTTGTCTTCAAATCAGATCTTTGTAGATAGTTGTTTCTTTCTGCATTCCTCTATTGTCTGAACTACACAGTGAACTCCAAGTTTTAATTCTTTGGAAACAATAAAATTAATATTTTATTCAGAAACTCCCAATCGAAATTTTGAGTTTAGATTGCATATAAGGGCTGCTTTTCTCTTTCAAAATGACAGATTCTCCAAGCAAGAGTGGCATATTTTGCTCTTACTGGCAAAATTTCAAAAAGCAAAATTTATGATAGTACAAGGAAGGGAGGAAGGAGAGAGAGAGAAAGAGAGAGAGGAAAGAAGGGAAGAAAGAAAGAGAGAGAGAGAGAGAAAGAAAGAACGAAAAAAGAGAGAGGGAGGAAGGAAGGGAGGAAGGAAGGGAGAGAAAGAAAGCGAAAGAGCGAAAGAAAAGAAAAAAAGGTAGTCAATCAAAGAAGGCAGTTATTTTACCACTTTTCAGTGGTCACATACCTTGGGAGAAATTTGTTTTCTCTTCCTGTTAACTTTCCAGCTGACTTTATCTAAATCTTTTTTTTTGAAATGGAGTTTCCCTCTGTCACCAAGGCTGGAGTTCAATATCACAATCTTGGCTCACTGCAACCTCTACCTCCCGAGTTCAAGCAATTCTCTTGCCTCAGCCTCCTGAGTAGCTGGGATTACAGGTGCCAGCCACCACACCAGCTAATTTTTTGTATTTTTAGTAGAGATGGGGTTTCACCATGTTGGCCAGGATGGTCTTGAACTCCTGACCTCAGGTGATCCACTCGCCTCAGCCTCCCAAAGTGCTGGGATTACAGGCGTGAGGCACCGTGCCCGGCCTATCTAAATCTTTTGTGGTTGGGTAGATATTTGCAGTCCAGCTAATTTGTATTTTCTACAATAAATAATTTATATAATCTGTTAAAAGGTTATGGATATTTGAAAAAAATAAGGTATTGAATGGAATAATTAAACGAATAGAATGCTGAGTTGAAAGATGTTTGTAGCATTTACAGAGTGATCAGAATCTTCAAAAAATGATGAAGTTTGAACAAATGCTTGAGGAATATGAGGAATTCAGCAAAGATTACATTTGGGCAATTTGCACTTTGGGAAGCAAGATTAGCTAAGGTCTATGTTCAGTGCAAAGAAACAACAAAGTAAATTGTGGCTGCAGCTGGGGAGATTATAGGTGCAAATATCAGAGAAACATCAGTGCTTGTGTTCCAATGTGAGGGGATAGATCATGTAGTCTTCCAGTTCATTATTCTCTGTATGAAATGCAGAGTCCTTGCAGAGTTTCCTGCAGAGAGGTGACAACAATTTGATTCAGGTTTTAAAAGCTTACCTGTGGCTGCTCCATTGACACTAAACTTAGTAGAACAAGAAGCAAGAAGGCTAGAAAAGAGGTAACAGCAGTAAGCTCTAAATCCAGTAACTAAGGTAAATAACCTTAATAATAACTAAGGTTGATCTAATTAAATTTTGAAATTAGCATAAACTATAACTGTATTCTTTCCTAGCTCTATGGACTTGTATCTATTTAAATAATTTGGGCTGGTTTTGCTTTTCTTCTACCTATGATTAGATTGATATGCAATTTAGACATGTGAACAGCTGGTTCGAAGACAACTTATTTAAAAAGGAGTGGTTGTTCGATTTAAATAGAAAGTATAGTGAAAATTTCTTTAAATATGTACATCTATTTTATAAAATCCAACTTACAAAGTAATAAAAAATATGTGGGCTTACTTTTTCTTAAGGAATAAATAGCGTATACTAGGAAGGATTTAAGTTTTTATTATACTGACTTATATATACTTCCTTTTAAAAATCTAGTTTTCAATAGGTACTGAGGATAACATAGACAATTCACCAAAAAAAGTCTCTTAAAGACGTAAGTAAACAAATACATTACACAAATAAATTTACTTTATTTTTAAGTATATTGGTATATAAATATTGATATTATAAAATTTAAAAATCTATTATTCATTATAGTAAATTAGCGTGGATGGTTATGAGAATGATCTTGAGAAAGTTAATAACCTTGTATAGAAATGTTAATATTCCCACTTATTAAGTGAAGGGCTTATATGTTTTATTATAAGAGCCAGCTTATCTCTAAGGTGTGACTTTTTGAAGCTCCACACTTGCTGATTTAAATTAAATCTGAGGATGAATAGTGTACACCATGTGTGATTACCAGCCTGTAGTGACATAATGGCTTCACTTCAAATCTCTTGACTCTCCATTTAACCCCAATGTCCCATGATTACTAGCTGCAGCTACACTAATGCTCTTGAGATAGGCTTTTTTCATTAGACTAGTGACATATTAAAACTTATTATACATTAGATCTTTATCACATAAAATACCAAATCCAAAGAAGTAACAGAATAAGATGGTTCCTTTTATTCCAGGTGCTGAGTAGAAATGATCTGCATTCTAATAAAATAGGAAAGAATGACAAGTGACCTGTCAGAGAATAGAACTCATTTTGCAGGGTTTGCAAATGAAGCAGAAGAATATGAGAATGTACCTCATCAGCAAGTTAGCGACCACTCTGCTATTATCGTCTCCCTTCATATTTCAGTGGAAATTTAAAAATTATAAATAGCAGTAAATTCAACTGACTAGAAGTAAAATATCCAAATGTACATTGCGTAGAACATATTCTATTTCAGTGTTTTATTTGTATTCAGACAGATTAAAATGGAAATTACGTGAGGCAAAAAAATCATTACTTATTTCAGCTTCAGGGACTCAATGGCTAATCCTAATTCTCACCCGCAGTGCCTCCATGCCCTTTTCTTTTTCCCTGTAGATGCTCCACAGTTCTCCTTTGTCATAGTCTGGAGAAATGGATAGAGCCAATCCAGCAGGCTTTTAAGGAGGCTTAGTTTTTGCCAAGGAGTTGGATTCTAATATATAGACTGAGAATAGCTGCATGTGTCCAGATGAGCTCCTCTGTTGTGCTCTTTCCATCAGTTCTAAAAAACAAAACAAAACAAATCCCCTAAAATCAAATGTATCAATTAAATCTTAGATAAACCTATAGTGTATCTATGAGAAACAAGGATATGTTGAGCCAGGAAAGGAAAATTAATTTTGAGGCATTATTTTCCATGTTAAAAGTATTATATAAGAACCCAATAAATATAAAGAAGATTAAACTGAAATCGGGTAGTTTTGATAATTTACACACAGTTCATTTAAAACAATTAAATAATTAGGGTCACTAATTTTTAAGAACTCTAAATTAACAACCTTTCATCTCCTGACATTGATATGAAATCACAGCTAAGAGTTTATTAAGAAATGGCTAACAGGCAAAACTACATTAACTGTCTCAGTAGTTTAGGTTTCATAGTATTCTGTTTATTTCTTATTTGTATTATAATGCAAACATTTTTAAACTTTAGTAAAAATACCTGTATATTTACTGTCTACATATTGACAATTGTTGACATTCATCTTCTTTATATATTTATACACATATATGCATATAAAAGAGAAATACATATAAAATTATAGCCCCCTTTGTCAGCTTTTCCTGTTTTACTTCATTACTCTGTCTCCAGGGGCAAATGACAGGGTTGGGTTTCTCTAAATGTGCATTTACATATGTATGAAATACAACCATCATCCCTTGTATTTGTGGGGGATCCCCCACAAACACCAAAATCCACAGATGCTCGAGTCCCTTGCATAAAATGGTATACTATTTATATATGACTTACACATGTCTTCCCATGTACTTTACTCATCTCTATATTATTTATACTATTATAACTAATACAATGTAAATACCATGTAAAGAGTGGGTATATTGTATTGTTCAGCAAATAATGTCTAGAAAAATCCATATGGGTTTACTACAGAGCTAATTTAAAAGAAAAAAATTCCCATGCATGATTGGTTGAATCCACAATGTGGATTCACTGACATGGAGGAACAATTGTGTTGTATTTATCAATGTGTGTTTACATGTCCATTAGTGTTGTTCTCTATATGATTTTCTCTGTAGCATTCAGCATTATGTGCTTCAGTTATACTCATCATACTATAGACATAAATATATACATAGATAAATGGTAGGTAGATTCATAGATCAGCAAATGCTAGATGACAGATAAATAGATGATAGATAAAGATATAGGTATAGAGACAGATGGAGACATAAATGAAGATGTATATACAGTCATGAGTTCCTTCAGTAGGTCCATGATATTATGATATATATTTATAATAAGCATTGAATTTATTGATTACTCTTTTTATGTACAGTTAATTTAAATTAATTATACACCATAGAAGTATCTACTGGTGAACAAATACCATAGTAATCTTTGGAACATAAAGAGGCACTGTACGCAGTAATGGAAGGCATGAGTTTCTGAGGTCAGTTAGAATTATTCAAATACTAGCTTATAAACTGATGCAATAATCTTAAGCAGATTCAAAAAAAAGCAAATCCTAATTAAGTTAGATATTTCAGGAATGTAAAATTTACCCCAATAAGAAATCTTTCAATCTATTTTAGTATAATGGAGAAAATATTTTAATTTTCATAAATTCAGAAAAAATGAATAAAATTCAATAATGGTTCACAATAATAATCTTAAAAGCTTAGAATAAGATAAAAACTCTATAGCTAGATTAATTATATTTACAATAAATATGGAAATTAATGTGTATGGAAAAATAATGTGTGAAGGTGAGTTGTTGAATTCATATTCTTTAAAACTGAGAACATATCAAGGCAGCCTGACTTTTCCAATTCTACAACATTCTAATGAAAATACATCCCAGTGCAAAATTTAAAAATGAATTAAAAATAACTTCTGCTAATAAAGTAATACAACTTTCATTATTTGAAGAGTATTAAATTATGACTGTCTTCATGGAAAACATGAGAGATTTTTAAATTAACAAAAATGCACTTAAAATTAATAAAAATTATATTTGTCAAATAAAAATAAGGCAAATATACAGAAGTCAATTGTACCACCAATAGATAGAAGACACACAGTATTTAGGAATACATCTAACAAAAATTGTTTTGGTTTTAAGTCACAAAATTATAAAACTTGAATGAAAAACATGAAAGAAGACCATAGAAGGGCATTCCCTGTTCTTGGATAGAAAACTAAAATGATGTTTAATAATGCTCTAATGACGTAAATTACTTCTGGAGAGAAGGAGGAAAGAATGTTCAACTTTTTCACAAAATCTCGTGTCTTATAGCATAATCTTAACTGTCAGGAAAATATAATGATCAGGCTCTTCCAAGTGGAAATAAATTTGCAAAAGTTTAAAAGTGATGAATAGCTAGAATCCACACCAATGAAGATGCTAGACAATCTTTTTATCTAAGAGACTAGTCAGTCTCGATCAACTCTGAAGACTCTATTTTGTTTTTAATAAACTTAATAAACTAATAGATACAAATATAAATATGAATATTGTTGGGTCATTATAAAAATATTTTATAATAAGCCACTTCTTGAGTTTTTAGTTGAAAAACAATAAAATATTAATGATGTAATATGAAAATACTAAACAGACTCAATTATTTTTATATTATTTTCTTTTGTTTGAAACAAACACTATCATGAAGTACTTCTAAACCATTCATATATGTACATATATTAAGCTAAGAATGCAGGACTCAAACATCACAAATTTAACATGGTTAAAGCTAATCTGATTACTATTTTTAGTTATTCAATCATTTTTACATCATCTTGTCTTCTTTGGTGTCATATTAGTGGTAAAGCCTGCCTATCACAGGTGAGACTTTGTTAATTATTCATCATATATTGAATGCATATTTGTTCATTGATCAACAATGGTATTAGATTGGACACTGAAAATGTCAAAGTAGTGTTGGACTTCATTATTTCATTTCATTTTCTGGGCTAACCAAATATAACATTTTTATTTATTTGTTATTTAGTTTCACATCTATGATAAGTCACTTAGATGTATTTCTTTCTATATATATACAAGAACATGTACATGCAGTTATAGGCTACTTGTGACATTGCCTGCAACTTACTCTCCCCCGAAGATATTCATGTCCAGGTGTCTGTACAAACAGACATTTAAAACAAACCAACAAAAAGTATTTAAAAATGTGTAAACAAAGTTAGCCAATATTGTAAATGCCAGATCCAAAAAAACGATTGCTTGAAACGTTGAGTAGACTTAGTAATAGTCAATTTCAAGTTTCCAGCTTGGACAGAATTGACTAACAAGGTGGCACCATGGGATCACTCAGGAATTTTAGGATACTCAAAAGGAGGTGCAAGAAGTTAGCCCATCACCAGTCAGTCACTTTGTCAAAACCGAGTAGTATTAATAACAGATACAGAGGTAGTTAAAAGGTCAGATATTAATGATCAACATTAATTACGAGAACAACAAGAAAACAAAGTAAATGCTCTGCAATGGCTTTTGGCATATATGGTACACGATATGAAGGAACTGAAAATGTTGGCCATGGTCAACTAATAGAGCTGCCATTGCTGACATTTCCTCTGGTAACCACGAAGTCATTAGGGGAGAGTGGGAACAACCGACCATCAGAAGCTGTAACCCAGACGCCAATAAACTAGAAAAAATCGATAGTTGGTTTGATTGGCATATTTCATGTCTGTTAAATGAAACAGTACTTCTGCTGTCTATGACTTTTTCTTCCTTTTAGTCTTCAGTCCTTTGGTTCTCTTTGAAAAGTCCCTATAGACCTGTAAGTATTTTTAAATTATTATTTATGTATTTATATATTTATTTGAGGTGGAATCTCGCTCTGTCGGCAGGCTGAAGTGCAGTGGCGCCATATCGGCTCACTGCAACCTCTCCCTCCCGGGTTCAAGGATTCTCCTGCCTCAGCCTCCTAAGTAGCTGGGAGTACAGGTGCAGGCTGGCACACCCAGCTGATTTTTGTATTTTTAGTAGGGACAGCGTTTCACCATGTTGGCCAGAATGGTCTCGATCTCTTGGCCTCATGCTCCACCTGCCTCTGCCTCCCAAAGTGCTGGGATTACAGGCATGAACCACTGTGCCCGGCCAGACCTGCAACTATTCTATAAGATCTTTGGTTTGTAAAGGATCTGAGCAGGTCATTTGCTCCAGTCTCCTAGGTAATAGTGTCCATCTATCCTCCTCAAATGCTTAGACATTAGGATCAGGTCTGAGGGTTGAAGGAAGGGAAAAACTTAAGGTCTGTGTGTAAGCTTTACATAATTAGTAGTCTTGCAAGTCTTCGCAAGCAGTCATCTCTAGCTTCAATTTCTTCACTTGTAAAATGGAATATTCATCACACTTTGTTATCCTTATGGAAGTTAATTGAAAAAAATAACCAAGTTTTTATTATTAGCTAAGCTAAAGCCTCTTAGTATTTGCTTTTATTATCCATTTTATGTTTGTTTCTGAAGTAAATACAGAATGAAAATGTATACAAATAAATCCCTCTTTAGTTCATTGAAATGATGTCAAATATTCTCTGCAGGTAACTTATAAGATATTCTGCCCTTCCCAATTTCCTAAGCCAAATTTCCATGCTGTAGGACCATTAACTGTTTTTAAGATTGTTTTAGGTGGTTCGTGGTCATAGAATTAAGTATAATTTTGATTAATTTATAGTTACTTTTTGTATAAGACATGATACCCATTTTTCAGTTATTTAGAATACTGAAGTTTTCTTGGCAAATGCACTTAATGTACTTCACTTATGTGTGAATGTGGCAAAAATCATTAATATTATACCCTTGTAAAAAATTTGGAAGCATTTTACAGTGTTTTCTGTCCACTCTCATAGTCTATCTCCCATCCAAAATAATTTTCTTGTTGTAACACATAGAGGTTTTAAGATTGCAAAACATCTGTGTAATAGTCTGCCATGTTATAAAACATTTCAACAACTTAGAGAATCACGCTTAGGATCTATGTTTTTCCCAAAGCAGCGCAAACAGAAAGAAAATAGGTTCAGATTTCATTAGAAGTCTATGGTTTTAGCAACTGGAGAGACAACATAGCTCCCAGAAATGTGAAGAAAAAAGTTTAGCACAGTGTCAGCCAAAAGAAGAAAAGGTTAAAGTCAGAGGACATGGTTCTTTTTAATACCTTTTTTTTTTGACTCAACCACTGCAGAAAAATATTCTTTCTGTACCCACACACCGTCAAAAGTTGTCATTGCATTTCTGAATTGAAAGTCTGACAGGCAGTCTTCCCAGCAATAGAGCAAAGTTCTAAGAATTTATATTTATGTATGTAATTTTATAATCCATGTGGTAACACACAGTTGTCATAAGTGATTTGATACATTATTTTTTGACATGGCATTTAGTATTGCAACTAGGCCTCAAAGGGAAGAGCACTGGGTATCAGCAGAACATTCTGCATTCACCATTCACTATAGGTTTTTCATTTGAATTCCTCATACTCTTATTCCATCTTTCAAAGATTTTATATCTATATATGAAATATATGTAAATATATGTATACCTATTTAAACATCTCTGTATAAATTTCTGTATAAATATATATTTATGTATAAAAATATATATGAAATATTTAAATATATTTATAAATATAAATAAATATATGTAAAATATATGTATATAGTCTTGTCTGAGTATATTAATTCTTAGTGTCATACAGCTTCTTTTTAACTTTTTAGGTGTTGCACAGCTTTTTCTCTATTTTTATTGTAGAAGAAGTTCTGATAGGTGACTGATTTTTCCTAACATGTATGTAACTTTTTTTTTTTTTACTGATTAGGTATGTATTTTTTTCATTAACTTTTTATTTGCATCTATTACAAGTAGATGTTAGGGAAGAAAAGCAGTTCTAAGCAAACATTTCTGACAGGAGAGTATTCTTTTCTTATAATTCAGTTTATATTTTAATTTTCCAATTTAGGGCAATATTCATTCTTTTGATCAATCATCTTTTTCCATAATTACATACACATTTATAAACTTTCATGTTTTATTTTTATCAGAATGAATTGCATTTATATCAAGCTATATCTCTGTCTGAAAGTTGTTTTTCCACTGTAGCTATTTATTCCTTAAAGTTTCTAATATTTATGATTCCCCAAATTATGGTTTTAGTTACTGAACATACCTTCTGAGGTATGAAATCTACCATTATATCATTTTATCTGTTAGTTTCTTTTTTCTCTTGTTTCCTTTAACTATTGTTCTTATTAAGTTGACCCATGTATCTTGGTGTAGCTGTAGGGAATTTCCTCCTCTTGTCAGGTTACATATTCGTCTAGATTGGATTTTTGTCTGCAGATTGCATATCACATTTCTTTCATTTATGTTTTGGTGTAATCACTGCTACCCATTTTTAAATTAAATCTTGCTCACGCTCCAATTGTGCTGTGGAGTTTGAACATCTCCTTTGATATTTTGTTGGTAACTCCTTGACGTAGCAGAGATCTGTTTATTTCACTAATAAGGTAACATTCCCCTAACATAATACCTGCGTTTTGTTAGTTTCACATGACATGGCAGTAGAAGGATCATAAATTCCACTGAGACATCTTTCCTGTGAACATAAGACTCCAATGCCATTTCTGTGTTGTTGTTGTTTTTTCCAATAATTTGGAATTTCTGTAAATCTTCTGTGGAGATAAGATCCAGCTTTGAAACTGTATTACAATTGTACTTGTATCCCTAGAAACACAAATTCCATCAAAAAGTCCTGCTTGTTAACATGCCTTTCCCAAATGGAAAGACAAAATTGTGTACAGAGATTCACGCTGTGAACTTTTATAGGGGAAGCAACGCAGGAACTCAACAGAAAAACTGAAAGAAACCACTAGCACTTTGAAGGTAGCAGCAGGCAGCTTACCCCAAGAGCCAGGCAGAAAACTGTGAGTCTCCAGAGTGTGAAAGGGGGGAGAGATTCTCTCTATGATATGCCCTCCTACTGGGAAGCCAGGCAATCCAGGCCATGGAAGAGTGCCTTAACCCTACCTTGAGCTGATTTTGTGAGCTTTGGGAAGTATATGAGAAGGAATGACATTGGGAAGTGCTTGGCATATACTCCCAGACCTTAGCAGAAATGGAAGGAAGCCATTCCTGATCCTGCTTCCTAGGGGACCTTGTGAGAAGTCTGCCAGCTAACTTAGGCAGCAGTCACAGGTTGAGAGAAGCTCCCAAATAAGATCTGTGATATAATCTTGCATGAAGATAAACCTTCTTGACCAGAATGGATGGGCCAGTTGGAAGTGCACTATAGCCATAGGTGCAAGGGTTGGGCACCCTTAATTCATGGGCAAACTGGGAAGGCAGCGGCTTAAAAGCTGCAGTTTTGTCTCCGTATGGAAGGCCTGTGGCCTGGGGTGGTTTTGCCTTCTGAGTACAGGCAACCCAGAACTCAGCTAGCTGTTGCTAGCAGAACATTGCAGGTGTGAGACTTGCCTTGTCAAGTGCATGGGAGCTGGGTGGGGCTTATTACCACCTGCTACCTCTCTCCCCTGCATGGAGTCTTTTGTGCAGCAGATAGTTGTGTTCCTCCCTGGAATTGTACCCTAGTGGCCATGGAATTGCCCTCTGATCCCCCACTAGGGCAGCTTCCAAATGGCCCGTCCGTTCTGGTCAAGAAGGTTTATCTTCATGCAAGATTATATCACAAATCTTATTTGGGAGCTTCTCTCAACCTGTGACTGCTGCCTAAGTTAGCTGGCAGACTTCCCACAAGGTCCCCTAGGAAGTAGGATCAGGAATGGCTTCCTTCCATTTCTGCTAAGGTCTGGGAGTATATGCCAAGCACTTCCCAATGCCATTCCTTCTCATATACTTCCCAAAGCTCATAAAATCAGCTCAAGGTAGGGTTAAGGCACTCTTCCATGGCCTGGATTGCCTGGCTTCCCAGTAGGAGGGCATATCATAGTGGCCATGGAATTGCCCTCTGATCCCCCACTAGGGCAGCTGCCTGTGCAGTATGGAAAGTCAGAGCATAAACTTGACTGACTTACCCTCCCCATCTGGCTTTGCCCCTCTACTCACCCTCATGGCTTCTCACAATAAACAGGGACTTTAGAGAGCTCCATGGCCCCACTCATTGTCTGAAACACCAAAGTACTTCCACTGTGTAACATAAAGCAAACACAAATCCTACTGCTACTACTAAGTCTACTGCTCTTTTGCAAGTGCTCCCTCGTGGCTGGAGGCCAAATGGCACAGCACATATAGCACCTGCAAGCACAATAACAGTGCTCAGGAAAGAGAAAACTTGTGCAACCTCAGCTATTATCATTGCCTACATCATCCAAGCTAGCCAGGAGGTCTTGAGCTTATCCATATGCCCAGTACCTTAGAACTACAACTGGCATTTGAGAAAGCCAACTAACTAAGGCTATTTATAACCTTAAAATCTTACAGAGTCTACGTCACTCCCCTGGCACTTCCATCAGGGCTGGTGCTGGTATCCGCTGATGGGAGATGAGAGGACAGGTCTGCTTGGTCCAGCTTCACCCAACACCCATCTGGAGCTAAGAACAGAGTCCAAGCCACTGTACATCCTGTAGACCTGTCTATAGCCTGAAGCATCAGAGAGCTTCTCCAGTTGGCTAAAAAGTGACCAATTCTCCTTAGAAGGATGTATTAGACTGTTTTCACACTGCAGTAAAGAACTACATGAGACTGGGTAATTTATGAGGTAAAGAGAACATGTGGAATATTTTATTACACATTGTTTCTAAAAATTAATATTGGTTTATAAGATAATAAAATAAAAATATATTCTTAAACTGTAATGTGTGGTGGAAATTCCAAATCCACTCCTCTAGTTATTTTGAAATATATAATTAAATTAATGTTAACTAAGGTTGCCCTATTATACTACCAAGCAATAGATCTTATAATTTCTAACTTCATTCATTGTACCCATTAATCAACCCCTTCTTACCATGCTTCCCAGACTCTTGTATCTATCATTCTACTCTTTACCTCCATTAGATATTTTTTTTCTTGGTTCTGCATAAGTGAGAAGATGTGATATCTGTCCTTTGTGCCTAGATTACTTCATTTAACATAGTGTCCTCCACTTCCATCCACGTTGTTGCAAATGACAGAAGTACCTTATTTTTAATGGCTAATAATTCTGTGATAGATACATATATATTTTTATTTATTTGTATTCTTCATATTTTATTGCTAATATTAATAAAAAATTTGCTTTAGAATTTACAAATATTGTTCTTAATCTCTAGAAAAATTTACACTTTTTTTAAAGTTTCAATACAGCCATGGAGAAATAAGGATATTAGATAATAAATCCAAATATTAATAACCAGAAACAAATTTTAATAACCAGAAACAAAATTTTAGAATGTCACTGAATTTATGTTGTTCATCTGAGTAAATGCATTCTCCAGAACTTATTTCTGGGCACGTAGTAGTTTCTGTTAATAACATTGTAACCCAGAATAAAATTCTCCAAAAAAAGAGGGAGAGAAAGTACTTTATTTGTACTGAGTTACTTGGGTTATATTTCAATGATATTTATAAAATACATATATGGAAAAAGTCACTTTTTAATGGTATTGGCATTCTATATATTGGATGAATATTTTACCATTACAAAGGAGAATCCATGAGCAAGTCTTTCCAACCTGAATGTTTCTACCTAGAGCTAAATTTGATCAAGGAATCTATGTAATAGCATCCCCCTTTGCATTCAATTTAATCTATTAGTCAAATCTGTACATACACGTTCATATATGCATGCACACCCAGACATACACACATTTCTTAGAAATGCTTGAAACATACCCAGAAGGCAATAATGATAGTGATATAGCTTCAATGAGTGGAGGAACACCAGGGTTCTTCATCTTGAGTCAAACTGGATAAAATGATACAGACACATGTAGAGTCTTAAGGAGTGGAGAGTTTAATAGGCAAGTAAGAAGGAAGAGCTCCGCCGAATAGAGACATGGTAAGGGGGACTCGAAAGCTAGGAAGAAAACCCTCAGTGCTGAAAACCAGCCAAGTTATATGAGGAGGCTGGAGGAGCAGGTGTCTGATTTGCATAGGGCTCAGGGGATTGGTTTGACCAGGCATGTCATTCACGTAGCCCGTGAAAAACTAGCCCTCCCACCCTAGCCATTTAATATGCAAATACGGGGCACCATAATGGTCTACACAAGTGGAGGTACGTGGGGGTAGCCATGTTGCCAGAAACCTGTGAGGGCAAGGACAGGAAGAAGGCGGGAATTGCCATGTTTGGGTGGACCCAGTTTCTAATGGATTTCATTTGCATATCAAAGGTTGCCTGGCCTGCTCTAAGAGCTGGGGCTTTCCTACTAGACAAGAAACATTTCTGGAGCTGCTTTAAAAGAGACAAAAAGACCCCTTTTCCTCTCTATCTTCCTAAAATAATTTCTTAATCCATCCTAACCAGTATGTATTAATTATACAAATAATTTTTACTATCACTAGCATAAGATCTTCACCATATGTCAGAATATTGGAGAAAAATAAGAAAAATTAATCCCTGAAATAAAATAGAAAAAAATTTATGCTAGTTTATTTTTTAAAATCTTAGGACAATTACCACTCTTGAAAATTAAATTTTTATCTTTAATTATATGTTCTATTGACTTGTCCTTTCATACTTGCAAACTGATAAGCCCAATGAACTATGCCTATAATGAACATATATATATACTAAATAAATACTTTCCTAATAATGTATTTATTTCATAAATTGAAATTGTGTATAGTAATGTAAGGTGAACAACAGCAGCATGTAAGTAAACAGAAATGCTTTCTGCTGTGAATTTATAACAGTTTATTTACCATT
This sequence comes from Ateles fusciceps, assembly GCA_036589455.1. Taxonomy (NCBI): domain Eukaryota; kingdom Metazoa; phylum Chordata; class Mammalia; order Primates; family Atelidae; genus Ateles; species Ateles fusciceps. The sequence goes on along the minus strand of JAZHEH010000174.1, from coordinate 6,620,905 downwards.
GTATATCATGCTAATAATCAATATATGTACTTGTTTCCATAAAATGTACCCACACATGTAATATGCATTTAGGAAAATGAGAATTCATTATTTAATAATTATGAATAATTTTTAAACTACACAGAAATACAATACAAATAAAAATGTACATCTTCATCAAAACTGGCTTATAATTCCATGATTAATACTAAGCTAATTTGGGGTAAAATGGGTTTGAGTCACTGCCTCATAGCATTGTCTTCCCCAGTTTGGATATTCTGGTTGCTCACGTCTTCTTTAATGTACTCAGTATGTTCTTTGCCTTTAAATGGGACATGGGAACGAATGGCTCATTTGTCTGTCCCTAGTGTAATACTTAAAGGCAATTTTTTAAAAAAGAGTCTTCAAAATTTCCCAGTGCTGAAATGTTCTGTAAGAAATCTGACAAATGTAGCTGTGAGGTAAGATGCTTTGGATAGAAATTAAGATCAAAGTCACCTCCAAAGATGTAAGGTTCAGGGTATGTGAAGAGCTGACTAAGGATTTCTTGACATTCTGCTGTATTTTTATCCACATAACGATCTTGGCATGGTCGTAAATCTGTCATTACTATCCCTTGACCTGTCCTAAAAATGAAATATTGCTTTTCATGATATAAAATGTCGATGTCACTTTTGAATGCCTAAAGGGAGCAGAAAAGGAGTCATATGGAACAACCTCTACAAAAATAGAAATTCTAGGGTAAATTTTGAAGTTTTTCTTTTGTATTTGTTTCATTTTACATGTTATTTGTGTGTATACAGTACCCTGCAACAAATTATAGCAATATGTCACATGTTGAGATAATATAGCAGATGGATAAAACAATACTGATAAATTAAGTCTATCCTAAACAAATAACATTTACATGATTCTTAACCTTGACATTTTCAAGTATATTAATATATCTGATCTTAAATTTATAATCTTCATTTCAGAAATATCTGTTTTTATTCAAGCAAAACCCCTATTACCAGCTACAATAAACTATCTTCTAGCTAGTAGGTTTCTTCATGGAAGTTTTAAATTCACTATTTCTTTTTAAAAAGCTATTATGCTGTTGTAATATTTTTTTCATGGTATTGCTTCCTCACTGACAGAGAGGTCAAAAGCAACCTACAATGAAATGCTTTATATATTAAAATTGCCTTTAAGGATAAACAACAAGGAGAATTTGACAGCTTTTTATGCAAATATATTTATAGTACAGTATTAATCCAATAAAATAATGAAGAATTATTTGTCTTAGGCATTAGAGTGAATTTTTTTCAATAAATTCAATTGTGCATTTTATTAATAACTATGAATGTGCAAAATTTGGCCTGTTTTTCTACAGCAAGGTCACTAAAGATCATTTTTGGTTTTTTTGTGTGTGTGGATGGGGGTGAATGTGCTCATGTACTTGTGTGTGTTGTCATCTCCTATGCGTTTCTAAAGTTCTAGTAGTTCAAGAATAAGAAAACTAATACCACATAATCAGTAATACATAAAGATATTAACTATCAACTTTTATAGTCATGTGAATTAAAATAAATATATATATTATGATCAAGAATAATATCATGCTTTAGACTGTTATAAAAATTTATTTTGTTGCTGACACTCATCCGAGCCATAAATGGGTTCATTTCAGAAAGTCCTTTCCTTCACTCTGCTTTGCACAATCCATACTGCCTATATTGCCAGCCTAATGCCATCTGATATCAGGTGATAATATATCAATGCTAGTAAGAAATAAGATCTCCATCTTGGCAGCAATTAAAAATGGAATAAAAAAATTACCCTTAGGATCATGTAATAGGAAATATTGTAAATCTTAAGTAAATTTTAAATTATATAAAATTATTTTTTCTACTATCAAGATAATTATCAATGTAATTCTTTCCATTTTGATAGTTAAAATGGAATTTCTTTGAATCAAAAGCAGTTTGTCTGTCACATCTAAAACTATGAGAATGGTGCCCGATCCTGTTTTAGCAAACCCTCTGGGGATTCAGAGTCACAGCAAAAGTAGAAAACCACTTCTTTATAATATCTTTCTTATTGAAAATTGACAAAATATAGTTGTATATATTTTTGGGGAATAAAGTGAGGTTATCATTTCTGAATACAATGTGGAATAATTAAATCAAGCTAATTAACATATCCATTACCACAATTAGTTATCTTCTTTTGTGTTGAGAACATATGAATCTTACTCTTAGAAATATACACCAGACTATTATTAACTATTCACCACACAGTTCACTGAATCTTAAAAAACCACTGTTTTTGTCTGACTGAAGCTGTGTACCCTTTGACCATTATCTCCCCATTTCCCCACCTTCATAGCCTCTGGGAACCACCGTTCTGCTCTCTGTTGCTATGTAATTCAGAACATGTGGCATTTGTCTATTTTCTTGCCTGGCTTATTAAGAAGACATACAAACGGCCAGCGGATATATGAAAAAAATTATCAATATCACTAATCATTAGGAAAATGCAAATTAAAACCACAATGAGCTATCATCTCATACCTGTCAGAATGGCTGTTAACAAAAAGACGAAAAATAGCAAGTGTTGGCCAGGATGTACAGAAAAGGGAACACTTTCCCACAGTTGGTGGGAATGTACATTGGCATAGCTATTATTGAAAACAGTGTATAGGTTCCTCAAAAAACTAAAAATAGGATTACTATATGATCCAACAATCCCAATTCTGGGATTGCTAAATTTACTAAAAAAGTTTTTAAATTAGCATTGTGAAGAGATATCTGCAATTCGATAATCACTGGAGCACTATTCACAATAGCCAAGTAATGGAATCAACCTGTGTCCAACAGCAGATGAATAGAGACAGACAATGTGACATTTGTACACAATGGTGGAGTACAATTCAACCTTAAAAAATTGTGTCATTTGCACAACATGAATGGAATATGACATTATCTTGATTCAGGCTCTCTACAAAGGAGCTATCCAAGTGCGGGCCATGAACTTTCAGGATCAGCGTCAACCCAGAGCTTGTTAGAATTACATGTTCTCAGGCCTCCCTCCAGACCTACTGAATCCAAATCTCTGGGATTGGGACTTTGGAATCTCTAATGTTCTCCCAACCACATCCATATTCTCTTCAGGCACAACCTGGGATATGGGTCAAGGTGCAATTGACTTTTTGTGGAAGTTTTGCTAGGAAAAATCAAAGAGGGAATGGGGGAGACAATAGGGGAATGGAACACTCAAGGCAAGATCACATTTCAGGTAAAACCTTAGCCTCAGCCTTATCCTAGAAAGACTTCTGGAGCACAAAATATGCTTTATGTTAGTTTGTCTAGGCTTTCTTACAAGGTGATACTCTCGATGCCTGCCTGGGCGCTCTCTGCTCTCTATGAGTTCTTGGTGAAACAGCTACAGAAACCCAGGAGCAGCCTTCTGAAGAAACATGTGGGATGAAGCTGCTGGAAATATTCTCAGAACTTCTGGTATGAGTGGGTAGATCTGGTGAAAGGAGTTCATTGGGGACCACGGTGGAGAAAAAGGTGCACTAAGCTTGGAAGTGTAGAAATCCTCAATGTGCCTATTGGTTGCTTTATAATATTGAATAAAGTGCGCATTTGTTTGAGTCTGAGCTCCAGTTTTATAACTCTAAAATTGGAATAAAAATATACAATAGTTTTAAAATTGTAAATAAGATGTTATATAGGAAAGCACTAAGCAGGTAGGTTCATGCATCACAGGTGTGAATGAAATAGTTAAACCGGAAGATTTAAAATAATTGTTTCCTTTGGAAGTTTCTAAATGATTTGTATCTATTAACTCAATACAACTTAAGAGCAACACTTTGAAGTAAGTTGAAAATGATTTTTCAAATGCAAAAGAGCCGGATTAGTTCATTTTTAATTAAAAAGAAACCTTAATGATCCATAGTGTAAACCTCCATGTATTTATTTGTGTCAATAATATATTTAAATTTTTGTTCTATGGTTAAGTGGTCATATTATGAACACGATTAAATGTAGTCATAGAGGTTTTAGTTGTATATGCATTGTATAAATGTATATATACATATATATATTTAACTCAATATTGGCATTTTTGAGGAAATCACAAAAATGACAACAACCTCACAGAACTGTCTTCCTCATTCTTTATGCAGCATGTTTTGTTGTTAGAATTACAGTAGAAGAATTACTGTTTCATGAAAATAAATGCATTTTTAAATTCATCAAAGACAATACTACTTCTTTGAGGATGCAAGAAAAAGGGCATGTCTCAAAATTTCTATTATGTGCCTACAATTCTATAGCTTTTATAGAAATATTAAATGTTGTTTTCACTGATTCACAAATTATAAAATACATTATGTTTTTAGATTTGCTAGAAATAACCTTTTACAAATAATACTGGAAACATGTCAGTTTTGAAGTTGTTTGATAGCTTTAAATATGTTATATTATGACAGATGTCTTTTAATACAGTGCGAAACAAAGTCAAACAAAAATCTCAAAGAAAAAACTTGTCACATTCTCTTTCTCCTCTTCAGCAAAATGTCGATCTAATATAGCCTACTTAATCAACGTTAATATCATACTGGGCTCAATGCAACACAGTTAATAAAAGAACCCATAGCATATATGCAGAAATGAGTAAGCATTACCTTATGGCTTTAAATTTGCTTAGGAATGTAAATAATGATTGATGTGTCATTTTATACCCTATAGTGATGAGAAGTTTGAATAATTAAAGCAGCATGATTTTTTATTTATTTAGTCTGACATATTTTATATATTGAGTCAATTCTAAGTATAATCAGCTAGTAGCACTGTAGAACTAAATTCTAGAAATAGTAGCAAATGGTGGTTTTTCCGTCTGACATTCACATATGTATATAGGCATTTGTGGTGTCATTATCCATATTATGCTCCTAAGGACCATTATCAGCACCGATTTAGGAGTTCTGTACACAGTCATGTGGTCATTTTCAAAACCTGGTGTCCTTTGTTACTCTAAGGAGTGGCATAACTCAGAGCAATACTTTGAAGACTAAGGATGGAGTGGTGCATGCTGACTCTATCCATACATTATTTAGCATTTTTTATCACAGTGCGTAAAGTCAGCATGCTTAAAGTAAGTGAAAAAGATCTAAACCTATCCCTTTAGAAATATAGGACTATGGACATGTATGAAGCTTTTATTATTCTTTGGTACATGTATTTGTTATTCTTCAGTAAGAATGGTAAAATAAGTTCAGATCTTCAAAGTTAGGATACCATAGATTTCATTTCAAAGGAATTCTAGTATAGAATGAGTGGCAAAAGAACAGTCTTATTTCCTTCTGTCATTTTTTCACATTAACATATATTGTTACATATATTAATTTTATAAAGAACATACATATTTTTAATTTTTACAAAAGTAAACCATCAAAATCAAAAATTTCTTTAATACTATATTTTCTAGTTAAATTATATTTTGGAGAATTTTGTGGGTTTTTTTTCTCTTTTATTATGCTTTAAATTCTAGGATACACGTGCAGAATGTGCAGGTTTGTTACATTGGAATACACATGCCATGATGATTTGCTGCATCCATCCCCCATCACCTACATTAGGTATTTCTCCAAATGTTAGCTCTCCCCAATCCCCCCCCACACCCTGGTATCCCTCCCTTAGCCCCCCAACCCCTGACAAGCCCCAGTGTATGATGTTCCTTTCCCTGTGTCCATGTGTTCTCATTGTTCAACACCCACTTACGAGTGAGAACATGTGGTGTTTGGTTTTCTGTTCTTGTGTCAACTTGCTGAGAATGATGGTTTCCAGCTTCATCCATGTCCCTGCAAAGGACATGAACTCATCCTTTTTTATGACTACATAGTATTCCACGGTGTATATGTGCCACATTTTCTTTATCCAGTCTATCATTGATGGGCATTTGGGTTGGTTCCAAGTCTTTGCTAAGGTAAACAGTGCCACAATAAACATACATGTACATGTGTATTTATAATTGAATGTTTTATAATCTTTTGGGTATATACCCAGTAATGGGATTGCTGGGTAAAATGATATTTCTAGTTCTAGATCCTTGATGAATTGCCACACTGTCTTTCACAATGGTTGAACTAATTTACACTTCCACTAACAGTGTAAAACCATTCCTATTTCTCCACGTACTCTCCAGCACCTGTTATCTTCTGATTTTTAAATGATTACCATTCTAACTGGTGTGAGATAGTATCTCAATGTGGTTTTGATTTGCAATTCTCTAATGACCAGTGATGATGAGCTTTTTTTTGTATGTTTATTGGCTGCATAAATGTCTTCTTTTGAGAAGTGTCTGTTCATATCCTTTACCCATTTTTTCATGGGGTTGTTTTTTTCTTATAAATTTACGTAAGTTCTTTATAGATTCTGGTTATTAGTCCTTTGTCAAATGGGTAGATCACAAACATTTTTTCCCATTTTGTTGGTTGCCAGTTCTCTCTAATGGCAATTACTTTTTCTGTGAAGAAACTCTTAAGTTTAATGAGATACCATTGGTCTATTTTGGTTTTGTTGCCATTGCTTTTAGTATTTTAGTAATGAAGTCCTTGTCCATGCCTATGTCCTGAATGGTTATCACCTAGGTTTTCTTCTAGGGTTTTTGTGGTGCTAGGTCTTATGTTTAAATCTTTAATCCATCTGGAGTTAATTTTTGTGTAAGGTGTAAGGAGGGATCCAGTTGCAGCTTTCTGCATATGGCTAGCCATTTTTCCCAAAACCATTTATTAATTAGGGAATCCTTTTCCCATTGCTTGTTTTTCTCAGGTTTGTCAAATATCAGATCGTTGTAGTTGTGTAGCATTACTTCTGAGGCCTATATTCTGTTCCATTTTTCTACATGTCTATTTTGATACCAGTACCATGCTGTTTTGATTACTGTAGCTTTGTGGTATAGTTCAAAGGCAAATAGCGTGATGCCTCCAGCTTTGTTCTTTTTGCTTAGTATTGTCATGTCTATGTGGGCTCTCTTTTGGTTCCATATGAAGTTTAAGATGGTTTTTCCAATTCTGTGAAGAAAGTCAATGGTAGCTTGATGGAGATAGCATTGAATCTATAAATTACTTTGGTTGGTATGGGCATTTTCACCATATTGATTCTTCCTAACCATGAGCGTGAAATGTTTTTCTGTCTGTTTGTGTCTTCTCTTATTTCCTGGAGCAGTGGTTTGTAGTTCTCCTTGAAAAGGTCCTTCACATCCCTTGTTAGTTGTATTCTTAGGTATTTTATTCTCTTTGTAGCAATTGTGAATGGGAGTTCACTCATTATTTGGCTCTCTGTTTATCTATTATTGATGTATAGGAATGCTTGTGATTTTTGCACGCTGATTTTGTATCCTGACGCTTTGCTGAAATTACTTACCAGTTTCAGGAGATTTGGGGCTGAGACAATGGGGTTTTCTAAATATACAATCATGTCATCTGCAAACAGGGACAATTTGACATCCTTTCTTCCTATTTGAATACGCTTCATTTCTTTCTTTTGCCTGAACTTCCAATTCTTTGTTGAATAGGAGTGGTGAGAAGGGCATCTTTGTCTAGTACCAGTTTTCAAAGGCAGTGCTTTCAGTTTCTGCCTAATCTGTATGATATTGGCTGTGGGTTTGTTGTAAATAGCTTTGATTATTTTGAGATACGTTCCATTGATACCTAGTTTATTGAGAGTTTTTAGCATAAAGGACTGTTGAATTTTGTCAAAGGTCTTCTCTGCAACTATTGAGATAATCATGTGGTTTTTGTCTTTGGTTCCGTTTATGTGATGAATTACATTTATAGATTTGTGTATGTCAAACCAGCCTTGCATCCCTGGGATGAAGCCTACTTGATCTTGATGGTTAAGCCTTTTGATGTGCTGTTGTATTCAGTTTGCCAGTATTTTATTGAAGATTTTTGCATTTATGTTCACCATGGATATTGGCCTGAAATTTTCTTTTTTTAGTTGCATCTCTGCTAGGATTTGGTATCAGGATGATGTTGGTCTTATAAAATGAGTTAGGGAGGATTCCCTCTTTTTGTATTGTTTGAATACTTTCAGAAGAAATGATACCAGCTCCTTTTTGTGCCTCTGATAGAATTTGGCTGTGAACCTTTCTGGTCCTGGACTTTTTTCGGTTGGTAGGCTGTTAATTGCTGCCTCAACTTCAGCCCTTATTACTGGTCTATTTAGGGATTCAACTTCTTCCTGGTTTAGTCTTGGGAGGGTGTAATTGTCCAGGAATTTATCCATTTCTTCTTGTTTTACTGGTTTATGTGCACAGAGGTGTTTGTAGTAATCTCTGATGGTAGTTTGTATTTCTGTGAAATCGGTAGTCATATACCCTTTATCATTTCTTATTGGATCTATTAAATTCTTCTCTCTCTTCTTTTTTATTAGTCTGGGTAGTAGTCTATCTATTTTGTTGATCTTTTCAAAAAGCCAGCTCCTGGATTCATTGATTTTTTGAAGAGGTTTTTGTCTCTCTATCTCCTTCAGTTCTGCTCTGATTTTAGTTATTTCTTGTCTTCTGCTAGCTTTTGAGTTTGTTTGATCTTACTCCTTTAGTTCTTTTAATTGAGATGTTAGAGTGTCAATTTTAGATCTCTCCTTGCTTCTCGTGTGGACATTTAGTGCTATAAATTTTCCTCTAGACACTGCTTTAAAGTGTCCCAGAGATTCTGGTACGTTGTGTCTTCATTCTTATTGGTTTCAAAAAACATCTTTATTTCTGCTTTCATTTCATTATTTATCCAATAGTCATTCAGGAGCAGATTGTTCAGTTTCCATGTAACTGTGCGGTTTTGAGTGAGTTTCTTAATCCTGATTTCTAATTTGATTGCACTGTGGTCTGAGAGACTGTTTGTTATGATATCCATTATTTTGCATTTGCTGAGGAGTCATTTACTTCCAATTATGTGGTCAATTTTAGAGTGTGATGTGGATTTGGGGTGGAGAGTTCTGCAGATGTCTATTAGGTCTGCTTGGTCCAGATCTGAGTTCAAGTCCTGGATTTCCTTATTAATTTTCTGTCTCGTTGATCAGTCTAATATTGATGGTGGAGTGTTAAAGTGTCCCACTATTATTGTGTGGGAGTCTAAGTTCTCTTCGTAGGTCATTAAGAACCTGCTTTATGTATCTGGGTGCTCCTGTATTGGGTGCATATATTTTGTAGTGGACCTCCAGCTGACCTGCAGCAGAGGGGCATGACTGTCAGAAGGAAAACTAAAAACAAAGAAATAGCTTCAACATCGATAGAAAGGACTTCCACTTAGAGATCCCATCCAAAAGTCATCAATTTCAAAGACCAATGGTAGATAAATCCATGAAGATGGGAGGAAACCAGCACAAAAAGGATGAAATTGCCAAAAACCAGAATGCCTCTTCTCAACCAAGGATCGCAACTCCTCACCAGCAAGAGAACAAAACTGAACAGAGAATGAGTTGGACAAATTGACAGAAGCAGGTTTCAGAAGGTGGGTAATAACAAACTTCTCTGAGCTAAAGGTGCATGTTCTAACCCAATGCAAGGAAACTAAGAACCTTGAAAAAAGGTTAGATGAAATGCTAACTAGAATAACCAGCTTAGAGAAAAACATAAACAACTTGATGGAGCTGAAAAACACAGCACGAGAACTTTATGAAGCATACACAAGTTCCAATAGCTGAATTGATCAAGCAGAAGAAAGGATATCAGAGGATGAAGACCAACTCAATGAAATAAAACAAGAAAGCAAGATTAGAGAAAAAAGAGTGAAAATAAATCAACAAAGCCTCCAAGAAATATGGGATTATGTGAAAAGACCAAATCTACATTTGATTGGTGTACCTGAATGTGACGGGGGAAAATGAAACCAAGCTGGAAAACACTCTTCAGGATATTATCCAGGAGAACTTCCTCAACCTAGCAAGGCAGGCCAGTATTCAAATTCAGGAAATACAGAGAACACCACAAAGATATTCCTCAAGAAGAACAACCCCAAGACACATAATCATTAGATTAACCAGGGTTGAACTGAAGGAAATAATGCTAAAAGCAGCCAGAGAGAAGGGTCAGGTTACCCACAAAGGGAAGCCCATCAAACTCACAGCAGATCTATCAGCAGAAACCCTACAAGCCAGAAAAGAGTGGAGGCCAATATTCAACAACCTTAAAGAAAAGAATTTTCAACCCAGAATTTCATATCCAGCCAAACTAAGCTTCATAAGTAAAGGAGGAATAGAATCCTTTACAGACAAGCAACTGCTGAGAGATTTCATCACCACCAGGCCTGCCTTACAAGAGCTCCCGAAGGAAGCACTAAACATAGAAAGGAACAACTGGTACCAGCCACTGCAAAAGCATCCCAAATGGTAAAGATTGTCGACACTATGAAGAAACTGCATCAACTAATGGGCAAAACAACCAGTTAGCATCAAAATTGCAGGATCAAATTCACACATGACAATATTAATGTAAATGGGCTAAATGCCCCAATCAAAAGACACAGACTGGCAAACTGGATAAAGAGTCAAGACCCAGTGGTGTGCTATATTCAGGAGACCTATCTCATGTGCAAAAACACATATAGACTCAAAATAAAGGGATGGAAGAAGATTTACCAAGCAAATGGAAAGCAAAAAAAGGCAAGGGTTACAACCTAGTCTCTGATAAAAAGGCTTTAAACCAACAAAGATCAAAAGAGACAAAGAAGAGCATTACATAATGGTAAAGGGATCAAGTCAACAAGAAGAGCTAACTATCCTAAATATATATCCACCCAATATGGGAATTTTGTTATTGTGCATAAACTATTATTTAAGAAAATCAACCTCTTAAACTTTGGCCCTTATCTTAATAGATGGACTTTTCCTAATAAAGTATTCTCTGAGGCCACATTTTACCAAAATTCTCCTTTAATTTGAGCTGCATTACACATGGACTATGTTGTTTTACTTCTAACTTCATTTTTCTTTTCAGTTACTTTAGCAGTTTGGACTTTTATTATTACATCTCTATTATGGTTAAAAAGTCATGTTTTTCTTCGCTAACTTTTGATATATTTATCACCTTAAAGATAAATAAATATGCTCCCTGACTTCAGCAGTGTTCTTTTCAAGGCACAAGAGACGCATGTGGCTTAAATTTACTCTGTGCAGTTGGGAACTGGCTGGATGCTCCTCTTTCCATTGCCTCCTCCTGGGTGTCCAGGAGAACTGCATCTGAGTTGGTGTTACAATCCTTGGTTCACTCTTTCTAAACCTATTGATTTGAAAGCAGAGAACCTAGTGGAGCCTTTTGAGTTGGAACTTGGGGAAGTAGAGCCATCAGTATTTTTTAAATATCATTTTAAAATTATCAGATTATCATATGGAGTTCTGCTCATTGAACACCCATCAGGCTACTACATGAGCAAGCAATAAACCTTACTGTCCTCTTTTTTTTTTCTTTTTGAGACACAGTTTCACTCTGTCACCCAGGCTGGAGTGCAGTGGTGCAATCTCAGCTCACTGCAACCTCTACCTTCTGGGTTTAAGCAACTCTCTTGCCTCAGCCTCCCAAGTAACTGGGACAAAGGTGTGCACCACCATTCCTGGCTAATTTTTGTATTTTTCGTAGAGATAGGGTTGCACCATGTTGCCCAGCCTGGTCTTGAACTCCTGACCGCAAGTGATCTGCCCACCTCAGCCTCCCAAAGTGCTGAGATTACAAGCATGAGCCACCATGCCAGGCACAATAAACCTTAACTTCTTAAATTGCTGACACTTGTGACATTTTCTTGTTACTTTGTAATCATTGAGTAGAGTCTATCCTATCCTGACTAGTATAAACATATGTAATAAGTCCAATGCTAGAAGTTATTTTAAATGAGAAATTGACTCCCTATACGACCCCTCTTGCTTTTTTACATTCCAATCATCCCCATAGACGCCATGGTCCACCATTTCAACCACTATGTTGAAAGTATCTTAAGATGAATGGGAGAAAATTTTTGCAGTCTACCCATTTGACGAAGAACTAATATTCAGAATCTACAAAGAACTGAAAAAAAAATTGCCGGGAAAAAACCAAACAACCCCATCAAAAGGTGAGGAAAGGATATGAACAGACACTTCTCAAAAGGTGATATTTATGCAGCCAATAAACATCTGAAAAAAAGCTCATCATCATTGGTCATTAGAGAAATGCAAATTAAAACCACATTGAGATACCATCTCATGCCAGTTAGAATGATGATCATTAAAAAGTCAGGAGACAACAGATGCTAGAGAGGATGTGGAGAAATAGGAACCCTTTTACACTGTTGGTGGGAGTGTAAATTAGTTCAACGATTGTGGAAGACTGTGGTGATTCTGCAAGGATCTAGAACTAAAAATATCATTTGACCCAGCAATCCCATTTCTGGGTATATACCCAAATAATTATAAATCATTCTATTATAAAGACACATGCACATGTATGTTTATTGCAGCACTGTTCATAATAGTAAAGACTTGGAACCAACCCAAATGCCCATCAATGATAGACTGGATAAAGAAAATGTGGCACATATACACCATGGAATATTATTCAGCCACAAAAAAGTTGAGTTCATATCCTTTGCAGGGACATGGATGGCGCTAGAAACCATTGTTCTCAGCAAAGTGACACAAGAACAGAAAACCAAACACCACATGTTCTCATTCATAAGTGGGAGTTGAACAATGAGAACACATGGACACAGGGAGGGGAACATCACACACCAGGGACTGTCAGGGGGTCGGGGACTAGAGGAGGGATAGCATTAGGAGAAATGCCTAATGTAGATTATGGGGTGATGTATGCAGGCAGCCACCATGGCACGTGTATATCTATGTAACAAACCTGCATGTTCTTTACGTGTACCTTGGAACTTAAAGTACAATTTAAAAAAACAGATGAAAGGATCACACACATTTTGATGTAACTTAAGTCAATGGCTAATTTAACCTAAGTACTACTACATTTTCATACATCTTTAGTTTGTACATGGTCTCATTTTCTAAATAAGTAATGTTAAAATCTCCATTTGCCTGACATTTTCAAATCCACACCTTTCCTTTGCCTGCAGAATATTAACCTGACCTGTAACGTCCTGAGAATTTCAGAATCAGTTAGTATTAATTCCCCTCATCCTCCTTCCACCAGTCTATCCATATGTCTGCCTACATGCATTTTCCTTCTTGCCTTTGCTCAAAATGAAAGGAATATCTTTGTTTTCTTTTCAATTATAATTGTTTGGTCTGAATGTTATTTCCTTTAAGCTTTTGGGGGACTCTTCACTTCTCAGGAGATTTTCTCTCTTGTCACTCCCATTGTCACTTTTTATGCTGATTCATTAGCATTGAGAACACTCTAGTTTTGTTTTTTTTTTATTAACTTAATCCATCCTACTGTGAATGACTACTTCAACCTTAATCACTGCCACACTGCTTCCCAATTCATGCCAATCTGATATGTTTCCATGACTGTAAAATTGTCCTTAGAAAAAATGTTAATATTAATAACTACCACAGTAATTCATATATTTCATAAGAAGTATTAGATATATTTTAATCACTATACTCCATAAGCTGAATTTCATGACTTTAAACACTTGTAGTGGCATTTAGCAATACAAAATTCACCTATTTTTAAAGTATCTATCTCTTGACCACTTTTTGAATCTCCTTTTGAAGGTTTATCTTCATCTTTCTTACTCTGAAGTATTGGGAACCTTCAGGATTCTATTTAAAATCCTCTGTTTTTACTTTCTACAGCCTCTTTCTGTGACATCACATTATTTCACAAGGCTATTTTTCAGTATTTTGCTCTCTTGTCACTGACTGTTTTAATCTGCAATCCAGACTTCTCCTTTAAAATCCAATGCCGCCAGAATATACGCTACACAATGGGAAAGGATTTACACCACCTGCCATCAAGGAAAATGGCCTAGCTACCCAAGCAGCTTGCTTCAGCTAAAAATCTAGTGTCATGGCTAACTTTATTGGTTGGCTGTATTGTGAAGAAAGAAGTAATCAAGTTTTGTTAAATCTGCCTCAAGTTTTCAAGTCTTTTACTTTTCCTATATCTATTAGAATCACTATAGTATATTCCCTCTCACCAGACTAATGTTCTTTTCTTGAATCGACTTCCTACCTTTTATCTCTGTAAATGTTTACAAATGGTTGAAAGAGTCTGAAAAAAAAAGTTAAATATATTTATTTTATTTTAATATCATGATCTCAAATTTAAAGTTTCTTTCTACACTCTCTAGAAATAATATTGTCTTTCACTAATAAGCTTAAATATTTTTGTAGATAGCAATTATATAGCTGTCTTTCTTCACACTTCCTATGTCTTTTGGCTTTTATCCCCAAACGTAAAATTAATGTGGGAAGAAGGAAGGAAGGAAGGAAAGAAGAAAGGAAGGAAAGAAAGAAGGAAGGAAAGAAGGAAGGAAGGAAAGAAGGAAGGAAGGAAGGAAGGTCTGATTACTCTACATGTAAATCTCTACAGTCTGATTGCTCTACTTCTAAACCACTCTGGAGTTGCACTTGTGTTCTCCTTTCCTGTTCTTACAATTAAAGAAATGTCCATCCTCTCACAGAGAGATAACCCTAGTTTTGTGTCCTGGATCAAATACTTTTGCCTTTTATACACACTTAGCTCATTTTATAAACCTTTTACTCTTCTGCATCTTTAACCATCCCCTTTAGCATACAAATACACTTAAATCATTAAAATTTCACATGGCTTTTCATCCCCATAAAGCTATTCTTCCATTTCTCAACAAAGTATCTTGGAAAATATCATCTATGTACTATGTCTATACCACCTCAACTGCATTCACTGGCTGTACCTTTAGTTTGGTTCTCGTGCATACGCACAGCCAAAATATTCTGTGTTTTTTTCCCCTTCCTTCTTATCTGCTCCCCTCCCACCAGCATGCAGCACTAGATTTCTTTCTCCTGATTAAAATAATGTCCCATTCATCTGTGATGACTCAACATTCTTTATTCTTTATGCTCTTCTTCATGGTGACATCCTCATTAAAGACCATATGCCTGATAATGCTGTAGTCATCATCACGTGAAATCCCTCCTCTATGCTCCAGGCTTCTGAACAAAACTACATGCTTTGATAAAGCTCACTGGCCAAGGACTTACACACATCTTTAATGAGAGTGTCGTGTTCATTAACTTTTTCCATCAAGAGAAAACAAACATCATAAGAAACCATGGGACCTCTCAAAAAAGGCAACTGATAAGGATGGAATTTGCTGGAATTTGTCACAGGATGATTCAAGCAGAGAATGGTCAGAATTTCTAAACTGGAGAGTTGCTGAAATAGTTAGCAATTTTATCTTTCGAGTCCATTAAGTGTCACACTTAGATCATTTTGTCCCAGGTCTTATTTTGCAAGAGACGGGCCTAACAAAAGAAAAATGATATGGACATATTTGAACTTAGTTTGTGATGCACAACACATCCCATCTGGAATAGTTTATCTGTCTTGTGAGTCAGAAGACATTTTGCAAGTTGTGATATTTGTCTTAATTTCAGTTTTCCGTCTCATAACTCAGTTGCCAGTGAGACTAAGTTTCAGTTTATCACTTAAAATCTCTATGTTGCTGTCATAAAAATATTTCACATTTAAATGCTTTTCAAAAGCAAAATGTAAACAAAAACACAGACTACCTCCCTACAAACTTGATATTCCCAGTCATCTTTCTCCGTAAATGACACTACTATACACTGTTATTGGAGACATAACATTTTCTAATGTTTTGATTCTGGACTTTCTTCATCGTCACCGATATTTTATCATTGAGTATGTTATTTATACCTCAAAAATATAGCTTAAATTATGCACTTTTCAAATTCATACTGTCCCTACCCTATTATATAAGCTTCTATTTTTCATCTTCATGCACAGCAGAGGCTTATAAGCCAGAAAATCAAACATGTCACTTTCATCCCTAGCGTTGCCAATGCTTTCCTTTTACTAAGAATAAAGCCAGCGTTTCTGAACTAGATCATGAGACCCTGATTCCCTGAGCTCTTCTGCTTCTATAATCTCCCTTCGGGCATTCAAGTCACCACTGTGCTCTGGGTCTGTGGTCCTCCTTCCAATTTGACAATGAAAACTATAGTTTTCTTTCTTTTTAGCTTTATTGAAGTATACAGAAATTGCACCCATTTAATGTGTACATTTTAATTAGTTTGTACATATGCATACACTTATAATACTATCACCACGAAGTACTGATTACACTCATCACCCCTAAAAATTTTCTTGTGTTTTTTTCCTTTGGTGGTATTTTGTTTTTGTTGTTGTTGTTGTTGTCATTGTTTTTGGTAAGAAAACGTAATATGAGATCTATCCTCCCAGCATATTTTACAGCCTTCAACACCGTGTTGTTAACTGTAGGTACTAAATTGTACATCAGATCTCTAGAACTTATTCGTCTTGCATAACAGAAACTTTACAACAATTAAAAAACTATTCCCCATGGCCCGCTTCCTCTAGTCCTCTAGTACCCAACATTTTATTGTCTGCTTCTATGAGTCTGTCAATTTTAGAAACCTCATGTAAGTAGAATCACGCAGCATTTGTCTTTCTGCAGCTGGCTTATTTCACTTAGCCTGATGGCCTGTAGATTCATTCAAGTTATCGCAAATGGCAGGATCTCCTTTTCTAAGGCATAACAATATTCCATTGTATGCATATGCCATATTTTGTTTATGTAAATTGGAACCCTTACACGCGGCTAATGGGAACTTAGAATGGTGCAGCCATGGAAAACAATATGGAGGTTCCTCAAAAAAATTAAGAGTAGAACTACAATATGATCCAAACTCTTAAATAATGATGAAATTTTTCAGTCATTCCCCAGCTTGATCTGCTCTAGAAGTCCTCTTCATACCACCACGCAAACCTAGTGACTTAGTACTTTGCCTTTCAAGATTTTTATTCAAAAGCAACTTTCTCAGAAGTATCTTTTGTAAACAATATTTTTCATTAGTCAAATTCTACTGGTTACTACAAAACACTGTACCTTAAGGAGTCATTTCATAACATGTATTCAAATAGCAATTACTAATTCGTTAACTTGTGTCCACATGTGTGGGTGGGAAAGAAGTTTATATTCTCTTTAAATATTAATGACTCTTTACTAACAACTGTGATCACAGTATTTAGTATAGCATTTGTCATGGAGTAGGTTTTCCATAAAAATTAGTTGTATAAATAATAATAATAGGGATCATTTTATAAGTATAAATATACCAAATTAATAATACCAGATTATGAAGTGAATAAACAACATAATTAGTCTCACTTCCTAAACTAATGATATTTTCATTTTAACATGTTGCCTTACTTTAAATCACTGAATTTCCAAAAGACCACAATTAATTTATTCTATTTTTATCTGTTTTCCTCCTAGATTTTCTTTAAAAAATTATTTTAGTCTTTTGACATGTACTTCTTCAGTGATTTTTATTTTCTAAGATTTCACATGTAACTTATTTTAATCCAATTTACAAAAGTTTGTTCAACACCTTTCTTAATTTTCAAAGAAATTTTAGAAATCCCACTGTGGTTCCTTAAGGAATATATGTTCATTACCATTTTAGTAACAATGAATTATCTTGCCACTTTTATTATTCTCTGTTCTAGAAAGCTTTTTAAAATTGTTTCCTCTGTCAAGTACTTAAGATATTTTATGCATACAGAAATAAGTAATTAACATTAAAACCAACATAACTACCTGTAGAATATTTCTAAAGAAATACTACATTAGAGTTAAAACCCAATCTACACCTTACTTTACTTACAACCCTTGCACTTACCAATCCAAGTAACAAAACGGCTTAATCTATTGTTTATTTGTTAAAAATTATTTTACTCCATGTCATTCACCCTTATAAACACAAACACACACAAATACATGTACACGTCAGTCTTCTAGATTTAATCTTTCTCCAGTTGGAAATGATAAATTGTTGTAGGACTGTTTCTCCTTAATTCAGCTAAAAATGGAGTCCTTGTCACAAAGCCATGAAAAATTAGGCTCACAGACAATTTGAAGGATGAGGAAGACAGGTTTTACTGGGTGAAAAAGAAAAAGGGAAATAGGGACCCTCCGCAAGGCCGGGGTCCTCCTAGTGGGCTTCTGGTCTCGCAGACTGAACCCCTGATTTCACCCAGGAAGAGGAGAGGCCAGACTCCTCCCTCAAGAGCTGCTATGGCTCCACCCCAGTGCTCACTCCTCCCACTGCGTAGGCCTGTTGGAGTTTTGCCAGGGATCCTCTCCCACCTGGCCATCTCACAATCGTTCTAATTGTAGACATTTTAGGTGTCTCCTGGTTTCTTTCCATTCTTTTTTTAAATTGTCCAGTTTTTCTTGGCTCATCTTTTGAACCAACAACAGGAAACAGTAACCAAGACACACTACTAATATTCAGTGTTCTGAATGAGTGGCCTAAAGACAGGATTCATTAGGCATACTATATTCTTTCCATATAATGGCAAGCAATATTTTGTCAAATATTTTATTGCTTCATAATATAAGTAAGCATCTTTCCAGTGTTTACGGTCTATCCCTGAGATAAATGTCTTATACATATTTGTTGTAGCAAATCCACATATACAATTGCTCATTTCTGTATCAGATAGTTAATAATGTGGTAAAAAAATAATAAAACAAAACCAATCTTATAATAGTAAAAATTCAGGCTGGTTGTGGTGGCTCACGCCTGTGATCCCAACACTTTGGGAGGTCAAGGCAGGCAGCTCACAAGGTCAAGAGATTGAGATTATCCTGGCCAAGATGGGGAAACCCAGTCTCTACTAAAAATATAAAAGTTAACTGGGCATTGTGGCAGGCATCTGTAGTCTCAGCTACTCAGGAGGCTGAGGCAGGAGAATCGCTTGAAACTAGGAGGCAGAGGTAGCAGTGAGCCGAGATCACTGCACTCCAGACTGGCAACAGAGCAAGATTCCATCTCAAAAAAAAAGTAAAAATTTATTTATTTTTATATAATTAGGTTGGAATGGGCTTAGTATGAAAAAACCCACAAATATTTTGGAAAAAATAATTCAATTTACCTGCCATAAAGGAAATTTGAGTATATTATTAGTCTTTTATAAGAACTAGGCTTTGACTACCGGCTTTTTAAAATATATTTTTGTTTCATATTTCCCTAATTTCTGCTCATTCATTGCCTTATTTAAAGTCCACTTAATTTATTTGTCTAGCTTCTTCAGGATCAACAATTACACTAATTTTTAGTATTATTTTCTAATTTAAATACGTAAAGCTTTTTCAAGTGATCATATCCAAACATTACTCAGGCATTACATTTTTATTACTCTTAGTATTTTATAATTTTAATATATTTCTAATTTTAATATTCTTCCACTTAAATTATCATTATGTTGAATAATTTCCAAACACTCTTTTTAATTTCTCTTGTGTAACTGATACCTAAATTAACTATAATGTCCCAGAGAATGTCCGCAATATGATGCCATTTTGTTGAAATACAAAAATCTCTCCTTTGTTTTATAATTTCATTTTGTGAGCTCATTTTCAGTTAAGCTTAGTAGAACCTATAAAACTTGGGTTGACAGTATATTCTTCAGAGAATATTGCATTTTTTATTATGGGTTCTGAGGGTGCCAGATACCCAGGGCTAATTTCAGTTAATCATGTTTTTCCAAGTTTGGGGATAGCAGTTATTGAAAATGCAGAAATTAGATGTATTAAAGGGTACTTCTATGATTATAAATTTCCCAGGATACCTATTTGTTATACATTGCTCAGGTGTACAAAGATTTCTTCCCTTATTGTCTCCTTTACTTCTGCAACCTGTTGTTATTAAGACTGTCATTTTGGTTCTTTTGGTTTTGTGTCTGCCTGTGATGCTATTTCCTGTTCAAAATACTAACTTTGTTAAGGTCTATGCCTTCTCTCATTCTCTAGCGTAAGCTTTAAATATGCTACCTTCTAGTGTAGTGAAATAAACAAAATCCTCTAGAGCAGCTCAAATGTATATTTCAGCTTGCAAGTCTGATTTCCATCCCTCTTTTTCAATCTTAGTTATTGCTTTTACTTTTTTTGTCAGAAAAAAACTTAAAAATAGTTTTATATTTAATATGAGGTTTTACTTTTTTTTTTTTTTGGTGACAAATTTTTGTTTTTGTGTTTTAGGATACTGGATGTCCAGGAATAGGATTTGCTCAATTAATTTTCTACAGTAGAATATTGAAATAATTACTAAACATTAGAGTGACAATGTTCTCAAGAATTAATGGGAATATCTTTTCTCTCAGTGCCAGAGTTCATTCTGTAATACCTCTGCCAGATAATTATCTGTCATCTGCTTAAATACCATGAGACACATCCTGTGTCATGGTAGAATATGAATGTTTCAAAATTTTCCATATATTAAGGCTTAATCTTCTCTTTAAGTTATATCTTTGATTCTCCATCTTTGTTTTCCATATATGAAATTTTTTTTGCATTTGATGTCAACATTCATTCTCATAGCCCTATTCCAGTAAAATAAATAATATAAACCTACATGCCCAATATTTGGAGCACTTAAGACACAGAAGCAATACATCACAAAATTTATGGCGTTTGGTTTTGGACTTGTCACCAAAACAACTTTGGGGACCAAGGATAATCATAAAATTGTTGAGTCAAGAAATAGTGAAATAAGCAATAATCAACATTCTGGAATCATGTTTTAAGCATTTAAAAAACACTTTACAATGGATGTTACAAAATAACAGCCTTTTAAGAAAAACTCGGTTTTAAAAAACCATATGCATCTTATACATTTTGCAAAGGTAAGCAAACCAAGGCTTAGATGAAGCAGTGAGACATGACCCTCTGAAAATGGACGTTCTCCAAGGAAAATTCCCACAGACAGAAATAGAGAACAGTCAGCAGGAGACTCAGGACTGATCCTAATTAACATTTCAGGCCACACAAAAAAAGCTGACTTCTAGAATAATCTCATGAAAGGCCTAAAAACCCAAAATACTATGCACTTGTTCTGATTGACCTGCTCTCAATAATAAAAGAAGGCTAAATTATTAGGCTATAGGTGTAAGTTAAATGCATATAAGAATATATAAAGGAAAGTTAACCCTATACACAATACAAGGTGGGAATAAGATAAACTAGGAGCAAGGAAAACGTTTCAGAAGTTCTGGATTCCTGTGATTTATATTTCTTAAAAAAATTCAAAGGCAACCTTGCTTATGGATATTTATAGTGTGTCTGTTGGCTCACATTCAAGTCCAACTCTTAGCTCCCTTAGGATCAATTCACTTCAAAGTAAAATTCAAAGGTGATGCACAAAGTATTTTAAAACACCTATCAAGATGTCAGTTGAGTTTTTCAGATGTCTTATAAGATGCTGAGTATGGTGTGGTAAATTTATAATGCTTTTCTTTTTTATAGTCTTGGGGTATTAATTTTTATTGATTTATAAAATATGTATTAGAACACATTATGCAACAACCAGATGCATACTTAAGTTTCCTCTACTGCCTGGTATAAAAAATATCCTGTAGAATGGCAAAAGTATTTTAAAATACTTTGTGACAAAATAAGCTGACATATACAATTGATATTCCCAGGCCATTTTCTTATTTCGAATTCAGCTTGTAATCAAAGAATATTTGTCTTTGGAAATTACCTTTCCCTTTACTGATATCCACAAAACAGGAAATAATCCTCCAGTCTTTTCTGGTTTAAATTTTTGCAAAGGAATGTAACTTCTTAACAATCTGATAAAATTAACATGCATTAAAATCATAGATTACTAAGAAATTTCATCCCCATTATCCCCCCTTATCTGCAATTTCACTTTCCATGGTTTCACAGTTACCTATAGTCAAGGCTCTCTGAAAATATTCCATTGAAATTTCCAGAAATTAACAATTCATGAGTTTTAAATTACATGCCATTCTGAGTAGTGGGATGGAATCTTGTGCGATCCTGTTCTGTCATACCCAGGACATGAAGCATCCCTTGGTCCAGTGTATCCACATTATCTAACTAGTCACCAGTTAGTCACTTAGTAGCTGTCCCACTTATCAGATTGACTGTTGTGGTAACGCAGTGCTTGTGTTTAAGCAACTTTCAGTTTACTCAATAAGGGCCCAAAAGCACGAGTAGAGATGCTGACATATTGTTATAATTATTCTATTATTAGTTATTACTGTTAATATCTTACTGTGCCTAGTTCATAAGTTAAACATTATCATAGGTATGTATGTATAGGAAAAATCTTAGTATATATAGGGTTCAGTACTATCTGTCATTTCAGGCATTCACTGGGGATATTAGAATTTATCTCCTATGGATGAGGGGGGAGCTACCTTCAGCCATTAGTATTGAAAATGAAAATGAGATTTCATTGTTGCTGTAGCCTTATTTCCTAGCCACTGTATCTCTTTGTTCCAATTATTTCTTTTTTACATTCAGACCATATCAACATGAGTTTATTGGTCATTGAATGAACATTTTGACTGGACATATTCTGGTGATTAATTTGCTTTATCAATCAATATGAATTAACTAACAAGCTGTTTTTGATGTTCATATATTAACCATTCTAGATTCACTGTGAGTTAATGTCTAGCATGATCTTAGTATTAGAAAAATCATAGTCATATAAGTGACTACTATGAAATTGAAAAAACTTGAAAAAATTTTTATATTTTATTCACTTCTTGAAATTCACAATGAATTTTATGAAATTATAACAATGATACCTTTTGTCCTGAAGGTATATATCTTTAAAACCTATTTAATCCAATGTTTTCTTAATTTATCTGTAATGGAAAACATAATAAAAACTTAGTCTTCTAATGCTTTTCTATGTTCAACTTGAGAAATGCCTCCACATTGTAATCAAAAACTATATAGGCTGGGCACGGTGGCTCAAGCCTGTAATCCCAGCACTTCGGGAGGCGAGGCGGGCAGATCACAAGGTCAGCAGTTCGAGACCAGCCTGGCCAATGTGGTGAAACCCGTCTCTACTAAAAATACAAAAAAAAATTAGCTGGGTATGGTGGCACATGCCTGTAGTCCCAGCTACTCAGGAGGCTGAGACAGGAGAATCGCTTGAACCCAGGAGGCGGAGGTTGAAGTGAGCCAAGATTGTGCCACTCCACTCCAACCTGGGTAACAGAGCAAGACTCTGTCTCAAAAAAAAAAAAAAAATAGGAAACAAAACAAAACCCATATATATTCAGAAAATTAAACATTAAATATATAAATGCATCATCAATAATACATATTTACATTAAATTTATATATGTATACATATTTCAACACATTATAACCAAATGAAAGTATTTATACTTGATTGATGGAAGAGACAAATTAATATCAACATAAAATCTATGCCTTCATTAACTTAACAAATGAACCCTACATTGTAGGTGTAGAAATTAACTAGTCTATTAACTATATGAGAAAATTGCATATCTAAAGATCATATCATGAAAAAGGGAGTGAAGTACATTGAAGAACATTGAGAGTCCATTGAGAAGACCATAGAAGTTATGCTATGTGAGTTAAAGGATAGTTTGGTTCCATGCAAATCTGAAGAGGCAGATGACAAAGGATTTTGATAATAAGTTTAAGGCTTTGAAATTTAAGGGAAACGGAAAAGACAATCAAATTATTTTAAATGTGTTAAGTTTTTTAAACTTTTAAATCATTTTTTTCTCTAGTTTAAAAACTGAATTTCAAGGAGACAAAAATGAGTGTGGGGAATCTGATTAACTACTTTTGCAATAGACTGAACTACAGAGGATAATAAGGGAGTGGTTTAAGGGTGTCAATATGTGGTCTTTATATTTTGAATTTTAAAAATATGTTATATATACACATATATATGTTTACTTATTAGATATGTGTGTTTGTGTAATGTGTGTGTGTGTATATATATATATCCCTCTCAGAAGGAGAGATGCATCCATGATTTTTAATTTTCTGGATTAAGCATTGGATCAGTGTCACATATGAAGAGAAATAGTAGACAAGGTTGAGGTTTTCGTGAATATTTCATGTCAGTTTCCAGTTTTACTTAGGTAAGTAAGAATCAAATAAAGTTTTCTAATTGTTCAGTTATACATAATTACATAAATAATCTTGCAATCATCCTTGACTCTAGTTTTTCTCATACGGTAAGGCAGAACCACCATTTCAACCTCCATCAATATTAGCATTCTAAAACATATCAGCATCTCCACTGCTCACAAATCGTTTAAAGCACTTCATCTCTTGCTTAATTTATTGCAGTGGCATTCTAAGTGTTCTACCTCCCTCTGTAGATGCCTTCAGTCACAAAGGGCAACTAGAAATATTTCTTGTTAAAATGTAAGGTAGTCATTGTAATTCCTCTGCTCAATAACTTTCAATCTTATTCACAGTAAAAATCAATCCACTTAAAATGATGCATAAGGTCTTTCTAATCAGGGCTCCCATTACTTCCTTGATGTTATCATTTTCTTCTATCTCCTTAGCCTTCTAGTAATATCCCTCAATAATCACTTGTCTGTCTCTGGGGCTTTGTACTTATATCTTTTGACTGAACAGGTATTTCCCAAGGTGACCCCAAAGCTATTTGTTTCACTTTCTTCATACTTTTTACACAGGAGTGCCTTTCTTGGCTACTCCGTCAAATATTACAAGCTTTCTTAAACCTCTTAATCCTTTCCTCAGTTAATATTGAGCCAATGATAAATTATTAATAAGGACATTACAGCTATTTAGTCTGTTTTATCCTTTGAAATAGTACCTAAACTACATAGAAGGCAAAATTTTATTTTATATTGTTTTCTTTCTGATTTATTCACTGGCTGTTATGTTCCCTATACACATACTAGGCATTCAATAAATACTTTTTAATGAGTGGATGGATGCATGCATGAATATGTTGAGATTGAACTGCCTGCAAGACATCAGAAGAATGTTGTAAAGTGTACCTGCAGCTATGGAAGCTTGGAGCTCAGAAGACAATATCTGATAGAGATATAGCTTTGGCTACTCTAGGTATTTTATACCAATTCAAACCATATAATTGATATAAAGTACAATTTTTTGTATTTTATATTGGTTTAAATTGGTTTAATTTTGGCTACTCTAAGTTAAAATTGGTTTGAATTGGTATAAAATACAATTATCTAGGAAGGAAATGTAGAATTAGAAAGAGAATCTAGAATATCTTCTGTGTAATTGCAACATCTAATGATGTGCAGAAGCGTGAAACCATGGCATATGGGGCTCAAAACAAGGGTTCAGAAAATAAAATAAGATTCAGGTTTGTATGATCATGGAAATTCAAGGATTGACAGCTACAACTAACCAACAACCAAACAAATGTAACAAGTTGCCATCAACAGAATAATTACTGGTAAATAAAGACTGAAAGGTTTTAATTGAATTTAATCAGTTAAAGGTCATCAGTGAACTGGTGAAAGTAAAATGAAACTTGTGGCATAGTGAGTAAGGAAGTCAGGTTAAAAGGGAATCAAAGACTGGGTGTGGTGGCTCACGACTGTAATCCCAACACTTTGGGAGGCCAAGGTGGGCGGATTGTCTGAGGTCAGAAGTTCAAGACAAGCCTGGCCAACATGGTGAAACCCCGTCTCTACTAAAATTCTACCTCCAAAAAAAATAAAATAAAAGCAGGGCATAATGGAGTGCGCCTGTAATCCCAGCTACTTGGGATGATGAGGCAGGAGAATCACTTGAACCCGTGAGGCAGAGGTTGCAGTGAGCAGAGATTGGGCCATTGCATTCCAGTCTGGGCCACAGGGTGAGACTCCATCTAAAAACAACAAAAAAAATTCCATCTAAAGTTTTATTTTCCGTGTCAGTAAGAAATTGAGTTTATCTACTTAGGTAAGTGGGTTAGGGAAGATAGAGCTGGGTGCTCTGCGGAAACTAGCAGAATTTAAGGTGTTCTTTACATAGGGGAAAGCTGGCTGAAAAAATACAGTAAACACACAAGGCGAAACAGTGGTCCAAGCAAGGTTGTCCACCATAATAAAGGGTTTAATCTCTCCCTTTGATTTTTCTTTACTATCTCACGTAACAACCTTGGTGCAAGCATTGGCTTCTATCACTTTAATGGCAGATTCTTATCTCCTGTGTTCCATACCAGACTTCTGTTCTACTTTACTTGTAAGATGCTGATAAAATTTGTTCTGTGAAACAAATCCATGCATACTTGAAACCTTATATGAAACAGTTATTTATAGAATTATGTCACACTTTTGTATATTGACGTAAAAAATGTTTATTTCTGTTAGCTGAATGGGCATGCGTTTTCATAGTGGGCAGATATAAATTTGAAGATTTGTGAATTTGAAATTTAACTTCAGAGGCTATTCTTTACTCTGAATGCAAAAAAAAAAAGAAGAAGAAGAAGAAATGAATTAGCTACCTAAAAGTTGGCTAAAATCTATCTGAACAATGCCAGAAAACAAAGAATTAACTGTGATTCACATATTTCTGAAATTTTAAGCTTTATAAGTACATTTCTGAATTTATATTTATTATACATGTAGTCATTACTGAAAAAAAAACTTCCTTTTAATCTTTAAAATGTATGAGAAATTTTGGCATAATCTTCACTTAAACTATTTGGCAAAAATGGATTTTGGGCCAGAGAACTTTCAGAATTTTCTGGAGGTAATAACAAGCTCTTATAATCCTACAAAGTCAGTTTCTTACTAAAGTTATTACAAAATAGTGTCAGCAGATAAAATAGAGGATGTACAAGTAAATTAAAATTTAAGATAAACAATAAATGACATTCATTAAAACAAATACTCCCCGTTCCATATTTGGGCCATATTTATACTCAAAATGTATTGTTTATTTTAAATTTAAATTTAACTGAGTATTCTGTATTTGTATTTTGCTAAATTTCTCAACACACTATCAAAGACATACTCATCATATTATAGATTATTTATAATTGCATTTCAGTGCAAACACACAAACACACACACACACACACACACGTAAATCACAATGATTCTTTTATGCGACTCATCAATTCTGTGAGTTCTATGTCACAAACACTGTCAATGCCCACTCTTGTAACTTCAGCACACACTTGCACATGACAAAAGTTTTTACTTCAGACACCTATGACCCTTTTCTATGTGACAATGAAAATCCTTTCATTATAGGGTAAGCCAGAGATGTGTGTTTGTGTTACAGACAGCGAGGAGAGACAGGGTGTTAGTTAATGGCCTGGGAGCAGCCTTTAATCAAGGATGGACAGGGAGTTAGTTATCAGTCATCCAATGTCTTTGCTGCAGTTGACCACAAGGGCCATTGCATCCTCTATTTTGTCTTCTTTCCCTTCCCTTACTGATTTCCCTAACTCTCCCATACCAAAGTAACATGCTCTGGAATTTCAATAATTTATTTGCACTTAAATCTTTGTATTAGGATTTGTTTTTGTAAAAACCTGAGCCAAATTTTATATTTTAAAAAATCTCTTATTATGATTAGTTTTGAACTCTACTGAGTGGTCTTCCAGAATAATGGTTCCCATCATTTCTAAGAGGTAGCACCTGAGAAACATGTTAAGGATTAACATTAGAGCTAACTGTTCGATTTTCTGAATTGAACCACTGTTGATGGGACCCAGAAACTCAAAGACATGATATTCCCACCTCCAAATAAGGTTTATGTAGGTAATCTATTCTCAGGTTTTGTAGACGCTGCTGTAAGACCTATTGTCCTTGGGGTAAAGGAATCCTTATTATAATATAGAAATTATTATATTATATATTATTATATTATAGAAACATTTCTACTAAATAACTTGTGTAGAAACTAACCATATATAGTTAAAAAACACTGATGTCAAGAACAGGATTTTAGATTTGACTCTGACAATTGCAGTTCAGTCTTGCATAAATGTATCAATTTAGATTTAGAGCTTTATTTTCTAATCTATAAAATTTATAGCACACTCCTGCTAGCTATATATTTCCTGAAGTTACTATTTTAAACTATCTTTATTTTCCACCTTTTTGTTTTGCATTATGATCGTAATTTAATGGATTCAAGTGACAGAGAAAAGAAAGTAATTAGTAATCTTTTTCAGAATACAGTCTCTGTTCTGAAGATATTTCATATTAATCAACTTTCAAAACTTCAGATAAATTGTTACCTTGCCAAATGTGCTTTCTGCTCTAAATCAGTCCTAAATTTTGCTATAATTTTTGTTTCTTGTAAAATCTTGACACTAAATTGTCAAGATATATATAGATACACATACACACACAAACACACACACACGCACACATGTATACATATATATATAATACATATATGTACATGCATATATATTTTTGGAGTTAAAGTACCATTACAATATTCAATTCTATTAGTAATGCTAATAGTGTGAAAATAAAGTCATCAATTGAAGTAAAACTTACTGACACCTTCTATTATTATATTTTGATTCTTTTATTTGAAGCTAATTATTTAGTAGGACATTTTCATTGTTTTCAGTATTAATTGACACTTATGTGGATACTCTAGGCAAAATTTTACCTCTATCTTTTAGAATTTTCTTGGGTCGACCAGAGAATTAAACTGACATAAGACAGATTAACAGGAGAAGAGCATACAAATTTATTAAGCATAAGTGTTGCATGACATGGAAGCTCTCATAAAAAAAAGTGAAGACCTAAAAAAGTGGCAAAATATAAATGCTTTTATAGTATGTTGAACAAGGAGAGACAATTGTGGAAAAGTAACTGAATTATGAGGGGAAGGATAAGAGAAGATAAAAATGATTTTAACAAGGTCTGTTTATATAAAATGTTCTCAATTTCAACTACCCATTCTTGATGATTAGAATGTTAAATTTCTCCTGGCATGCAAGGAACATCTTCCATATGGGGGTTTTAGCTTCTACTTTCATAAGGAAAAAAACTGTGCATGGTAGGATGAAGGTGTCAGAACATTCTTCTTGCACGTGCTGGTTGTTAACTTTTAAAACTACATTTGGCTCAAAATAATCCTTATGACAAAGGGGTGTATTTTGGGGTGGCATATGCTGTCACCCTTCAATATCAAAGTGGTTTTTGAGTTTGTGTTCATCTTGTTTTCTTATTCTGTTCCTTGTAAGATAAGATCAAATATAATAGAATTTGCTATTACATGTCTCTTCCATGTAATGAGTCTTAACAGGCGTTCTAGGAAATGCCATATGGTCTTTTACCCAGGAAATTATTTTAGAAAATCATAAAATCTTTATTGTGAAATTCTTTTTCAGATATGCATCATTGAAATTATCACACGTGCTCCAGGTAAAGTGTTTGCTTGTTAGATAAGAAGTATGTAAGTGATATTACATGTAGAAGATTTTAAAATGTTGAATATAATTTGTTACAGAAATTATAATTTAATCACAATTAGTATAAATATGACAAAGATAAATTTTTATAATGGTTCAAGACCAGTTAAAGAAAATACATATACATTTTAAAATATATATTATAAAAATAAATTTTTTAGGATTAGAAATTTTCAAAGATGAGTCTTCTTACCATCTATATTATATAGAAATTAAGAATAAATATTTGAAGAAATTAAATAATTTTTTAAAAGTAGTTTTCTCCATATTTTCATATCTACAGTGATTTACGTTCTTAATGTAATGTCCTATTGTAAAAAGAAAAATACATGACCCAAAAAAGCATCAAACAAAATGATTAGAAAACATAATCTTTTTTTACTCATGGCTTATTTATTTCTCAATTAATTTTGTATATTGTTTTGAAATGTCATGTAAGTGCATGCTAATTTTAATTATTCAGCAGTGTAACTTTTAACTCCTATAGTGAAAAAAAATGACAGCAAATTTAGAAAGGACAAGCACAAATCTGTGAGTCTCTCAGGCTGTCTCTAATATTTTGTACAAACAAGGTAAGAGTAACTTCAGTTTTACCAAGTTTTCTGTGATTTTCTGACCTTAAGCATATGTAAAATCAGAATCTTCTAATTTATACTTTCTTTTGCCATCAGCTCACTCGTAATACCCTGTCCCTCCAGCTAAGTGGAGTATTAAAGATTTCATTTCTTGAGAATTATGGACTGTTACAAAAATGGGAAAACTGAGGTCTGAGGAGACTGAGTTGCTTGTTCAGTGTTTTAAGGCGTATCAATTTACAAATTTAAAGTAAGGACTGGGACCATGAATTCCCTTTCTGTTATCATCCTAACAATATCAATAAAATAGGAGTAGTTCTAGATTTGAAAAAGCCCTTTGGAGATAAATTCTACTGAAGTCTTAATATTAGTATGGGTCCATATTTGTGCTCAGTAATTAGATTCATGGTGAACTTTAGAAAACATATATTTTACCATTATTTCCAAGGAAGATGCCTAACAAAATGGTACCCCAATCAGAATACAGAAAGCTTGGATTTAGTTCTCAACTATTTTTATATTAGTTAGATGAACTTTGTAAGTTAATAGTATTCTAGCTATACCACAAACTGGCTATGCATATGAAGACAAATAGTATTTTAAAAATTCACTAGAAATTTTGAATTATCTATTTATTTGTTTATACAAACTGAGTTTTGTTTTTCATTTTTTTTTTTTTAACAGAGTTTTCTTTGTAGTTTGTTGTAGCTCTTCGTTTGGTCTAAGTAGTCGCTAAGATGGTAACAACTAAAGTTTCATTCCATTGTTTAAATTACTGAATTTCTTAATATAAGAAGAGGTTCAGCTATGTGAGTCAACAGAAAGTGGAGACTTCCACAAGCAAAAATATGTATACATATATATACTTCATATATTTTATTATGTTGTGCATATATACAGTTTGTATCTTTTACTATGTTGTGCATACAAAAATAGCCCATTACCTATAACTTAGGAAGAGCTAGAATACATTATTATAATATTATTAACCAGAGCAGGAAGAAGATAGGAAGAGTAATCAGAAATAATTTTATGGCTCATACATTAGGACACACCATCTCTGAAAGCAAAGAACTTCAGAAGGCTAGCTTGATGTCCTCAATTATACGGTTGAGTAAAGCAACTGCAATGCAGTTAAACAGCAGAGGAATAAATGTTTTTCAAAGCACTTTTCCTGCAAACAAGTGACAGTGCCAAAATATAGAGTATTTTGAAGTCCCCCAATAAAGAGACTGAGTGTGATTCCAAGATTTAGAGTAGCATAATAGAGCAGATTCTTTGTGATGGGTATGACATTTGTACCTTTGCTAAGGAAACAGAAGGAGGAATCAAAAAGAAGTAATTGAAGTATCTACCACAGACAAGAATAAATAGATTTTTAAAAATAAGAAGATAATGGTAAATTTAAAGAAAACAATTTCATTCTCTTTTACAGCATTAATTACTAGAAGAACTTTTGAGCAGCAACAAAAGACTTTAAGTAGTCAAGAAACCTGAAAATAATCCCTAAGAGAGGTTTAGCAAAGTTCTGAAAGTAAAACAAAACAAATCAAAACAAAAAACCTTTTGCTATTATATTTGGCCACAACATTTTTATTTAAACTTTGGTGCTTCCTATGTACAAAATATTAATCATACTATCCACCATGAGCTTAAGAGAGGGACTAAAAGAAATAGTTTCATTTCAGCTCTCCAAGAGAGGTTGATTTGCATCCTGCTACCTTAGTATTGGTCTAATGAAAGGATGGGAGAATCCGGAGAGCCTTACTGCTTTCTAGCTGCCCCGAGGAAAACATGATAAAAAACGTCATACTCATAGCTGCTCAATCAACACACTGTCAAATTACCAATAGGCCAGAGATCACATTAATCTACACTGACCTGGCAGAGAAGCGATAGAGTATCAAGTATATCCTATCTAGGGCATTATTATCATTATTATAAACCTTGCTGTTTGCACCTAACAAGTTACATTCTTTGAGTCAATCTTGTGAAAAACCCTTGCTATTTAAATTGCCTCTAAAGGTAACAATTTAATAGCGTTGGATGCTAATTACTGCTCATCTGTAATGTATTATAGCATCACATTTTTAAAAATTTCCTAAAAACTTCAGTCATATGCACATATATGTATGTGTATTTGTGAAGATAAAATTAAGGAATAGCTTATCATCAATGTTATGCATCCTGTATGGTTAGAAAAGGTTGGGATCATATTAGTTATTAACAAGCTTACAGATATAGAAAACTAAAGTATGTTTGCCTTCATATAATAATCAGATATTTTTGATTTTTATTTAAAATTACTAAGGTTAATATGTAGAAGTAGACACACATAAAGAATACTTAAATTAGGATTAAGATGGTGAACAGAGCCAGGACTAGCTTGTGTCTCTTGCTCAGACACACAGAGCAGTGTTGTGGAGAATCACATCGTGAACTTTTGCTCCAAGAACTACTGCATGAACACATCAGGAAAAATAAGAGAATCCAGACCCTTTGAGGGAACATGATAATCGCTACAGACTCCCTGAGATGCTGAAAAACGGTCAGTCGGCTTGCTTTCTCAACGGAGAGGCTCCTGGTTTGGGGCAAGTTCCTACGCCTGCTCACTGGCTGCCTGGAATAGACTCAGTGCTGTTGTGGGGGCACAGTGCTTCACATGCTACTCTGTCTGAGCAGGAGACCAGCCTTTAGGACTGCAGGCTGCATGGGAGCAGAGTGAGACCTGTGACTGCTGGCTTTCCCCCAGTAACCTGGCAACCTGTATGACTCAGCAGGGGGCAGCCATAATCCCCCTGAAAATATAACTCCACTGGACTGGGAAACACACTCTCATCTCCCACAGCAACCACAGCGAGCCCCGCACAAGGAAAGGCTGAGCTCAGACACACCTATGCCTGCTACTACCTGGTGGTCTTTCTCTACCAGCCCCGGTAGTCAAAGACAAAAGTTGTAATCTCTTGTGAGCATTATGGCCCTGCCCACTGCCTGAGAAACCTGAACAGTGGGATATAGCAAAAGTGGTGCTAAGAAGAAAGTCCATAGCATGAAATGCCTACATGTAAAAGTCTTAAAGAGAACAAATAGACAATCTAAGGTCTAATCCACACTTCATGGAACTGGAAAAACAAGAACAATCCAAACCCAAACCCAGAAGAAGAAAAGAAACAACCAAGATAAGAGAATAACTAAAAGAAAATGAAACAAACAAACAAAAATACAAAAAATAAATAAAACAAAGAGCTGGTTCTCTGAAAAGATAAATAAAATTGACAGACTGTTAGTGAGACTAGTGACCATACTGCCAAAAGCAATCCAGAAATTCAAGAAGAGAGAAGATAGAAATAAGATCACTCAGAGACAAAACAGGAGATACTACAACTGATGCCACAGAAATACAAAAGATTATTCCAGGCTATTATGAAGACTTTTATGTGCATAAACTAGAAAACTAGAGGAGATGGATAAACTCCTGGAAGATGGATAAAACCAGAAAGATAGAGAATCTCTGAACAGACCATTAACAAGCAACAAGATTAAAATGATATTAAAAAATTGTCAACAAAAAAAAAAAAGTTCAGGGCCAGACGAATTCATAGATGAATTAGCTGAATTCCATCAGACATTCAAAGAAGAATTGTTACTGATCTATTGACACTATTCCACAAGACAGAGAAAGAGAAATCCTCTCTAAATTATTCTAGGAAGGTAATATCACCATAATGCCAAAAACCAGGGAAAGACAACAAAAAATAGAAAACTACAGACCAATATCCCTGATGAACATAGAAGCAAAAATCCTCAAAAATACTAACTAAATCTAACAGCATATCAAAAAGGTAATTCACCATGATCAAGTGTGTTTCATACCAGGGGATGGTTTAACATAATAAGTAAGTCAATAAATGTGGTATGCCACATAAACAGATTTAAAAACAGAAAACACATCGTCATCTCAATAGGCACAGAAAAAGCATTTGACAAAATCCAGGATCCTTTAAGGATGAAAACCCTCCACAAAATGGGCATAGAAGGGACATACCTTAAGGTAATAAGAGCCATCTATGATAAACTTACAACCCTCATTATACTGAAAGAGGAAATGTTGAAAGCCTTCCCCTTGAGAACTAGAATAAGACAAGGACATTCACTTACACCACTTTTATTCAACATTGTACTGGAAGTCCTAGGCAGAGCAAGAGAAAGAAATAAAGTGTATCCAGATTGGTAAAGAGGAAATTAAATTGTCTCTGTTTGATGATGATATAATCGTATACTAAGAAAACCTTAAAGATTCATCCAAAAAACTTCCAGAACTGGTAAATAAATTCAGCAAAAAAATGTACACAAATCAGTAGCTCTGCTATACACAGAGACAAAGCTGAGAATCAAATCAAGAACTCAACTCCTTTCACAATAGCTGCAAATAAAATAAAATACAGAAATACACTTAACCAAGGACATGAAAGATCTCTACAAATAAAGCTACAAAACTCTGCTGAAAAAAATCATAGACGAAACAAACAAATGGAAACACATTCTATGCTCATGGATGGGTAGAATCAATGTTGTGAAAATGACCATACTGCCAAAAGCAATCTACAAATTCAATGCAATTCCCATCAAAATACCACCATCATTCTTCACAGAACTAAAAATAAATCCTAAAATGTATTTGGAACCAAAAAGAGCCTGCATAGCCAAAGCAATACCATACAATGCAAAAAGAATGATTCTGGAGACATCATATTACCTGACTTCAAACTATACTCTAAAGCCATAGTCACCAAAATAGTGTGGTGCTGGTATAAAAATAGGTACATAGACCAATGGAACAGAAATCCAGAAATAAAGCCAAATACTTACAGCCAACTGATCTTCTACAAAGCAAACAAAAACATAAAGTAGGGAAAGAACACCCTATTCAGAAAGTGGTGCTGGGATAGTTGGCAAGCCACATGTGGAAAAATGAAACTAAATCCTCATCTCCCAATTTATACAAAAATCAACTCCAGAAAGATCAAAGACTTAAATTAAGTCCTGAAACCATAAAGATTCTAGAAGGTAACATTGGAAAAACTTTTCTAGACCTCAGCTTAGGCAAAGACCTCATGACCAAGACCCCAAAAGCAAATGCAATAAAAAAGAAATATAAATAGACAAGACTTAATTACACTAAAAAACTTCTGCACAGCAAAAAAATAACCAGTGGAGTTAACAGACAACCCACAGAGTGGGAGAACATCTTCACAATCTATACATTTGACAAAGGAGTAATACTCAGAACCTGCAAAGAATTTAAACAAAACAGCCAAAAATAACTCCAAACAATCCCATTAAAAAGTGAGCTAAGGATGTGAATAGATAATTTTCAAATGAAGATATACAAATGGCCAAAAAACATATAGAAAAATACTTAACTTCACTAATTATCAGGGAAATGCAAATCAAAACTACAGTGCAATACCACCTCACTCCTGCAAGAATGGTCATAATTAAAAAATCAAAACATAATAGATGTTCACGTGGATGAGGTGAAAAGGGGGACACTTTTAACTGTCGGTGAGAATGCCAACTTGTAAAACTACTATGGAAAACAGTGTGGATATTACTTAAAGAACTAGAAGTAGATCTACTGTTTGATCTAGCATTCCCACTACTAGGTATCTACCCAGAGAAAAAGAAGCCATTATACAAAAAAGATACTTTTACACTCATGATTATAGCAGCACAATTTGCAATTGCAAAAACATGGAACCAGTTTGAATGCCCGTCAATCAACAAGTAGGTAAAGAAATGTGAGATACACACACACACACACACACACACACACACACACACACACCATGCAATACCACTCAGCCACAAAAAAGGAAGGAAATAATGGCACTCACAGCAACCTGGATTGAATTGGAGACTATTACTTAACTCAGGAGTGGAAAACTAAACATTGTATATTCTCACTTATATGTGGGGGCTAAGACATGAGGATGTAAAGGCATAAGAATAATACATTGGGCTTTGGAGATTCTGGAGGAAATGGTGGGGGGTGGCGAGGGATAAAAGATGACACATTGCGTATAGTGTATGCTTCTCAGGTGATGGGTGCACCAAATCTCAGAAATTGCCACTAAAGTACTTATTCACATAACTAAACACCACCTATTCCCTAGAAATCTATTAAAATAAAAAAATTAAATCTTAAATTAATAAAATAAAAAAAATTAATAATATAAAATTATTTTACTTAATTTCTGTCTTTTGTAATAAAGCAATTCAAAATATGTTGAAAATTAAGTTTGTTATAACATTTAGAAGCAGTTTAGTTAAATTGCTGAAAGAAAATGCTCTGGCCTGAGACTTCAGTTTGAAAACTTTGCCTTTGTGGCCAAGCAGCTTATATTTGTAAAACATGAGATAAGAAACCCATCACAAGTACATCAAAGATTAACTGTGATGATCTAGATAGAGGATATGCTAGTGACACTCTATGTTTATGAATGGATAATAATATAAGAGATAGGTGAAAATTAATTTATTTTACTGTAGTGAGTGAACTTATTCTTAAAACTGTATTTCACAGGAGATGCTGAAGGACCTACTGTAGGACCTAGGTTTCACAGTAGGCGCTGTTTCCAATGACCCGTGAAAATTCTTGACCCTCGAACTGTTCCTCATCTTGCTAAACCTAATGAGACCAACCAGCTTGTGTTAAGACCGTAGCCCAGATCTTGCTTGTGTTAAGACCAAGCCCAGACCCTTTTCTCTGAAGATAACCCAAGTTATATTATATCTTATGTAATTAAAACAATTAGCAGTAAACTTTGACCTTCTTCAGTCTAACATATAAATGCCTTGGGCTTTCTGCTCCCAAGAACTGTCATCTTAAACTATTCTTATGCTGCAGCATTTTTAATAAAGGCTTGAGTTAATGGTTTCCACAAATGTTAATAAGCCCTCTTCTGTCAAATTTCTGAAGACAACATTCTACTAGTTATCCCAGTTTTAATTTTCCTGCGGTAAGAGGTGAGAAACCAACTCAAGTAAAATCAGAGATATC
The DNA here is from genome assembly GCA_036589455.1 of Ateles fusciceps. NCBI lineage: Eukaryota > Metazoa > Chordata > Mammalia > Primates > Atelidae > Ateles > Ateles fusciceps. Next base: position 6,583,853 of record JAZHEH010000174.1, on the reverse strand, counting down.
AGTTGGCTTCCTTATTGCATGTAAGTCAACCACCTACTTTCACTGAAAAAATGGAGTAAGGAAAATTAAATCTATTTATTTTTAAAAAATTCTTGGACTCCTCAGTCATTTATTACTCAAGTCTCCCTGTACCATACATCTGAATCAGCTTCGGGTTGTTTAGACATGCCAGAGCCTTTGATTCAGTATTTCTAGGTCTGGGTCTAAAAACGAATATTTGCCAGGTCTGCTGGACAGATGAAATGAGTACTCAGACATAGGTATGCAGTATAAGAGCAGCTAGGGGACTGCCCTGCTCTACTGGCCAAAGTGCAGCTTCCAGAAGTGGAGCTGCTTACTTTTGTTCAGTGCAGGCACAATGCTGAAAGCCTGGAGCAAACACAAGCTGAGGGTGATTAACATTTATTGTTCCCCTTTCAGGGAATGTCGCATGTGCAGATGTTTGAAGGTCAGTTCCTGGACAGCTTCAAACAAACAAGCCTGATCAAGATAACTTCCCCTCCACTCCCTTAGTCCTCACCCTCTGCCTCAGGGTAAGAGAAGACAACTGCCTTCAGCTATTCTCCCCTGAAGCTTTGCAGAGCCTTTCAGACCTTTCAGAAGACCTTCTGCTCTCCCTATAGTTTCCCCCACCACTCTGATCGATCTCCTACATATTTTGATGAGGTCCAAGTTAATGTAGACGCTGAAGTTATGAGGAACACACCCTGCTACAGAAGAGTTTTACTCTAGGGAAGTGTTTAAGAAAAAGAGCAATTTTAGAATTGTTTTCTTTTCTGTTCTTTTTTATGAAAACACAGTTTTACAAATAATTTGTATGTTCCTATCCTACATCATGGCAGTAACCAAAAAATTGAACACTTTTATAAATGTTCGGTGAGGCCAAAGGAGACTGAAAGATCATATATTTTAAATAGATATTTATTACTTGAATTTACCTACCTTATTATACAAGATAGTGTAGAGGGTTTTTAAATTCATTGACAACAATTGTTTCAATGGGGTGATTTTATATGAAAGTAGCTTAATTTTATATATAAACACTTTAGCTAGAATGCTCACTGGATTTTTTTTTTTAATGGAAATCTGGTAAAAGCTGACAATTTGCAAAATAAAATGTGGTTTTAGTAGAACAAATTAATGCTTATTTTTTAATGTAATTGTAAATTACGCTGAATAAAACCATCTTATATATATCATTAATTCCTAAAGCAAGTAGTACATCAGATATTGAGCCTGTTTTTTTGTTCAATATTTAAATCATTTCTGGGTCACTGAAAGTAATTAGTGTTATAATTTATTGTTTGTGTGTATGCACTTCTTTTCATAACCTCTTTGAAAATGCACTTACATTGTTTCATGTGAAATATGCAGATACGACTATCATTATCTAAATAGGGCTAAGTTTCTCTCACCTTTGAGCTTCATATTCTTAGTGAGACAAGTTAGTTATGTATATTGCATGAGCTTGAGAGGCTGTTACCCATTCCTCACACATTCTGCTCTGTACTTAAGTTGAATAAATAGCCTTTATTCTCATGAACATTTTATTAGTCAAACATCTATGAGTCCATTATTTGGTTTCTTTCTCTTGCCCTATTATACACAATATCAATAGTTTATTTCCTAATGGATTTCATGCCAACTTTCTGTCAGGGTATGCATGGAAGTTTCTAAACTATTCAACCATAAAAATGAACACCAAATCTTTTTCTCAAAATATAATTAGAAAGCTCTCCAAGACCTTCTAACTTCACTGCTAAGAAAAGCAAGATGCAGAGAGACTAAGTGGTAGATTTGCTGAAGACAAATCAGCCTTACTCTTACACAAGAACCAAAGGAATTCTACTTTGGATTTTCTTCATTCTACTGTCTAAGACATAAATATTTTACATAAAAAAGACCACATGGTTCTATTTGTTCAGGGGTCCCTAATTTACCCACTGGCCACGGTGGAGTACTGCTCTGTGGCCTGTTAGGAACCAGGCCGCACACAGAAAGTGAGTGAGTGGCAGGAGAGTGAGCATTACCACCTAAGCTCCACCTCCTGTCAGATCAGATCAGCAGTGCATTAGATTCTCATAGGAGCACAAACCCTATTGTGAACTGTGGATGCAAAGGATCTAGGTTGCTGGCTCCCTATGAGAATGGAATGCTTGATGATCTGTCACTGTCTCCCATCACTCCCAGATGGGACTGTCTAATTGCAGGAAAAGCAGCTGAGGGCTGTCACTGATTCTACATCACAGCCAGTTGTATAATTATTTCATTATCTATTATAATGTAACGATAATGGAAATAAAGTGCGCAATAGATGTAATGCACGTGAATCATGCCAAAACCGTCTTTATTTGTGATCTATGGAAAAATTGTCTTCCGCGAAACTGGTTCCTGGTGCTAAAAAGGCTGGAGACTGCTGTATTAATTGACAAAATAAACGTGAACACTTTTACCACTCTATCCTCTAGAACGTGTAAATAAACGTGCTAATGCTAATGTTGCATAAATTGTCATTAGAGGAACAAAATATTATACAAAGAAACATAAATATATAAAAGTTTTGAATAGAGCAAATATAGTACAATTGAAATTCCAGAGAAAACATTGTGTTATATTATAAAAATATTAAAAGACATTGTTACTAACAGTATATTCAAAGAGCAACATCTATGAATTCGCTTCAACAGATTTTTTAAGTGGCCTGTCATTTATTATGCAAAGATAAAATTATTTGCCCTTTTTTGGCATTCTTACGACCACCCTATACAGTATCTATCATTAATAATATTTTATAGAAGAATAAAGATGTTTTCTCTGCATCTCATAGCTTGTAAAGTGTGAAGATAAAATTTGTAGCCAGCTCTGCCTACCTCAAAGCCTTACTGTTATTTATTATTACTATTTAGATGCTTCTAGAATGGGTTTCAGAATACAGCAAACAGTTGGAGAACTGAATACAGAGAAATCAAACTTCTGAATGCATAGCACATTTAACAGCCTTTTCCATTTCATCAATATAAAATATTTAAAACGTTAGGTAGAGATAGTTAATATTTTAAAAGCATGAAAATTCACATCTAAAAATATTTTGGTGCATTATTATTTTCTATGGAAGTTTTAATGTTTTAATATGACTTGGTGTCTACATCTAAATTCATCATGATATATTCAGTAGAACTGCCTCTATAAATGGCAAACGTGATGGTCGAAGTCTGCTTGTCTTTAGTGTTAAGAGTTACGTCAGTATGTCTGAGATGTGTGTTACAGAGATAAGCCTACCCAAATGAGAACAAGTGCAGGTTATTTATTCATAGCTTGCTGTAGCAAGCTACCATCATTTGCATTTGACAGAGACACAAAAACAGAGGAGTGGGAGGGCCTTAGAGTGGACAAAGGGGGGAAGGATTCAGGTATGCCCTTGATTAGATGCTGTTAAAGCTAGAGACCTGTTAACTAGAAATGGCGCATCCTATATGATTGGTTTGGGGAGCATATTTGCCTTTTTCTGGTTGGTCATAAGTTGGAAGCAGAAGGGAATAGGTGGAATTATGGAAACTGGTAGCTGATGATTAAGTCTTGCTTGGGGTCAACTGCTACAAAGGTTTTGGTTTGACTTCTTGGCTGATTACTTCAGGCTGCAGGTCAGAATTGTTTTAATATCTGGCATTTCTTTCTCTCTCTCAGTCTCTCTTTCTCTCTGTCTCTGTCTGTCTCTCCCTCCCCTCTCCCTCTTTCTCTCTCTTTTCTCTCTGTGTGGGGGGGTGGGTTTTGTGTGTGTGTATGCGTTTTGTGTATGTTTGTCTGCTCTAACACTGCTTCAAGTATACTGTTTTGGGAAAAACCTCAATCAATTCTACACTTCCCTTTGGATATTACCCTTCTATATATGCTATATACTCTCCTCCTGGAAGGCTGATTGGATATTTTGTGTTAATTCAGACTTTTCCCTCTTGTCCCTCATGCTCTCTTTTACATTTAATCATTATTTTATCATTCTATACTTCGTTATTTGGAACTATATCTATGTTCGTTTTCTTATTTGCTAGTTCTCTCTTCGGCTGTATCAAACTTGCTGCTTAACCTGTCTGTTGACTTTTTGTGTCCATCATTGTACTTTCTGTTCATCAAGTTTCCATTTGGTAAGTTTTCTCATCTTCATCTTCACTTTTCACAATGTTATTCTTTTTTCTCTTAATTTTCATCTTTCTTTTAAAATTGATTTTAAACAAATCAATTTATAATCTATATCACCTTGTTCTAATTTCCAAATTCCCAGGTTGGTGATTTTCTTTTTTTCTTTTGGAGTTTGTTGTCTTTTCCTGATAGATTATTTCTCTTAAGAATTTGTAAACTTTTATTGCAATCTAGTCACTGGCTAAAATGAGCTCTAGTCTCTGGCAGCATTCTTTTGCTGTTTAAGATATGGATGTATTCTTTATAACCAATTTGTGAAATGTGCTTCTGCACCAAATGTTTTACTAACTGATGACTAGTTTTGTGTTTCTGTTATTCTGTCACACTAGACTTTACATTTCAACTCCCTCTTTGGTGATGGCAGAATACCACATAATTTCCTTTTTAGACGTTAAATCCCAGTTCCCCAGCTTTGAGAGATTCCTTTTTGCTATGATATCCTCCTATTTTGGTAACTATATATGTGTCGGGTGATTTAACTTTATGGTTATACATTTTTCTCCTTATTTGTAAGAGCAATTAGGTTTTCTTTATTTATAGTTTATTATACACACATTTATATGTACACAGGCACATACATACCCATGACTATCTCTGACTGTCATGCAGTCTGTGACACACAGGCTCTGTTACCACTACAGAGGTTTCCACATTATTCTCAATTTGTTTTACTTAAGGTGCTTCTTAGGTCTCTTTATGCTTTGACTTTGTGTTTCAGTTGCACCCAATTCAATTTTAAAACTCATATAAGTCTTATTTGTTAAAGGCGATTTTTTGTGCAACCTCAACTATGTCAATTTTAATTCTTTAATGCCTGATGGGATTTTGGAGAATAAATAGGAATTTTCATAGTTAATATCATTGATTACATTAATTTTGTATGTCTATTAACCTGGTTCTTCTTTTCTTTAATTTTTGTTAATTTCTGATTGTTTTCTAGGACAGATTCATCTTCATCCTGCATAAAAAAAATCAATCAAAATTAAGGCTTTGGTTCTCAGATTTTTTTGCTCTTATATGAATGACTTAGTCCAGTAGCCATAATCAAGTACTATAGACTGGGTGACTTAAACAACAACATTTATTTCTCACAGTCTGGAGTCTGGCTAGTCTAAGATTAAGGTGCTGGTAGATCTGTCTGCTGAGGGTCTTATTCCTAGTTTTAAGACAGCTGTCTTCTCATTTTATCCTCACATGAAAAAGAGCAGAGAGAAAGGGAGGAAGAAGCTCTATGGCGTGTCTTGATAAGGGCACTAATCAACTCAGGAGGATTCTAACCTCATTTTCTTACCACCCAACACAACCCCGTCCCCATCCTGAGACCATCACATTGGAAGTTAGATTTCCTAATATAAGTTTTGGAAGGATATGAACATTCAGTTCCTAGAAATGAGAGCAACTACCTTTAGAGATGTCACTTCTCTAAATCATGGTTTCTAATTTTAAGTCTCTCTTCTATTTTCAGCTATGTAATACTTTCAGCTACATAACTCCACTTCCATTTTCCATATTTGCACAGTTAAAAAGGAATACCTTAAAATCAATATCCAATAACTATCAAACTACTTTTTTTTAAAGAAATTCCTGATCTGTCAGGCATATCACAGCTTTTGAAATAACTCAGCCTATTAATCTCAAATTCTTCATTCAATAATATTCAATTAGAATATAAAAATATCAATTCCATCTCAATAATAGAATGCCAATCTGAGTTTCAATCTCCATTGCCACTTTAGTGTTTTAAGCATATTTAAAATTCATTATAGATAAAGTTGAATTAATTCTTTGCCCACAGTAATTGCCCCCCTCCTCTGTGTTGAATTACACCAAATGGTGTTATGATATTCCGGTTACCAAGCTGGAAACCTAGAAATCACCTTGAACACTTTCTCTGATTGATGTTAAAAATCCAATCTACCATTTGGGTTTTAACATTCTATTTTGGAGTTTCTCTTCACTTTATCCACCTGACTCCAACCCTATTTGTGTGATATAATCTATTATTATATTCATTGTGTATTATTGTAATGTTTATTTTGTGTATATGTTTTTCTGCGACTATGTGAGTTATTTTAAGGTAGGGGTAACAATAATTATATTTACCAATCTACCACCAGAATTTATCACATTGTCTCAAATGCCATAGATGATTAGTATTTGTTAAATTAATAAATGAATATAGTTTCACTAGTACAACATCTCTCCAGGCCCGTCTTCTTTGTCTGAGTATAGTAGGTTATGCGAGGGTCCATAATTATCCATTAACCCTTCCTGCACAATCCAGCTTGGCCATGTAACTTGTCAGGGAAATCGGACATGAGTTCTATGGGCACACTCATGAGTAGGTGAGTGTGGTAAAGTGATGCGTAGTCATGCTCATTTTTTGGTCTCTCTACTAGCTGTGTTAAAGATGGAAGCTGCTTCATTTGTTTAAAACTGTAAAACAAAATGAGACAATGATGAAAACGTAGCATGAGAGAAATAAATATCTGTGAGTCCTGAGATATAGAAGGTCACTTCTTGCCTCATAATGGTTAGCCTATGCTGACAAAGACATAGGTTAATATAGTATCTATTTATTTTACTATTGTTTTTTGCTCTAACATTATTTGGAAGATACTGTTTTGAAGAAAATTCAGTTATAGACTTTTTTTAACATTATCTTTCTCTCCATATATACATATATGTAAGAATAATGTTTTATAATTTATAAAATATGTAGACAAAGATGAAACATTATATAGGTATATAGTTACTAAAAGATAAGTATTTATGATTTTGCTTCATCTATATGCTGCTTTGCTTCTTTATTAATATGAAATAATAAGATTTAATGGCAGGTTTAATAACTACCATAATTTCATGCAATGATATTTACAAATAATATATATAATAAAGTATTCTTATTAATAACAGAGTCACAGATACTGCTAATACTACTAAGGATTTGTCCAATGTTCTTAATGGAAATAAGATGGTACTTTGCAGTATTAGGTGAAGAAAACCAAGGAAATACATTTTTCTCATACAAATTCAAAGGAAACTTGAATTTTACCCATAGATTCCATAGATACCCAGGAGAGACTTTGGACTACAAATAAAGAACTTCTGATACAATGAAGAGGAGACTATCAAAGGAAAATATAATGTAGAGCCTATAATCATCACTCTGAGACTGTTTCTAAAAGAATAAGTCAGAAGAACTAAATTTGATTTATTTCTCCTTAAAATAACATATAAATAGGACATGTTTATTGTATAAAAATTATTTTAAACTGATGCATTAAATAGACTATGGATAGACTATAAATGTTAATGAAATAATTTATTCAGAGCCTTTGACATACTGGCAAATTAAGATAAAATAGGTTTAATATTTAAAATCTTGAAAAACTACTTTGGGAATGAACATAAAATGCTAATTTTTGTAAGTGAACACATGTTCCTGAGATGGATTTAATGCTGAACTCTTGTCTATTTTACAGCAGCATATTATTTATCCACTTATGAAAGTATGAGCTCTGCCAAGGATCTTTCACTTCTAATAGGTTGAGAATATTGAATTCAGTCTGTTTTCTGCTTGTAAGCATTCAGGTACATTTGTGTCACAGTATGTGTTATGCATAAAGTAAGCTCATAAGCATTCTCTTTCACTAATGTAAACATAGTAAACAATTAAATTAGTTAAAATGCTAAACTATTAAAACAGGTACAAAATTAACTCATTTTCTCTCATGTTAATGTGGAAATACAAAGCTTACATTTTTTATACGATGAATAGTAAATGAAGTCCCTTAAACAAAATGTTTTACCCTAGTCTTCAGCTTTTGAAATATTATTTTCATTTTCTACCTCAAAAATTTCCTATTAGCTAGAGTTATTGAAAATTTATTCTTAAATAAACCACCAAATAGTCATCTGAATAAAGTGAATTAACTTGTGTGTATATGTGCACATATGCATACTAAATATATATATTGAGTGTATATATATAATGTGTGTATATATATATTCTTGTATCTATTTATATAAACAATATGAGTATATATGTGTATTAATTTAAAAAATCAATTTTGAAGTGCTGAGTGCATAAAGAAGAGACTTGAAACTGGAAAGGAATTAGAGAAAATAATGAAACTATTTGGAAATTTTCTTCATATGGTGTTCATTTTGACGTTTTGTAGTTTGAATGTTATATTTTACAAAATATAAGGCAGCATTTTCATAAGTTGCCCCAGTTTTTCTTAAACCACTTAATTAACAATACTTCTAATTAAATTCTAATGCAATAATTTTCTTCAATTATCTTCCTGGTCCTCTTTGGATGTGAAATGCATTGATATGAAATATCCTTTGATTTCCTGTGTCCTCAGTTGCTTTTCACATTGTGTTACAATCAATCTTTTTGTAACCCAGCTTCATTTACATGTGTGTATTTTGCATTCTTATGCTTCATAAAACTCAGTTTGTGCTTTGCAAGGAAATAAGGAATCGCAGTCTTTCCTCCAACTATATTTGTTTCAATAATATCAAACCTTTACCATTATTTTTGTTTCCAGTGCTATGACTCTGTGCTCTAGTCTCCTACTGGTGGTATATAAAAGTCACTTTTAGTTTCATTTTCAAATTGTATTCTAATCATTTTGAAGAGAATAAGAGGTAATTAATTTCACATATGTGGTGTCAATAACACAAAAAACTAAACTGCAAAAACAATGACTTGAATAGTTATGACCATATCTGTATATAATTAGGAAACAGAACAGTATCTTTATTATGACTGCTAACAGCAATGATAAGACTAAATAACTTCCAAAACACATCCCTATTTCAGAGATATTCAAATAGAAAACAATCTTTATTTATACATTGGTCACATATGGTTTATTGATAAAATGCAATGATTGCAAGACTTTTTTCTTCTGAAATTCTCTTGAAAATACATTCCACTGAATTTAGTATAAATATTCTATCTAGTCCTGTGATTTAATTGTCTTCAAAAACATTTATTGTGCTTTAAAAAAAAGTCCTGTGGAAGTTAAATTTACTTTGGAAAAGTAAATAGTAGGAAAGTACCACCAAATTTATTGTACTTTAAAAAAAAGTACTGTGGAAGTTAAATTTACTTTGGAAAAGTAAATAGTAGGAAAGTACCACAAAATTTATTGTGCTTTAAAAAAAAGTCCTGTGGAAGTCAAATTTACTTTAGAAAAGTAAATAGTAGGAGTACCACATAGTCTCCTCTTCATTGTATCAGGAGTTCTTTATTTGTAGTCCACAGAGTCTCCGGGTATCTATGAAATCTATGGGTAAAACTCAAGTTTCCTTTGAATTTGGAAGAGAAAAATGCATTTTCTTGGTTTTAAATATGAATTGCAAAGACATATGCTCTTACTGTACAGTACCATTCATGCTCTTAGTGCAAAGTACCGTTTTCTTTCACATAAAAACATGGGGAAAATCGTTAGTAGTATTAGTAGAAAATTTAGAGCCTACTTTTAAAAGAGAAACAAAACATCCTTCTGAGTCTGTGACAAACTAGTCTGAAGTCATTATTATTATTAATGTTTGTTTAATTAGAAACCTAATTGAAGCAAAAGTACCCCAAATGAAATATGTCTCTTCTTTGTATATACTTTTTATCCTTGATCAATGTCACTTGTTGAAAGATAAAATCTAGAAAAAGATTTTGTGCAAAAAAAAAAAAAAAGGTTAAAATTATCTCTCTGGTAATTCAGATAGCATTGAAAATATTGTGTGTCAGAAGCAACTCCAGTTGCCATAGCTTGTACTAAATTATTTACTTATTAAAGGAGGAAAGTCTGAACCAATCATCATGAAATTTGGTAAGAATGATAGCTTTTATAGTTGTCTTTTGAAAAGCCAAACCAAAAAGAAAAAAGTAGATACAGTTTAAAGTTTAAAATAGAATATATGTGATCTGTAATCTAATTAAGCAGTAATTCTTCAACTTTGCTCCTGAGGAATTTGTAAGCTGTTTACATTTTCCAAAGCCTCTAGAAACTGGATTTATAGAACTCAATAGGAGAATAATGAATCTTCAAAGGAGAGGATTTCTACAATAGTGTGATAGAGAGGACTCAAAATGCCATAGCTTAAAGAAGATAGAGTTTGTTTTTCTCATATAAAAAAGATGAAGAAATAGTCAAGGGTTTGGGTGTGATGCTTCTATTCCCCAAATATAACCCCCCATCAAAGTTCAAGGCACTGTTCCATTCCCTCCCATTTCCCAGGAAGCAGGAAGTCCAGAAGAGGAAGTAGATAGGACAAACATGAGTTTATAACGTCATAATCTGGAACAATTTCTTCTTGCTTTCAATTATCCAGATAATCATTATATTGCCACACCCAGCAGTAACGGAGATCAAAACTACGAACTCCATCTGGTGTCTATATGGTGAGCTAAAATCTAAGTGGCACTATCTGAAGCATCTTCTAATTAAAAAGTTTATTTTTATCATAGCAATAATAATAACTCTTCATTATTTATTTTAACCTGTATGTCTTCGGATTAATTATTTTATAATTTGCCTTTTAACATTTTGTTTATGTATTATTTTCATATTGAAAGTCTGTGTTTTTTATAAGGTAGTTTAGTTGAACATTGCAGGTATGTATGCATATATTTAGTCTTTGGTTATGTCTTTGGAGTTCTCTCTTAGAAAGTTCACATCGTCAATATTCTAAGAATGCTCAATTACTTCCTGTTTAGAATTTCTGTGTTTACAATTGGTAACTAAACTTGCTAAAGCAATGCATAACTAAAAAAAAAAAAGAAAAGGGAAAAATGAATTTCTGTGTTTACAAATTTTTGTATTTAAATATTTGACCCATGAGGATTTAGTTGTAAGAAAAGAGATAAGAATATAGATTTTTCTTTTTCTACTCTTAATAAAGTATCACATTTGACCTAAGTTGCTCATGCTGTTACCAACTGGCTAGACAGATAGATGACATTTCTTTCTGAGAGAAAGAATAAGACAGAAAAGAGTTTTTAAAATGCATTGTTATAATCTAAACACTTATGAACACAGATAGATCACCCTTTCCAAAATAATTTTTTATCTAGTTATTTTACATTAATTTTAGTTTTATATTATTAAAATTATTAAGTCACAATTAAAAGCACAGTTGATATTTTGTTTGGGTTTTCTTAAGTATATATTTAATAAATTTAACAGCTTAATACATTTAAGCATTCACACAGAAAAATACTGTGTTCTATTTATTAAAGCTTTCTATTTTGCAGCAGAAGCAGCATTGCAAAACAGAAGACGTAAATTATATAATTGGGATGTTTAATGTTGAAATAAAATAAATTCCAGAATGTGCTAGAACGATATGAAGGTTAATATTACTTAACATTGTTCTAATGTATGTGTTTCTGCTGACTTTAAAATGTAATCATTTTCCCAATTGTAATTCTAAGTTGACATTCTTCCAGTGGACAAGAAGCTAACTTAAAGCCACTATTAGAATTCTTGTGGAAGATAATAGATTAAATTCACCAACTCTATCTGTCTTCTATATTTCTGCAAGGGTGATTCTTAATAAAAATATCTCTAGACTGGGCCCCGTGGATCACTCCTGTAATCCCAGTACTTTGGGAGGCCGAGGAGGGCAAATCACGAGGTCAAGAGATCCAGATCATCCTGGCCAACACGGTGAAAACCCATCTCTACTAAGAATATAGAAATTAGCTGGGTGTGGTGATGCACTCCTGTAATCCCAGCTACTCAGGAGGCTGAGGCAGGAGAACCACTTGAACCCGGGAGGCAGAGGTTGCAGTGAGCTGAGATCCTGCCACTGCACTTCAGCCTTGTGGCAGAGCGAGACTCCGTCTCAAAAAAAAAAAAAAAAAAATCTAAACAATATTAGAAAATAACTACAGTACAGGCATACTTCCTTTTGTTACACTTCCCCTCTTTGCACTTCACAGATTTTTAAAAATAGAAATTGAAGGTTTGTAGCAACTGAGTTGAAAAAGTCCATAGGTGCTATATTTTTCAACAGCATGGGGTCGCTTTGTGTCTTTGAGTCTCATTTGGTAATTCTAGCAATATTTCAAAAATTTTCATTATTATTTCATCTGTTATGATATTATATGATGAGTGAACTTTGCTGTTACTATTCTAACTGTTTCAGAGCACCATTAATCTTGTCCATAAGGGACAATGAACTCAACTAGTCAGACCATACTGTGTGTGGTCTGACTACTCCAGGTCATTCCCCCTTCTCTCCTCCTCTTCTCACAGCTCCCTAGTCCCTGAGACACAAAAATATTGAAATCAGGTCAATTAGTAACTTTACAATGTCCTCTAAGCATTCAGGTGAAAGAAAGAATCACACACCTCTCACTTTAAATCAAAAACTAGAAATGACTAAGCTTACTAGGAAGGTTTGCCCATCTCAAAAGCCAAGACAGGCTGAGGGCTAAGTCTCTTGTACCAGTTAGACGAGTTGTAAATGTGAAGATAAAGTTATGGAAAGAAATTAAAAGTGCTATTCTAGTGAAACGTGAATGATAAGAAAGTGAAATAGCCTTATTGCTGAAACAGACAAAGTTGTAGTGATTTGGATGAAGATCAAACCAGCCATAGCATTTCCTTAAGCCAAAGCCTAATCCCGAGTAAGGCCTAACTCTCTTCAATGCTCTGAAGGCTGAGAGAAATAAAGGAGCTACAGAAGAAAAGATTGAAGCTGGCAGATGCTGGTTCCTGGGGTTGAAGAAAAGAAGCCATCTCCTTAACATAGAAGTACAAGCTGGAGAAGCAAGTGCTAATCTGAAAGCTGGAACGAGTTATTCAGAAGAGCAAGCTGAGATAATGATGAAGTTGATGACACTAAACAGATTTTCAATGTAGATAAAACAGCCTTCTATCGGAAAAAGATGCCAACTAGGACTTTCCCAGCTACAGAGGAGAAGTCAATGCCTGACTTCCAAGCTTTAAAAAGACCAGGCCAACTCTCTTGTTAGGGATAATGCAGTTTCTGACTTTATTTTATTTTTATTTTATTTTTTTGAATCAGAGTTTCACTCTTGTTGCCCAGGCTGGAGTGCAATGGTGCCATCTCAGCTCCCTGCAACCTGCACCTCCCCAGTTCAAGTGATTCTCTTGCCTCAGCCTCCCAAGTAGTTGGGATTACAGGCTTGTGCCACCACGCCCGGCTAATTTTGTATTTTTAGTAGAGACAGGGTTTCACCATGTTGGTCAGGCTGGTCTCTAACTTACGACCTCATGTGATCCGCCTGCCTTGGAATTCCAAAGTGCTGGGATTACAGGGGGTGAGTCAGCATGCCTGGCCCTAGTTGCTGACTTTAAGTTGAAGTTTATGTACAGTTATATCCTGAAAATCCTAGGGTTTCTTAAGAATTATGCAAAATCTACTACACCTGTACTATATAAATGGAACAATAAAGCCTAGATGACAGGGTGTTTGCTTACAATCTGATTTATGGAGCATTTTAACTCCACTGATGAGAACTACTGCTCAGAAAAAGAAATCCTTTCAAAATATTATCACTCATTGACAATGCGCCTAGTAACCCAAGAGCTCTACTGAAGATGTACATGGAGATTAATGTTGTTTACATGCCTGCTAACACAACACCTATCCTGCAGCCTGTGGATCAAAGAATAATTTTGACTTTCAAATCTCATTATTTAAGGAATACATTTTGTAAGGCTGTAGCTCTCATAGATAGTGATTCTTCTGATGAATCTGAGCAAAGCAAATTGAAAATCTTCTGGATAGGATTCACCATTCCAGATACCATTAGAAACACTCATGATTCCTGGAAGCAGGGCAAACTATCAACATTAAGAGGAATTTGGAAGAAGTTGATTCTAACACTCATGAATGACTGTTGAAGGGTGTAAGTCTTCAGTGGAGGAAATAATTACAGATGTAGTAGAAATAATAAGAGAACAAGACTCAGAAGTGGATCCTGAAGATATGACTGAATTGCTGTAATTTCATGGTAAAACGTGAACAGATGAGGAGCTGATTCTTATGGATGAGGAAAGAAAGTGGTTTCTTGAGATAGGAACTACTCCTGGTGAAGACGCTGTAAACATCGTTGAAATAACAACAAAAAATTTAGAATACCATAAAAAATTAGTTGACAAAGCAACAGCAGAGATAGAGAAGACTGACTTCAATTTTGAAAGAAGTTCTAGTCTGGGTAAAATGCGATCAAATATCATCACATGCTACAGAGAATTCTTTTGTGTAAAGAAGAGTCAGTCAATGTTACAAATTTCATCATTGCCTTATATTAAGAAATTGCCCCGGCCACCCAACCTTTGTCAACCACAACCCTTATCAGTCAGCAGCACTCAACATCAAGTCAACAGTCTCCACTAGCAAACAGGTCATGACTTGATGAAAATTCAAATGATCATTAGCATTTTTCAGCATGAAAGTATTTTTAACTCAAGGTGTATACATTGTGTTTTGACACATACCACTATTGCATACTTAATATGCTACCATATAGTGTAAATATAACTGTTATATGCACTGGGAAACCAGAAAATTTGTGTTACTGCAGTGGTCTAGAACCGAATATGTGTTATCTACAAGATATTCCTGTATGTTTAACTTCACCATTCTTAATCAGCATAGTACTAGAAGTTCCAGCTTCAGCATTTGACCCACAAAAAAGATAAAAGGCATTCCATTTAAAAAGGAAGAAATTAAACTCTTTCTATTTGCAAATATCATAATTTTTCTATCTTTAAAAAGAGACCTCCAAGTGTGAGTTCAGAAGAGAATATTTTCAAGTTGCCAAATACATGGGTTTGGACATCTAAATCCATGTATTTGTATCTGTTTTTGCATATGTCACAATAATAGATATGCTCTTCCTGTCTAAGGTTAACCTATTTACCTGGACAGTAGGCCCCACGTCCTCTGAACTGTGAAGAATAATTGACAGGATACTCCATATTTCATTATGAATATTTTCCTTTTTTGTTTATATCAGTATAAAATCATAATATGGTTGTCTTATATTAAAAATAGCCTCTTTTGTGTCCACTACCCCATAGCTATCACTTTGTTTCTGTGCTCCCTTCAGCAGTCAGACTTTTTGAAAACTTGTTTTTATTCCCTGTTTTTAATTTCCTCTTCCTATTTTCTCCAGAATTCTCTAAATTTCTACCTTTTGCCCAAAAGATGCTAAACAATCTGATTGTACCCAATACTCATACTGTTAAATCCAATAACTAACAGGCTTTGACTTACTTACCAGCAGCTTTCCTCGGTGTTGACTAACTCATTCACATTAATGTATTTTATTTGCTTCGCTTGCAGGATCTTACGGTTTCCTGATGCAATTTCTTTATCTCCAGACACAGTTTTTCTCTCTCCTTTGTTAATTCTTTCTTATCTATCCAATTATTTAATTTCGGAGTTTCTTAAAGTTAACACATTAGGTTATTTATTTTTTGCCTACGTTTTTTTAATTTACTTAATTTTATTTTTTTGGAGACAGGGATTCACTATGTTGCTAAGGCTGGTCTCAAACTCCTGAGCTCAAGGGATTCTCTGTCTGACTCCCAAGTATCTGGGATTACAGGCACAAGCCAACATGTCCACCATATTGCCTACATTTATTGAGTAATAATTTCATCCAGGCTCCTGGCATTAAATACCATCTATACCTTGGACACTACCTTTATTAATATAGGCTCTTTAAGAAAGAGATGTTGAGACCAGGATTCAATTGTAAGTGGTTTATTTATGGTGGAAAATAAACCTAAAAAATAGCATTAGACCAATAGGAAAGTTAGTGAGGAAACTAAGAAGAAAAATAAATTTGTTAATAAACTAGTTACCAGGGGAAAAATTGGGCTTCAAATCCTACTGGGGAAGCAAGATAATTGGAGAAAAGCATATGCTTAGGTTACCCCATCAGAAAGCAGGCAGAAACAGGAATATTTACCCACCCTATTCTGTCATGAATTGAGGCCTCTTTGGGAAAGAGGTTAATCTAAAATTGAGAGAATATGCAAATAATAGTAAATATAAGGTGAGATGGATGAGACATCAATAACCCCGCTGCCCTCTCCACATTCTTTCATCAAGCCAGTAATTCCTTTAAACTCCTAACCTGTATATGCAAATGCCCACTTGACCTCTCCACTAAGAGTTCTATTAGACATCTCAAAAGGAGTATGGTTATTAGGGAACTCCTGCTCTACACACATATTCTAAACTTATTCCTTCGTACGTTTCCTCATTTCACAAAAAAAGGTAATTCCAGCCTTGCAATTGCTTAGGCCAAAAAAGATTGGAGTCTTTCCTGAGTCTTCTCATTCTTTGACCCTCCACCCCATCTAAGCTACCAGCATGTCCTGTAGTTTTTTCTATATATACACATCTCCCTTACCCCCTCACTGCCCACCTTTTCCTTGGCTGCCAGCTTTTCTGAGCTACAAAATGTCAATGATTTTCTATCTGCTCTGTCTCACTCTGCTATGGCTCCACTTATAGCATCCAGACTCATTCTAATTGAAAATTAAAACCACTCATGCAGTTTCTCCGCTCTGACTTTCTAATAGCTTTTCATATCATTAAGAAACAAGAAATATCTGTGAAATGCCTACAAGCACCTTAGAATAAATGTCCCCCCGCATCACCTCTCTACACTCATCACCTACTTGCTTGCTCCAATCCAGCCAGCCTGGCCTCCTTGTTGTGCCTTGGACATGAAAGCATGATTCCTTTTGGTGGCTTTGCATTTGTTGGTCTCTCCTTACAGGATATCCACTGAGTGTCTCCCTTGCTTTCTTGATTCTTTGCTTATGGCACTCACCCTGAAAATTTTATCTTAAAAGTTGCAGAAGACTAGTGGGGACTTGTCTTTCCCTAGTCCCTACTTCCCTTTCTTGTATTTTTTTCTCATAGCATCTGTCACTGAGTGAACACTATAATGCTTTAGTTAAAGCTTCCGTTTCTTTCTCCATCCTAGAATGAACATCGAAGGCAGGAAGAATTTTCCCTGTTTTATTCATGCAGATAGCCCCCAAACCTAGACTAGATTTTAGTGCTGGTGGGTACCTAGGTAAATATTCATCGTAGGAAAGAGTTCATGAAATTAGATATTTACTTGAGGATCAACTGGGAGGCTCTTGAAAAATAAATCATTTTATTTTTATCCATCATAAAAAATGTTTTATATTCAAATGTGTTACACTGAGAAAACATATGAAAACAAAAACCATCTGCAATTTCATAATTCAAATTCACAGCATTTTTCCATTTTATTATAGTGTGTCTGGTTTCATTACACTTTCAATTGCTATTATTGTTGTTTCAGAAGCAGAGAGCATACCCACAGTGAACTCAAAACAAAGTAAAAAATGGTGTGTGATAAAAGAAAACATCTGAGAGACATTTTATTCAATATAATCATCTTCTGGTCCTTACTAGAAAACAATTATATGATGTGTTCAAGTGATAGCGGACCAGATATTGAATATATGTGCTTAAAAGAAATGTTATATTAGTATGTCTTTAAAATTTGTCTCAGAAATACATACTTTGCTTTCTCCTGTTGTCTGGATTGTGTTGAATAACTGTACCCAAATAATTTGGGAGGTTTTACAACAAAGTACAAATTATTCAGAGATTATCTCTTGGGATTAATATACTTTTAAATCCACATGCTTATAGCACCACCTAAAAAATACAACCTAGCCTTTTTATCAGAGCGTAAAAGCAGTTTACTCACTAATAAGTGTCAGTAGCCAGGTACTACTGTGTCTGTCCCATAGTAATCTTGATAAGTGTGTAAATGAATAACTGAAAAATAATCGTTAAATACTAAAGATGTCGAGTTGGGGCAGGAAGTGGCAATGCTTTGTCCATCAAAGATTTTATTTAGTTTCACAAAATCTAGTTTGGATACATTTATTTAATCAAATAACATGAATCATTTATTCCCCAGCAGAGGGTCCTGACACTCATTATAAACTTGTCAAAATAATAATTAAGTATATTTGTTCAATTAACTGTATACTGTACTTCTTAGCCTCTAATCCATATGACTTCGCTGGTTTTTGTTTGTTTTTCTTGTGGTACCAAGTAGAGTATTTAGCACCTGGGATTAGGTACCCAATTTGGCTTTATAAAATTAAATTATTAATAGGGCAAATAAGTGTGTACAGATACACGTTTTGATTAAAAGAGGAAGAGTGGTATGAATAGAAATAAATTTGGTGTGGTACTAACACAGAAATGTTCAGTTTCCATTGAGTAGCCTGGCGAAAAAGTTACTTGGTAATGAGGGAAAGAAAAATTGAGGGTAGGAGGAAGGAAGCTTAGATCATAGAGACTAAGGGACAAAAAGGACAGGAGAAAAGATACTTACAAAGAGCTTTGCTGATGTACCTATGGCTCTACTGTCAGCAATCAGCAAAAACACTTTGACGGCTCTTTACAAGACCACTTGGAGATTCCTTCAGCACTTGATGACGCATGGCATAGGTCCTCAGAAATTGTGACACTATTTTACTAGTGTGATTATAATTATTTCTGAAAGTATGTAAAGCCATTGACTATTACCAAAAATTATTTGTACCTGAATCTTGGCATAGTTCTTATACTGACTGGAAAGATCAATATACACAATGACATACATTAGTCTTGATAATAACATATTAAAAGTATTTTACTGGAAATTAAGCCCATATAACTAAAAATTTCTTGAGACGATTTTCAATGAATGTTTTATATGCCTATATTATGAAATCAATCACTATGTTCTTGAAAAACCAGTAGATTCCTTCCTAGAACATGTTTGCTTTTTTTTTTTTAATATAATCTCATTATCTTAAAAATAAAAAATGTGTCAAGGGAGGTGTGACCATGTTGAGTTTGTACATAATGTTATCCCACAGAGCAGCTAGCTGGTTAATAGAAACATTGCTAAAAGTTACAGCAGTACAGGATTTTCCCTTAGGCTATAAATAATACATTACTTTGGTGTTTAATCCAGTGCTGACAAGAAGAGAAATGACTTGGCATCCATATGGTGAATATTAACCACGTTTCTAGCTATTGTTCATTTAAATATTTAAGGCCTTATTTATAGACGGCAATAAAATGAAATAAGGAATTAATATGTTGAATCTGGAACTATAAACAAAATCATGTACAGTAAAGTCATTAAAATATTTCATTTCTACCAAGCCTGCTTTGTCTGAATTAATAGATAACGTCAACAGTATAGCTTAATTAGGGAGAGGAAGAATTTATCACTTTGCAAGTGATTGAGATCCTTATGTATATTGTTTAGGTACAACTGCATGGTATAATGTCGAAATTCCTGGTATTGAAAAATTGTGTTGGGGCCAGACACAGTGACTCATCTGTAGTCCCAGCACTTTGGGAGGCCGAAGGGGAAGAATTGCTTTAGCCCAGGAGTTTAACAGCAGCCTGGGAGACATGGTATGAATATGTCTTTACAAAATAAAAAATAACAACAACAAAAAAAATGAGCCTGGTATGGTGGTATGCACCTACTGCAGTCCCAGCCACTTGGGAGGTGGAGGCAGGTAGATCATATGAGCCTAGGAGTTGGAGGCTGTAGTGAGTCATGATGGTATCACTGCACTCCAGCCTGGGTGACACAGCAAGACCCTATCTGAAACAAAACAAAACAAAAAAAAAACGTGTGTTGGCATTCTCAATTCTGTCACACTCTATTTGGTCTTAAATGGGACTCACTTTGTAAAGCCTCAGTTTTTATTGTATGTAAAACTAGGAAATTAAATAATTTTCCTACATTGATAGTACAATTATAACAACTTGAAGAGTTATGTTTCTGAAAGAATGCATTGGTTGTAAAAGTTTTTGAATATATCACATCTTGTTTATTCACTAACCAGTTCATGAACATTTTTATTATTTCTACTTTTTTTGCTATTGTGAACAATCCTGTTATTAAGATTCTTATGCAAGTGTGAACTTATGTTTTCATTTCCCTTAGACAGATATCTAGAAGTCGAACTGTCAGGTAATATGGTAAATTTATATTCAACTTTTTAAGAAACTGCCTAAAGCATTTAAATTGTAAATATTTTTTATTGCTTGCTTATTTTCTATGTAATTCAGTTTAGAGAGCAAGATATATACCATTTTTATCTTTATATACCTTCATAATGTCTTATATAAGAAGTTTTCATTCAATATTTATTAAATGAATAAATGCAAGAATGAATGAATAAATAAATAAATGCATAATTTTGATCAACATGTTATGCATTCCAACTTCTAAGTGGAAAACTTTACTAATGCGAGCAAAGTCTATGGAAATTTTATTCTGTATAATTGAAATCACAGAGTTTCCTATAGAAACAAAATTATCCCTGTATATTCTAATATGCTTGTATTGGTTTAATTTGATCATTCTGCTATTCTTTATGCTTCATGCTTTGGGGGGCATTTTGGTGTTTTGGAGGAGGCTGAGGGATCTTTAGAGATCCTATGAGACAGATCAATGAGACAGAGTTTCATAGATATTTCCTTTCAATTCCCCCGAATAGATAAATCTATATATTGTGGTTCATTAGAAAGTGCAATTCACTTGAACTCAGATGGACTGGTATTAGATCTAGACCCATCACATACTAGCTGTGAAGTTTAGGCAAGTCATCCTTCATTAAGTTAGAATACTAATTCAGGTACCTCTTCCCTTACTCAAATTAGAGGGGTGTAAGTATTCTCTGGGTTAAGATTTATAAAGGGACTTTGCAAAATGCAAAACTACACAGAGATAAAAATAGTGATTAACATCACACATCACATAAGGTCTAGTTTTAGATGTTTGTTTTCTTATCATCCTTTAAAATGATTTTAGCTTACTTTGGTATTGCACTCTTTAGGTAATGCCCAATATGAAGCTACACATGACTCTGGCAAGTTTATTATTGGCTTACTGTAAGTAGGCAATGAATGATCAAAAACATTCTTTTTTATTTTTTATATATTTCTCATTTTATTGTTAGTAGACATGTAATGACTGTACATATTTGGGGGCTACAGAATGACATTCCAATACATGTATATACTGTGTAATGATCAAATAAGGTTAATCAGGATATCCATCCTCAAACATTTATTATTTCTTTGCATTGGGGAGCATTAAAATCCTCTCTTCTAACTTTTTGAACACACACAGTAAATTATTGTTAACTGTAATCACCCTACGGCACTATAGAACACTAGGGCTAATTTCGTTCCATCCAGCTGTATCCACTAACCAACCACTCTCTCTATCCCCCTCCTCCCTTCTACCTTCCTAGGCTGTAATCATAATTCTACTCTCTACTTCTATGAGGTCTTTTTTTTTAACGTCTCACAGTTAAGTGAGAAGTTGAGGTATTTCTCTTTTAGTGTCTGACGTTTCATTTAATATAATGTCCATCAGGTTTATATATGCTGTCATTTATGACATGAATTCATTGTTTTTATGGCTAAATAATATTCCATTGTGTATATATACCACATTTTCTATATCCATTCATCTGTTTATTACCCTTCAGCTTGATTTCTTATCTTGGCTGTTGCAAATAGTGCTGCAGTAAACATGAAAGTGTTGATATCTCTTCAATAACCTGATTTACTTTTTCTTGTATAAATGTTCGGTAATGGGATTGCTAGATTATGTACTAGTTCTGTTAATATTTTTAGATTTTTGAGAAACCTCCAAAATCAGCGCTTTGTAGTTTCCATGGTAGAGCTATTTCACCTATTAAAGGTATTCCTAGATATTTTATTTCTTTGTAGTTATTGAAAATGGGATTGCTTTTGTGAACCCAGAAAATCTAAGACAGGTCTCAGTGAATTTAGAATGTTTATTTTGCCAAGCTTGAGGACACACACCTGTGACACAGCCTCAGGAAGTCCTGATGACATGTGCCCAAGATGGTTGGGGCACAGCTTGGTTTTATACATTTTAGGAAGACATGAGACATCAGTCAATATATGGAAGAATTTAGTTGGTTTAGTCTGGAAAGGCAGGACAACTTAAAGCATAGACAGGAAGACTCAAAGCTGGGAGGGGGTTGTAAGTCACAGACAGGTGTGAGACAAACAGTGGCATTCTTCTGAGTTTCTCATTAGCCTTTCCAAAGGAAGCAATCAGATACACATTTATCTCAGTGAGCAGAGGGATAACTAAACAGAATGGGAGGCAGGCTGGCCCTAAGCAGTTCCCAGCTTGAATTTTCCCTTTAGCTTAGTAATTTTGGGGGGCCCAAGATATTTTTCTAAGTTTCTTGATTTATTTCTCAGTTTGGTATTGGTGTATAGACATCATTGGCTTTGTATGTTGATTTTGTATTCTACAAAATACTAAATTTGTTTATCAGTTCTAAGAGGTTTTTTTGGCAGAGTACTTAGGTTTTTCTATCTACAAGATCATGGTGTCTGCAAAGAAAGGCAGTTTGACTTTCTCTTTACCAATATGGGTGCCCATTAATTGTTTCTCTTGTCTACTTGTTGTGGCCAAAACTTACAATAAAATATTGAATAAAATTGGTGAAAGTGGGCATCCTTGTCTTGTTCCAGTTATTAGAGAAAAGGCTTACATCTGTTTCTTATTCAGTATGATGTTAGCTGTGAATTTTTTGCTTTGAGACATTTTTTCTTCTACGCCTCATTTTGGAATTTTCTTCTTTTTTCATTAACCATTGGTTGTTTAGGAGCATATTTTTTAATTTTTAGGTATTTGTATGGTTTTCAAAGTTCCACTTATTATTGATTTCTAGTTTTATTTTATTGTAATCTAAGAAGATACTTGACATATTTATGTATTTTTTTACATTTAAAAATTTTTATTCAGATTAGTTTTGTGGCCTGGCATATGGTCTTTCCTGGAGAATGTTCTATATGCTGAAGAGAAAAATGTGTATGCTATACTTATTGAATGAAATATTCTGTAAATATGTATTAGGTCACATTGGATCTTTAAAGTAATTGAAGTCTGATGGTTCTTCGTTAATTGTTTTTTCTACACTGATCTTTCCAGTATTGAAAATAAAGTATTGTAGTCCCCAACTGCTATGGTATTATTGTATCTCTCTTTTTACCTCTAATATTTGCTTCATATATTATATTGGTACCCCAGTATTATGTGCATATATGCTTATAATTGTTATATCCTGTTACAGATTTGATTCCGTTATTATTATGCAATGACCTCATCTCTTGGTTTTCCCAATACAGTCTATTTTGTCTGATGTAAGTATTGTTACTTCTGTATGCTTTCAAATTGCATTTGTGTAAAACTCCTTTTTTTCATTTCTTCAATTTTAGTCTGTGTCTCCACAGGTGAAGTCAGTTTTTCATAAGTAACATATAATTGCATTTTGCTTTTCTTTTTAAAAAATCATTTAGCCAGGATATTCTTTTAATTGGGAAATTTACACCATTTGTACTCCAGGTTGTTATTGATAGGTAGGGAGTTACTTCTGTTACTTGTTAATAGTGTTCTGATTATTTGATATGTTCCTCATTTTTCTTTTATTATTTATCTCTATGGTTTGGTAGGTTTTAGTAGGGATAATGTTTGATCCCTTTCTCTTTATTATTTGTGTATTTGCTCTACCAATGAGTTTTATACTTTTGTATGTTTTCATCCTGGCACATATAACCATTTTGCTTCCAGATAAGGGATACTTCTCAACATTTCTTGAAGGGTCAGCCTAGTGGTGATGACTTTCCTTGGATTTTGCTTGTTTGAGGAAAACTTTATGCTTCTTTTACTATTGAAAAATAAGTTTGCTAGTGTGATATTCTCAGATGACTTTTTTTTCAGCACATTTAATATATCACATCATTTTCTCCTGGTTTATATGGGATCTGCTGAGAAATCTTCTGGTGGCCTTACAGGGTTTCCCTTACCATGAATTGATGATTTTCTCTCTGTATTTAGAATTATTTCTTTCTCTTTGACTTTTGTCAGTTTGAATATAATGTGCCTCAAACATAATCTTTTTAGGTTGCATTTACTTTGGGAACATTGAGCTTCCTCTGTCAAGATTTTTATTTCTATCCCAGGACTTAGAAATTTTTCAGCTATTAGTTTATTATTAATAAACAGGTTTTCTATGGCCTTTCCTGCCTTTATCCTTCTGGAGCTCCTAAAATGCTAATGTTATTCCATGTCATGTAGGCATTCATCTTACATTTATTTGTCTTACAGGGTTATTTCAAAATATCTGTACTTAAATTTATAAATTATTCTTCTTGATGCAGTCTATTATTGAAGTTCTCAGTTATAATTATATTTATTTTCTTAAATTATTGTATTCCAGAATTTTTATTTGGTTCTTTTGTATGATATCTGAACCACAAACCAAAGTGGTTGAATTCTTATTCAGATCATGAAGTAATTTCTTTGTGTTTTCTATCTGTGTTCCTTGAAACTTATTTAGTTTTCTTAAGACCATTATTTGAATTCTTTATCAGAATTTTTTGAAAAGAAAGTTTTATCAATTATTTTTTCAAAAACATATTTTTGACTTCGATAAAGTTTAATCACAAATTTTACCATGAGAAGAGTGAATCATATTAAATATAATTTTCATTGAGGACAAAAAGTAACAAATAGAGGTTAGAACTAATGTCATGGCATGTCATTCATGCTGTCAAAATAGTCACTACCTGGCTTTTGTCCTGAACCAAACCTTCTAGTATTGAATAATTATTTTAGTAAATATTTATTTTAATTTCTGTTATTGTGACAAAAAGTCACTTGAGTAGTTTCTCAATTAATGTTCCATTAATCATGAGGGAATCTTCTACTAAAACCAAGAAGCTTAAAGTACATTCTTCATCTAAAAGAAAGTTGATATACTTAAAGTGTTATAGATGTACATATACTCATTATTATAAACAACATTTCTTAAAGTATCATGGGCATTTAATACTTTTAAAATTTATTTTCTAATATACAGAAACATTCATTTTTATTTATTCTACTTAAAGCAAACAATTTGATACATAAAAACCACAATCCAAATTGTTTTTAGTTCTTAGTTGTTGCTTGTAGCATTATATTCCCACATGGAGCTGGATGAATAAATAAAAATGGTATTCAGGTTTCAGGAATTATCATCAGGCTGAGAAGGTGATTCACAGCTGTAATTCCAGTGTTTTGGGAGAACAAGGCAAAAGGATTGCTTGAGGACAAGAGTTTGAGACCAGCCTGGGCAACATAGTGAGACCTCATATCTGTAAAATCTACAGGCATGTGCTTATAATCCCAGCTCCTCAGGAGCCTGCAATGGAGGATCACTTGAGCCCAGGAGTTTGCAGTCACAGTGAGCTGTGATCACTCTGCGGCTTTCTAGGTTGGGTGACAGAGTGGAATCCAAACTGTAAAATAAAAAAATAATAAAAAATTGAAAAGATTCATCATTATTTATAATTGTATCTCATTCATGATGATCTAATCAGCAAGGAACATGAATAGTATGCCATGAATCAACATCATGTTCTAAGACATATTTTCTATTCAAAAAGCAAAGATATTAGGAACAGGTTTGTTATTATTATTACCTAATTATATAGAACTTAAAAACGACAGGGCTACAACCCCTAATAGACCAATTTTTGTGGTTTGAAAATATCTCTTGAGTACTTTTTTATTTGATGCAGTCATACACTTTCCCTGTGCTAAGTATTACTTTCCTAAGTCAAAGTATTTTGTTCAACGGGAGGATTTGTCAGAACATGAAGTTAGGCAAATGTTATCATCTTCACATGGTCCATATAATCTTAGATGTGGAAACAGAAAATAGATCATATTCTTAATGATTTCTCACATGTATTATATTAGCTAAGTGTATTGGTTACCCTACAGAGCTGGAATCCTCCTATTGCAGGGCCATTCTCCTGGTGGCCTTGAACCAATACAGTTCTTCCCTTTTTCCTGCTTGTGGTCCTCAAGAATAACTCTAGAATGTGCTGGAGATGTAATATGCTGAGATATAAACAAATTGTTGATAACAGCCTAGGCCTTTTTCCTATCTCTCCTAGGCATGTAACATACTGAGTTAGGGAGAGACTTCCCAGGATAACCCAAGCTTTATTCTTCTCTAGCCTAGAAGCAGGATATTCCTCAAAGCTCAGCATGTCACATTGCCCCTGATGTATATAACCTAGGGCAGACTGCCTTTTGGGGTTCCTCAGAGTAGTGAGGAATAGGAAATATGCAGTCAAGACTCCATCTGCCCTGGGCAGCTTTCTTGAGCTGTGGGGTACAGGCTTACAATGTATTCAAAATTTTTTGGTCTATGGAAGCCTAAGTGTATGTAATAATTTTTTTCACATAAGTTGTGTACGAATGGGTAATGTTTCATTTGACTCAGAAAAATTGGTAATCAGTGGATAATGGACATAAATAGTAGCTCAGAATGCAGTCTGTATAGTATATGGACTCCTGTTTCTGGTGGTTGGCATAGTGATGATCTTTTCTAGTCTTCACAAAGTGAGAGTTCTCTCTTAGAATTAGTAACTACTAAACCTCCTCACATCTACTCCCAAATTTGATTCAGATGCTAAGACTCACATCATTTAAGGAGGTATAAAAGATTTATTGCTCCTACAATGAGGCTTTCAGGGCAGGCCTCCAAGAAGTCCAAAGACAAACTGAGAAAACAGGAAGAAAAGGCTGGCTTTAGGCTCTGTGGTTTCAAAGAAGTAGGATTAAAGTAAGGGCTCTCATGTGTGGATGGTGGTTTCTTTGGTTTGAACTTGCCATCAGCACAAAGGAGGAATCACCTGAGATTTTTATCAGCTTTCCCAGAATGGGGCTAAAAGAGAAGGTGAGTGGTGGGACTTGAAAACTGTAAGCAGTCAAACATCAATAATGGAGTCAGATGCTTTATTAAAATTAATCCTTTATGTTTAGCTGAGGACTAAAATGTATTGTTTCATTTAATTTCAATTGAACTTGTTTAATTGTTTTATTATGGTGCTCTGTTAGACATGTAGCCTAAGGCTGGTAAGACAGGTGAAAGTTCCATTGCATGCCTTATTTAAAAGCCCAGCATTGTGTATTTTGAGAATTTAAATGAGTTAATTAATACCTGTCAATAACACTTAGATCTTCATAGGGGGTATGTAATGTCTTTTTCTAAGAAAATTTTTATTTTTAATTTTTGTGGGTACATAGTAGGAATATATATTTATGGTGTATATGACATATTTTGTTACAGGCATACAATGTACAATAATCACATCATGGTAAATTGAGTATCCATCACTTCAAGCATTTATCCTTTGTTTTCAGGTATGGAATATCTTGATTAGGACTTGTGTAGTGGATTTAGTATATGTAAAACTTGTGTGACTTAGATTTATATTTTGGTTATCTGTAAGGCAAGATATTTCCAGAGGAAGAAAGCTTAGATAAGTAACTAATGTTGCTGCCATTGGAATAGACCATATAGTCAGTTCACTGGTAATGGTTTGTATCTATAAAATTTCAAATAAATCCAGTTTCTGGTCAAGACATCTAGTGCTAATATGCCTGCCTGACATTTGGGAAATTGGGATGATTTGCAAGTAGCAGCAAATATGTATGTGCTTAAGTAAATCTATAAAAAGAGAGCCCAGGCTGACCAGGGGCTGAAACAATACCCAAGCACAGCACAGTTGCTCTATGAAAGCATGGCCAGACTGCTTCTTCAAGCAGGTCCTCAATCCTAGTCCCCCTGACTGGATTAGACCTCCAATCAGGGTCTGCAGCCAACTCCTATAGGTGAATTCGGGCCAGTAACAGTTCTGTACCTCCCTAGGACAGAGCTCCCCAGATGAAGGGGCAGGATGCCATCTTTTATGTTTTGCAGCCTACACTGGTGATACCTTGAGGTACTGAAAAATCCATGATGACTGGGGTCTGGAGCAGTCCCCCAGCAAACTGCAGTAGCCCTATGGTAAAACGGCCAGAATATTCAAAGAAAAAAAATATCCAAAGGTCAGCAACAACAAAGATTGAAGACAGATAAGCCTACAAAGATGAGAAAGAATCAGCATAAGAATGCTGAAAACTCAAAAAGTCAGTGTGCCCTCTTTCCTCCAAATGACTTCATCGCTTCTCCAGCAAGGGTTTGAACCTAGTCTAAGGCAAGATGGCTGAAATGAAAGAAGTAGATTTTAGAATATGGATAAAACCAAACTTCACTGAACTAAAGGAGCATGTTGTAACACAATGCAAGGAATATATCTATTTTGACAAACTAAGCTTCATAAGAAAAGGAGAAATAAGATCCTTTTCAAACAAACAAATGATGAGGGGAACTCATTACCACCAGACCTACCTTATAGGTGCTCCTGAAGAAAGGACTATATATGAAATAGAAAGATAATTACCACTCCAAAAACACACTGAAGTACATAGACCAGTGACACTCTAAAGCAACCACATAAACAAGTCTGCAAAATAAGCTGTTAGCATCATGATGACAGTAGCAAATCCATGCATAGCAATACTGATCTTAAATGTAAATTAACTAAATGGCTCAATTAAAGACACAGAGGGGCTTCATGGATTAAGAACAAAGACCTATTGGTATGGTGTCTTCAAGAGACCCATCTCACATGCAATGATACACATAGGTTCAAAAGAACAGGATGGAGAGAACTCTACCAAGCAAACAGAAAACAGAAAAAAGCAGGGTTTGCAATCTTAGTTTCTGACAAAACAGATTTTAAACCAATAAAGATAAAAATAAAAAGGCAAAAAAAGAAACTAAATAATGGTAAAGGGTTCAATTCAACAAGCAGAGCTACTTGACCTAAATATGTATGCACCCAACACAGTAGCACCAGATTCTTAAAGCAAGTTCTTAGAGACCTTCAAAGAAACAAAGACTGCCACAAAATAATAGTGGGAGACATTAGCATCCCACTGAAAATATTAAACAGATCATTGAGAGGAAAAATTAGCAAAGATATTCAGAACCTGAACTCAGCACTGGATCAAATGGACCTGATAGATATCTATAGAACTCTCTACCCAAAGCAAGGGAATATACATTGTTCTCATTGCCACAGGGCACTTATGCTAAAATTGATAACATAATCAGAAGTAAAACACTCTTCAGCAAATGTGAAAAAACTGAAATCATAACAAATAGTCCCTCAGACCATAGCACAATCAAATTAAAACTCAAGACTAAGAAATCCACCCAAAACCATACAATTACATGGAAATTGAACAACCTGCTCCTGAATGACTTTTGAGTAAATAATAAAATTAAGGGAGAAATCAATAAGTTTTCTGAAACTAATGAGACCAAAGAGACAATGAACCAGAATTTTGGGACCCAGCTAAGGTAGTGTTAGGAGGGAAATTTATAGAACTAAATGCCCTCATCAAAAAGTTAAAAAGATCTCAAGTTAAAAACCTAGCATCACAACTAAAAAACTAGAGAACCAACAGCAACAAATCCCAAAGTTAGCAGCAGACAAGAAATAACTGAAATCAGAGCTGAACTGAAGGAGACAGAGACACAAAAAACACTCAAACTGTCAACAAATCTAGGAGCGAGTTTTTTGAAAAAAATTAATAAAAGAGACTGCTAGCTAGACTAATGAAGAAAAGTGAAAAGATTAAAATAAATGCAATCAGAAATGCTAAGGAGGATGTTACCACTGACCCTACAGAAATAAAAACAACCATCAGCAAATATTACAAACACCACTATGCATAAAAACTAGAAAATCTAGAAGACACGTATACATTCCTGAAGATATGCACTCTTCCAAGACTTAGGAAGAAATTGAATCCCTGAAAAGACCAATAATAAGTTCTGAAATTGAGGCAGCAATCAATAGCCTATCAATCACAAAAAGCCCCAACACAAGAGGAATTCATGGCTGAATTCTACCACATGTACAAAGAAGAGCTGGTACCATTCATACCAAAACTATTGTAAAAAATTTAAATGAAAAAAAAAAATTGGGGGGGAATCCACCAGAAAAAAATAAATAAAATAAAATAAAATAAAATAAAATGGAGGGCCTCCTCCCTAACTCATTCTTTGAGGCTAGCATCATCCTGATACTAAAACCTGGCAGAGATACAACACAAAAAGGAAAAGTTCAGGCCAATATTTTTGATGAACATCAATGCAAAAATTAACAAACTACTGGCAAACCAAATCCAGCCGCACATTCAAAAGCTTATTTATCGTGACTAAGTAGGATTCATTCCCAGGATGCACTATTGATTCAACATCACATAAAGAGAAGTAAAGACAAAAACCACACAATTATCTCAATAGATGTAGAAATGGCTTTTGGTAATATTCAATATCCCCTTACGTTTAAAACTGTCAATAAACTAGGTATTGAAGGAACATACCTCAAAATAATAAGAGCCATATATGAAAATCCCACAGGCAACAGCATACTAATGGACAAAAGCTGGAAACATTCCTCTTGAAAACCAGCACAAGATAAGGATGTCCTCTTTCACCACTCCTATTCAACATAGCTTGGATGTTCTGGCCAGGGCAATCAGGCAAGAGAAAGAAATAATGGGCATTCAAATAGGAAGAGACAAAATCAAACTATCCCTCTTTGCAGATGGCATGATCTTATGTCTAGAAAACTCCATTTTCTCAGCCCAAACATACTTAAACTGTGATATGGTTTGGCTGTGTCCCCATCCAAATTTCATCTTGAATTGTAGTTCCCATGATCCCCATGTGTCATGAAAGGGACTCAGAAGGAGGCAGTTACCCCCATGCTGCTCTTCTTGTGATAGTGAGTGAGTTCTCACAACATCTGATGGTTTTACAAGGGGCTTTTCCCCCTTTTGCTTGGCAGTTCCCCTTCTTGCTATCATGTGAAGAAGGACATGTTTGCTTTCCCTTCTGCCATGATGGTAAGTTTCCTGAGGCCACTGAAGCCATGTGGAACTGTGAGTCAATTAAATCTCTTTCTTTTATAAATTACCCAGTCCCTGACAGCCCTTTACAGCAGCATGAGAATGGATGAATACAAGCTGATTAGCAACTTCAGCAAATTCTCAGGATACAAAATCAATGTGTAAAACTTGCTAACATTCCTATACACCAGGAACATCCAAGCTGAAAGACAAATCATGAATAAATTCCCATTCACAATTGCCACAAAATGAATAAAACACTTAGGAATATAGCTAACTATGGAGGTGAAAGATCGCTACAAGGAGAACTACAGACCACTGCTCAAAGAAAACAGAGATGACACAAACAAATGGAAAAATATTCCATGCTCATGAATAGGAAGAATTAAATGACCAAAATACAAAAAGCAATTTATAAATTCAATGTTATTCCCATTAAACTACCATTGACATTTTTCACAGAACTAAAAAAATACTATTTTAAAATTTATATTAAACCATAAAGGAGCCTGAATAACCAAGGCAATCCTAAGCAAAAAGAACAAAGCTGGAGGCATCACACTATCTGACTTCAAACTATACTATAGGGCTACGGCAACCAAAACAGAATGGTACTTTTAAAAAAATTTTAAATAGAAAAAAAAAAAAACAGGTGTATAGATGAATGGAACAGAATAGAGAACTCAGAAATAAGACTGCACACCTAGAACTTTCTTATCTTCAATAAACCTGACAAAAAAGCAATGGGGAAAGAAATCCCTATCTAATAAATGGTGCTGGGATAACCAGCTAGATATATAAAAAAGATTGAATCTGGACCCCTTTCTTACAGCATATACCAAAATTAAATCGAGATGGATTAAAGACTTAAATGTAAAAGCCAAAACTATAAAAACCCTGGAAAACAACCTAGGTAATACTATTCAGGACATAGACACAGGCAAAGATTTCATGATGAAGACACCAAAAACAATTGCAACAAAAGCAAAAATTGACAAATGGGATCTAATTAAACTAAAGAGCTTCTGTACGCCAAAAGAAACTATCAACAGAGTAAACACAACCTATGGAATGGGAGAGCATTTTTGCAAATTATACATCTGACAAAAGTCTAATACACAGCATCTATAAGGAACTTAAACAAATTTACAAGACAACCAACTCCATAAAAATGTGGGCAAACACCATGAATAAACACTTATCAAAAGAAGATATACATGTGGCTAATAAGCATATACAACAAAAGCTCAACATCAATGGTCATTAAAGAAATGCAAATTACAACCAAATGAAATACCATTTAATAACAGTCAGAATTGCTTTATTAAAAAGTCAAAAAATAGCAGATGCTGATGAGATTGTGTAGAAAATGGAATGCTTATACATTGTTGGTGGGAGTGTAAATTAATGTAGTCATTTTGGGAGAAAATGTGATGATTCCTCAAAGACCTAAAGGGAGAAATACCATTTGGCTCAGTAATCCCTTTACTGTGTATATACCCAAAGGAATATAAATCATTCTGTTATAAAGACACATGCATGTATCTGTTCACTGCAGCAATAGTCACTATAGAAAAGACATGGAATTGACCTAAATGGCCATCAATAATAGACTGGATAAAGAAAATGTGGCACGTATACACCATGGAATACTATGCAGTTATTAAAAAAATGAGATCATGTCCCTTGCAAGGACATTGATGGAGCTGGAGGACATTATCATTAGCAAATCAACACAGGAACAGAAAACCAAACACATGTTTTCACTTACAAGTGAGAGATACATGATGAGAATATATGGACACAGAGGGGAACAACATATAGTAGAACCTTTTGGACTGTGGAGTGGGGAGAAGATAGAGGATCAGGGAAAACAATTCATGGGTACTAGGCTTAGTACCTGAGTGATGAAATAATCCATACCAAAACAACCATGACGCAAGTTTACCTATGTAACAAACTTTAACTTGTAACCCTTAACTTAAAATAAAAGTTAAATAATATTATAAAATAAACAAAAATATTTAAAATATAGTTTCCTAGGAATAATACAGGATGTAGTATTCTCCTTAATAGCTAAATAATGCAAATAGTCAATAACAAAGGTTAGAAATCTGTAAAATGTTATGTGTATAATATTTTATAATATAAATATATAATATAAAATATGAAAATAATTAAAAAATAAATTTATAAGAAGAAATATATTATCTCTAGCACTCAAAAAGTCCTAGGAGATGTAGGATTGGTTTTAATATCATAAGTGCAGGGTGAGTTGTGTCTTGATAATGTGAGGAAATAAGCTGCCTAAAAGTTGTCTAAGAGCCTTTTGAATTTCTAAATTTGTATTTTGAATAACACTTAGGCAACATGTAATATTATGCTCATTTTCCAGAAAATAAATGTTATACTTGCCTTCTTTTGATTTTCTAATTCCAAAACATATTTGCTATGATAAGCAGTAAGTCCCTTCCTGAGAGGCTCAGGAAGAGCAAATAATATGTGTTCAGCCTCTGTCACACTATGTGGAAAATCCTTTGTTAGACGGGTAAGAAGCGAATGAAACATAAATATCTACAAAATTACTATATTATGCCTTTGTTTCAAGCAGGTTAAACTTATATATAAATATTTTATTTCCCTCTTTCTCTCTTCCCATATCCAATTGCATCAGGAAACCTATTAGCACTAGCTTTAAACTGTGTTCTGATGGTTTTAAATAAACAAACAACCACTCAAAATAAAAATAAATTAATTGGTATATACATTTATTTAAAAGTTAAAAACTGACTTTGCTTAATTGCCATTCAAGGAAACACACTAAGAAATTCACTAAATGGATCTCTAAAGAGGAATAGGCAAGGATTTTATGTACAGAAAGATGAAGTTCGTAGTAGATTAATTAAGGGTTGAGAAGTTGCAATCCAGATGGTTAAGAATAATTGCCAGAGCCTGTACATAGTTGACTCAAACAAGTACTGTTCTTCACTGGTGAGGAAAGACTATTCATTTAGTTCCATTGATGATCTTGTATATGCACTTACTAAAAATTCTAGTCATTATTCAGTATCATCTGGTAAATTGTTCAAAGTCCATGGTTTGTTGACAACTTCAACAGATTAAAACAACATTCAATTTTGTTGCTATCCAGACAAACACTGCTGTATGTTGAAATTATTTCTATTAAATATATGATTGCTTCTCACTAACTACACTGCTGCTGTCTTTTGTAAAACACCATTCTTTCTCACCTAGATCAATACAATAGCCTCCTAACTGACCTGTCAGCTTTCATCCTTGTTCTTTTATAAAAATGATCATCATGAGACCTCAGTCAAATTATGCAATCTCTCTGTTTGAAGATTAAGCTTTAATTCCTCATTTGATTCAGAGTAACAGCTAAATTTCTTATAATGGCTTAGAATGGTCAAAATGGTCTAACTTATCACCCCATACATCTTCCTATTATCCTACATAACTCATTTGTCCCAAGTTACCCGGCATACCTCACTTGTGTCTGCAATACTTCTAAGGCCTTTGGACTTGCTGTTCCCATGGTGTTGCACTCATTTCCTGATACTTAATTGTTCATTTCTTCACCTCATTCAAGACCTCAATCAGGGATCATCTTTTCTGAAAGAGCCAACTTGAGGACTCAACTTCAATTTGCAAATTGACCATTTTGTATCCAATTTCCATTTTAAAAATTTGCAGAAATCAACTTCTAACATGTATATAATTTACTTATTCAGATGTCTATGCTCATTACACATTAGACATTTCCTACCTCTGTACAATGTAATTTAAACTGCACAAAAATGCAGACATGTTTTCTGTTTCTTCACAACTAAATCTCAAGCATATAATAAATGATTAATAATCGCCTAAGCAACCACTGAAAATTGAGCAAAACAGCATATATTAGGTTATAAATTTCATACCCAAATATAAATAGTATAAAATCCATTCTCCACCAATAAATCAATAAAAATGAACACCCATATCAAAACACCAACGGAAACTTCCTCATAGCAAGTTGATTGAACAAAACAAATATTACTTAAATAAATAAGAAAATAACTTGTAATATAAATTTAATATTTATATTAACTTCTTTACCCTTAGAGATACTTTTGTCTTGTTTTTATATTTAGTTTTGAAAACCGTCACTATTTATTCTATGGGGAGAAGGTTTTAGCTCTACATTGATTTTCCCCCAGATATTCTGCTATTTTTGATTTGTTTTTAACTTGAACCACATCACCTATCAAATGCTAAATCTGTTTTTTTGTCCATATATTTGTAAATATTTTGCCTATTAATTTTTAAAAGCAGTGTATTAGGGTTAAATAATGTAATTTCTACTATTTCTGTGTTTGATAAATACTAAGTTTTGTGACTTGGTAAATAGTTACTTTTTGAAATAACTTTTGTGTGAGCTTGGGATGAAATAGTGATTTTATTATAGTGAAATTGTAAAGTCAATTTGTAAAGAGAATGACATATTTTATTGTGTAATTTTATTAATTATTTCTATTCATCATCTCTTATTTGTATGCCTGAAGAAACATGCTATTTTTGTAATCAAGATGGCAATTTTAAAATGTGGTATTATAAATTAATATTCACATATTAAGCTAGATTGATAGTAATAATTATCATTATTAATTAAATATGAAAACCAAGTTGTTAAGAACAAAAGATCAAGTTTAAAATATATTCTAAGAACTAATATTTCTGATTTATGGAAATATGAATAAAGAGTATTAAACAGGCATTATAACCTGGTAGCTTTATGCTTACCACACAAGAAATATCATAATATACTCACATTTCATTTTTATTTGTACAAATTGATGTAATAAACTGAATTTAAGGTTCTTATACTTTAGATAAATATAAGAAAATGCTTTCTTTAATTACCTCATATTCCTATATTACTCCCAAGCTGTAGTAAATTAAAAAACTTAAAGCATGCAAATAATATATATATTTTATAAGAGAAAATATGAGCAAAGTCCCTGGAAATAAAGCTCAAGGGATAATTCTTCAACACTAATTGCCATTATGAATATAAAATTACACATTAAATGTTATTAATAAATATAAATGGTCTTATATACATTATCTACAACATAAACAACTAACAGTGTCTCATGTCTTCTTAAAATGAAATTATCACCATATGTTACAGTGATTTGCAATGGCACCCTTAAAAATATTGTTAGTGTAATTATATCTTACTCAAAATTAGCCCACAGCCTGATTAGGTCCATATTGCTTATATATTTCTAAAGCTA
Source organism: Ateles fusciceps (assembly GCA_036589455.1). NCBI lineage: Eukaryota > Metazoa > Chordata > Mammalia > Primates > Atelidae > Ateles > Ateles fusciceps. The sequence continues at coordinate 6,547,421 of JAZHEH010000174.1, read as the reverse complement.
GTAATGCATTATACCTTCCTCCAAGGTGTACAATGAAGTATATTTCTACCTTGCCACCTCTGTTACCTTCACTAAATAGTCATAGGGAGTAAATATTATATACCTAGTAGATGAAAATATTTATTGCTACAAAAGTCTTCATTTGCTTAACCGAATTAGATGTATCCTATCAAATCTAGGTCTGAACACTAAGGGGTCAGAATGGAAAAGATCAATTAAATGGTTATGTACCAACTAAAGTTCAATGATATTAGTATTAATGTTATTGTTATTATAAAAGCACATTTACTGAGAACTTACCAGGCATTTTGCAAAACACTTTATGTGCAATATTTCGTAACTGATTAGTGGAATTTGAATTATGTTCTGTCTGAAACTTGGCCTATGTGATCTAAAGATATTACTTGCCCTTTCTACAGGACACCAAATTGCCAAAAGAGTTCACTTTTCAAGAGAAGACTGCCATTTATAATTTGAATGGGCATTAAATGTAAGCAGAGTGAGTTAAGGAGAAAATCAATTTAAAAAGGATTACGTTTTACATGAGGTTTTATTTCAAAATCGAACTCAAGAGGCAAAAATCACCTATAATACAAATTGCCATTGAATATGTGATAAGCAAATGCCATATTAATAAAAAGTTCCTATTCAACCAGGTTTTCTTCAGTGTTCAACTAGAGTTCTGTATGTGTGTGTGTGATAGTGTGTGTGTTTGAGAAAAAGATGATTTTGTGTTGGCTAGTCATATTAAATTGGAGAAAAAAATTAATAAATTCACACCACCATACTCACCATGTTTTATGCAGCAATAAATATCCCCCAGAGCTAAAATTGGCTGAGAAAACTACTGTTTGTGCTTTATTTCACATCTACTCTCATTCAACTCTCACTACAACCTCATACAAACATTCATTACAAGGAATTACATGCATATCTTACATCGTAGAATGCTTGCTCATTTTCTCCTCCATCCGCTTCCATCATTTCAGAATGGTATTTGCATCAATTAAAAGCATGTTGAGAAATATTACCAGAGTTTAATCTGTTAACTTTTAGCTTTCAAACATATGTGATACCTCTATTACTCTATTACTCACACTCCTAAGTGTATAGAGACTTAATTCATTTAGAAGAAATCAACCTGTGATTACGGAAAGTGGAAGAATAAAGGGGAGGATACGTTCATCAGTGATAGGATTTGAAGGGAAATTACACCAAGGGACAAAGTAATTAATGTTGTCATTTTGCCAAAGTGTTTCAGTACTAGAACTCCACCAATGGGGAAGGAAGATGAATTTACTGAGTTCTCATTGGGGAATTTTTGAAAGGACAGATAGACTGGAATATCCACTTATTAGCAATAGTATCAGAAAATGTAACAGGTGGAGAAAATTAGAATAAAATCCTAGTTGGTTAGTTTCAAAATTTCTAAAAACTGCCCAGACAATCATCTATTTACTTATTAAAACATATGGAAACAAATGTTTTTTGAGACATTACACAAGAGCTGTGTCATATTCAATCAAGTTACCAAGTTCAGCCAAAATTCAGGAGGATGCAAATAATCTCCATCTGCCGTTGAAGGGATTAGGAACTGTTCTATAAAGTAGCCTTAGCATGTCTTTTTCTTCTTGTCAAGCGCAGGTGCTTCGGTTCATAGCCCCAGGTGAACACTGCATTCCAGAGATTCCAACCACCAGCCCAGGCATGCAGGTAGAACTATCCTGGGCATTTCAGGCCAACCACTACGAGGATAAATTAATGAACTAAGATATTGCAATTAAAATGGCATTTCCCTCCTTTACTAACCATTTGGAAATGGGCTGTTTAGATGAGTACTTTGTTCTGAAAAGCACCTTTACTCATTCTTTTTCACTGAAAGTGAGGCATTAAAAGGGACACTGTTATCTGAATAAGTCACCTTTCCAATATCCTCTATTTATAAAATGATAGACCAAAAATGCAGAAAGAAAGAAATACAGCAACCTGTCCATTGTACTCTGCAGAGTAAACTGATATATACTGTTTAATAAACCACTCCCTCTGACTCATACCTATGCTTATTTATCTATCTACTCACACATTTCTTTGCAAAGGAATATGCAAAACATGAATCATATTTCACAAAATTGTTACACATTATCTTATGAAAATGGATCACACTATTCAGATTTGTTAGTACTTTGCTTTATCTCCCCTAACTACTTATAAGATATTTGTAGGTTAATAAACATATTTGTAGGTTAATAAACATAATCAACCTTGTTTATTTAATGGTTGCCTAGCATTTAATTGTGTGGCTTTGATATGGTTTATGTAATCATTCCTCTTCCAAATAATACCTATGCTTTTTGCACAGATTTGTTATTGTTAAAAAAAAATGATGCAACTGTACGTGTATATATATCTCGGGCTGTATTTTAAGTAAAATAAATATATACAAGGGGAATTACTGAACATTAAGAAATATACATTTAATATTTTAAATGGTACTAGTAAATTACATTTTTAAAGTTTTGACTAATTTATTTCACCTTAGCAATGAAATATATTTCTAATCCTGCCTGTAATGTCTTCCCAAAAGTGCATTCTAACCACGTTTTAGAATTTTGCTGGTATTTCTCTTTAAAAATTTTTCTCTACATATTAATCTATATGTTTAATGTTTAATATGGTTAAGATTGATTTCAATTATGTATTGAATATGCATATTTGTATATCTTCTTTGACAAATTGCCTTCTGTTAACTTTTAGCTTGATCCTGCTATAGTGTGTAAGGCATTGTTATTAGATATTCATTTGCTTCTGCATAAAGACAAGAATTCAAGAGAGAATAGACTGATTTGGACTCAGGGAGATACTGACTGTAACTCTAAGTCAATAATCAACATCATTTATTAGGTCTCTCACTGTCTTGTGGTATACTCAACCTTCAGCCAATTATTAGCAACTGTACAACGAACAAGAATCGGGCTAGAATTTTAAGCAAGGTTCAGAGAAAACAGTATATTGTAAGGGACATTAAATCAATTGTAAGGACTTTGAATATAGTATATGAACAATTAAAATATACTAAGAAGTAATATGTCATAAATAGACGACCGATTTTAAAGGTTCTCACATGCTTAGAAATGGAGAACGATTTGGATATGTTAGTATAGAAAATACATTGGCCAAAAAGAAAATTTTGACATGTTCTAATAAATTAGGCTCATGGCCTGGGGAGTATCCTAAATGCAATGGAGGCTGACAGAATTGGGGTGAGTGTGGACGGACTTTCAGAGAAATTTATCAGAAGACTTTGATTGAATGTGGGATGTTAGAGAAATAAGAGTGATACCAGATTGTATGATTACATAAAGGTGTCATTTACAGAACAGGAAAAACATACAGCAGAGAATATGAAACAAGTTAAATGAGCTGACATTTGGCTACACTGATGTGAGGTATGTTTGCACATTACTTTCTTATTCTTTGGGAAAACTGTTAAAATATATTAATACGGAATATTTCTTATGTTTACATAATTATTGATGGATTAATTTCTAATAAGATATTAGACAATCTCATTTGATTATTTAGGTGTATTTACAAACTAGGTTAGAAGGCTAAAATTGAGTTTAAAAATGGTAAATATTTTTCATTAAACATATGATATTATCTATTTTATAAAGTTACTGTCCAGTTGACTTTCTTAGATGTTTGAAAATAGAGGACACAATAGTGAAGGCCTGAATATTTCAAGTAAATTATTATATTTATAAAATCAAATCAAAAGTTTGATGTTTTTTAATGAAGGTTTTTCTTCCTTGCATATTTTTTACGATTCAAATGACTATACTTACTTAGTTAAATTAACTCTCTTTCAACAAGGTGTTATGAATATTATCAAAGTGATTTTCTTCTATAATTTTATTACATACACAAAGCTCACATTACCATTTAGTCACTAACCAAGTATTGTAACAGAAAAGGTGATGCATAGCATGTCTTAATACCTGAAAAAATAATAGTAAGTCTTTTTAAAATATTTCAAAGACAAAGATGGAAGGAAGGATAGAAAGAAGAGAAAGAAAGAGAGGGAGAGAGCAAAGACAATTGTTCTTTGATATTTCTTTAACAAAACAGTGCTTCATTCTAACTTCTCTTGAACATAAGCTTCACATCCCAGGGCACAGTTAAATATTTCACTAAGAGGAATATAAGAAAGATCAAAAAGTTTCTTTCTGAAATTAAAATGAAATAGATCAATGGGAAGTGTTTCTTCCTGCAAATCCCTTGCTTTATAGTTCATCATTTCATTTTGCTGTAAAATTACAGTAGCCTTTGAGAATTTGATGCCATTTATGCCCAGTCTCTCATTTGCCCTTGATTTTTTAAATACTATTAATCCTGTTTTCCACGTTTCTATCCTGCTATTTTAATATTTTTGTGCTTAAATAATTTAAGATTTTCTTTGCATGGAATTACATGTGTGTAATTTTTTGCTTGTTTGCTAATATCTTTCCATTTTCTTTTCTTTTATATGTACAATAAGCTTTGGTTCACATTTATTTATATAATGAGTTCCTTTAATGTTTGTTCAAATCCCCTATGGAGGCATTAAAGAACCACTTTGCTAATAATTATTTATGTTCTTTTTGTACTGAATCATTTTTGGACCAATATTGGACTGAAGGGATTCAATGAGATCACGATGGATTTCATTCTTAATATATGGTAACATTACTGTGTTAACCTTTTAGTTCATACCTTTTAAATAGGTCATGACCTCAATACTGTAATGTGGCAAACAGAGCTACCTCAAAATGACCATGGGAATATATCTGTCTTGCCTGAACAATAAACCAGTTGACTTTAGGAACACTTCAGTTCTCCCAGGAAAAAGGTAAAGGCTGCCCACAAATTCAATTGCTCGCATGGTTGTGGCTTCTTCTCCTCGTTGTGAGGTAGGGCACCTTAATAACTTCCCCCAGCCTCCAGAGTCCACAGAAGTAGGTCAGCTGTCACCTAAATCAAGACCTAAGTTACCTCGTTAGTAAATCTGTCCACACAGACAAAGTCTCTCTTCTTTTAACTATGAAAATGAAAAGCTACAGGAGGCTGTGTTCCCTTTTCTGGAAGGGAAACCCATGCTGTTTGCCCAGCAGAGTACTTTGGCCCTAGCTTATGGCTTTCTGATTATGAGAGCCTAAGACCCAAGTCTTCTCTGTTCTGCTGATTGTCGACTTGTAATATTCTTCAATAAAGCCTTTTTTCTTTATGCATACTATATAAAATTGGTCAAGAACCTTGTTATTAGTTTATTTTCACACTGCTGATAAAAACATACCTGAGACTGGACAATTTAAAAAAGAAAGAGATTTAATTGGACTTACAGTTCCACGTGGCTGGGGAATCCTCACAATCATGTCAGGGGATGAAGGCAATTCTTACATGGTGGCAACAGCAAGAGAGAATGAGGATAACGCAGAAGTGGAAACCCCTGAGAAATCCATCAGATCTCATGAGAGTTATTCACTATCATGAGAATAGCATGGGGGAGATCAGCCCCCATGATTCAATTGCCTCCCACTGGGTCCCTCCCACAACATGTGGGAATTCTGGGAGATACAATTCAAGTTGAGATTTGGATGAGGGCACAGCCATACCATATCATTCTGCCCCTGCCCACCCCTGAAATCTCCTGTCCTCACTTTTCAAAACCAATCATGCCTTCCCAACAGTCCTCCAAACTCTTAACTCATTTCAGCATTAACTCAAAAGTCCACAGTTTAATGTCGCATCTGGGACAAGTCTCTTCTGCCCACGAGCCTGTCAAATCAGAAGGAAGTTAGTTACTTCCTAGATGCAATGGGAATACAGGCATTGGGAAGATTCAGCCACTCCAAATGAGAGAAATCCTCAAAACAAAGAAGCTATAGGCACCACACAAGTCCAAAATCCAGAAGGGCAGTCAAATCTTAAAGCTCCAAAATGATCTTTTTTGACTCCATGTCTCACATCTGGGTCACACTGATACAAGAGGTGGGTTCCCATGGTCTTGGGCAGCTCTTGACTTTGCAGGGTACAGCCTCTCTCCAGCTGCTTTCACAGGCTGGCATTGTCTGCAGCTTTTCCAGGCGCATGGTGCAAGCTGTTGGTGGATCTACCATTCTGGTGTCTGGAGGACAGTGGCCCCCTTCTCACAGCTCCACTAGGCAGTGCCCCAGTAGGGACTCTGTGTGGGGCTCCCACCCCACATTTCCTTTTCACACTGCCCTAGCAGGGGTTCTCCATGAGAGTCTTGCACCTGTAGCAAACTCTTGTCTAGGAATCTGAGTGTTTCCATATATCTTCTGAAATCTAGGCAGAGGTTCCCAAAACTCAATTATTGACTTCCGTGCATCCACAGGCTCAATACAACATGGAAGCTGCCAAGGCTTGGGGCTTTCACCCTCTGAAGCCATGGCCTGAGCTGCACCTTGGTCCCTTTTAGTAGTGGTTGGAGCAGATAGGATGCGGGACACCAAGTCCGTAGGCTGCACACAGCACTGGGACCCTGGGCCCAGCCCATAGAACCACTGTTTTCACCTGGGCCTCTGGGCCTGCATGAGAAGGGCTGCTGTGAAGACCCCTGACATGCCCTGGAGACATTTTTCCCATTGTACTGGGAATTAACATTTGTCTCCTCATTACTTATGCAAATTTATGTAGCCCACTTAAATTTCTCCTCAGAAAGTGGGTTTTTCTTTTCTATCACATTGTCAGGCTGCAAATTTTCTAAACTTTTATGCTCTGCTTCCCTTGTAAAACTGCATGCCTTTAAAAGCACCAAGTCACCTTTTGAATACTTTGCTGCTTAGAAATTTGTTCTACCAGATACCCTAAATCATCTCTCTCAAGTTCAAAGTTCCACAAATCTCTAGGGCAGGGGAAAATGCCACCAGTCTCTTTGCTAAAACATAGTAAGAATCACCTTTGTTCCAGGTACCAACAAGTTCCTCATCTCCATCTGAGACCAACTCAGCCTGGACTTTATTGTCCATATTGCTGTCAGCATTTTGGGCAAAGGCATTCAACAGGTCTCTAGGAAGTTCCAAACTTTCTCACATTTTCCTGTCTTCTTGTGAGACCTCCATATTGTTCCAGCCTCTACCTGTTACCCAACTGCAAAGCCGCTTCCACATTTTTGGGTATCTTTTCAGCAAAGCTCCACTCTACTGGAACCAATTTACTGTATTAGTCTATTTTTCACACTGCTGATTAAATACATACACAGGACTGGGCAATTTATAAAGGAAAGAGGTTTAATTGGACTTACAGTTCCACATGGCTGGGGAGGCCTCACAATTCTGGTGGAGGGCAAAAGGCCCTTCTTACATGGCAGTGGAAAGACAGAATAAGGAGGATGCAAAAGTGGAAACCCCTGATAAACCCGTCAGATCTCATGAGACTTATTCACTATCACAAGGATAGAGAGGGACAGACCAGCCCCCATGATTCAATTACCACCCACTGGGTCCCTCCTACAACACGTGGGGAATTCTGGGAGATACAAATCAAGTGGAGATTTGGGTGGGGCCACTACCAAACCATATCAAACCCGCATTGCCTATTGGTGGCAATTTCAAAGAGCCCTACCTTGTGGGATCCTTAGTCTAATTTCTATGTCATTTTTTTAAAAATTAAAATTGCATAAACCTCCAATTGATTTGTTTCTTGCTCTTTTTATTGTAATCCTCTGGCAAAATTCCAATCTTAGTTAGATCCTTACAGTTCTCTTTCACTACAACAGGGTCTAACTAGTGAAAACACGACCAGAGTAACTGGTGTCAATTCAATGATAATTTATCTTAAGTGAGTCCTTAATTGTATTTTTAAACTATTACCTTACCTTGAACCATGATAACTGTCCCTCCATACTCAGGTCCAACTAATTCCCTTTCCTTTATTTCACTGAGTTAATTGCAGCATCAGAAGAGAACTTTCACAGCTTCCCAGGGTCCCATCCATTAAATGAGTTACATCTGTGTCCATAAACTGTGTCTTTCCTCCTCTTAGTAGGGATACACAGAATGTGCCCATCTAGGGTTCACGATTCCACATATCACTTGCATCCTCTTGTATTGATTTCATTCATTCTTATGACTTTAAATGTTTTTTCCAGGCTAAATGCTCCCTTTTGTATGGTTCTGTCTGAGAACCTTGCACCGAACTTCTTAGTGTTCTCCCAAAGATATATAACCAGTATTTCAAACTCATGTCACAAACTATTCTCTTTATCTCTCCAGTCCCAAAACTCTGGTTCTCTCACATTGCAAGAAAAATGGCACTTCCATCTTTTAAGTAGTTTCAGTCAAATATCTTTCAAAAATTTCTAATTTCTTCTTCTTTCATCTGACGTTGAATCAGACAGCAAAACTCTGTTGATTCTACCTTAAAATAAGCAGAATCCAACAACTTTCACTACAAACATTCTAGTCCAGAAACCATCATTTCTATTTTTCTTTTTAATTGTTTTTATTCTTCCCTTTCTTCCTTTTCTCTTTCCTTTCCCTTTTCTCTTTTCACGTTCTCTTTTTTCCCTGGTAGTTGTAGCTTTCCAGGGGTCCCTAACCCCTTGCAGTATATCTTCCACAGAGCAGCCATAATGCTTCTTTAAAAAGTTAGTCTTATCAATTTATTTCTATCATGAAACCAATTCAGTGATTTCCTACTCCACACGATATAAGGGCTGAGAGTTTTCAATGACATGTAGAGGCCTTTGGGACCTGGCTACCACCACCTCTTCTGTCTCATCTCCCACCAGTCTCCTCTTGGCTTGCCGGACTTAGGCTGGAGATCTGCCTTTGTTGTGTCCTTTGCTTGGAATGTTCTTCATTAAATACCCACATGGACCTCTCCTCATCATTTTAAGACCTCTCTCAAATGCCACCTTCTTAATGAGGTGCTTGACCTCTCTATTGACAATTGCACCCTCCAGCCTTTCTATTTCCACATTTCTTCCTTTTAATTTCTCTGTGGTATCTATTACCATGATACAGGATAACACACAGTTCTTTTCTGTCTCTTTTTTCTCTCTGTATAGTTTACTCTGTAGTCTGTAATTATTTATCTACCTGTTCTGACTTCTTTTTTAGAACACTGCGTGGTAAGTAAGGAAGGTTCTCAATAACTTTTTTGTTTATTTTAATGTTATAATTGGTTTAACAGGATAATCAGCGTTATTTGCAATAGCTGATAAAAAAACATCAGCAAGCAGCAAAGCTATACATTTTATAATTATGGCATATTACAGTAATTTTACATAGTTTTTAAATTTTTAAAACTAGGATTACAACACATGAAAATACATTATTGGAAAATCTGTTTTATGAAAAAAAGGCCTATCAGCAATAGCATTGTACCTAAATAAAATAAAATGTTATAGCACATACAAAACTTAATTATTGATCATACTTTTAGGCAAGTAGAAACCAAGATTTCATTAAACTCTTATGAAAATATGAAAAATAAAATATATACTTGGTAACCAAGTAATATTTATATAAATATACTTAATATACATGTTTAATATGTATATGTATTTCCTGACACCAATTTTGTGAGACATTTTTGTGAGCAACGTCAAATTAAAATCCAGTCCTTAAAAAAAAACTAAACTAATTTATTAGATCACTCACTAATTCAACCGGATTTTGTTGATTGCAACCATGCTGTACTTTGCTAAAAGCAATGTTGACACAAAACTCAATAAAACATAAATACTTTCCTTGGAAATATTAAAGTTGTCAGCTATTTGAGAGACCCATATTAAGGTGGAAGTATAACCTGATATGAGTGCCCAGGAAGAAGGCTTGCAAGACAGTATTAAACTTGGTGAATTTGACACAGTCTAGGATCAAACCTTCTGCCTTGGAAACAGAATAAATGCTTTTCTCAATGCCTTAGAGTTGATTGAATATGAGAATCAGGTTTGCATTAAATATCTCACTAGAGATGACTTACGTAGTCCAGAGCTCACATTTATTTTTTGAACTATATAAGTCTGATGACTGGAAATTTGCAGTGACTTGAACACCATATCTTCCTGAAAGCAACTTATCTAATTGAAGAACAACAAAAATCCTTAACTTGCTGTCTGGATAATTCTATTAAGAACAACAACAGTAAAAACAAAGAGGTGATTGTCCATCTGTCACATTCACTATATATTGCCAAGAAATATGATGAACATGAAACCCCCAAAAAAATTCAGTTCTCTTTGATACAATGATACAAGGTTTTGATGTGAAGACAAGAATTTAACTTTGCTGAATTTTATAACAGACTGAATTTTATAACAAAAAAATTATTGCATCTAAAATGGTTGAAGAAAATCAAGATAAATATTGTGTGTTTATAATAGTCTCCTATTGATACAACACCTTTTTTTTTCAAGCAGGTACTCTCTATGTTGCCCAGGTTGGTGTCGAACTCCTGGCCTCAGCCTCCCAAGTACCTAGAATTATAGCAATAATCCATGATGCCTGACAAATAATACTTATTGATCTCACAATTTCTGTAGGTCATAAATCTAGCTATAACTTTAGTAGGTTCTCTGCTTACACAAGACTAATCGAAACCTCACAAGGCTGTGATCAAAGTAACAGCTTAGTTGTAAGTCTCCTCTGAGGCTTGCAGCCTTCTTCCAAGATCATTCTAATTATTGGCAGAATCTAGTTATTGTGTCTGTAGGACTGAGTTATTTGTTTCTGCTATTTATAGGGCAGCCAGGAACAATTCCCAGCTTCCAGAGACCACCTGCAATATTTTGCCACTTGTTCTCCATAGACAGATTATAGCATGCAAGTTTACTTCTTCAAGATCACTCAGAGAGAAACTACTAGATTTCTTTTCTTCAGACTCTTATATAACATAATCATGTGAGTTACTATGTACCATCATTTTCCATGTACCATAACCTAATCAATAATCACAATCTCATTGTATTTACATCTTTTGTCTATATTCAACAGAGGAGGATAATACAAGCATGTACTCTAGGGGGATGAGATTCTGGGAGACAATTTTAGAATGCAGACTAAGACAGTAGTCACCTGATATTGTTTCTCCAACATCATTTATGGCAAAATTAACTAATGTTCTTTTTGGAACATTAATGTCTTGAAATATGAATATTCCTGTGTCTTCCCCTTAGTTTACTGATCAAGGTGGTGTTTGTTGGGGCTCAGGATCCTGACATTTTAATAAGTTACCAACTTTAGATTGAGATGTGAAAGTTTAAAATATAATTTATTATATTTTAAAGCAGACTTTAGATAAAGAGAAGCCTAGTATGGAAGAGTCATTAGAATCTAAGAATAACTTATGGAATGGAAAGAAGTATGCTTTCATATTTGTGACATGTTTGTATCCTGCTTTTTTGTAAAATGAAAATGACAGACTTCCTGTGAAATTGTATTTATTTTTGTCAGAATTATTTATTTTCAGTAGTAGTAGCACTGTGATTACTGTTGTTAATCAAAATAAAATGACAGTCACACAACAGAAACCTGGAAAAGTATCAGTTCCGTTGTTCAGGAGCCTTATTCTAAAGCCATTCCAGAGATTCATTGATACCATTTATAAATAAGCCCCTTACTTTCTCTAAGGCAAATGCGTAGCTAACCATATGAGGACTTCAATCATAGTATAGGATTATTTACTTATTTAAGAATGCAAATTAAATATATTTTTTGGATGAAGTAAATAATCTTGGATAACTACTGATTTACATGTGTTTATCATGTAATTAAAAGTAGCATGTTGTACTGTGTTTAGTATTTACTTTTCTGTTACTGTTTTTAAAAAGTAGAAATAGGAATTTTTTGTTTCTATATACTTTCTTCCAACTACTGTATTAAATCAATCAACAAGCAGAAAAGCACAATTTAACCTCACTTTTTCTCATATTTAATGTTTCTAACTTTGATTCATTAGGTGACCAGAATCTTTATTAATAAGAGACAGTAATCAATTAAAAAATCTCCAAGACTTGTGTTAATTTCAAATGAAATTGAGTTCTATGTTCAACAGGTTGGATCAATTGCTTTAATAATTAAAGATGATATGATGCTTGCCTGGGTGCAATGGGTCATACCTGTAATTCCAGCACTTAGGGAGGCCGTGGCCAGCGGATGGCCTGAGGTGAGGCTTGGGGAACAGAATGAGACTCTGACTCATAAACAAGCAAACAAACAAACTAACTAAAACCATATAAATATTCATGCATATGTAGTTTGTATATACATATATGGTTTTTGTTTGTTTGTAATAAAATGCTTGAAAATTTAGTATATTCACTAGAGAGTCATTTTGTTTCAAATAATTTGGAAATGTTAAATATGATCTACAATCTTTTGTATATCTTTCTTATACGTTAAGGAGTATTTTGTTAAGCAGCACTGAACAGAAACAGCCTCTCCAGGCACAAGAATAACTCAGAGACAGAAGCACACAATTCTGCATATTATTATTTATTATAGTGTTTCTTTGCTCCATTCTGAGTTATACTACAGTCAATCATTTGGTTGTAGAGATGCTTCTTAGATCATCCTGTGTTTTTGCCTTAGATGTTGGTAAGTTAGCTATGGGACTATTTTGGTGCAATGTATGTATCAGGGTTTAATCAGGAAAGTAATCTGATAAAATAAAAGATTTATTGTAGGAATTAGACATTGCGTATTTTGGGAGGAACTAGGGACATAGGGTCCAGACAAGGATGGTAGAAGTTCAAAGACTAGTCCCAAATCAGCCTACAGGAATTGCTGGTATATATGGGACACATATGAAGTAGGTTAAATAACCTTATTGCCAACATCCAGGGAACAACAGACATTTGTTTCAAAGCATTTATAGAAGCAGTCATATTGAACTTATTGATATTGTTTTTGAAATAATGTCTTTCTTTTTATTCAACTTTGTAATCCATATAGATGAAGAACATACATATTATATGTTATCTGTATATGTACTAAATGTTATACATTTATTATATATAATAATTTTTTCAAATATTATACTCCTGGGTCTTAGTACAATACTAAGAACTTATACTATTTGTCAAATAAATTAAAATATAAGATATTTTAGACTTCATTTTATAAAAATGTAAAGTGGGAAATAATAAACTCTAACTTTTAACTTGCAGTGTAAGAATTAAGTACAATAAGAGGATTACATTGCAACAGTACCTAGCTCATCATAAGTACTGAAAATTTTTAAATTGCTTAAGGTCTCCTAATGATTGCTTTTAAGACAGACATTCAATCAATGTGTATTTAATAAATACCATATTATGGAATTGTGCTAAATATTGAAAAAGGAAATTTTTAAAGACATCCGAAGCACATACTGTTGATATCATGCAGAGTTGTAAAAACAGCATGGGGTTAAACTTACAGAGATGGAATTTTAAATTATTTCTCCTTGACTTACCAGGGATTTGAAATTCAGTAAATTACTTACACTGTCTAAATTTCAGTTTCCTTTTATTTTATTTTACTTTTTAAAGAGTAGCAATAATAATTATTTACAAGGATTATTGTTAGAATTACAGTAATATTGACTTGCTATTTATAAAGGTCTTTGTCAAAGGAAGGCATTCAAAAACATTATTTTTATATCCTTTGAGAGAAAGATAAATTTTCAACTAAAATAGACATTGACATTAAATATATTTCATATTTTGTAATTTTAAGAAATTAATTGATTGCAAGGGAATTCAAATGTAATGTCTATACTACCCACACAACATTTTTTAAAGTCCAAAAAAGCCTATTTCTCAAATCCTATGCCTATATAATGAAAATAGCTTAATACTCTGGAGCTAAAAGTCAGAGAACATTTTTAGTATATAGATAAATCTATTTTATCTACCAAAAATGAGTAAGTAAACTACAACAAATCATATATTACCACCTCAGGAAGTAGTTTTCATACTCAAGTTTATTTTAATAAAAAAGTTGAATACCTGAATGATCACACAAAACTTTGTGTGCAAATGATGACATTCTGCAACTCATTCAAAAAAACCTCTGGAACAAGAGTTCATGTATCATTTGAAAGTATACGTCAGTACAGTTTCATCTAAACCAAATGGCATTTTCGAAAACTTTTATATCTTTATTTAATGGTTTCTTCTAGCACTTTAAGTATTAATAGATTATCAAATTGAAAGATGTTTGTTCTGACCTTCACATAGCTCCATTTCTCTGGTGGTTTAATGTGTCTTACCAAGCACCAGAGGCACGTTAAATAATTTCTCATTTTTCTATGATTCTATGTTGTGTTTGTCACAAGACAAATGATAAATTCATTGGTGGGTACGAATTCAAATAAAAGCACACACAAAAAATATATTCTATTTTTTTCTGGCACTTCAATTTATACCCTTCAACAGAAATACATCTAGATATTTCAAGTACAAACTGTTTTTCTGAGAAAGGGTTTGTTTAGTTGTTAGATATTTGGTGGGGGAAAAATAAAAATATATATTTTATTATTTGTGTCTGTATTTTGAAAACAAAAACAAGGAATTCAAAATATCAATCTGGAAACAGAGATTTGGCAGATATGAAAGGGTATATGTGGGATTATAGAAGTATACTCTACAAAGTCATACTATTAAAACAAACCAATAGCTCATAGTCTTAGAAGCATTTTTAATTAGGGAAAACATGGAGGATGTACTACCACAAAATAAGATAAATCCAAAAGAAAGAATGGATATGTTAACAGGCTAAAAAGTCAGTCTAGCGGAGTAGTTGTGGGAGGCACAGGGACCAAACCCTAGGATTCAAGAGTTCGGATAAAAGCAGAGAGTGGTAGAGCTATGAGAAGAAAGTTTGTTTTACTTTTTTTTTTTTTTTAATTATTATACTTTAAGTTCTCGGTTATATGTGCAGACTGTGCAGGTTTGTTACATAGGTATATACATGCCATGGTGACTTGCTGCATTCATCAACCCATCATCTACATTAGGCATTTCTCCTAATGCTATCCCCTCCCCCTAAACCCCCCCATTCCCCTGCTATCCTTCCCTAGCTCCCCACACCCCTGATAGGCCTCACTATGTGATGTTCCCCTTCCTGTGTCTGTGCGTTCGCATTGTTCAACACCCACTTATGAGTGAGAACATGCAGTGTTTCGTTTTCTGTTCTTGTGTCAGTTTGCTGAGGATGATGGTTTCCAGATTCATCCATGTCCCTGCAAGGACATGAACTCATCCTTTTTATGGCTACATAGCATTCCATGGTGTATATGTGCCATATATTTTTTTTATCCAGTCTATCATTAATGGACATTTGTGTTGGTTCCAAGTCTTTGCTATTGTGAAGGGTGCCACAATAAACATACATGTGCATGTGTCTTTACAATAGAATGATTTATAATCCTTTGGGTATATACCCAGTAATGAGATTGATAAATGGTGTTGGGAAAACTGGCTAGCCATATGCAGAAAGATGAAACTGGATCCCTTCCTTACACCTT
The DNA here is from genome assembly GCA_036589455.1 of Ateles fusciceps. Taxonomy (NCBI): domain Eukaryota; kingdom Metazoa; phylum Chordata; class Mammalia; order Primates; family Atelidae; genus Ateles; species Ateles fusciceps. Next base: position 6,531,905 of record JAZHEH010000174.1, on the reverse strand, counting down.
ATACAAAAATTAACTCGAAATGGATTAAAGATTTAAACATAAGACCTAACACATAAAAACCCTAGAAGAAAACCTAGGCAATAACATTGAGAACATAGGCATAGGCAAGGACTTCATGACGAAAACACCAAAAGCAATGGCAACAAAAGCCAAAATAGACATATGGAATCACCATGTTGCCCAGGCTGGTCTCGACCTCCTGAGCTCAAGCAATCTACCCATCTCAGCCTCCCACAGTGCTAGGATTACAGGTGTGAGCCACTGTGCCTAGCCTGCATCAAGCTTTTTAATAATCTGCATAGCTTATCATCATGCCTATTTCTTACCTAAAAGTCACAAGGTTTTGTTCTAGTTCTCTTGATAGCCCACAAGAGCTAACTGAAGAGCTTCTGTACAGTAAAAGAAACTATCATTAGAGTGAACTGGCAACCAACAGAATGGGAAAACATTTTTGCAATCTACCCATCTGACAAAGGGCTGATATCCAGAATCTACAAGGAACTTAAACAAATTTACAAGAAAAAGACTAACAAACCCATCAAAAAGTAGGCGAAGGATATGAACAGACATTTCTTAAAAGAAGACATTTATGCAGCCAACAAACATATGAAAAAAAAAAAAGCTCGTCATCACTGGTCATTAGAGAAGTGCAAATCAAAGCCATGTTGAGATATCATCTCAGGCCAGTTAGAATGGCGATCATTAAAAATCAGGAGACAACAGATGCTGTAGAGGATGTGAATAAATAGGAATGCTTTTACACCATTGGTGGGTGTGTAAATTAGTTCAACCATGTGGAAGACAGTGTGGTGATTCTTCAAGGATCTAGAACTAGAAATACCACTGGACCCAGAAAGTTTGTTTTTCTGAAAGAAAAACAAATCGTGTGAAGTGAATTTTTAAGTAATCTTTGGGAACATAGTATGAAAAGTAATATAAAAATTGACATACAAATAACTAAAAAATAGGCTGGTCACAGTGGCTCACGCCTGTAATCCCAGCACATCGGGAGTCCAGGTGCGTGGATCATCTGAGGTCAGGAGTTTGATACCAACCAGGCCAACGTGGTGAAACCCTGTCTCTACTAAAAATACAAGACCAGGTGCGGTGGCTCACGCCTGTAATCCCAACACTTTGGGAGGCCGAGGTGGGTGTATCACGAGGTCAAGGGATTCAGACCATCCTGGCCAACATTGTGAAACCTGTCTCTACTAAAAACACAAAAATTAGCTGGGTGTGGTGGCACTCACCTGTAATCCTAGCTACTCAGGAGGCTGAGGCAGGAGAGTCACTTGAACCTGGGAGGCCAAGATTGCTGTGAGGCGAGATTGCACCACTGCATTGAAGTTTTGACTTCAGCAAAATAAACCATAAGAGGAAGGAAAATTAATAATAGAGTAGTACTTGGCTCAGCAGTGAACAAATGTTTACCTAATCAGAGGGAGTGTATCACAGTAAATAAGAGCACAAGTGTAAAACTAGACTCTTTGGAGTTAAATATCAGTTCTGCAACTTGAAAGTTGAGTGACTTTGGAGACATTATCTGTGCCTTGGATTTCTTATCTATACACTTATAGCATCTTTATCACTAAGCAAGCTGATACATATAACATGCTTAGAACAGTGCTGGCACATAATAAAAAGAATTTTTGTTTTTTTGTTGGTAATGATACGAATTTATATGAGTCCATTCTCACACTGCTATAATGAACTATCTGACACTGGGTAATTTATGAAGAAAAGACGTTTAATTGACTCACAGTTCCACAGGCTTAACATAAAGCATGACTGGGAAGCCTCAGGAAACTTACAATCATGGTTGAAGATGTAGGGGAAGCAAGCATGTCTTCAGATGTCAGAGTCGGAGAGAAAGAGAGTGAACTGCGAAGTGCCACACACTTTTAAGCCATCAGATATCATGAGAACTCACTCACTATCAGGAGAACAGCAAGGGGGATCTCTGACCCCATGATCCAATCACATCCCACCAGGCCACGCCCCTGACACATTGATAACAATTCTCCATTGCTGGAATTCACTCAGGGTGGTTGGCAAAATATTAAGGGAAACATGAGGGAAAGTTATAGGATTATAATCTCAAACCTTTTGGAAGGCTGAAAGGTTTTTATGAACTTATAGAACGGGGTGAAGGCAGCCAGTTCTTAGAGCATTAAGTCATAAGGTGAAGATTAGGGATAATAAAGTCTTCCTCGATTAAGTCTGTTTACCCCATATTCCTTTGTCTCTGCTGTGTTTACTCATGTAAGCATTATGCTGGATGGTCCTCTTGTGGGGAGGTTGAAGGAAGATTACCTGTTAATGATGTTTATTCTTGGCCCCAGAACCAAAAGCTTTTATCATATGTAAAACCACTCTTTTAACCATGTTAATTATCCACAAGTGTGTTGACTTAGAACCTCTGTTATTAAATCTATACTGAATAAATGCAAGGAGGAACAGGGAGAAGGTCATTGATTAGCTGCAATCATCCTCTGAGAGCAGCTGACAACCATCCCTAGCCCACTCAAATCGCTGTACGCAGTGTGTGAGTGTCTTTCATTCATCTGTTGCCAAGTCGGGGTCTACAAAACAGACCTCTGCAGAGGGTGATCAATGTCTCACTACATGAGGTTGCGGTGGGGGACACAGAAACAAATCATGTCACTATTGAATTGGCTAAATTCATGATATATGGCATAACTACATTATCCAAATTCATTTTGAGATCACTTCTGGTCCAGTTTTTACTCTTTTTCCTGTTCTATTGCCTTGTATTATCATATTCCTGATTATTTTTATTGATTACAGAATACTGTATTTTAAAAAAGGAGAAAAATTTATCTCAGGATTATACCATCTTATGCAGAGAACACTTCTCATTGATTTTGATAGGAGATAGAGACCTTAGCAATCCCTGACAACATTAATCCAATTAAGATATCGTGGATTTGGCTTCAGTCCCTATGAAGTATTTGCTATTTCCAGTTATGTTTATCCGGGAGGGTATTACTTAGAGTCCCAACTTGAAAATATGTAGTGTTTACTAGGGACCCAATTTTCAAAGATTTGTGACACACTGAAAAGCTCTACACCTGGACTCAGTTTATCAGCTACTTCCTCCTCTAATGGATAGATGTTCCCTAAAATAAACTAACTATATGACTGGGCAAATTTCTTTGTAATTCCTTTTCACAAGAGATTTTGCCTCCATTATTTATTGCTGCATTTCAAGTTAATTTCAGATGGTTTCTTCTTCTGCATGTCCTAGTTCACCAGACCTAGAATTAAGCCATTTGAGGTGGATTTTCAATCAAGTGGAAAGTATGAAACATAAACGGAATGAAAAACTTTTTTTTTCAATATTTCATTGGTTACCTAGGGCTGCAGTAAAAAATTATCACAAACGTGTTGGGTTAAAACAACAGAGAATTCGAGATAATGGGGAGACATACCAACGATTGGGAAATAATACTTGTAAAAAACATATCTGATAAAAACTATTATCCAAAATATACAAAGAACATTTAAGACTCAACAATGAGAAAAAAGCAACCCCATTTAGAAACATAAAATGATGAACAGACATTTCACCAGAGAAGATATACACATGGCAAATAAGTGTATGAAAATATATTCAACATTATATGGCATCAAATAATTACAGATTAAAACAACGAGATGTCACTTCACAGATATTAGATTGACTAAAATCCAAAATACTGATCAACACCAAATCCACCTTTTCCCATACACTTTTATGCAAATAAAGTCACTGTATTATTCTGTTCTCACACTGCTAATAAAGCCATACTCAAGACTGAGTAATTTATAAAGAAAAAAAGAGGTTTAATGAACTCACAGTTCCACATGGCTGGGGGAGGCCTCACAATCATGGCAGAAGGTGAAGGAGGAGCAAAGTCACGTCTTACATGGTGACAAGATCTCATGTCACTTATTCAGTGTCCCAAGAACAGCATGGGAAATATGAACCCCCATGATTCAATTACCTCATGCCAGGTCTCTGTCAACACATGGAGATTATGGGCGCTGCAAGTTGACATTTAGGTGGGGACACAGCCAAACCTTATCAGTCACATTCATGCTTTCTTTGGGTTAGAATATGGACTTTTTAAAAGAGTGTCACAATTCAATTCACTATAAATATGTTGAAATTTTTGAAACAGTCTTATGTACTAGAACATTTTGAGGAATCTGATGCTTTAGTGCTTAAAATCAAGATATAAAGCTCAACCAGAGTACCAATCAAGGGGTTTTCATTACATTAAAATGAAGAGGTTTTTAATAATAAAAATGGTAAAACTTAATAAATGTAGTCCTTTTCTTCTTTTCTTTGGATCCAATCAGTATTTAGTTTCCTATATACAGGAAAAACTTCTGAATATGTCAAAAGCTTAGCTGTAAGAAACCAGGGCACAGTAAATTGTATGCATATTTGTAATTTCTTTGTCATTTATTCTTCATAATTTGATCTTTAATTGCAGTTACATTTTGAGTATTTATTGTTTTGTTTTAAAATGTCAAAAGGAAAGTAACATTGTCCCATTATGAATATATATTAACCTATCAGTGCTTCCTAAATAATTGTCTCATCTATTTTATTTCTGAAACAGAGTCTCTTAAGAAAAGTCAGCTCCCCTGCTGGTTCACTCCAGGCTCCTGTTTACCAATATTTGGCACATGTTGAAAATGGAGATTAATAGGTTACAATTATGTTCTAGCTGTGTCTACGAGTAGGAGAGTAGCTTACACAAAGTCGTAATTCTCAAGCATATTCAAAAATAATTTGGCTAAATCAAATTTTAAAATATGACAATAGAAATGTACTAAAGCACATCAGTATTCTGAAGAAAAATACTGTATGGCTAATCTAAGTCAGAGAAAGTTCTGAAGAATTTATATTGCCAAACTTTATGCATTTATTTAAGAAGAACTCATAACTGTTTTGAAGCAACATTTCATTTAGAAATGCTGCATTTTTCTTCTTAAAAACCTGACATTTTGCAAACACAAAAGCATTTAAAATCATTTAAAACATTTCAAGGTTGGTAGTCGTTATTTGTTTTAGAGCAATGTTCATCTGCACTCAGAGTGACCCATTTTGTATTCCCCTTGTCTTTTTTTTCTTTCTATCACTCTACTTAATGTCCTTGGATTTCCTATCCACTTTCAAAGTGGCATGATCACATGTTCTAATTCACATGTCTTTCCTGGGTTCTACAGTCTTTTTAACCTACATTTTCACAAAATTTTTAGATACTTAGGTGAAATCGATACTTTCTTTTTTTAACCAAGTCTCATGCTGTCTTCCAGGTTAGCGTGTGCAATGGCATGATCTTGGCTCACTGAACCTCTGTCTCCTGAGTTCAAGTCATTCTTGTGTCTCAGCCTCCCAAGTAGCTGGGATTATAGGCATGCGCCACCATGCCCAGCTAATTTTTGTATTTTTAGTAGAGACAGGGTTTTACCATGTTGGCTAGGCTGGTCTCGGACTCCTGACTTCAGGTGGTCCAGCCACCTCAGCCTCCCAAAGCACTGGGATTACATGTGTGAGCCATCATGCCTGGCCAGATACCTCTTAATTCATCTCCCCCACCACCCCTGGACTCATTTTCTTCTAGCATTTGTTTTACTAAGAAGAATGTATGCTTAGCCTCCTTCCTTTCCTTCAGCCACTGAATCTGGCTTCACTGCCAAAGACACAAAGGGATCCCCTCCAGAACTGTATCTTTTGGTACAGCCTCCGCTTCTCCAGTAATCTGCCCCATAAATTCTAACAACTTTATTCCCCAAGATCTCCAAATTCTGTCACCTCAACTCACCAATACTGATATTTCATCTCTGCATTGCAAACTGTAATCTCTCCAGGGAGTGAACTGGCATTGCTAGAGTTTATCCCATTCATTTTCATTTTTCTCCACCCAGGAATTAGATCCTTGGATGTGTGTGTGTTGGGGAGCGTGGAGGTTGGAGGGCTTCTAGTTGTTTAAGGTTGGATAGTAAATCTAACCCCTTTTATTCCATCATTGTGAGAAATCTTTGCCAATGAGAATTTCTACTTAAATTTTGACATACATAAGATTACTTTTTTTAAAGAAAAGTGACAAGCATTTTAAAACATAAGTCTATGTTCCCCTATGACAACAACTTTCTTTTACTTATTTTCTTTAACTATCTAAGATCAATTCTAATGAAACAAGATTAAAAAAAAAAAATCTGTGAAAGGCACATGCTACCTATGAAGAGTTACCTAGCCAGGGATTGAAAAGTTTTACTTCCAGCCTGCACATCTAAGGATCTCTGCTCATAGATGTTTTGCTCCAGTCTTCATCAGAGGTAGGAAACATCTTACATGTAATAAGCTGTGATTCCCAAGAAGTTCAGTATGCTTTAGAGAGATAGAAATAGTGAACTTTCATCAAATTCTGGCCAGCAAGTTTTATATGCTAATTGAAGAGCTGAGTGCTACTGACATGCCTTTTTTCCAACTCACTTTCAGTTGTGTCAAACTTACTTTGAATATTTATTATATCATTGGCTATATACATTATACAGTCTTTTTCAGTACATTAGGGAACACTCCAATACTTTTCAAAATTTGGAAACTTTAAGGTACATAAAGGGTTTATTTCCTTTGAGAGAGGTAGCCATATGTTTATTTGCAGTGTGATAAATGAAAGCATAATATTAACTGTGTTTAAGAAAAACACATTTACAATAAAATATACTTTATTTGTGGGAAAGACTTTACCTCCCTTTAGCACACACACACACAAAAAAAACCAACTGTATAGTTACTTGTCTGCAAATGTAGAATTAGGATCCTTAACAAAATTGCTTTTCACAGATCACAGTATGAAGCAATGTGATAAAATTTAAGGGGTTATAAATGCACAATTACAGTTGAAACTGTCAATGCTTCATGCTGAGTTATCGATATTAAAGTAAACAGAAAATCAGCAAGAAATAGAAAATTTGAATAGACTTCTAATTAGACCATCCAAGAAAAAAGGGGACAAGCAAAAAGTTACCTGTATTAAGTATAATATAAGGAATACTATTTCACATTCAACGAACTGCAAAATCACAAGTATATATTATGAACAATTTTATGCCAATAAATTGAAAAATAGTGAAAGGAAAATACCTTGAAACTAACCACCACATTTCATTAAAGAAGAAATACATAACATGAATAACTGTATGTTGATTAAATCAAATTCATAATTAAAAATCTTTTAGTAACAACAGCTATAACCATCATTCTCAGCAAACTGACACAAGAACAGAAAACCAAATACCACATGTTCTCACTTATAAGTGGGTGTTGAACAATGAGAACACATGGACACAGGGAGGGGAACATCACACACTGCGGTCTGTTGGGGGCTGGGATGCTAGGGGGTGCGGGGATAACATTAGGAGAAATACCTAATGTAGGTGATGGGGGATTGGAGGCAGCAAACCATCATGGCATGTATATATCTATGTAGCAATCCTGCAAGATCCACACATGTACCCCAGAACTTAAAGTATAATTAAAAAAAAAAGAAATCATGTGTGTTTTGAATCTAGGTTTTCTCAAAACCGTGTTTCATCTTTTCCTTAATTTTATTTTCTTTGTTTCATTTGTATAATAACCTGGGTAGAAAAAAATACATAAAAATATTTTAGATTACTTCATACATATACATATTTACAACATATTTAAGCCATAAAATAATTATTTTATCATAAATGATTTTGTTTTCATCCTCATTCCTTAATTTAGAACATTTAAATATTTTACCTTTTGACGTATATAACAATATGTATACCTCATTTATATTTGTGCATTCATTATAATTCAATCAATATTCATTGAATGTGATGTCTAGTAAGATGGAAGCTTTTAGCACTACTCCTCTGGGGTTCACTTTTTCTCTTTCCACCGTATAGCGTAATTTGCACAGATGTAGATTACTTTTGCAAATAGAAGTTGTTAAGTGATTATAAACCCAGAAGACGTATATTTACATTTACTTTAAAGGATTTTCCTACTGTCACTTGACTAACGCTAATCCAAATAGTTTTTGCCCCTTTTCTCTGCAAACCATGCAACTGAGTATAGTAAGAATGCTACCTTTAGTAAAGTATATACATGCCAAGTCACCTCTATTCAAGAGGCTGCTAATTCAGTTTGAAGTAGATAAACCAATTTTTCAATTCAGTTTGAAATAGCTAAAAGTTTTTTTTAACTGTGTGGGAGAGACAGAAACCTACTGTTCTCAGCCATAAGGAAAGCTGCCCGGGCTCTTAAACACCTTCCTTCATGCTTCAAACAAACCTTTATTTCATTTTCAAGGTATTCTGCTGCAAAGCAACCTGGCAGATCCTTCAGTACATGTGATTGTAATATTCAATAGCTGAATAAGTTAAATTCCATTTTCTAAACAGTATAGCCTTCTACATATATCATTGTTTGTTCTTAGGTAAAGAATGTGTTTGTATGTTAAATAAACAGTACAAGATAATCAATGAGAGGAAGCTTAATAACATAAAATCTAGACCAATGATAACACTTAGAAAAAAAATCAATGAAAGGCAATGTTAAGATATATATACATATCTATAAAACCACATATATATGTCTACACACACACACAAACACACACACAGCCAGTGTTAGATAAAATAGAATTTACAAAGAAATTAAACAGATTTTGTAACTAAAATTAATTTATTATATAAAATTAAAATGTAATTAAGTACAATTTATTTCTATATTACATATATTTGATGCTTATCAAAAGATGAATTAAATTGTAAATTCACTGTGGATGTAGGATCTGGTTTTTTTTAATGATAATAATGTTATTTTTAACCATTAATTTCTCATTTTAATTTAAAAGCATTTTAATCATCAGTTTCATTTTTATACTTAAATAATCTTATTCTTTTATTTTTAGGTTTTGTGTTGTTCATTATTTAATTGTAGGAAAATTCATCACACAGGGTTTTTTTTTTATTTTGCTAACATTGAATTAATATTCTTGCCAAAATTTACAATTTGAAGGTTCATATCAGATTTATTACTAAGTTAAATACCTAACCAAAACAGCTCTCCTATATTATATGGTTTAATTAACCATTTTATTAGGTTTTCAAGTAAATAAAATGTATAAGATAGCTTTATTAGAATACTAGAATGTATATTGAATGTAATACTAAAATAGATAATTTACTGAATCTTCTGAATCACTCTGAAAAGTTGGAAAATACACAGTTAATCCATGTAATCTTTTAACAGTAATTAAATACATAGTAATTGTATCTACTTATTTATTTTGATTTGAATACTAGAATATATAAAATATTGTACTGATTAATTTATTGCTTTAAGCATCTGAAAAAACTGAATGTAGATTGATTGTCAGACAGGATCCAACCAAGGTTAATCCATTTGCTCTTTCCTACCATAATTTATCCAAACTTTCACTGTCGTGTGCAAAGAGATAGTGTTCCTACAAATACTTCAAAGACTTCTTGCCCATAGGGCTCTTCTTTACTGGCCCTCATAAGAAAGTAACTAAGTAAAACTTAGTCAAGCAGCATTAAAAAAACACAAGATAAATATTCCTAAGTACTAATAGACTCCTAAGGGAGTGTTTGCAGATCATGCCACATATGAAAGATTTGTTTAATTCAAAATAAAGTCTGGGAGAGGAAGAGATGAGTGTATGTGTATGTATCACTGTTTTATATAATATATATATTAGAAAAAACATGATATATATATTATGTCATAATATAAATAACTATATATAATATATATTATAAATGACAACTGTTATGATTAACTGTTCTAAAATTAATTTCTCTTTTTAAATAATATATGTAAAGTTAAGTTTATTGACATTTTACTTTCATCACTGAAGGAGTTATGGAAGTGATAACTCATTATAAAAATTTTAAAATCTAATCCATCCCAGGAATTTTTTAAAAAATAAGATTTATTTCAACCTTTTTAAATAAGCATGATCCTAGAATAAACAGTTTAAAAAAAACACTCTTTTGTATTTAATTTTCCTATTGAGAGCAAATGTATGCATTTTTTAGCTTGTATGTTTGTTCTAGAATAAGAAACTCATTGAGAAGATGAACTTTGTGTTTTTTCCACAAACCCCAGAAGAAAGCTTTGACAATAGCAGACACTGGACAAGGTAACTGTTGAGCGAGTAAATAAACTGCCAACTATACTAAGAGAGGAAAGACAATGAAATCACAGTTGTGCAAGAAAAAAAAAAGTTTACATGTTCATTTCCCACTTATATTTTCTTGTAGCTTTTCTGCTGTGCCCTCTTTCTCTATCGCTCAGATGGAAGGTCACATTCTTAATCTCTGTATTGATAAAATAGATTTAATATCCAGACATTGTTGAGAAAAAAATAGAATACTTCTCTTCCTTTTTTTATTATCACTTTTGCCACCTTTTCAAGCCTAAGAAACCCTAAAGACCTGGTCTTTTATATATTTGCTGTGTATGAGAGCTTCTTACGAGGCATGAAGAAAAAGGGAGAAAAACTCCCCTCTATTCCCAATAGATTTTAAGCAGAAAAAGAAGAGAAATAAAGTACACCAGATTCCACGCCTCTGTTTTGTTTGTTTTGTTTTCTCTATTTAGGTGGAAGAAAGTTCTAGGATAGGAGACATTTTGGAGCCATTTGATATGAAGGAAAGGATGGAGAATACCATGTTTATTAATATAGTCCCGTAGAATCCCCAGAAAGAGGCTGTGAGAATTTAGCAAAAACTCATGTGCCCAGTAATAAATTATTTTTTGGTTTAATACCTATATCTAACATCCATCAGCCTTGGGTAAAGTATAGCAGCATGATTGGCCTGTGTCCAAATATTGAGTTTGTTGCTCTCCTGGCTCAACTCCAGTGAGAAGGAGAAGCAAAGATTTGGATAGAGAACTGCAATGAGATGTGCCAATGCTGAGTCCGTGTTTCTAGGGAAAAATTGGGAGTGAGAATAGAGAAGACTCAGGCTTCAAGGTCTGAGGCGATGTGCCACAGTCACAGAGCAACAGTGAGAAAAATTCACTGTTCTCAGAGATCTGTACTCAGAATAAGCGAAAAGAGAAAAATCATAATCACTTGCCACATTTCTAAATGGTTAGCTGTTGTTTTTTCACCACCAGAGACCAAGATGACCAAGAACATATACTTTGCCTCTGAGGATCCTGTGTTCTCTGTGTCACACCAAGATCATATAAGCCATATTAATTTCTTACATACGTACACACCATCTTATGTAATGTAATATGAATGGAGAGGAAATTGGTTAGTCGAGCAAACACTTTTCTAAATGACTATTGATAATTGGTACTAAATTTAACGCTTTTTCTTTCTGCCACCCTGTTGATAGGAGTTGTGAGATTGGATTAATTATAAAGGATGAACTATGTGTTTTTTCTACATGTGAATATCCTTTGAATGAGTTGTTTAACCATATCTCACTAATTAGTCAAATAATCAGTGTATTATTGATTGACTATTGAGATACAAGTTTACTAATTTAATAATGTAAACTTATCCAACATGCTTCAGAAATTAATATTGTAGATACTTGGAAAACTGTATTATCAAATTATTATTGTTACCAAGTAGTGGCATATACCTATCAATGGAACCTATAAAAATAAACGAGAAAACTGTTGTTAACACAATTAGTACTAATAGTCAGGAACATAAAAGCACATTTACATCTTGTAATTGGATGACTTAATTAGAGGACCAGAGAAAGGAAACCAACTTGAGTGAACTGGGTCTAAATTCTCATTCAAAGGATGAAACTGTTAAGGTTAATGGAAGTTTAAAGTCTATGTGCTCTAACCAATTTACCATTTATTTACTGAAAATTAATGGATATTTTTCTTCTAAATTTATAATTTCAACATGAAAAGTCCTTTATTTCTGAAATACTGAATATATAAAAATTCAACCTTTAGCTTTAATCTGATGTGTAAGTAATAATTCTTACTTTTATAGTAATCCTCACATAACCATAGTACGATATTTTAGCAAATATATACATATATAATAGTTTTAAGAGTAGTAGAAACTGATTTCTAGAAAAAAATATTGAAAGAGCTAAGATTTATTTTTAACATCCTCTTTAAATTATAAGCAATATGTTTGATTTTGTATTCCTCACAAGCCTTTTGAGGTATACGAAGTAATAGTTTAATTTAGGGTACCAATCTCTCTCTCTTTTTTTTTTTTTTTTTTTTTAATTCTTGAGATGGAATCTCTCTCTGTTGCCCAGGCTGGAGTACAGTGGCATGATCTCAGATCACTGTAGCCTCCCCCTTCCCAGTTGAAGCGATCTTCCTGTCTTAGCCTCCTGAGTAGCTGGGACTACAGGCATGTGCCACCACACCCAGATGATTTTTTTGTATTTTTAGTAGAAATGGGGTTTCACCATGTTGGCCAGAATGGTCTCTATCTCTTTACCTCAGGTGATCCACCCACCTTGGCTTCCCAAAGTGCTGAGATTGCAGGTGTGAGCCACTATGCCTGGCTGCCAATCTCTTTTATTAGATTTATGCCTATGATGAAAGATAGCTGAAATGTTTAAATCTAGTGTTACTAAAATGGCAAAATATCAAATATTAGGATTCTTCTTTTTGTAGGGTTTCTTTTATAAACTATGTATTTATATTTTTTTAAAATAGTAAATTATTCCACTATAGAGTCTTCTTAATACCAGTAGCTTGGCTTTCTGATTAAGCCAATTGTAGCAATTTGGTAAGATTTAAATATAAATTATATGATTGTATTATTGTCCAGTTCACTAAATACATACGAACTCAGTTTCGGATCTTGGGAAAAAATTTTTTAAATATGATTTTGAGTAGCAAATAGTTAATTATTATTAATGTATCTTTTAATCATTTTAATTAAGTTTTATTTAACTAAAATCTAATTGACACATAGTATATTTTGGGTTAAAAAAGGAAAACTGAACTCAAATGCTTAATCAGTCCAAGTCCTAGATCAACAACTGAACTAACAGTACATAAAAACACTTGCATACTTACAAAGACAAAAGGAAGAAGAGGGTAAAGCAAATGAAAAGATTTAAATATTAGTACAAATATTTATCAGAATGAAAGAGTGAATCAGCAAGATGAAGGAAGTCACAGTATAAAATACAGGTAGGCAGGGACTATACAAGAAATTCAGGCCTCTAGAAGCCTGGAAAGGCTCAAAACTCAACAGGTCTGGTGAAAACCGAGGTTGAAGATGTTCCATAGTAACTAAATAGTCAAAACATGCAATACATTTTAAAAATATTTTACTCTGATTCTCATGTTGGTCTTGCCCTGGGATATTGTTTGAAGCTAGTTTGACATGGTCAAAATGGAAATTTCTCCTTTTTTACTGGTGGGGTTTTAAAATAGTTTGAAATGCCAGCTGTTTCCATATTAATAAAGTAATTAAACATGGCAAATTATATCGGTAGTAATTTCCACTGAACAAGACCAGTATGTCATTTATAATAAATTAACTTTCAGATTGCTTATTTCTGGAGTACAGGAAAGTTAATTGCTAGGAATCTTTCTATGTTAAACCAACTTGCAAATTACAGAAAACTTAAAATAAATACAACTTATTCCTTTAAAGAGCAACATAATTTTCTAGAAATTAGTTTTCTCATGTTAAAATCTTGAATGCCTGTAAGTTGCAAAATATACAATGGCTTAAATAAATGTAATTGTATGGCACACTACTCAGAAATGTCAAAACACATTGTCAAAATATATTTTTAATATATAATTTTCATAACTATTCAATAAGGTAATTGAATCTGATGCAAATAAAATGTTACTGAAATTTTTGTGTGAGAACTTTTCTTGATTTTTTACTTAAGCATTTTTTTTGTTTTCTTATGTTCTATCATCTAATGCTAAAAGATTTTAATAAATAAATATTTTAGCAGTCATAGCTAGTAGAAAATCATATTTTTCTTGCATAATAACATTAGCTAACCTAAATATTTAGACTAATTTTTATCATCTTTATAAAAATAATTCTCAAAAAATTCACCCAATCTCTGCATGATATATAGTGGTAAATAAAATGGATTTTTTTTTTTAGGTTTGAATATCTCTGGAAAGCACAATATTCTATTCCACAGCCAGTCTCTTTAAACTTAATTCCAATTTTATGTATATTTATTTAAAATTTATTTAGAATTTCAAACCTCTGCTATATTATTTCTGGTGAGAAATATGGTCTATTCTTCCCATAAGAAAATTGTGCCTTTTTTTTCTCATTCAGTTGTCTCAAGATACAATTGCAAGTATTTTCAAATATTGTGTGTGAACTTTTCCAAACTATCCTCCTCACTTCAAATTGTATTAATTGGGTTGTTTCCATCCATTTTAGGAGACATCAAGTAAAGAGCTATGTATCTACACCCAACATTTCAATGAATAGAAAGATGAAATTTATATCATTCACTTTTCCAGGATTTTGAAAAAAATACTACTTGAAAGGCACTCTAGTGAATACTAAAATTATCCACAGTTACATGTGAAACAATGTCATACTACTGATTGTGCATATGATTTAAATTAACTTAAAAGTTCATATTGCAGGTAAAGTTCATTCAATAAGATATTTTTTAATTTCATCCCAACCTCTGTCACTTTCTTATATTTTAAAAAGCAAAGTGACATATTCAAAGAATGGAATAAATATATTTATATTAATAAATGAATTTTATGATTTTTACAATGTGTTATTTCAATAATTTCTTCCTATTCTTGGAAAATATACAATCAATTTATGGTGGGATTGAAAATAAAATGTTTTTGAATAAAATTATTGTGAAGATAACTTCAGTTTCCAATAAGTGGAATAAGCCATTTTTGGTTAATAAAGCAAGTTCTATGAATTTCATTTTTCATATTTCTACTAAAATTTTAAGAGCACGAAAACCCAAGAGTGAATCTTAGAATAAAAATAAATTAGCAATTGTTGCAGAGAACTTGATCCCATACTGATTAGACGCAGGAGCCTAGTTTGAAAAGTCATATGCATTTGAATGAATAATGAGTAGTTACTGACAGATCTCATATTCTCTTGCCAACGTTGCAGCTGAGAAATGCTTTCAATGTGTTTCAAAACCAGTTCAACTATCTTTTGTCTTGGTGTAGGTTAAATTTTTTTTCTTTTGTTATCTTTATCCATTTCTATTTTTCCTGTTTCCCTTGTGTTTTCAGAAAATGTTAATAATCTTTTCCTAACTTACTGCATCTAGACTGTATCATTGAAGGAATTATTTTTAGCTTATATTTTAAAATCTACAGATTAAAGGTTGCAATAAAATCATTTGTTAATCAAAGTATGCAACAACACCATGAGACTTGATGAATAACAAACTTGCTTCTATTAAACTCTCGAAAATAAGTTTGTATATAAAATATAATTTATAAAATAGTAATAGCACACTTTTCATATCATCAATAAAATGCCAATAAAATATTTTCACTGGACAAATAACTTATGCTTAAATTCAAGATACCAAAAGAAAAAAATATATATATATTGTATATATTCATACCTGCATAAATTGGTTATTGCAGCAATCAGATTCCTAGCAGAAAAAGAACAGCGCAACTTAAACGATAATATAATACAGTTTTTAAAGGTATCACTTATAGAAAAATAGACAGGACCAAGTGGATTAACAAAGGGTTTTGAAATATTATTTGATAGTTAGATAGCCATTTGTTTACTTCAGGTCTGACAAAGCGATGAATGCATAAAATTACTGGAATTTGGAAGGACCTCTTGCTCTGGAACTTCTGGCTATAGTTGGAGAGACATCATTACAATGAATACAGTGGCATAGTAGGTGAATGGACACAAGGGAAATTAATACCCTGTACTCCCTGCTTCTCATTCTCCATTCTCCTCTCAGTGTCACCCATTGCCCAATCCAATTAGAAACTATAGTCAGGTATCTGGGTAATTCTTTTATAGAAGTCAATCAACTAGAGCATTGGGAATTCCTCAAAATGGTGAAGGGTAGAGTGAAGACCTGGGTAAATACAGATTATTTAACACAATATTGATTTTTAAAATTCACATGGGGAAGACTGGTTTCTTTTGAAAGATATTAAGTAAGTTTAGACATTATATCAATAACTCTCATATTATATATTTTGGAGGACTGAAAATCAGCTACCATCTCAGAAATTTTTCTTAACGTGTCCATCGTCCATCAGGAAAGTAAATCTGCAAAAATTTTTTCACATTCTCTTGGTTGCCAGTTCACTCTAATGATTGTTTCTTTTGCTGTGCAGAAGCTCTTGACGGGGGGATGGATGCGGCAAACAACCAGAGCATGTGTATAACCTATGTAACAATCCTGCACAGTCTGCAAATGTACCCCAGAACTTAAAGTATAATTTTAAAAAAGAAGAAAAGAAAGAAAGTAAATCTGCCAGAGTTAATGCTCATAAAAATTATTTTATATCAAAATATTCTGACAGAATCAGAATCTCCAAAGTTCTTCACAGCCATAAGAAGCAGGCTGAATTTGACAAGGTGAAATGTAAAAGATATAATTTCTGTTGGCTAGATTGAAAAACCTGCTAGTTCAAAGCACAGTATGATGCTCAGCAGAAGTAAAGGTAAAGCATTCTTAGGAAGTTCTGCCTGTGGTCAATCAAAAGCTTGGGAATTAACAGAAGTCATGACGGTTTGATATGGAAATCAAATCTAGAGTTAGAGGTGATGCCTTAGGATATAGTGTTGCTCTCTATTTTGGATTCGTAATGATATACTGAGTATCCACTGTCAAGATAATTTAGCTATTGGTAGTTCTACATGATGACTTCTTCCAAGTGTTAGTTGTATAAAACTAACATGATGAAATAAACTTTAAAGTAATAAATCACCTCATTCCAGAAGGATCTAGTGAAGGAATACAATAAATCACTCACTATACTACCAAAAATAAATAGGAAGATAAATACTTATAGACAACGCATTTAGGTAAAAAGTGTAAAACTAATGACTAGCACATGCTGAGAATCTACTTTCTCTCAGAAATCTCTTCAGCATTTTTGCATATTACATTGTTATTACCGCTAATCTACTAAGCGTGTACTGCATCACCAGATCACAGTTAAGGACACTGGCACAGAGGGAAAGTACCTTGATCAACGTCACAGAGCTAATGGCAAGGCCAGAATTTGAATGTGGCAATCTGGTTTCAGAGCCTTTGTTTTAGCTATTATTTTATACTTTTCCTTCATCAGAGGTATTTAAATGCTTGAGCAGATTACTAAAAATCAGATTTTTTTGGCTTATTGGAGCAGACATGCTTTCCAGAAGCTTAGAAATTGAAAGTGCTCTTGAAACATGAGTTAGATTTCCCTTGGTATCATCCTGACCCCTCTACAATTCCTCCCCCTCACAATGTTAGTGAGACTCAGTCCTCCAGCTGATCCAAAGTCAGGTCATGAACTATAAATTCGAAATCAACAATCTCAAAACTATGTTTCCAGTCCAGAGCTGCTGCACTCCTATTTAGGAGGCTCGAAACTTCACATTTTGATTCTCAAAAGTTCTGCCTCATTAATATGTCTGAAACTGAAATATTGCAAACACTCCCTTCAGAATCAGTGGGGCCTACAAATAATGGTTCCTTTTTCTTTGTGGTAGGAGAATCAAAGTATAAAGTATAGCATCGGGTGTTTTACTTTTGCTTGACACTGTGAAAATGTCTCCAATTTGTTAGCAGGCTTATTAATTTTGGGGGGCATATCTCCATTATGTGTCATGTATGTACCCAACCAATATACCCAGAGTGCATCATATTATTTGTTTATTAGGACATTTAAGCAAGATGTCATGTATCTGTGATGAAAAACAGATCTGTGATATCCTGGGGAGACAATCAATATCTCTCCTTGCTCAAAAAATAGAGAGTAATATAAACTGAAGTCACAGAGCACGGGAGTACTGTGACCTGTCTTCATGTATATGTACATGCATGCATACATACACGTATACATATGTGCATGTGTACATACATTTATACATATGTGTATGTGTGCATGCATGTATACACACATACATTGGTGATTGTAGCATGTTGTCCTATGTTCTCTGTTTATTGGTATATAGGAAGCCCATTTGTCAGATCAAGTTGCACATCAAGTACCAGAAATTGCATTAATTTGCTTCAGTAAAGATATTTTCTAGAGCAGAAATCCTCTAAAGCAAAACTGTTGCAAGGCTTCAGATCATGACTTCAGTTGAGAACCGATGGCCCTAAGATTGTCATTTTCTTCCCTTCATCTGTCCAGTGTGCTATCATACTTTCCAATGTTTTCCATGTTCCTGAGACATATGTGCTGTATAGAACTGGTCAACATTAGTCCCATAAGACTGATCTTTAAGGAAAACTTCATTTCATGTGATGTTTATTAATTGCTTGAAAAATACATCCCAATAACTGCGGGATTTCCACGTTCTCCTCTTGCCCCAGTACTAATTTGTCTCATATAATTCTGAACTGGTCACATTTCTTACTTGAATATGATTATAACTCAGTTGACTTAAACATAAATGAGATTTATTGGCAGAGAATTCAGTTTGCTCCAAACATGGAAAAGGTTGCTGAAAATCAAGCTCAGTAAGAATTAAAGAGAAATCAAGAGAGGCACAGAACTTCCGTGATCAGCCATCTCAGAGCACTGATGCTATGTGACAGGACACTCACTGCCTTGTCCACTGTAGCCACTATGTCTGGACTGCCGCCACTGCCCTGCTGGATTCCATTTCACTGGGACACTCGGTACTATCTTATTAGACTCTCCACTCTGTTGACTTGCTATCAAAAATTTCTAAATGTCATTGTGCTTTGGCTTCGTTTACTCAAGATTCTAAGTTGTTAGGGGTGGGAGAGAGGGAGGGCATGGCTGTTGAGCTCAGATAACATGTTGCCAAAAGGAAGGGATTATCCAGCCTTCTTCAGCTTCCGTAGCAGATGGCTTGGTTGGCTTCCACCTATCTTGAGATTTCCCCCAAATCAAAAGGGTAGCCAAAACAGGAAAAATGTTCCATGAACGTATTAAACAAAATAGTAAAAGTAAATGAGGTAAAAAATAGAGGAAAAAGGTAAACTAGTGATAGCCCAAATCTTTAGATCAACTAGTGTCAACATTTTAGTGTACTTTATGAATATCTTTTCATTTCAATGTGACAATTACTCAACTTTGCTCTTTTTAGTGGTAGGTTGTACCTATATTTCAAAGTTTTAAGTAAAAGTTATATTTTTATTAAATTTGGTAAATATATTTTTATTTAATACATATATATGTATTTGGTTTTATTTTCACAAACACTCAAGCTCAGAGATGATAAGGGATGACATCAAAAAACACACATACGAAAACAACCCTCTCTCTCTTAGAGAGTTGATTTCATACACGTGTCCTTTGATGTGTCCCTCATTATCTCTGAGCATTTGTGAAAAGAGATTCAAATCCCTCTTATGGATTTTGGTGTTCTAACAGATACTTTAGATCTACAGCAACCATTTAAATAAAGAGTGACTTGGTTGGTGGACAATAGTTATGATAAAATGCCCTTCCTGTGTGCTGAATCATTCTGAGTCCTTCACTTGTGCTAGCTTACTTAATCATCACATGACCACTTGAAGCAGGCACCTTTAATAGTCCACATTTTATAGATAAAAAACCTGAAGGCACAAATGCAGAGTAACTTGCTGAAAGTCACCTGGCTACGCAGAGACCGAACTGGCACAGGGAACAAGCAGTCTCCAAGATCTGATGCTAATCACTCTGTGATATGAATTGAGAAGGTGAGTGCATTTAAATGGGTCTGTTTAATCAACTGGATGGCATCGTTCTGGCTAAAATATTATGTCTGGTATGTTTATTTAGCAAAAAAAATAGTTATATAAAAACATCCAGCTAATTATTGGTGATAAATATTTCTGTGCATTTTATTAAATACAAGGCAATGAAGGATGAAAGGGGCAATTTGTATGGATCTTACAAAATGCAAGAATAATACAATCTTAATGTCAACTGTTTTTATTTTATCACATTGGATTAATGAACATGTATTTCATGTTACCTGAGAAAAAGAAAGTTAGCCTGCCATATGGTGGGTGCTACATTTGAGGAAAGGGCATGGATGTCAGTTCATAAGCCAGGATTCAGGGAGAAGAGGTGTATGTGAGTTAGGAAATGATGGCAGGAACTAGACTCCACTCCAGCACAGATAAGAATCAGTGTGACGAAACAGCAAGGTATGGAACAGAAAGATGGGTAAACAATAAGTATGGCCTGAAATTGTATAAGAAAGAGTCAAAGCACATAAAAGCTAAACCAAGATGCACACTGATGGGTGGATTACGTTCTAACAGGTTTAGATCACACTGCTCCCTGCATTCTCCATGATTTTTAGCGTGGCAGATCCTAGCTCCAAGTCACTCTCAAGCTTCTGGGCAACTAATGTAGACTGCATAGTCCTTGTAGCTCAAAAAGTGAAATGGACTGCAAGAAATATCACCAGGCCTTTGTTTATCCATTTGTAATAGCGAAACTGGAATTGGAAGATTTTTACTAAGACTATTATGAATTTATATTTATAATGATAAAGAACTTTCCCCAAAGTCTTAATTGCCCTAGTTATTGTCTGATATGGACTAAATGTTTGTGTCTCCCTAAAATCTATATGTCAAAACCTAGTCCTCAAGACTATGGTATTAGGAAGTGGTGCCTTGGTGGACCACATCATGAGCGTGGAGCCCTCATGAATGGGTTAGTGCTCCCATAAAAAAATGAAGAGACCAGAATTCACATTTTTTATCATGTGAGGAGATGGTGAGAAGGTGTTTTCTATGCACCAGGAAGTGTGTCCTCAATTTGCTGGCACCTGGATCTCGGACATTCCCACCTCCAAAACTGTAAAAAATAAATATGTATTGTTAGTAAGCGACCTAATCTATGGTGTGATGTTATAGCACCTCAAACAGACTGAGACCTTGTTACATTTTGTGTGGAGAGAAATTTCAAGCATTTTCATCAGGATGTTGACAAATAATACCTAATTGATATGATATACCAATAGATATTTTTGGACGCCACTAGACACAGTCAGTGAACATTTCACAATGACCAAGTCTTTAGATGTACACAATGTTCTCTGGTAACAAAGGGTTCCATGAAGTACTAACTCTGTGGAATACATTGCCTAGATCAATGCCTGGTATGACCCTCAGTAGCCAGATAAAATCACAGGCCCTTTATAAAAAGCTCTCTCTTAATTATGGCAAATGGGATGTTTACTTCTACTAAAACCTCTCTTAATCTCTCTTCTTATGCAACATCTCTGTGAAAGAAAAATTCAGTTTCAGGAAATAGAAAAAGACAATGTGTCTGTATTCTCAACATTTTCTATTCTATTCTAGAAAAAAAATGCAGATTTTTTTTATGAAGGAATACCATAAATCACTCACTATATTACCAAAAATAAATATGAAGATACATACTAATAGACAATGCATTTATGTAAAAAGTGTAAAGTTAATGACTAACACCTGCTGAGAATCTACTTTCTCTCAGAAATCTCTTCAGCATTTTTGCATATTACATTGTTATTACAGCTAATCTACTAAGTGTGTACTACATCACCAGATCACAGTTAAGGACACTGGCACAGAGGGAAAGTACCTTGATCAACGTCACAGAGCTAATGGCAAGGCCAGAATTTGAATGTGGCAATCTGGTTTCAGAGCCTTTGTTTTAGCTATTATTTTACAGTTTTCCTTCATCAGAGGTATTTATATGCTTGAGCAGATTACTAAAAATCAGATTTTTTGGCTTGTTGGACCAGATATGCTTTTTTATTCAGAAAGATTATTCTACTCAAAAGTTTCTCATACAGTAAAAAATAATATATTGCATTCAAATCTTTCGTTTATAAATATGTGCACACTTTTTACTTTTTTTAACATTTTACAGTAGACACGAGAAATGTAAAAGATAATTATACAAAAATGAAGAACTTGATCCATTTTAAGCTACAGGTAATTATAAAAGGAAAAACAAAAATTTTAAAGGTCAAGGGAACAGCCATCTGCTTAACAACCTGACCATCTGTGAAAGATAATTCAAGGCCAGTTCAAAACTCAGAGGGCCCTAACTGACATCCAGAAAGATGCCTTATATGTTACTCTGCACCTAAACTCAAGGTATAAGGCACAGATTGCATATTATTATCATCCATTTTCATTTATAAAGCAATTTAGATTTGCCTTGTTAATTACAAACGGTGCCCAGTTTTTCATAATTAAATTACTATGAAGAGAAATTAAAGTGAAAAACATCATATTAATATGCACATTTATTATAATTAAAAATAATGCTTAAATATATTTGATATTTTTGATAAAATTAGATATGTACAAAAGTATACATTTCACTTATATCTACTATTATCTTTTTTAATTTAAAAATATATATTAGTATAAAATATTTCTTAAATGCAGGCATAAGTAAAATTGAGTTCATCTGCCAGCCACATAATAAAAGGTAAGTCTCCTATTCATTCCCTCTCAGTACAATCCTTAAGACAAAATAAATGTATAACTTAAGAAAGCAATGAGGCCAGGTGTGGTGTCTCAAGCCTGAAATCCCAGCACTTTGGGAGGCAAAGGCGGGCAGATCACCTGAGGTCAGGAATTCAAGGTGAAAACATGGTGAAACCTTGCTTTTACCAAAAATAGAAGAATTAGCAAGGTGTGGTGGTGGGTGCCTGTAATCCCAGCTAAACAGGTGGCTGAGGCATGAGAATCACTCGAACTCTGGAGGCAGAAGTTGCAGTGAACCAAGATAGTGCCACTGCACTCCAACCTGGGTAACAGGAGACTCTGTCTCAAAAAAACAAAAAACAAAAAAAAGGGCAGTAAGTGCTCTATAGTTAAGTAGGGAAAATCTTGGATTATAAGTATCTCTTTTCTGATCTCTTCTATTGTTTTCTCAATTAAGCATAGGCACGTGTATCAGTATTTTCTTCAAAACCAGCTTTGTTATGTCTTCTTTAAGAAATCTTCCAAGACTTCAAAGTATACAGAATTTCAATTATATTTCCTAGTCATTGTCTTCAAGGTGGTTTGTTTGTTGTTGTCACTGTTGGAGTTTTTTTTAACTCTAAGATATCAGTCCCTATGAAGTTGGTTTTATTACAGAGCATACATTGTCCATTTTTGATTCCATCTTTTTGAATGTCATTTTTTTTCCAGCTCAATTTCTTTCAACTGCCCCTTGTTTCATAACTGACCTGACAAGCAACCTCTGTCATCTACCAAAGTTGCTTGTTTACGAACTCTGTTCTACTCCATTGATTAATCCTGAGTCAATATTACGGTATGAACATTACCATTGCTTCATAATAAGTCCCAGTATCATGAATGGCAAGTTGCGCCTCTAACCCTTTTGATAAATAACCTGACTATAGTTAATACTTTTTATTTTCAAGATCCATGAATTGCTTTGCTGTGAAATCTATACCTACTTCATTGATTATATTTAAATTTGGGACAATTCTCAGCTTCTCATTATTTATTCTTCCCATTCATGGCATGGGATATGTCTAGCTTAAGTTGCATCTGTTATAATACATTTCAATAAAGCTTCATTTTTTTGGAAGAAGTCTCAAAATCTGCTTTACAGCTTAACAAGTGAAATGGGATAACAAGAAAAAATGTGGCTTTGAAGCTGTAATTTTATTTTGTTTCGATTAAACATTGGTTATGCTAAATTTTTGAAACTCTTCAAATGTTCATATGACAGATGACAACTTAAATGTAGTATTTTATTTTCACTAGTTGTTTTTTTAAATCATGAGCATAAAAAGGATCATCCATTTTCTCTGACACCTAGTTCTATGCATACCAAAATATCCAGAAATATTGATTTATTATTACTCATCAATTTATCTGTATATTTATTTGATAATTCATTTATTAAGTAGTAATTTACTAAGAAAATACTATGTATTTAACATCATCATAAACATTTATGCCATAAATAATAATGGCAAGACCAGATTATAATACTGACATTTGATTTAATTTTCTTGCTCTTAAAGTATATCTGATTATACTACTTAATTTTTTTAAAGTAACTCTGTGTATAAGCTCATTTAAATGAGTAAAAGTCACATTTGATGGTAAAATATTTCACCTCTATTCCATGAAGAATATTGTGGGTGTGTGTGATTTAAACATACAAATATATAAAAGGAGAAAATGAGAAACAAAGCAGGCTTCTTAGTGAAAAGGCATTAAGAAAATAAAAATCCATTTCCTGTTGACTGTTTGGAATTAAGGAGCTTTTTTGAGATAAGGTTATTTTAAGAAAAACTAAAAATCAGAGGCATTTGGCAATCCATAGGTTATATTTATTTATTTTTGCATTAATATAAAACCTTTATGATTTTGATGAACAAATATATAAGCATATTATAAATGACAGTCTGAAGCCTCTTTAATAAAAAGCAAACACAAATATCAGCTGACAAAGTATGTTTATGACCTAGAAATGACACTGTCACCAGTGATTAAGACCTACAAGCAAGACCAGTTCGTGCCTGTAATTTGAAACTCACTTGAGCATCAGATACCTTTTATGTGTGTAGAATAGCCAGGAAAGTAATTGGTTCTGCTTATAGCAATAGCAAGTTCAGCATTTTTAGTATTTTTTCTTTCCCTAACTGATGTACATTTTCTCTCTACTCAGCTGAGGCAAATGGGGAAGAAAAAGAGGTTTGACTCAGCATTTGTGCTTAGATTCATTAGTGAACTGAAGAAGGGAAAATCCAAACCCTTTTCAGATACTCCCTACTTAAAAATTCAAATGATATGAAGAAGAAATATTCCCAAAGTATGTTGAAGTAAACAGGAAGAAAAATTACTTTTTATTAAGGTAAATTCTTCCCATCATTAATATAGTGGCTTATAAGGAGATAGTCTATTTCTCTTAGAATTTAAGCAGCATTTGGGGAAATCTTAATCACCTACGGAGCATTTTAGAAAATACTATTCCAAGGACATGCCCCCAGAGATGATGTTTTAATTGATCTGTTAAGAAGTCTTAGAAATAGCATTTTATTTCTAAAAGCTGCCAGTGCATTTCTCATGTATGCTGAGGATGAGAACCACTGTTCTAATATATTCCCCACTGCTCTCACTTCACTTCGGAAGTCATTAATTTCTTTAGAGCACTAGGGTATTCGAGTCAGCTATAGATTATCTAAATCCACATGCCTAATCTCTGGTGATGAATAAGTAAAAGAGTATTTGTCTTTGGATTTTGAATGTAAGATCCATATTCAATCACAGACATGCTAAGGGCCAAGAGTGTAAAAGCAATTATATAATCTATTTGACTCACACAACTCAGTTGGCCCTCTGTCAACAGTTGATGACTAAGAGAGGGGGAAGTCATAGGGTATCTATAAAAATATTATCAGGGTAAAACCGACTTAGCGTCCTTACTACCTGTTGAGTTCCACTTTCCTTCTCATTCTGGGGAAATTAAAGACTGCGGGACACAAACCATAACTACCTCGATACAGAGGTGTAGTTGGCCCATTTGCCTTCTCTATCTTATTCAAAGACAGGTGGCTACAAATAAAGTGTTTAAAGGACCTTGACTTCTGAAGATTATGAAAGTAGCAATAGAGTCCACAGCCTATGCTAATAAATGACTTTAAAAATAATGGTGGGAGAGAAGACACATTTTTATTTTTAAAATATGATAAAAGCTTAGAAAATAAAGAGTAGCGTATCTTCCTCTACACATATTCAAATAATTATAATAGCTGACAATTTTTGAATGCTTTTGTGCTGGTATTTGTGATGGACATTTATTACTTGCCTTTCCCAGAACCCATCATTAATATACAAATATAATACAGATAACACACATACATGTATTTATGGAGCTTTCTCTCTTCTCCTCTGCCATGTCTCATTAGGGGGGTAACAGTCATGGTACCACAACACTGGCCACAGGGAAGGATCTCAGATCCAAACCAGTGTGCTCAAAATTCTTCTCTGTGAAATAAAAGCAAACAGAGAGGTGCATGATAGCACGTTAATACTTTATTCCAGACATTGCTAATTCCTAGGTATGTTCTTGCCTGTTTTGCAAGTTTCTTTACCAGATACATAATTTCCACTATTGTCCTATGCCAATTAGAGCTGTGATTCTACTATTTGCAGCACAATTTTTTTCAATGCTGTACTACTATAAAAACATCGAGACATTTAGTACTATATTTGGAAATATGATGCAGAAAATTAAAAAAAAGAATAATGAAGTTATTGCCTAATAGTTGTAAGAGTTTTAGGCAAGATATTTAATTACTTTGAAGCCTGCATGTCTTCCTGTCTAAAATAGAGTATATGTAACAACTTTCTTCATCATGTTACTGTGAATATCAGATGGAATTCTGTGCTTAATGCAGGAGGTCAGGTACATAAAAACTAATAAAAGTGTTAATGTTATTGTTCACTGATATTTTAGTTCAGTAATGTATTTTCAGTTTCACATATAAATAAGATCAGAAAGGTTAAAATAACTTGTCTGACTTTGTTATGATATATATGTGATTGAAAATTGAAATTTACTTGGATAACACAAACCCAAAATCTGTACTTTTTTAATAATTTGAAGTAAAGCATGAATACAAATACATAGACATCAAAACACAAAGTAACAAGTGGTCATAAGTACAGTTGTTTATGTAAATAAGTGTATAGTAACAATTCCTAAATGTAGAGTGAATACACCATGTAATCTCTGCCCATATATAAAAATAGAACATTTGTAGCACCCCAATATAGCCATCCTATGATCCCTGTCAAAAAATTCTCCATTCTCATGACCACCACGTTTAGATTTGACTGTTTTTAATTTTGTACAAATGAAATTATATAGTATTTGCTTGGTGGTACATGAGGGTCTTTAATGAGATCTTTCCATGTCAAATGTAGGATTAGTGCGTTGATTTAAATTGCTGTTTAGTGTTACATTGTATGTGCATTGTATACCTATGTCAAAATGTATTTATCCATTCTACTTGTGAGAATAACTTTTTTTTTCCATTTTGAGGATACTGGAAACAGTGCTTTCATGAATATCCCTATACATGTCTGTTGGTGCATGTTTGTATGCATTGCTATTATATGTATATGTGGAGTGGAATTTCTGACACACACGTTGTGTATATGTTCAATGCAATGGAGTTGTTTACTTTCTCCTTCTCCTCATTAACATTTGGAATTGTCAGTCCTCCCCCCACGCCCTCTCCCCCACTTCCTCCACCTACCACATGAGTATGCTCTGGAGATTGCAGAGTGACACATCACATTGAGTTTTAATTTTAATGTCTCATACATTGGCTAATATTTTAGCTATTTTTGTTTTGTGAAGTGCCATTAAGTCTCTTGGCCAATTACCTTTATATTTTCAATCTTATACTTTCATATTTTTAATCTTTTTCCACAATTTCTTCTTCTTCCCTTCCATGGCTTGTTTCTTGTTTTTTTGTTTTGTCTTTTCCTCTTAATAGTATCATTGTATGAACAGAAGTTTTAAATTTTAATATGATTCAAACTATCAATCATTTTGGTGTCATATTTAAGAAACCTCTGCCAGTTTTATAATCATAAAATGTGCATTATCTTTAAATATCTAAAATTTTCTATTTATCTTTCTTATTTTGACCATAGCCCATTTAATTTATTGTTATTTGCTTGAACCCAGGTACATTTATTGATGAAGCTATCATTTCCCATTATTGTACAATGCAAATTTTTAATAAATCAAGAGTCTACATTAGTATAGATCTCTTATTGGACTATTTACACTGCTATATTGATTTTTTTATTTATTCTTTGCCAATTACAGCCTTCTAATATTTGTTGATTTATAACCAATATTTTTATATAGCAGCGTATATCATCCAACAATGTTCTTATTTAAAAACCGACCTATGGTATTATACTGTGACTCATGACCAATACTCCTCCACCAGTATCACCAACATGTGAATCTCTAGGTGAAGGTATTCAATAGATACTATTGGATTGATATAATTTAATTACAGAAAAAAGATCTTTCATATCAATAAATTTCTACCTGTGGCTTCCAGCAACAAGTCATTAACCTCTGAAGCACTAGCAGAAAAAAAAAAAGTTAATATATTTTTTTCTTTAAAAAGCAGTGTTACTAAAATTAATTTTTCTTATCAACGGACATATTGGGAATTTAATTTCTGAAAAGTGAACAAAATATTTTTAATTACTGTTATTAGTTTACTATTCAGAATATGACTCAGAAACAGCCAAATGGAGGAGATGCATGAGGCACGATATGGGGGAAAGAGTCCCAGAGCCTTCATGACCTTTCAAGGCATACCACCCTCTTAGCACCTTAATATGGTCACCAACTTGGGAAGCTCCAGAAAACTTTAATTTTGTCCTTCATTCCTCACCTACCCTGCCAGAATGTGATATCTAAAATGAAAATTCCGCAAGAGGAGGGGCATTACCTAGTTCATTGCTATATCACGTATATGTACAGTAGAGCAGAACATATAATAGATGCTCTGTAAATATTTGTTTTAAATGAATACATATGTAATTTTATATTAATTTTAATATATATTTGTATTTAGCTTTTTCAGTGTGTAAGAACTTGTAAAACAAAAACGCAAGCAAAGCTTCCAATTTATTCTATATACGTACCAGTCTTAATGATAAGCCTCCCTCAATTTTTTTATTTGTTTGGTTTTGTCTTTGTAGAGTATTTTCAAGATGGCCAACTAGGGCAATTGCATGCCAGTTCTCTTCAGAAAGAAGACAAATATTACCTTTGATTGGACAGGGTTTGAACAGAAAACGGAGAGACGAGAACCAGGACCTGTAGGAGCACCCACAGGAAGAAGCTGAGATACCACAGAAAAGTAAAGCAGCAAGAGCCTTGCTGAAATTGATGTCAGAGGAACTTAGATCCCAGTGGAAATGGTAGGGGGAAGTCCTGCTCTGCTCCCCCTCAACCCTCTTACAATCTACCTTACTGCTAAATTTTTGGTGGGCCCCTGTGCCCTCATGAACCAGGGCAACACTAGTGGTGGTGATTAGAGAATTTCTGAGGAGCAGAGAATCAAGTAGCTGATTTGATCAGCCATGCCCATTCTTCCCTCGGATCCAAACCGACAGTGGACAACATACCAGCCGTGGACTCGTGGTGTCATTGTCCTGCCTGGAAATCCTCCACCCTTGAGTCAGTGAACCACCAGACCTGCAAACATATCTCACAAAGGACACTGACTATCGCAGGCACAGAGGACCTGTAGTTCCCCAGGGAGCTGTGAGTCTCTTGGAGATCTAGCCCTTGGCACAAGCCACCTGTAAGGGAGGGAAGTTCAGCCACCATAGTCTCCCTTGGACAAAGGAAACACAGTTGCATAGCCAATTATTGAGGTGGGCAGCACTAATACCTGGGAGTGAATGTAGCTGGGAGGGGGGTCATCTCCCACCCTCCCTGTCCGGCATACATTGTTTCAAGTGCAGCAGCAATTCTTTCCACTGGGGCCTGGCAAGTGTACACTGAAAGAACCCCTGTTCACCCCATAAAAGATAGCCTACACCTGCTCAGGCTTTCACAAATTGTACGGCCCAACTCCCCCCTCCCTACACAGACCAGCACTGCCCTGGAGATGAGAGGACAAGTCACAGAGGTGCCTTTCCCCGGACTAAAGGAAGATGCTCTGCTTGGACTCTCATTCCAGAGGTAGCCATCATAAAGGTTGATCTGCAGTCCACAGCTGCATTGCACCTGGAAACCAAAGGACAATGCCTTTATAAACAGTAGGTCAAGAGCTGGACGCAGTGGCTCATGCCTGTAATCCCAGCACTTTGGGAGGCTGAGGTGGGTAGATCACCTGAGGTCGGGAGTTCGAGTCCAGCCTGACCAACATGGAGAAACCCCATCTCGACTAAAAATACAAAATTAGCTGAGAGTGGTGGCTCATTACTGTAATGCCAGCTACTCAGAAGGCTGAGGCAGGAGAATCACTTGAATATAGGAGCCAGAGGTTGCAGTGAGCCAAAATCACACCAGTGCACTCCAACCTGGGCAACAAGAGTGCAATTCATCTTAAAAAAACCAAACAGGAGGTCATTAGCACTATGACAGGGGGAATGATAGGGAAGCAGATCACATTTCTGCCAGATCAGAATGAGAAGCTGGTATATCCCCCAACCCTATCCCAAGACTTCAGAGCACCCCATCACAGTTTTTTCCTGCCCCCGCCCCACATCAGGGTGGATGTGACAACTCCACATCAGCCGAGCTCGCTGACTCTTACTGTTAAGCATCATCTACTGGATGGAAGCTTGAAGTGCACCATCAAAAAATTATGTATCCTTGCAACACACAGCATCTGAGAAAGCCCCCTGATGAAACCTATCCGCAATCAAGGAACCCATATAGAGTCCTGGCCTCCTGCAAACATCCTGAAATTAAGCCAAATGCTCATACACAACATACACGATAGTCATATCCTCAAGGAAAAAAGAATCTAAAAAATAAGAAAAGCCCCATTCAAATGGTAGCAAATTCAAAAATAAGAAGTGACAGTTCCCTCAGGATGAGAAAGAATCAGCATCTACATAATGACTCTGGCAGTACAAAACCAGAGTGTTCTGACACCTCCAAAATATCACACTAGCTCCCTAGCAACCACATTGAAATGTCTGAAATGATAGGTGAAGACTTCAAAAGATGAGTGGCAAGGAAACTCAATGAGATGCCATAGAATGTTGAAATTTAATACAAAGAAACTGAAAAAATGATCCAGGATGTAAAAGACAATATAGCTATATTAAGGAAAACCAAACAGAACATCTCGAATTAAAAAATTCACTACAGGAATTTCAAAACACAGTTGTAAGACTTAGGAATACATTGGACAAACCAGAAGAAAGAATTTCAGAGCTTGAAGATGAGTTTTCATGAATTAACCAATTCAAAATTTTAGTAAAATGAATAAAGACATCAAGAAAGATGGGATTATGTAAAGTGACCAAACCTATGTATTGGCATTGCTGAAACAGGAGAAAAAGTAACCCATATAGAAATCATATTTGAGGGAATAATTAAGGAAAATGTCCTCAACTTTAATAGAGATGTTGACATCTAAATACAGCAAATTCAGAGAACTCCTACTAGATACTACAAAACATGACCATCCCCAAGGCACATAGTCATTAAACTATACAACATAAAAGCAAAAGAAAAAAAAATCTTGAAGACAGAGAAACGGATTAAATTACCTATAACAGAAATCCCATAAGACAAATAGTATGCTTCTCAGCAGACACTTTACAAGGTAGAAGAGATTAGAGGCCTATTTTTACCCTTGTTAAAGAAAAAAAAGAAACAGCCAAAAATTTTATTTCGGCAAAGTAAGCCTCATAAACAAAGGGGAAATAAAGTGCTTTCCAGAAAAACAAATACTAAGGAAATCTGTTACCACCAGGCAAACTCTAAAAGAAATACTCAAAGGAGTTGTAAATATAGAAACGAAAGAACAATACCTGCTACCATAAAAGCAAATGTAAGTGCAAAGCCCACAGACCCTATAAAGCAAATACGTAACTGAGACTACAAAGCAACTAGCTAACAACATTATGTCAGAAACAAAATCTCACATGTTAATATTAACCTAGGACATAGCTTAATTCACCACTCTATGTATAGAGTGGTGAATTAAATAAAAAACAAGACCCAACCTTCTGTTGCCTTCAAGACATCCTTTTCACATATAAGGACACCCATACACTCAAAGTACAAAGATGGAAAGACATATCATGCAAATGGAAAATGAAAAAGATCAAAGGTGGTTACTCTTGTATCAGATAAAATGTACTTTAAACCAACAACAATAAAGGAAAACAAAGAACAGCATAACATAATGTGTTCATTTCAGCAAGACGATTTATCTATTCTAAATATATATGCAGCCAACATTGCAGCACTCAGATTTATAAAACAATTACTTTTGTCCCTAATATATAGAAAGAGATACAGTAATAGTGGGAGATTTCAACACTCTATTAATAGCATTAGAAGATCACTGAGGAAGAAAACTAAGAAATAATTTCTAGACATAATTTGGAGAATTGACAAAATGGACCATATTGATATATATAGAATACAACACTCAACAACACCAAAGATGAGAATGAAAATACATTCTTATCTTTATATAGACGATTATCTAGAAATGACTATATGCTAAGTAACAAAGCAAATTTTAATAAATGTAAAAAAAAAAAAATTCATACCAAGCATCTTCTTAGACCTTGGGGGAATTAAATTAGAAATCAATTCAAAGAGGAATTCTCACAATCACACAAATACATGGTAACTAAACAACTTGCTCCTGAATGACTTTTGGGTAAACAATATAATTAAGGCAGAAATGAAAACGATATTTGAAAAAAATGAAAATTGAGACACACAAATTACCAACACCTTTGGGATAAAGCAAAAGCAGTGCGAAGAGGGAAGTTTATTGTACTAAATGCCTAAATAATGCATATAAAAAATCTAAATTAACAAATAACGTTGTAACTAAAGGTACTAGAAAAAACAAGAATAAATTAAACCCAAAACTATCAGAAGAAAAGAAATCTGGTGGTCAGAGCAGAGCAGAACTATGTAAAACTGAGACCTGGGAACCTATACAAATGTCACAAAACCAAAAGTTTGGTTCTTGAGAAAAATAAACAAGATCGATAGATTGTTAGCTAAATTAACAAAGAAAAAAGGGAGAAGATCCAAATAAGCACTAGCAGAAATGGCAAAGGTAACATTGTAACAGATCCCATGGAAATTAAAAAGAACCTCAGAGACTTCTATAAACATATCTATGCACACAAATCAGAAATTGTAGAAGAAATGGTTAAATAACTAAAAATACACAACGTTTCAAGTTTGAACCAGAAAGAAATTGAAACCCTGAAGAGACCAAAAATTAGTTGTAAAATAGAATGAGTAACAAAAAACATAGCAACCAAAAAAAAAAAAAAAAGCCTTGGACTAAGATAGTTTCACAGCCAAATATACAAAGATGACCTAGTACATTTTACTGAAACTATTCTCAAAAGTAGAGGAGTAGGGGGACTTTTCCCTAATTTATTGTACATAACACATTTATTTATTTATTTATTTATTTATTTATTTATTTTTGAGACAGAATCTCACTCCGTTGCCAGGCTGGAGTGCAATTGGCATGATCTTGGATCACTGAAACCTCTGCCTCCTGGGTTCAAGTGATTCTCGTACCTCAGTCTCCTGAGTAGCTAAGACTACAGGCTAGTGCCACCGCGCCCAGCTAATTTTTGCATTTTTTTTTTAGTAGAAATGGGGTTTCATCATGTTGGCCAGGATGGCCTTGTGATTCGCCTGCCTTGGTCACCCAAAGTGCTGGGATGACAGGTATGAGCCATTGTCCCTTGCCCATAACATATTTCATCTTCATACTAAAATCTGGCAAGAACACAATAAAACAAGAAAGCTAAAAGGCAAAATTGTAATGAATATAGATATAAAAATTCTCAAAAAAATACTAGCGAATCAAACCCAGCAGCATATCAAAAAGATCACTCATCACAATTGAGTGGTATTTATTTGTGGTATGCAACATATACAAATCAATAAATGTGATTCACCACATAAAAAGAATCAAATACTAATATCATGTAATCATCTCAATAGGCACAGAAAAAGAATTACATAAAATGCAACACCTTTTAATGATAAAAACCACCAACAAATAGGCATGGAAGGGACATACATCAAAATAATGAGCTATTTATGACAAACCCACAGTGAACATCACCCTGAACAGGCAAAAGTTAAAAGCATTCCCTCTAAGAACTAGAACAATACAAGGATGTCAGCTCTAACTTCTACTCGACATAGCAGTGGACATCCCTAGCCCTAGTGATCAGGCAAGAGAAACAAATAAAAGGCATTCATACAGAAAAAAGAGGAAATCAAGTTATCTCTGTTTGATAATGATATGATTCTATACCTAGAATACCTAAACATTTCTTCAAAAGACTCCTAGAGCTAGTAATCAACTTCAGTAAAGTTTCAGGATACAAAATCAGTATGTAAAAATCAGTACTATTTCAATACACCAAGAATGTTCAAGTCTGAGAACCAAATGCGATTCCATTTATAATAACCACAAATAAATAAAATAAAAAAGGGTAAATGTGCAAGAAAGTGAAAGATATTTACAAGGAAAACAACAAAACATTGTTGAAGGAAATCATAGTTGACACAAACAAATGGAAAAGCATTCAAAGCACATGAATTAGAAGAATTAATATCATTAAAATAACCATACTGCCCCAAGCAATTTATAGATTTAATGCAATTCTTATAAAATTGCCATCATTTGTCACAGAATTATTAAAAAGCAATTCTAAAATTTGTATCTAATAATAAAAGAACCCAAATAGATAAAACAATTAAAAATAAAAAAGAAGTCCAGAGGCATCACATTACTTGACTTCAAACTAAACTACCAGACTATGTTAACTAAAACAGTATGATACTTGTACAATAATAGACACACAGATCAATGGAACAGAATGGAAAACCCAGAAATAAAGCCATACAACTACAACCAATTGATCTTCAACAAAGTCAACAAAAATAAATAATGGAGAAGATACCACATTTATGAAATGGAGATGGGAAACCTGGCTGGCCATATGCAGAAGAGTGAATCTGAACACTTACCTCCCTTCATATAAAAAAATTAACTTAACAGATTAAAGACTTAAATGTAAGTCCTCCAACTGTGAAAATCCTAGAGTAAAACCTAGGAAAACTTCCTCTGGATATTAGCCTAGGCAGGGAGACATCTAAAGTAAATAAAACAAAACCAAAAATAGATAAGTAGGACTTAATTATCCTAAAGAGCTTCTGTGCAATTTAAAAAAAAGAAAACTATCAAGAGAATAAATAGACAACCTACAGAATGGGAGAAAATATTAGCAAACTATGCATCCAACAAAGGACTCATATCCAGAATCTGTAAGACACCTAAATAAATCAACAAAAAAAGACTAGAGTTCACTATGATACCATCTTATACTATCCAGAATGGCTATTATTATTAAAGAGTAGAAAAATAACAGGTGTTAGGGAGAGTGAATGGGAAAGGAACACATCCACCTTTTTTGTGGGAATGTAATTTAACCCTTCTGGAAATCAATTTAGAGAGTTCTCAAAGAAATAAAAATAAAAGTACCATTCAACCTAACAATCCTACTACTTGGTATCTATACAAAGGAAAAGTAATATTTTACCAAAAGACTCATACAGTTATCACAGCACTATTCACAACTGCAAAGTTATGAGTCAACCTAGGTGCCCATCAATGTTGAATTGAGTAAAGAAAACGTGGAGAAAATACACCATGGAATACTACATGGCTATATGAAAGATTGGATTCATGAGCTTTGCAGCAATACAGAAGCAGCTGGGGGCCATTAACCTAAGTGAATTAACATAGAAACAGAAAATCAAATACCTCATGTTCTCACTTATAAGTGAGAATTAAACAATGGTTACACATGAACATAAAATTGGAAACAATAGACACTGGGGACTCTGAACAGGGAAAGGTGGGCGGGGGGGGGAATTTTTTTAAAACTACCTACTGGGGGAGTATAGTCACTGTTTTGATGATGAGTTCAATAAAAGCCCAAACCCTGTCATTATTCAATACATCCATGTAACAAACCTAAACATGTACCTCCTCAATGTAAAATTTTTATAAAGATAATAAGAAACAAATGACAAGCATCCCCAAAATACATGATTTCCATAATTATGGAATATGAAGCGAGTTTAAGTGAATGGTTTTTCTTCAGGCATAGGCAAACATGATTTATACTCTTCTGGATGCTAATTCTTGGCTTCCTAGAGCAGGTAATGAAGTACAAAAAAGAGAAAATTATAATTTTAGTTATATTAGCAGTTAAAGAATTAGAAGCGAACCCCAATTACTGAGTTAAGAGAAGAAACGATATGCTCAAACACATTGTGTTTACTAAAACTCAGACTAGGCCAGTATTTCTCAGTAACATCTGATTTTAAAACATTTTTCACAATGTTTATATATGTAGTAGGTAGAATGAGCCTCCCAAAGATGCCTGCACCATAATCCTTGAAACATGAATACATTACATTATGTGGCAAAGATATTTTGCAGATGTAATTAACTTTATGAACCTTGAAACATAAAGACATTACCCTGGATTACCCAAGTAGGCCCAATCTAATCACACAGAGTCCTTAAAAAGCAGGAAACTTTCTGTAGCTGGAGACTAGAGTAATGAGGCTGAAAGAAAGTGACTTGCCTTTGATGACAGAATCATGGAGTCCATAAGCCAAAGAATATGGATGAGTGGCTTCTACATGCTGAAAATGACTTCCAGTGCATACTCAGCAAGGACACAAGGACCTCAGTCCTATAATCACTCTTCATTTGATAGGGTAAACTTAACCCATTAACAGTAATTATTGATAAGAAAGGACTTATGGTTCTCATTTTATTGTTTTCTGTGTGTGTCGTAGTCCTTTTTTCCCTCTTTCCTAGCCGTCTATCATTGTATTTAATTGATTGTTTTGTACGGATATGTTTTTATTCCTTTCTCTTTTTTGTTTGTGTATCTTCTGTAGATATTATCTTTATGGTTACCTTGAAGCTCACATAACATATCTTATAATGGCTGGGTGCGGTGGCTCACGCCTGTAATCCCAGCACTTCGGGAGGCCGAGGCGGGCAGATCACGAGAGATCGAGACCATCCTGGCCAACATGGTGAAACCCCGTCTCTACTAAAAATACAAAAAAATTAGCTGGGCATTGTGGCACTCACCTGTAGTCCCAGCTACTCGGGGGGCTGAGGCAGGAGAATTGCTTGAACCCGGGAGGCGGAGGTTGCAGTGAGCTGAGGTCGTACCACTGCACTCCAGCCTTGCACCTGGCAATGGGAGTGACTCTCTGTCTCAAAAACAAAAAAAGTCTTATAATGATAAAAATTTAAGTTGTTAATGACTTAAATTGCATATTTAAAAAACTATTTAAACCTCCTCACACACACACACTTTATGTTATTGGTGTCACAATTTACATCTATTTTGTGTATTAACATATTTTATAATGTTTAATATTTTAGTTATTATAAATTAAATAAATTAAAGTTTTGCTGTAGTTGTTAATATTTTTATATTTTATATCTCTTTCATCTCTTTCATATCTAAAAGACATTTTTGCTGGTATAGCATTTTGGTTTGGCAGGTTATTTTTTTCTTTCATCAGTTTGAACATATTATTCTACTCCCTTCCGATCTGCAAAGTAGTGTTGAAAAAAATATGACAGCCTTAAGGCAGATCTTTTATACATAATGAGTCCTTTTATCTTGCTTCGCTCAAAATTCTTTGACTTTGACAATTTGTTTATAATTTATTTCAGTACAGAGATTTCTTTGGAATTCTTTTATGTGGAACCCATTTGGCATCTTGAATGTAAATTTCCATTATCTTCCAAATTTGGAAAATTATAAGCCATTATTTATTTGAATTAGCTTTCTTCTATTTTCTCTCCTTTCCTTTCTGAGTCTTACATAATGAGTGTATAACTTTAATAGATGGTGTTCCATAAGCCCTTAAAGTTTTCTTCACTCCTTTCATTCTTTTTGTTTTGGCTTCTTTGAGTGGATAATTTCTAATGACCTTCCTCCAAGTTTGCTGATTCTTTCTTCTGCTTGATCTAGTGCTGTTGAATCCTTCTAGTGAATTTTCCAGTTCAGTTATAGAATCTTTTACCTTCAAGATATCTGTTTTGTACTTTTTAATACTCTCTATATTGTCATTGAAATTCTCTCTTTGTTCATTTGTTGTTTTTCTGACTTTGTTGAGCAACTTTATCATGATTATTTTGAATTCTCTCTCTGTTGAAATTATGTATCTGTTTTACTAATTTTGGTTTATCAAGATTTATCTTATTTCTTTTTTTGAAACACATTTCCCTGTTTCTTCAGTTTCTTGACTCATTTTGCTGCTACCTGCATATTAGAAAAAACAGCCAGCTCTCCCAGTTTTCATGGACGGATCTTATATAGGAGAAGACCCTGTTAATGAGCCTGTCCAAAGAGTCTGCAAATTTCCTCAAGCCTTCATGCTGGTCCAAACTGCCATCTTTGTTCTCATTGGCCTTAGTCATTTAGAGTATGCTCAGTCCTGTTAGTGCTCCATGACAGGTGAGATAGAAACCACTACTTTGGACAGTCCTTAGAAAAAATTGAAACATTGGATGTGTGGTCCAATTTAACAGGGAAAACTTTTCATGAACAAATCAGGGTGCTGAAAGTTTCCTTCTGATTATACGGCATTCTGCTTGGAGTAGTGGTGATGGCAAAAATGTATCTAAAATTTTCTTGGAAGGTGAATGTGACTGATGTCCCTGTTATCAGGTGCAGGATCTTCTCAACTAGTTTCTGGATTACCCATGCACAAAACAAACTATATGTGTTTTGTCATTGAATTAGTTTCTGGGAAAGAGAGGTCCTGGGCTTTTTATTCTGCCATCTTGTTGACATCACCCCCTCCTACCAGGTTTTACATTCTTCAGTCACCTTTTGTGTATCCCAGTGGGAATAGTTGCCTAGACTGTTTTGCCTTATTCTTGCTTCATACATACTTGGAAGAGTCAGCTTCCCGAAGAGCTCTTCATTAATTTTAGAGCTAATGAAGGCAAGCTTTTATTTCCTTTGTTAATATTTCACCTTATGGCATGTATATATGTGTGTGTGTGTGTGTGTGTGTGTGTGTGTCAATATTATTTTATTAATTCCATGAGTTTTTCACACTTAATAACTTAAACATTAAAATTTGTGTTACAGCTAATACACCATAATTCACAGACTATACCTTTATTATTTTTCTTAATAATACAGAAATCCAAGGCATAGTTTAGAATCAATGGCATCCTACACTTGATGAGATAAAGTATATACACATGTATTTGACAGATAGTGAATATATGCATGAATATATGTTTATATACTGTGTGAGACAGAGAGAGGCTGTGAGCACAATTCTACTAAAAGAATTTGCAGACATTGATAACAGGTGACAGAAGCACTTGCTTCCTGAATTTGCCACCATTATTACTTCACAAGGGGTTCAGAATGACCAGAGTCAGGTTTTTTTTGGCTCTAGTACTTGCTCCAGGAAATGTTCTATCTAGAAAATTGAACCTTTCCCTTTCTGAGCAAGAGTAATTCATTATGGAGCCTCAAACAACATTCTGAGATGGACTGGAAAACCTACTCTTTGTATTACTGGAAAAAGATTTTCCATTCACACAGAGGTGATTGCTAAACATGTGAGCACAAACATAATTTTGGGAGGTGGGAAGAATGCATATAACAAGGAATAAAGAAGAGAAGATTAAATATTGAATCAAATCAATCTTAAAAGAGAAGGAAGGGGAAGCCAATCAGGAGAAAAGTCAGTTGCAACATTCAAAAGAAAAGCAAAACTGTAGAACCAGAAAAACTAAAAGAAGTCAGAGTTTCTAATAAGAAATGTCAATCACAGGCTGTATTTGACTTAACTTGTTCTTAATGACTTCCTTAAGGAGAAATACAATATCAATAATTACTTTTTAATTTAGGCACAAATATGTGATAGAAATTTATAAGTTCATAATTCAAGAAACCAGAACTAATGTGCAAAATATGAAAAAAACTATGTTTATAGCACTAACTTCTGAACACTGCAGTTTCTGAAACTAAAATTGGCAGGTTAAATAAGGAACATTAGCTTTAAGTTTCTAAAATATGTCATTTACTATAGTGAACAAAGTAACCCCAAAACACTTTAGACAGAAATCTTTAATATAGTAAAATTGTTTAAATATGTCATTTATCCATTAGGCTGTCAGAAAACGCTCCCACACACAATGAAATGCCTGCTTCTGACAGTTGGAGTTGAGTGGGAAGATCTCTGCACTATAAAGCCTAAAATAAATGCCCTAAATATATATTGCACAGAAGGAACTTCCAGTTAGAGAAAAATATGGCATTAATATAAATAAGCTCTGCATCCAAAATTGTTGGGAAACATAATAACAGTATGCTCTTATGTAAAATGTTAGTATAAGAAAAAAATTGAGTTAGGACTAGAAAATAGGAATTTAGTAGAAATTAATATAATTGAATATATCCATGGCATAAAATTTCAATAAGAAATGGTAGATTTAACTTAATTTCTTGACAAAAGGATTGTTTGCTTTAGAAGCAAAAGTATAATTTATTTTAATATACAGAAATATTCTAGTGATAATAAAAACTGCTTTTTCTAGAAATAATGTAATTAATTATTGGCAAAATTTGTCAAGTTAGCCTTGATGAGAAATACAGTGGTTCACTTTTAAAGAGCTAATTACACAAACATAGTTGACCATTTCAAATTATAATCTCATGGACTCAAACTTTCAATTATAACCAATAACAATGCCATCAGCCTCATCAGCAACACCAAAAAACTGTCAATTATTTAAGTTTGTGGTGAGAAGTGTCCACCGTTGGGTACGTCCCAAAAAGTGTTCATAATTCCTGCCACCGGTGTGCAAACGAAATACTGTAGTCCTTTAACAAATTAAGGAACTGATACTGAAATATTTATCCTCCCCAAGATCACAGAGTTTTAGGAAGAAATGACTGTGAAATTTGAATCAGATGCATTTAATTTAATAGCTTGTTGTTTTTCACTTACATGTATATTTGTTTCTATATGTTGACTGCATTCTGCAAGTATAATGGACTTGGAACTAAAATAGCTTTGAAATTATTTGACTGTAGCCTTAAATATTTTGCCTACTTTCTCCAGATCTGTTTACTTACAAACTAAAGAAGATCTGTAAGATTTCCTCATTTAAATATATTCTGCATTTTCCTCTAAGTTCTAAATTTGGCAAAATTTATGTTCTTTCAGTCAATCATTGTGTGAAAAATTGTCATGTGCTTTAACATTGTAAGTGCTAAATATGAGTGGTTGAAAAGACAACCAAACCCTTGAGTCTGAGTCATTCAACTATGAAAGTTATGAAATAAATAAATGACATAATATATTCATTATAGATACATATATATACCTACACATTTGTTTATGCACATATACGGGAAACATAATATTTAATACTGTATATATAATTTATATGAGATAAAATTAGGTTATGAAATAGATTGCAACTGATGGGTTGTAAAAGTGTATTAATATTCATTTTCTTAGGTGACATTTGAACAGACTAAAATGAAGTGAAATGATGCCTGCCAAACAACTGAAGAATGTCATCAAAGGCATGGAAAAAAACAAAGGGAAAAAAGCCTGCAACAATAGTGAGCTCCTGGCTTTTTAGTGTCAGCAAGGAAACTGTGTAGCCTTGTTGAAACAAACATCCTGAAGGGTAACTACTTTCTACTTACTCTACTGCAATCACTCATGTGTACTAATATTTTATTTTACTATGATATTGAAATAACCTCCCCACAGTTCTTCCCATTTCTACTAGTGTTCCACTTCAGCCAATTTTATATGGATTAGCCATAGAGGTGTGTTCGACAGTCAAATCCAATCCAAAAGCTACCAATAAATTACAATCATATTCATTAAAAAATTTCAGATTTCTTACTGTGGTCTAAATGCCTCTACATGTCCATCTATTATAGGACTTGACGGTGGGCAGGTAATGAGGCATAAGAAAAAACATAATCAAGGAAAACTCTTGGATTTTGACCTGCCTATTTAAATCATGATGCCATTTATGGAGATGTGGAAGATCAAGAGAAACAACTCAGAATAGACAATTAATTATATAAGATTAAATATTGGGCCTATTATGTAGAATACATACAAATCCAAGTGGACAAAAGTAGTTGTGAAGATAAAGACAGTAAATCAGGGGATCAAATATTTCGTGAAAGGGAAGAATTTCTTAGTAAGGTAGTACATTTTTGCTGCAGTAACAGATTGTGTGTGTGTGTGTGTGTGTGTAGTGTGTGTATACAAGTACATAAATACTCTGATTTTGAGTCTTAAAGAGAATGGGATTCTCAAAGATAAAAATATTTTTTAAAAAATAGCAATTGGGTTGTAAGAAAACTACTTACGCTACCTTCAGACAATGGAAAATGAAAACACATACACTAGATACAACCCACCCAAACACACTGTGAAGACCTTAAAAAGGGGAAGAGTTGTTATTAGAAAATAACTAGGTTTCGATAAAAGCAAAATGTAAAAGAGGATTTTAGGAAAGAAATAGAGACCATTGTAAGAATTTTACTTAAGAAAGGCAAAATATTCCTGGAGCTGATGGAAAATCATTTGGGATAAGGTAGGAGTGTTAGATTAAGTTAAACTAAGATACATAAAAGTTCTACCAGGAAGAGAGACTTGGAGTCTAGTCAGAGGTATGGTAAATGGTATAAATGACCTCGTGGGCTCTGTTCAGGAGCGTATTGCGGAATGTAGAATCCTTAGGAAGTTGGCGTGTGAGTGGGAGGAGGAGGGACAGATATAGGCAGGGGCTCTGAAAGAAGCATATGAAGATTTAAATACATGTCTAAACATTGTTTCTTTTAGATGTCCCTATTTCCCTTTCATGGTAGAAAATGCAAATATCTTTACTTTAATTATCCTTTAAAAACCAACAATATATGGGCTTTTAAGACAAATTAACTGGAAAATGTTAAAATGGAAATTAACATTGAATCCAACATGGTATTAGATTTATAAATAGAATAAAATACATCTTTCAGTATAAATAGAACATTGCAATTTTGTGCTTCTCTGTTTTATGTATTTTCTGTTACTATAGAAACCTCCTCTGTAGAACCATATATCTATTTTAATCTTGTCAAGCCTTTTCCAAGGTAAAAATGATCAACATATAAAA
Source organism: Ateles fusciceps (assembly GCA_036589455.1). Lineage (NCBI taxonomy): Eukaryota > Metazoa > Chordata > Mammalia > Primates > Atelidae > Ateles > Ateles fusciceps. The sequence continues at coordinate 6,488,712 of JAZHEH010000174.1, read as the reverse complement.
CAGCATTCAGTGAAGAAAAAATTTACAGAGTTTACAAAGGAAGACTTAATTTAAAAAGATTCTATCTATAGTCATGGTTCCATATTATCCTATGTATCTACTATGTGGAAGCAAACTGAATACTCAACCTATCTGTGTGTTCAATGATTAGAGTGATGTTCTTAATTTTTTTTTTTTTTATTGCATTTTAGGTTTGGGGGTACATGTGAAGAACATGGAAGATTGTTGCATAGGTACACACATGGCAGTGTGATTTGCTGCCTTCCTCCCCCATCACCTATATCTGGCATCTCTCCCCATGCTATCCCTCCCCCCAACTCCCCCACCCCCCCCAACTATCCCTCCCCTTTCTCCCCCGACAACCCCAGTGTGTGATACTCCCCCTCCCTGTGTCCATGTGTCCCCTTTGTTCAGACACCCGCCTATGAGTGAGAACATGCGGTGTTTGATTTTCTGTTCTTGTGTCAGTTTGCTGAGAATGATGGTTTCCAGGTTCATCCATGTCCCTACAAAGGACACAAACTCATCGTTTTTGATGGCTGCATAATATTCCATGGTGTATATATGCCACATTTTCCCTGTCCAGTCTATCATGGATGGGCATTTGGGTTGGTTCCAGGTCTTTGCTATTGTAAACTGTGCTGCAATGAACATTCGTGTGCATGTGTCCTTATAGTAGAACGATTTATAGTCTTTTGGATATATACCCCAGTAATGGGATTGCTGGATCAAATGGAATTTCTATTTCTAGGTCCTTGAGGAATCGCCACACCGTCTTCCACAATGGTTGAACTAATTTACACTCCCACCAACAGTGTAAAAGCGTTCCTATTTTTTTTAAATCATTTGCAACATGGGATTTTCAACAAGTTAATCTGTGGGTTGATTGTAATCTGTGTGGCAACATACTACAAAAGAAAGTGAAATTTCTGTATGAATCCCAGCTCCATTTACTACTCATATAAGATATTCGTCGCAGTAAGCCTTAGTATCTGCATCTGTAAAATGGATGTAATCACAATACCTGTCTCATAATTGTGTGTGTGTGTATGAACTGAAATGGCATATACATCTAACACTGCACTTTAGAAAAGTCTCATCACTTTGATATCTATCATAGCCTGGCAAGGAAAATGAATCCTGTTAGAACGAAACTCTCTTGCCTTCTACTTACCAATTGCCTGCCTTATATTTAACATCACTCTGTCAGAGTTACAAACATAAAGTACTTAAAACATTACATAAATAATATCTTTATTAGCACTTTCTATTACTAGAGATATGAGCCATTCTTAAAGTTTTCAATAAAAACAAATTGCTGAAAGAAAGAAACCCTATATGTTGTCTATATAGGATTTTGAAAACATCCTATATAGAGAATAAATCCCATATGTAGAATATATATAGAATTATGGAATATATAAAATATAATCCTATATAGAATAAGATACATATATACATATTTTAATGGTTTTTACAAATACAATGGACAAAATGTTTCAGATTAATAATAAAAAATGGTGTGGCATAAGGTTGAAGAGAACTCCAAAACACATAGCTTTAAATTATGCGCTCAATGAAGAGGTTAAGAATGTGCAGCAGGCCATTTATTTTCAAATCATTAAATGACACTAAATCAAATATTCCTAGCAATGTATTGGAAAACACATCATCACCATTTATAGAGAATCTAGAAAATTAAAGATGAGCTGTCAAAACCTAAATGATATTCTAAAAGAACAGTTTTAAAAATAATGCTTTCGGATAGAAAATAACTCAGAAAAAGAGAAGGAGAGAAAGAAGTAACTGAAAGCTTATAAGTAACCACAAAACAATAATGAATGTTAACTAGATACATTAATGTGGAACAAAGTGCTTTATTCATAGTCTTCAGGATTTTCATAAGTGACAAACTACAAATAGAGCATTAAGCATACAGCTGTTCTTTTAAATAACAAGTTTTTATATGTCTGAAAATTTTCCTATTTAGGCTTCAATAAAAAAAGAGAAAAATGGGAAGGTTAATGAGACAACCAAAAACAAAAGCTTTTTTTGAGACAGGTTCTCACTGTGTCACCCAGGCTGAAGTGCAGTGGTCTGATCCTGGTGCACTGCAGCCTCAATCTCCCCTTCTCTGCTCAAACTATCATTTCTCCTTTGCCTCCCAAGTAGCTGGGACTACACGCATGTGCCACGAGGCCCAGCTATTTTATTTTTTTATTTTTTTATTTTTTTATTTTTTTACTTTTTGTACAAATGAGGTTTAGCCATGTTGCCCAGGCTAGAACAACTAAAACTTCTAACAACCATATAATTCCCTGGCTGTTATGCTTAGTCAGATATGTTCACCTAAGAAATGTTCCCATGGCAAGAATGGATCTTTGACTAAGACACTTTCTTAGCGTCTTAGTTAGTTTTGTGTTGCTATCAAGGAATACCTGAAGCTGGGTGACTTATGAAGAAGAGAAGTTTATTTAGCTCACGGTTCTGCGGACTGTAAAGAAAGCATGGTAGCAATAACTGCTTCTGTTGCCAGTATCTGCTTCTGGTTATAGCTTCAGGCTGCTTCCTCTTGTGGTAGAAGGTGAAAAGGAGCCTGTGTGTACCAGATATCACATGAAAACAGAGGAAGCAAAAGACAGGGGATGTGCCAGGCTCTTTCCGACAGCCAGCTCTCTGAAGCTCCTGAGAACTAACAGAGCACAAAAACTCATTTATTTCTTTTCCTCCAAATATCCAAACCATAGCAGAAAGACTAAAAGAATAAAATAAGAAAGGAGATGAATAAAACCAAAATTAAGGAAAGAAAGAATGAAGGAAGGGAGTGAGAATGGAAAGGAGGAAGGAAAAGGAAAGAAAGAAAAATGATTGAAGAAGAGAGAGAAACTGGACAGATTACTCTTTTAGACCAGAACAAATTCTGTTTTTCTGACTTTTAATAGAGTTTGGGTTGTAGTGTCTAGTGTCATAAATTTAAAATTCAAATGAGACCCAGAAAATGTATTTGGTGTGCAAGTATAGACAAATTGTTTAACTTTGCTACTCTCAATTTTCATATCTTTAATGTACATAAAATGAATGTATAAAATAATAGCTGTAGCAAAGCGATGTGTTTCAGATTAAATGAGGTAAAACCCAACACAGAGTGAGCACATAGTCAAATTATTTAAGAAAGCTTGTAGTAAAAGCTATAATTATAATAAAATCATGGAAAAGGTAAAGAAAAAAATATTTACAAAAGGAATGGAGAGGGGCGTGATGAAAACAAGATAGTGAAGTAGGAAATTCTAGTATTCATATCTACACAAAAATAACAATGAGGCAGCTATTTACAAATGAAGATATCTCTGGGAGATCAGAGGAGTTCAGTTAAGAAGGTACAGCAGGAACGGGCGTGGTGACTCACACCTGTAATCCCAACACTTTGGGAGACGGAGGCGGGTAGATCACGAGGTCAGGAGTTCAAGACCAACCTGGCCAAGATGGTGAAACCCCATCTCTACTAAAAACACAAAAATTAGCCAGGCGTGGTGGTAGGCGCCTGTAATCCCAGGTATTCGGGAAGCTAAAGCAGAGAATTGCTTGAACCTCAGAGGCGGAGGTTGCAGTGAGCTGAGATCGCACCACTGCACTCCAGCAGTGCAGGTACAATGGAAAAAACAAACAAACAAAAAATAACCACACAAAAAGATTAGGAAGAACAGATTTATTGTGTCCTGAATCACCCCATTCCCCCTGGTTGTCACAGCTCAGCAATGAGAGGAAACTTCCAGAGCTGCTAGTTTTTCTTGGGAGAGAAAGATGAGCAGAGTGAGCAACTGGCTTTACCAGACTTTTGGATGCTACCCAAAACGTGCACTTTGGTGTCTCCTCACCCAGTTCACCCAGGAGACCAGCAGAGTTGAAATGCCTGGAGATGCCTAGGAGCAAAGAAGGGTGGGGGCTATCAGCATCGGCAATATGAGGAGTGCTGTGGTCCCCAGTGGCCTTCTCTACCAAGTACACCAACAGCCTTCACCACTGGGGACCTCAACCACTACTGCAGCTGCTGTGGACCATTCAAAAAAGGGGCCACTGCTATGATGCCACCCTAAGCTTGAGCCAAACCTCTTCCCCCTCTGCAACATGCCCCTGCCCTGGCCCTGGAGCTTCAGTCATTCTGTGTACACACATGTTCCAAACCGTGGCTCCAAAGCCACTTGGCAAGCACTGACACCTCAGAAACCAGCACCGCAGGCTGGGCACATAGACGCTCTGTACACCAGCACCAGCGCCACAGTGATGCTCCACACATTCCCAGGCCCCAGACATTGGCTTCACATCTCCTCTACAGTGTACGCACACATCACACACTCGTGCCACAGCCCCTCCCAGTGCACCTGCATCCGGGACCGTGCACCAAGAGGGATCTCCTTGGCCATGCCTTCCACCCAGAAGGAAAAGAGAACAGGAGTATTCTAGCAGCGTTCACCACTAAGAGACTCAACAGCCCTCACCACCCACATGGACACCCACAGTTTTGGCCAGCAAGGGACTTGGCATTCTTTTTTGTTTGTTTGTTTTTGAGACGGAGTCTTGCTCTGTCGCCAGGCTGGAGTGCAGTGGCGCAATCTCGGCTCACTGCAACCTCCGCCTCCTGGGTTCCAGCGATTCTCCACCCAGCCTCCCTAGTAGCTGGGACCACAGGCGCTTGCCACCACGCCCGGCTAATTTTTGCATTTTTTTAGTAGAGACGGGGTTTCACCATGTTGGCCAGGATGGTCTCGAACTCTTGACCTCGTGATCCGACCACCTGGGCCTCCCAAAGTGCTGGGATTACAGGCGTGAGCCACCGCGCCTGACCGGGACTTGGCATTCTTTACTCCACAGAAATTAAGTTATGGTGCCATCCCCAGAGCTGGAATCACCACATCTCACCCAGGCTCAGAGGAAGGAGAGATTGGGAGATGTTGGTCAAGGGATATGAAGTTATGCAAGGGAAGTTACATAGAGCTAATGTATAGCAATGTCGTTACAGTTAACGATACTGTATTGTATACTAGGAATTTGAAATTTGCTAAGGTTTTATGGATTCTTACCACACACACACACAAAGTAAGCATGTGAAGCGATGAATATGTTAATTCACTTGCTTGTGGTGAATACTGCACAATGATAGGTATATCGAATCATTAAGTGCTATGACTTAAATACATAAAATTTTATCATCAACCATACCTCAATAAAGTTAGAAAAGAAAAGGCAAAAAAAAGAAATAGAGTAAGGAGAAAATGTTTTTTAGAGAACCTAGCCTGCGGGGAACAAGGAGAAATGAGCACACATCTTTGTGCTAGGCTTGTTGACAGCTAAAGCAAGTACATAAATACGATGAGTTTCATGAGTCTAATTATCCTATAAATGGGTGTTTACCATGTCATTAGGGAAAGACAGAGCTTTTCACAGAGTAATAAAGTCTGAGTGAAATTTTCATATAGGGACATGAAACAACAAAATTGATAGTGTCTTTGCAAGCATTATGTCAAAACGTGGATAAAGACGATCATCTCAGAATTATTTCTCAAAATTAAGCAAAGACCATAATGCTAAAACTGAGTATTCTGAAATTGTTATTATAGGGATCTAGAATATTGTCATTATGTAATTTTCTGGTGAAAATCTGTCAGCTCTAATATTCTATACTCTGACTAGTGCAAAGAGATTTTAATATTCTTCACAGAGAGAAGTAAATTCACTTGTGTTCTTTGTATTTTAAATGTATTGCTGTTAAAAACACAAGCAATAGTTGTTTAATGTATTTTGTATTACCATATACAAAGCTATATGCTGATTATTTTTTATTGCTCTTACTCCTGTTTTGTAACTTTTCTATTTAGGATAAATCTTGCCTCTTCTATTCTGTTATTGGTAAAGCTAGGGAAAATTCAATCCAATACCTGTGTCATCTTTAACTTCTCCATGAACACTAATAAAACTGAAAGTTTTGCACCCACAAGCATCTATATGGGGACATGTCAGCAGGAGAAAAATGACATTCAATGTTAACTGAAGACCTAAGTTATTGAGTTATTGTAGTTACGTGTTCTTTTATGTGTACATATTACCTGTTATCTGTTATATGTTACATGTTACAGACCTATGATTGATTACCATAAAGCAGTTCTGTAGGAATTCTAACATCTGTTCTTTGCACATTAAAACTCCCAGAAATATTTCATAACCAAAAAAAAAAGTTGTTTTGTGTTGGCGGACTTTGTAGTTAGTAATTCTGCCTTGTCATTGATGGATGAGAGAATGATAATATGTGATCAATGAAGCTATCATGAGAACAAATCAACTTAATATAATTTACAAAGTTATTTTAACAAATTTCAACTCCCTGGTTTGCTATCATCACTCAAGTCCGTTCTACCAAGCATATGAAATGCTATTTTTATAGTGTTTACATCGCGTAAAACACACATACCCAGTCAACACCCTTTATTTTCTCACCCAGAGGGAGATATGATTAAATAATTTATGGAATGTTATATTTGTCCTAAATTATCACGAAGTAAAATGAGAAACATGCTGGAGCTAGGCACAAGGGAATAATGACTTTCTAAGGTTTTTAGAGCCATAAGGTTCATGAAAAAGAATAATATATATTATATATACTTAATATTATATATGTATCCTATTTACATACGTACTATATTCAGAAAATATTATCTCATTTTTCTAGTCCCCACACTAACACATCCATATATCCTATGAAATTCCCAATATTCCAGTTTCAGTGAAAAATTAATGTGAGTTGAGATTAGAAGACAATTGTTTTAGGTGACAAATGAAATCTAAGTGAAATATGGAAAATTCAGACTCTATTAATACAAAATATAAATATATTTATCCCAATTATCTGTGCCTACAGACATATAATATATCTGTTTTTTCTTGATAACTTCTAGGGTTTAAATGAGAGAAAAAAGAGATTGTTGTCATTGATACAGGTATTGGATTTGTTAGACCCCTCCTCCACAAAATGAGATGGAAGAAATCAAAAATCTAATGTAAAATATCTTAAACAATTAATTGCTTATTATATGAAAAAGTCCTGGCTACTTGGCTGACCAAGTAATTAGGTCAAAATATTGAACAGCCACATTTTTTTTTCATCTTATGCTTAACACACTTTAGCTTTTTGGGTTTATCCTTACTCAATCTTTATAATCACAAGATGACTACAGAAATCGCAGGGCTCAATTCTTGACATGAGAATATTCAAATAAAATTAAGTATGCCTCTGCCTTCTTTAAGTTTGAAGAGTCAAAAACACTTCTCAGAAGTCCCTTAGAAAACTTCTTCTCATGTCCTATTTGTCAGAACTATGGAACATGCTCGTATTTTTCAGCCCAAATCAATCAGTAGCAAGAGAAATGGGACATTCAGTGGCAAGAGGAATGGAACTGAAATAATTGGCATAAGGTAGTGTTTCTTAATCTCCACCGAAAATCATAATCACTTGGGGGACTATTATAAAAAGTAAAGAGGTTTCTATAAATTCTGAGTTTGTTGTGGAGTGGGTTTGGGTAATTATATCTGTTTTGTTGTTTTGTTTTGTGTTTTGTTTCGTTTGCAAAAGAGTCTCTTTCTGTCACCCAGGCTGGAGTGCAATGGCACGATCCTGGATCACTGCAACCTCCGCCTCCCAGGTTCAAGCAATACTCATGCTTCAGACTCCCGAGTAGCTGGGACTACAGGTGATCTGCCCGCCTCGGCCTCCCACGTGCTGGGATTACAGGCATGAGACACCATGACCGACCTGAGGAATTATATTTGTTTAAAAATTTCATGTAAATCTGAGGCAAAGAAGTAGTTTTTACCAGTACTACTCTCCCTGAACTGGTTATTATAGTTTCTCACTTGAGGAATTCATACTACAAAAATGTTGGGTTCTGCAGGGGAGAAGAATGTTGGAATTAGGCAAAACAAACACACAAACCTCAAAGTGCTATCAAAGAGAATGTAGCAGGAGAAAAATACCTTTGGGGGAAAAAAAAAACCTGAGAAGAAAAGATATATTAAAAAATGATGAGTTCCTGTCCTTTGTAGGGACATGAATGAATCTGGAAACCATCATTCTCAGCAAACTGACACAAGAACAGAAAAATCAAACACCATATGTTCTCACTCATAGATGGGTGTTGAACAATGAGAACACATGGACACAGGGAGGGGAGCATCACACACTGGGGTCTGTTGGAGGGGTGCAAGGGAGGTACAGCAGGGTGGTGGGGGAGGTCAGGGAGGGATAAAATGGGGGAGAAATGCCAGATGTAGGTGACTGGGGGATGGAGGCAGACAACCACATTGCCATGTGTGTACCTGTGCAATAATCCTGCATGATCTGCACATGTACCCCAGAACCTAAAGTACAATTAGAAAAAAAAGATCTATTAAATGGGGTAAAAGAAATAAAAGGAGAGATGATGTGGAGGGTTTATCACTGAGCTGGTAGGGGCATAGAAGCCTGAGAACAAAACTTGAAAGTAAATAAGAGAAGAAAGAATCCCCAATAATCAGAAAGAGTCTGGTATTTTGTAGCCCAGGAGCAAACTCGTGGTTGAGACAGCATACATAAATCTCCCAAATCTTACTCCAATGAGAATAAACCATTGCCTAATGCGAGGAATACACTAGCTATATCCCTTCCTTTGTGGCTTTTCACCTAAGCTTCAGTACGTCTCTTATCTAAGTACAGAGCATGAATAATACGGGTCCCATCTTTTTTGTCATTAAGATGCATGCTTCCACACACAATGCTCCAAAGTCCCTTTATTAGCAAGGAAGAGGGAGCTGAATCCTGAAAGTCTAATGGGATGGTGATGGGTATCTCACACCTCTTCCTGCACCTATAAATGACACAGAATAATTGAGACTATCTGAACTGAGGTAGTGGTTGATGACTCCTCCATCAGGGTTAAATATTGGTTTATAATCTGACTGTTCTGAAAGCATTCAAACTTAAAATAATTGCATGATTTAGCATGATACAATTAAACAAAAATTAAGTGCAGCAATTGGAGAGAAGTGAATTAGGAAGAAAAAATTTCTCAATAGTCAGGTAGTCTGGTATTTTATAGCCTAGGAGCCACAAAACAGAAACAAGTACAAAATGAATAAATATGTGAACAATGATCAATATTCAAGAGCATACGAACAAAGGAAAAGATAGATCTTAACAATTATTCTCAGCTTTGTATGTGTGTGCAAAGAAAAAGTGTTAAATTAAATTATTATATCTAGTGAGGTTGCAGTTACACATTTTTATTCTTAATATTTGTCTATGCCTTTGGACATTTGCTTTTTATGCCCTTTTATCTCTTGAATAATAAGAATTCAGACATAGTAAAGTCACTGTTGAAAATTTGTTTCTGATCATAAATATTCCCTTAATGCATTAAGAAACAGTGTCAAAAGGCGTTTTGGTAATATTAAGATACAAAAATACTCAAAATCAATATAAGCTCAAAAATCTGACGTGTAAAAAGTATATTCATTTTCTACCTATTCCATTTCCAACGAGTCTTAGGTTTTCCTTGTAATATATCTTGCTTCCGCATTTCTTTTTTCACGGAAGAATATTTGTCTCATTTGAAGTGTTTAGTCCTAAATCAATGTTATTTTAACAATAATATAAAATAAAAAATTTGCATATTCTCATTAAAAATATCATGCAATCCTAAAACATATTAAATTTTTAAATAAAAATAAAAGCATGTCGAGGCAGAACAAGATGGCCAATTAGGTCACTGATTGACTTTCCCTCAAGAACACCCAACTGGACGACTATCCATATAAAGGAACATCAAATCAGATGAACAATCACAGTACCTGGTTTTAACATCATATTATGGTAAGAAGCATTGAACAGTGTAGGAATGAGTGCTGAATCACTTATACCACCCCATCCACATTCCCAAACAGTGGATGCATAGAGCAGAGAAGGAATCTATTCTTGAGGGAGATAGAACACAGTGATTGTGGGACTTTGCATTGGAGCTCAGGGCTGCCTTGTTACAGCAGAAAGCAACAGCAGGCAGAGCTCAGCTGGTGCCCGTGTAGGGGAGCATTTAGACCAGCCCTAGCAACAGGGGGAATCATCCATGTCAATGTTCAGAACCTGAGTTCTGGTAAGCCCCAGAACTGCAGGCTAACATACTCTAGAGTCCTAAATAAACTAGAAAGGCAGTTTAGGTCACAATGACTGCAATTTTGGGGCAAGTTCTAGTGCTGTGCTGAACTCCGAGCCAGCAGACATGGTGGGAACATGACTTTCTGAGACACCTGCTATAGTGGGCAAGAAAGTATTTGTGCCTTTCCTGCTTCAAACCCAGGCAGTGCGGCTCACAGCTCCAGGACAGCCTCCTTTCCTCCACTTAAGGAGAGAAGAAGGAAAAATAAAGAGAACTTTGTCTTGCATCTTGGGTACCAGCTCAGCCACAGTAGAGTAGGGAACTGGGCAGAGTTATGAGGATCCAGTTTCAGGCCCTAGTTTCTAGACATTTCTAGACACACCTTGGGCCAGAAGGGGATCTTCTCCCTTGAAGGTAATGACCCACTTCTGGTAAGATTCATCATTTGCAGACTAAAGAGTCCTTTGTCTCTGCAAAATCAGTGGTATCCAGGTAGAACCCACTGTAGGCTTTGGATGAGACAAATTTGCTGGCTTCAGGTGTGACTCAGCACATTCCTAGCTGTGGTGGCTATGGGGAGAGACTGCTTCTCTTTGAGAAAAACAGAATGAAGAGTGAAGAAGACTATCTTGCAGCATTAAGTACCAGCAGAGCCACAGTGGGGGAAGAGCACCAAGTTGGCTCTTGAGGTCCCCAATTCCAGGGTTTGGCTCTCAGACAGCATTTTTGGACATTCTCTGGGCCACAGGGAAGGTCATTGCCATGAAGGGAGAGTCCCAGGCCTGGCAGCATTCATTCCAATCTGACTGAAGCATCCTTGGACGTTGAGTGATCATCATCAGTAACCAGGCAGTACTTGTGGGCTTGGTGTGGTGGTGAACATGGAGAGAGACTCCGCTGCTTGTGCAAAAGGAAGAGAAGAGTAGGAAGAACTTTCTCTTGTGGTATGGGTGCTGGCTCAGCTACAGTAAAATAGACAATCAGGTAGAATCCAAGTTTTCCAGCTCCAGGCCCTGGATCCTAGATAGTATCTCTGGACTCATCCAGAGCCAGTGGAAATGATCAGTCAGACACAATACTGACTGGCTGAGTATAGAGCCCTAGGGCCTGAGTTGACATAGGTGGTAGCCAGGCAGTGATTGCTGTAGGTCTTAGGTGAGACCCAGTACCATGCTAGTTTCAGGTTTGATCCAGCACAATCCCAGGGGCAATGGCCACAGAAATGCTTGTGTCACTCTTCCCTCAACTCCAGCAAGCTCAGCCCAGGAAGGCAGTGACTCCATCCTCATGCTGAATGGGGAAAACTGAAAGCCTTTACTCTAATACTTAGAACTTGATAAACATACTTACTTTTACCACTGTTGTTTTACATCAGGAAGTCCCAGTCAGGAGAAACAGACAAGAGAAAGAAATAAAAGACATCCAGATTGAAAGAGAATAAGTCAAAGTATTATTGTTTACAGATTATATAATCTTACATTTGAAATAACCTAACACTTGTACTCTACCAAAACTAAACCAGGAGGAAGTTGAAACCCTGAATAGATCAATAACAAGGGCTGAAGTAGAGGCAGCAATCAATAGCCTACCAACCAAAAAAAGTCCAGGTCCAGACGGGTTCACAGCTGAATTCTACCAGATGTACAAAGAGGAGTTGGTTCCATTCCTTCCGAAACTGTATCAAATAATACAAAAGGAGGGAATCCTCCCTAACTCATTTAATGAGACAAACATCATCCTGATACCAAAACCAGGCAGAGACTCAACTAAAAAAGAAAACTTCAGGCCAATATCCATGATGAACATTGAAGCAAAAATCTTCAAAAAAATACTGGCAAACAGATTGCAACAGCACATCAAGAAGCTTATCCATCACCACCAAGTAGACTTCATTCCGGAGATGTAAGGCTGGTTCAACATACACAAATCCAGAAATGTAATCCATCACATAAACGGAACCAAAGACAAAAACCACATGATTATCTCAATAGATGCAGAGAAGGTCTTTAATAAAATTCAACAGCCCTTCATGCCAAAAACTCTCAATAAACTAGGTATTGATGGAACATATCATAAAATGATAAAAGCTATATATGACAGACCTACAGCCAATATCATACTGAACGGGCAAAAGCTGGAAGAATTCCCTTTGAAATCAGGCACTAGACAAGGATGCCCTCTCTCACCACTCCTAGTCAACATAGTATTGGAAGTTCTAGCCAGAGCAATCAGGCAAGAAAAAGAAATAAAGGGTATTTGATTAGGAAAGGAGGAAGTCAAACTGTCTCTATTTGCAGATGACATGATTGTATATCTAGAAGACCCCATCGTCTCAGCCCAAAATCTTCTCAAACTGATAAGCAACTTCAGCAAAGTCTCAGGATACAAAAACAATGTGCAAAAATCACAAGCATTCCTAGATACTAATAACAGACAAACAGAGAGCCAAATCAAGAGTGAACACCCATTCACAATTGCTACAAAGAGAATAAAATACCTAGGAATACAACAAACAAAGGATATAAAGGACCTCTTCAAGGAGAACTACAAATCACTGCTCAACAAAATAAAAGAGGATGCAAACAGATGGAGAAATATTCCATGCTCATGGTTAGGAAGAATCAATATCGTGAAAATGGCCATACTGCACAAAGTAATCTATAGATTCAATGCTATCCCTATCAAGCTACCAATAACCTTCTTCACAGAACTGGAAAAAACCACTTTAAACTTCATATGGAATCACAAGAGACCCCGCGTAGCCAAGACAATCCTAAGCAAAAAGAACAAAGCTGGAGGCATCACACTGCCAGACTTCAAACCATACTACAAGGCTACAGTAACCAAAACAGCATGGTACTGGTACCAAAACAGAGACATAGACCAATGGAACAGAACAGAGACCCCAGAAGAAACACCACACATCTACAACCATCTGATCTTTGACAAACCCAGCAAAAACAAGCAATGGGGGAAAGGACTCCATGTTTAATTAATGGTGTTGGGAAAATTGGCTAGCAATGTGCAGAAAGCAGAAACTGGACCCCTTCCTGTCACCTTACACTAAAATTAACTCCAGATGGATCAAAGATTTAAACATAAAACCTAACACCATAAAAATACTAGAAGAAAACCTAGGCAAAACCATCCAGGACATAGGCATAGGCAAGGACTTCATGACTAAAACATCCAAAGCAATGGCAATAAAAGCCAGGATAGACAAATGGGACCTAATTAAACTCCAGAGCTTCTGTACAGTAAAAGAAACCATCATTAGAGTGAATCGGCAACCAACAGAATGGGAAAAAATGTTTGCAATCTACCCATATGACAAAGGGCTAATATCCAGAATCTACAAAGAACTAAAACAGATATGCAAGAAAAAAACAAACAACCCCATTCAAAAGTGGGCAAAGGATATGAACAGAAACTTTTCAAAAGAGGACATATATGAGGCCAGCAAACATATGAAAAAATGCTCATCATCACTGGTCATTAGAGAAATGCAAATCAAAACCACACTGAGATATCATCTCACGCCAGTTAGAATGACGATCATTAAAAAGTCAGGATACAACAGATGCTGGAGAGGATGTGGAGAAATAGAAACACTCTTACACAGTTGGTGGGAGTGCAAATTAGTTCAACCATTGTAGAAGAGAGTGTGGCGATTTCTCAAGGATCTATAAATAGAAATTCCATTTGACCCAGCAATCCCACTATTGAGTATATACCCAAAGAACTATAAATTGTTCTACTATAAAGACACATGCACATGTATGTTCATTGCAGCCCTGTGTACAATAGCAAAGACCTGGAACCAACCCAAATGCCCATCAATGATAGACTGGACAAAGAAAATGTGGTACATATACACCATGGAATACTATGCAGCCATAAAAAACGATGAGTTTGTGTCCTTTGTAGAGACTTGGATGAATCTGGAAACCATCATTCTCAGCAAACTGACCCAAGAACAGAAAGCCAAGCACCATATGTTCTCACTCATAGGTGGGTGTTGAACAACGAGAACATGTGGATTCAGGGAGAGCAACATCACACACAGGGGACAGTTGTAGGGGGATAGGGGGAGAGACAATGGGGGGTGGGGAGGGAGGGGAGATTGGGGAGGGATAATATGGGGAGAAAGGCCAGATATTGTATGCACCTAAAGTAAAATAAATAAATTATTTAAAAAAACTGTTTAGCTATTGGCAATAGATAAAATTTAAACAAAAAAAAAAAAAAAAAGAAAAAGAAATAACCTAAAGACTCTAGCAACAAACTATTAGAAGCAATAAATGAATTCAGAAGTCTTGCAGGATACAAAATTAACATATAAATATTAGTAACATTTCCATAGTCAAAGAGCAAACAATCTGAAAAAAAATCAACAGAGTAATCTCATTAATAGGTGCTACAAATAAAATAAAATATCTAGGAATTTACTTAACCAAAGAGGTAAAAGATGTCTACAATGAAAACTATAAAACAATGGTGAAAGATATCAAAGAGAACACAGAAAATGAAGATATTTCATGTTCAGATATTGAAAGAATCAATATTGTTAAAATGTCCATATTCCCCAAAGCAATCTACAGATTCAATGCAATCTCTATCAAAATACCAATGATATTCTTCACAGAAATACCAAAAACAATCCTAAAATTTATGTGGAACTACAAAAGACCTAGAATAGCCAAGACCATCCTGAACAAAAAGAACAAAACTGGAGGAATCACATTACTTGACTTCAAATTATGCCACAGAGCTATAGTAACCAAAACTGCATGGTATTGGCATAAAAACTGACACATAGACCAGTGGAACAGACTAGAGAACCCAGAATCAAATCTATACAACTACAGTGAACTCAGTTTTGACAAGGGTACAAAAATATACATTAGTAGAAGGACAATCTCTTCAACGGTACTGGAAAATCTGGATAGAATTCTACCTGATTCTCTATTCTACTGTAGCTGAGCTGGCACCCACACCACAAGACAAAGTTCTTCCCCACTCTTCTCTTCCATTTCCACAAGCAGCAGGTCTTCCTTTTCATTTATTATTCAGGCTAGATAATGTAAGATGACCTTTCCATTGAATCTGTCTCAAGTTATGTAATAGACCATATGTCGATGAATGAAAGTAGACCTCTATTTCTTGCCATATACAAAAATCAAATCAAAATTGATGAAAGACTTAAAATTAAGATCTTAAACTTGAAACTAGTAAAATAAAACATCTGAGAAACTCTTCAGGACATTGAACTAGGCAAAGATTTCCTGAGCCCCAAAAGCAGACAACTAAAGCAAAAATGGGTAAATTGGATCACATCAAGTTAAAAATGTTTTGCATAGTAAAGGAAATAATCAACATAATGCAGAGACAACAGAGAGAATGGAAGAAAATATTTGCAAACTATCTGTCTGACAAGGGATTAATAACCATAATTTAAAAGGAGCTTAAACAACTCTTTAGGAAAACAACAACTAATAATCTGGCAAAAATGGGTAAAGGGTTTGAACCGACATTCCTCAAAAGAATACATCAAATGGCAAACAGGTACATGAAAAGGTGCTCAACACCATTGATCATCAGAGAAATGCAGATCAAAACTACCATGAGACATCACCTCACCCAAATGTGGCTTTTATCCAAAAGACAGGCCATAACAAATGCTAGTGGAGGTATAGAGAAAACAGAACCCTTGTACACTCTTGTCAGGAAAGTGAATTGGTACACCCACTATGGAGAAAAGTTTGGACTGTCCTCAAAAGACAAAAAGTAGAGTTACCTTATGATTCAGCAATCCCACAACTAGGTATCTACAAAAGAATGGAACTCAGTATATTGAAGTGATATTTACACTCCCGTGTTTATTGCAGCACTATTCACAATAGCCAAGATTTAGAAGCAACCTAAGTTTCCATCAATAAGTGAATGAATAAAGAAACGTGGTACCTATACACAATAGAGTACTATTCAATTATAAAAAAGTGACTGTCATTTGCAACATGTATTTAACTGGAGGTCACTATGTTAAGTGAAATAAGCTAGGCACAGAAAGACAAACATTGCATGTTTTCACTTATTTGTGGGAGCTAAAAATTAAAATAATTGAACTGATTGAGTTCAATGTGCTACTCATGGAGCAGCAAAATGGTTACCTGAGGATGGGAAGGGTACTGGGGTTGGGGGAAGGAGTAAGAGTGAATGGCTAATGGGTACCAAAATATAGTTGGATAAAATGAGTAAGATTCAGTATTTGGGCCTGGCGCGGTGGCTCACGCCTGTAATCCCAGCACTTTGAGAGGCCAAAGTGGGCAGATCATGAGGTCAAGAGATCAAGATCATCCTGGTCAACATGGTGAAACTCTTTCTCTACTAAATATACAAAAAAAAAATTTGCTGGGCAGGGTGGTGGGCACCTGTAGTCCCAGCTACTAGGGAGGCTGAGGCAGGAGAATGGCTTGAACCCAGGTGGGGAAGGTTGCAGTAAGCCGAGATTGCACCACTACACTCCAGCATGGTAACTGAGCATGACTCTGTCTCAAAAAAAAAAAAAAAGGTTTCATTATTTGATATTACAAAAGAGTGACTACAATCAACAATAATCTGTTATAGACTTAAAAATAACTTTTAAAAAATTGGATTGTTTGTAACACAAAGAAAGAAGGCAATGGATACCTAATTAGCTCTGATGTGATTGTTATGCTTTGTATACCTTTATCAAAATAGCTTATGTACCTCCATAAATATGTACACCTACTACTAGGTACCCACAAAAACAAAAAACTAAAAATTTCAACATGAAGTAAGCTTTTTACTGCTTTAAAAGAAAGTGCATATGAAATAAAATATGTGAAAATTATAATGCAGATAAAGTTTGACATGCTGGAATATAAATCTGCAGTAACTTCGTTTTATTTTCTAAAAACAAAAAGAAGACAGAAAAGAAAAGAAAAATGATTATTTACAATAAATTTACACAGCTTAATTTGGAAATATGCTTAAATATCCATTCAAGTGAATTTTGATAAATCTTCATCGTAGAATTTTATGGAGTCATTTGTGAGACACTGTTACAGTGATTATGAGGGAGTATTTCTGGGGTGATATAATTTGAACTGAAATCTGAAATTTTCTACTTACTAGATATGTGACCTTGACAAATTGTATATCCCCTCTATACTTCAGTCTCTTTGACCTAAGGAGAGAAAAGTAACACACTGTTCCACATGGTGATAGAGGTACTGGTAGTATTAGTCATGAAAACTACACTGAAAACTCAGTTTTGTCTAGAAATTATGCTTCCTTTTTATTTATTATTCAGGCTAGATAATATAAGATGACCTGTCCATTGAATCTGTCTCAAGTTACGTAATAGACCTATTCAGATTATATATTTGATATATCATATATGTAGCAAATTCCAGACTTCAATCTGTGTTATCTCACTCTAGAAATGTTCATGCATAATCTCTGTTAGTGTCTCACAAACGACTTTATAATACATATGGGATCATATATTAATCTGGTTATACCAGATATATATAATCTGATTATATCAGATTGTCACAGACTACTCAAGGACAAATAAAATGGTCATGACATAGTATTAAATGATTAAATGAACAAAGCAAAGTTATGCAACAGATCATGACTTTGCCAAAATTTCTAAGACTTACTATTGCCAGGAGCGGTGCTCATGCCTGTAATCCTAACATTTTGGGAGACCGAGGCAGGTGGATCACATAGGGTCAAGAGTTCAAGACCACCCTGGCCAACATGGTGAAACCTCATCTCTACTAAAAAAACAAAAAGTAGCCAGGTGTGGTGGTGGGGGCCTGTAATCCCAGCTACTCAGGAGACTGAGGCACGAGAATTGCTTGAACCCAGGAGGCGGAGGTTGCAGTGAGCCAAGATTGCTCCATTGCACTCCAGCTAGGGCAACAGAACAAAAACTTCGTCTCAAACAACAACAACAACAAAAAAAAAACTGACTTTCTAAACAATATCTATCTATCAACTCTCTATGTTTCTGCTTATTCTTTAGAACATAATGGAAAGAACATCATTTAAGAATACAGAAATGAAGTCCAGTTGAAAAGTTTGTGGGTTGCAGTTTCTTGTGTGTGTGTGTGTGTGTGTGTGTGTGTGTACGTGTATTACCTTCTTTTAGTTTTTTGATTTTCTTTTATTAAGAAAATGTCAAGTGACATGTAGACATTACAATTTTTTGTCAGAGGTTAATGATAGTATTTGTTCACATATCTAAGCAATTTAGCACAAGAAAACATGGCTCACTCTATTTTTAAAAGATTTACTATCAATCCATAGTCCAGCTCTTTGTTCACAACCAGGTGGTTTCTGTAAATGGTGTTTTGAGACCATTTATTACTTCCGGTGGGGCATAACAGTGGACCATAGGGCTATCCAATATCATCACTCTGTTACACTATTTGAGACAGGTTCAACGGACAGGGCACCTTATATTCTCGAGAGTTTTCACAGGAATTTTACAAACACTTCATCATATCTGCCTCCTTATGCCTCCTTAAAATATGTATAATGGTTCTTTGTGTATCTTGGATAATATTTATAGTTTTAAATAACACCTTCTATGCTAACAATAATTAACTATCTGATAAATCTCAAAGGGTTTACAGGGAGAGTTGACTGAGGTTCCACTGATATAGTAGTGTATTCAGTCATCACTAGATTTCCTGGGGTATTGGTTCCAGAATCCCTCTCAGATACAAAATTCTGTAAGATGCTCCAGGCTCTGATATAAAATGGCACAGAATTTGCATGTAGCCTATGCATATCCTCCCATATACTTTAAACCATCTCTAGATTACTTATAATACCTAATACAATGTACATGCTATGTAAATTGTTTTACTGTATTGTTTAAAAAGTGACAACAGAAAAAAAATACAACCATCCTTTTTTTTCCCTCAAATATTTTTTTATCCATGGCTGGTTGAATCCACAAATGTGGGAACCCACAGGTACAGAGGGCTGACTCTGTGAAAACAAACAGACAGAAAATACACTGAAGGCCATGGCATTTTGGTGAGAAATGCAAGCCTGAATAGTTTCCTTAATTCAAAATGTTCATGATGCAAGGCTTCGACAATGAAGTATGTCAGATATTTCTTTTTCTCTGCTAAAGCAGTAGTATCACGTGGCAACAATATAAAAACTATGTGCAGTTTCTTGAGCCTGAAAAAATTAAATTTTATTTCAGAGACAGGGTTTGACTCTGTTGCCCAGGCTGGAGTGCAGCAGTGCAGTCATAGCTCACTGCCACCTCAAAGGCTTGGGCTCAAGTGATCCCAATGTCTCAGCTTTCAGCGTCTTCTGTAGCTGGAACTACAGACATGCACCGCCACCACATCTGGCTTTTTTTTCTCTTTTTTTTTTATAGAGATGGAATCTTCACAAGCTGGTCTTGAACTCCTGGCCTCAAGTGACCCTCCCACACTGGCCTCCCAAAATACTGGGATTACAGGTGTGAGCCATTACACCCATCCAAAATTTAATATTTGGCAAAATTTTAATTTGTGTGAAATTCACATTATTTAAATTTTATGATTAGATATGTGATTGATATTTTATAACATACGCAATGTAGTCTTTTTTGTAAAATGTAACTGGCACTGCATGCGAATTAATCAAAAGCGAAAACAAAATATTAACAATAGAAAGACAGAGTTAAACACGACTTTTGCTTTTTTATATAGTTCGTTTGGAGGGTAATTACCAAATTACATAAATGAAAACATTTTATTAAATGCTGGCTGAATAGAAAAAATTAAATAGAATTTTAAAGTAGCATTATTAGGATAATCAATATATTATATTTTGTGAAATAGACACACACATGTGCACACACACACACACACAACATGTAGTGAGAAATAAGTCACTTTTTAATCATATGGATATGTTCTTCACAATAAAGACAATGAGTGCTTCACTGTTGAATAGTATAATTATTATAATCTTTAATATCTCTCTAGTATTTCTGAAATATTTTCCCCTACTTTAATTTCCACAACGAGTTTTCAAAGTAGAGGAGTTATACCAATGAATGCCACTTCTAGTGTGGTTGTCAATGGTACTACATTTCCTGAACAAAAAACATTAGCATACAATTTTCATTATTTTCTTTCCAGTGATATCATCTTCCTATATAGAAATACACAAATTGCTAAAAAAAAAAAAAAGCTAATTGTACAAATTACATTTGCACACACATGCCTCTCAGCCCAGCATGCAATAATTCTTAGAATCTAAGGCTTTGAAATAAATGTATTAGGTGATATTCTATTTTGACAGTTATTCTTTTTTTCATACTGATGAGAAGACAGAAACATATACTACTGATCACAGACGACTTCATGAAGAAGTTAGGAGTATGGCAGAAACAAACTTGGGGAGAATCGATCAATTGGGGGGGATTTGTTGCCAGGGAAACTCTCCCACTCACCCAGTAGAATATCACCTGGACATCAAGAGATCCCACACTTGGATGGGTACAGTGGCTGCTTGTAACAAGGCACTTTGGGTGGCTGAGGTGGGCGGATCACTTGAAGCCAGGAGTCAGGCACCAGCCTGGCCAACATGGTGAAATCCCATCTCTACTAAAAATGTAAAAATTTACCTGGGCATGGTGGCGTTCACCTAGGGTCCCAGATACTTGGGAGGCTGAGGCAGGAGAATCACTTGAACCTGGGAGGTGGAGGTTGCAATGAGCTGAGATCGTGCCATTGCACTCCAGCCTGGGCAACAGAGTGAGATTCTGTCTCACAGAAACAAAATATACCCCCACACTTAAATTTGCACACACTCTAATGTGATCCTAGATGTGCCTGGAAACTCCCAACTGCACACTTAACAGTGCCAGTGTCTCTCCACTACACGTTCTTACCAGGCTTCTTAAATTTGGACTACAGAAGAATCATGGCTGTGGCTGCCATTCTGATTCTTAGCTAGAAATGTGTGTTTGTCAATACTCTGGCAAATCTTCAGTTTTACACAGTGTGATGCAACAGCATTGGAATTAGTTTTAAAAGTCCATAATTTACACAAAATTAGAAGAGTATTCCAGACACTCAAACAAATCCCTAGGCAAAGATAATTTTTGTCTCTTTCAGTTTCTCCCTATATGCAAACCTACAAACCTACGCTATTTTCTCATGGCCCTATCCTGAATCTAACATCTGTTCTTGATTAAATGATTCCTGTGTCTTTTTGTTTTTCAGTAGTCAAGAACCCAAACTTCCTTATCTAACATTCTCTTTTCTTTATACAGTCAGGTTGTTCTATTGCTTTCTCTTTCTTTTGATTTTAATAAATACTTGTGATTGAATGAGAAGGATATCTCCAATTAAATGGTCTCATTAATTACCATTAATGCTATGCTTAACATTTTTATGACAAAAATGTATATGTCAGTGCTGTTCTTCTTTCAGTGCTCATCTTTTCCTCCTTTAACTCCTACATATATGTAGAGTGTGTATGTGTATATACATGTATACATATGCACACACATATATGTGTATGTGTGTGGTGTATATATATATACCTCTATATATATGAGTATGCATATATGTATAGGAATATATATGTATGTATATGTAGGAGTGTGTGTGTGTGTGTGTGTGTGTGTGTGTGTATGTATGTAAGAATTAAAGGAGTCAAAGATGAGAACATATAAAATTTATAAAGATATCTATACCTTTGTATATAATGGCCCATCATATATAAAGGACCATTTGAATCAATGACAGAAAAGTACTATCTATGATTGAGTGAAATTTCAGGAAGTAATTTTATGATATGAAATAATTTGAGCAGCAAGGCAGATATTCTGAATCAAACTAACTCAGAGATTCATAAAATTATCAACATTACAGCTAGTTCATTTTTCAATTTAATTAGAGTTACACAATGGGCAACATTGTGCAGAAACAATTTAACTGAGTCTTTCAGTCTTGGGATCTTCTAGAGATTGAAGCCAAGATGTTGGCTGCAATGAATTGAAGGCTGGATTGGAGCTGCATTATCAGCTTCTGAACTTGCTCATCTGTCTTCTGGAGGCTTCAGTCCCTCAATTTGTCAGCCTTTTTGTGTGGCTTCTCAGGCCCAGAGCAAGCGACAGGAGTAAGAGTGAATGAGAGAGTGAAAGGGAGAGAATGCTCAAGATACCACTCCCTCTTCCATGGCCTGGTCTCGGAGTCAGACATCATTTGTTTTATATTAATTAAAGAATTTGCTTTATCAAGTCCTCACTCATTAAAAGGAATTGCAAAAGTACATGAATGCCAAGAAGCAGGGGATCTTTGTGGGTTATGCTGAAAGCTGGCTACCACACCTGGGACCTTTTTCTATTTACCAAAGTTATTGAATATTAGCTTTTTATATTAATACATATTTTATATGGTATTTTAAACTTTTTAAATATTGAGCCACATATTTTCTTTGATTTTACATGTAATTATTTATTTTCTAAATAATGAGAGATTTTCCTCTTGCTTATATATACATACATACATACATACATACATATATATGCCATTATCTTTTTTCCTTACCCCATTGCTTTGCTAATGATGCAATCTAACAGTGTAGAGAAGAGATAACAGTGAGAAATTTCTTTGCTTTTTTCTTGATTTTACCGGAAGTTACACCAATAGTTTACTATTAATTGTGTCAGTGTGGTTAATTGTGTTTTGGTAAATATCCTTTGTCAAGATTACTCCAAATCAAGAGTTTCTTTATATGTCTAGTTTATTGTTTTAGATGAATAGGTGTTGGATACTTCTCATAGCTATTTAGATAATGATATTGTTTTTCTTAATAGTTTAGTCATCAAATATTTATGGAGTGGACATCATAGACAAAGCACTCCTAGATAACAGAATAAAATGAATAAAACTGTTAATTATTCTGCATAATTGGGCCAATAGTGTGTCATATTGAGTTTTTATAAATTTTGCCATGATATTTATTCAGTAATTACATGTGTACATACAGATATATGTTAAAATTTGTTAAAGATGTCACTATTCACAAAGATTTTTTTCCTGTAATATAGAGCTAGTTTATAAAAGCAGCTTGATAGTTTCCAAAAATGTTCTATGTTCTTGATCAGTTGCTATAAAAGAGCAAATATTTATTCCTTGGTTAGGGAGAACTCATTTGATAATTCTTGTGGATGGATGGGTGGCTGCTGTAATGACTAATTTTATCTGTCAGCTTGACTGCCCAAGCATTTCTTCAGACATAATTCTGGGTGTGTCTGTGATAGTTTCTGGATAGCATTAATATTTCACCTTTAGTAGGTGGTAAATAAAATCAGCTATGGTACATCTATACCATAGGTTACTACCCAGCAATAAAAAGAAATAAATTAGTGGCACATGCAACAACTTTTGATGGATCTCAGGGAATTATTTTTAGTGAAAAGGTTAGTGTTAAAATATTACACATTATATAACTGTTTTAAATATCATTTTTGAAATGATAAGATGATAAAATAGGAAACAGATTCATGGTTGCCAGGGATTCGGTATAGAAAGCATGGAGAGGAAGTGAGGTGCTGTTGTAAAAGGATGCAGGGGGATACTTTGGACGAAACTGTCCTGTATCTTTATGTGAAGATGATGTTAGCATTGGGAAAAACTGGGTCAAGTGTATATGAAGCCTCTGTGTATCATTTTTTACATCTGCATGTGAATCTACAATTTTGTCAAAATCAAAAGGTGTAAAAAGGATAAAAAATGGAATTGGTTCTCTGAATAAAGCAGATTGTTCTTCCTAACAGGTGAAACTCATCCAATCAATTGAAGGTCTGAATAGAAGGAAAAGGCTGATCTTCCCACGAGTAAAGAGAAATTCCTTTTGGCTGACTCCCTGCGAGATGGGAATTGCTTTTTCGTGGGTTCAGACTCAAACTGAAACTTGGATGTAATTGAGTCTTTTGCCACTTGAGTAGGTGAGGAACACTTCAGGGTTTTAGTTGTCACAAACACAGAGTCCGTGTTCAAATTTCCAATTGCCTCAACAAAAGCCATATTAATTTTTTAGTTTGTTTTCAGAATTTCTCCAAATAAGGGCTACCTATTATATGTCTTATAAATCTCCTTAGTGTGTAAGTTTCCATTCGAAATGGGATGTCCCTGTGTTATAAACAAAATTGTTTTTCCTATATAAAATCTCCTTGAGGAATTGCCATGGGGAGAAATGCCAGATATAGGTGATGGGGAGGAAGGCAACACATCACACTGCCATGTGTATACCTATGCCACAATCTTGCATGTTCTTCACATGTACCCCAAAACCTGAAATGCAATTTAAAAAAATATCCTGATCTGGATTTTGCTGAATGCATTTGTGTGGTGTGTTTACTCACATTTCTGTGCCCTTAGTATTTCTGGTAAACCAGCAATTTGATTGTGATGGTCTAAGTATTTTTGCTCCTCCACCTCCCTAATTTCATATGTTGAAACCTATTTCTCAATGTGATGGTATTAGGAAGTAGAGTGTTTTAGGAGGTGTTTAAGTGAAGGGGATTAGTGCCCTTACATTAGTGACGTTGTTTTCCCCTTCAGCTGTGTGAAGTTACAATGGGAAGGCAACCTTCTATGGAAGAAAGGGGCCTTCACTAAACACCGAATCTACCAACGCCTTCATCATGAACAACCAGCATGAAGAGCTGTGATTTTTATAAGTTACCCAGTCAATGGTATTTAGTTATAGCAGACAAAGACATTGATTTAAAATAGTATGTTGAAACAATGCATGTTAATTTTTTTTTCAGATTACATAGGTTGTATGTTCAAGAGGTACATACTCTCTAGCCAGCTCTCAGTTTTGTATTTCATGATGTTTGCCACCATTTGTTCTCAATTTCCAGATATTATTAAGCTTTTGGGTAGCAAAGTGGTAATATTTGAATTATATTCTTTCTTCTTTATTCACTCACTGGAATGCTTTTATAAAGATAAATTCCTTATGTACTATTTGGGCACCAAAGTGATAGTATACATATGTAACTAATTTATGTAGCATTATGAATTACAGTTTAAAAAAGGAACCAAGTAAAAATTAAATTTTCTATCACCAGTTTTCAAAATAATGAGTTGTGTCATTGAAAACAAGAATGGAGAACACTCCAATAGTGGTTTATTTGTTATTATTTTTTTTCCTTATGAACTGATGAGTTAAAACATTGCAAATGTTTAAACTTTGTTGGTTGGGTTGTTCACTGCTGCTGATTTGATCATAATTTCTAGTATTTTTTCAGAAAATATTTTTCACAATTAAATATGAATTCATACAGATATTTCCATGCATATGGCTAAATTTTCTTCGTGTGTATTTATCATAATAATATTTTGCCACTGATTGAATGTAGAAGCAGATATGACAATTCAGTAATTATCTATCAAGGCAGACATTTACAAGAATTGCAAAATTCTGATAATGACATTTGCTCACTAATTTTTTTCATCTTTGAAAATGTAGTAATAGTTATACATAAAGATGCAGGATGACACCCATTTTATTTTGATTCTACATGTGAAGATAATTTCATTTGGATTTTAAAATAATAATAGAAAGAAAAGCATAAGGAAACAAACAGTATTAATCTTCACTGTTGAAGATGAAAGAAGTGTCTTCTTCCTCTCTTTTTCTCAGATCTTGTACTTTAGAAAACTTGTATTATAAGTTATTATGAGTTCTGTCTCTGTCTCTTTAAAATGTAAACCTTTTAAAAATCTAATTAAGCCTTCTCCCAGCTTTAAGACCCAGAAATGTATTTTTCAAGTGCATCAATCATCTCTTTAAAATGGAACCACTAAGGAAGATACCATCT
The DNA here is from genome assembly GCA_036589455.1 of Ateles fusciceps. NCBI lineage: Eukaryota > Metazoa > Chordata > Mammalia > Primates > Atelidae > Ateles > Ateles fusciceps. Next base: position 6,462,642 of record JAZHEH010000174.1, on the reverse strand, counting down.
GTATCTTTCAGTTCCTGTGGGAAAGTAAGAGCATACTTTTACTTTAGCAGGCTCCTCTTCCAAGTTGCAGGGCTACATTTTGTTATAAAGGTAGGAAAAGTTTATTTTTCCGTTGTATAAAGCCTATTTGCTAACATAGATGGTCGTCTCAACTGCCAAGTGAATTTGAGATGAACTCTTTGTGACAAATTGTGCTGCCAAGTCCTCTAACAAGGCTTCGTTATTATTTATCTTATGAGCATGTATATAGTGGGTCGTATCTGCTTGGCTATGGAAAAATAGGCTTTTCTGTCTTTGTCATCTCTTTGTGACTTGTCTATGATATGCATCACATTCTGGTTTCATCTTTATTCAATGACATAATTGCTCTCCTTTTTTATTATAATTTCAACTTTTATTTTAGATGGGAGGGTTCACGTGCAGGTTTGTCACGTCAGTATATTGCATAACGCTGAGGTTTGGGGTATGAATGGTTCCATCACCTAGGTAGTGAGCATAGTAGGCAATAGGTAGATTTTCAGCCCTCACATCCCTTCCCTCTCCCCCTTTTAGTAGTTGTCAGTGTTTATTGTTTCTATCTTTATGTCCAGTTGTACCCAATATTTAGATCTCACTTGTTAATGAGAATATTCTAAATACTCAAAGGCAATGACAACAATGGCAAAGGCAAAAATTGAGAAGTGGAATTAATTGAACTAGACTTTCTGCACAGCAAAGGAAACTATCAACAGCCTAAAGAGACAACCTATAGAATGGGAAAAAATATTTACAAACTGTGCATCCAACTAAGGTCTAGTATTCAGAATCTAAAAGAAACTTGAACAAACGAACAAGCAAAAAACAAGTCAGTCCATTAAAAATTGTCTTCTCAAAAGAAGACATACAAGTGTTCATCATCACTAATTATCACAGAAGTGCAAATCCAAACCAGAATCGATTCCATCTCACACCAGTCAGAATGGGTGTTATTAAAAAGTCAAAAAGTAACAGACGTTGATGAGGCTGCAGAGAAAAAGGGACACTTAATTACATACTGTTGATGGAAATGTAAATTAACTCAGCCACAAAGAAAAGGAGTATGGAGATTTCTTAAAGAACACAAAACAGAAGTACTATTTGACCCAGCAACCTCATTACTGTGTATACACCACAAACAAAACAAATCATTCTACCAGAAAGACACATGCACTCATCGGTTCATTGTGGCACTATTCACAATAGCAAAGACATGAAAACAAAACAAAAAAAAAACTAGTTGCCCATCAATAGTAGATTGAATAAAGAAAACATGGTACATGTACACTATGGAATACTACACAACCGTAAAAAGAATGAAATCATGTTTTTTACAGCAGCATACATGAAGCTGGAAGCCATTATCCTAAGAGAATTAACGCAGAAACAGAAAACCAAATTCTGCATGTTCTCTTTTTCTTGTCCCTTTGAAAACGTTTCTCTGAGACAAAAGAGATTTTTTTTTTTAATTAATGCCCCTAACAACAACAAAAGCTTTCTGGGATGTAAATGCAACCTTTTATTCTTGTTTGTTGTACATATAAAAGTAGTGTTCTCAAATTGTAGAAGGAAGTAGGTTGTCTGGGAGCACAGTTAATGATAGATTGTCACTTTTACAATGCTAGAACTTTTTCTGTTGCATGGATCAAGATTCAACAATATTGCTTAACATATTTTGAGTTTCTCTTCTCTTTTCCTCCCTTTCATCTAAAATATTTCTTTCGTTGTTGTTTTTGATTTTTCTTTGCCCTCATGGTTCCTGTTCTGCTCATGTTCAACACTATTGTCTTTATAATGAGATTCTCCTGAAAATTTATTTGTTTTGCATTAGATCGTAGATCTTAGGAGTTATTTTACTAGCTCCTCGAAATTTCCTTTGTACTCACTCACAAATGGATCGGAGTGTACAAAATCCCTCATCATATCAACTGCAGATCTTAAATAAGCAACTCCCATTTTCCAATGTGTACCCGTTAGGTCTTGCGGGATTTTCCCACCTGCAAGTGTAGAATTTGCCCATTTACTTCAGTCTTCTTCTTTGCACAGATTCTGATACCATGCAGGTCTTGCAGATTTTGAGGTCAGTGAACATATACACTTATTTGTCAGGGGGTTATTTTGATTGTTTGTTTGCATGATTACCTTAGTTATTGTTTTGGGGTGGGATAAGGGAAAATCAGGGAGATTAAAAGATTATAAATTAAGCTAACACCACTTCCACCTATCCAGTATCCTCATCAATAGTTGTATTTGGAAACCGGTGTCACTTTTTCTAAAAACCAATAATTACTTCATATTTTATACCTTTCTCCTAACTTCTCCTTTCCTGTCTTTTGATTTGATGTTGTCTCTGTGTGTGTCAAAGATGAAGCCACTCTGATTTTTCCCGCTGTTATAGGAAATGTGATTTTTATACCTGAGAGCAAGAAAACTCCTTCCATTCTTAATGTATTTTAAGCACATTTGGCCTATTTCTTTAATTCCATTCTGAAATTAAGTCATATCTCTATATTTTACATAATTTTTTCCCTCCAAATATCTCATTTATTTGCTCTAATTAATAAATTTTTCTTTTTGCATTATTATTTTCTTAAGCAGTTTTCTGGTTCACTGAATATGCTTTTGGTGCTAATGATTTAATTATGGTTGTTTCTGATGTGATTTAAACCACAGCTGCTTTTTATTATTATTAAATTTATTTTCTATATTCTCAGCTCATTTGTTATTTCCTGTTGTGGTTATATCAAAATTAAGATTATTTTACAATGTTTATGTCTGTGTTAACAGATAGTTGTTAAAGGATATATTTTGTTTAAATTAAAATCCTGATTTTTATACAAATATAAATTGAACAAATGTCAAAAATTTTAGTTAACTTATTAATTAATAAGGGAACAAGTAATATCTTACAACTGGCTCAACAGAGATTTCAAAAAACACCCACTGGCACAAACACACACACACACTATCAATTGTGCTAAAATAAATTTACAAACAAATACAAAATTTATAAAATTTTTCAAACATTGGAAAAAATCAGAAAGTATTGCCTTAATATTTTGCATTTCTTTAAAAAAATTACAAAAGCTTGCCTTACGTTTTCTTTCTCATTTCTCATTCTTCCTACTCTCTTTTCTTGTCTTAAAATATATATATATGAAAATATATGTTTTAATACACTATATGTATTTTCTTGTCTTAAATATATATTCGTATTTCAGTAAATAAAAAACTATACTTACATATATTTAAGATAAGAATACATATAGTGTATTAAAATAAATGTCTTTATATATATATATGTGTGTATGACAAGAAAAAATATATATATAGTGTATTCCATGCAGATTGGGATAGAAATAAATTCATTCAATAATATTACCCCTCCATATTTTATGTTAATACTCAAAATGTTTAGGTCGTTTTAACTGTGTCTAATTTTGTTTCATTTTAGTAGGTTTCAGAGAGAGAGACAGAGAGAAGGGAAAATCCTCTTTACTTTTTCATCTTTTAAACCAATATTTAACTGGTTCAACAGTCTTATATTGTAACGACACAAACCAATACAAAAATTTGCTTTCCTTTTAATGTTTTTACAAAGCTAATTTTACCATTAGCTTTTTACTAGTCATTGAAGAAACCATCCAACTATTGAATATATGACCATGGTTTTTATTGTACCAGAAAATTTGTATTTTGTTAGAAACAATGAAAATTGCATAAAGTCGCTATTGGAGTTGAATCAGAATCTTTCAGGACTGCCCGTAAAAAATAGTCTTTCACTTAAAAATAATAATTCTCTTCTTATTTAAGTGATAGGTCTTTGGGACTTAGAGCTTTGATTTCTCCTAAAGAGTAGAAGTCCTTGTGTTATTTAGAGTGGAGGAAATAATTCAAATTTTGAGATAAGGCAGTACCTACTTCTTTAGCTGCTGAGATGGGAGGGCACCTTGAATTTTGAAGAGGTCATAGAGATAAATACAACAGACTACCATTCTCTAGAAGTGTACATAGTTATTTTATTTTCCTCTACTCACTCCAGCCTACAATTTCAGTTTGGTTCATGACTAGAAATATATTTACAGATTCACAGAGTCCATAGATGAAACAGATTTATTCAATTGCATTGCACATTTGATATCTAACACACCAAAGTATTTGTACTCTATCTGAGAAAAACACTCATAGGAGTTGTTTAGAGAGCTTTGAATCACAAAGTTTTAGAACACCTGGATTATGTGGATTAAAAAATATATTTTTATATGTTCAATAAAATAAAATCTCAAAAACCATTTTTGATACCCTAAATAAATGTTTTCCAAGATTCATAAATAATTTTTGAACACAGTAATGCTACTGTAACTCCTTTTACTATGAATAAGCACCTGCTAATTTTTGCAGCAAAAAAGGAAACAATTCAGGGTAATTTGGGATCACACAGTAACAAATGAATGCAAATAAAATGTTACTTCTTTGAAGTCAAAAGGGACAACTGATTTACGTACACACATACGGAATATTTTAAAAATCATATAAAATCTAATTTATTACTTAGAAGATTTAATATGCCTACGAATATATGTTTTTACATTGTTCTTTTACACATTAGTTGGATTTAAAGTTCTACATTTACATATCTGATTCTTAAAAGCTTTGTACATTTATATTACATTTCACTTTGATCAATCATTTGAATTAAACAGATTGATGTATTAGCAATACATCTTTGATATCAGTAACATAGAATAATACGGATAGACACAGTTATAGGTCAAGAAAACATGCATGCATGCATGCACACACACAAAAACACACACATTCATTTTCACATTATTTGGTTTGGCTCCAACTCTACCACACAGCAGCAACAAAAATTGAAAAAAGGGTGCCCATGATTGTAATGAACACTTTATAGAAACGCGCTCTTCAGAATAGCATATGGTACTTTAATTCAAATTCACTGCAGATGAGGAAAGAGCTTCACAATTGAGTATTAGGGGAAATAAATAGCTGTCTAGGGTTCTTTAAGTATAGGAATAGGCATTGGGATAAAAAAATAAAGCTATACTGAAACACACAAGTTACACTAAATGTCTTTTTCCTGCTGGGGAAAAAAATGCCTAGGGATATTTTAGTTTAATCAGTTACACATTTAGCTGCACTGGTAATCTTTCTTCCCCCTTTTCCTTTTCTTTCCTGTTTCCTTTCTCCTTTCCTTTCCCCCCTTCATTTTCTTTACCCTTTCATTTCCTTTCATCTTCTCTTCTCTCCTCTTCTCCTCCCCTCCCTCCTCTTACCTCCCTTCCCCTTTTCTTTGCTTTATTATTTTGCTTTCTTTCTTCCTTACTTTTTAATCAGGCACAAAGAGCTATAGATATAATAGTACCTACTTTCATGAGGCTTTCATTCTGTCCACCAATAACAAAGATTTGTATTAATTCAATAGTTTTAGACATAAAACTTCAATAGCATATAGTTAAATATATTTCTGTAATAAAAAGTGTAAGTCAAGTTTTAAGTAGTTATTTTATATTTCTAGTAATTATTTTTTTCAATGAAAATTGAGACTGATCTCTGTTCCACTAACCTGGCAGAGTTGCTATTAGCTTCACTTCAGAAAAGCTTTTTTCTACGTGACTGCACTAAGGATAATTGCAAGTCCAATATACAGATGATGAGCTCCAATCAGAAATATCTGAATACGAACTTTCTCAATCATGGTGCTAAAAGTCATCCAGAAATGCAAGATAGCGATAAACATTTTCAATGTGGTTAGGAAAAAATATAAGCATAAAAAGTTGAGAACTGGCTGGGTATGTAGCTTGCTCTTATAATCCCAGCATTTTGACAGACCAAGGCAGGAAGATCACTTGAAACCAGGAGTTTGAGACCAGTCTGGGCAACATGACAAGACACTGTTTCTGCAAAAACATTTAAAATACAATAATTTAGCCAGGTGTGTTGGTGCACGCCTGTTGTCCTAGTTACTCAGGAGGCTGAGGCAGGAGGATCACTTGGACCCAGGAATTCAAGGCTGCAGTGAGCTATGATTGCACCACTGCACTCCAGGCTGCACTGAACTCCAGGGCAGCAGAACTGGACTCTGTCTAAAAATAAAAATAAATTAATTCATTAAGAAGTTGAGAACTGTGACAAAACCATATAGAAAAAAAAAATAATCTAGGTCTAAGTTCTTATATGGACACTAGGCTGCCTGTGTAAAAGTCACTTATTTTTCTGGTCAAATGTAGATGCCTGGGCCCCCACCTGGATTTATATAATCAACATTTCTAATAAGTTTCTTAATTGTGTTAAGTACTGAGAATCATTTAGGTAAATTCTAGGAAGTTGTTAACTGCATTAGAATTTCTCATGTGTGGCAAACAGATCTATAAATAAACTTCAAGGACTTATCAAGAAGTCTCCCAAGTTGAAAGTCCTCAACATGCATGCTACATGCCAGCTGGCTCTGCAGGACATTCCTTCATGTCCAGTAATTGTCAAGACAGTCACTAAGCTTGCAGCTCTGGAGTTCCCTATGAAATGACAGAACTGAGAAATTTAACAATTTCTTTTATATCTGGGGAATTACAAAATCTTTCTGGTGTATTACATTTTATAGATTTCTTTTATATATGTTAAGATAGACAGATGGATAGATTACTGCCATTTAAATGAGATTTTTGAGAGAAGGTGCATATATATTTTGATAACTGAACTGGATATATATTGTCATTAGTACTATCAGTAACAGTAGTACTTCTATTTACAATCACTGGGAAAATGTGGCTCATTATTGTAATCATTAGACATTCCAAAAGTGTTTTTGCATTAGTCCCTTTTCACACTGCTATAAAGATGCTACCTGAGAGTTGGTAATTTATTAAACAAAAGAGGTTTAATTGACACAGCTGTACTTGGCTAGGGAAGCCTCAGAAAACTTACAATCATGGCAGAAGATGAGGGGGCAGCAAGGCATGTCTTACATGGAGGCAGGAGAGACAGCACAAGAAGGAAACTGTCAAACATTTCTAAAACCATCAGCTCTTTTGAGAACTCACTCATTATTATGAGAACAGCATGAGGGAAACCATCCCCATGATCCAATATCCTCCCACCAACCCTTTTCCTCAACATGTGGGGGATTACAATTCGAGATGTTATTTGAATGCAGACACAGAGCCAGATCCTATCAGTGATGCACCCATGCATATCCTAACTTTGGAAATATATATAGCCATTTATTTTGCTCTCTATTAATAAAATCTCAAATCTTTATAAGTAGACCGGAAAAACACTTATCAGGTTATTGTAACATTTACGTTGTAGCATACAAACAATACCTAGAAAATGAAAGGTGAAACACTTCTGGTCCTGCCAATATTGTGCCTAGAACACATTGTTTCATGATATTAGCCTTTGCAGTCATCCTTGGTTAGGCAATTGATCTCAGAAGTCTGTGAGAAAAGATAACAGTGGTTATGGCTTTGCTAATCAATAGGTAGTATTGAAATATCAATCAATGCCCAATCTGATAATTTTCCAGTTGATTTGTTCCTTTGTAAGATATTTGCATACAGTATATATTTCATGGCTTTACGTGTTGGAAGCACATAATATTGTTTTTCAAATCAGTTGCCAGTAGTTAATTTTTCTATTGCCTGAACTTCAGGAAATGGTTTATCTGGGTTTACTTGCCATTGCCCATAGAATTTTTTTCTATTATTTCCAGAAATAATAGAAAAATATGTCAAAAATGTCTACATTGCTATAAATTGTGGCTCTTCTATTGGCTGAGAAAGAGCTAGAAAGATGCTAGGAAACAAAATTTAATGCATTAGATATTTGTCATAATTTCTAGAAATTGATTTTATCTCTGCCACAGGACTTTATTCTTGATACTTAAAGGCATATAGATATTTTCCCAGGAAGTAGAAACTTGGGTATGTGCTGAAGCAGGCCTCTTCTAACAGGGTCATAGTCATACAGAATACATGGAAATTAAGAGATCTTGGACTTACTTTTGATATCTTATACATGTGATTTCAATGATAAAAAAAATTTTTTTGTCTTTTTCCCCATGCAATACTACATCTGATTTGTTGCAAAATTGTGTAATGTTGCCACGGAAGAGACAGAAAATACTAAGGGTTGAAAGAGCACTTTGGAGAAAACATCTGTGTTTAAAGTGCAAAATGACATCTGATAAAGATATTAATTGAAATATTAGGGAGGAGGCTGGACGATGGGGATATTAAATTAGGATTCAATAGAATGCTTGCTCATATCATTTGAATGCAATTTTAGACTACTTTGTAAATAAATATGTAAAGTAAATGTAACATCAATGTCTTCAGATTATTTTTCACATTGTAGAGTTATTGCGTTAATAACAACTCTACTAATATACCAACTACGTGTTTTCTTCTTAAAATATGCCACTTGACTTCTATTGCAAATTCTGGAAATGTTGCTAAGACTAGACACCAATACTTTTGAAGATCTCTGATGCAATCTGTTACAAACATTACTTGATAAGAGAAAAAGTATTTGGCCACTGCTTGGTTAGGAATGAACATGAATATTTACTGTGAACTATTTGAAAAAATAATTATTTTCTTTGAAAAAATATTTTAGTAGTCAAAGATAAAAATATTATAGATAGAATTTGATGCTTTCTGCTATTTGTTTATCTTATTTAGATGTAATAATTTATTTTAAAAAATTTAAAAACAAAAAGCATATTCAAATTAAGAAAATGTTCTACAAAAATCATACATATTGATTTTTTATATTTTGATGTATCTCTCAAACAGATAACATACACTATAATCAAGTTTTAACAGATTTTTCAAAGATCATATCAAGGATATGTACATAGCTTTCAGAATGTTAATTTTAATCACTGCATAATGTTCTTTTTTTATATTACCGTAATTTATTTAAATAACTTATGTTGACTCTACACATCTGTTTCCAAAGATTTTCTATTATATGTAATAACATCATAATTACAATTATAAGAGGTTTGGGCCCTCTCTTGCTGATAGTCACCTACCTCAATGTGCACACCCTCTGCCACCACCCTACAGAAATTGTTTGGTTATTCACAGTCTCTCACCAAATAAGACCTGTGTCCAGGGTACTAGCTTCTCCTGTCACTTGAGCTTACACTAAAGATGTGAAATTTGGTGTAGAAGCCTGAGCTTTAATGCTTCAAGGTATATAACTTTAAGCCTATTCTGTAGCTGTTACAATGCAGCCAAAGAGAAGAATAGTGATTATTAAACAGAGCTGGGGAAATCCTAAAGTAACAAAAGATGGAGTGATTGTTGCACACCCAGTTAACTTAGAAGATAAATATAAAAATATTTGAGCTAAACCTGTTCAAGATGTTTCCAATAATGGAAATGAAGAGGTTGGGGATTGCATCACCACTGTTACTGTACTGGCATGCCCTATTGCCAAGAAAGGCTTTGAGGAAATTAACAAAAGTGCTAAACCAGTGAAAATCAGGAGACATGTCATGTTAGCTATTGATTCTGTAATTGCTGAACTTAGGAAGCCGTCTAAACCAATGTCAACTCTTGAAGACACTGCCCAGTTCACTATGATTTCCTCAAACAGAAGGAAATTGGCCACATATTTCTTATGCAATGAATAAGGCTGGAAAAAAGGGTGTCATCACAGTAAATAATGGAAAAACATTGAATGAAGAACTAGAAATTATTGATGGCATGAATTTTGATCGAGGCTATATTTCTCCTTTATTGATACATCAGAAGGTGTATTACACGGTGTATAATAATATGTGAATTTCAGAATATGCATGTTCTACTGTGTGAAAAGGAAATTTCCAGTGTCCAGTTCATTATACCTGGTCTTTAAATCACCCAATGCTCACTATAAGGTCTTGGTCATAACTGCTGAAAATGTTTTATGTTTTGAATAGTATAAAAGTTGAACTTTAGGTTGTAACAGTCAATGCTTCAGGTTTTGATGACAATAGAAAAAACAAGCTTAAAGATACGGCTCCTGCTATTGGTGATGAAGTGTTTGAACAAGAGGGATTGACCCTAAATCTTGTTCAGCCTCATGATTAGAAGAAATTGGAGAGGTCACTGTGACCAAAGATGACGCTATCCTCTTAAAAGGAAATGATGACAAAGCTCAAATTGAAAAGTGTATCCAAGACAATCAACCAGTTTGACATCACAACTAGTGAATACAAAAAGGAAAAACTGGGCTGAGCACTATGGCTCATGCCTGTAATCCCAGCACTTTAGGAGTCCGAGGCGGGTGGATTAAGAGGTCAGGAGATTGAGATCATCCTGGTCAACATGGTGAAACCCTGTCTCTACCAAAAATACAAAACTTAGCTGGGCATGGTGGCGCATACCTGTAATCACAGCTACTTGGGAGGCTAAGGCAGGAGAATTGCTTGAACCAGGGAGTTGGAGGTTGCAGTGAGCTGAGATCATGCTACTGCACTACAGCCTGGCAACAGAGCAAGACTCCATCTCAAAAAAAAAGGAAAAATTGAATGACTCTCTGGCCAAACATTCAGATGCAGTAGCTGTGCTGAAGCTTGGTGGGACAAGTGATGTCAAAGTCAATGAAAAGAAGGACAATGTTACAGATATCCTTAGTGCTACCATAGCTACTTTTGAAGAAGGTATTGTTCTGGGAGAGGATTGTTGCATTGCTTTGGTGCAGCCTTGAAATCATTAATAAAGATCAAACATTGGTATATATATTATTAAAAGACCACTCAAAGTTTCTGCAATGACTATGGCTAAAAATGCAGGTGTTGAATAATATTTGAAAGTTAAGAGGATGATACAAAAATCTTCAGATGTTTGTTATGACACTGAGGTTTGTTATGCTTTGAGATTTTATGAATATGGTGGGAAAAAGAATCATTGGAGACCCACTTTACTGGAAGCTGCTGAAATGGCTTTGACTACAGCAGAGGGTGTAGTGACAGAAACACCTAAAAAAGAAGGACCCGGGTATGAGTGCAATGGGAGGAAAGGGAAGTGGTACAAGAGGTGGTATGTTTTAACTTCTAGAACAGCACTTCACCATTGTCAATGAACTGTGACAGAAAGCTCAAGGCAGTGTTCCTCACCAATAATTTCAGATAAGTCAGTTGAAAATGATAGGAGAAAAGTCTGGCTGATGTTTAAGAAATCACTGTAACCATCAGTGATGATTTTTGTTGACAATATATAAAGGTCTATTGCTGTCATTGTCTGTAAGATAATTTATTTTGAATTTTTGAATAAAAATATATTTGTTCATTCCCAATATTGGGTGCAAGAGCCATGTACCAATGTATTGCTTTCAATGTAAATTACTGCAGCATTTTTACTATTATTCTGTTAAAGTCAGGATTTCAGTGCTTGCCATCATTAGACTGGAAGTTAAGAAGCAACCTTTCTGCAGACAGTAAGAACATGGTGTCTAAATTAGAGAAATATATGATTAGGTGACAACCTTTGTGTGAAAAACAAATCGGTTACAGTTTAGAAAAAAAGAGGTTTTGCAGCCACCTCAGATTAGATCCTTTGGATAATTTGTTGAAAGCACAATGCCTGACAGAGCGGTTTTAGCAAATATTTCCAAATTGCTCTTCAAAGAAGGGAACAGCAGCCAAGGAAATTTTAGAAACAGTGGAAGATTTTTTTTAAGCTTAATTTTAATAAAATAAAAAAGTAGACACATTTAAGTATATTTTCTAAATACAAAATAATGACTATTTTGTCATTATTTTGTATTTAGAAAATATACTTAAATGTGTCTCACTTTTTTCTTTTAGTAGGGACTCTGTGTGTGGACTTTGACCCCACATTATTTGTTAATTTATTTTGTTGTTTTTATTGGATGATATTTTGAGTTTCCCAGAAAGTGAAATCTGAAGCAGAGATCTTCAGTGCTATAAGTGCACTAATCATATAATCCTAGAGAATACAGAGATGGGTCAAAGGACTACAGGGCTAAAGACGAAGGCACAGCACTAAGTGACCAGTTATTGAAGTCACAGGTATGTACCATATTAGTCCCATATATAGTACATCTCAGAACACCATCATGGAGAAGAAAGAGAGTTGGATTTATTGACTGGTTCTTCTCTTCCATTGGTAAAAGACATATGTATTAGGTCATTTTCATGCTGGTGATATGGAGATACATGCGACTGGGAAGAAAAGGAGGTTTAATTTGACTTACAGTTCCACATGGCTGAGTGGGCCTCAGATTAATGGCAGAAGGTAAAAGGCACTTCTTACATGGAGGTGGCAAGAGAAAATGAGTAAGAAGCAAACGCAGAAACTCCTGATAAAACCATCAGATTTCATGAGACATATTCACTGCCATGAGAACAGGATGGGGGAAACCACTCCCATGATTCAAATTGTTTCCTACAGGGTCCTTCCCACAACATGTGTGAATGATGGTAGTAAAATTCAAGATGAGATTTACGTGGGGGACGTAGCCAAATCATATCATTCCACTTCTGGCCCCTCCAAATCTCATGTTCTCACCTTTCAAAACCAATCATGCCTTCCCAATATTCCCACAAAGTCTTAACTTATTTCAGCACTAAGCCAAAAGTCCACAGTTCAAAGTCTTATCTGAGACCAGGCAAGTCCCTTCTGCCTATAAGCCTTTAAAATCAAAAGCAAAAGAATTACTTCCTAGATACAATGAGGGTACAGGTATTGGATAAATACAGTGATTTGAAATAGGAGAAACTACCCAAAACAAAGGTCTATGGGACCCATGCAAGTCCAAAATCCAGTGGGGCAGTCAAACCTTAAAGCTACAAAATGATCTCCTTTGACTCCAGGTCTCAGATCCAGGTCAAGCTGATGCAATAGGTGGGTTCCCATGATCTTAAGCAGCTCCACCTCTGTGGCTTTGCAGGGTAAAACTTCCCTCCCAGCTGCTTTCATGGTCTGGCATTGAGTGTCTGTGGCTTTTCCAGGCACACAGTGCAGGCTGTCAGTGGATCTACCATTCTGAGTGTCTGGAGGATGGTGGCCCTCTTCTCACAGCTCCACTAGGTCATCCCCCAGCAGGGACTCTGTGGGGGACTTGACCCCCACATTTTTCTTCTGCACTGCCCTAGCAGATGTTCTCCATAAGGGCCCCACCCCAGCAGCAAACTTCTGCCTGGGCATCCAGACATTTCCATACATCTTCTGAAATCTAGGCAGAGGTTCCCAAACTCCAATTCTTGACTTCTGTGTACTCTCAGGCTCAACACCACGTGGAAGCAGTGAAGGCTTGGTGCTTGCAGCCACAGCCCAAGCTCTATGTTGGCCCCTTTCAGTCATGGCTGGAGCAGGTGAGACACAGGGCACCAAGTTTCTTGGCTCCAAACAGCACAGGGTCTCTGGGCCTGGCCTATGAAACCATTTTCTCCTAGGCCTCTGGGTCTGTGATGGGAGAGGCTTCCATGAAAACCTCTGACATGCACTGGAGACATTTTCCCCACTGTGTTGGGGATTAACATTAAGCTCCTCATTACTTATGCAAATTTCTGCAACTGACTTGAATTTCTCCTCAGAAAATGGGTTTTCCTTTTCTATCATATTGTCAGTCTGCCAATTTTTCAAACTTTTATGCTCTACCTCTCTTATAAAAGTGAATGCTTTTAACAGCACCCAAGTCACCTCTTGAATGTTTTACTGCTGCGAAATTTCTTCCACCAGATATCCTAAATCAGCTCTCTCAAGTTCAAAGTTCCACAAATCTCTAGGGAAGGGGTAAAATGCTGCCAATCTCTTTGCTAAAACATAACAAGAGTCACCTTTGCTCCAGTTCCTAACATTTTCATCTCCATCTGAGACCACCTCAACCTGGACTTTATTGTTCATATTGGTATCATATTTTTGAGCAAAGTGATTCAACAAGTTCCCATTCAATTCCAAATTTTTCCACATGTTCCTGTATTTTTCTGAGTCCTCCAAACTGTTCCAACCTCTGTCTGTTACCCAGTTACAAAGTCGCTTCCACATTTTGAGATATCTTTTCAGCAACAGCCCACTCCTGGTACCAGTTTACTGTATTAGTCCATTTTCTTGCTGCTGATAAAGACATATGAGAGACTGGGAAGAAAAAGAGGTTTCCTTGGACTTACAGTTCTGCATGACTGGGGAGGCCCCAGAATCACGGCAGGAAATGAAAGGCACTTTTTTTTTTTTGAGACAGAGTCTCATTCTGTCACCCAGGCTGGAGTCCAGTGGCACGATCTCAGCTTACTGCAACCTCTACCTCCTGGGTTCAAGTTATTCTCCTGCCTCAGCCTCCCAAGTAGCTAGGACTACAGGCACACTCCACCACTCCTGGCTAATTTTTTTATTTTTAGTAGAGACAGGGTTGCACCATATTTGCCAGGCTGATCTCAAACCCATGACCTCATGATTCACCTGCCTTAGCCTCCCAAAGTGCTGGGATAATAGGCATGAGCCACCGTGCCCAGCCAAAAGATACTTCTTACATGGCAGCATCAAGAAAAAATTAGGAAGATGCAAAAGTGGAAATCCTGATTAAACCATCAGATCTTATGAGACTTACTTACTCACATGAGAACAGTATGAAGGAAACTGCCCACATAATTCAAATTATCTCCCACCGAGTCTCTCCCACAACATATAGGAAATATGGGAATACAATTCAAGATGAGATTTGGGTGATGACACAGCCAAATCGTATCAACATACCTCTTTGCTATTAACTCCCTCATCCTCCTAAGTATCATATGAGTAAGTACCTAGAGGTTCCCATAATGGCATGAAGAGTGAGTTTCACGAAATGAGGCAAAGGGATGTTGTACCAACATGAAGTCAGGCACCATCAGGTTGCATCTGTGTCCACAAAAAGTGAGCCAAAAACAGGTACAAAGTGCCGTATTTAAGGTGTCCGATGAAGTATACTAGCTGTGCCATCAGGACCACATCTATTTTCTCCAATATATTAGGCTTTCATGTTGCAATATGGGGATTACATATCTATGAGAATAAGAGGTCCTGACCTTTTTTTTTTTAAGAAAAGTGGAAGAAAAAGTTCAATAAACACTATTTCCTTCAAATTGTAGCCATATGCAACATCTTAAAGACTTCAGGCAAGCTACGTTCCCCATCATTGCAACTGGTCACAGATTATAGTAATATCCATCATCTTTTTCTTCCTTTGCTACAAGTTCTGGATTCCTCTGTCATGGTTAATACTGAGTGTCAACTTGATTGTATTGAAGGATGCAAAGTATTTTTCCTGGGTGTGTCTGTGAAGGTGCTGCCAAAGGATATTAACAGTGGAATCAGTTGACTAAGAAAGGCAGACCCAACCTCATTCTGAATGCGCACAATCTAATCAGCTGACAGCAAGGCCAGAATAAGAGCAAGCAGAAGACTGTGGACAGACTAGCTTAGTTTTCCAGCCTACATCTTTCCCATGTGCTGGATGCTTCTTTCCCCAAACACTGGACTCCAAGTTTTTCAGCTCTTGGACTTTTGGACATTTGACCACAGACTGAAGGCTGCACTGTTTGCTTCCCTACTTTTGAGGCTTTGGGACTCGTATTGACTCCCTTGCTCCTCAGCTTAGTAACGTCTTACTGAAGGATTATTCTCCTTGTGATCATGTGAATCAATACTCCTTAATAAACTTCCCTTTATGTAAACATCTATCCTATTAGTTCTGTCCATCTAGAGAACCCTGACTAATATACCCTCCAACTTGGTGAGTAATTAGTTTACTCTGAGTTGCTGCCTGTTAGGGATATTAAGACCTTAATCCCACAAGAGACAAAAATTCCTCATTACCATGACCTTAATTGTGCCAATTTTGAACATTCCTTGCTATGTCCAAGGGACGCTTGGAATGTAAGCTTCTTCAGCTTGTCACTCACATATAACCAATTCCAGGTTTGAGTCTCACATTTCTTTTCCAGAGTACCCTGACTTTGACATAGGAGATCTGTGAAGACTTCACAGGTCTACCACTTTTGTATTTTGAACCTTGGCCTGATTTTCAGCACAGAATTTTCTGCACCTACAGGAGATCAAAATCTGCTTAAAAGTTACCTAAGAGACCTTATGTTCTCCTCAATATGCATTTAGTTGAATGTTGCCGCTCTGAGCCTAACATTTTAATTTTTAAAAAATGTTCCAATCAGTTAAAGAAGGCCAGCTTGTCATCTTTATTTATTTCTCCCATACAGGTCAAATGTCCAGGAAATGAGCATCACAATGGCTTACTTTCCTATTTACACCATCCTTATTAAGCCCAAGTAAAAGTCACAATAGTTGTATTACATTGAATACCAGCCTTTACCACCACACACTTACCTCCTTTATTGAGATCCTTAATGCTCAGCTTCTTAGTAATTCCTGTGTGAACTCCGATCCTTAGGATCAACTTTCTAGGGCCATTTCTGATTCTAACTCTCTTCACATAGGTTACCTACAAAGTAGAGTGTGAAGTAGAGGACTTACGTGCTGTTCTTTTACTAAGATGTAAAAATCCAAGGAAGAGTAAGGATCAACGATACAATGTTGAGCTGTTTAATATATTGCTCTATCCAAAAGAACCTGTATAAAATGCATTTTGGAACTCTCAACTGAAATAAACTCTAGAACAAGAAGCATAGGATTCTGAAGTGTAGCAAGGCATGTCAGGTGGTGACTTGGTAAAGCAGGCTGGAGCCCATGTAGATTGGCTTACTATAGCAACATTTGGATTAAGAGACTGAGAGGAAAAGGAGATCAGAAATGATACAAAAGAGGTGTGCCATAAAGTGGCGTTTAAGTTACAGGCTTCTACATTGCAGAACCAAAAACTGAGTTGGATTATATGAGGATGAATATTATCAATATTTTATTAAAATAAATTTAAATCTCATCCCAAGGCATTCTCCATGTAGGATGGATGGAGTGGAACAGTTATATAAATGTATTATTATTGCATTTTAGGTTTGGGGGTACATGTGAAGAACATGCAAGATTGTTGTATAGGTACACACATGGCACTGTGATTTGCTGCCTTCCTCCCCCATCACCTATATCTGGCATTTCTCCCCATGCTATCTCTCCCCCAACTCCCCACCCCCCCACTGTCCCTCCTCTATTATCCGCCTACAGACCCCAGTGTGTGATGCTCCCCTCCCTGTGTCCATGTGTTCTCATTGTTCAACGCCCACCTATGAGTGAGAACATGCGGTGTTTGATTTTCTGGTCTTGTGTCAGTTTGCTAAGAATGCAACAACATTTATTAAGCAGGGAATCCTTTCCTCATTGCTTGTTTTTGTGAGATTTGTCAAAGATCAGATGGTTGTAGATGTGTGGTGTTGCCTCCGAGACCTCTGTTCTGTTCCATTGGTTATAAATGCATTATTAAAGAACTTTCTTATTCAAAATGCCTGTGAATAAAAATGAAGAAAGGTGACTACATGGAAGATTTTATTAGAAAGTATAGCTTCTACATACATTAGAATAAGTTACATCAAAGAAAGATAGCAGGTTAAATGAGAAGAAAAGAAGGACATTATATTTTTTAAAAAACCTTGTACAATGTTAAAAAGTTTACGAGTAGACTATATTCTCAAATAGTGTTATGTTAAAAAATTCAATAATCCAGCCAGACTACCAATTTAAATTTTTATTTTGCAAATGAATAACATTAAACAAAAGAGTGAAACTCCTCCAGATTTATAGAACTAGAGAGCACAATTAGATATTACAAATTGTGGGACTAATTGTGTTTACATTTAATCAGTGTTAAATGATGAATATGAATAAGGAGATAAAATATCACCTTTTAAATTGTATTCTTATGGCCATACTTTAATTCTATACTTACAACTAAGTATAGTATTAATCCCCCTACTTTGATTGTATGTTTGCCAAAATTATTAGATTATTTGTATAACGTTAACATTCTACTTCCAAAAATAAACACAACAGAAAATTTAAGCAAATAGATAAGTTAAAATAAAAATGTTTCTGCAAATATCCATGTAGAGGCAAGCATGGCAGAAAAGAATGCTTACAGAGGAGAAAATTCTCATTTCCTGGATCACCCTTGATGGTTCTGTGTAAACCAAGCACAATTGACTAGGATTCATTTGCTCATGAAATCAAATAATTTTTTTATCCTATTTTTGAAGCAACAAATTATATGATTAAATGTTAGAAGTTATCAGCTCTCTTAAAAATTCTGTTACACCATAATTTATATCTTACCACTAAAATTTCAAAAACCATTTGTTAGTCAGAAGATCTCTCCAGACATCGTTTGGTACTTTAGCACATGGCAATACTATATATGTCAAACAGAAAAGAGTTATATCTCTATCTCTATTACAACCATGACCCAAACCTTATTTATAGGAGAGTGGAGTAGGTACATTCTAAATCCTACACTTTAAACCCAAACATAAGAGGAATCTGAAGATATTTATTGATGTAAGTTTTTACCAATTAAACATATTGTGGTGGGATCAGAATATTATTTTTTCTCTTTTAATAGTCATTAAAAATGAAGGTTCCTTATTATAAAATATTTCTAAATATAGACTTCCATGATCCTTTGCCATAATACAGTCAAATGATTTCAGGCAATAACTTACATACATCTTATCTAGAATGTAGGATGTAAATTATCACACTTAATGATGTAAGTGACATATTAACACAAAGAACACAAATGAATTAAAATTAGAAGACACATTTCCTAGAGAGAAAACATTCTTGAGGCTGTTAGCTAAGTCCCATGGGAGAGAGCGAAGGAAGGAATAAATGCAGAAAAACAGTGTAAGTGATGAGAAAAAATGGTTGCAGCAGAGTCAAGGAAAAGGAAGAACCAAAGCAAGCTGGGAAGAAGCACCTGGATTCTCTCCCCTGAGTATCTTAACCATGTGTTAAAATATAAATGTTTGAACTAATGGTGACAATTAGTATTTGACTCCAATCATTTTAGGTTTGTTTCTTTCTCTTTCCTTAAAAATATTAACTCTGTTAGGTTGTCTCAACATCAGCTATTATACAACACACTCATTTATACATTTAAAACTTCTCAACTATTTTTTCTTCCATTTAATTTTTCTCTCGCAGTGGAGGCATACAAATAGCTCACCTTTTTGCCTAATTTGGAACAGTTTCATACGTGGCTTCTCTTCCAGGTCCCTGAATGAGGGGTTTGAAAAAACTTGTTTATATTCATGAGGTTAGCCTGAGTGGCTTCCTGGACAATCCTCACCTCCTTGTCGCTCCATTGTTTGAATGATCCTTCCCATAGTTCAGGCATGTTGGGAGGAAGACGAGCGTCCTTCAGGGATTGTTATCCACCCTATGCTGTGGGTTTTGAGAAGAAAACATTCCATTCTCCCACTCGTATCCAAGTCTAAGTCGATAATAGGTAAAAGTTTAAAGCTTGGGATGCCTGAAAATCTGATGCAGACGTTTTCTGTGGGGAAGACCGAAACTCCTGGGAAAAGAAGGTAGCTGTGAAAAGAGAAGACAAAATACATCAGTGAAAATGTCTGGAATTCCCATGATGCTGGACACTTTAAGACATTGACCTTGAGACTATTAGGAAAAGGGCCCCCGTCACAGC
The DNA here is from genome assembly GCA_036589455.1 of Ateles fusciceps. Lineage (NCBI taxonomy): Eukaryota > Metazoa > Chordata > Mammalia > Primates > Atelidae > Ateles > Ateles fusciceps. The sequence goes on along the minus strand of JAZHEH010000174.1, from coordinate 6,443,007 downwards.
CATCAGTATTGTTTGGATAGGTGTATGCAGAAGGGTCTGAATCAGGTCTTATGCACAGATGGTTGTAGGAAGAAAGCATGTGAATGGAGGAGGCAGGGGATGGGTCTGAGAATGTTACAAGCAACTCAGGACTTGCATAAACAATTCCCATGTCCTTCTGAGAGGGACATGAAAGCTTCCTGTTGTTAATGCAATGGGATTCCATGGCAATCATATGCTATTGCTGCACAGAATACCTTGAATTAAATATTACTTAGGCTTTAATTTCTAGCTCATATATTAGCAGAGCATTATAATTTATATCAGATATTTGAAATTGGACATCTATGTTAAATTTAACTTTATTGGCTATTGAGTAATTAAATTGATTAGGAATTTTTTTAATCACCAGGATGATTTTATAAGTTGATTTTTATTGTTATCATATTTTTAAATTACTCCCATTAACACATATTTTAGAAAATATAGTATAATCTCAAAACAATTGACCTAAATATGTCCAGTGTTCATTAAAAATCTCAAACATGTGGAAAACATTGTGGCAATGAAAAACTTATTAGTAGAACAGCACTCTTTTCCTTTTTAGAACTTACCAAATTATAAGTATTACTCAATTTGTATTAACTGAAAGAATTACCTGTATCTTAATTTTAAGTAATGTTTTATCCTTTTATGCCCAAAGCCTCTGCATTGAATTGCACACATTTCTACAGCCTCCCTGAGGTATATTTTGATTCAAACTCTGTGCATCAATTTTTGTCTTAATGGTTATGCCTGATCCTATGCTCATCCCTGAACTGATTAACAACATAGAGGATGAGCATGATGATACTGGCACCTTGATTGGACTGTTTACCAGAAGGATATATAACACTGAATAAAGGGCATAAGTTCTCCAACAAGTACAGTGACTAGACATGTAAGGATGTGAGTGGGGAAAGAGGCAACCAAGAATGGTGGTGGTGTTTGGTCAAGTGCTCCAACTTGTGCTCTCTAAGCCAATAACCTACATACCAAGAACTCACCAAGAAGGTCGCTTGTTGCCACCACCATTAAGGAATGAAATAGTAGAGAAACATAAAGAATAAAAGATACATTACACATTTGAAGTAGAAACATTTCATAGAGACAAAGCCCTGCTGCTTTGGATAAGCACGATAAGGTCCTATTCATGTCAGGACTCTTCTCTTAAATAATTGAGGCTGGTTGCGGTGGCTCACACTGTAATCCCAGCACTTTGGGAGACTGAGGCAGGCGGATCACAAGGTCAAGAGATTGAGACTGTCCTGGCCAACATGGTGAAACCTCATCTCTACGAAAAATACAAAACTTGGCTGGGCATGGCGGTGAGTGCCTATAGTCCCAGTTACTCAGGAGGCTGAGGCGGGAGAATCGCTTGAACCCAGGAGGCAGAGGTTGCAGTGAGCTGAGATTGCACCATTGCAGTCCAGTCTGGCGACAGAGCAAGATTCTGTCTCAAAAATTAAATTAATTAATTTAAAATAATAATAATAATTGGAAAGAACTCAGAAAGAAGGTAGATGTAGAGCAGATAGAAACAGCAGTAAAGAGCATGACCCCAGCACAACTCTAACATAACTAATTGTTCCAAAGAAGCTAAGATTAAGCCTTCCACGATTATATGAATATAAATGAGTATATAGGTACATATTTTATGGTAGAATAACAGTTCAACTCTAACTGAAGAAAGAACGACTTAACTAGGAAAATAAAAGAGTTCCATTTCCTCAGGTATTTAAACCACCATCTGAGTCAACAGACAGCAATCCACTTTGTATTTCCTGAAGGACAGAGCATGTACTTAAAGGATCTTTGATTCATGAAGCAGTTGGCAAAGTTAATCTTCCGTGCTCAGAAAGAGAGAGTCTACAGATTGTCTATCAAACAGAATAAGTAGATGGGGCCACCCACTCGGTAATTCATTTGCCCCAGCTAACTCAATGACTTTTTTTTTCCTTTCTAACAGATAGAGGAAAATATATAGTCAAGGCCAAAATACTTTTTTTCAATATCAAAAGCATACTGCATATAAAAGTGGATAATACACATTAAATGACATATTTCTATGGCTTTTAGTTTCAAGACTACTTTCTTGTGCTCTATTTGACCTTACATCTCATAGTCACAGCATTGCTATGACTAGCAAATGGTCCTTTTTTATTGCTATAATCATTGAGGCTATACCATATGCTTTCTAACGCATGAACATGAAAATAGTAAAACTAATTATTTAAATTAGTTTCAGGGATACTGTTCTTGGCATAGAATAGACTTCATGAATCTTTTGCAGCTATTTCAACTCACAATGTGCCAGCTTCTGTAGATTTAACTCTCAACCTATCCTATATTTTCTTGACCTTGACCACTTATTAACATTTTATGATTCTGGAATAGTACTTACTCCATAATGACCATACTCTTTTATGATCTATTATAATAATAGATTACACAATTATTTTATAGGATAATATATTAAAATCCTCTGAATTTTTAAAAAGCCTTTGAGCAAAATGTGAATAGGTCTAACAAGGTAAAAGAAATGACTTAGTTCAGTTTGCTTGAACTGCGGTTTGACTCCTCAAAAGGGGTACCTGGCTCAGCAAAATCTATCAGCAATATAAAAAGACTCTCCTCCTCAGCCCACAAGTGGCCAAGCTCTATCTACAGGGTGATAACAAGGATCAAAGTCTCTGTTTATAGGAAAACACTGTTACCAGAAAGTGACCCTGATGCAGACCCCAAGAGACGGTTCTTGAATCCTGTTCAAGAAAGATTTCCAGGCGATTCCATAAAGTGAAAACAAGTTTATTAAGAAAGTGAAGAAATAAAGAGTAGCCACTCCATAGGCAGAGCAGTACCGAGGGTTGCTGGTTGCCCATTTTTATGGTTATTTCTAGATTATATATTATACAAGGTGTACATTACTCATGAGTTTTCTAGGAAGGGGATGAACAATTCCGGAAACTGAGGGTCCTCCCCTTTAGACCATCTAGGGTAACTTTATGATGTTGATGTGGTCTCTGTAAACTGTCATGACACTGGCGGGAGTGTCTTTAGCATGCTAATGCCTTGTAACTAGCATATAATGTGCAGTGAAGATGACTAGAGGTCACTGTCATTGCCATCTTGGTTTTGGTAGATTTTGGCCAGCTTCTTTACTGCAACCTGTTTTATCAGCAAGGTCTTTATGACCTGTGTCTTGTGCCAACTCCTATCTTATCTTGTGAGTTAGAATGCATAACTCACTGGGAATGCAGCCCAGCAGGTCTCAGCTTTATTTTACCCAGCCCCGACTCAAGATGGAGTGGTTCTGGTTCAAACGCCTCTGACAAAACCATTTCTTCTTATCTCTGTCCTAATAATTCAGATGTTAATGTTACATAAACATTAAATTTTCTTTTGGTTTCAGTGTAAAATTCATTTGATACTTCATGATACTTAGTCAATTTATATACTACCACTAGCACTGATTTTTAGCAATTCCTGTGACGTGAACATAAATCTTAGAACCAAAACGATTTTTTTTCTGCTTTCATGGTATGGTTTTCAGTGAGTAAAATGAAGTAGGTCTGAGAATGTCTCTGGATAAAACGGAGCAATAAAGCTGTTAATCATGTTTGTGGCAAACAGAAATGCAAAGCCTATAAAATTATTGGAAGTCTTACATCTGAATAAGCATAAAGATGAAGTAGATAGAGGTGCATAAAATATTCCAGGGGCTTTTTACTATTATATTCATTAGGATTCCAGCTTAATGCATACTTTATTGCCCAGAAATTCATTTCATTTGCATTTTAACTGGGTTTTAGTCAAGTTAATCCTTTTTCTTCCCTTGCTAAAAAACTATTTCGCTGCTACAGCAAAATACTGAAAGAAGAGAAAGAAATTGAAAGTCTACTTATACTAAAAGGTAAATTTGTCATAATTTACTAAAGTGAAGAGACCACTATACCAAGTTCACTAAATCTTATTTTTTTGACTCCAAAAATTGTCCTGTGTATTACAGAGTAAGCCCCTATTAGATGACAAGGAATTTGATTCATTAATGCTAAAGATTTAATATCAAAGAAGATTCAGTAAAAATCAACATCTCATTTTTACAGGAATGAAAGCAATAAAGCAACCACATATGCAATTAATTTTCACAACAAACTCTGACATCTAATACCATGCATCATTTAAACACTGTGTCAATAAAAGACCAATTTAAATTGTATTTTGAAAATGCATTCAGTTCAGTAGTATATTGGCCTAACGGAAAGACCAAATATTTTTTAATTGAAAAAAGTAGGTTCATGTCCTAAATCTTAATAGTTTTAGGTTCACATGGAAATAAAATATTTTTGTTTATGAGTTAGCTTACTAAAAAAACAATGTGCTGATAGCTCCTTAATAAAACGGCCCCTGCAGGTAAACAGACATCTTAGAAAATTCTCAAAAGATGAGAATAAAAACAGGCCAATAACATGGGGACAACAGACAATATTTCATCATTATTTATTTTGAAATATTTAAAGTATATATAATTACAAGATCAAAGATAGCATTTAAGCATACCCATACTGTGTTTATTAAGATCTCTAAGCTTTCTTTAATATTATTTTAAAATTCGTGCTGTTTCTCAAGTAGATATAAAACATTGTTTCTCCCTCACTAAAACTTGACCGATAAACTGCTCCTCCCTTAAGCCATTATTTCAAGTTGAGGATGGCTTTTTGTGATGTTTGTGGACAGTGAATGGTCTGTTGAAAGTGTGTTGCTTTTAATTACTATCTTCTTTTAAAAAGCATATGAGCTGTCAATTATTTCAACTGTTTACCAATAAAAGTACTGTGGGTGCGGTGGCTCAGGCCTGTAATCTCAGCACTTTGGAAGGCCTAGGGAGGTGGATCACTTGAGGTCAGGAGTTCAAGACCAGCCTGGTCAACATGGTGAAACCCTAACTCTACCTAAAAATGCAAAAAATAAACCAAATGTGCTGTCATGCACCTGTAGTCCCAGCTACTCAGGAAGCTGACGCAGGAGGATCACTTGAACCCGGGAGTGGAGGTTGCAGTGAGCTGAGATTGTGCCATTGCACTCCAGCCTGGGTAATGGAGTGAGATTCTACCTCAAAACCAAAAATAATGATAATAATAAAAAATATATAGGAGAGAGTGTAAGGGGAACCCTACATTGTTTCAAACCTATAGTTGTCCTAAGAAAACTGAGAAAGGATCCACCCACTGAGACTTTGGTAACCTTTATGACACAATTAACTTTCAGTACATTCCTGGTGATAAGATTAAACACAGTCCTTATTCTCAAGTCTAGCTCTGTTTCTACTGAAGTTGATAGAAACATCTATTGCCTTGAATCAAAGTATCTTCAACTTAATCTATAAAAAATGATGTTCCATAAGTTAATCATGGAATTTGTAAAGACATTCATCTTCTTGTATGCTATCAAGTTAATTATTACAACATTTTGATTGTTAGGATCTATATGCTAGGTAAAAAATAAAATTCTGATTGAAAAAAATGGAAGTATTTTATTCTTAAGTTGTTTGCATTTTAAAGTGTTTTTTATCTATGTATCTACCAGATTAACACTTTACATGGATTTTTTTCTTTCTTTTTTCTTTTTATTCTTTTTTTTTTTTTTTTTATGCAGGGTCTTACTGTTTTGCCCAGGCCAGAGTGTTGTGACCTGATCTCGGCTCACTGCAACCTCAACCACCCTGGCTCATGTGATTCTCCCACCTCAGCCTACCATGTAGCTGGGTCTACAGGCATGCACCACCACACATGGATAATTTTTGTATTTTGTGTAAAGATAGGGTTTTGCTATATTGGCTCAGTGGCTCTAGAACTCCTGAGCTCAACCCAGCTACCATCCTCAGCCTCCCAAAGTGCTGAGATTGCAGGTGTGACACTGTGCTCGGCCTTACATTAAATTTGCATCTACCTTTTATTCTAAAATTTTGTTTGACACTTAATCTATCCTATTGTCTCAAAACTTTCTACAAAATAAGAATATGTTGAATAATATCCTCATGTATCTTTTTAGTATGAAAAATTGAGATGAATTTTATAAAATTAGGTAACTATAATTCTTATGAGATTAGATTTTAAAACAGCAAAAGTAATACCACAGAAACATAGATTAGAATAAGTGTCAAAAATTAACAGAAAGTAAAAAATAGAAAATAAACATGTAATGGAGCAAACATGTAACAAAGTGAAATCTTATTCAATGGAAAACTAATAAAATGTCAAATCTATACAAAAGTGAAAAAAGAAAGCCAGAGACACAAAACAAAGCTACAAAAAAACAAATCAAGAATAAAAAAGACATTGTTACTAAAATCAGTCATTAGTATTAGCATATCTATTGACTAACAGACACTACAGGTATTAAAATATCAACAGAATAGGATAAATTATGCCAACATTGCAAATCTAGACATAATGAAAACATATCTACAAAAAAATTAACCTTCAAAAAGAAATGAAAGACATAGAAATGATAAACTGATTAAAATTAATTACATCAGTAATCAAAATAATCAATTAACCTTATCTAATATTCAAGTTATAAGTAATTTCAATATTTTACAAAGTATTCAAGATGGCTGAAAAATGAGAAACCATGCTCCTTTTCATTTTAAAAAGCTGGTAAAAATTTTTACACAGACGTTGAAAATACAGTTTGAATTAAACAACTTACACTACAATAACACTCTGGAACAAATGTTAAAATAAACCCTAAAATTATTAGCCAACTCAATCTAACAATATACTTAAATTGTAGTATATTATTTTTCAGTTTGATTTATCAGTAAAAGTTGATTCAATAAGAATTTGTGGATAAAGGTGTACATTATGTTTCAGTTTTTTATCTTTGGGAAAGTTATTTAAAGATTTGCCTGTTAATATTTGTAGTAAATATTCTGATTCTTAACATTATCAATATAATAAAATGCCATAGAAATAATACATAACTATTAAAAGATCATGTGATTGCATCTGTAACTATATGTCAATGTATTTTCATGAGAATGTAATCCATGAAATCAACAATCTTACAGAATATCACAAGATTTATGAATTGCTGAACTTAATATGTTTCAGTGAACTTAACACATACAATAGAAAATGAATCCTAAATGTTGTAAAACCATTGTGAAGTTTTAGAGGTATTCAAGGAATTTACAAGTTTCTTTAATCCTAAAATCTTCCATTAACAAAACCCTTTATAAAAGTTATCAGACAAGAATCAGAGCCTCCCATTGAAAAAAAACCATAATAAGTATGTGAAAACTTCACCAGCAACCAAGGTATCCAGGTTCTCTTATCAAAATTGACTAGAAGGCTGACTTGACCCATGGAGAGAAGGAAGAGCAGTGTGGTGTGGTGGTGTACCTGAGAGCCACACATGGAAAGGGAACCCCTTTCCCCCAACCAAGGGAGGTGGTGAATGAGTGCACTACCCAGCCAGGAAAACTGTGCTTTCTCCATGGAACTGTGCAACCAACAGATCGGAAGATCCCACTGGTGAAACCATGCCACTGGGGCCTAGGGTCCCAACCTCAGAACATGCAGATTCTTAGAGCCTCTCAGCTGGAATCTGCTTAAGTGTACCAAACTCCAGGTGGGGAGGGGCGACAAGTACTGGCTGAGGCTGCCTGCTGTCTAAGCCCTCTGAGCCCCTTGAGCCCTTGAGCAAGGGGCAGCAACCAGCCTGGGACCGGCAACTTCCTAACACAGGGAGCTCTCTGGGCAGTGGAAGGGTGGCACCCATTTCTATAGCTCCAGGCTGCATTTCAATCTGTCGGAGCCAGGGAGGCCTCTAGGGGGAGAGGTGACCGCAGTCTCTGAGGACCAGAAGACTTAGCCTTTCCTCTTGGTAGTTCTGAGAAATTCCAGCAGCCCAGACAAATGGGTTTTCCCCAGTGAAACATACCCACTCCACCAAGGGACAAAGTGCTTCATTCAGTGGGTCCTGATCCCATGCCACCCAACGGGGTGAGACCCTCCAACAGTGGTTGTCAGACACCCTTTACAGGAGCCGCTCAAGGTCAGAGATCCCAGAAGAATGAGCAGGCACCCACTTTGCTGCTCTCCAGCCTTCTTGAGTGACATCTCCAGGAAAGGGAGTGAATCAGATACTTAAAGCCTGCAGTGAACCCCCAGAAAACGTCAAGAGACATAGAGAATAGGAACCCGACTATGGAAAGAAAAAAAAAAGAAAATCAGAAAGTGACAACAACAGCATCATCATCATCAACAACAACAAAAAGGCCCTCACAGAAACCCCAACCAAGGGTCAGCAGCCTCAAAGACTGAAACTAGACAAACTCATGAAGATGAGAAAGAATCAATGAAGAAATGCTGAAAACCCAAATGCCTCTTGTCCTTCAAATGATTACAACATCTCTCCGTCATGGGAGCAGGACTGGACAGAGGATCAGATGGACAAATTAACAGAAGTAGACTTCAGAAGATGAGTAGTAAAAAAATACGATGAGCTAAAGGAGTATGTTCTAACCCAATGCAAAGAAGCTAAGAACCATCATAAAAGGTTAGAAGAATTACTAACTAGAATAATCAGTTTAGAGAGGAACATAAATGACTTGATGGAGCTGAAAAACAGCACAGGAACTTTGTGAAGCATACACAACTATCGACAGCCAAATCAACCAAGTGGAAGAAAAAAATCAGAGTTTCAAGACCACCTTACTGAAATAGGCATAAAAGAATAGAGAGAAAGTAATGAAAAGGAATAAACAAAGCCTTCAAGAAATATGGGACTTCATAAAAAGACCAAACCTACGGTTGACTGGAGTATCAGAAAGAGACAGGGAGAAGGGAAACAAGCTGGAAAACACACTTCAGGATATTACCCAGGAGAACTTCCCCCAACCTAGCAAGACAGCCCAACATGTAAATTCAGGAAATACAAAGAACACTATTAAGATACTCCAGGAGAAGATCAAACCCAAGATACATAATATTCAGATTCTCGAAAGTTGAAATGAAATAAGAACTGTTAAGGACAGCTAGAGAGAAAAGCCAAGTCACCTACAAAGGAAAGCCCATCAGACTAACAGTGGACCTCTCAGCAGAAATTCTATAAGCCAGAAGAAATTGGAGGGTAATATTCAATTTTCTTAAAGAAAAGAGTTTCCAACCTAGAATTTCATATTTAGCCAAACTAAGCTTCATAAGCAAAAGAAAAATAAAATCCTTTCTAGACAAGCAAATGCTGAGAGATTTTCTTAACACCAGGCCTATCCTGCAAGAGCTCCTGAAAGAAGCACTAAATATGGAAAGGAAAAACCTGTACCTGCCACTGCAAAGACACACCAAAATATAAAGACCAATGATACTATGAAGAAACTGCATCAACTAGTATGCCAAATAACCAAATAGCATCATGATGACAGGATCAAATTCACACATAACAATACTAACCTTAAATGTAAATGGGCTAAATGCCCCAATTAAAAGACACAGACTGGCAAATTGGATAAAGAATCAAGACCCATCAGTGTTCTGTATTCAGGAGACCCATCTAATGTACAAAATAAGTTCTTTGAAACCAGTGAGAACAGAGGAACAATGTACCAGAATCTCTGGGACACAGCTAAAGCAGTGTTAAGAGGGAAATTTATAGCACTACATGAGTACATCAGAAAGCTAGAAAGATCTCAAATTGACACCCTAACATCACAATTAAAAGACCTAGAGAGGCAAGAGCAAACTAATTCAAAAGCTAGCAGAAGACAATAAATAACTAAGATCAGAGAAGCACTGAAGGAGACAGAGACACAAAAAACCCTAAAAAAAAAATAAAAAAATCCAGGAGCTGGTTTTATCAAAAAAGTAACAAAATAGATAGACCACTAGCCAGACTAATAAAGAAGAGAAGAATCAAATAGACACAATAAAAAATGATAAAGAGGATAGCACCACTGACCTCACAGAAATAAAAACTACCATTAGAGAATAATGTAAACAACTTAAAGCAAATAAACTAGAAAATCCGCAAGTAATGGATACATTCCTGGACACATATACCCTACCAAGACTAAATCAGGCATAAGTTGAATCCCTGAATAGAACAATAACAAACTCTGAAATTGAGGCAGTAATCAATAGTCTATTAACCAAAAAAAGCCCAGGTCCAGACAGGTTTGCAGCTGAACTCTACCAGGAGTACAAAGAGAAGCTGGTAACATTCCTTCTGAAACTATTCCAAACAATTGAAAAGGAGGGACTCCTCCCTAAGTCATTTATGAAGCCAGTATCATCCTGATACCAAAACCAGGAAGAGACACAGCAACAACAAAATCTTCAGGCCAATATCCCTGATGAACATAAATGTGAAAATCCCCCAATAAAATACTGGCAAACTGAATCCAGCAACACAACAAAAAGCTTATCCACCATTATCAAGTCAGCCTCATCCCTGAGATGCAAGACTGGTTTAATATACGCAAATCAATAAACATAATCCATCACTTACACAGAACCAAAGACAAAAACCACATGACTGTCTTAATAGATGCAAAAAAGGCCTTCGATAAAATTCAACATCCCTTCATGTTAAAAACTCTCAAAAACTAGGTGTTGTTGGAACATGTCTCAAAATAATAAGAGCTATTTATGACAAACTCACAGCCAAGATCATTGAATGGTCAAAATCTGGAAGCATTCCCTTTGAAAACTGGTACAAGACAACCATGCCTTCTCTCACCACTCCTATTCAACATACTATTGGAAGTTCTGGCCAGGGCAATCAAGCAAGAAAAAGAAATAAGGTGTATTCAAATAGGAAGAGAGTAAGTCAACTTGTCTCTGTTTACAGAAAACATGATTTTATATTTAGAAAAACCCAACATCTCAGCCCTAAAACATTTTGAACTGATAACTTCAGCAAAGTCTCAGGATACAAAATCAACATGCAAAAATCACAAGCATTCTTTACACCAACAATAGACAAGCAGAGAACCAAGTCAAGAATGAACTCCCATTCACAGTCACTACAAAGATAACAAAATACCTAGGAATATAGTTAACAAGGGATGTGAAGGGCCTCTTCAAGGAAAACTACAAACCATTTATCAAGGAAATCAGAGAGAATACAAACAAATGGAAAAAAAAAATTATCCTTGGCTGGGCGCAGTGGTCCAGCACTTTGGGGGGCTGAGACAGGCGAATCAAGAGGTCAGGAGGTTGAGACCATCGTGGCCAACATGGTGAAACCTCGTCTCTACTAAAATACAAAAAAATTATCTGGCCATAGTAGTGCATGCCTGTAGTCCCAACTACTCGGGAGGCTGAGGCAGGGGAATTGCTTGAACCGGGGGATGCAGAGGCCGCAGTGTGCCAAGAACGTGCCACTGCACTCCAGCCTGGCAACAAAGCAAGATTCCATCTCAAAAAAAAGGAAAAAAAATCAATTTTCATGGATATGAAGAATCAATATCATGATTGCCATAATGCTTAATTTATAGATTCAATGCTACTCCATCAAATTGCCATTGACATTCTTCACAGATTAGAAAAACCATTTTAAATTTCATATGGAATCAAAGAAGACACCGTATAGCCAAGACAATCCTAACCAAACAGAACAAAACTGGAGGCATCACCCTACCTGACTTCAAACTGTATTACATGGCTACAGTAACCAAAACAGCATGGTACTGGTACTAAAACAGGCATATGCAGCAGAATAGAGACCTCAGAAATAACACCACACATCAACAACCATCCGATCTTCAACAAACCTGACAAAAACAAGTAATGGAGAAAGGATCTCCTATTCAGTAAATGGTTCTGGGAAAACTGGCTAGCCATTTGCAGAAAACTGAAACTGGACCCCTTCCTTAAACCTTATAAAAAATTAACTCAAGATGGATTAAAGACTTAAATGTAAAACCTAAAACCATAAAAACCCTAGGAGAAAACCTAGGCAATACCATTCAGTACATAGACATGGGCAAAGGCTTCATGAAAATGCCAAAAGCAATTGCAACAAAAGCCAAAGTTGACAAATGGGATGTAATTAAACTAAAGAGCTTCTGCACAGCAAAAGAACCTAGCATCAGAGTGAACAGGCAGCCTACAGAATGGGAGAAAATTTTTGCAATCTACCCTTCTGACAAAGGTCTAATATCCAGAATTTACAAGGAACTTAAACATATTTACAAGAAAAAAATCAAACAACCCCATCAAGAAGTGGGTGAAGTATATGAACAGACACTTCTCAGAAGAAGATATTTACACAGCCAAGAAACATGAAAGAAGCTCAACATTATTGATCATCAGAGAAACGCAAATCAAAACCACAATGAGATAACATATTACGCCAGTCAGAATGGTAATTATTAAAAAGTCAGGAAATAATAGATGCTGGTGAGGCTGTGGAGAAATAGGAACACTTTTACACTGTTGGTGGGAATGTAAATTAGTTAAACCATTGTGGAAGAGAGTGTGGCGATTCCTCAAGGATCTAGAACCAGAAATACCATTACTGGTATTGGTATTGACCCAGCAATCCCATTAGTGGGTATATACCCAAAGGAATATAAATTGTTCTACTATAATGTTACATGTATATGTATGTTTATTGCAGCAATATTTACAATAGCAAAGACATGGAACCAACCCAATGCCCATCAGTGATTGATCGGATAAAGAAAATATGGTACATATGCATCATGGAATACTATGCAGCCATAAAAAGGAATGAGATCATGTCCTTTGCAGGGACATGGATGAAACTGAAAGTCATCATCCTCAACAAACTAACACAGGAACAGAAAACCAAATACTGCATGTTCTCACTCATAAGTGGAGTTGAACATTGAGAACACATGGCCACAGAGAGGGGAACAACACACACCAGGGCCTGTTGAAGGGTAAGGAGTGACGGGAGAGAAAGTAGAGGATAGGTCAAGAGGTGCAGCAAACCACCACAGCACATGTATACCTATGTGACAAACCTGTACGTTCTGCATATGTATCCCGTTTTTGTATTTTTTAGAAGAAATAAAGAAAAAATTATCAGGCAAAATATATTCAAATGAAGCTTTAAAAAATATTACTACAAAAATGAATCATTATTAGGTTATCAGAAAGAACAATTAAATAATCTGAAATTAAAGCATCAATATTACTTTCTCAAGGAGAAGAACTTATCCAAACTTGAAATCAATAGAAATATTTCCAAGTTTTGGAAAAGGCTGAGCCTAGTAAGAATCCAATTAAAATTCAACGTTAAGGTGAGTTTGTCTTTATAATTGAGAAAAATAACCCATGAATTGCAAAATGAGTCAAATTATTGCATATCTTACTTCCGGATAAAAAAAGTAAAACAAATATCTAGTATGTCAGAGATAACAACCAGACATTTTAAAACGTGTAATTTTTTTAAAATCTAAATTTCTTTTATATATTTTTTCTCTTTCTACATTAACATTTTCCTAACTAAACATTTGATATAACACTTCATCGGACCAGGTGTGGTGGCTCACGCCTGTAATCCCAGCACTTCGGGAGGCCGAAGCAGGTGGATCACTTGAAGTCAGGAGTTTGAGACCAGCCTGGCCAACATGGTGAGACCTCATCTCTACTAAAAATATAAAAATTAGCTGGGCATGTTGGCATTTGCGTGTAGTCCCAGCTACTCGGGGGGCTGAGGCAGGAGACTCACTGGAACTCGAGAGGCGGAGGTTGCAGTGAGCTGAGATCGTGCCCCTGGACTCCAGCCTAAGTGACAGAGCGAGACTGCATCTCAAAATAAATAAACAAACAAACAAACAAACAAACAAACAATCTATGTGATTTATGAGCATTTTAATATTAATTTCATAGCCAAATACACACAAAATGGAATAAATTTAAATGACTGCCTGAATTTCTCTGGGCAAAAAATCTCTTCAACAAAAGTATAAATGAATCCTTCCAACAAAATGAAGAAAAATAATATTTACATAGTTGGAGCAAGATGACTGAATGGAGGAGCCTGATATTCCTACCCCCATATAAAGGACCAAAACAACAATTAAACCAACACATTTAAACTGGAGTGTTTGAGGGAGAGTGATGGAGTACAGTGTTGAAAAAATAAAATGCATAGAGGAAGGAGACCTTTAGGGAGATTCTGATGAAGGAAAGGAAATACCCTCCCTCTGCCACATCTTCTCCCCAGTGGGTTCAGCTCAGAGAAGAAGGCACTTTCCCCAGGAAAGTAAAAGTAAGCAGGGGGCTCCCAGTAGCCAAATCAACTTGCAAACACCTGCAGTCTTTGCTAATAGAGAATCCTGTGGTCTCCACAAGCACTCAGCTTAGTTTTGGGAGCTGCCTTGCACCCACAGTTGCACTGCTCCAGAGAAGAAGCCCACACTGTGTCACTCCTCACTCCATGACCCAAGCTGCAGCTGTATGGTTTCATCTTGAAACTGGAGTCACAGCTCAAGTGCATCTTGCTTCAGGAGCCAGTAGCCACTACATCTTTCCATTCCTGAGTCCATGCTAGCATGACACCACATTCACACATAATAGTGTATTCTACAGCTTCCTATACCTAGAGAACAAGCTGTCTAGGAGGCGCTATGCCGTCCATATGCTAGAGACTGCAGACCCCAGCCTCAGGGATCATAGGTCCAGTGATCTGGCACTGGAGCCCACATGGTCCCCTACCCCCAAGAACAAGCAGTTCTGCCTAGAGAAGTTGTGTCCAGATGGGTGCATGCTCATCAGCCAGACACACCACCCCTAAACCATTACCCTTACTTGATCATCACACAAGGTGTACACATATGGAAACATCACATTGTACTTCATACATAAATACAATTGTTTCAATTCAAATTTTACAAAAGAAATATATGTGCATTGGATTACTTAATTTTACATTTATATTATAGTCATGAAAAAAGGAGAAAAGAAAAATTAAAAGAGTTTTAGAATAGAGATTTTTTTCCCCATAAGGAATCTCATGGAATCTAAGTAACACCTCAAATTCTTGATATGAGCTAGTACAAGGGTATTCAATATAAGAAGTTTCTTATTATATGTTCCTTAATGGGATAACACATATTAATTATCTTTCTATTTATGTTCAGAGGGAATGAGTGACCGGTGATGCTGGTCAGGAAATCTGAAACGAGGCTGGCAATTTTGCATAGATATCCTCATGGCATTCATAGTGAATGCCTGAAACTGAGGATTGCAAGGCTGCTGATTGTTAGCAGCTTTCACAATGCTTTGGTGGTGGTGCTGGTGTGAGAATAATGTACTGCAGAGTGAAAGGACAGTTGCCTCACACAAATTCTAAATCTAGTTTGTCACTGCCTCATTATTATATACCTAATTCTGCTCCATTTCTGTGGAGCATATAGTGAGAAATACAGTATAGAAATATGGGTTCTGAAGAAATCAAACATAAGATGCCTTGACATCTAAATAGTATATAATGCAACCATATATGATTGTATAATTCTTAAATATAAATAACATAATATTAAACTTAGTGACTAAGAATTCAATGCACATATAAAATTACCTAAATTCCAATCAGAGAGTAATACAGTTTCTGGAAGGATTGACTCAACATTTTATTATCATATGAAATAGAATGCAAAACCATGACAGCCAAAAATAACCCAGTACTTTAGACAGAATCGATTTCTTATGGCCCATGACACCTCATTTAGAAAATTATCTCAATTTCCTGTCTATTAGTGTAGCAGGTATTTCTAGCACTCAATTTTCTGGGCACCTGGGTAGCCTACATTTCTCAGCCCTCTTGGACTCTTGGAGTGAGTGGAACATATGTTCAGGGTTCACTAATGGCCTATAAGCAGAAGTGACCTGTGCCATTTGCAGCACAAGGCATTTAATAGAAAAATGTGAATTATCTATCCTGTCTAGTCCTCTTTAGCGGTGTCCAAGAGTACATATCTGAGATGGAGGAAGAACAAGGTAGAAGCAGCTGAACCATAGAAACACAACATGGAAGGTGCCTACCTAGAATGTTACCAAACTCAGAAATACCCCTTTGCTGAACTGAGACACTGATATATCTTTTTGCATATAACCTAGTGTATCCTGATTCATCAAATGGATCAATTCCAAAAGATGTATTGCAGTCTCACAATTTGTCTTCCACACTCTTGGGCCCCCATTGTGTTGAGATGTAATATGCTGCAACAAGTATTAATTTTGTTACTAAAATGATATAAAGCATAACCATCATAAAGGGCGTTCTTTATAAAGGACAATGTTTTTGATGGAACATCCAGAACAAACTATGGTGATGACACAAGGTTGTTTTCAGGTCTGTCGCCATCCCAGTACTTACTGAGCTATAATGTCTTCCAAAACCTTGAAGAGAATATCCTTCTCCATTCTTATATCTATTACAATGGTTTCTGATCATTAATCATGAAAAACGTCTATGATAACAGCAGACTAATATGATGATTTTAGTGATCCGTAGTATAAAAATGCCACGGAATGTTCAATAGATAAACTGTCTAGAGGATCTGTCTGTTACAGATTTTGAATCCATCAGTCTCTTTGTGTTATTTGCTCAGCTCTTGAAATATCATCAGCCATTACTTGCAGTACATCTGCCTTCATAGTCAGGAGCACTTCCATTCCTCGCCCTCATTGTTCAGTTTCTCAAGCACAGGGACCCTGATTTTTAGCCATTAGTAGAAAAGCACACAAATCTGACTTGACAGTAACAAGCATGCTTCCAGTGAGGCTGTTTTCTCTCTGAAAAATCAATAAGTTTGATATATAATTTAACAGACTAAATGTGGAAATATTTGGTGGTGAAAGCATTTCCAAATTTCCTGTGTAATATAGACAGAGATTCTGCACAAGCAGAGCTGTCATTGAAGAAATGTGCCTCTTTTTACAGGAAAGTTTAGAAAAAGTTGGACTAGAACATTACTGCTATGTTTTGATTTTTTGAAGAGTGAATGCTCCTTTAAAAAAAGACTCAGAGAACAAAAACAGAGAGTTTTAGAAAAAACTTGTCATCATCATTTGTCATCAGTTATGAGAAAAATAAAACAAAAAGATGATCAGCTGGGCCCTGTAACCAGATTTGTAGCCACATCATGAGCCCTTAATCAGAGTTTTCAGAGTACAACATGAGGGTCCGACGGGCGCGGTGGCTCACGCCTGTAATCCTAGCACTTTGGTAGGCCAAGGCGGGCAGATCACGAGGTCAGGAGGTTGAAACCAGCCTGGCCAATAGGGTGTAACCCCGTCGCTACTAAAAATACAAAATTTAGCTGGGCATGGTGGTGGGTGCCTCTAATTCCAGCTACTCGGGAAGCTGAGGCAGAGGAATCATATGAACCCGGCAGACGGAGGTTGCAGTGAGCCGAGATGGTGCCACTGCACTCCAGCCTGGGTGACAGGATGAGACTCCATCTCAAAATAAAAAAACAAAACAAAACAAAACAAAAAACTTGAGGGTTCTTCAAACTAGTAAATGTTCCTTGCCTGTTTTGCATAGAAACAATCCTTGCTTTCAAAACAGAAATTTCCATCCTTAGAATAAAAACCACAATTTTTCATTCTCCCCATAGGAAGGAGAATAAAGAGACGTCATAACTCTGTGGCCTTGCTATAAACTTAGCAGCCAGCTCTGCTCCATGAAGATGAGCAAGCAATCAAAGAAATGCAATATGGGCTCCTAACATGAACCTATTTGTAGGCAAGTGGCAAGTTCTTATCTTGTGACTCAATTGATGATATAAGACAATCCATCATTGTTGGACAAAGCAAACATGAGGTTTTAAATAGGGTTCCTGTTGCAATTATTCATGTGTTAGGATGTGGTTCTTTTGTTTAGATAAACCATCTAACTACTGGCTAAGAGTTTGGGAAATGGTCTAGTTTCAAAAGAATGTCCTGGCAAAGGTCAGACAGGGCACCAAAAATGATTGAACTAAAGTAGATGGCTTTAATTTTTACAGAAATTGAATGAGTTAGAAAATTAAGCAAAACTTTGATAAGAAGATAGATATAAAACCTTAATCTAACAACATTGGATATATAGATAGATCTTTCAAATCATAACTTAAATCTAAACATTACACAACTGTAGTCAAAATCTTTAAAATATTCCTCAGAATTAATTCAAGATTAATTCTGAGTAGGTGAGTATTGAGTGTGCAGTGAAAAGACCTTAATACTTGTAATAATCAATCAATCAGTCAATCAAACACGGCTTTAAAAAATCTAGGTCATAGAAACTAATATGTGAAGTGACATCACTATTTAAGCAAAGAAAATCCCAGAACCTTGGGTAACATGGCATTTCTAACTAAAATATACTAGAGAAGCTTTGGGTTTTTAAAAATAGCACAATGGAATTAAGGTAAATTATCTCAACTTCAAAACTATACCAGGAAACTAGTGAGAGAAACTCATAAAGCTAGGCTTATGTCATGACTCAGCTTTCATTACATTAGTTATTTGATTATTAAGAATTTTTTTATATCATGCTTTATTCTAAAATAGATTTTAAGTGACTTGTTAAAACAAAAGAAAATGGCTGGTCTTAAATCTAGGAGCAGAAGATGGGCAAATATGGGTTAGAACACATCAGCATACAAAATTTTAGATACACATCTGGGCACATTCAGTAGGTGGATGTTTTGTATCTTAGCTCTAGGCTTTCTAGCAAGCATATCAGAAATGTTATACTTCATGCAATTCACCATATTCATAAGATGAAAATAAAACTATTTGCCCTGTAGCATTATACTTTTTAAAACTAAGACTCAGGAAGAATTTCTCACAAGAATCTTCAAGTAGACATGAATAATGTAAGAAAAACTGTGCTCAAAAGACTTGATAAGAAATGGGTTGATGAATATTAAATTTCCAGTGTTTTTGTTCTGTAGACAACTATTGTTAATAATATGAAGTGATAAAATTCAAACAGAGTTGGAATGGCCTCAAGCAAGTAAAGTGCATTTGATCCTGTCCTGTCTTCTTTTTCACCAGAAGATCTGACATTAGTTCTTAGGTATGATTAGTGGGTGAAAGATGAAATTTTCCTATCGCTCTTGTTTGAGCCCCAAACAATGGGTCTCCCCTGATTGAAAATCCTTAGCTTTATTGATAGTTAAAATATATGTAACTTGGAATCTTTAAAGAACAATGACAAATGCTAACCTAAGTTGGTGTTGTCTTATATTACAAAATCATAAATGGTGTTTGGAAACCTATGCAAGTTACATGGTTTTAAAGCTTTTGCAGTGCTTGCAGAATTATTTACAAAGGCGTATACAAAAACCTCATTTTTCAAATTTAAAATAATCTTGAGCATATGGATACGTTGCTGTGGCCCACTGTTTCCTTTTGAATGGAAATCTGGTTTGCACTAGTCAACACCATGAAATCAGTAAACACCAACAAGCCTTTGCCTCCTCTATTTCCCCAGGAATCCATGAGGCCACAGCTTTTGCAAACACTACGTTTGACTCTCCTAATGGTGAATGTTTCACAGCATTCTTTCCTATCACATGTCTCCTAAAACATATAAAAGAAAATGGATTATCTTAAATATAGGAGCAGAAGATGAGCAAATAAGAGTTAGGACAGATCAGGTTATAAAATGTTATGCATAGATCTAGGCACATTCAGTAGGTGACTGCTTTGTATCTTAGCTCTAGGTAAGCTAAGCTCTAGATATACAGCTATCAATGATAACCTATCAATGATAACCTTAACACTAGTTTTGCAAAAGTTTTTGCAAAACTGACTTCGAAATTTACTTAAGCTTCCCTAGCAATCACCAAAATTTACTTTTTCTTAGAAAGGAAAACAAAAGGAGAAAGAGTAAGAAAGAAAGAAAAGACAATCTCAAAGAGTAACAGCTAAGCATATGCTCAAGTAGATCATTAGGTCTCTTCCATCTCACCTGGATCATCTACCTTCTTTTACATTATTGCAAGAGATGGGACATTAAAAACTTGCCAAGTTGAGGAGCCTCTATCCAAAAATTGTTCCAGGCTTTTGTGTAACGTGAGGCTAGAGAATAGAATTGACCTGTCTCAAAGAACATATAAATCTCAAACTGGGTGTTCTAAATGCTAACTCTATCTACTCAAAGTCTGAATATAAAAAACATTACTAACCTCTCACTAGAAAAGTAATGAAATTATACAAAAAACACTGTTTCACTCCCCCACACTAAAGTTAGATTGGCTTCAAGGTCATGCATTTCAAGTGGTCTATTTTAATAAAAAATAATTTAGTAAAAAAAATCTATAAAATAAATTATGAAAGTGACTATATACAAATATAAGAAAATAAATTACATTATCAATTTTTAAAGGCTCACAAATTAACAAGCTACAAAAAAGCATATTTATTAATTAACCCCACAATAATTTTTGATAATATTTGGTTATATACTCTGATCATGTTCTAATATAAAAATATTTTATGTGTTTTTAAAAAAGAGAAAAAATTTTCAATCTTTCCTCTAGTATAGCTGATATATTCTTATTACTAATATTGATGGTTTAGAAAAGTATCTTTGAAAGTCAATTTTTAATGCCATATAACTTTTTAGAAATGTTGTCAAATGTGAGGAAACTCTATCAAATATTTTTGATGTATGAACTATAAGATTTCAGGTTATTTCAAAAATTTTTCTTCAGTGACTGATCTTAAGCGTTAACTCATCAACTATGGTGTCTTTAATATCTTTATGGAAATAATACTTTATGTTTACTGCATTGGTATTATGTTTCAAAAGAACAAGAAATGTACATTTTCAAGATATGTACTTATGATTTTGTTTAGATAAATGGATTAGCGAAACCTAAGACCTTGTACATCAATTCTTCCTAAAACTTACTTGTTCCTCTTAATCCATTACTACATTTAATATTACCTGAAAATTTTGGTTATAATTTGCTTCTTAATATCAAAATATTTCTATTGATTTAATAACATGTTTATTACCATTTCCTCACATGGTAATAAACCTCTATCTATTTTGTAATCTAAATTTTTTTTCTCAGTTCTTCAACAAGCAAAAATTGATCCAAACAAAAATGAAACCCTCTGTAACTGTCCAAATCAGGCATCTGTTATTCCTCATGTGTTTTATTAAAGCATTCTGAAGTGTCTTTCAAATTGCAATTGAATATTTTTGAGCCGCATAAACTTTTTGAATAAAATTTAGCATTTTATTTGTGTTTGGATTCCACTTCTGAGATTTTGAAAATATGTTTTAGAATGCTTAAAATGATTTCATACCCATATTGCAAAGTGTGAACAGCTTTAAAAGTGGGCAGATTATCTCATTACACTTTTAAAAAAATCCAAATTGGCAGCTAGCTGAATTTGAAATAAGAATATATAAGAAACTGCAAGGTAGTAAGAGCTGATGAACTTAGGTAGTGTGGAGGTAGCCTTTTCCCTGATTAGATTCAGACCTGTACAAGCACATATTATACAAATCCTTGGTGTCATGACTTTATGTGAGTCAGAAGTCCAGGTCATAAAAGTATTTCTGGAAGACATCACGACATCGGGAAGGTTGGCAATAACTTAAAAATATATAGATGTGACTCTGAGCATGAATATATTATGCTAAATTCTAACTAAATGTACCCCAAATCATCTTTCCATAGCTGGATCGCAGAAATAACTCTAGCCATTTCAAAATCTCTCACAAGAGGGAAAGTATGCAGGTTAGAAGCAGCAGTCTTAAACAATTGTGGTTAAAATACCTTAAACATGCGTGTTTTAATAAAATGTAACCACAATGCTAGGATCGTTTAACTTCACAATAAACCTGCTCCAGGAGGTGAGGGGTCAAGAACAATAAGACATATGTAAAAGAGAGAACTCTCATAAGCAGGAGATGGAAATGACTGTGGTCAAAACTGAATATATTTAAACAATATATGAGTATGAATTAAAGGTAACTGAAGTAACCCATGAATAGTCTCTAGATTTTTTGTATTCTGAGAAATTTCTACTATGGTGTTTAAAATGATTCTCCATTAGCCATGTGCCTAAATTTAGCAGCCATTATTATGTGTATTAGAGTGCAGTTGTTGTTCTGAATTAGTTTTCTAAAGCTGTGTAACAAATTACCACAAGAGTTAATGTCCTAAAGTAACACACATTTATTTTTCCACAGTCTATGTGAGTCAGGAATCCAGGCACAGCTTAGCTGGGTCCTTTGCTCAGGTTCACACACAGTTGCAATTACGTTTTCAGTTGGGCTGCACCCTCATCTGGAGGTCCACCTGGAAAGTAATCTGTTTCTGGACTCACACAGCTTGTTGGTAAAATTTATTTTCTTGTCACTGTTTGGCCGTGGCTCTCAGTTCCTAAATGTCAGCTGAGGTTCCTTACCACATGGTCTTCCCCATAAGCTATTCATAGCCTAGAGGATATTTCTTCAAGGCCAGCAGGAGACTTTCTCTGTCTCCACTCTGCTACCACAGTGTCTTGTATAATGTAAGACTTAATAATATCCCATTATTTTGCCATATTATATTGTTGGAAGGAGGTCAGATTTTCACCTACACTCAAGAGGAGAGGATTTTACCAGGAGACAGACATGTCAGGAGTAGTCTTAGAGCTCTCCCTGCTAGGTTATAGAAACTATTGATTCACAATGATTTCATAAATTTTAAAAAGTTGCATAATAATTACAAATATCATACAGCTAACTAGTGATGTCAGGTAAAATCTAATTAAGTTTGAATGGGAAACAAGTTTAAGAAACATTTGACATCTGTTTGTAAAAATGGAGAATCTTCATGAGGAGAGAGAACCTGAATAGCTCATCCCATATTGTCTTATTTTGCTTTTAATTATAATAAAAAAGTTTATTTGTACTTATTGATTTTACTTTTATAGGACATATATAAGAGTACAATGTTCTATCTGAACAACTTGACCAGGGCAAGTTAATATTTGAAGAAAAATATTATTGTTCTTTTACTGAGAGAGAATCTGCAAATAAATATTAAGTGCAAGGGTCTGTAATACTACATTACCATGTTCCGTGAAGGAATCAAAATCTAATGAGAAACAGAGTTTCTATACTCTTATTTTTTATACATAATAAATGCAAAGAGTCATGCAGAAAGAAGGCTAATGGAACAAGTAATTATCCTCATGTCTCCTGGAGATTTTCAAGAGGAGGCAGGATTTAGAAAGAATATTTAGAATTAGACAAATGGATGAAAGGGTGCTGGGGGAGTACCATAGAAAAAGGAATCAGTGTGTGCAAAAGCTGGTAGGTTGAAAGAAAAGATTTAACTGGAGGAATATTGAAAATAGGTTTGTGTTTAAGATTCAGAGGAGAAGTGTGATAGATTTTTTTAAACTAGTTTAGGGGCAGTTCAAGAAAAAGCATGGATTTCCAGCTGTAGAGTAGGATCACACTCTTTGAGCAATGGGGATTTGGACAGTAAGGTCCAACTGAAGTGGTCTCAGATGGAGATGAGAAATTTGGTGGAACTGGAGTAAAGGTCACTCTTGCTATGCAAAGAGACTTTTTATTAAAAGATAAGAATTAATAATAGCAACATAATCTTAATGTCCTTGATATTTCTGACAAATATGCGAAGAGTGCTGATGCATTAGCTTTTCTCCTCGCCTCGGCTACTTGAAAGTCTTGGGCCCCCTATCTTCAAGACACCTGATTTACCTGACCCTGTCACTGACCACCATTACCTCACCCTACCTTCCCTGCCCCCTGCTATATACTCAATAAATGTCAGACTGTCCAGGCACTCAGTGTCACTGCAGGTCTCTGCGCTTTGGTTGAGAGTGGACCCCCGAGCCCAAACTCTCTTTTCTCTATCTGTCTGTGTCTTTTATTTCTACAGTTTCTTGTCTCTGCACCAGCAGGGAGGGGCTCACAGAGCCCTATAGGGCTGGACCCTATATTGAGGGTTTCATAAGGGGCTTCTCCTTGCTTCACTGTGCACCTCTCCTTGCTGCTGCCACGTGGAGAAGGACATGTTTGCTTTCCCTTCTGCCATGATTGTAAAATTCCTGAGGCCTCCCCAGTCATGCTGAGCCACGAGTCAATTAAACAATTTTTGTTTATTAATCACCCAGTCTTGTGTCTGTTTTTATTAACAGCATGAAACCAAACTAATACACATAGTTATTTTTGTCTTTGTCCCCAAAATTGTCTTTGTGCTAGACCTTAAAAATTGTTGTTTTTTAATCAAGATGACTTTTTCTGATAATATGATCAGATTTACATTTGTGTAAAGTCATAATTTCCTATTTTCTATGGTTGTGAAATATAATTTATTTTTGAATAATATAATTTACTTTAAAGTATATATTGCAAATATACCCATGTGCGCGTGCGCGCGCCACACACACACACACACACACACACACACACACACACACACACAGTAGTGGGTATTCCTAGGCAGACATAGGTAAAACCTATGTATAAAAATTAAATGTAGGCCAGACAGGGTGGCTCACACCTGTAATTCCAGCAATCCGGGAGGCCGGGGTGGGAGAATCACCTGAGATCAGGAGTTTGAGACCAGCCAACCAAGACGATAAAACCCCGTTTCTACTGAAAATACAAAAAAATAGCTGGGTGTGGTGGCATGGGCCTGTAATCCTACTACTCAACAGGCTGAGAGAGGAGAATCACTTGAACCAAGGAGGTCGAGGTTGCAGTGAGACAAGATGGCAACATTGCACTCCAGCTTGGGCAATAAGAGCAGAACTCCGTCTCAAAAAAAAAAAAAAAAAAAAATTGAATGTTACGTCGATAATATTAATAACATTTCTTATTACGATTTAATAGAGAAAACTTACTAACTTGCAAACTAACTCATTAGCCTGCAATGGTTTCATAGGTACTGGCAAAAGATTCAAGTCCTATGGTAAAGAACTTTATTATTATGTCAGAACAGGCAATGTGAGCTTCGCATTCATGCTTATTTTCCATGCACCACAAATCACAGACAAGCAACGCATATGGGCCTAGCCAGACGCTGTAAATGTTGATTTACATCACCCTGAGGAACCCTGAGTTTAGGCAACACTAAACTTTCATAATGAGATGCCAGAAAATCTGCCCAAACTTTTCCCAGAGAGAAGATATTATCTTAATTAAACTTGAACACACCAGCACACTGTTCTGGAAGGAGATGCCATCACTGTCTTACAATGCTATTTGTTATACAAATATTTGTGGATAGACAGGCCAAGAAAACACCATCAATGTCTACTAACATTATGTGCAGAAATGCAAGAGGTTCATTGAAAATTATTTCCCAATATAGATTATAGTCCTCTTACTCTTTGGTTTAATACACTAAACTTTTGTTTACACATAACATGAAATACATGAAACATGAGGATTTGATGGAGAGTAACAGCAGTGTAACCCATAAATTTTTAAATACTACCCTAGATATTGAGCTTTTCATATTAAATGTATATGTCGGCCTGGTTATCATGGAAATGTGATTTTGAAATATCAATCTCCATACTAGAACTCTAGCACCAAAAAAAAAATGCTTCCCTTGTTGGTGGAGTAGCTTTGAAATTCAATGGATTTTTTTGTCTGAGGCAGAGTCTTGCTCTGTCGCCCATCTGGAGTGCAGTGACACGATCTCAGCTCACTGCAACTTCCACCTCCCTGGTTCAAGCATTTCTCCTGTCTCAGCTTCCTGTGTAGCTAGGATTACAGGTGCCTGCCACCACGCCCAGCTAATTTTTTTCTATTTTCAGTAGAGATTGGGTTTCACCATGTTGGCCAGGCTAGTCTCAAACTCCTGACCTCAGGAGATCTGCCTGCCTACGCTTCCCAAATTGCTGCGATTACAGGTGTGAGCCAGCGCACCCAGCTGGAATTGTTGTTGTATTTTGTGAGTTCACAAGCTGGAAATATTTTGACTCTGAATATTTGATTTGGAATCTCCTTATGGAAATTAGATTGTCAATGATAATATAATAGATTATAATATATTATCAATTAAACCTCACTGGCCACATAGACAAATTGAATTGTTGATTGGTGAGCAAACACATAATTTTCTTATACTTTGTTTCAATTTACCTGTGGAATATATAATTGAGCAAAAAAAATTGAGGGCCTCGATAGTGTTTATCTAATGTTTAACTTATTGTACATGTTTTAAAATTTGTTTGACCATATAATTTGTTAGGCAAACAATATCATGTTGAGAAAGTAAGAGGATGCTATTAACTATTACACCATGACAGGTATAAATTAATATTCTGTTAGACTGATGAGGATGTACAGTCACACTACTTATAACCAAATTATATCACCATCAGTAAGATTTGATTTTCTTCTAAAGGGTCTCATACAGACTTTTTATCTCAGTGTGGACTGTGTTCTTACTAGAGAAATTGTTAAGCAATGGACATTTTACAAGCAATGTCATACCAGTGTATATTAGAAAATTAGGCAGATTTAGTGTCTCTTATTTCTGTCTTTCCAAGTTCACTTGAATTCTGTTTTAATATTCATTGCATAAACCATAAAGTTCTAAATTTATTGTGCCATGTTCTGTGTCAAGCACTGTGTTGTGCATTTCCCATCAATTATATTATTTAATCTTTATTCCACTCTGTGATAGATGTTTCACTATTCTCACCATTTTATAGCTGAAGAAATGAAGTCAAAGGAGATTAAGTGATGTGTGCAAAGTCCTGTGACCTATATGGGGTGGACCAGGTTTTGAACCCAGTCAGTCTGACTCTACAATTTGTGTTTTCAGTAGTGTTAAAGCAAACTAAATGTCATCTAAGAAGGACTCTGTACTTTTATATTTGAGTCCTTATGAACAAACTGCAAAGTAACTTAATAGGTAGACAAGATTGAAATCCTAACTGAGGAGTATGTTCCTGTAACCAGAGCTGAGTCTTGGCTAATCTCAGCAGCCATACTTCAACCAGTCATATACTTGAGTGTTCAGACTGTGTTCAAATAAGGCAGATGCCAAGCTGTAACCAACCTAGCTGTTTCTGTACCTCACCTTGATTTCTGTACATCACTTCTCTTTTTTAGTTTATAAATTTGTTCTGACCACGAGGCACCCCTGGAGTATCTCTTAATCTGCTATAATTCTGGGAGCTGCCTCATTTATGAATCATTCATTGCTCAATTAAATATTTTAGAGTTTATTTCAGCTGAAGTTTTTCCTTCAACGACAGCTATACTCTTTTTGATGTGTATATTATCTTACTAACAAAAGGTCAACATTATTATTCAGCTATGTGTTTGAGATGGATAATCCGCAGGGCAAACAATATCTAAATATATATGATAAAATAAACTAAGAATATCTATTTGCTTTCACTAGATCGTGGGAAAATAGTTGAACAATTAATTTTTTTTCAATTTGCACAAATCAGGAAATGATAAGGATGACCCAAATCCATGAATATTGGTAAGCCACAGTGAGCTAGAATAATTACATGGTTTGATTCTTTACTCTGCACAGTATCCTCAAATTACAGATCTCTTGACTTAAGTTTAGCAGCTGAACTACATTTTGATAGCAAACATAGAAAATTTAGCCAGTTATGAATAAATAAAGTCTACCACTGGGAAAGATAAAAGTGAAATCCTCTTGAAATCACCCACAAGCTTTCTGCCCTCTCTATTATACCGATTTATGCCTTAACCTCTTCTCAGAAACCATAAAACGAAGCTGTGAACTTAGAAAACTGAGTCAGCTAAAGGATAATTTTATGTATGTATCTCCCTGCTCATTAGGGAGATGACTAGAAAGAGAGTCTTTAATTCAGCCTTCAAATGCTCGAGAAAAAATTTCAACAGAGTCCAGTCCAGATGGTCTAATAGTCTAATAAGAATACCAACATAGGCATCAATGAAAAATAAAAGAAAAAAAAAACCTTTTATTATAAAGGCATCCAAGCAGAGGGATAAAGAGGAAGATTCTTCTTTTTGGTGTCTAACTAAGGTCTGTTTAAATTAGTTTCATGAAGAATGCATGCTGATTTATTGTTTGCCAAAAAAAAGTAAAGTGCAATCTAGTAATCTGAGCATACAAAATGCTCAATTTCATTAGGCTTAGAGAATAATAAAGGAAAAGATACGAGCTGCCCCCTCCTGCAACGTGCATGCTACTATTGGCTCCATAGCTGGACATTTCTCCAGAAACCAGAATGAGAATCTAAACTTACAGTATTATGATTCTGACATAAGAGACATAAGATAAACTAGAAGTCAGTAAGTCTATTCAAATACCAGAAGATCCAATGAGACTGATCTCAGTGCCTCCAACATCCCTGTTAGTACAAACACATAAGCAGCCAGAATAAGATTAGAACAAACATGATTGTAATACAGCTTATACTAAGTCTTATCAAAGATACTTCTGTCACTGTTATCCTTCAAGCCAGGCACCCACTGTTATTTCCCTTAGTAGTCCATAACCCAGACTGATCTGCCCCACTCTCTATTCCCCATGGCCTTTATTAGGTGCAAACATAGCATTTTAAAATGACAGTTTTGTCTAGCATTTCCATTTAAAACCTCATCTGAGTCATGGATGGAGCCTGTAGATATAAAGGTGATGATGACAGAGTACCTACACTACAATTTTGCAGATTACGTCATGTAATAATTCTTTGCATGGGATTGAGGAAACACATGTGGAATATTTCTCAGAAGAGATAATGCTCAAAATGAGTTTGAAGACAATGTTGGCTTATTTGTACAGAAATTAGCAAACGGTGTTTTATTGAAGTTTACTAGCCTATGGAAGGTATAAATGCATGAGGCTGCAATGTAAGTTTCATAATAAAGTAGAGATCTGTTTTATTTACTGAAGTGTCTCCAGCATAGATAATTGTCTGATGTGCAATAAGCATTCAATGAATATTTTGTGGAATGAATGACAGAATATGATGGATTTTAGCCACTGCAATTAATTTGATACTGCTGAAAGGGAGGACCAGGAGTTAAAGCTGATGCTGCAGTGCTCGGGCAACAGTACAATAACAGAAGGCAGGATGTGATGATGTGCAAATATCTGGGGCTATGTTTCATTCACAGTTGTTTCTTTCTGATTTGGCAAGTGGATGTGGCTCTGTAGAGGAGAGGTAGAAAACTTAAGACAAGGAAAATAAGACAAAGAAAAAACTTTCACTGTCTTCTGATTCCTCAGAACTGGGAACTTTTCAGGGGCCTCAATGCTCTGGAAAGTTGTTTGAGCTCAGAATAACTGATTAAGAAACCAGGCCATTTCTGATTTTAATTCTATTATATTGTCTGCCTTTTCATTATTGAGATTATAAGGAAAAATGGAGCAGTAGAGCTCCTCATTATTTAAACTTTTTTTTTTAATTTCTAATTTGAGCAAAAAGGTTTGAATGTACACTAGCAAGGTATGTATATTTATTCTTAAATTGATGAAAATCCATGGAATAATTTTAAGCAGATGATTGATAGTCCATCTTTATTTTTTTGATTCATTTTTATTATTATTTTTTTTTTACAGATAATGTCTCATTATGTTGTCCAGGCTGGTCTCCAGCTCCTGGCTTATGTGATCCTCCTGCCTTAGCCTTCCTAAGTGCTGGGAATACAGGAGTGAGAAACCATGCTTGGTCAGTATGGTATATTTTATATTTTAGGGCAGTGAATGTAACAACTGAGTAAAGAAAGAATTGAGGAGAATCAGTAAACATACAACAAATAGGGAGAAGTTCATTCATATATCAGTTAGCTCCTTCTTGAACAAAGGTGCATTGAGCAACAGACATATTTAAGAATCTATGCTAGTCACAGGGATATAATTATGAACAAGAAAGACTCAGTCTATGTATTTAAAGGCCTACAGTTGAGAAAGGCAGAGAGATGGTGAACTAGTGAGATTAAGTCTGAAGAAAGCTAAAAACAAATGGAAATAAAGAGTTCACTGAGAGCATGACACAATAACTTGAAGATCTATCTAAATATACAAAAGATGGGCACAGTGAGATTTAAGTATAGGTAGAAATAAATCAGGTAGAAGTGAAAAAGAATGTCCCAGTGTCTTTTCTTGTCTATGGAACAAGAAAAGCACTTAAAGAAAGACACAAGCAGCATCCACAGAATCATACTGTGAGAGGGGAAATAATGAGAAAAGAAACTGGAGAAATAAGATGGGAAGAATTTATAATTTTTCTGAAAGTCAAAAAAAACACTATTACAGGATGGCTAAATTAAAGAAAATAAAGGAATGTAGAGTAGTTTATTAAAAGATTAGACTGGGTTAGACAATGATTTTGTTTGAAGTAAAGGGAAGAGGTAAAGATATTTTTATATTGAAATCAACAGGAAGGTAAATTGGTAACTGATTAAAATTGGAAAGGATTAAACTTTGACTTTCTTCTTTCTGATTGAGTATTGGAAGAGGAGCAGAACTAACTATGGAGGTATAGATACAAGAGAGATGTTGAGTTCAGGTTAGAACATGCTGAGTGTGAGATAGACAAGTTGAGAAGGGTTCAATAAAATATGAGGTTAGAAGAATGATACCTAGATATAAAATTTATATTTTAGGGCAGTAATGAGATTAAATCTTATTAAATCTGCTATTATTTTTATTAATTAAATATAACCTATTACTTCATATATATATTATATATACTCACACACAGATACATACATGCAGAAAGAGACTTCAAGAAATTGGTTCAAAGTGATTTTAGAGGCTGGCAAATTTGAAATCTACAGTGCAGCCAGGATGCTGAAGATTCAGGTATGAGTGAATGTTACAATCCTGAGTTCAAAGCCTGAGAACTCAGACAGAATTTCTATAGTGCAGTCTGGAGACAGAATTTCATTTTCTTTTGGAATCCTCACTCTCTGCTCTTAAGGCCTTCAATTGATTTGATGAGGCTCACTCATATTGTAGAGAGTAATCTGTTTTACTTAAAGTCAACCAATTGTCAATGTTAATTGCATCTAAAATTATATATATATTTACAGCAGCATCTAGGCTTGTGTTTGATCAAACAGCTTGGCACTAATCTAGTGAAGTTTAAATGTAAAAATTAACTCTCACAAGGGCACATGATAATAGAAGAAGGAAAAAAGATATCTTAATCCACAGGGACAAATAATGAGTCCTTGAAGGAAAAAGTGCTCAGACTTGTTGAATACTTCTGAGAGGTCAAGTAGCTCAAACATTAAAAAGTATCCTTTGAACTGACTTTAGCTACTGAACAATAGTAAGGGGTTAAAGAACCAGAATTAAAAGCCTTATATAAGAAATGGATATATTTGAGAGATCTCATTTGGTAGTGGCACCTGAACAAATGACTGAGGCTGGTTACAAGGGAGAAAATGTCAAGCATGGTTCCTGGCATTAGCCTTGGTCAATGGAGTGAATGCCACTAATTAAGCAGCAAACACACAAAGTAGGTAGACGTGGGAGGATGGAGGTTAAACATATGTGTTCTGTTAGAAATATATAAATTTTACCTACTTATGGGACATCTAGTAGGGATCAATCCATGTATTAGTCCATTCTCATACTGCTGTAAAGACATACCTGAGACTGGGTAATTTAGCTCATGGTTCTGCAGGCTGTAGAGGCTTCTGCTTCTGGGGAGACCTCAGGAAACGTACAGTCATGATGGAAGGCAAATGGTAAGCAAATACATCTTCACATGACCATTAAGAGAGTCATAGTAGGGAGGCGCTACATTTCTTTAAACAGCCAGATCTTATGAGAACTCAGTCATGGGAAGAGCAAGTGGAAAGTCCACCCCATGAATCAATTATCTCCCAGCAGGCCCCTCCTCCAACACTGGGAATTACAATTTCACATGAGATTTGGGTGGGGACACAGAGCCAAACCATATCAATCATCTTTTGGAATTTATGCATTTGGACAGAGATATTTGCGAGCATATAAAAGAGGAAAGAGAAAGGCCATTTTCTACATACAACAAACACTAAATAAAAGGAAAGGATAGAAGAAGATGATGAAAATCTTTCTTTTACTCTGTGTTGCCATGTTGAGCTACGAATTGACAAGTATTTACTATATTGAAACCCATATTACGGGTGTTGTACCCTACACGAGCATATGTTGGCAATAAGATTAATGATCACCATAAGGCACACTCAGACTTCTTGCAGGGTCTACATCATGTGTCACTTAACAATATGACGCAACCTGGCCTAGGGATTTCCAACCCTGACCCAGGATTACCAGGTCTCCATGACAATAGGATTAAAAGCCCTGTTTGTCCTAGAGACAAGGCCATCTCAGCACAGATGGAACTTTCATGAACCTTGAAATAAAGCTTCCCCTTACAAGAATAGCTTAAACCCCCTTTATGAAAGAAACACCTGGTAACTGATCCAGACTGAGTACAGAGATAAAATAGGAGAACAAGCCCCCAAGAATCTGAGAATAACCTCAAGACTGAGATTGTCTCCCTGAAACAATTTGACCCCTGACTGTATTTGGCCAAAGCCACCAGCTTGTACCTGCTTATTATTTTGTAAGGTCACTGCCAGAATAAACTACCTGAACATGAGCCATTGTCTATAACTCATCTTTGAATCAAACTGGA
This sequence comes from Ateles fusciceps, assembly GCA_036589455.1. Lineage (NCBI taxonomy): Eukaryota > Metazoa > Chordata > Mammalia > Primates > Atelidae > Ateles > Ateles fusciceps. The sequence goes on along the minus strand of JAZHEH010000174.1, from coordinate 6,410,365 downwards.
CGAAAGGAGAAAAGTTGCTATGGGAAAGCTGGTCAACTAGAGCCACCAGATACGCCAAAAGCCTCAATGAGGTTGTAACCCCAAAAGTACCTGAGACTGGTGTCAATCAATTTAGAAAGTTTATTTTTGTAAGGTTAAGGACATGCCTAAGACATAGCCTTAGGAGGTCCTGACAACATGCACCCAAGGTTGTCATGGTACAGCTTGCTTTTATACATTTTAGGGAGACATAAGGCATCAAGGAAGTCCTGACAACATGCACTCAAGGTTGTCAGGTTATAGCTTGCTTTTATACATTTTGGGGGAGACATAAGACATCAATCAGTGCAGGTACAATTGACATTGGTTTGATTGGGAAGGGAGGGACAACTCAAAGTGGGGCAGAGGGTTTATTACAATGAGGGTTTGTGGAGACCAGGGTTTTATAATGCAGATGAAGTCTCCAAATAGCAGGCTTCACAGAGAATAGATTGTGTTTCTTATCAGAAGTAATATCTGTATTGACGTTAATGCTAGTCAGCTTTTCCTGAATTCCAAAAGAGAGGAGGGTATTAAAGCGGTCTGACCCTCCCTTCCTATATTAACCTGAACTACATTTTCACTTTAACTTTGTAATACCAATGGCTGAGAGGAGGGGTCCATTCAGATGGTTGGCGGGATGCTTAGTATTTTATTTTGGGTTCAGAGGGTAGAGAACAGAGGCTATCAGCTTACAAATTGAGCCTCTGAGAAAGTAAACAACTCTCTTAAATTGTTTATTAAAAGACAACTTTTTCTTCTTCCAGTGACTAAATTCTAAAGAAGTCTTGACATTTTCAAGTAACCCTTGGTAGGTGAAATAATGCCCCTTCCCCAGATGTACCTATCCAAATCGGTGGAACCTGTCTTTAAATAACAAAATGAATTTTGTAGGTAGAATTAGGTTCCTTTGAGTTAGAAGATTACCCTGGATTGCTTGGATGGGGCGAATGATAACAACCTGATGGAACACTAAAAGGGGAGCAGGAATGCAGAAGTTTTCATAAGAGAAATGCAAGTATGTAGAAAGAGGCAAGACAGGTTCAAAGCATAAGCATTCAACTCACCTTTGCCATGTTTGAAGATGAAAAAGGAGGGAATGGGCACAAGCCAAAGAATGGGAGTGGCCCCTGGAAGCTGGGAATAGCAGTCACCTGGAGCAGCCATCAGGGAAAGGAGAACTTGAGTCTACAACTGCAGAAACTATATTCTACCAACAGTTTGAAGGAGCAAGTAAATAGATTCTCCCCTAGATCCTTAAGAAAATAATGCAGCTTTGTCAGTACGTTAGCTTTATAAATACTGTGGCAGAACTAGGGGATAATGTATGTTTCATTTTAATCTACTAAATTTGTGGTAATATGCTATAGTAGCAATAGAAATAAATACACTTGCATTTAAGTTATTTAGGTGAACATATTATGCTTATGATGTTATATTTGAGGTGAGATAAAGGGACCAACACCAAGACAAAAGTATGCCAAACAGCAGGGTTTATTAAGCCGGAGACCACGGAGGACTCACGTCTCTCCAACCCGTGGCCCCGTATGGAGGGTGTTAAGACCTTTTATACCTGTAAAAATTACTTTGGGAGTGAAAGTGAGGGGCGGGGGGTGGGGGTGAGGGGCTTCAGACATTCCGAGGGCTAGTGGCACCTTCAGGGTGGAGATGAGGGTGAGGGGCGGGGTTGGGGGTGAGGGGTTTCGGACATTCAGAGGGCCAGGGAACTAAGTGATTCACAAAAAAGTTAAGATTAGCATTTGTTTACACGTTGTCTGGGTAGGGTGGCAATCACAGTCCTTAATTACTTATTCATATTTGGGCTACAGAGAGCAGTTTCAACAGAAAGCCGAGGTATGGTAGAGGTATGCAGGTTTATAGGGCTTTTTACCATGTCACAATGATATACTAAATATCATTGTGTATATCATTGTGCGCCGCGACCGGCTCCAGGACGGCTGGGAAGGCCCGGCGGGGAAGGTGGCTCGGGGGGGGGGGGGGGGGGGGGGCCCCGTCACTCCGCCTCCCACCCGCCCCCTCGGGGGCGGCGGCGGCGGTGGCGGCGGGCCCACCCTCCGAGTGTTACAGCCCCCCGGCAGCAGCGCTCGCCGAATCCCGGGGCCGAGGGAGCGAGACCCGTCGCCGCGCTCTCCCCCCCTCCCGGCGCCCACCCCCCGCGGGGGCCCTCCGCGAGGGGGGTTCATAATTAAAATATGAATGTCAACTGACACTAATTGGCAAACATCTTACACCTATTTTGCTTATGTTATGTGCAACAATGCAAAATGCATGCAATGCAAAACTTTCTAAGATTAATCCACATTTAATACTAATGTTACAGCCTAAATGTTATTAAATTAAAGAATGCATAATTCTGTTTGTTCAGTTTTAAGCAATAAACAAAACTGCAGCCTTGATAATGAAGATAGCACAATTTTTTATGTTGTAGAGTTTATCATGTCTAGCAAACTCTCACTAAAATGAAATAGTGCTGCCAATTCTATTTTCTAGCAATAATAAGTTTTTGTTTTACCTTCAGTGTTCTTGAGTCAATTCACCCAAGTGTAGATTGAAATGAACTTTAGCTTCTAAGATTCTTAGACCTATGATACCAAAGTCATTTCCTATATATAATATGTAGGCCTCTTTTCTTTCATTTATTTGTTTATACTTTATATTATTTATATCGTACTTGTTCAAAATAGAGAATACTGGTTGCTTTTTATTAGGGAAATAAATCATTGCAAAGAAGATGAGGTACAGAATATTTAGCTTATTTTAGTCCATTTGTCTGCAGTTATCCTATGAAATTGAAGTGTGTGAAGATAAATTAGTGAAAGTTAGTCTCATCATAACATTAATAGAACAAGAAATGACATCAAATGTTAATATTTAAGGCTCAATGTGTTCTCACCTCAGGGTATGAAGCCAAAAAGATTTAGTTTTCATTTTATTTTTAAATCCACCAAGAACTTTACAACAGTTAGGAAGAGTGTGCTATTCTTTAGTTTATAGAAACAATGTCCCTGTTATTTCTACTCTATTTTTAAATTATAGTTTCAAAACTTCTCCTTTTGATCTAATATTTTCACTGACTCATTGCTTGTAGGCAGAAAAAAATATATGTCAAAATAATCCCGTCTTTTTTTTTTAGTTTGCACAAATCAAGTCATGAGACATAATTTAATTAAAATGTTAAGTATTATCTGACATCACTAACAAAATATTACATTAAATTCTGGCTTTCCAGAACAGGCATAGAAATTTCATTTTTATTTTTGTTCATAATTTTTCTAACACAACCAAACATAACCTTATTATATCCTTTGTTCAGAGTGGTTTATATATAATTTAGTGAATTATAATTGATATCTTGATATGCTAGGTTTTCTAAGGTTACAATAAATATTTAGAGTATGATCCCTCAAAGAATTTCCCATTAAGATGAAGTGAAAAGATAAATATATAAAAACACATTTGTATTCTTAGATAATAGTCACAATTTTAAGTTCTATTTTATTAGAAAATAGGCAACGTGTAGTTAAGAATTTATCATGGTTTTCAATCCCAGGCAAAGGAAATTAAGTAGATGAAAGAAGCCATGGGATGTTTTTCAGCAAGGTTACTGATTTGATCTAATCCCAAAGTCAATACTCTTAAATACCTAAGGAAATCATTACCATAGCACTTATCACAGGACATGGAGATGTGATGCTAAATGTGTGTCTGTTCCATGTGGCCTCTCTAGATCTCTAGTTTATGCTTAGATATTCTTTTAATCTTTGGATTCTGATATTTAACATACACTTATTCTTATGTTCTTAATATGCATTTGTGTAAAGCATAATTTAATTGCAATTAAACCTCTTTAAATGCAATAGTGTAAAGCATAATTTAATCACAAGTAAACCTCTTTAAATGCAATAGCATAAGTCTATTCCAAATAAAGGGTTAGGGTAGAATATGAACTGCAGGTTTAACAGCCTCCTGGAGAGTCTTTGTGTCCCTGGAAATCATGAGCATGCTGTCCCACAACCACACCTACAGATCATTGTCTGGGGTTCATGGATCTCTTTAGGTGGGTTGCTCTTTTTCTGAGCATTCCACCAAGGATTTCTGGCCCAGTTCCTCATTCGTGACAAAGAAAATAAAGGCCTGAACTCACTCTCTCTATCCAAAACCCAGATACTCATATATCTTGATAAACTCTTTGATTTCACCTGCTCCTAGCAGCTGCTCTACCGAGACAGGTATTCGGTAGTTGACTTAGAGATGGAAGTTAGGGAGTTGGGCATGACAGTGGGACAGCCATCTCCTTGGAATCACCACTCCCATTTCAATTTGTCAGCTCTATCTAATTTTTAAAAAATAATATCCCACTTCTGCTCTAATGCATTTTTTTATAGTTTATAAAATCTGCCCCAAACTATCTTAATTTAAAATGTGTGCTACTATTTGCCATGTACTTTACCAATCTTATACTTTCCAGTGATACATTTAGGAGTGATTTGACTACTTGTAAGTAGAGAGGAAACTTCAAAGCCCTGTAAGTAATACTCTATTTTATAACTACCACCTCTCCATTTCAGATTTTCAAAGGAAGTTCAGAAGGAAATGAAGGAAAGGGGAAAGAGCCTGCAATCAACACTGTATGCATGAATTAGGTGAAGGATCCCTTATGACATCCAGAAAGCCATCCTCTCCTGTAACAAATCTTGAGTTCATAAAACCCTGCCTCCTGTTAGTAATTCTTTGCCTATCCTAAATCAGGTTAGAAATTCTCCACCTTTGTCTGACTATCTGATCTGATATGGTTTGGATATTTATCCTGCTCAAATCTCATGTTGAAATGTAAAGTAATGACAAAAACAGCAATTATTTTTGCACCAACCTAATAATACCCAACGTTGGAGGCAGGGACTGATGGGAAACTGTTTTGGGTGATGGGGTGGATTGCTCATGGCTTGGTGCTGTCCTCAAGATAGTGAGTGCTTCTCATGATATCTGATTGTTTGAAAATATGTGGCATCTACCCAGCCGTTACTCCCCCTTCATCTTCTGCCATGAGTAATATTTCCTTAATGCCTCCCCAGAAGCCAAGTAGATGTTTGCATCATGCTTGCTATACAGCCTACAGAAATGTGAGCCAATTAAACCTCTTTTCTTCATAAATTACCCAGTCTCAGGTATTTCTTTATGGCACAGTCAGCAGCATCACACACTATTTAACTCATCAGCAGAAGCTGCCTGCAACATCCCGCTATGCTTGAAAGTTCTTTGCTAGTTAAGCTACCTTACTAGCTTACCCTAAGCTTCAAGGTTGATGAGGATCAAGAATAGGCAAAGGAAAAAATAAGACATGTAGGAGGGCTAGTGATAGTGTTAGGATCTGTGTCCCAACCCAAATCTCATGTTGAATTGTAATCTCCAGTGTAGACGGTGGGTCCTGGTGGGAGGTGATTACATCATGAGGCAGTGTCTCATGTTTTAACGTAATCCCCCCTAGTGTTGTTATGGCAAGAGTGAGTTATCACAACATCTGGTTGTTTAAAAGGGTGTAGCAGGATCCTGTTCTCTCTCTTCCACTTATTCCAGATATGTAATATATGCCTGCATCCCCTTTACCTTCTCCAGTGATTGTAAATTTCCTGAGGCCTCCCATTCATGCTTCCTGTACAGCCTGCAGAATCATGAGCCAATTAAACCCCTTTTCTTTATAAATGACAGTCTCAGTTATTTCTTTATAGCAGTGTGAGAACAGACTAATACTGAAAATTGGTACTGGGAGTGGGGCATTGCTATAAAGATACATGAAAATGTGGAAGCACTTTTGGAACTAATAATGGGCACAGGTTGTAACAGTTTGGGGAACTCAGAAGAGGACAGAAAGTGTGGGAAATCTGGAACTTCCTAAAGACATGCTGAATGGTTGTGACCAAAATACTGATAGTGAAATGGACAGTAAATTCCAGGCTGGGGAGGTGACAGATAGAAATGAGGAACTTATTAAAACTTGGAATAAAAGTCACTCTTGCTATGCTTTAGCAAAGAGAAAAGACTGGTGGCATTTTTGCCCTGTAGTAGGGAATCTGTGGAACTTTGAACTTGAAAGAGATGATCTAGAGTATCTGGCAGAAGAAATCTCTAAGTAGCAAAGGATTAAAGATGTAGCCTGGCTGCTTCTAAACGTCTATCTCATGTGCGTGAGAAAAGAAATTACCTGAAACTGGAACTTATATTTAAAAGGGAAACAGAATATAAAAGTTTGAAAAATTCCCCGCCTGGCCATGTGATAGAAAAGTAAAACTCATTTTCAGGGAAGGAAATCAAGCAGGCTTTATTTAGGCAAATCAAGAAATTTGCCTAAGTAAAGAGGAGCCTATTGCTTACAGACAAGAAAATGGGAAGAATGCCTGGGGAGACATTTCAAGACTTCTTCAGCACTTCCTCCCATCACAGGCCTGGAGGTTTAGGAGGAAAGAATGATGACTTAAGCCAGGTTCAGGGCCTGTTACTCTGTGGAGCTTCAGGACATGGTACTCTGCATTCTGGTTGCTCTATCTCCAGCTATGGCTAAAAGGGGCCCAAGTACGGCTCAGGATGCTGCTTCAGGGGGTGCAAACTGTAAGAGTTAGTGGCTTTCATGTGATGTTAAGTCTACCAGTGGACAGAGCACAAGAGTTGACTTGTGGATCCTTCACCTAGATTTCAGAGAATGCATAGAAATGTCTGGATGTCTAGACTTTATTTATTTCTGGGAGGTCCACTTATTGTTTTTCTCTCAGCAGGCTAGCTATACTAGTTAATTTTCACACTGCTCAGAAAACATACCTGAAAAGTCTGCTGAAGGGATGGAGCCCTCATGGAGAACTTCTACTCCATGAGGGCAGGGCAGAGGGGGAAATGTGGGGTTGGAGACTCCATACAGAGTCCCCACAGGGGCACTGCCTATTGGAGCTATGAGAAGAGGGCCACTGCTCTCCAAACCTCAGAATGGTAGATCTGCACCTGGAAAAGTAACAGGAACTCAATAGCAGCCCTTGAGAGCTGCTGCAAGGGCTGAAGCCTGCAAAACCACAGAGGCAGAGCTGCCCAGACCCTTAGGAGCCCACCCCTTGCATCAGCAATCCCTGGATGTGAGACATGGAGTCAACAGAGATTATTTTGAAGTTTTAAGGTTTAGTGACTTCCCCACTGGGTTTCAGACTTACATGGGGCCTATAGCCCCTTTCTTTGGCCAATTTCTTCCATTTGGAGAAGGGATGTTTACCCAATTCCTATAGCCCCATTGTACCTTGGCAGTAATTAACTTTTTTTTTTTTATTTTATAGGCTCATAGGTGGAAGAGACTGGCCTTGTCTCAGTTGAGACTTCAAACTTTGGACTTTTGACTTCATAATGCAATGAGTTAAAACCTTAGGGGACTGTTGGGAAGGCATGATTAGATTTTGCAATGTGAAAAGGACATGAGATTTTGTAGGAGCCAGGAGCAGAATGACATGGTTTTATCTGTGTCTCCTCTCAAATCTCATGTTGAACTGTAATCTCCAGTTTTGAACGTAGAGTCTGGTGAGAAGTGATTGGATCATTGGTGTGGTTTCTCATGGTGTTACACCATCCCCACTGGTGGTATTGTGGCAAGCATGAGTTATTCAGATATAGTTGTTTAAAAGAATGTAGTTCCTCCTTTCTCTCTCCCCTCTCCCTCCTTCTCCAGCCATGTTAGATGTGGCTGCTTACCCTTTACTTTCTGCCATGATTGTAAGTTTTCTGAGGTTTCCAAAGTTATGCTTCCTGTACAGCCTGCAGAACTGTAAGCCATCTAAACCTCTTTTTTTAAAAATATAAATTACATACTCTCAGGTATTTTTTATAGCAGCATACCAACAAACTAATATAGCTAGCCTATAGGGAAAAAAACTACATGTGGGCTTCCCAGAAAGAAACACTTGCTTCTGATGAAACAGAACTAGATTTTTTTTAAAAAAATAGCAACAACATTAAATTAAAATCATATGGGTGTTCAAGGCAATTTAGAAATCTATTTTCTAAGAATTATTATTTATAATGAAGAGGAAGAGGGATACAACATTTAATTAGTGATTTAGATTGGTGATCAGTAACACTTTTTCTGTAAAGAGCCAGATAGTAAATACTTTAGTCTTTGCTGCCTATATGGTCTCTGTTGTGACCATTCAACTCTTAGGTAAATAATCACTGAAATACAGAAATAAATATGCATGGCTACATTCCAATAAAACTCTATTTACCTAAATAAACAGGGGGCCAGATTTAACCTCTGACCTGCAGACTATCATCTCTGATCTAGATTAAAGAGGAATATACATATCAAAGCCACGAAAATCCTGAACGAAAGCAAAGCACAAGCATTTTGAAGACCTGAATCAGAAAAATGTACATGCTAATAAAAAATATTCCATAAATTAGAGTAAAAACAAGCTATAATATTGGAGGAAATTATTATTGTCTTAAAGGTAGTCCTATGTAGGCAGTTGACTTTATTAGTAATAATGGTGTATTTGTCACGCTTTTCCAGAGAAACAGAACCAATAGTGTATGCATGTGTGTTTGTGTATATATAGATATATATATGGAGATTATATATAGTATATGTGAGAAGATATAAGGAAATTTATTATGGGAGTTGGCATATGTGATCATGGAGGCCAAGAAGTCCTATAATTTGCCATCTGCAATCTGGAGAACCAGGAAAATTGGTGGTGTAATTCAGCTTTAATTTGTAGTCTTGAGAACCAGGGGAGCCAGCCCAATAACTCTGAATCCAAAGCTGAAGAGCTGAGAACCAGAGAACCAAGAGAGTAGGGGAGGCATTGGAAACAGTGAAGATTTGGCCAGCCCAAATTATGTCAGATCACTATATCATTTCAAGTGGAAAACATTGGAGGAATTGTTGTTTCAGAAAGGTAAGTGGAACTGTCTCTTCCTTCATGCAGCAAATGATACCGATTTCTCTGGGAAGAGTATCCTCTCCATACTGCAGTGAGAAAATAGCCCTGATCACCAGAGACTTGGAATCGAAGGCTGCAGTGTAGTGGAATAAGCATAGTTAATGAAGTAAACTTTATCTTCCAGCTGTTTAACCTCTGCCCACCCAAATATATCTCCTCATGGTTCCCCTAGAAAATTCCACCACCCCAAACAGATTTTCTTTGTTCTATCATTTCTCATCAAATATATTGCTCTTTGTCTAAAAGATTATAAAAGCATCTTGCTTTGGCAACTTCTTTGGAATTCACTCTCTTGTAAGGATCCACATGTACATGTAAAACCAGTAATTCTTGTGTACAAAAATTTTATTTATCTGCTGGATGTCAATTTGGTTTCTAGATTCAGCTGAAAAGCCCACTAAAAATTGGGATTCGAAGTAATCTCTGGCTCCCCTACACACATTGATGTAAGTCGTGGAGTTGGGACTTTCAAACTTCTATCCAGCAGCTTTTTTTTTATTATTTACTGATTCAAATGCTAATTTGAATCAGTAAACAATAAAGTCTTTCACAAAGACTCTCATGGACTAACTCAGAAATAATGTTTGACTAGCCATCTGGGCTCCCTTAACCAAGTGACATATAAAATTAGCTATCACAAATGGAAATTTGAAAAGAACTGAACATCTTAAATTCAAAGATAAGAAAAATACAAGATAAAATGGCAAAAATTCTGTGCCTAGCTAGTAATATTTTGTTAAAAAAAGAAACACTATACAGTAATACAATGCAAAGTTTAAGTATTATTTCACCAGTATATGATTTGGGAAAATATATTTCTTAAAAATATACAGAAAAAAGTTCTGTATCTCTTTCCTTTAAGTTCTGTCTTGAGAGTCTCCATACAACCATTAGAGATCTTAGAAATTACAAATGAAACAATGTCAATGTTCCACTCGAAACCACCCATTTTCTTACCGTCACATTAAGAATAAAGTAGAAATTTTAAGGCCTTCAAATTGCTTTCTTTCTGTGGTCCTGAACCGTCTCTCTGACCTCAATTTACCACCAACTTCACCTACTCTTTTCTGCTGGTATCCAACCTAGGCCAATGTCTCTTTTATCTCACAGTCTTTGCATTTCTTCTCTCTCCCTGGATCAGTATTCATCCAGGAAATCCAGGAAATCAGGATATGCATGGCTGATCTCTCCACTTTCATTTTCCGTTTTTTTTTTTTTCTTGAGATGGGGTCTCTGTTGCCCAGGGTGGAGTGCAGTGGTGCGATCTTGGCTCACTGCAGCCTCAGCCTCCTTGGTTCAAGTGATTCTCCTGCCTCAGCCTCCCAAGTAGCTGGAACTACAGGCACCTGCCACCACTACAGGCTATTTTTTTTATGTTTTTAATGGCAATGGTATTTCACCATGTTGACCAGGCTGGTCTCAAACTCCTGACCTCAGGTGATCTGTCAGCTTTGACTTCCCAAAGTGCTGGGATTATAGGTGTGATCCACTGCACACAGCGATGTCTCCACTCTCCTAAGATCTGGTCAAATATCACTCTACGAGGAGGAGTTACTTAAACATCAGCAAAAAAGAATAACCCTGATCTTTTTATTAGCACTTACATAATGGCACTTAACATCACTCCCTAAGAGCAGAAATATTTTCCTTCTGTTTTTTGTTTTTGTAACAGAACTAGGAACGTTAGATGTGTTATTTTCTTTCCTCAGGCTGTCATAACAAAATACCATAAACTGGGTGGCTTAAACAAAAGAAAATTATTTTCTCAAAATTCTAGAGGGTGGAAATTCCAAGTAAAGACATGAGAGGGCCAGTTTCTTGGAAGAGCTCTCTCTCTCTGGCTTGCAGATGTGAACCTTCTAACTGTGCCTGCCATCACATGGCTTTTCTTGGTATGTGGGTATAGAGAGAGAAGTAGGGGAGAGAGGGAGAGTTCTGATGTCTCTTACTATGACACTAATCTATGAAATCAGAGTCCCACTTTTATGACCTCACTTAACCTTAACTAGTTTCCCAGAGCCTTCATTTCCAAATACAACCACAGTGGCCGGTAGGGCTTCAAGATATGAATTTAGATAGAAGGTCATAAACATTCAATCCAAAACAACAGAGATACTTTAAATGCACAGGGCTAGAAAAAAATAGAATTAAGTAATTATTACTAATAAAACCATTGGAAAAGAGGAAACATATCTCATTGTGAATCCTAATCAAGACTTAGAGCTAAATGTTGCATATATTACTCAGTAAAACCTTAGAGTTTTGAAATATGGAAGTAGAAGAAAGAGAAGAAAAAGTTAAAAATAAAGTGAGTGTTGAAGAAAAACATTTTAAATAGCTTATTTAATGTGGTGATTTTGAATATGGTAGGAAGAGAAAAGACAGAGGAGGACATAATATATCTTTATACATATATAATGTTATACCATGATGTATATAATAACATGTAAACATATATTTCATTATGAGCATTGGGAAAAAAGATTATATAATATTTAAAAAAGGTACAAGAGAAATTACCAGTAAATATAAAGATTAAATAAGATGAATAGTACATTGATCAAATTGGCAATAATTGGAAACAATAACAGGAGAAAACAATAGCGTAAAGTAAATACATCTAAAGTAGAATAAAGAAAAGACAATCTTACATATGGTTTACTTAAGTGCTCATTAGTAAATATCCCTAAAATTAAAAATTATTCCAGATTAATTTTAAAACACCCAGTTACACATTATTTACAAGAAGGCTAACAAAATGAAATGCTAAAGAAATGACACAAACAAATATATTGCCAAGACAGATATTATAAGATGACTAAAGTCACAATTCACAAAGAAGGTACTTATCTCATCATGTATGCACAAAACTATGTAGAAGCTGAATGAATGAAGAGAAATAATAAAGATGAAAATGTTAATCAATTGTAATTACAGTTAGATATTTTAATAAATTTCTTTCAGAATTAATAGTAATTTTAAAGAAAATAATTGAGAAACAAACTGTATAATCAGCTATAGTAAAATTGAACATGCAACTATGTATAAAATTAATTCCAAACCTAAATGTGTTTTCCCATGATCAAATAATCAGCATCTTTCAATTAAATTCACCATGTAATTTTTCCAAAAGCAAATAATTTCCCAAATATTTACACTTATTCTTAAATATCAAACATGTGCTTAATTAAAAGACATGCCAAAGACAAATAAATTAAAAATGTATGCTGTGTATATTTTGTCAAGCTTCTCCAGAGAAAAAGCATCAACAGGACACACACACACACACACACACACACACACACGACATACATTAAGATGTTTATTATGAAAAAGATTATGAAGACTGAGAAGTCACTCATCTACCCCTCTGCAATCTAGAGGCCCAGAAATGCCAATTATGTAGTTCTAGTCCAAGACCAAAGGCCTGAGAACCCAAAGAGTCAATGGTATAAATCCTAATTCAAAGGCAGGAGAAGACTGATGTCACAGTCCACCAGTCATCCAGGAAGTAAAGGGGCCTGAATTTTCCCGTTCTCTATCTTTTGCTCTATTCATGTCCTCTGCAGTTGGGATTATGTCAAGCCACATTGGGAAGGACATTCTTCTACACCAAATCCACTCATTTCAATGCTAATATTGCCTGGAAAGACCTCACAAAAATACCCAGAAATAATGTTTAACCTGGACACCTGTATTAGTCTCTTCTCACACTGCTATAAAGAAATACTTGAGATTGAGTAATTTATGAAGAAAAGAGGTTCAAATAGCTCATAGTTCTGCAGGCTGTAGAGGGAGTGTAGTGACATCAGCTTCTGGGGAGGCCTCGGGAAGCTTTTAAACATAGCAGAAGACAAAGGGGGAATGAGGCACTTCATACAGCTGGAGTAGGAGAAAGAGTGAGAGAGGAGGTGCTACACACTTTTGAACAACCATATCTCATGAGAACTCACTCACTCACTAACATGAAAACAGCACCAAGGAGAGGTGCTAGACCATTCCTGAGAACTCCACCCTCATGACTGAATCACCTCCCACCAAGACCCAACTTCAACATTGGGGATTACAGCTGAACATGAGATTTGGGTGGGGACACAGATCCAAACCATATCATTCTGCCTCTGGCCCCTCCCAAGTCTCATGTCCTTCTCACATTCAAAATCCAATCATACCTTCCCAAAAATCCTGCAAAGCCTTAATTTATTTCTAACATTAACTCAAGAGTCCGAGATCCGAAATCTCATCAGAGACAATGCTAGTCCCTTCTGCCTGTGAGCCTGTAAAATAAAAAATAAGTTTGCTACTTCCAGGATACAAAGCAGGTATAGGCATTGGGTAATCATTTCCATTCCAAAAGGAAGAAGGCAGCCAGAAGAAAGGGTCTACAGGTTCCATGCAAGTCTGAAACCCAGCAGGGAAGTCTTAAAGCTCCAAAATAATCTCCTTTGACTCCATGTCTCACATCCTGGGAATACTGATGCAAGGGATGGGTTCCCCAGGGGCTTGGGCAGGTCTGCCTCTGTGATTTTGCAGGGCTCAAGCTCTGTAGCTGCTCTCAAAGGCTGCTGTTGAGTTCCTGTAACTTTTCCAGGTTCAGGATGCAAGTTGCTGGCGGATCTACCATTCTTTGGGGTTTGGAGAACAGTGCCCCTCTTCTCACAGCTCCACTAGGCAGTGCCCCTGTGGGCACTCTGTATGGGGTCTCCAACCCCACATTTCTCCCTCTGCACTTTCCTAGTAGAGGTTCTCCATGAGGGTTGCACCCCTACAGCATGCTGCTGCCTGGACATCAAGGCTTTTCGATACATCTTCTGAAATATACGTCGAGGCTCCCAATCCTCACCTTTTACATTCTGTGCACTCACATGCTTAACACCATGTGGAAGCCAAGCCACCAAGGCTCACAGGGGGCATCCTCTGAAGCAGTGGCCTGAGCTGTACCTGGGCTCATTTGAGCCACGGCTGGAGCTGGAATGACTGGGATATGGGGAGCATTGTCTTGAAGCTGCACAGGGCAACACATCCTTGGTCTGGCCCATGAAAATATTCTTCCCTCTAGACCTCTGGGTCTGTGATGGGAGGGGTTACCATGAAGGTCTCTGAAATGCCTTCAAGGCCTATTTCCCATTGTCTTGTGTATCAGCATTTGCCTTTCGTTCAGTTATGCAAATTTCTGCAGCCAGCTTCAAATTCTCCCCCTGAAAATGGGCTTTTGTACTGCATGGCCAGGCTGCAAATTTTTCAAACTTTTACATTCTGCTTCCCTTTTAAATATAATTCTCTGTTTCAGGTCATTTTTTTGCTCATGAATATGGACTATGTTTTTAGAAGCAGCCAGGCTACTACACCAACGCTTTGCTGCTTGGAAATATCTTTCACTTCCTAAATCATCAATCTCAAGTTCAAAGTTCCACAGATCCCTAGAGCAGGGACACGATACCACCAGGTTCTTTGCTAATGCATAACAAAAGTGACCTTTGCTCCAGTTCCCAATAAGTTCTTCATCTTCGTCTGAGACTTCATCAGCCTAGTCTTCATTGTCCATATTGCTATCAGTATTTTGTTCACAACAATTTAACCAGTCTCTAGGGTGTTTCAAATTTTCTCTCATCTTCCTGTCTTCTTCTGAGCCCTTCACACTCATCCAACCTCTGCCCATTACTTGTTTTCCAAAGCTGCTTCTACATGTTCAAGTATTGTTACATCAATGCTCTACTCCTCAGTACCAGTGTTCTGTATTCATCCATTTTCACTGATATTTTTTTAAAAATCTGAAACTGGGTAATTCATAAGAAAAGAGGTTTAATTGTCAGGCTGTACAGGAAGCATAGTGTCTTCTGCTTCTGGGAAGTCCTCAGGAAGCTTCCAATGATGATGGAAGGTAAATGGGGAGTGAGGCAATTCACATGCCCAGAGTAGGAAGAAGAGTGAAGGGGGAAGTGCTACATACTTTTACATAACCATATCCTATGAGAACTCACTCACTCACTATCACAAGAACAGCACCAGGGAGGTGGTGCTAAACCATTTATGAAGGACCATCCACATGGTTCAATTACCTGACACCAGGCCCCACCTCCAACATTACAGATAACAATTGAACATTAGATTTGAGTGAGGACACAGATCCAAACCATATCAACACCCTTTTGCACAGTCAAGTTGAAGATAAAATTAAATATACCAATGGGTAATGCCCATTTACCTAAAAAATTACCTCATTTTTCAATAATAGTTATCATTATTATTTCAATCAAGAATATCTATGAAACCAACTAGTATTTATGATATACATAAAATAAATAAACTGTAAAATAACAAAGCATATATCCACAAACAGCCAAAAAGACATGCACTATTAGCTTTCTAGGGTTGCCTTAACAAAGAATCACAAACTGGGTGGCTTACAACAATTTTTTTTTCTTTCATAGCTCTGGAGGCTGGAAGTCTAAAATCAGAGTGTCAGAAGGATTATGATAGTTCTGCATCCAAAAAAAAAAAAGACTGTTCCTTCTCCTCTTCCTAGATTCTGGTTGTTGAAAGCAATTCTTGGCATTCATTGGTTTGTAAATGCGTTGCTATAATCTCTGGCTCCATTTTCATGGAGTGTTCTCCCTCTCTGTCTGTGTAGACCCACAATTATTCATCATGCCCCTCATCTTAACTTGATCACATCTGCATAAAGCCTATCTATTTCCAAATGAGATCATATTCACAAGTACTGGTGATTAAGGCTTAAACATACCATTTTGGAGAAAATATGCAATTCAAGTCACAACAGTTATTAAAAATGTTATTTCTGAATGATGGATCTTATGGATATGCTGCTTTCTTTATTTGAGCCTAATCATCATTTGTAAGATTTTGACAATGAATGTAAATGAACGTAAGAATTGAAAATGGCTGTTTAGAAACAAATTTAAAGTGCTATGATTTGAATAAGATTCTTCATCTATTACTGACTTGTGAAAGTTATATAGATGCTTTCAATATAAATAAATGAGATGTGCCAGGCGAGGCGACTCATGCCTGTAATCCCAGCACATTGGGAGCCCTTGGCAGGTGGATCACTTGTCAGGAGTTCAAGACCAACCTGGCCAACATGATGAAACCCCACCTCTACTAAAAATACAAAAAATTAGCCAGGTGTGGTGGCACATGCTTGTAATCCTAGCCACTTGGGACCCTAAGGCAGGAGGATAGTTTGAAACCAGGAGGTGGAGGTTGCAGTGAGCTGAGATCATGCCACAGCATTCCAGCCTGGATACCAGAGTGAGACTCTGTCTCAAAAAAAAAAAAAAACTAAATAAATAAATAATAAAATAAATGAATAAATGAGATAGAAAATATGCCCAACATGAAATTAATGGATCTGCAACACCCATTAGGTACAGATCCCACATGTGCCTTTCATCCCCAAAAAAGAAAACAAACTAAAATTCTCCCACATTTAGAATTTTCTCATGTAAACAAGGGACAATTACATGGCCTTTCTCATAAACTGAGTAGCCGTAATGAGGAGAATTTAGGGTCTATTTTCAAGACTCCAAATTTATAAAACATAGAAGATATTCTTGCAAATTGCCATTTTATAAGCCTCCTCACATTCTTGTCTTAAGCATTTTTCAAACCATAAAGTATGATCAAAATGTATAATTGTAAAATTGAAAACAAATAGCACTTTCCCTTTTGTGAAATTAAGTTCCGTTTTTAAAGTGTTATTTACTATTGCCTCAAATTTTGGCTTTTGGACATTAGCCAATTTTCTTGGGTGATAGGTGCTATGAATGGAAAGGAAATGTGTAATTACCAGATCAAGAAGAGCTATACTGTATCTTTTTTGGTAATATAATTTGTAATTTTACTGTATTTAGAGAGTTTTAATAAAAGAGAAGCAGTAAGAGAAAATAATTTACAGGGATTAATAATTTTTCAAATGCCAAAGGCCAAATTATAATCAAGTTTTTGTACATTTAGTTAATTAATACTTGGCAACAGTCTTAATTTGTGGGAAATTTAGAGCACTTTTCATAGGTTAGACACATGTAATTGCCTCTGGTACCTATAATCATCTTGATGCATAATTTGCATGGATTAGGATGAAGATAAATGATCTGGAAAAATATTACAATACCAAAAATTTTGCTAAATGTTCATAACAATATTCAAGTTTCTTGAAGAGTACTCGAGTCTCTTACTTCACTTTAAGAGCCTTATATAATGATTGATCAATAAGATTAAGTATAATTGATGTTAATATCATTATTAAATAGTAATAATCAACGTTATTTAAAGAAGGAATTATAGAGATAAAAATAAATTTCTTTGCAGAAAAGTTTAACCAGGTCCTATTGTATTCAACCATGGAAGAAAGTAAAGCTCCATTGCTGTGTTTAGAAAATATTCACACAGTTGGTGCCATAAGATTTGTTCAACAGCAACTAAAATGTGTGTTAAGACAATAAAATCTCACTCATCATGACTGGCACTAAGCAATTCATGAGAGATTTACCCTGATGTTTCAATCCTCTCCTACCAGGCCCCACCTCCAATGTTGGGCATCACGTTTCAACATGAGTTTTGGAGGGAACAAACATCCTAACTGTATTAAGTATAAAGTAACATTACATGATTTATAATGCCCTGGGAGAGATACGTACTTCTAATGTTTGGGCTGGTCTCTAGTTCTGGGGTCAGAAATATTAGCTAATGTGTTGTCTAATTCAGAGATTACCTAGAGGAGTTATTCTTTCTGGGTTGAGTTCTGGAAGGTTCCAACTGAGGAATATACTACTCTCGATTATATTCAGCATGATATTTCCTCACTGCAGGGAGTGAAATTCTCATCATATTCTGTGCTGTTTTTAATCTTTCTTTCTCTTGGCATTTCAATAAAACCTCAGAAAGCCTTTAAGAAATATCTAGTCTATAATTAAGTTTCTACGTTAACCATAAATACCTTGCTGGTTTAAAATACTTTTAAAATAAGAGTTTTAATCCATTTTATACTTCTGCACATTCTATTCCTTGCCCCGTATTTAATTATGTGCCCGATAATCTGTTTCTTCTCAAAGGTTGGCCATTTATTTCTTCAGGTAACAACTGGCATAGAATTAGACAGGTCCTCATTTGAACTCGTGACTCTTCCTTTCTCAAACTATTCAACCATACTGCTCACCCTCTCCCTTACTTGCCAGAATTAAACTCCAATGACACATTATGTTATGGCAACCATTTAAACTATTTTTTTCTGTTAGCTACTTCATCTCAGTAAACAGAAAAGAGAGAAAAGTGACAAACAAGCAGTGCTCAGACAGAAATCTCTACATTCTCATCTTCTTTCTGCATGCCAAGTTATGGGATAGATTCAGTTTACTTTAGATGTTGGGACTGTAGTCTCTATTTCTAAAGAATTAGCAAGATCTTGTTAAAATTTGGAGGAGGAAGCATCACAAGGATAGCAGAAAAGTTTTCAGGAGGCTACCACAGCGTGGAGTGTCAGGTGTTTCACCAGGTGTTCTCTGACCACATGCCAACACTTCTCTTTTGTGTGGAGCCACCATGGCTTTCCTCTGACCCTGATCTCTGTTCAGTCTAAAAAACTCTACTGTATTCTGTGGAGATCATAAACTGAGCTGGTGTGTCTGTGTAGGTTCTCCATTACTCCTCTTTTGCCGTGAATATTTTATTTACAAGAATCCATCAGCAGAATGGATGCTTTGTTTTCTTTCATAGGCTAGATGAAGCTAACATAGATATCCTGCATTCTAGGAGGTGAGTTTCAGTGCTGCTCAATTTGCATTTTGTTGTTATGGTTCTGATCCTATTTTGGAAAAAATAGGTTTTTCCAAAAAAGAAATGGTATACAAAGGGTGGCTTGAAATTGCATGGGTTCTCAAACAGATGTATTCATTTCCATTCAAAACAACTAGTTAGGAACTAAGGGCAGGTAAGTGAGACAGGCCTTCCTTTTTTTTCTCTGTCCTCCATCACTCAAAGCCATCCTGTCCTCAGTAGCCTCTCTGAGAGAGAATTACCTCTCTCACATTGATTCAGCAAGGTTTAGACCCATAAGACTCTCCCTATGAAGACCCAGAATAATGAATGCAGAATGTACAGAGTTATATATAATGCTCTATCAAATATGAGACATTTGAGTAATTGGAAATATTAGCTGGGCCTTATGAAATTGCTACCTTTGTAGGTCTAAATTGCCCAAATACCAATAATTTCATACAGCTTAAATTAATAAATCAAAAATGAAATCACTGCTTACAGTAAGTCTACATGGATAAACTTGAGGGTTGAGGAATTGTATTTATTTAGAAACCTAATACAGCAAGAAACTTTAAACTTACACATACACATTACACACAAATACGTATATCTAATTTTTGCTTTAATATACATTCAATTCTACTTTACTTTTGAAGACAACGTTAATTTATAGATAAATGTTTATTTCATATTAAAAAAGTTCAGAGTGCTGTAATTTTACCAAATCAAAGATGCTATTGTTTGTAAAAAGCTACTTTAATTTCTGCATTAAAATTAAAAAGAAAATCATGATTCTTTGTACTATAGAATGAGAGCATTGATAATGCAATATTTCTTGGACTATGGCTCCTCCATTGTCCCTTGATTTTGTTTCAAGACACTTACTTACCTATTCACATTTTTTAAATTTGATATACTTTCTTGATCTTTTCAGAAGGGAAACTTGTGTATATTTATAGAGTTAAAATTTAGACAAATTAATTAAAAAATCAGTAAATATGTATTTTTAAAAAGCATAGATAGCAACTCAAAAAGAAATTAAAATTTTGAATCGGTAAGAGGATAATACATTCTAAATAGTAGGTACATTTAAAGAAAAATTAAAGTTTAAGACAATATTGGTTCAAGATGATGCTAATTTGAGTGATCAGTTGAACACATTCATTGTAAACCTTGGTACACATGCTGTGATAAAACTAAGTTGACAAATAAAAATGTAAATGCTGAAATGAAAATAACAAAATAATTCAGCTGAAAAAAGTAGAAGGACAATTTTTAGAGCTGTAATGTCAGGATAGAATTTAGTAAAGTTAAATTGTAATATAATATGTGAATATATATATATTATCTACAAATTATATATATTACTATAAAGTGAATACAGGGCAGAGTTTTGCTGTTCAATTCTTTTGTATCAGAATATATGTATATGTATCTTCTACATGTAATTTTATATAGACACACACGCACACATACACGCACATAAAATTATTGCAAATTGTAGCTAATTAAAATACTTGTATAAAACTTTGGAGATTAAATTGTTCCTGCTCTGCCCAATCCTTCTATTGTAATTAATAAGGCAAATAATTAAACACACTTCTACTATTCTTCTCCAATATTGCATGGGGTCAATAAATCAAGAGGTGAAAGCCATCATTTTCTGAAAAGCCATACCACTAAGCTTTCAGACAACAGAAATTTTTTAATGTAAAAATCACATATTAGAAAATTATTTATATAGCAATGCGACGTGCAGCATTATGAATAATTATAAAACAGAATATCTATTTATTGAATATATGGGATACATGAAAGGGGAGTCATTCTTAGAGAAAGCAACACTCACCAAATCACACCTGCAAAGAAACTATTTAAATGTATTCAATAGTAGTCGTACTGTTATTAGTATTGGTATTGTTGTCTTGGTATTATTTATTAATTTTGGAGATATTTTGTTAGAATTACTTTGTTAAGAAATAAAGTTTTAAAAAAAACAGAAAGCAGGTGTTATTATTGTAAAATATTAGGCATAAATATCAAAATGGGAAACATGATTAAAAGTATCTCTGTGAGTTATGCCTTTAAATAAAATTTTAAAAAATATTGTATTATCTTTTTTATGTCTGCCTACCAAAATGTCCCCAGAATCATATCTCTTCAGATGGGACAAATGTAATATACAATGTATACATCTCTATTATAAGACCTAATGCCAGCTTCACCCTTCAACTAAGAGAGACTGGGGACCTTGGAGAAATCATGACTTAAATGCCTGGCAGGGAAAATTAAATTTGGGTTTGTTACATGTTGTTGTACCAGAATAGAGAAAATTTCAAAATAATAATGTCCTATCATAAGCATGCAGGATTAAGTGAGTTCCCACTGGAAAAATTTGCAACAATTTGAATATCAGGAGGAGAATAATGGCTATAGTGGACTAAAACACCTTGTTTCCTTGACAAGCAGGAGCCCCTAGTGGTATCAGAGCTAATGGTATAGAAAAACAAAACATTTAACAGAAATTATCCTAATGAATATGATTAGAATAGAATATTTTAATCTTTTTTAGTGATAATACTAGTAATCTTGACTCTTTCTGTAATGAGGTTCAGCTTATGCTACCCCAAAATATCACACCTTGGCATTTGAGAAAATAGCAGAAGCAGGAAGATCACTGTCACCTGCCTTTGTCCTTCTTCCCTACATCAGGTCATAAAATCTAGGAAGGTCACTCTGTGACCTCTCTGCCCTCCTCCCCTGAAGCTGGTTACAAGACCCTCATTTAAAAAGTATTCTTCCTACAGTCTGAGAAAAGGAATATTCTTATCTCTGAAAACACAGGGACAGAGAGAAGAATCTGAACAAACAGGCCATCCTAAGTTTCTCCAGATTTGTTGCCTTTATTTCAAATTCCTATTGTCCAGTCATACTTCTCCAGAATGGTCCACTCTTCATCAAATCTAAGCATAAAGGTACAAAGTTTACCTGTTTCTTTAAGGTCTTCATTTCCTTACAAAGACTCCTGAGTCATGTTTATACTAAATAAATGTGTAAGCTTTCCTTTTTTTTTTTAATCTGACTTTTGTTATACAAACCTTAGCGATAAACCAAACATTGGGTGGAAAAAGATATTTTTTCAATTCCTTTAATTAAGGAGAGCCTCAGTTGAATTACATTTTCTGATCTAAGGTTATCAATAGAATAATGCATTAGCTGTAAACACAAGACAAAGCCTGCAAATATGTAATGTTCAATCTGTAGTTTAATTATTCTCTTAAAAGGCTAAAATCATGACTTTGGTACAGATATAACAATGCACATACATTAAAGATTTTATTCTATTCATAAATAAATGAACAAATCAGGCAGATCAGGCAGATGTTATAACCAACTGTTTCCAAAGACAGTTCAAAGAACAGACAAGTATATAGACCAGTAAAACTAGTCTATATACATATTCATACTATAATGAATACGTAATGAGAGGAATGACAAATTAACCTTAATAGGATAGGATTTACATGTCTATAGACAAGAATTACTGTGCAAAAATAAAAAATGATAAAAGAAGTTAAGGATCAAAAGAAAAAGAATGATCTTGCATTGCTTTCAGTTACATACAATTTTGAGAGATGCAAAATAGCTCAGAGATAATAAAAGGCTAGAATCAGATAACCTGGAGGGTATGACCTTTGAAACTTTGCATCAAATTACTATTTTCTTTTCTACAATTCTTAACATGTGTAAGTTCATCAAAATATTTTAAAATTAAAAATGTTATCAGGTTTAAATGAATCTTTAAATATATGAAAGAGATTCATAAATCTCAATATCTCATCAATTTCAGAAGTTTTATTTTTAGAATTAAATGACAAATGCATTTACATATTTGAAGTCTAGTTTAAAATTCAATCAAGTGATTTACCTGGGCGAAAACATGGAAATTCTGGGAGTACACAGGTTTAGACATTTGTAGATGACATAACTTTAAGATACATGATCTACAGTGTTAACGATTTTGCATTCAGGAGAAAAAAATACAATTTTTTTTTTACATATTAATAATGTGTTAGAAAATTTGGACTTTTAGGACAACATCTTTGTAATTCCAGTTTAAAATGTACAATCATAGAATTAATGTAGAATGATGACTTAAGTTAAAAATTGTATCTTTTGCACAATACTCTTTTACTCGATAAGATACAAAAATTGTAACTTTCATACAATACTGCAACAACTCACATACATGTTTAAATTATAAAAATTACTTAACACTCAGGAATTTTTAAGTACGATGATGAAAACATAAAAGAATCAAACATTGTTCAAAAGTCACTTAAAAGTTACAGTTTAAATTGCTAGGCTTTTACATAGGGAAAAAATAAAAAAAGTTTTCAAGCTGAGTTCAGAGGCCTAGAAGGAAAGCTGTTCACCTCCCTGTAAGAAATTGAGTTTAGAGAAAGAAAAGATTATCCTATGGAATCCAAATTAGATTGAATGAAAACCACTATGGAAATCTCCAGTATATGCAGAGAGACACACACACATTTATCCTCGGACTTTTGATAAGGACTGAGAAATCAGAAGAAAATACACCCACTGGATTCTCAGAGGCTTTTATTTTTTAAATATCCTAGTGTAACACTGCCTTAAAGGGAGGTTATTCTTCCCGATTTCTTGATGCCCACTTCCACCTCAACTGCCTCTTGCTTCAATATGATGGCGGATGGGGGTTTCCTTGGAGTCTGAACCTACTCAAGTCTGTTTTCCTTAAATCTGCCACTAATTTAATTATACTTGAAGTCATACCAACCTTTACAAATAGATCCATACCTTTTGAAATTCAAAATTCACAAAGTAGGAAATGATAAAGACGTACTCACTACTACCCTGTTGTAAGTAGCCTTAGCTCATGTATTTAAGTGTGGTCTTGTCAGAGTATCTTGTAATACCACACACTCTGGCAAATAGTGAAAAATAATCCTCAGAGAGAGCCCTTCATAGTTTGCTCAAGTCACTATACTAGTTCTCCCTGTGTCACAAAGTAACTCAACCCATATTTCTTTTGTGCCTTAAGAGAATCCCAATATAAGAGAAATATAATTCTCAGAAACAGGTCCCATGCGATGTGCTAGTCCCACATACTTGGTCTGAACAAAGGTGTACATAAAAATACATTTTCAATAGCAAGTTAGTAAATATAGCTGATTATGTATTTTCTCCTCCCTTTATGAAGGGCATGCAAATAAAGAAAATGTCCTTAATTTAAAATTTAATATGTGTCATTTATCTCCACAGTGGAAGGATTAGGTATTACTATGAATCATGCTTTTATTTCTATACCCTTGTAATATTTCCTTCCAAATACATATGATTGTCCTCATAAAAGTCTCCACAATAGAGCATATGTAAAGCCAACGATGGTGTGATGTTTCAGGATTGTGGCACTCTCCTCTTGAAATGAACTTCAAATCCTATGCAACATTATTTTTTATCTTTTCATTGAAAACAGTTTGATCTTGATAGTAGAATTGTCAGAAAGAGCCTGACTTAATTTCAAGAGAATTTGTTATGCCAGAATGACATAAATTCTCATCAAAAAATTGATAAATGTGTAAACTGACTTTTTCATGGTTTCTATGCTGAAAGGTAAGTTTTCTGATTTCCAACTTTATAGAACTTTGATTTATGATGTAAGCAATTTGCTGGCTTATGTGGACTTTTTCTTCCCTTCATTGCAGGGTAGGTAAAATATTGTCATTTTTCATGAATGAGTATGATGAAATCCAGTCTGAGAGTGGTCACTTAATCTGTGTTATGTGTCTCTTGACCTGGTTGTATTACATGTATTTCTCTTTAATGTTAACCTTGAAAATGGCAGTCAAAAAATTCCTTTCTTTTATCTTAAAATTTTACAAGTTTGATTATTACAACTTTTAGCTTTTCTATAGATAATAATTTTGAGAAATTTGCTTTGTTATATGAGTAATTTAAAAATAAAATGAAAACATTATGTGATACTGAAAATGTCTCAGTTTGCTCTTAGTCCATAGCAATCTTATGATTAATATAAAATATTTAATGCTAAATGTCATCTCATCACTTATGTCTTCATGTAATTTTAATTATATACATTACATATATGATATATATATATCATATATATGTACATTGTGGAATGGCTAAATTGAGCTAATTTAGAGAAGCCTTACCTCACACACATTAGTTTTTGTAATAAGAACCCTTAAAATCTACTCTCTTAGCATTTTTCAAATACAAAGTAAATACTTATTAGCTAGAGTCACTATGTTATACAATAATCTCTTGAATATTCCTCCTGTTTATCTGGAATTTGTATCATTTGATCATTAACCCCCTCCCACCCTCTGTTAATTACAATTCTACTTTCTTCTTCTCTCAGTTAAACTCTTTTGAGATTTTCCATATAAGTGACAACATGTGGTATTTGTTTTTCTGGGACTGACTTATTTCACTTAACTAAGGTTTTTCACATTCATCCATGTCATCACAAATGACAGGATATCCTTTTATCATGGCTGAATAGTATTTCATTGCGCATATATACCACATTTCCTTTATTCATTGATGAACACATGTTGATCCCATATCTTGGCTGTTGTAGATAACACTTCCATGATCATAGAAATGCAGGTATCTCTTCAACATACTGATTTTATACTTCCTTAGTTTAGATATAATGCCCTTTTACTGTTCCAGGATCCCATCTATGATTCAATAACACATGTAATAATCATGTCTCCTGGGCTAATCATGGCTGTAACAGTTTCTCATAATTTCCGGGACGATTTTGAGGAGTACTAGCCAGTTATTTTGTAGAATATCCCTCAGATGGGTTTGTTTGATGTTTTTCTCATTATTACACTATGGTTATAGAGTTTGGAGAGGAAAATCATATAGGAAATTGCAGTTCTTATCACATCATATCAAAGGAACATACTGTGAGCAGCAATTATTACTCATACCAAACTTTATGATCTTGCTCAGGTAGTATGGCCAGGATTCTCCACGGAAACATTGATTGATCCTTTTCTCTTTTTTCATATTTTACTTTTTGAAAGGAAACCACTATGTAGCCCACATTTCAGAAGTAGGAATTTATGTTTCACTCCTTGAGAATGAAGTGTCCACACAAATTGTTTGAAATTTTCTGAATGGGTGATTTCTATCTTCTTCCTGTTTGTTTATCAGTATAAACTAATGGGCATTTATTTCTTATTTTAGGTTTGTTATAGACTGTATGTTTCTGTCTCCCAAAATTCATATGTTGAAGTCCTAATCCCTAACTATATTTGAAGATTGGGACATCAAAAATGTCACTGATGTTTACTAAGGTCATAGGGTGATCCTCAATCCAATAGGAATTGTTATTGTGTCCTTATAAGAAGAGGATGGTCTGGGGCAGTGGCTCACGCCTGTAATTCCAGCACTTTGGGAGGCCAAAGCAGGTGGATCTTGAGGTCAGGAGATTGAGACCATCCTGGAAAACAAGGTGAAACCCATCTCTACTAAAAATACAAAACATTAGCCAGGCATGGTGGCACATGCCTGTAGTCCCAGCTACTCAGGAGGCTGAGGCAGGAGAATTGCTTTAATCTATGAGGTGGAAATTGTAGTGAGCTGAGATGTGCCACTGCACACCAGCCTGGGTGACGGAGCGAGACTCCATCTCAAAAGAAAAATAAAAACAAACAAAAAGAAGAGAAAGTAATGCAAAATCTCTCTCTCTCTCTCTCTCTCTCTCTCTCTCTCTCATCTCTGTCTCTCTGCACACAGAGAAAAGGCCATTTGAGGATTGATATGGTTTGGCATGTCCCCACCCAAATCTCATCTTGAATTGTAGCTCTGATAATTCCCACATGTTGTGTGAGGGACCCAGTGGGAGACAGTTGAATCAAGGGGGCTGTTTCCCCCATACTCTTCTCATGGCAGTGAGTAAGTCTCACGAGATCAGATCGTTTTATAAGAGGTTTCAACTTTTGCTTGGCTCTCATTTGTCTTTTGCCTGCCACCAAGTAAGACATGCCTTTAGCCTTCCACCATGATTTTGAGGCCTCCCTAGCCACGTAGAACTGTGAGTCCATTAAACTTTTCTTTATAAATTACCCAGTCTCTGGTATGCCTTTATCAGCTGAGTGAAAATGGAGTAATACAAGGACACAGCGAAAAACAGCCATCAGCAAGCCAGAAAGATGCTTCAGCAGAAAACAACTCTGCTGACACCTTGATCTGGGACTTCTAGCTTCCAGAATTATAAGAAAATGAAGTCCTGTTGTTTAAGTTACCCAGCGTGTAGTATATTGTTATAATAGCTCAATCACACTAATACAGAGTTTTAATCCAATACTATTTTATCAATGTTGACTTTCAAATTATTCCATCTCTGGCCTTTGGGAGCTCTTTCAGTTGGCTCCTGTGACTCTGACATATTCCTATTATTGTATGAATGTGTGTGTGTATGCATTCTTTTTATTTACTGGCAGTGGGAGATGTTGCAGAAACAACTTTGCTATTTTCTGCCCCAATCCTAGAATCACTTATTTTTCTATGGGGCCCTAATTTCTTTTTTTGGAGAATGGTATTAGAAACAAATTTGGGTGTGAGGTGTGCTCATTGATACTGAGAACATTTTTATGTTATTGAAATAAAATAAGTTAAGGATGATTTCATCTTAAGTTATGTGAAGGAAAGAGCTATTATTCATGAATCCTAAGTGATATGGAGGTGTGCTGTAACTGACTTTTAACATTTTGCTTTTCATAGTAACTAGACAATCATTCATTGACAGCTTGTTTTAAGTAAGACACTTCCAACCTAAACAACTACTGTTTGTTTTCCTTACTATCCTTTAGTGTTTACTCTAGGCTCCAACTGAGAAATTGTGTAAAAATAATATAAAACAATAGGTATTAAATGTCCCCTCAAAATAATAAAAGCAATGAATTATGTTGTTCATGTTGGAATTTGTACTACCTCTGGGATTAAGAAGCCCGCAGTGTGTGATAGTGAATCATTTCATTAGAGATAGCTTACCACCTAAAATGGATCGACCAAAGAGACATAACATCTAAAAGCAAGCAAAGTGAGATAAACAAGAATCCTTTCTTATATCATGATTAGTAAAACCAAAATACTTAAGCAGCTTGTGGGACTATTTAAAAATATCTATATCTGTATCTCAGTGCATATCTCCATTTATCTATCTATACACATATGTAAGCATACCCACCTTTATACATCACATACATGTGCTACCAATCACTTTAAACTTTGCATGAAGGTACAAAAGCCTAATAAGTCTTTCCCTTTGTACATCATGAACCATAGCAAACATAATTTTTTAATTATTTTTTCTAAATTTTTGTAGCTGATGATGCAGGAAGCGCTAGTCAGGTAGGTCATCTTGATATTATTCCAAGAATCACTTTGTACTGGGTCAGATATAGCAATAAAGAAGGAGAAAAAACTGTATCAAAGAAGACTGAATCAATAAAAGTTATAGCTTAAGAAGCATTTCATCTTACAAATAATGTTCAAAAAACATAGAGTATTTTGCCTTAGAGTAGCAAAACTGAGAATGTATACGCACTTCAGAATCTTTGGATCAGTACAGATATATCAGTAATACTCAGAATGCTGTAAACACCACCCACTACAAGTGAAAGCTAAATAAATAGGTTACTGACTATGCAAATATGTGATTATCAATTCATCACAACAGACATATAACAGAAAAAACAATCAATGTGCATTGGTGTTTTGTCTGTAGGCAGTGACTTAATTACTGCAGAACAAAGACAGATGATGAATCACATCGTGTATTCATTGTCCAGGACTGCTGTAACAAAGTGCTATACAATAGGTAGTTTAAATATCAAAAACTCATACTTCTAGAGGCTACAAGTTCAAAACCCGTGTGTTACCAGGGTTGGTTCCTCATGAGAGTTATAGAAAAGAACCTGTTCTATGTCTCTCTGCTTACTTCTGGTGATTTTCTGGCAATCTTTCACAATCCTTGGCTTGTAGACACAGCTCTGACTTTACGTTCACATTGTGTCTACCTGTCTAGATGTCTGTTACAATTTCCTAAGGACATTAGTTGTATTAGTTTATTCTCACACTGCTAAGAAACACATACCTGAGACTGGATAATTTATAAAGGAAATGGGCTTAGTTGACTCATAGTTCAGAATGGCTGGGGAGGCCTCAGAAAACTTGCAATCATGGTGGAAAGAAAGCGAACATATCCTTCCTCAAATGTTACTCCATTAATTATGCTGCTAATAAGAAAATACCCTAGACTGGGTAATTTATTTTTTAAAAAATAGCTTTTTTTAATAAAAACTCTTGACTCAGTTCTATTTGGCTCAGGGGGCTGCAAATTCATGGCAAGAAAATGAAGGAAGAGCAAAGAACACCTTACGTGGCAGCAGGTAAGAGAGTGTGGGTAGGGGAACTGCCCTTTATAAAACCATCAGATCTTGTGAGACTAATTCACTCTCATGAGAACAACAAGGGAAAACCCGCCCCTATGATTCAATTATTTCCCATTAGGTCCTTACATGACACAGGGATTATGGAAGCTACAATTCAAGATAAGATTTGGGTGAGGACACAGCATAACCATATTATTCTGCCCCTTGTCCCTCCCAAATCTCATGTCCTCACATTTCAAAACCAATCATGCCTTCCCAACACTCCTGCAAAGTCTTACTCATTTTAGCATTAACTCAAAAGTCTCATATGAAACAAGACAAGTCCTGTCTATCTATGAGCCTGTAAAATAAAAAGCAAGTTAATTACTTCCTAGATACAATGGGGGGTACAGGCATTGGGTAAATACACCTGTCTCAAATTGAAGAAATTGACAAAAATGAGGGGCTACAGGCCCCATGCAAGTCAAAAATCCAGCGGGGCAGTAAAATCTTAAAGCTCCAAAATGATCTCCTTTGACTCCATGTCTTACATCCAAGTCACACTGACGCAAAAGGACCATTCCCATGATCTTGGGCCACTCCACCCCTATGGCTTTGCAGGGAATAGCCCTCTTCCTGGCTGTTTTAATGGGCTGGTGTTGAGTGTCTGCAGCTTTTCCAAGTGCACAGTGAAAGCGATCAGTGGATCTACCATTTTGGCATATGAAGGATGGTGGTCCTCTTCTCATAGCTCTACTGGGTAGAGCCCAGTGGGGACTCTGTGTGGGAGCTCCAATCCCACATTTCCCTTGCACACTCCCCCAAGCAGAGGTTCTCCATGAGGGTTGCACCCCTGCAGCAGACTTCTCCCTGGATATTCAGGTATTTCCATACATTTTTTGAAATCTAGGGCAGATTTTGTTTCCCAAACCACAATCCCTGTCTTCTGTGTACCTGCAGGCCCAACACTACATGGAAGCTACCAAGGCTTGGGGTTTGCACTGTCTGAAGCAATGGCCTGAGCTGGATCTTGGCCCCTTCTACCCAAGGCTAGGGCATCTGGGATGCAAGACACCAAGTCCCAAGGCTGCACACGGCAAGGAGATCTTGGACCTAGCCCAAGAAACCATTTTTTCTCCTAGGCTTCCAAGCCTATGTTGGGAGGGGCTGCCATGAAGGTCTCTGATATGCGCTGGAGACATTTTCCCCATTGCCTTGGCAATTCGCCCTTGGATCTTTGTTGCTTATGGAAATTTTTGCAGCAGCTTGAATTTCTTCCCAGGAAATGGGTTTTTCTTTTCTGCTGCATGGTCAGGCTGCAAATTTTCCAAACTTTTATGCTCTTATTCCCTTTTAAAAACATGTTCCAATTTCAGATAATCTGTCTCTAGTTCAAAGTTCCACAGATCTCTAGGGCAGGGGTAAAATGCCACCAGTCTCTTTGCATAAATAGAATAACCTTTACTCCAGTTACCAACAAGTTCCTTATCTCCTTCTGGGACTACCTCCACCTGGACCTCATTGTCCATATAACTATCAGCATTTTGGTCAAAGCCATTCAACAAATTTCTAGGAAGTTCCAAACTTTCCCAAATCTTCCTGTCTTCTTCTGAGCCCTCCAAGTGGTTCCAACCTCTGCCTGATGCCCAGTTCCATAGTTGCTTCCAAATTTTTGAGTATCTTTACAGCAGTGTTCCACTCCCAGTATCAATTTACTGTATTAGTCCATTTTCATACTGCTAATGAAGACATATCAGAGACTGGGTAATTTATAAAGCAAAAGAGGTTTAATGGACTCACAGATCCTCATGGCTAGAGAGGTGTCACAATCATGGGAGAAGGTGAAAGAGGAGCAATGGCACATCCTACATGGTGGCAGACAAAAGATCGTGTGCAGGGGAATTGACTTTTCTAAAGCCATCAGGTCTCATGAGACTTATTCACTATCATGAGAACAGGAGGGACTCCCATGCCCACTCCCATGATTCAATTACCTCTCACCAAGTCCCTCCTGTGACATGTGAGGATTATGGGAGATAGAATTCAATATAAGATTTGGGTGGAGACACAGCCAAACCATATCACTAATCATATAGATTAGGAACACCCTCTACTCCAATATGACCTTATCTAACATGTCAAAGCTGCAGTGATTGTATTTCCAAATAAGTATTTTTCTGAGATACCAAGAGTCAAAAATTCAACATATAAATTTGACAGAACACAATTCAACACATAACAGTTAGCTAATCCTGAAAGTAGAATTCCTTTTGTCTTCTTATTGAGAAGTTTTTAAGATAGTCACTCCAACAACCTGTTTTCATAGCATCATAGATTAAAAATTAATGGACTATTGAAACTATTTTGTTATATAAACTCTTTCTTTAGTTAAATAAGTGAGAATTTGGCATCTAGTCTCTCAGTTGACCTTTGGCACTTTTAAAACTTTTATGCACAGGCTTTTTTTGTTTGTTTGTTTTTTAAAGGACTTTGTTTGCAAGTTGTTAGGGGTATTTATATGAACACATATGTTAATGGACTATATATATTCTCTAGCCAGCTAAGATTTTAGTGAATTGTAATTCATGTCTAAAGAATATATTTTAGATAAGAAAAATGATTTTTTTTTTGTTATCAGGAAAAGTAGTCTCTATCCCATACTTTTCAAAAAGGTCTCTATTAACTTTTATTCAATTTTAAATATTTTCCCGTACATAAAGAATTACATTGCCTAATATCAAGTAATCTTGCATAAATGCACAAGTGTGAAATTTAGAATGTATAGTGTATTTTGAAGGTCTAAGATAAAAGACCTTAACATATTTTAAAAACTCTTAAAAATGATTCCAGTTATTAAGATGAAAGAGTCTTTAATTTTGTTGTGTGAAAATAACTGATGTGTTTCTTACATTACAGCTTTTCAAAATTTTTTACTAGATATTTATCAAGCCACTTCGTATTTTTCCGACTTTCAATAATGACATAAGTAATACTTCTGAAAAATATGTAGCAATATGTGTAATACTTAGTGTGTTTGTTAAAAGTGGCCAAAGGATAAGGAATTGAAAGAAGAAATTATAAAGACAGAAACGACGATGCCTTTTTTTTTTTTTTTTGATTTTCCCATTTGTCTTTAATAAGATCTTATTTAGCTAGCACAAACAAACCAAAGACAAAGATTGCAAGCTAACAAAATGACCATGTATTGAACTGAGTTTCCCATTCTTTAGTTTTAACTGTATTTCCTTTATATGGGGTAATAACCAGTTTATGTAGAAAATAAGTTATCAACATACTTTTTCAAGTAACAGCCTGGATATCTTCAGCTTCACGGAACGGGTATAACAGTTTTAAGCTGCACACTTGAGAGAGCCTAGCATTCGATCTGAGAGCTTGGCACTCGTCGCATGTTTAGGGCGTGACGATGTATCTCTTGCATCTGTCTGATGCGGTCCTTCTGCCACATTAGGTTTTGAGGCATAGGATATCTCTGTGTGCCATGCAAGTATCGGTATGGGATCCTCACGTGACAAGCAGTGGCTCTACAACGAGGTTGTGGCATAGGAGGAAGAAGCATCCACCTCTTCCTCTCCGCACAGTATCGGTAGGCTTCTTTCCGATACTGTTTATCTATATCATCACTGTTTTCCAGCCTCCAATAATGAAGACATCATCTTTGTAATAGCAAATGGCTGCTCCTTCGATGCTTAGGACTTCTGGAGGCAAGCTTTCAAGGATCTCATCAGACACGTGGCTGGCAATTTTTCTTACTGCCTCTTCGTTTTCTAAACAGTAACTCTTGGGACAACATGATGCTGTCTGATAAAAGTTTGAATTGACCACAGACATTTGGAAAACGCAGTAATTGTCAATAAGTGGCAAAGATTCTACATCTTGCCACTGTCGAGTCTCTGTATCATAGCAAGTAATGACAGCCTTTAGTCCATCTTCAGTGTCCCGGTCCACAGGAGTGCGGGCGGCAATGTATACAAACCGGTCTTCAATGCCTAGTGCTTTGACATCTCGAGAATCTTTGGTGCCGATTCCAAGTTGTGCCATTTATCAAGCTCAGGATTATAAACAGTCACATCTTTAAAACCAGGACTAAAGTTGCCATGTCCTCCAATGCTATAGAGCTTCCCTTTGACTTCTGTTAGCCCAAAAGAATGCTTTCTTGTCATGAGACTACAAACATGTTCCCATGTATTCAAATTTGGGTTATACCTTTCTACAGTTTTAGCAAACCCTGGCTCCATTGATCCTGCAACATACACATAGGATTCTGTTACTGCAACAGCATGTCCATCGAGGTGATTATGAATATGTGGCAGGTTTACCCATCTGTCCTCATCAACAAAATACCCCACACATTCACTTAAATAGTCCCCTCCTTCTGACACACCTCCAATAACCATGATCACATCCATATTTTGCCCATAACGAGGCAGTAGTGAAACATGAGAAGTGGGGTGCTGGAACGTGCCAGATTGTATATTCTCAGCTCTCAGAGCATGCCTCTCCACTGCATCGGCCACCAACTTGACGCAAACTTCATTATTGGCTACCAGCCTCTCTGGTTTGACATGTCGTGTAAGGTAGGTAGGTTTCATCTGGGACAACCTGAGCAATTTAAAAAGCTCTTCAAAGTATCTCTCTCTCTCTTCAGCATTTCGCTGAACCCATTTCAAAACGGTTTCAAAGAGAACCTCTTCAGAATCAACCGTAATTTCCAAATCTGAAAGCCAGTCTCTAATGAGATGGAAAGGTAATGTATAAAATTCTTCATCCTGAATCACTTTGTGGAAATTTCTCCGTATCATATCAGCAGCCTTCAGAGCAAGTTGGCTCAAGGTGTACATGTGGGCTAAGCTATGAATTGCCACACAATTTGAGAGATGAAGTTTTTTCTTAAGAAATTCTCCACAAAATTCTTTTAAACGAATTAGTAGGAACCTGTCGGCCAACTCCAGCACCTCGTGCACGCTGCCCGTGCTGACGCGGATGCGCCCGGTGTACATATACTCGATAACGGCTTCCACTGTGTTGGGTTCGGGGCCCGGCTCGGAGCTCCACTTGCGCATCTCCACCCGTCCAGAGCGGGACTCAGAAAACTGGCCCGACAGCAGGGGCGTGAAGTACTCGGTGGCGGCGGCCAGTACTGAGCGGTGGGCCCGGAACTCGCGGCCTCCAGCCCCGCCGAAGCACAGGGTAATGTCGCAAAAGAGGCCCTGGCGCCGCTGCTCGTTCTGCCGCCAGGACAGCTCTGAGCAATGAGAGCTGCACTCGAAATCCTCGGCTTCTGGGCCCGGATCGCCCCCGCTCGCCTCCATGGCAGAGATCCCCGGCCCAGGCCCGAAGTCCACCGTGCCGCTGCCTCGGACTTCGGCAGCCAGTCCTGCCGAGCCGGCGGCGGCAGTCTCCATGCTCTCCATCTCCAGCACCTGAAGAGACGCAGCCGCGGCCGCCGCCGCCGCGGCCCGCCCACTGCCGCAGCCGCCATCTTGACGCTACCGCGCCCGGCCTCCACAGCCTTGGAACGATGCAGCCGTTCGGTCAGGACGATGCCTTTAAATGAACATATGCGTGAATAATTGGCCTAACGCTGTTGAATATGCATTTACCAAGTTTGATTAAAGTTCTAGTGTTACACTCATGCTGAAATCGAAGTAATTTAAATGATTTATAAGAGGCTTGGGAAAGAATCTAAACAATGTTAAATATATTACAATTAGCAAGATTTAGGTTTGCAAGTGTTATTGATTATAAGTTAGAAATAAAAATGTCAATCTCTGTCTTGAATATACATATGTACTCACTGTTTTTTTTTTTTCAAAATCAGTCTCAGGTACTTTGTGATAATCTGTTACATTTATTAATGCCAAGATCCCTCAAATCAGAGTCATGCGAGAATTTCTATGAAAAAAAGTTAAAAGAAAGTGATTTAAGGTGGGTTCATCAATAAGGTAGATACAATCATATTTGATGTGTGAACCACATCTTCAACTCTAATCTTCCAACCATCCAACCTAAAATTAAAAAATTTCATTAATTTTATAATTAATTATACCAAGTGCGTAAAAACATTTTTGGTACCAAATTCAGAAAAAAATACACTCCTAGGACTTTCATTGTTTTCAAAAATATCTGTAGAGTTGGTATAGTCAATTTTATAGTACTATTAACTCATCAAGTCAAAACATTTATTAATCATCTACTATATGAGAGACACTCTCCACAGGAGCTTATTACCATAGGAAATGAGATCAACAAAGGTTTTTATTTATAGAATCTGAAATCAGTTTAACAGGCAACACTGAAATTAAAGCTTATTATAAAACAGTTTTACTAAAGAAATACAGCACATAGCACTTGTGAGGGGTGTTATTAGCTACAAGAAGTCAGAATTTTTTCAGCGCAAATCAGCTTTATACTGAAACGGCAGGTAATATCTAAGTGAAGGAGCCTGGGAGGTTATAAGATTGTTTCTGCACTCGAAATTAGCAGAAATTAGAGAGCAACTGCCTTGTAGGGAGATTGGAACTAGGTAACTCCTATTATCCCTGGCAATTCCATGACATTATTATGTAAATAAAATTGTCTTTGGTGGAGAAGATAATATCCTAGTAATTTAAGCAGATTGTGTTCAAAAGTGTTGTACATTATTTCTTCATTGACTTCACATCTGTGTGTGTTGTACACTTTTTGAGGCACCTGTTTATTGCGGAATTATCACTGTTATGAATGCAGAACTACTAGGAGTTTGAGGATGAAGGTCATCAGGAAACCATGAGTAGTTATAAAATATAAGTATTACATTTTTGAGACTGAAGTGGGAACTGAGTTAGGTTAAAAATGATAACTGAAACCCATGTTCGAGCTAAGTTACTCCAAAGCCCTGAAGTAAACCAACATTCATGAAATACACCCAGGTATCAAGGTTCTGTTCTGCATTTTCCTTAAGCATTGCTGTGCTGTTTATGATCAAGTTCTTCTGCCAGAAAGAAATATGAAATCACTGGATTTCCAATCACAGCTGCCAGTTTGTATCCTGGGTTTAGAAGATATTATTGAGATCCTAAAGGTCTGTTTCTACTTATCTACTTCCATAAATTATCAGCAAGATACAGCTTCTCAACTAAGAACATTTAGCATTCAGTTTTAGCATTTACTCTTAGATAGTGTACCTAGGTGACTACCTGTTTTAACCCCGAAAATTTGCAAAATTCAACTCAGCGTGTGTGTGTGTGTGTGTGTGTGTGCGTGTGTGTGTTTACTTGACTGATTTCACACAAACATGATGAGGGATTGTATGTAAACACACACACACACACAGTATGTATTGAGGGTTTACAATAAAAAGGTCAGAAACACAGTTGTCACTTAACTTCTTTGTCTTTTTATTTAGGAATCAATGTCTTGTTCTGTGGGGTGGCTCTTCTGGGTGGGTGGGGCAGGAAGCAAGAATAGCTCCCCTCTTTTAAGAGTCTTGAAGGGGAAATGGTGAGCATTTGGTTGAATAATGATGAACATTATTTCTTCATTGTCTTCACATCTATATACATTTATACATTTAACCTGTTTTTCAATAACATAAACAATAAAAAATGGCAGCTGCCTTTGGTAAAATAGTAAACAAGTAAAGAGTATAGAAACAAGTTTCCTGGTTGATAAATATGCTTTATCCAGTCTTGAGGATATGTTCTGACATGCTGTGTGTGTGTGTGTGTGTGTGTGTGTGTGTGTGTTACTTCATTTAATTAAGAGGTGTAATTTTGAAAACATTTTATTTAGCCCAGTGTCTCTTCAACTCTGTTCTGTGACTATACCCTTTCTTTTATCCCCCATGAAAATCCCAGCAAACATCCTAAGTTCATGAATTATTCTTATAGTAATTTTATGTCATAAACACAATGACAAAATATGATTAGTTCCAGGTCATAAGCTCAAAACTGTTACCTTTTGAACTTCCTCTATGCTCTCAGCCATTTTTATAGCAGGGGTTTGCTATTGTAAAGGTAAGTATAAATTAAAAATAGGAGGCTTAAGTAGCTATGTTGCAAATAAAGGAAGAGACTCCTCCTTCCCTTCCTAATGTAGAACATTTACCTTAAGAAACCTATGATTGTAATATTTTTTCTCTAATTCTTTGAAATTGTAAGAGTTTTCTCTAACTCTTTGAAATGTATGTAAATCTTTTTACAAGCTAAATAAGTTTCTCATCAGCTTTATGATGCAGGGATATCTTTCTCACACCTAGGAACCATCTCTTTGAAATATAAACATCAAAGAAATTAGTGGTCCTATTCCAGTTTCTGAGGGAGGGCAGGAGCCTAACTTAGGCATCCCACTCTAAAGATATGGGAACTTTATTGGTCATTTGAATAAAGCCATTTAGGTAACAAATGGTCACTCCAATTACCAAGTGAATTTAGAGTGAACTGTGTGTGACAAATGCTGCCGTCAAGTCTTTATAACATGTATGTACTTTGTGGTATCTGCATGGATGTATCAACAGGTAAGATTTGGTTCTGTCTTTGCAGTGTCTTAGCAGACTACCTATGATAGTCATTCTTGCTTAATGTTTATTCAATAAGAAAACAATTTTCTTTATTTTCTATCTTTGTGTATAAGTTTTCCAAATGGGCAGGGAATTTTGTTTTTAATTAATTTATCCAACAACATACACTGGCCCTTTGTCCTGGGGAGATTTGAGAAAAGATAATTTCTCTCTGTATCCTAGCAGATCTCTTTATCAGTCAGCTTGTAAACTGTAAGACACACAGGGTAAATAGAGAAATAAGACAGATAAAAAGCTAGTACCTGGTGGGTCTAACAGCAAGATGTCTTCAGCTTGTCTAGCCTAGGTCAATAGTCAATGCTGACTTCTTTTCTCTACTGGGAACCTTCAGTAATATTTGCCATAGGTTATGCCTCTGGCCAGACATTCATTGTTCTATCCTTGTTTTAATTTATATTAGGTGTGTACTATGTTCCTCATGGAATTCTAAGCTCAGGGAATAAAACAATGAATGAAACAGACATAACCTTTCCTTAATGTATCTAATATTCTACTGTTAGATGCTAATGTGAACTAAGACAAAAAATAATAATGAGAGGAAAGAAATAAGGTGAGTAGGTAGAATATGGCAATTCTAGTTTAGTAGCTAGCTCTCAATTTCAGTGTGGGTAGATAGTACTCTACTTCCTATATGCTATGAGATTCCTTTTAATTATCCCCTTTTATTTAAAGTAATTTCAATCGGATTCTGGTGTTAGAAACATCCAATCACAAAGACGGATGTAAATCACATTGGTCATATTAAAAGCTGATACAATGGAAGGGCAAGAAAGGAAGAAACTAGGTGTTTCCTCTCATTGATGTTGCACTAAAGCAATTTCCTTAATTAGGAAAGAAAGTTAATACATATGTATTCAATGTTTTACATACATTGAGAAAGAATCAAGGTCCTGGAGGTATCCTTGTTATCCTACCAGGGCTCCTATAACAAAATCCCATGGACCGGGTGGCTCATAACAACAGAAATTTATTTCTTACACTTTTAGAACCTGGGAAGTTCAATATCTAGGCACCAGCAGATTTGGTGTCTGGTGTGGGCCTGCTTTCTGGTTCAGGAATGACTATCTTCTCTCTGAATCTTCACATGGCAGAAAGAACAAGGGAGCGCTCTCAGTTCTATTTATGAAAGCAATCCTGTTCTTGAGGACTTGATGAGTTTTATTACAAGAAGGATGCCAAAGAACATAACACAAGCATCAGTTCTATGTTGTTAATCCCTGCATAATTTGTAGGTGTCAGAATTTCCAAGACGCTTAAAGACAGGCATGGTATGGAGCAACACTCAACACACATGGGGAAGAGACAGCAAAATCAGCTTCAGTAGAAAGCACAAGTTCCCCATGGCTAACCAGTCTGTTACTGCAACCAATGCAGAGAGATAGTCTGCAAGCAGCCCTCTTGCGCTGCCTCAATGTATAGGAGAAGAATTTGACCCCTTTCCCCTCTCCACTAGAAATATAGCAGCGGAGTTCACTAGGTGTTCTATGATGTACACTGTAAGTGGAACGAAGAAATACATATCAAACCCAATACAGGAAAAAAATATTTTCAAATAAGGAGGAGGAGTTCGGACAGAGGCAGCAGGACCTGTATGGTGCCCCGGGACCTGCAGGGCCTCACCTTCCAAGAAGGGGAGACCATGGTCCTCACCCTCAAGGACAAAGGCATGCTGCAGGAGGAGGAGAAGGACGTGATGGTGAACATGAACCTGGTGGATAAGGAGCGGACAGAGAAATGGGGAGCTGCAGGAGAAGCAGCCCGACTACCTGCCCTATGCAGAGGATGAGAGCCTGGATGACCTGGCGCAGCAAAAACCTCGCTCTCTCCTGTCCAACTACGACAAAGAGCTGGAGAGGGAACCGCGCACACAGGGCGGCTCGGCCGATGGCCTGCGGGAGCTGGAGCTGGAGGAGATCTGGGCCAAGCTGTGGCTGCAGGCTCAGTCCCTGAGCTTGGTGGCGCCCGGGCTGGCCTCCGAGTACCTCATGCCTGAGAAGATGGTGACCTTTAAAAAGACCAAGCAGAGGGTGAAGAAAATCGCAAGAAGGAGAAGGAGGTAGTAGTGCGGATGGATGACCTGGTGCCTCTCGGGGACCAGACTCAGGATGTTGGACTGCAGTTCCAGACTGGGGGGGCTGGGGTCACCGCTGAGTGTCTGCGGTGGAGGAGGAGAAGGAGCCCGTGCCACAGCCCCCGCCACGGGACGACACCCAGTGGAGAACCTGGACCTCCCTGATGAGGAGGAGGGTGGAGCTTCGCCCTGGGGTCCCCCGCAGGTCCCGGAAGAGGACCACGTGGAGCTGGAGCTGCAGAAGCAGCTGGAGAAGGGGGCGCCGGCTGCTACAGCTGCGAGACAGCAGCGAGAAGGTGGTGGAGGTTGTGAAGGAGCCAGAGTCTCGCCATCGGGGCTGGGAGGAGGATGCTGATCCCGAGCGGAAGGGGGTCACAGTGTTCAACGCCAAGTCTGAGTTCTGCTGCACCTTGGGGGAGATCCCCACCTACTGGCTGGAAGAGGAGTGCTGGGCCCACTGCGGCTGGGAATCTGACAGGGAGGAGAACAGTGGCTGGAGCACGGTAAACCCCCGACAAGGAGAAGCAGCAGCAGGATTTCTCTGCGTCCTCCACCCCCATCCTGGATGAGGAGCCGATAGCGAATGGGGGGCTGGTGGCTGCCCTGCTCCTGTGTCAGAATAAAGGGCTGCTGGAGGCCACAGTGCAGATGGTGGCCCAGGTCAAGGCCCCCAACAAGTCACTGCCCTCAGCCGTGCACAGCATGAAGGATAAGATGGCCGTGGATGACAAGTATGGCCGGTGCGAGGAGGACCGAGGCTTCAGGCAGGACTTCGAAGAGAAGGACAGCTACAAAACCAATGTTAAAATTGAGTATGTGGATGAGACAGGCCGGAAACTCACGCCCAAGGATGCCTTCCGGCAGCTGTCCCACAGTTTCCACCGCAAGTGCTCAGGCAAGACGAAGGCGGAGCGGGGGGAAGAAGAAGCTGGACGAGGAGGTGCTCCTTAGGAAGATGACCTCCAGCGACATGACTCAGCAAAGGCTCGTGGAACTCATATCTCCATGTAAAACATGTTCCAGGCTCATGTCATACCCTTAAGCAACCATCCAAGGCTGGACAAGCTGTGCATGAATGCCCTTCCCAACAACTATGGGTTAGAACTTCAATGTATGAATAGGGTGGGGACACAATTCAGCCCACAACAGGTAGTGAGAAATATTACATATATAATGATTCACAATTGTTGCTTGTCTCTACAGTATGACATGCTTCCCTTTATGTTGAGAATACTGCTAGTTAACCTTCACCTTGGCCATGAGATTTTATTGTGCAATGGAGTGTGCATAGATGAAATATGCTACCTGCCCAATCATAACCTTTTAATTCACTCATGTGTTTTGCCTGTCCTTCTTGAAATTCTGCCCTCTGCCATGCATACATGTCCTCTATCAAGCTTCCTCCTTCAGCATGCATTCTGCAACAAAAGGCTTGTGAAGAAAAGCAGTGCTGGCAGAACTCAGAAGAACATCTAATCTGCAGCCATCGTTTAATGCAAGTGATAGAAACATACTTGTTTCTGTCAGTCTTAAAATATTGGTGGTGTTTGTTTCCACAGTAAGAGTTGCATAGTAGTGAGATGGATAGAAAAATGGGGAGCTGTCACAGCAAACACCTAAAATATTAGCATAAGCGTTGGTTCTTGGTACCAAATTAGCAAGAAAAGGCCATTCAGGCCCGGCACGGTGGCTCATGCCTGTAATCCCAGCACTTTGGGAAGCCACGGTGGGTGGATCACGAGGTCAAGAGATCGAGACCATCCTGGTCAACATGGTGAAACCCCGTCTCTACTAAAAATACAAAAATTAGCTGGGCATGGTGGCACGTGCTTGTAGTCCCAGCTACTTGGGAGGCTGAGGCAGGAAAATTGCTTGAACCCAGGAGGCGGAGGTTGCGGTGAGCCGAGATTGAGCCATTGCACTCCAGCCTGGGTAACAAGAGTGAAACTCCGTCTCAAAAAAAAAAAAAAAGAAAAGGTCATTCAGTTTTTTAAGATGTCAACTCATATTATGTATCATAAAATCTTTGTGTATGACTAAAATCTATAACAACTTGGAAGGCAGAAACTGTCAAATAAATTTGTGGTTTTGGATAATAAAGTTTTACTCAAAATAGAATATTGGTAGCATTAGTTGATTATTATTAGCTGCCTTTGATAAAATAGTATAAAAATTAGTGTAACTCAGAAAGAAAGGCATTTTTGTAATCTGGATTAAAAACGAAATTGAGCGGATGTAGACAATCAGGACTAGAAAGACAGATTTGAACATATACTTCTTGTCAATTCTAGGTAGTAAAAGATTTTTTCAAATATCAAAAATATGATCACATCCTTTATTAAAATATCTGATTGGATTAATGTTGCTGTTTGAAATTCTCTTCAAACACAAAGGCTCCAGGAAGAAAAAACAGCAAAGATATTATCTCATGCGATTTTGAGAAGCTAAAGATATCTCTAATCATACAGAGAGAGGCATGTGGCTATAAGGAATTGGAGCTAATTGTATTCAATTATTTAAAAAAAGATTGTTTCCAGATTTTATTTCCTAAAGTATCTGAAGATTAACTGCGTGTGCTGGTGCATACCTGTAGTCCCAGCTACTCTGGTGGCTGAGGTGGGAGGATCACTTGAACCAGGGAGGTGGAGGTTTCAGTAAACCGAGATCATGTCACTGCACTCCAGCCTGGGTGACAGAGTGAGACACCGACTCTAAAAAAAAAAAAAGAAAATATTTTAACTATCCACGGTTTGAAAAAATGGCCCCAAAGGCTCTCAAATAACTAGGTACAGGAAGCATGTTTAGAAAAATGTACTCCTTCCTTTCTCTTTAAATATACCCAAGGAGACTGATACAAAATAAATCACTCCATACAGGACCGAGTTAGGAGCCTCAGAGAACAATGCTCCAGGGAGCTCCTTCTAGGATGAACAAGAACCTATGCAAAAACTATTTCATTTATCAAGAACATAACTTCTCCCAGATTTTCAAAACTGCTATTCACAAGTGACCTGTATCTGTCTACTATTTTCTTCTTTCCAAATGTGAGAATTTGAGAATATATGTGGTTCTCTTGATCCTGTTTCACCACTGTGCTCTCCATATGTGTGTGTGGTGGCGGGTGGAGGAGAGAGAGAGAGTGAGATCGGAGGAAACAGATACCTTATCCCTTCACATAACGTATCTTAGATCATGTGTAGCTATATCTCAACCTGATGCAGATCATGAGGCCACAAATTATAGTCTGATGGAATAACTGGAGGAAGCTTTTGGAGTCTTTGAGAGGAGGATAAGTGAAATTGCATCAAAGGAAAATGAATGTTCTCCATTGTGGTAAGCTGTACTAATTATTCACTGTTTTTGTTCCTTCCCCACTCTTGCCACATTTTCCTGTATGATGAGTATAATTTTTCTGACTTTGAGCTTAACCACACAACTTGATTGTCCAATAGTGTATCAGTAGACATTTTTCCCACACTTGTGCAGAGGCATTCAGTACATTTGTGTGGTTTCGTCCTGCATCGTTTTGTTTCTGCACCTGACCATGAGATCAGCGCATCCCAGATATGAGCAACACTTTGAGCCTGGGTCCAAGGAAAAGAGCTTATTTGAGGTAAGCAGAGCTCGGAAAAGCTGTAACACACTGCCAATCTCAAAAGCAAAAGACTTGTGTTATTGTAAGTAACTGAGAATTTGTTACTTCAATAAAAATGTGGCTTAAAC
Source organism: Ateles fusciceps (assembly GCA_036589455.1). Lineage (NCBI taxonomy): Eukaryota > Metazoa > Chordata > Mammalia > Primates > Atelidae > Ateles > Ateles fusciceps. The sequence continues at coordinate 6,366,751 of JAZHEH010000174.1, read as the reverse complement.
AGTTAAATTAACCAGATAATCATTAAGGAACAAAGGCAAGATGGTGGTGTTATTTAGGTAGAGAGAAAGTTACTTTTCAAAGTCTAAGAAAATTAGTAGCAATCATCAAAAGGTTATAAAATATTGTCAAAGAAGAGTCTTTGAATTTTGTATGACCAGAAGCCATAAACAAAAGAAAAAATACAGTTTCATGTTTTTAAAGTGGCTAAAGGAATACTTCTAAAACTCCCTGTGATTCGTGTGAGCAGAATGGATAGTATCTTAACTGCAGATTGTAATGGATACTGCAACATTTGTGTGGGGAAACAGAGTCATCCTTTAAGTTTATAATATAGATCAACGGTTGCACTTCAAAGAACAGGTCTGTGACTCTTCTGTTGGAGGGTGTTGAGAACTTCTTAAGAATATTTTGCCACTATATTATGAATGCCAAAGTATCATTTTTCCTCAAATATATTAATATTTCCCTTTTTAAAAACATTTTCCAGGCATATCTCATTTTATTTTGCTACACTTTATTGCACTTCACAGAACTTATTTTTTAAATTAATGCATAATAATTGTATATAGTAATCAAGTCCATATGATTTTTTATGTGCATAGAATGTGTAATGATAGTCAGGGAATTTAGGATATTTATCACCTCAAGTATTTATCAGTTCTATGTATTAGATATTTCAAGTCCTCTCGTCTAGTGCAACCGGGTTTTGGGGTGCACAGCTACCCCAGGAGAATGTTTTTCCAGGTTCTCAATCTCTCGCTCACCCAGGAATGAGAGAGGGGACCACGCCAGAAGCAGTGCACTCATAAATACCCAGCCCAAAAAGCTTTTGCAGATAAGTGATTTATATAGTTAGAGAAAGAGAAAAAGGAGAAGAAGAGAGAAAGCTTCCAAGAGAGAGTTTGTGGAAGGGGATCCAAACATGGAGTCCAAAGGGGTGTGTAAGAAGGGGATTTTTAAGCTGGGAGGAATTCCCACCTTCTCCAAGATGACTGGCCAATGAAAGGAGTTCCTTAGAGCTTCCACTGGAATGACTGACTTTTTGATCCTTTCCAGTGCCCGCAAAAATTAAGCAGAAATCATTAAATCTCCCAGATGGAGAGAGATGGGAGGGGGGCATGGCACTGGGAAGTTCTTGCCCTTAAAACTGTGCTCGCTTGTGGACCCAGAAAGAGAACACATTCCCTGGTTCCCCTATCAACAGGAAAGCCCAACTTCTTACGGGCGTTGATCTCTCTTTAGCATCTTCCTGCTGAAATGGGGCATAGACAGGGCCCTGCAGTTGAGGTTTCCTCCAGAGGGGAGCCTTTCAGGGGTGCAGGTTGATCCTGAGGACCATGATAGAGCTTATGAGTCAAGGACATGAGGGATTCCAGCAGGAGGATTATTTGTGACCCTATGGTTCTAGAAGAAATGAATGTGGCAAGGTGGTTAAAGGTGAAAAGCCCAGAGGTCAACAAATATAGAATGGTTATAAAAGAGCCTAGGAGAGAATAGAGCCAGGACAGTCAGTTGTTAAACAAGCTTCACAATACTGTTTCTTGAAGGTTTTTTAGCCCTGTGTTTGATTGATTCCTGAGTTATTTAACTATGTTTAAAACAACACTTAACTGGTTTACAAAAAAGCTGCATTCCTAGAAAGAGATAGGTTCCCTTCCCACTATGAAAATGATAATCGGAGTGGAGTTCAAGAGTTATTTTGGTCAGACCACCTGTAGGGGGCAGAGTTGGGTAATCCCAGTAGCCTGAGATGCCCTGGCCATCTTGGCCCTCCTGGATCCTGCTGGGTACAGGAGCTGAGGAGCCCTGGTTGTCATTGGTGGAGGTAGTTGCCACAGGGAGGTAGTCACCTCCACATGTGAAGGTAGTCTCGAGGAGGGCTGAATAGGGTATAGGGTACAGGCCCAACAGAGCTGAGGCTTATTCCTTAAGGAAAAGAAAAGTTGCGCATAGGGGACCTTAAACCATCTACTCTCACTTTTACAATACAGGCCTAATTGTAGAATAGTGTCATAATCTATACTTCCTTTTGGAGGCCAGGTTTTTTCACTCGGCAGGGGGGATTTCAGCCACTCTGTTCAGCAGCGGAAAATAAGCTGCTTCTTCTTCAAAGGTTGTGTGTCAAGTTGGTCCCAGTTCTCCGGGATACATTTTAATGGCGACTTGAGCTTGGGAAGATTAGCACCCATCCAAAATCAAACACAAGGGATGCCAGCATCCCCAGTTAATAATTACAGCTGCTTGATTTGAGGCATCCCTCAGGTAAAGATACTGGAAATGGAGCATTCTCCAGTCAGTACCTCAAAATTTCCATGTGCCCAAGATGTGTGATCATCTTTTTCGGGGTCCTCCCATGTACTGGATTTGAATCATGCCTACCAGCAACATGGGAATTATTCGCTCACTGTCTGCATGACCTCCAGTGACCACTATAGAGGCATGAAGGGCTGCTGGGTTGAATGGTTCATACCAATGAGTCCTTGATGAGGCCAGTGAGGCTCAGGAGATGGGTAACAATATTCCTCAGTAAAAGTTTAATTTACACAAGCCAAATTATAAAACTGCCCCAGAAGGGTAAACTTCTAGGGAGGGGCCATTAAAGTGCACAGTTTAAAGAAGGCAGGCCGAGTGGCTGAGGCTGGAACTACACCCTCAGGACCTGGGCCTCTCCTCCAACCCATTTTCCATTGTAGGAAAATTCCTTTAGGGTTGTGAGGCCTGCCATTGACAATTTGGGTCCTAGACTCGGTTTAACTATGATCTTCTAGATGAGAAAGTTCTGCTATACAGAAAGAGCCAGTCCTAAGTGAGACAAATTATACACCAAACACAAAGTCCCATAGCCTTCAGCTTCTGAATTTCCTCAAAAGGTTTCCTCAGTTTAATACTGGCTCCACAGGGACTTGAACCAATAGCCTTGCAGTTGCCAGTCCTACACCTTAACCAACTGTGTTAACAGACAACTTGTGTTAAAACAAAGCGGAAAGCTTTCATAAGCCTTATTTGACTGAGAATGCTGCGCCCTGAGGTGGTATGGCCCACCTTACCTGGAATTTGAATCTGGGTGTTGGCCCAAAAACTGGTCGGGACGCACAGCCAGAGGCTGTTTCTTTTCTTCTAGCAACTGTCTTCTTACAGTGGGCTGAGAAGAAAAAACTGCTGGCCGCTGTGATTTTAAAAGTCGGCTGGGCAGGCTGTGTGAGTCCTGGAATTGTGCCCCACCCGGCAGCATTCCGTGCCATGATGCCGGGACCATGTATACAACCAGGGCCCCTTTGTTTCACTGCTGTCTCTGACTAGGGAATGCTGGAGAGGCTTGCTGGGCTATGCCAGGCCACTAAGCTCCCCCAGTCCCAGTTCCTGGCCAGAAAGGATCCAAAGGCCCAGGGACACTGCTCGCCTGCTCCGCCACCCCAACCCCCACCACTATACAAATGGCCACTTAGTGTTCAAGCCCAACAGCAGCCAGCCACACTGGCATGCCCAGTAACTGCAGATAGCATCTCCCTGCCCCATCTCCTGCAGGTGTTTGCCCAGAGAAGCAGTCGAGAGAAGAGAGAGAGAGAGAGAGAGAGAAAGAGAGAGTCAGAGAGAGGGAAAGCAAAGAGAGAGCATGGAGGAAAAAACTGTGCTTTTATTTAAACCTGGCGGGCCACAGCATTTCCAATTACCCTCAGCCCTACCTGGCTGTGGCTACTTCAGTTGTTTTTAAAGTGACAGGACAGAAAGCAAGTGAGAAAGGTCCGATATTCTCACTTACCCCCTCTGAAGCAATAGTTTTCTTACGCTGCACTCCTGGCTTCATCCCTTCGTGGTTGCCAGTCTTGTAACCAGGTTTTAGGGTGCACAGCTCCCCCAAGAGAATGTTTTTTCAGGTTCTTGGTCTCTCGCTTACCCAAGAATGAGAGAGGGGACCACACCAGATGCGGTGCACTCATAAAGTAAATACCAGACCAAAAAAGCTTTTACAGAGAAGTGATTTATTTAGGTAGAGAAAGAGAAAAAGGAGAAGAGAGAAAGCTTCCACAAAGGAGTTCGTGGAAGGGGATCCAAAATCCAAACATGGAGTCTGAAGGAGTGTTGAAGAAGGGGAGTTTTAACCTGGGAGGAATTCCCACTTTCTCCAGGACTCCTGGCCAATGAAAGGAATTCCTTAGAACTGCCGCTGGAGTGACTGACTTTTGATCCTTTCCCGTGCCATGAAAATTAAATAGAAATCATTAAATTTTCTGGATGGAGAGAGATGGGAGAGGGGCACGTCTCTGGGGAAGTTCTTGTCCTTAAAACTATGACCCCTTGTGCACCTGGAAAGAGAACACATTCCCTCACTAGCTGTTTTAAAATACATAACACAATGTTATTAACTAGAGCCACCCTTCTCTGCTATCAAACCCTAGAATCTACTTCTGTTTAACTGTATGTTTGTACCCATTAACCAATTTCCTTTCATTGCACACATATACTGTTCCCTGCCTCTGAAAGCTAGCATTCAACTCTCTACTTCCAAGAGGTCAACACTTTTAACTCAACTATGAATGAGAATGAAACATTTGTCTTTCTGGCCTGCTAATCTCATTTAATATGACCTTCAGTTCCATCCAGATGTCTCTAGTCAGCCATCTTGAAGTTTCAGCCTGGCTCCTTCCTCAGAAATGGAGAGTTTTATACAAATTGAAGGTTGTGGCAACCTTGAGTTGAGCAACCCTATTGGTGCAATTTTTCCAACATCATGTACTCACTTTATGTCTCTGTGTCATATTTTGGTAATTCTCATGGTATTTCAAACCTCTGAATTCAGTTGTCATTGTTATCAGTAATCTTTGATGTTAATATCATAATTTTTTATGACACCATGAAACTCTGGCCATGTAAGAAGCAAACTTGATATCTGTTGTGTTTCTTTTTACTATTCCATATACGAGCTGTTTCCTCATCTGTCTCACTTTGGGCCTCCCTATTCCCTGAAACACAATAATATTAAAACTAGGTCAAACAACTACTATACAAATGGCCACTAAGTGTTCAAGTAAAAGAAAGAGACATACATCTCTCACTTTAAATCAAAGGAGAGCTATAATTTATCTTACTGATAAAGGCATGTTAAAAGCCAAGATAAGTGTAAAGTTAGAACCATTGTGTCAGTTAGCCAAGTTGTGATGTGAAGGAAAACCTATTAGGGAAATTAGAAAAGCTACTTCAGCAAACACTCAAATGATAAGAAAGCTAAACAACCACTTTGCTGATATAAAAAAAAAAGTTTTAGTTGTTTGGATGGAAGGTCAAATCATCCACAGCATTCCCTTAAGCCAAAGCCTAATCTAGAGCAAGGTTCTAACTTCCTTAATTCTATCAAGGCTGAGAAAGGTGAGGAAGCTATTGAAGAAAAACTTGAAGCCAGCAGAGGTTGGATCATGAAGTTTAAGAAAGAAAGTCATCTCCTTAATCTAAGTGTGCAAGGTGAAGAAACAACTACTTATATAGAAGCTACAGCAAGCTATTCAGAAAATTTAGTGAAGATCATTGGTAAAGGTGGCCACACTGATCAACAAATTTTCAATGTTTGAAAAATAGTCTTCTATTGGAAGAAGACGTAATGTGGGAAATTCATAGATAGAAGTATTTGACTTCACATCTTCAAAAGGCAGGCTGACTCTTTTGTTAGGGGCTAATGCAACTGGTATCTTGAAGATGAAGCTAAGGCTCATTAACTATTCTGAAATCCTAGGCTGTTTAAGAATTATCCCGAATCGGTGTTTTCTGTACACTATACATAGAAAAATAAAGCCTGGATGATAGCACATTTGTTTATAGCATGATTTACTACATATTTTAAACTCGCTGTTGAGAACTACTGCTCAAAAATGATTTCTTTCAACATATCACTACTCATTGACAATACAGCTGGTCACCTAAGAGCTCTGATGGAGATGTACAGAATGATTAATGTTGTATTATTTATGCCTGCCAAAACAACATACATTCTAAAGCCCATGGATTATGGAATAATTTTGACTTCCTTTTTTTTTTTTTTTTTTTCTTTTTAAGACAGAGTCTTGCATCTTGCTCTGTTGTCAGGCTGGAGTGCAGTGGTGCGATCTTGGCTCACTGCAACCTCCACTTCCCAAGTTCAAGCTTTTCTCCTGCCTCAGCCTCCGGAGGAGCTGGGACTACAGGCACACGCCACCATGCCCAGCTAATTTTTTTGTATTTTTAGTAGAGATGGGGTTTCACCATGTTGGCCAGGATGGTCTCGAACTCCTGACCTCACGATCCACTCACCTTCCAAAGTGCTGAGATTACAGGCATGAGCCACCATGCCTGGCCAATTTTGACTTTCAAGTCTCATTTAAGAAATATTTTTTGTAAGGATATAGCTGCCATTAATTGTGATTCTTCTAATGGGTGCAGGTGACAAAAATTGAAAATCTGGAAGTTCACCATTCTAGATGCCATTTAGAAAATTAGTGATTCATGGAAAGGGATCAAAATGTTAATATTAAAAGGAATTTTGAAGATGATTCCAAGCCTCATGGATAATTTTGAGAGTTCAAGACTTCAGTGGAGAAAGGGACTGCAGATGTGATGGAAATAGCATGATAACTTAGAATTAGAGGTGGAGCCTGAACTTGTTACTGAATTGCTACAATCTTGTGATAAAACAAACAGATGGGAAGTTGCTTCTTATAGATGGGTAAAGGAAGTGATTTCTTGAGATAAAATCTACTCTCGGTGAAGATACTTTGAACATTGTTGAAATGACAATAACTGGTATAAAATATTAGGTAAACTTAGTTGTAAAGTATGGGCAAGATAAGAGAAAATTTACTCTTTTTTGAAAGTTTTACTGTGGATAAATGCTATCAAACAATATCACATGCTACAGAATAATCTTTTGTAAAAAGAAAAGTGATTAGGAGCAGCTCAGGATTGCAGCTCCCAGTGAAAGCACGGAGGGTGGGTGGATGCTGCATTTCCAGACGGATTTTTATTGCCCACAGACCAGGAGATTCCTAGGTGGAGGAGCCCCACGGGTCGCCAGTGTGGCTGGTTTGGCCGGCATGGCTGTTTTGCCATTGCCCCAGCCCGGCAGTGCTCTGTACAAAATACATGGGTCAGGGCGCCATTTTAGCTGGCGATTGGAGCTCCGGGAAGGCAGAGTCACCCATTCATCTGATTAAAAAGGGGACTGAAACAGAGAGCCAGGCCGGAGATTCCCAGGCAAAAAAGCGCCACAAATCTCAGTGTCGCTGTTTCAGCCTGTGCAGTGGGTCGCCGCACGGGAAATCACACAGATCCCAGTGCCTTTTCAACACGTGACTGGAACACCTGGGAGACAGTCGATCATTCAACTAAAAAAAAAAAAAAAGCTCTGAGGCAGGGAGCCAGGTGATTAGGTTCAGCTGGTCCCACCTCCACAAAAAAACAGCAATCGGAAACACTCTGGATTGAAACAGATTTACAAGAAAATAGCAAACAAACCCATTCAAAAGTGGGGAAAGGATAGGAACAGACACTTTTCAAAAGAAGACATATATGAAGCCAACAAACATGAAAAAAATGCTCATCATCACTGGTCATTAGAGAAATGCAAATCAAAACCATATTGAGATACAACCTCACGCCAGTTAGAACAGTGATCGTTAAAAAATCTGGAGACAATGGATGCTGGAGAGAATGTGGAGAAATAAGATCACTTTTACACTGTTGATGGGAGTGTAAATTAGTTCAACCATTGTGGAAGACAGTGTGGCACTTCCTCAAGGACCTAGATATAGAAATTACATTTGACCCAGCAATCCCATTACTGGATATATACCCAGAGGATTATAAATCATTCTATTATAAAGACACATGCACACGTATGTTCATTGTGGAACTGTTCACAATAGCAAAGACCTGGAACCAGCCCAAATGCCCATCAATGATAGACTAGACAAGGAAAATGTGGCACATATACACCAGGGAATACTATTCAGCCATAAAAAACGATGAGTTCGTCTCCTCTGTAAGGACATAGTTGAATCTGGAAACCATCATTCTCAGCAAACTGACACAAGAACAGAAAATCAAATACTGTATGTTTTCACTCATAGGCGGGTGTTGAACAATAAGAACACATGGACACAGGGAGGGGGAGCATCACACACTGGAGTCTGTTGGTGGGGCCAAGGGAGGGACAGTGGGTGGTAGGGAGACTGGGGAGGGATAAATGGGGAGGAATGCCAGATGTGGGTGATGGGGGTATGGAGGCAGCAAACCACATTGCCAAGTATGTACCTATGCAAGAATCCCACATGATCTGCACATATACCTCAGAACCTAAAGTACAATAAAAAAAAAATTAAAAAAAAATAGAATAGCAAATCTAAGTCTGTTAACAGGAAGATTTAGGTAATTTTTAAAGCATTTATTTGAAACTAATAACTAGTTTTTATTTACCATGATTATATTTTAATATTCATAAAGATAGGTTCATTAAAATATTAAACCTTGAATATTTTAGACTAAAGTGTCTGAGGAGGTGACTTACTGTTATCACCGGAAACTAATATTCATTTTTCAATGTGTTTTTATTAAAATATAAGATAATTATACTATACAGTATAAGTTGCATTCATCGTTTAAAGACATATATATCTAAAATATATTTTAAAATATTTATTGAGATATAATTTTTATAACATAAAATTCACCTGTTTTGAGTATAGAATTCAATGATTTTCTGTATATTTTCAAAGTTGTTCGATTATTAATTCATTCTAATTCAGAACATTTTCATCATCCCAAAAATATGTTTTGTGCTGATCAATAATCATGTCCTTCCCCAGCATCACTCCTTCAACTCCTGAAAACCATGCCTTTATATTCTGCTTCTACAGATTTGTCAATTCTAGAAATTGTGTACAAAACAAATTACAAGGTTTGTTGTCTTAAGTGACTATCTCCTCTCACATGCCTTAACATTGCAGCATGCATACATCCTTCACTCATTTTTATTGATAAATAGTAACCTATCATGTGGCAATATTACGTTTTATTTGTGTATTAATCAATTGATGGATAGTTGAGTTATTTCTATTTCTTGACAGTTAAGAATAATGCTGCTATAAGCATTTGTATAAAAGTTTTGTTTAGATATATGTTTTAGTTTGTCTTGGGTAGATATCTAGGAGTGAAATTTCTGGTTCATATTATTATCTGTATTTTTAACAAAAATATATTCTTATGAGTCAATTTGCTTTCTGTAAAACTACAGAAAAATAAAGCTTCCTAAACTTATCTTCCAACACATCTGCAGAATAATTTTTAAGAAACTTTATAATGTAAACATTTTTAGTCATCCAGTATAATCATGATCTACTTTTGAAATTGAAAAAAAAATAAAAAACTCGGATACTCTGAGTTTCAAATTTTAAGATGATGGCTTCTGACAAACACACATTTTTGTCAAAATAGCATTTGTACTTACTGCGGGTTTTCTGAAAACCTAAATGACAAAAATGATCACGTAAGGTAGTAATTTTGGAATTTTTTGGCTGAGCGGCCCTGAGTCTATTGGCACCCAACAGTGAGGAAAATTATTTATAAACAGCCTTATTATGTGCTAGACCAAAGTTCTGTATTGCCTCAAACTTTAAAAAGTATTGCAAAAATGTTGTGACTAAAATTGTGTATTCTTGATTGCTTCTTACCAAATTCAGTTTCAAAGTTTGCTTTTACTTTCTCATAAAATCAATCTCATTATATTTATATTATAGTTTTTGTAAATTATTCTGATTTCTTAATGAGTCTCTTGAATGAATATATACATCAACAAAGCCTAAACTTCTAAAAATACTTATAAATGTAAGGGCATTATAAAGTAAATCTCTTAAAATTAGAAACTTTAAAATAATTTCATGTTTTTACTAAAAAGTATAATTTTACTACAAACTATAATTTTTATGTAGTTGTGTTATAAATGAGAAGTATAAATGCCCTCTTACCAGAGTCCAAAGCATTAAATAACCACAAATTAAGGCAATTGCAAATAGATACTGGTTACTTACTTTGATTACTTTTTAAAAGGTCAGATCTCCCTTTATAGTTTTCTCTTTTTAATTTCAGTAAACTGATATAACACTCGTAATTGGAAGAGAGAAAAATAATATTTATTTAATTTCTCCATGTTTGTTACATTAAAATAATTATTGTTATTATGAGAAACAATCTCAGCTGGGCACGGTGGCTCACACCTGTAATCCCAGCACTTTGGGAGGATTAGGTGGGTGGATCACGAAGGCAGGGGTTCGAGACCAGCCTGGCCAACAAGGTGAAACCCTGTCTTTACTTAAAAATACAAAAAATTAGCTGTGCGTGGTGGCGGGTGCCTATAATCCCAGCTACTTGGGAGGCTGAGGCAGGAGAATCACTTGAACCCGGGAGGCAGAGGTTGCTGTGAACCAAAAGTACGCCATTGCACTCAGCCTGGGTGATAGAGCGTGTCTCAAAAAAAAAATAAAAAAAAAAAAAGAGAGAGAAACAATCTCACAAAGTTATGTTCAACATTAGCCCAGTTTTCCAAGTGAGTAAATTCTTGTGACAGAGAAATATTACCTTCCTTACATAATGCCACAGAACTGTTAACCAATAGGTTTGACGTTTTCACCCAGAATAATCTAACACCAAAGCTCCTATACTCTTTTCAATGCACCAGGGGTTCTCTGAATTGAATTTACCCATGTAGTCAACATGTTGAGTGCACAGTTTTCTCCTAGGTGCCAGGTGTACAAAATACAATAGAACAGGTTCTGCTAAGAAAAGATCACAGCCAACTGGGTGGGAGGGAAGTCATTATTACATTTCATTACAATAGAGAATGGCAAGTGTAAATTTTAGTCATATATACATGGGATAAAAGATGTGAATGACTTCAATTAGTTTTACAGAGAAAAAGTTGAGGGGGAATTCTCTTTGTAGAAAGTGATGAGTGATAATAAAAATTGAGAATGGCAGATAATCACACAGAAGAACTTTAGAGGAAAACCTGGAGGAAATAAACAGCATGATGTATACAGAACGATGAGAGGAAGTTCAGAATCAAGGGGCCATGTACTGTGATATAATTAATTTTAATTATAGATATTATGCTCCTTTATACTGATCCCTTTTGTTTCCTAACACATGACCACACACACACACACACACACACAAACAATAAAACTTGCATTCTAAAACAGATGTTTTAATCTTACATACATGAGCATGGGAATGTCAGAATCAGCAATCCCTTGACAATATTTTCTTACTGTACATTTTATTTCCTTTGAAAAGCATGAATAAGATTTCCAGAAGTGCTTGTGACCCAGCTCTGACCCAGTCTTCTGATTCTGCTTTGAGGAATCCACAAACTATGTCAGTTTATATATTTATCTATTCATTTATGCATATATTTATTGAGAACATAAATATTCCAAGTATGCTTGAACACCTGAAAATTATAAAATGGTTCAATCTAAAATTATTTTTTTATCTTAGAGAAAAAGGCTTTTTACTTTAGGGAATGCTAAATTCTTCCGACTTGCTTTTTCTTTCTCTCTTGGAATCTGGCAATTTTACTGACTGTCATTGAGATTGCAGTAATTAGCCTTCTTTTATTGCAGAACAGATGTTCTAAGTGCTGGGCTCATTCGACATGGGTTGGGATTGAGATATCACAGATGTTATAGTTTAATTCTGGTTAAGTCAGAAAGCTTTATCATTATCCATTCAAAATATTGGTAAAATATAATAAAAAATACACATTTCCAATTAAGTTTTGCTTAATTGAGTTTTACTTAGTCAATCTCCCATTGTCACCAATGGTAGCATGGGCTGTAGTTTGACAAGTCAGTATTCATTTTAATGGACACAATTTGAGGAGTTTTATTTGTATAAATAATTATCATTACTGATTGATTTTTATTATGATACTGAGAGCAGCTGACTGAAAACAGCAGGAAAAAAAGACTGTATTACTATCTTATTTCCAGAAAATAGACACTTTGAGAACCTTTTTTACATAATCAAATTTTTCTGAATTATTTCCTAATACCCATAAAAATAGTATAACATTTCAGTTTCTGAAAACCTGGATTGTTCTCACACCACTATTCAACTTCCTAAATCAGAGAAAAGCCTATATTTAATTTTGTAGAGTGCCAGATTCACCTCCAACTAGCTCAATAGGCCTGTTTATATGAGGATCTTCCACAACTGATTAATTTCCATCTCTAAACAAAAGTAATAGCCAACAGCTCTGCATTAGAACGTTCCCAATCTATGTACATTAATGCAATCTGATTTAGTCATTAGGATTGTTTAATTAATTGAATTGACTTCGCAATTTTATGGTTATTTCAGTCTTAACCAGTGAGTCAGATCTTATCTGCATTGTCTCAATCAATTTATGACAAGCAGCTATTACTATAGCCAAAGGAAAAATTTTGTGTCTATTAAGGAAGGGTTACCTTGATCATTCTACAAACATTTTAGCTAGGCAACACTAGCTTAGTATATCTGTTCATATAATAGAAATACGAAATGCATAATGTAATTATTTCTCCTATAAGGAGAGATAGTAGATACACTGGGTCAAATGTTCTACAAGTCCATTTGAGTGTAATATTTGAATACTGTTCATGTTGACAATAACAATGATGGCCACTGGTAAGAAACATTGTTACCTGCTATGAAGTAAACTACTAAAAACGTTCTAAATTGTCCAGAGATGAGGAGTGAGGTTGTAACAGCATTGCTCGGGAAGCATTCTAAAATGCTTGCCCTCTATTTCACCTCTTCCCTTCCCACACATTTGGTAGTTCTTCAAGCTATACTGGAATATTGGCCACTGATTGTTTCAGATATTAGTTGGCTTGTATATGTCCTAACTTCATCTTGTGTATTAGTCCATTCTCACCCTACTAATAAAGACATACTCAAGACTAGGTAACTTATAAAGGAAAAAGGTTTAATTGACTCACAGTTCAGCATGGCTGGGAGGCCTCAGGAAACTTGCAATCATGGTAGAAGGGGGAAGCAAACATGTCTTCTTCACATGGCGATATCAAGAAGTATCCAGTAAAAGAAGAAAAAGCATCTTATAAAACCATCAGATCTCGTGAGCACTCACTCACTGTCACAAGAACCACATTAGGGTAACTGTCCCCATGATTGAATTACCGCACACCAGGTCCTTCCCACAACACATGGGGATTATGAGCACTACAATTCAAGATGAGATTTGGGGGTATGGCACAGCCAAACCATATCATCTTGTCTCCTAATATTACTCTGACAAATGAAGAGAGAGACTCTACTCTTCAATTTGTGAAGACATGGTGGATTGGTAATTCCTTCACTTCCACCTCACCAAGGAGTGAGGATCTGTGGTGAGAAGCATTGGTGAAAAGATGGATAGTTAATTGCAAAATGTTCTCCAGAGCCTCTGGAATAACCAGAGAATGGTCATATTTAGCTTGAGACATAATCTTTACTTATGTTTACTACTTTTCACCAATTATTCTGCTCCCCACAACCATCACCACTGCTTACATGTATATGCGCATCTTTTGACATACCCTCTTGTAATGATTGAGGACACCTCAAATATCTTAGTTTTCAATGATAACAGTAATGTATCAAAAAATTTAAAGCTATTTGTATACTCAGCTCTTTGCAATGACAGGTAACAAGAATTCCTGCATTATCTATGCTGATAATTAAAATATGTAATTTAAAATTTTACATATATGTCCTTTTCAACATTTTTCCTTTCTTTTTTTTTTCAAAATTTGCCTTTGTTATCTAGCGTGATGTTTAATGTTGAGCATCAACTGATTGGATTAAAGGATGCAAAGCACTGTTTCTGGGTATGTCTATGAAGGTGTTGTCAAAGGAGATGAGCATTTGAGTCAGTGGAAAGGCAGACCCACCTTCAATCTGGGTGGATCTGCCTTTCCCAATATAATCAGCTGCCAGCACAGCCAGAATAAAAGCAAGCAGAAGAACATGAAAAGGCTAGACAAGTTTAGTCTTCTGACCTACCTCTTTCTCCCATGCTGGATGCTTCCTTCCCTTGAACATTGGATTCCAATTTCTTTAGTGTCGGGACTCTTAGACCTTGGACCACAGACTGAAGTTTGCACTGTTGGCTTCCCTCCGTTTGAGATTTTGGGACTCGCCCTGGCTTTTCTTGCTCTTCAGCTTGCAGATGAATTATTGTAGGACATCACCTTGTGATTGTGTGAGTCAATATTCTTTAATAAACTCTCCCTTATATACACATCTATCTTATTAGTTCTGTCCCTTCAGAGAACCCTGACTAATACATCCAGACACAGGTGCCCTCACGGAATGCTTGAACAACTGTCTAAAGGCAGAGCTGAAATACCAGTTGAAAAGCAACATCCTGAAAGAACAGTGTGCCCTCCTTCAGGACAAGTATATTTATCAAGTCCAGGGCCTCTATTTGGTGCTGTGTCCACAATGGGATACATAGGTGCAGAAGCTACATTTCAAATCCACATTTTAGTGCTTATGTTTTCAGAACACTCTCAGTGCTGCTTCAGTCCACAGCCTGTGAAGCAGAAGACAGAACTTTTGTTAGATTTAGCATACAGATTTTATCAAATGAACCTGAAACCAGTTGTGTGAGAGGAACTGAGAAGAGAAATGTGTGATAATGGGGAAACTATTAAACACCAATACAGGTCTAACCCAAAATGAAGGAAAGCCAGGTGACATCTCCAGGACTTTAGGTCTAAGGAAGGTTTGGGAAATATAAAAATAGAAAAAATAATAACACTGAGGAGGTGATGGGGGGATGGAGGCAGCAAACCACCATGGCATGTATATACCTATGTAATAATCCTGCAAGGTCTTCACATGTACCCCAGAACTTAAAGTATAATGAAACAAACAAACACCGAGGAGTCCCCATGCCAAAGTCCACAGCCTAAGCAATTCCATATCTGTCAGGAATGGGCCTGCATTCACATTGTTTCTATACTCAGTAGCTGGGAAGAGCCTTTAAAAAAAGATAGCCTTGGTCCAAATGCAGTGTTGGGTATCACTACTCAGCAGCAGGGGAACTTATTCAATTATGGGTTTTGAAGTTGGACATCTGTGAGGTGCCCTCTCCCCTCACACCACAGTGTCTCCATGGCCTAAAAGCAACCTTTGTTCTTATACTCAGAATTTTTCTTACTTTCTCAGTGGCTTTGCTTCTTGCTATCTCATATTCAATTGAGTTCTCTCTATCTACTATTTCTTGTCTTCCCTTCTCATCTAAGAACATATCTTTATGCTAGGATAGTCCCATTAAAATACTGTAATAAAATAGTAATAATCATAATAAATATAATTCTCCCTCTTGACACTTAATTGATTTCCATCTTAGACCTCATTCTTCTGGTTGCCTTTGTTGACCTTGTTTGAGATAATTTCTACCCACACTATCTTATCTTAACTTCTTAGTCTGCCATTTACTTATCTGTCCAGCTAGTTTTATTCAAATTCTACTATATATATATTTTTTTCAATAACTTTGTATTAGTTCTCAAACTGCTTAGAAGCTATCATCTGAGACTGAGTAATTTATAAAGAAAAGATGTTTAATTGACTCATAGTTCCACAGGGCTGGGGAGGCCTCGGGAAACTAATAATCACGTTGGAAGGTGAAGGGGAAGCAAGCACCTTTTTCAAAGGGTCACAGGAGAGCAAGAGAACATAGGGGAAACTGACACTTTTAAACCATCAGATCTCATGAGAATTCTCTTACTATCACAAGAACATCATGGTGGAAACTGCCCCTGTGATTCAATAACCTACCGAAAGGTTTCTCCCTCAATACACAGGGATTACGATTAGAGATGAGATTTGGTTGAGGACACAGAACCAAATCATATCATTTGACCTTCATCCCTGGTCCCTCCTAATTCTCATGTCAAAAACAATTATGCCTTCCCAACAGTCCCCAGAAGTCTTAACTTATTCCCCGCACTAACTTAAAAGTCCAAGTCCAAAGTTTCATCTGAGCCAAGGCAAGTCCCTTCAGCCTATGGTCCTGTAAAATCATAGTCAAGTTAATTACTTCCAATACACAATGGGGGTACAGGCATTGGGTAAATGTTTCCATTCCAAATGGGAGAAATTAGCCAAAGCAAAGAGGCCACAGGCCCCATGCAAGTCCAAATGGCAGGGCAGTCATTAAGTCTTAAAGCTCCAAAATCTCCTTTGACTCCATGTCTCAAGTCCAGGGCATGCTGATGCAAAGGGTGAGCTCCAACAGTCTTGGACAGCTCCACCCCTGTGGCTTTGCAAGGTACAGCTCCTGTGGCTGCTTTCATGGCTGGCATTGAGTACCTGCAACTTTTCCAGGTGCAAGGTACAAGCTGCTGGTGGATCTACCATTCTGGGGGCTGGAGAATGGTAGCCTTCTTCTTGCAGCTCCACTAGGCAGTGCCCCAGTGGGGATTCTGTGTAGGGACTACAACCCCTAGCAGAGGGGGCTCTGCCCAGGCAGCATGGGGCCTCTGCCCAGGCAGCAGACTTCTGCCTGAACATCCATGTATTCTCACACAGCCTCTGAAATCTAGGTGGAAGTTCTCAAACATCAACTCTTGTCTTCTGCGCACCTGCAGGCTCCACACTAAGTGGACATCACCAATGTTTGCAGCTTGCACCCTCTGAAAGAACAGTCTGAGCTGTACCTTAGCCCCTTTAGCCATGGCTGGAGCTGAAATGACTGGGATGCAAGGTGCCATGTCACGGGGCTGCACAGAGCCAGGGAGTTGTGGGCCTGGTCCATGTAACCGTTTTTTCCCTCCTAGGCCTCTGGGCCTGTGAAGATCTCTGATATGCCCTAAAGACATTTTCCACATTGTCTTGGCTATTAACATTCGGCTTCTCAATATTTAGGCAAATTTTTGCAGCTGGCTTGAATTCTTCCCCAGAAAAATTGGTTTTTATTTTCTGCCACATAGTAAGCCTTCACATTTTCAAAACCTTTATGCTCTGCTTTCCTTTTATACATAAATTCCAATTTAAAACTATATCTTTGTAAATGCATATGACTGAATGTTTTCAGAAAAAGCCATGTCATATCTTGAACATTTTGCTGCTTACAAATTTCTTCTGCCAGATACCTTAAATCATCTCTCTCAAGTTCAAAGTTCCACAGGTCTCCAGGGCAAGGGCAAAATGCTGCCAGTTTCTTTGTTAAAGCATAGCAAGAGTGACCTTTCTCCAGTTTTCATTAAGTTCCTCATCCTCATCTGAGTCCACCTCAGCCTAGACTTCATTGTCCATATCACTGTCAGCATTTTGGTTAAAACCATTCAACAACTCTCTGGGAAGTTTCAAACTTTCCCACATCTTCCTTTCTTCTTCTGAGCCCTCAAAACTATTCCAATCTCTGCCTGTTACCCAGTTCCAAAGTTGCTTTCACATTTTCAGGTTATCTTAATCACAGTACCCAGCTCTGAAGGTACCAATTCTATGTATTTGTCCATTCTCACACTACTATAAAGATACTTCCTGAGACTAAGTAATTTATTTAAAAAAGATGTTTAATTGATTCACAGTTCTATGTGGCTGAGGAGGCCTCAGAAAATTTACAATCACGGTGAAAGGTGAAGGGGAAGAAAGCACCGTCTTCGCAGGGCAGCAGGAGGGAGAGAGAGCGCAGGGGAAATTGCCACTTTTAAACCATCAGATCTCATGAGAACTCTCTCACTACCATGAGAACATCATGGTAGAAACCTTCCCAGTGATTAAATCATCTCCCAAAGGGTTCATCCTCAATACATGGGGATTACAGTTTGAGGTGAGATTTGAGTGGGAACAAGGAGCCAAACCATATCAATTTTATTGTCAAATTAATTGGAAATTCCTCTTACCTCATCTAATAAATGATTCAATAACAATTGATATATTCAACCATTCTTTCTTTCTCTTGCAATAATCTTGGGTTTCCCAAAATGAAGATCTTTAGTTTTTTACGTGTTTTGTTCACCTGACTTTGCCAGACCTTTTCCCACATTTCCATATTTCATTGGCATCCCTCAGATCTTTGTCTTTTTATCTTTTTCTACTATCTCCTTAGGTAAAATAAAGTTTGTTGCTTTAGCCAACACATTGGGCTGATGCTTTCTTCTTTTACCTCTTTAGCCTAGATTTTTCATCTGAGTACCAGTCCCATATATCTAAATTTCTACTTGACATCTTCATGTGAATGTCTTTCATGCACTGTAAACATATACTAAGTAAAAATGGTCATTTCTCTCCCCCAAATCTTTTTCTCCTTGAAAATAGTACATATCAAAAAACGGTGCTGGAATTCATCCAGATATTCAGGCATAAAAAAAATGGAGCCATTATTCATTTATTTTTTTCTACCTCAGCCATTATATTCAAGCGTTAGTCTTTCTTATATTTTTTCATTTATAATCTATCCACTTTTTTCTGATCTCCACTCTCTTCACCTTGGTTGATCTCTTCTATGGCTTATTGCAATAGCCTCCAAACTCATTTCTAGGTGTCTCTCTTGATCCTTCCAATCCATTCTCCACAGAGTAGCTAGAATACTTCAACTAAGCTATTTTTATATTAAACTTGGAATAAAGTATTGGCTCTTTACATTAGGCTATTAAGGTCAATGGTTGTTCTGTCCCATTTATCTTTGTACTTCACCTCAGTATCACTCTCTCCATTTCTATTACAGTCTAGGCAAATGGGCTTGAGTTACTCTCACATGCCAAACATTTTCCGCATTATTCCAGATTTTCCTCTGCCTTCCACAGTCTTCACTTGCATTTGGTTTGGTGTGATCATGTTCATTAGCTTTCTTGCTGAGCTCCAACATTTTAAAGAGTGTCCCCCTTTCCCTCAGAATTGACTACACTTCGGCAAATTCTATGATAAATCTATAATTTCAAAGCAAAATCTTCTTATTCTTCATTTCTCAAAGTAAATGTCACTTCATACAAAAAAATGTGCCTGATAATTCTTTGCAAAGCATTCTCCATCTTAGAGTATTATCCCTTACCCAGTTTCCTTTAAGTGATATTTTAATTACTATATGTTTCGTTAAGCTTGTGTCTCACTGAATTATTGTATATGCTGCTGGAAAAACAATAACTTTGCTAAATAATGATATATTGCATTTGTATCACCCATAATTTTCATTTTAGACTTTTTAAAAGGACACTTTGAATCTTATTCAACATTTATTACTCTTATCCATGTAAAAATGTAATTATACATAAAGAAAATGGTGAAGGTTAACCTTAACCTTAACCTAAACCTTGAATTCAGAATTCAAATTTCCTAAGTTGTATTTTGATTCAGATGTTGCTGTCCATGTTTTCCATGCAACATTGTCTTTCATGTGTTAAGGGATAGGCAAATGCAGGAATGAAGGAAATAATTTATATAAAGATTGCTTTGCCTTTATTTCCCAATTTTTAAGTCAGCCATTGGCACACATTTTGCAAATTTTGGTGTCAGCATTTTCTGAATCATAGCAGAAGTCATCAAGATTCTGTACTCTTACTCCTTCAAATAGTCCTGAAATATCCTGTGTGCTGAAATGCCAATGGATGTAGCTTTCCAGATATAACACCAGGAGTAACACGCAGACACACTTTTTCACGAGCGTGTTCTATAATTGTTGACATCTCTGTCTATACCAAGTAGCACTGCCTTATCATTTCTACTTCTTATAAATTCTAGCCCATTCAATCATTCTCCCTTATCCTTTGCCCAGTAGGCAGCTCTTTCTCTCATTTGTAAGTTGAAAGGAAATCCCATTTTATTTATTTTATTACTATTACCTTTTATTTTATTGATAGGCATGCTGTATCTGGGAATTCTTTTTCCTAAGATTTGTGGAATTTTTTGAATAAAATAGTACCTAATTCCACTGCTTTGATAATATATAAACAGCCTGAATCAATATATATGTAGATGGATAATAACAACTACTTTTACTAAAAGACTGCACCCCAGACCACAGCAACAGAAATACGATATTAATAAGGCAATGAATACTAAGTTCAGAGATGTTAAAATGTTAATTAAAATTATGTGTATTTCAGTATTACTAAAAAGGTGGATATCTTTTTTATTACACATTTTACTGACTAACTCTCCATCTGGACTGAAAGTTGAATAAGGCTGTGCCTATTCCATTCACTTTGATCAAACAGACTAATGTATAGTAACTGTTGAACAAATTCTATATATATATTTGTTGAATAAATGTATAAATGAAGCCCCATAATGGAAAATTCTCCAGAGTATGAGTTTATTTATTAATGGTGAAATTAGCAAAGATACAAATTAAAATAAAATTATTTCAATCTTAGAACTCCTGATTTTTGTAAAGAAAATTTCTTTTTTTTTAGTAAAAAGGTTTTAATATGAAAATTAGTCAAGTATAATATGTACTTTTATTATTTTATAAAACTTCACCATATGTCTTTGTCTTAGTTCAGGTTGCTATGACAAATTACTATAGAACAGATAACTTAAACAACAAACATTTTTAATTTTTACCATTTTGGAGACTGGAAGTCTGAGATGAGGGTTCCAGCATGGTTGGGTTTTTGGTGAGGACTTTCTAGTTTTGAACTACTATCTTAGTAATGTGTCCTCACAAGTTAGGAAGAGAGGAAGCTAGTTGTCTGGCCTCTTTCTCTAAGGACACAAATCTTATTCCTGAGGGATTTACCTTCATGACATAATTATCTTCCAAAGTCCCTACTCCCAAATACCATCACATTGAGATTAAAATGTCTACATATGAACTTGGGCAGAACACATTTAGTTCAATGCATTTTACTACTGGCTCCCCCGGAATTCATGTCCTTTCCACCTGCAGAATGCATTCATTCAATCTGAATAGGCCCGAAATTAACTCACTCCAACATCAACTGTAAAGTAAAAGTCCAAAGTCTTGTCTAAATTAAATATGAGTAAGATTTGAGGTACAATTCTTCTTGAGACAAAATTCTTCTCTATCTGTGAACCTGTAAACTCTCATGTATTTTTTAGGGCTCTTCAGAGAGATAAAGCTAATAGGATAGATAGATGGACAGGTAAATAGATGGAAAAGAAAGAAGAAAGGAAGGGAAAGGAGAAGAGAGGAGAAGAGAGGAAGAAAGGAAGGAAGGAAGAAAGGAAGGAAGGAAGGAAAGGAGGGAAAGGAAGGAAAGAAGGAAGGAAGGGAGGGAGAGAGGAAGGGAGGAAGGGAAGGAAGAAGGAAGGAAGAAAGGAAGGAAGGAAAGAGGAAACTTATTAGAGGAATTGGCTCATGTGATTCTGAAAAGGTCCTATAACAGCTTGCTCTCTGCAAGTTGCAGACCCTAAAATGCCAGTAGCATGACTCAGTCCAAGTACAAAAGCCTCAGAACCAGGGGAATAATGATGTAGCTCTCAGTCCAAGGCTGAAGACCTGAGAACCCCAGGAGGTTACTGCTATAAGTCCTGGGGTTGAAAGGCAAAGATCCTGGAATTCTAATACTCAAAGGCAGGAGAAGAATGGTGTCCCAGTTCCAAGACAGAGAGAAATAAATTGCCTTTCGTTTAACCTTTTGTTCTGTCTGAGCCCACACGCAATTGGATGATGCCTGCCCATATTAAGGACATATCTTCCCCACCCAGTCCACTGACTCACTCGCCGATCTCTTCTGCACACACCACCACACATAAACACACCCAGATATCATGCTCTACTAGCTCTCTAGCTATTTCTTAATTCAGTCAAGTTGATAACCTAAAACTAGCCATCACAAGTTATGCGCTTCTAAAATGAAATGGTGTGACTGAAATAGGATAGACATTCCCATCCCAAAATGGAGAAATAAAGAGGGAAAGAGTGATGGGTCCCAAGCAAGTCCAAAACCAAGGAAGGCAAAATTCATGAGATCTTAAGCTTTGAGAATAAACCTCTTTGGCCCCATAATCTGCCTTTCAAGAATTTGAGGGCAGCAGCAGAGCTTTGCGGACTCACTGAGGCAGTCTTGGCTTCCCAACCCACTGGGGCAGTGAAATGTACTTGCACCTCTGCAGGATGGAGGCTCCTCCCTCAGAGCCGAGCCAGGCGGGAGTCAATTCTCCATGGCTTTGGGAAGCCCCATTCCTAAGACTTTACACAGATATCATCTGGTCTACTGAAAACAAACTGACAAATCCCTTCTTTTGAAACTGAAAAGACACACCTGATATATTCTGAATTGTCTTTCAGGTCATTCTTACCTTTTCTTGAAGAACAGAACAAATTTGGTACAGTAGAATAGCTCTATGATCCTCTCATGTAACATTCAAGAGGTCCAACAACCTTCGTTTCTTCCTCTTTCCTCTTCAGTTCACACTGGCAGTTATCTGCTGGAGTAGCTGATTTACTCTTTTTGTTCACATCTATATTAATGTCCTTATCAATATTAGCATAAATTAATAAAGCAGCATAAATATAAGGAGGTCTTTGAGCCCTTCAACAAGCTGCAACCTCCCACTAACTCTTTGCATACCTTGGCCCTCCTTGGGGACCACTTGAAAGAGACCTTCTATGTCGAAGCTATAGTGTTCCCATCTGCCGAATTCTCGGGCCTGATCACCTACTCTGTGTTCCTGGTGGAGGAGTCTCAAGACCTGTCAGTTCCAGAGACTCTGCTGTACAAAGACATGGTGGTGTTCCAGGTGGCTCCCTGCATCTTCATTCCCTGCACCCAGGTGCCTCTAGAGGTTTATCTGTGCAGGGAGCTGCAGCTGCAGGGTTTTGTGGACACAGTGACGGAGCTGTATGATAAGAGCAACAGTCAAGTGGCCTTTGTCTACGAGGACCCCAGCCGCCTGGGCAGATGGCTCCAGGATGAGATGGCCTTCTGCTACACCCGGGCTCCTCAGAAGACAACATCCTTGATCCTCAACATGCCTCGGGCCCCCAATCTTGATGAGTTCCCCATGAAATACTCACTGAATCCTGATATTGGCTATGTGATCCAGGACACTGAGGACCAAAAAGTGGCCAGCATGGATTCCATTGGGAACCCGATGTTGTCCCCCATGTGTCAAGGTCCAAGGGAAAGAGAACCTCCTGGGTAGAGTCCTCATTGGCAGCAGCTTTTACTCCAGCGTGGAGGGCTGGGCCATGAGTAAGACCCTCTGAGACTTCCTCTATGCCCAGCAGGTCCAAACTCTACTCAGACTGGCTAATGACCGGCCACGTGGATGAATTCATTTGCTTCAGCCCCACAGATAAGAAGAGTGAGGGCAAATGGGCTTCCAGCTGCTCCTGGCCAGCCCTGGCACCTGCTACAAACTCTTCTAAGAGAAACAGAAGGAAGGCTATGGTGATGCTTTTCTGTTTGACAGAGTTAGAGCAGATTAGCTCCTAACAGAAGGGAAGCTAAAACCATGGACCATCTCCTGGCTGATGAAAGCCTGAGGAAGCAGAATGAATACGTGGAGAAGTGCATTCACCTGATCGTGACATCCTGAAAATGGAGCTGGACCTGGTGGAGCAGGACATCATCGAGATTCCCCAGTTGTTCTGCTTGGAGAAGCTGACTAACGTCTCCTCTGACCAGCAGCACAAGAGGCTCTTCGCGCGGCCATACTTCCCTAACCTGCTGTGGATGATTGTGATGGGTGAGAACCTGGAAATCCCCAAGCCTTTGGGGCTCCAAGTCAAGGGCATCTGCTACCTGAAAGAAAAGATGTGCTGCTTGCTGGAGCCCCTGGGCTTCAAGTGAACCTTCATCAATGACTTTGACTGCTACCTGGCGGACGTGGGAGACATCTGTGCCTGTGCCACCATCCACCAGGTGCCCTTTGCCTTGAAATGGTGGAAGATGGTACCACAGACCCAGGTCCTGGAGCTGCCAGCTCTGTCCCAGCATGGATGGCCCACTGTCACCATGCAACAGCATGACTCCTTGTCCAGCAGAGGAGGCTGGAGACTCGAGGCACACAGCCCTTTCTTCCCCATGCACCCTGACACTCGGACCCTGTAGGATGGCAAATGCTACCAGTTTGAACCCCTGTGGGGAAAAGATGGAAAAGTCTTCAGCCAAGAGGCATTTACTAAATAGCCAATAAAGCACTAGGGATTGTGAATGCAAAAAAACACAAAAAACAAAAAACAAAAAAAAACTTACACAATCACTTGATTGTATACTTAGTATTTGCTTCTGAATATGCTTTCTCATTTTTGCAATATAGATAGGACAATTTTCCAAATCTTTAAGGTATATTTTTTATTAAAATTCAATCTTTAAGTAATTTCTCTCTTCTTACATTTAACTATAACTAGTCAGAAAGAACTGTATTAGTCCATTCTTGCACTGCTCTAAAGAAATAAATGAGAGTAGCTTATTTATAAAGAAAAGCGGTTCAATTGGCTCATAGTTCTCCAGGCTGAACAGAAAGCACGGCTGGGGTTGGGGGCTCAGGAGACTTTCAATCATGGTGGAAGGTGAAGGGGAAGCAGGCACCAACTCCATGATCCAATCACCTTCTACAAAGACCCTCCTTTGAGGATTATAACTCAACATGAGACTTGGGGATTACAATTAAACACTGAGGATTATAATTCAACCTGAGATTTTAGTGGGGACAAAAATTTAAGCCATATCAAGAACCAAGGCATTTATTCAACACTTTGCTTAGAAACCTTCTCAGCTAAATATCCTATTTCCACAAAACACAAGAACAAGAATTCAGCCAAAATCTTTGTCATTTTATAAAAAGGACTACTTTTTCTCTGTTGTCCAATAACACTTTCCTAATCTCTGTCTGAGATCTCAGTAGAAAGGCACTTATTGTCCTTATTTCTAGCAATATTCTGTACGTGCATATTCATGTATTCTTTAAGATGAATAAAGCTTTCCTTAAAGCTCCCATCTTTTCCTTTTGAGCCCTTACGAGATCCACCTTTAAGTCTCTGCAGTGACAATCTTGGCTTTTTCTAGCATGCACTTCAAAATTCTTCCAACTTCTATCCATGATTCAGTTCCAAAGCTCTTTCACAATTTTAGATATTTGTTCCAAAAGCACCCAACTTATCGCTACCAACTTCTGTCTCAGTGAGCGTGGCTGCTGTATAACAAACTACCATAGACTGTGTGGCTTACAAAAACCAAAAACTTATTTCTTATCATTCTGAAGGTTAGAAGTCCAAGATATGGATGTGAGCATGGTTAAGTTCTGGTGAGGTCCCTCTTCCGAGTTGCAGACAGTCTACTCATCCTGTATCTTCACAAGGAGGAAAAAGAGCCAGCTAGATCTTCAGTCATTTCTCATAAAGGCATTAGTTCAATTCACAAGGGCGCTAATCCTGTAACCTATTTACCACCCAAAGACCAGACCATCAAACATTACCACATTGGAATTAGAATTTCAACTTATGTATGAGATGAAGAGATCAATTTTCAGTCTATTGTACTCTTTCAATTAAAATTTGGAAATTTAGTTGCTGATATTTAACATTATAAAATATTTTTAATTTATTATACTGCCACAGGGATACCTCTAAATTCTATTCTTTGAGTGAACAGTCTTTGCAACACAGAAGAATCTAGTTACGTTACATGAAGGGATCAAGAACGCTATTAATGCAATTTTCCCCAGAAAAGTTTGTAAACGTTGTGTGATTGCAATATTTCTATTTTTATTTAAAACTTCAGTAGTTTGTAGTCTTTTTTTTAATTGTCAGTTATGAGTTTACCACCTATGAGGACTGGTTGATCCTCATATAAAGATGTGTCTTGTAATGTGCTTAATGATACATCTTCTCTCACCTTCAATAAAAGAAACATCAGGGTTTTGCCATGACAATGTCACACAGCTGTATCAAATTCCCTTACTTAGTTCTCAGTGTTTATAGCTTGTGCAGCTGTCAGCAGCAATGGCTTTTTCTTTGTAAGGCAGGGAAATGTCTGAACTTATAATTAGACCTCAGTTATGAAAATGCAACTAGTTAATCATAGCTTTAATTAGCGCTTGTAGACTCCAAAGGGATTTGAATATATCCAAGAATGGAGGAACACACCAACCAAAGCTAGCTTAAATTATTTTAGAGTTTATTTTCTAATTCACATACAAATACTCATCTTCACTATATGGCCCATAATTATCATCTGAACAATTATTTAGCATTTTTAAATTATCTAAAATGTTTATATCAACTGTAATACCATAATTTAAATTTGAACTTTCTTCGCTGATGAAATTATTTTAATTATACCAGTGAGATATGTGTAAGCTAGATAATAGTAACAATTTTTTAGCCACATCATAACACTGCGGTATTAAAATACGCAGTCAACTTAATACAAACAAAACTACAAAAACAAATTTTAAATTAGAATAATAAAGTTAATAAGATGGCTTATGTTACCCAGTTAAAGACAAATCATTGATACAAATCGGATTTTTT
Source organism: Ateles fusciceps (assembly GCA_036589455.1). Classification (NCBI taxonomy): domain Eukaryota; kingdom Metazoa; phylum Chordata; class Mammalia; order Primates; family Atelidae; genus Ateles; species Ateles fusciceps. Next base: position 6,340,292 of record JAZHEH010000174.1, on the reverse strand, counting down.
GTGTTAATTAAGTCTAATGTGTGATTTTTCAATTTTCTCTCTTCTTTTCTCTGTTGCAACTTTTGTGATATTTCTCTTATTTCAACACAATCTTGTAACACTTGTTATTCACCAGTTGCAAATATTTCATTCAGGAATTAAGCCTTTTTCCTACTAGTAACGGCTGTTTGATGCTATGTACACAATTTGAAACGTATCAAAGGATAGTGTGGCAACATTTGGTTAAAAGATGGTTACTTAAAGTAAACTCAAAATGAATATCAATTTATCCTCCAAGTAAAAATAAATTTAAAACCTTAAGACAATTTGTTCACCCACAATAATTTGTTTGGAAGCCACAGCTCCTTGTCTTCTACCAGGTTTACCACTAGGACTGGTTTTCTACTTCATGAGTACCTCAAGTCCATTGACATCACATACTTTACAAAAATTTTAATTCATTAATTTTTTAAAATTAAATTTGATTTAAGTTCTAGGATACATGCACAGGACGTACAGGTTTGTTACACAGGTAAACCTGTGCCATGGTGATTCGCTGCACCTATCAACCCGTCACCTAAGTATTAAGCCCCACATGCATAGCTCTTTATCCCCTCCCCCAACCCCTCTAGACAGCCCCAGTGTATATTGTTCCCCCTCCTTGTGTCCATGTGTTCTCATTGTTCAGCTCCCACTTATAAGTGAAAACATGCAGTATTTGGTTTTCTGCTCCTATGCTAGTTTGCTGAGGATAATGGCATCCAGCTCCATCCATGTTCCTGCAGAGGACATGATCTCGTTCTTTGTTATGGCTGCATAGGATTCCATGGTGTATATGTACCACATTTTCTTTATTCAGTCTATCATCCCTGGGCATTTGGGTTAATTCAAGGTCTTTGCTATTGTGAATAGTGCTAGAATGAACATATATATGCATGTATGCTTAGAATAGAATAAACTTCCTAATTCAGTAGTATTTTCATTTCTTCATTTCTTGATTAGATTTAGCAGATTATGAGCTCAACAACAATACTTAAAATACTTCCAACTCCCTTATACCTTTGACTTTTTTTTCTGTTTGTCTGGACTTGACTGGCAATATCCTCACTTTGACTAAACTCAACTTTCTATTTTCTCCAGGTGAGAGTTGTTGGAGACAGTTTCATCAGAGCAGGTAAAATTTATCACAAAATTCAGATGACCCCCCAACACCCTGAGGGATTCTATTAATTTTCCCAAATAACTTATACTTTGAAATTACTTTTTAAAATTCTTTGTTGTCCTCTAATCACTCCTCCCAAATATACAAGTTCAACACATTATACTGTCTCCTAAGTGACAGATACTGTAGAAACAATCAGAAAAAGCCAACCCCTTCCATCTTCATTCCACAAATATACAAACACAACAGCCTATCTGTAGCTGTAGCTGCAATAGCCTCTGTTTTTTCATTGTTGATTCTTTAAAGGAAGAGTTGTCAAACTGTATCGTATGGGTCAAATATGGCTGTCTGGTTGTTTTGGCAAATAGAATTATACTGGACCGCAATGTCCATTCTCTTACCTGTTGTTAATGTCTGTTTTCCCGCTTAAGTGAGAAAGTTGAGTAGTTTTAACAGAGTCCGTGTGTTCGTAGAAGCCAAAAATATTTACACTGGTCCTTTACAGAAAATGTTTACCAAATTTGCAGTAAAGCAACTAACAATTTGATTTTGAACTTCAAAATACTTGCTTTGGACATTATTACTTCAACCTTCTCATGAAATTTTTGAATTTATAATACATTCATTTTATTTTATATTCAGACTTGTTCTTCAGGCTAGATTATTTGTGTTGCCTTTTAACTATTCTTAAATATCTTTCTATTAAAACATTGGCAACCATCACCAATCAACCAACCAACCAGCCTTTGACCATGTATCTTCCTGTTGCTATCATAACGATCTCTTCTCTTTTCAAGTCAAAATTATTTAAATTTTCTTTATTCCTGACAGCTATTTTGCCACTTCTTAATAATCCTCTGCTCAGTATAATCTGGCTCTAATTTCCATCTTACCAAGAAAATATTTGATGTTAAGCTCACCTGCATCCTCCATCACCTAACAATTTTTCCCAAAGTTTGCTATACATCAGAATTGTTTAGAGGGTTTAATAAAACACCACTGGTTATCCAAAAATACTTTCAGGATTTCTGATTCAGCAGATCTAGGCTTTGGTCTAAGATTTACGTTTCTAGCAATTACATATTCTAATCATTTCAGATGCTGCTGCTCTGGGGATCAAACTTTAAGAAGCACTGATTGGCCTATTGAATATTTTTAAGTGCTCCTCTTTGACACTGTTGAAAATGTTCTCCTCCTTAAAATATTTTATTATTTGGCTCATTTGATACCACATTCACCATTTTCTTTCTGCCCTGTCCATTTCTTCTCAACTTTTTAAAAGAATCTCATCCTTCTTTACTAGTCTTTATGTTTTTGAAGATTCTTTCAGTAACAGAGTTCATCTCTTTTGCCTCCATACTGTCCTTGTAAGAGGCCTCAGTTATTCACAACCCTGCATTAGCTTCTGTTATCACCTACATGAATACATTCAAAATTTACATTCCCAATCCAGGACTCAACTCTGATGCATAAATTTACACAATTTCCTACTGCCATCTCTACATGCCATGCATGGTACCTCAAAATGTTGAAGAATGAGCTCTTCCTGAGCTCAAAAACAAACAAACCCAACTGTCACTCCAATTGTTCATGCAGGAATACTTTTATTCCTTATCTTTTCCAAATGCAAGCTATTACCAAAGGCTGTTGGTTTTACCTCTTAAATATTTTAGAGATTCCCACAATTTTATGATCTCGACTTTTAGTCAAAGTACACCTATATTTTTCCCTAGATAAATTGCAACAGCTTTCCACTCGGTCTTCCTTCATTCACTCTGGCCACTTTCAAACATTCTCTTTTACAGATTTTGTTTGCTTGATTTTTTGAAGCAGAAATATAAACTCAACCTAACCTGTTTATTAACTTTTACTTCTCCATATATGAAGCATTAGAACTTAAGTTTAGATTATCAGAACAAAACCTATAACATGGGCTACAGACACTTCCATGGTATGACTTCTGTGACATCACTAATCATGCCATTATTTTCCTTGCTGTGGCCAAGGTGACCTTACTTTATTTCCTTAAATATAGGTGGTTACCCAACCACAGACCCCTTACTCATCTGGCTCCTTCTTTCTAGGAAAGCTTCCACCCTAAACGTGCTTAATCTGAACTGTGAAGTCTCATGTGGCACAAACAACTTTCCCAACACTGTGTTAAGATACTGACTTTAGCCTGGTTCTACCTGACTAGGCTGTGCCACTAAAGACAACACCAACCCCCATGCAGTCTTTGCTCAAGAAAGTACAATGCTGCTAAACCACAAATTATATTTTGTCTCAATCCATTTTCTGTAACTTTCCACTTACTCCCCTTCTGTAATTTTCTACTTCCTCCTTACTCTGCCCCATTTTCTTCCCCATAGTCCCCCAGTTCTTTTTGTTCCCTTTTTTTACCTTCCCAGAGACGCTTTCTGTTTTCTCTCCATTCTCCTTTTAACGGAGACCTAATTACCTTTGTCTCAGTGGGAGTTGAGTTCGGTTTGTACTAGAATCTCTCCAGCACTACAATAGTCAAAATAAAACCTGTCTTGTTTTTAACGAGTGTCCAGTGCTGTTTCACTTTGACATTAATTAGTACCTACTAAATCTTTATATTTCAGATCAAATATCATGTTCTCAGGGAATCCTGACCTCACTGCCCCTCTGCACCACCACCAACCACGTAAGTTTAGCTACTTTGAAATCTGCTTTGTTAAAAGGTACACTCAAAAAAGTTAAATTCACAAACCTTATGCAGACATGAGATGAGCACATGTCAAAAAAGCAGAGACTTTTGTAGTTTAACTTTACTAAAATCAATTTGCAAAAGGCTGGCTGCAAACCTGGCTTTTTCATCAGGGTTGGGAGCTGGAGCAGAGGCATGAGGAGAAAACAATTTCTCCACTGCACAGAATTTATTTGCATATCTATAGACAAGAAATGTAGTCATTCCTATCAGTTATCTCCGATTTACAGAATTGTCAAGTAGCTCAAAGGCAATGAAAGCCCAGAGCCGTTACAGAAACAGAAACTGACAACTAAGAATGTGCTTTAAACAATACATAGTTTCCAAGTGGAGCACAAATTTCCCCTATAGCTTTTATATTCCAATTTTTCAAACCACTGCTTAGAATGAATATTTGATTAGTGTGTATGTTTCATTCTTACTCAACATTAATCTTTGCAAAAACAGGAAGCGAATCTGCTTACCACTTCATCTCTAGCATCAGGTGAACATAATGCCTTAAATATGGTAGGTGCTCAATAAATATCATTTAAATAAATGAGAAAGAAAAAAGAAACCACAACTTTTTATCTGAGGAATGTGAGCTGCTTTAAATTATCAGGCCCAGAGAGTCATTTAAAATGTAACAGCAGTCATGTCTCACTCCCCTTTGAGCTAAATAATTACCTCTTGAAGGCACTTGCTATCCAGATTCTCTACACAAATTTATATCAAGAAGCCATAAAATGCCATACACTTTAGACTTCGACAATGTATAGTCAATCGCTAGCCAATATAATTTTTGTAAACCAGTGAATATTCCTGAAAAACGACTTTAGTAATCGCCCCCTATCTTGATTCTTTTTTTTTTAATTCTACCTTCTTCCTTTTTCTTTGGAACACTCTCCAAGGCAATCTGGAGGTATGTTCTAGGCTGCAGTCCTCAACTTTGTCCCAAATAAACTCTTTATACTAATTTTGCTTCATCTTCTTCCTGTTAGGTTGACATGAACAATAACCATAATCACAGCTAATTGATATCAGTGAATATCACTTTATCAATTTTATGCCTATATAATTTTATAGAATCTATACAAATGGAAAATAAAAATAAACAATATTATACAACTCAACCTATGTTATGACTGTAACAACTAACTAAAAGGAAATCCAATTCAGAGTTACAATTTATCAAATGAAATTAAACTTTTCATGCTTGGTTGTCAGACAGTGAAAGTATTAATAATAAAGCCCTTTATTTCAAAATGAATCCTAAAAACAAAGCTTTATAAACCTTCAATAACCAAAAAATTGTGATGCATCATAAATATTAAAAAAAAAACAAAAAACTCAGAGGTGGATGTTCATTGCGGCACTGTTTTCAATAGCAAAGACCTGGAACCAACCCAAATGTCAATTGATGATAGACTGGACAAGAAAAATGTGACACATATACACCATGGAATACTATGCAGCCATTAAAAAGATGAGTTCGTGTCCTTTGTAGGACCATGGATGAATCTGGAAACCATCATTCTCAGCGAACTGACACAAGAACAGAAAAACACCACATGTTCTCACTCATAGGAGAGCGTTGAACCATGAGAACACATGGACACAGGGAGGGGGAGCATCATACACTGGGGTCTGTTGTAGGAGGGGAATAGGGGAGGGAGAGCAGTGGGTAGGGAGGTTGGGGGAGGATAACAGGGGGAGAAATGCCAGACATGGGTTACAAGGGAATGGAGGGAGCAAACCACGTTGCCATATATGTACCTATGCAACAATCATGCATGTTTTGCACATGTACTCCAGAACCTAAAGTGCAATAAAAAATATATATGTAAACAACTCTTTGAAGAAATAATTAAATCAAGCTAATTAAATGTGAAAAGTTATAAGAATATGGGTACTGATTTTAGTCTGATCATTTTTTTCTGACTTTCCTCAAAAGTTCACTAAAATGTATTCTTTTTCAACAACTGAATGAGATATGCTGCAAGTAGTTTTTTTTGCTGCATAACAACTACACACGTGTGTTTCTGTGTGTGTGCGTGTGCGCGGCTGTCCAGACAAAGCCAGTGAGAAAAGGTTTAAGCTTCAGATTGGGATCAATGTAGTGTAATTTATAAATATCACAGTTGGAATTGGTGGCAATTTATACTGGAACAATTCCTCCATAAAATATTACTTTTGAATTTCTTGGTATAAAACAACCACCATTAGTAATTTTCAATCATTTACAGAATGTTTGTATGGTTTTTCTCACCTGTGTGGAGTTTGGCTTGACCCAGCAGGGCTTGCTATGGCTACTGGGTGGTGAGCTTGCTGGCAGCTGACTGTTCCCGCTTATTCTTAGCAGATAACTCAGCTCTTCTCCCGTCTCCAACATCTCTCATCTGGTCTATTTGGGCTTGCTCTCAAGGTGAAGGCAGAGGAGTGAAGTAGAGGACGGAAGCGTGCAATGACTCCTGAGACCTAGGCTCAGAACCAGAATCAACACAGAGTAACTTCTGCAACATTCCGGAGGGCTAAACAAATCACAGGGCCAGTCCAAATTCAAGCAACTGAGAAAAGACATGCGAGAAAGAACAGTTATAGTCAAGTTACATTTTAAAGGGCATGAAAAAAGTAGGATCATTTTCAATCTACTAATATAATCAGGATGAGGAATTGAAACTTTCGTTATCATTGCCTTAATTCATATAGAAAGTGATGTCTTGGATTGGGCTTCATGTTGCTGGTTCTAGAAACCCCAGCTCTCATTCATAGACAGAAAACTGGCAGCACCAAATCACCCATGGTGGGAGATGTACACCAAAGAAACAATCAAATGCTACAGATCAGGGCTTTCTGATTTTTTTAGACAGCTATTTGTTAAATATTTATCAATATATCATTGGGTTCACTCATAAGCCAAACCCTAAAATATATGGTACAGTGTATGCAAGATTGTAGATAAGATAATAAAAAATGAAATTGGAGTTTGAAAAGCTGGAGATTCGTGTTAGAAACTCTGAAAATAAAAAAAATACTGGTAAAACTGAAGACTAGATATTAGCGATTTCTAAAAATGGAAGTAGTAGTGTGTAGTGATTATTATTGGATATTAGAAGGTAAGGACATATAAAAATTGGCTAGTTTTTGAGAAAAAAAGATGGAAGAAAATAGATTTCAGAAATGGAAGGCGTTATGAGACTGAAATCATTGCCTGTCTTGTCCCATTAAAGGATATGAGATAAGACTGAAAAATTATTTGAGGGACAAGATCTAGTAAATTTTTCCTTTTTATTCTTTAAACTTTTTTTATTACACTTTAAGTTCTGGGGTGCATGTGCAGAATGTGCAGGTTTGTTACATAAGGTATACACATGCCATGGTGGTTTGCTGCATCCATCACCCCATCATCTACGTTAGGGATTTCTCCTAACGTTATCCCTCCCCAATCCCCCAACCCCCTGCTATCCCTCCCCTAGCCCCTGGCCCCTAGCCCCTAGCCCCTCACCCCCAGACAGGCCCCAGTATGTGATGTTCCCCTCCCCTGTGTCCATGTGTTCTCATTGTTCAACACCCACTTATGAGTGAGAACATGCAGTGTTTGGTTTTCTGTTCTTGGGTCAGTTTGCTGAGAATGATGGTTTCCAGCTTCATCCATGTTCCTGCAAAGGACATGAACTCAGCCATAAATTTTTCATTTGAACAAAGCGACGCACTTTACAGCTCCCAGTGGTCGGAAGAGTCAAGTCCAAGCACTTTGTCAGAACATGCGACAATCTTGATGCTGTATTTCCTTCTTTCCTTTCTAGTATTATTTTTTCCCTTTCCTTTAACTTCAGTTATCCCAAACTGCTTTGAGTAATCTTTCTCATTTCCAAGCCTTCTTAAAATAATTATTTTAAAATGTTTAACTGACAAAAAATTTCAGTGAGAAGGGACAGTAATTTCAAGTGCTCTATTCTGCATCACCGTGACTACAGTTAATAACAACGTATTGCATACTTGAACATTCCTAAGAGAGTAGGTTTTAAGTTTTCTTACCAAAAAATAAAGAAATACATTTGGCAATGTATATGCCAATTAGCTTGATTTACCCATTCTGCAATGTACAAATAGGTCAAAACACCTTGTGGTACACCATCAATATATGCCATTTTATTTTTCAATTAAAAATCAAATAAATTGTATGTATTCAAGGTGTACAATGAGATGATTTAATAAGTGTATGTTGCATTCTGATTACCACAGGCAAATTAACACATCCATCACTACCCATAGTGACCATTTTGTGTGTGTGTGGTGAGAACACTTAAAATCTCTCTCTTACCAAATTTCAAGTAAACAATTGGACCAAGAATCTTTCTCTTTTAATGTTGATGTGTCAAGCCCTAAGCTACTAATGAGTAGTCATCTCTGAGGACCAAACTGTTTTTTTCCTCCAAAAATCATTTTCTGATCATCCATGTGTAGTATAGATTGAGCCACAAATTATGTTGGATTATAACATTGTATTATATTAAACAGTTATTTTAAATATTTTTGCCACTGGTTTCAGAGTTTCATAAAGGCTAGACCTCTGCCAAATTTATTGTTATCCTTGGTGCAAAGTATATATTAGATATTCAGGGACAATCTGCTGAATGAAGTAATTAAAGATAATGAATGTGAAAGTGTTTTCAAAGATATTATTATTGGCTGGACATAGAGGCTCATGCCTGTAAACCCAGCACTTAAGAGAGGAAGATGAGGGCATATCATTTGAGGTCAGGAGTTCAAGACCAGCCTAACCAACATGGTGAAACTCCATTTCTACTAAACGCACAAAAAAATTAGCCTGGCATGATGGCACAGGCCAGTAATCCCAGCTACTTGGGAGGCTGAAGCATGAGAATCTCTTGAACTCAGGAGGCAGAGATTTCAGTGAGCTGAGATCGTGCCACTGCACTCCAGCCTGCATGACAGAGCGACAGTCTATCTCAAAAAAAGAAAGTTATTATTATTTTACTATGTTTTTATTAAGAAAAGAAACTACCAATACTGGTATTTTATTTATTTATACATAAAATTTATAGAGATTTTATTTTCTATAAAAAATTTATTGCAAATTTAAATTTCAGAAATATTCAAATGTAGGTTAAATATTTGAAAGTTGTTTTAGAATCAATGTATTATTACTATCATGAGGTTTGTCCAAAAATAAAAAAAGAAGAAGAAATGAGCTTTATTCAAATAACATGGAATCTGGTTTTATGTTATATTTCCAAATAAAAGAGAAGCAGTTTGTGTTATTAGAAAATATAAATACTTATAGCAACATTCATATGAAATATTTTGTGAGAACTCTTTGAGATAGAGACATGCTATATTTGTAGGAATGTATATATATGCATGTATATGAACATATGTGTGTATATATGTATTACATCTATTCAACTGATCTTAAGTAAATATTCCTATTAAACACCATTTTACCAATAAACAGTTTAAATATATCAAATTTTAAAATCATATATGATGCATTGCTTAAATTCTAACAGACAACATTGAGTTTTTAGAATGTGCATTGTCAGGTTATAATATATATATTTTTCCAAATGAATACATTTTTCTACTTCTTTGTCATAATTGAGGTGATGTTTCAACCCAGAAAAGTACTGCAGAAATTCAAGTTCCCTGTGAGTCTTAGCAATCATGTTGTTCCACTAAATCCACCACAGCAGATAACAAATCCGTTGCAAATCTGGTTCCATAAAGTTAAGCAATGTTTGCTATGATTTTCATACAAAATCTTTGCATTGCCCAGCTGCTACTTTTTTCTTTAATTGTATAATTTTCTTCACAATGGGTTTTTGCTTCATTTCCTACACAGTGCCAATTCTAAAAGCAATGCTCTGGGGTATCAAGCATAGAGCAAATCCCATTAGTGTTCAGGCATTCATTTGCCACACAATGTTCAAGTTGAAGGAAAAAGAAAAGCACAACTGCATAAGATGGTGATATTCCAGAAGCATCTATATTTGATGTTCTCTTTCCAAATATCTCAGAGGAAATTATCATTTGACACATTTTGAGAAAATTAAACAACTGCCAACAAACACACAAAAGCAACAGAGAAGAGAAAAAATGGCTAATGTGCAAGTATATATATATATATATATATATATATATATATATATATATTTTTATCTTAGATGGAGTCTCGCTCTGTCACTGCCTCAGCCTCCTGAGTAGCTGGAATTACAGGCACCTGCCACCATACCTGGCTACTTTACGTATTTTTACTAGAGATGGGGTTTCGTCATGTTGGTCAGGCTGGTCTCAAACTCCTGACCTCATGATCCACCGACCTAAGCCTCCCGAAGTGCTGGGATTACAGGCGTGAGCCACCGTGCCTGGCCAATGGAAATGTTTTTTACAAAGGAATCAGAATACAAAGATTTTTATTTTTCAGAATTTTAGAATTTATTTTTGAGAATTATTTTTATTTAGGGGCATCACACTTTTGTGTGGGTTTTAAATAATTGAGTGTTCACATCCTTTTCTGGTATCTTTTTTAAGTCATTCTAATATAAAAACATACACCAAGACACACAAACACACACCAAGAAAAACAAGCAAACAGACACACATAGTTTCATACACAGTCACAGAAAACACACACACAGATACAAGCACACTCTATAAAACAAAGTGAAATGGTGCTCTGAAAAATGTAAATATGTGACTTATGCTTCTGAGAGTAATTGTGAATGTTATAAATAATATAAAATCTATTAAGTATATGCAAGAAGCACTGGAAAACTCATTACATTAATATAAAACTTATATATTCATGCATTTTATATTTTGCAGAATTGATTATAATTGTGTGATGCTAATTGCCTCCTTCTTCATTTCTTTAAGTATCTAGGAGTAAAACATGTGAACAATCAGTACCTTAATCACTAAGTGTAAAAGTAACACTGTTAAATTTATCGTAGGCATAAATTTAGGGTATGGTGTTTGTAACACAGAGGTTGTTAAAACTTTGAAGAGACAAGTCACACTGGCCAGATTAAAATATTCATGGCATTATGATTACACAACATTATATAATATACAGGATAATGTTTTTAATCCATGGTGTATAGGATTATGTTTTTAGGAAAATTGGCATACATATTAAGATGGCCCTCTAGCACAGAGTGAAGAGGTTTAATCAGGGATAGGCTATTATATCAGATTCCATATAATGCAATATCTACCATAGTGCATGAAATAATAGTTTGTCTATTTTAATTGGAATAAAGCAACACATTATCAAATAAAAAAACAATTATTTCTTAAATGCTGGGTTTGAAAACACTGAATAAAAAGCATATTTAGCAAAGGATGAAACTATGCAGAAATGAACATAATACAGGTATGGGGAGGAGGTGACAAAGTCCTTTTAGAGAAGGTCATTGATGTTAAAAGAAAGCTTGTGCGTGCATAGTTAACATAAACTACAAATGAAGATAGGAAATTCAAAACAGAAGACAGGGCAGCTATTGCCGATGATCCATGTTGTTTGGACAATAATTTTGTTCAGGTCTATTTTTTTGCGTAGATTAATGAAGCAAGACTATAATAAACACCACACAGTTCATAGACTTTATCTATGTCTATGAAGATATTTTCACATACAGGCTTGAACAATCAAGCAAAGTGTAAACAAATATAGATTATTGAGAGTAACATCTTAATGCTTAATGTATAAATGCATTAAAACATATACACATGATATATTCATCAGAACTCATTTTAAGTTTTTATTATCATAAACTGGAATAATTTCTTATTCTATCACATATGGATTTTTTAAAACTGTCTATCTGAAACATGGAATGAAGTATATTAATTTAAAAAAAGCTGATATTGTTCAGCTGTGTCCCCACCCAAATCGCATCTTGAATCGTAGTTCCCAAAACTGGGAAACAAAGTGGCTGACAATGATCACCCTTTAATTAAAGTATAAATTCCAGTGATAAATTTGATATGAATTAATAAAACAGAAGAGTATTCTTACTTGATATAATCACCCCACTTTTATACAATTATATTGTGTTTATAATCTTGCCTGTTTATATGCTATTTAGAATAGTGCAGAATCATTTTGCCTGAATTCCAATCAGGGTGTTTTCTTTTTTTTTTAATTTGTCTTTTTTTGTCTTTTTAGGACCTCTAAACCAGAACCTGGCTTACAATGTACTGATGTAGAAATAACAGTTTCATCATAGGAGGAACTGTCTGAGTAGATATTAAAGTATGTACCTATAGTAACCTCTGGTAGCACATAACCAAATTACATGAAGTCTACTGTAATATTCAAGTCAGCGCACTGTAATTTAAAACAGAAAGTAAACAATAAATGTCTATTATCAGGATGAAACTAGAGAAAAAGAATCATTACTCTTGGCTGATAGTTTTGTGCCTATTTTTAATTTAATGAGATGTAAAATATGAACCTATCTTTAAGAATACGTGAAATAACAGATTCGCATAACAAGTCTTGACAAGAAAGCTATATGCATTCCTGATCATTTTTTAATTCCAGCTACATAAAGATATATAGTAATTAAAAATGCAGGATGATACATTTTATATTATAGCTGCTTCAATTAAAAAAAAACAAAATGAATCTAGAGGTTGCCTTTCCTTAATGAACTTGCACATTAAGTTCTAATTAATGATATGCAATAGACAAACTTTAAGTCAACATCTGAATGTTCTCTGTGTAGTAATACATCTAAAAGGAAGTTTAAGTTTTTACTCGGTAGCTATTTAGCAGAAATTAAGTTCCTTTATAGGATTAGAAATAGCAGTACCCATGGTTAGATTCCATTTCAAATTTTTATTCCAGCCATTCAGTTTAATTTAAATTGAAAGCAAAGATTAGGACAATAAAATTGGCAACTTTGTGGCTCAGTTGTCTTTGGCTATCTCCTCAGCCAAGAAAATTAGACTGACTTAATGGGATGATAAAACCATCAATACAAAATTAAACCTGGAATGTCAATCTACTGCCTTATATACAAGGTTTATTGGTGTTTTCATTTACCAGTTTCTTCTATTTCTAGTTTTTACCTTATTTAAATAATAATCTTTAAATATATCTTATTTTAAAGGGGAAGTCTAATGCCACATAATATTTAGCTTTGCTAAAATTTTTCCAAATGCATGAATTTTCAGTAATATCACAGTTGTTTGAAATTTTTAAAATTCATAATAGCACAGGTAATTTAGTTTATGTATAGTTTTCATGCTATATGAAGCACAAAGTGATTTATACGCAAGACAGAAATTCCACAGAAGAACATGGACCTAGGAGTTCCAGTTCCTCTGATCCATTTTTGGAGTCATTCTTCTTTTCTGTTCCATGCAAAATAGAATTGTTGCTATTATAATTTGATGGGTTTTAAGAAAACACTGTTGGAAGATCTAGAGATATCTTTTTCCACTAGTTATATCAACATTAAAAAATGGTATTTTGTTTTCCTTGGACTGTTTCATTTGTCATATTTCTTCATTGGTTCTAAAGTTGGGAGAAGAAAAGATATTTATCATTGAAATTAAATGCCAATATTTTATTTTACCTTGGTGGAATTTAGAAGTATTTATTCTGTAATTATATGCTCAATATCAAGATAATTCTTGGGAAAAAAAATAGATTATTATCTAATTTTCTGCCTGAAAACGGGGAAGCTAAAATAAAATTATTTTGGTTAACTTATGCTTCTTCCCAAAAAATGAAGAGATCCTCAATAGAATGCCAAATGAACTTGGAAAAAAATCACTCCTTTCTCATTTCCTGTCGAAAAAATATTAAATCAAACCAAGAGAAAAGGAATGCAGCAGAACCACTCACAGAATACTGAACAGGAATTAATAGTCCAATCTGGTTAATTACTTCTATTTTCAACCTAAAAATACAATATGAACACAAATCTTTAAATAATTCAAGGAAAATATTAACTCACTTATTTTTAAAAAATTACATCCGTGAAATCTCTGAAAACTTGCATTTGTTCTGTATTACTATGTGTCAATATTGCCAGAAACTTAGTATCTTAAAGAACACATTAATTATCTCACACTTTTCCTGGTTCTTGAGTCCGGTCACAGCTTTGGTCTCTCTCTCTAGTTAGGGTCTTGGAAGGCCATAATAAAAATGTTATTTGAGAAATCTCAAATCAGAATGGAGATTTCAGATGCTTGTAGTTATGTGGTCTTATTTCTGGGTTCTCTGTTCTGTTCCGTTGGTCTTTGTGCCTGTTGTTATACCAATGCCTTGTTTTTTTGGTTACTGTAGCCTTGTAGTATAATTGGAAGTCAGGTAGTATGATGTCTCCTGCTTTGTATGTTTGCTTGGGATCATTTTAGCTATTTAAAAGTTTTTTTTTTTTTTTTTGGTTCTGTATCAATTTTAGGATGTTTTTCTAATTCTGTGTGAAATGACATGGATAATCTGTTAGGAATTGCATAGAATTTGTAGATTGCTTTGGGCAGTATGGCAATTTTAATTATATTGATTCTCTGACCCAAGAACATGAGATGTTTGTTCCATTTATTATGTCATCTACAATTTCTTTTATCTGTGTTTTAAAGTTTTTACTTCAAGAAATCTTTTTGCCTCCTTGGTTAAATACAGCCATAGGTATTTTTTGTAGCTATTGTAAATTACATTTACTTTTTGATTTGGTTCTCAGATTGATCACTATTAATTTATTTAAAAAACTACTAATTTTTGTACATTGATTTTGTATACTGAAACTTTACTGGATAGTTCTCAAAGAACTAAAAATAGAACTACCATTTAATCCAGCCATCCTACTTTTGAGAATTTACTCAAGGAGAACAAATGGTTATGTCAAAAAGATATCTGTACTCATATGTTTATCACAGCACTATTCACAATAGCAAACATATCCAGCAATGGATGATTGAATAAAGATATACATACATATATATATATTCATATATATATATATAATGGGATAATACTACTCAGCCATAAAAAAGAATAAAATCATGTATTTTGAAGCAATGTAGATGGAACCAGAAGGCCATTATGTTAAGTGACATAACTAGGAAAGTCAAATACCACATGTTCTCTCCTGTAAGTAGAAGTTAAATAATGTGTATGCCTAGACATAGAATGTGGAATGGCAGATATTGGAGACTTGGGAAAAGAGTGGGAGGCAGGTGAGGGCTAAGAAATCACTCAATGGGTAGAATGCACATTATTCAACCCAGATTTCAGCACTACTCAATATATCCATGTAACAACATGGCATTTGTACCCCTTAAATTTATATAAATAAAAAAATAAAGAGGGGAAAGCAGCCTATAAAAATGTTGGCCTGGGCTGAGTTCTTAACTGGAAGCTTAACTGGGGGAAGGATCTGTCACTCACATTATTGCTGGTAGCACTCAATTTCTTATAATCATAGGGCTGAGAGATTTTGTTCTTTGCTGACTGTCAGATGGAGGCTAGTCTTAGCTCCTATAGGTAACCTGAGTTTGTTGCCATTTGAGGTTTTCCAATACAGCTGCTTGCTCCGTCACAATCATCAAGCATGATGATCTGCTCATTATGCAAGTGTTACAATCTTATGCTACATTATCATAAATGCATAATGAGATAACATCATTTCAACTTGCAGATATGTCATTATTATTATTTTTTTTTGAGATGGAGTCTCACTCTGTCACCAGGTTGGAGTGAAGTGGCACGATCTTGGCTCACTGCAACCTCCAACTTCCTGGTTCAAGCGATTCTCCTGCCTCACTTTCCCAACTAGCTGGGATTATAGGCATGTGCCACCATACTCAGCTAATTTTTGTATTTTCTTAGTAGACTCTGGGTTTTACCATAGGGGCCAGGCTGATCTCAAACTTCTGACCTCAGGTGATCCACCCACCTCTGCCTCCTAGAGTGCTGGGATTACAGGCGTGAGCCACCGCATCCGGCTGATATATTATTTTTCAAAGTAAGTCACAGTTCCTGTCCATACTTAATTGGGATGGATAATACCATGGTATAAATACCAAGCTGAGAATATCAGGAAGTTGGAATTATGGAAGACGTAGTAGCCAAAAACTTATCTTTCCTAATTTTACAAAAATTCTTCATTTGCTTTGAATTGTGATTTCCCCCCCCCCCCCCCCCCCTTCCTTTTTCCTTTTTCCTTCTTCTCTTTTTTTTTTCTTTCTCTCTTCTTCTATATAATACATAAATCCACTCTGTGAAAAATTTACTGGTAAGTCTCTTAAGTTGATATAATAAATATAAACATTTACTATTTAACTTCCTCCCCCGTACAATTACTCCCATTTATCTATTTTCTGTCTTTAATTATTTTGCTATTCTCATGATTTACTTTATCTATTTAGACCCGAAACAGACTTTCAAGTATTAAATTTGTTAGAATGTGGATACTGATGTCAAGGGCAATTCAGTTAAATTATCTACTCCCACCCATTCATCCCATCATTCTATTACTTCCCATTAACACCCTTATAAGACCAAAAGACTGGTAATCTTTGTGTGTGTTCAAACTGGGTTCCAAATTCTGTTTATGGGCAGAGGAATGAGACAGCCACCAAAAGGTGAAGGAGAAGAAATGAACAACATTCAAGTAGAAAGGGTGCTGTACTCTTCTGGAGCTATATTTTGCTTAGGGCTATGCAGCATCCACCTAAACATTTCTTTTAAGTTGAGAAAAATATTCTGCATGAATTGATTATGACTTATTCTTTCTTAACCCATTTCTCATTTGCCCCTAGAACACACTTGTCTCTAATTCTAATGTAATATCTTATACACTTCTATTGCATTAGGATTAAAGTTCTGTTTGGTTATAACTCCAAGAACAGTTTTTATATTTTATTTTCACATTTATAATCAGTCAGATTTGCTTCAGCCTTAAAGAGCATGTTTATGTAAAATTAAATGAGCACTGGCAGTGAGCTGTCTTTTTTTTAATAAATGGAAAAGGGGTTAAAGATGTCAGTAGGTAATATTTTATACATATGAAATAATACATGCGAAATATATGTAAGTAACAAAGTAAAATAAAATGATCACTTTTTAAGAAACCTGGAGGTCCTATAGGTATCTCCCATCTCAACTCTTACATTGAATCATTGATCAAGCCTGGCCTTTTTCAACTCATTGTTGATCTCAAGTAACATCCCCACTACTTTAATGAGAACTACTATAGTCTCTTGTTTCAGTCTATTTGAGCTGCTATAATAAAATAATGTAAACTGGGTAGACTCTAAACAACAGAAACTTACTTCGCACAGTTCTAGAGGCTGAGAAGTTCAAGTTGAAAGTTCCAGCAGATTTGGTGTCTGGTGAGGATCCCACTTCCTGGTTCACAGATGCTGTCCTCTCACTGTAACCTTACATGGCAGAAAGGTGAGGGTCTCTCTAGAGTCTCTTTTATGAGGCCACTAAATGTCATTCTTGAGGACTCTGCTTGTATGACCTAATAACCTCTTAAAGGATCCGTCTCCCAATACCAACACCTTTAGTTTAGGATTCCAACTTATGAATTTGCGGGGCTGAGTTTTGCAGGGGACACAAGTATTCAGACCATAGCATCTCCTATTAAAATTGCTGCAACAGCGTACAAGCTTTTCTTCCTCCAGTGTTGTTAACTTCTTCCTATGCCCACCTACATGACAGCCAGGATAAAATTAAACCTCCTCAGCATATTTTACATGATGTCTGCACCTATCCTACCTCTCCAGACTCTCCTCTGAGGCCACCTCCAACTCCAACCTTCACTTTGATGGTCATACTGAGCTTCATGTTTTCTTTGAATCCTGAATTTTACCTAGGATTTTCTTACAGGTTTCTTAATATGGCAAGGCCCTATTTATAAACCTAGACTTCATCTCCACCAAGATGTTTTTCTTTACACATTGAGTTTATGTATTCTGCTTGTGGGGCAAGATATATAATCATTCACTGATATTTCTTCATTACTCACTTGTCTTCCTCTTGATAACATGTGCTCCTGTAAGAGAGGGATTGTATAAGAAATTTCTTGTCATGCCTAGTAACTTTTACTTAAATCCTGCAATTGTGTTTTATATATTGTAAGGATTGATGATGTTAATTCTGTCAGAGAATCTTCACTCTGTTCATCAGAGAGCATTGTGGCAAATGTCTTATTTCAATTAGGGATTGAGTCGATTCATGGCTGGATTGTAGCATTCATAAAGATTTATCTAAGTCTTTATTTTCCTGATTCTAGTGTTCATGGGACCCAACTGAGATCTTGCATTGTTTATTAGTGCCTAACCACTCCGTGAATCATAAATGCCAATTTTGTCTCTTCAGGATTGTGAAATTCGCAAGACACTATTCAGATTTTAGAGGCTTTTTTCCCTAGCTGCTGGTCTGGATTTCTGCCCAGTTAAATAATAATAATACAAAGAAAAAAGACAAACACTCATATTCACTTTTCTGTCTCTTTTTATTGAGGACTTGCCCATCCCAGGGCCTCCCGCATCAAATACTAGGTGTCGTCTCTTCAGTCCAAACTGCACAATTCTTTGTTGCTGTCTCTATTTCTTAGGAGTGCACCTTGGCTTGGGTTCTTGATCGTCTGCTCTGTTGAAAATGGGCAAATTCCGTGAGAGAAAATGTGTCTGTGGGATATTACCTCACTTTCGGTGTTTTATATTTATCAAGTGTTGCCTTGATTATTTCCCAATTGTTTGCCTTAATTATTTGCCAGTTCCTTCAAACAGTTTTAGCTGTATTTATTCATCTTTCCAGTGGATCTTGATGGAAGCATTCATTTGCATCCCAGTCTTAACAACTAAAATAGTGTGTGTGTGTGTGTGTGTGTGTGTGTGTGTGTGTGTGTGTTGGTTTAATGGGTGACATGAGCAATATTAATGCAAAGAAACATGTTTCACTCTCAGAGATTAATAATGGGCACTAATATCTAAGAAATCTACGTACTAAAAAATGACATAATTTAAATGTGTTGAATTCAAGATTTGTCAGGTATATTTGAACTTAATTCTCCACAAATTTTCTTTGTTCACATATACTAAGCATTTTCAGGGGCAAACATTTGAAGAGCAAATTCAAAATTACTTACCAAGATAATTTTTATAGATTGAATATTTGTGTCTTTCCCGCAAAATTTAATGTTGACATCTATTCACAAAAGTGATGATATTGGAGGTGGGGTCTTTGAGAGGTAATTAGCTCATGAAGCCAAAGTCTTCAGGAATGAGATTAGTATTTACCTAAGAAGCCAGAGAGCTAGCTTGCTTTTTTGTCCACCATGTAAAGATACAAAAAGTTGGCTGTCTGCAACCTGGAAGCTGGTTCTCCACAGAACCCAACCAAGCTGACACTCTCCCTCATCACACACCTTTGGCCACCAGAATTGTGAGAAATAAATGATTGTTGCTCAAACCACCTAGTTTATGACACTTTGTTCTGGCACCTGGAATTAATACAATAACATTTTTCAAAATTACACCTCATCATGTCATATGGTCCCTAGAAGCATTAAGCCTGTCTCTTGTATTCACCGAATTATATATCAGCTATCTCTGTATTGTTTAACTTCTTGAAAGTACTGTCATATGGAGAGCTGTTTATCTTGATTAACTATAACTGAGTATTTTTGAATATTATTTATTCCTAGAAATAGATTCTTCCACTGAAATTTGATCTAATTTTATTTTTTCTAAGTTGAATAAATTTTCAGAATACTATTTTGTTAGGGCAATATGGAGACCTAGAATCATTGTTGAACCTTTTGACATCTCCACTCTGGAAAAGATGCAGAAGCCATGAATTGATGAATTTAGCAATGAGACTAAGCACACTCATATTCTGGAAGCAGATAATACTTATGCTCAGGTGTCAGAACATAGGAATCCAGGAGTGTCCAGCCTTGGGAGAGAAATTCTCAGATACAATTCTTCCTTTGTCTAACCATTATGTATCTTTAGTATGCCCCTTCATACATACTACCTCTGAGATACTAAAATTATTTGCTCTTCTTGATATTTTGGCTGCAGTACGCTTTCAAAATAAAAATTTATTTTCCAAGAGAAATAATTGACTTCTTATTTAATCAAATGAAAGACTTTACTACCATTTAAACTATTTCTTTTGAAGCAGAGTTAGAATATTATGCTGTTGCAAACACTGCATGTTCTCACTCACAGGTGGGTGTTGAACAATGAGAACACATGGACACAGGGTGGGGAGCATCACACACTGGGGTCTGTGGGGTGGAACTAGGGGAGGGACAGCAGGGGGTGGGGAGTAGAAGAGTGATAGCATGGGGAGAAATGCCAGATATAGGTGATGGGGAGGAAAGCAGCAAATCACACTGCCATTTGTGTACCTATGCAACAAATTTGCATGTTCTTCACATGTACCCCAAAACCTAAAATGCAATAAAAAATATATATATATCTTAAAAAAATATATTATGCTGTTGCTTAACATGACTGGGATTCATATGTAGCAATAATGATTGATAATGATATGCTATAATTTGCCAAGTCAAAACATTGAAAAGTTAATTCTTTAAATGTTTCATATCATTTTAGTTTTTGTTTTAGATAATTAATGTAATTATTTTCTTCTTATAGTATATTTAAGGTATTTGTAACACATTAATGATTTTTAATTTAATCTTTAAAGCTTATAGACACTATAAGGACTATAAATGCATAAGAATAAAAGATTTAAAAAGACTTTTCAAAGTTTGGGTACAGATTTTAAAAATTAACTAGTAAGTGCCAATACAATACTTAAGTCAGCATCTATAATGTTGACAGACTGACATTAAAAATAAATTAATATTTTTCTGAAAGCCACTATTAATTTATAAAATATAAAAAAGCTAATTTACATAAATTGCTTTAAAGTGTATTTATTTTTCTGATTTTATTTGGACTAATATATGAAATATATTTAGTTTTTCATATAATTTAAAAACCTAAAAACTGAATCTTTTTTATTAGATGGTCTTTACTAGAATGATTTAAGTATGAGAGACTCATCTAGAATGCACCATAAGCATATAGTCCTTCAGTCCATTTTTGCTAAAATATATAATTGAATTTGAAAACATTTGTCTGATAAATGAGAGTATTGGTTAGGAGTGGCAGTATGTGTTATAAATTTACAATCAAAATCTAAGAGTTTTAGACTGCTGATTTCTTCCCATTGGTGGGCATTGCAATTTCATGGAGCTCATCCAAAATCATTAAATAATAAAATAAAGCATAATATAAAAGAGTAAAATAAAATACACCAAATATATTAGAAACAAGTATTATTTTGTAAACAAAAATATATATAATTACATGCATATGTATATTCATACATACATTCATAAACATGTATGTATAGTTTGCATCACAATATTAATAATATATTTTACTGTTTGTTAGGTCAAAATGCTTGAAAAACAAAGTGGCGGAATTTGTATTTAAAAATATGCAAATGTATCTTTCTTTTTAATCTTATAATTTAATTTAATTGCACTTTCTATTTTAAAATGCTAATGTTTTATTTTTTAATACCTTGCAAAAACTACGAATACACTTACATTGACTTAGTTTATGATGATTTATCCTGAACAAATTTTAAGTATACATAAGTAATTTTTAGGTCATTGATCTGGTATGATATTTAGTCCATTGTACATTCCTATAGGCAGAGTATATCTCTACATCCATCATTTGTGTTTACCATTTGGTTGTTTCATCCGATGAAACTGGAACATACTACATGCCACCCTTTTGAGAAGAAACTTTAAATAAGCTTGGATGATTTGGATCAACTTCTTGTTTCTATCTTCTGCTATAAGATAATGTCTAATCCTAAGCTTGTGTCTTATGATGAAAAGATGTGCGCAGACAACAGGAGTCGAGTAAAGCCTGGTGGAGCCTCACACAACCAGAACCTAGCAGATTCACTGGCAACAATTGAATGAGAAAGGAATTTTCATTTCTGTAAGCTAACACATGCTTGTGTTGTTTCTGTATTGAAACCTGACTAAACAGAAATTTCTACCAGGAGTACAATTTGGCTGTAATATCAAAATTTATTGTACTTACCAAACCTGGAAATTAGTAGAATGCTGGTCATGAGTGTTGGTTGATTGATTTTTAATTAATGCATAATAGTTATTCATATTTATGGGATACATGTATTAGTTTATAACATGCATACAATGTATAATGGTCAAATTAGGGTCATAAGGATATCTACCCCCTCAAACATTTATCATGTCTTTATGTTGAGGACATTCCAAATCTTCTCTTTTAGCTATTTAAAATTTTTATAAATTATTGTTAACTAAAGACCCTGCTAGGCTATTAACCACTAGAATTTATTCCTTTTATTTAACTGTATTTTTGAACCTACTAACCAATCTCCCTTTACTTTATGTGATGAAGTACTATAAAAATATGAGCTCAAATAGATTGGCCTAGTTGCAGGAAAGTATTAAAAGAAAAGTGGAGATAAATACCAGAAATTCTGGAAATGATGTGATTGGAAAAATAAATTGATTATCATACATTATTTGTAAATGATTTTATTTATTTGTTATTTTTTTATTTCTAACTTTAATTTTAAGTTCAGGGCACATGTGCAGGTTTGTTACATAGGTCAATGGATAAGTAAACGTGTACCATGGTGGCTTGCTGCAGAGATCATCCCATCACCTAGGAATTAAGCCCAACATCCATTAGCTATTCTTCCTGATGCTCTCCCTCCTTCCATTCACCCCTGTTGCATGAACAGGTCTCAATGTGTGTTGTTCCCCCCTGTAAAGTGTCCGTGTGTTTTCATTCTCCAGCTCCCATTTATAAGTGAGAATATGTGGTGTTTAGTTTTTTGTTTCTATGTCAGTTTGCTGATGACAGTGGCTTCCAGCTCCATTCATGTCCCTCCAAAACATGTGATTTTGTTTCCTTTTTATGGCTGCATAATATTCCATTGTAACTGCCCCATGAGTTTACTTTGCCTGCTGCCTAGACAGAGCCGATTTCTCAAGACAGGGGAAAATGAAATGGAGAAAAAGTAATTCATGTAGAGCCAGCTATGCAGGAGACCAGAGTTTTACTATTATTCAAATCAGAATCCTGCAGTTTCCAGCTGCATGACCCCTAAACCATAATTTCTAATCTTACGGATAGTGTTAGTCCTATGAAGGCAATCTAATCCCCCAGGCAAGAAGGAGGTCTGGTTTGGGAAAGGGCTATTATTCTCTTTGTTTTAAACTATAAATGGTAAACTCAGTTTCTTCCAAGGTTAATTCAGCCTACACCCAGAAATGAACAAAGACAGCTTGGAGGTTAGAAGCAAGATGGAGTTGGTTAACTTAGATCTTTTTTACTGTCTCAGTCATAATTTTACAAAGGTGGTTTCACCATGCTGTAGATGTGCCATATTTCATTTATCCATTATTAATGGGCATTTAGGTTGATTCTCTATCTTTGCTATTGTGAATTGTGTTGCAATGAACCATACATGTGCATGTATTTTTATAATAGAATAATTTGTATTTCTTGGGGTATAAATCCAATAATGGGATTGCTTGGTCAAATGGTATTTCGGCCTCTAGGTCTTTGAGGAATTGCCACACTGTCTTTCCTAATGGTTGAACTAAGTTACACTCTCACCAACAGTGTAAACATTTTCTTTTTTCTCCACAACTTCGCCAGCAACTGTTGTTTTTTTTTTTTGCCTTTTTTATTAATAGCCATTCTGACTGGTGTGAGACAATATCTCATTGTGGTTTTGATTTGCATTTTTCTAATAGTAAGTGGTGTTGAGTTTTTTCTATGCTTGTTGACCACATGTATGTCTTTTTTTTTGAGAAGTGTCCACTCATGTCCTTTGGCCACTTTTAAATGAGGTTGTTTATTTGGGTCTTGCAAATTTGTGTAAGTTTTTGTAGATGCTGAATATTAGACCTTTGTCAGATGGATGGATTGCAAAATATTTCTCTCATTGTGTAGTTTGGCTGTTCACACTGATGATAGTTTCTTTTGCTGTGCAGAAGTTCCTTAGTTTAATTAGATCTCATTTGTCAATTTTTGCTTTTGTGGCAATTGCTTATACATTTTTGTCATGAAATCTTTGCCTATGCCTATGTCCTGAATGGTATTGCCTAGATTTTTTTAAGGGTTTTTATAGTTTTGGGTTTTACATTTAAGTCTTTAATTTATCTTGAGGTGATTTTTGTGTATGGTGTAAGGATGGGGTCCAGTTTCAATTGTCTGCAAATGGCTAGCCAGTCCTCCTAGCATTGTTTATTAAATAGAAAATCCTTTCCCTCTTTCTCTTTGCTTGTTTTTGTTTGTCAGGTTTGTTGAAGATCGGATGATTGTAGGTGTGTGGTCTTATTTCTGGGTTCTGGGTTCTGTTTCATTGGTCTGTGTGTCTGTTTTGGTACCAGTACCATGCTGTTTTGGTTACTGTAGCCTTGTAGTATAGTTTGAAGTTAGGTAGTGTAATGCCTACAGCTTTGTTCTTTTTGCTTAGAATTGTCTTGGCTAATAGGTCTTACTTTTGGTTCCATATGAATTTTAAAATAGTTTTTTTTCTAATTCTGTGAAGAATGTCAATGGTAGTTTAATGAGAATAGCACTGAATCTATAAATAGCTTTGAGCAGTCTGGCCATTTTTACAATATTGAATTTTCCTATCTATGCGCATGGAATGTTTTTCTATTTCTTTGTGTTATCTCTCATTTCTTTGAACAGTGGTTTCTAGTTCTCCTTGAAGAGGTCCTTCACTTCGCTGCTAGTCATACCTATGATGACTAATTAAAATTATTAATAATTAAGTGCTACTATTTACAAATGCCTATTAAGATTTAAAATGAAGCTAAGACTCAGAAATAAGCTAAGACTTATCCCCTTTGCTAAGATACATAATTACCTCAATGTGGTCCACAGAAAATATTTCAGTTATACAAAATGGCACAGGAAAGTTAGAACAATGCCATACTTCCATTGAAACCTGAAAGGCTCAACATACATTTTACCAAGTTGAGAGAAAGAGAGAAAAACCATTCCACAAGATTCTCAAAAAGAATCATATGTATGACTAACAAGGGAAGCGAAGGACCTCTCCAAGGAGAACTACTAAAATAGTGTGCAAATAGATATGACGATTGGCAAATAGGGCTGCATGGAATCAAAAATCATAAAAAATAACAATAATTAATTTCCAAAAGTGTATTGATTTTTTAAAAAGCTAACATTCTGACATTATTGTATATTTCACACTGCCACCAGATTAAGAATGTCTGTGACTGTCTCAGAAAAAAAAAAATCACTTTATTTACATTCATTTCTAACTACAAAAAGTTCACCTGGATAGTTTGCTCAGCTTCCAGAAATAACATAGTCTCTCAAATTCAGATGTTACCAAGGACATGAATGGAAAGCGAGGGTCTCCCAGAGGTAGAATGAATAGCAATAGAGAAGAATGGACAGAGTTTGTGCTCCCAGGGAGCACAATGAGCCTAATACGAGAACATTCCCTATCCACAAGTAGGAGAAACGTAGAAATTATCCCAGAGGTATTTCAGAATTGTTATGGACCAGTAACCAAGATGTGCTTCTTCTCTTTTCTGAATGTGCTCATTTTGGCCATTCTGTATTATTGGATGTTGTGTTTGAGGAGAGTTAGAGGTAACTCGGGTTTTACTTGTTAGCCAACTAGAGCAGGAAGAGCTGCATCTGGAACTGAGACATACTAAAAATCTCTGGACTTTGAGCCTCATATCATGATTGGATGAGACATTTTTTGGGTTCATTCCTGTAGAGAAGAAGTTTGCATTTTCATGAGGGAGATAAATGGATCTTTAGGACTAACAGAGCAGACTGGTATATTGTACAATTTTCTCCAATTGCCTTCATCTTCTCCTGTAGGAGTATTTTACACGTCACTTTTGACATGCCCATTGTTGACCTTCACTATGTCTCTGTCTTTTCCCAGGGGGTTATGTATGTTTCATATCTAAAATTTTCAGTGCACCTCTGTGCATTGTTTCAGCCTTTCTTTCTTGCCTTCTGCAATCAGAATACCACATACTAGCTGGGAGCTGCTTCTTTACCCTGGAATCTAGGATGTAAAGACATAATGAACAGAGCCAAATAGAGCCACTGCTAATTTGCAGAATCATGAGTGAGAGATGAGTGTCTGTAATCGTATCTTCACAGACTATCTGTAATTGCAAAAACAGAAACAGAAACAAAACCACCTTTCCCATACATGACCCCATCTGTGATTTTTTTGTTGTAGTTCTCACATTACATTGTATATTTTTGTTTGTTTTAGGTGTAGTTCTTACTTGGATTTATAATTATTTTATTCATTTGTGTGTTTCTTATTTTAACTTTATCACCCATTAGCTTCAATGCTCAATGAAGACATAGCCTGCTCTTCTTCTTACTGTAATCCTAAAGTCTACACGGTTACTGGTACATAGCAGATATGCAAAAATGTTTGTTAATGTAATACATAATTGAAAAAGTCTTTCCTTTCATAGTAATATCTCTCATATATGAATACATATGCATATACACAATCCAGGTATAAGTTAGCAGCGTATTAGAACAACTCTTCAATTTGAGTCTTGCATTTCATCTAAATTTGAATGTGTTTAAACTTTATTTCCTGGTTGAGCATGGTGGCTCATACCTGTAATCCTAGCACTTTGGGAGGCCGAGGCGGGTAGATCGCCTGAGGTCAGGAGTTCGAGACCAGCCTGACCAACATGAAGAAACCCCATCTCTACTAAAAATACAAAGTTAGCCAGGCATGGAGGTGCATGCCTGTAATCCCAGCAACTAAGGAGGCGGAGGCAGGAGAATCTCTTGAACCCAGGAGACAGAGCTTGCAGTGAGCCGAGATTGTGCCATTGCACTTCAGCCTGGGCAACAAGAACGAAACTCTGTCAAAAACAAACAAACAAACAAAAAACCTTATTTCCACATTTAGTGTTTAAGATCTTAAATGGCAGTGGCTTTTCCTCACACTGCTAATATTATCAGCATTCCTGAACCCACATAACTTTTGAAAAGTTTTTAAAACATTACTTACTACTTTTACTCTGAAAATAAGGCTGGGGAATCTCTCTGATACTGCATACTTGCAACTGTTTCTACAAGATTCATTTTCTAGTTTCTAGTTGTCATTCCTAGATTTCCAGTGGTATGAAGGTGGTGCATCTCACTGAAGTGATTATCAAGTGATATGAAGACATATTTCATCTAGTCTTTGGAGAACTTTCTTCATTGCTTTAGTTGTTCCTTTGTTCTTTATCATTCGATGTCATTCTGACTCTTTACAGCTTCCAGTCATTCCATTATGAAATTTGGAATACTTCTTTCACTAGAATTTTAGCCCCTGTAGAGAAACAAGCTGGTAGAATAATGACTGGTTTTTCTCTTATATGACATCAGGCAGTCATTTATAGACCAAATCATGTCCACATAGCATATCAAATATTATTTTTTCTTTAGTATATTTCAGCTATGAGTGAAAATACATGTTTTTCTTTTTCTGATAGGAGTCCTTTAAATGTTCTCAATTTTATCAAGATAAACTGGAGGTACATATATGTATAGACACACACACATACACACACACACACACACACACCCTCTTTCTCTGTATATGTGTATATACATACATATATATACATGCATATGCCTACATACAGAGAGAGAGAGATTATCTGAATAGTAAAATATATCACCATTCCTAATTTACATGTCTTTAGAGTTTCTGGCTTTGTACACATAAATTTATGTGGTCTTCGCAATAACTCTATGAGATAAATACAAGTAGTCTCATTTTAGATGTAAGAAAGTCAAAGATTGCAGAATATAGCTCAGGTTTTCAAAAATATGTGTTTTATATGTATAATAACTATGAACCAAACTAGGAAATTTTATGGAATTCAGTGATCATCTCCTAAGTTCACTTTGCAGCTCTCTTTACATTATTCACTGTGGATAAATATGCATGGGAATCATTACAATAATCTTTTCTTAATAGTGGAGAAGAAACTTACCATTTAAATTAAGTACAAAGAATTTGATGATTTTCTGTAGTAATTTATCTGGGATAGACTGTACTTCTGTTAAAAAAAAAAAAACAAAAAACTATTAGATGTTCCTTGATAAGGCAAGTTTGCTCATCCCATCCTGGTTGATCACACTTCTTGTTTCCATCAGTGAAATATGTCAATAGTAAAATATTCCACTTTTGGGAAGAAGCCTTACAGAGGCAGCTTGTGCATCAGTGTGTCCTCTTACTCCCACCTATGTGATCATGGAAGCCCGTGGCTACTTGCAGCCCTGTAAACCTTGTTTCTTCAGTGATTTCAGCAAGGTGAGTCCTCAGCTGACATGGTGTGGACATGCCTCATGTGTACTGTGTAAACTTTAATGTTTTAAGTTACTAAGTTTAGAAATGTCTTTGTGGTCATACCATAACTCTGTCAAGCATGATGAACTGAGTTCATATTTTAAAAACATTGGAAAAAATGCATGTAAAACTTTTGATTATCAGAAAGATTCCGTAATCTCAAATAAATGCATCACTATGAAAGTGGGGCTGATAAATCTAAACAGAGCCCATGTTTCCAGTTTCTTCTTAAGCTGAATATTATATGGCACAGAGATTTGCATATAAAATAGCACTAATCCCATTCATGGAGTCTCTGATCTCATGACCTAGTCACCTCTTAAAAGGCACCAACTCCTAATATCATTACATTGGGTGTTAGGAGTTCAACTTAAGAACCAACCCAAATGCCCATTGATGACAGACTGGACAGGGAAAATGTGGCACATATACACCATAGAATACTATGCAGCCATAAAAAATGATGAGTTCGTGTCCTTTGTAGGGACATGGATGAACCTGGAAACCATCATTCTCAGCAAACTGACACAAGAACAGAAAATCAAACACCACATGTTCTTACTCAGGCGGGTGTTGAACAATGAGAACACATGGACACAGGGAGGGGGAGCATCACACACTGAGGTCTGTGGTGGGGGTACTAGGGGAAGGGAAGTGGGGGGGTAGAGAGTTGGGGAGGGATAACATGAGGAGTAAGGCCAGATATAGGTGATAGGGTTGAAGGCAGCAAACCACATTGCCATGTATATACCTGTGCAACAATCCTGCATGTTCTTCACATATACCCAAGAACCTAAAGAGCAATAAAATATATATATAAATTAATTTTATTTTTTGTTTAGATGAAATATAATAAAGAATGCCATTGTAATATCAGGTGTGGTATACATTTCGTGTATCGTATTTTAGGAAATGGGTGTAGCTCCTAAGAATAATAATAGAAATAAATAAAATAATACAATGAGTAATAAAATAACAAAATCACACCCTGAAGACACTTCCTCATATGCTATATGCATTCTTCTGAATGTTTTCTAATTTGTCATTTATAAATTTAGAAAAAGTGTATGTCTAAACTTTGATCAAATTAAATAGGAAAACTTTTAGAAAAAATGTTCAACGAATTGTTCTTTGCTAAAACACTCATATATTCAAACCTGTTTGAATAAAATTTACACAATGATGTAAAATGTCACAATTTAGACGTTCGAAATGTCTATTGACATAGAGGTGTTAGGAAATTTGGATGCATATATTATTTTTAAGGTTTCAATAACTATCAATAATTTAGATTTTTAATTAAAAATATATTAGTACCAGTCAAAAAAATGAAGATTTTTCTGAATCACAAATATGCCCTATAAAATATACATAACTTCTGTTCATTCAAAACATCAACATGTCTTCTCCATGAAAAGGGTAATCAATCATTTTTCCAGGCTTTATCATTGTAAATTTTCCCAAATGAGTTTAGTGAATTGAAGAAAAATGAGTTATGTATTTATAGGCAATTCAAATCAACAAAATCTATGTTGCTAAATGGCCCTCAATGAAAATAGTTGCAACACAAGATACCAGAGCTTGTATTGCCTTTGGTACCTCTAGTCATTAACCTTTGGTTGTTAGAGACAAATCAGCATGATAGACGTGGCCTTTTTGACAGGAGGCTGGAGAATTCTAAAGACACAAATATCATTATTAAATCATGCTTCAAGATGAGCATAGAAGAAGTAAATATTAATGGGCCTTTTGTGGCTCAGAAATTAACTTACTGTCAGACATTCCCTCCATAGGAAAAAGGGAGGTATATAGAAATTTCAAAAATCAACACCATAGGCAATTGCTTCTGAATTACAATTAAATGGCATTACTATCAAACATGCCAGTGTTAATTCCAGAGAGATTTGGAACCACTGTGGTATTTATGTGTGAAATGAGAAGTGTTTGCTTAATTTCTGCCTGGGCCTACGTTTCTCCCGGGAAGCGATGTGGATAAGTGCTTTGGACTTTTGAGCTGGCTCTTTGGCTCCTTTGAGACTGCCTCATACAAGCCTTTGTGTCAATTCCTTCTACATTAAATGCAGAATTCTGCTGTTTTTTCCTTTTCATTATAAATCCCTTTGAAAAACTAATGAAAGTTTTTCTTCTTTCCCTAGACAAATCAAAATATGCACACACTTTTGAGCAGGTAGTCTCAGTGAGTTTGCCAGCAATCCACTAATTGCATCCGTGTATCCTTAGAGAAATCCTGGAGTTAGTGGCTACAACTGGTTTTTAAACCTGTGCTAATAGTTGGTCCAAAATTTTACTGCTAGACCCAGGGATGTTTGGGATGTTCCTGAATTGTCATGCTTGTAGAACTGATATACAGAATAGAGAGAGCTGAATGAAAAGTGGAATGACCACCATCAGTTTTTCTCTGTTTTTTTTAGAATTGTTCCATGGAGTACTCCTGATCAAGGAGTTGTGGCTGCACTGTTAGTATGGTCTTGGCTCATGCACCTACAGGGGTTCCATGATGAGCCTGGCATACAAAGAAGTCAGCAAATGGAGAGGTGGCTTTCCTGAGCTGAAGTGGTCTATATCGCCTTCAGATTCATCTCTTTTTGGAAAATAAAACCAGTAGAGTGGAGGGCTGCAGAGACCGTGCTTAACAAAGGCGGGACCTCGCAACACAACTCTTCTCCTCTGGGTTATTTTACCTTCTTTATATTCTCTAAGCTAACTAAGCTAGTGTAAGGAACATATGTCCTCCATGAATCTTTTGGTCAATTCCAAATAATGTATGCCCAACTATTATTGGTTTCATGGCACTGTAGTTACAAGAACGTACACTCTCTAATATGTCTCTTTCGAAGTTTTCCAGTTATACTTTGAAACTTCATTTTTTCAAGTACATGCTAACAGCATATTTCCTTATATTTCTAACAAAAATAAGATTGCCTTACAGCATTGTATTGGGGAAGCATCTATTAGTTCCTAGACTCACATTCCATCTTAATGGAATCCATTTCTGCCAGAAGCACGTGGCAATACTGAAAAGTGTCAAGGCTGGTTGAAGGCAGAATAAATCTGATTTTCCTTTTCTAGAATTTGAGTTCCAATATAAAGGGGGTATTTTCTGGATGTGAGAAATGGAATGGACTAGTCTTCATAGGTAGAAAGGCCAGAGCAGCCATTATAGATATGTGGCAGGCTATAGTTACAAGGAAGTGTGAACCATGAATAACAGACAGAGGCTGAGTGAAGAGCAGATAATTAAGTGGAAGTATGGGAAGAAATGGTAATTTCAGTAGATAAATGTCATGAATCCCATAACTCTGAGAGGTGCAGAGTAAAGGTGAGAGCACAAATGAGTGTGTAGCTGTTTCCCAGAGGTCTCTTTCCCCTCCTTACAGCTTCCTAGTTTCCTTCTATGGATACTCTGATTATAAAGCATCTTTCCTGAGTCTATCTCTATTTCATGCATTTGAAAACAAATCATAGAAGAAAAAGAGTCCTTTTATTAAAAATCTTTTGTTTTATGTTGACTTTCTTTAAAACCCATACTTTGAAGCCTGTATGGATTAACATGGTAGCTAAGGGAAATAATTTTAATAAGACATCATTTATTAAAACGTTTTTTCAGAAGAATAAATGTCACCATAATCAACACTGTGGTATAATAATAGTAATAAATCTTTATTTTTGAGTTAATAAAGAGACATATCATCTGGTTTTTAGTTTCTTTGCTTCCTGTTGAATTATTGGTTTTATTTAATAAGCATACATTATAGAATGTTTTACTTGATGGTATTTATTTTGTTTTTTTTTATATTATAATTATTTGGTTGTCTGCTTTTCTAAATTGACAGTATATTTCTCATGGCTGAGATTATCTCATTTATTTTGGTGTATAGGGAACTCGATCAGGGTGTTCAAATAGAAGGTGCTTATTCCATATTTATTGAAACAACAAATTATTTGTCCTATTTATAAATTCACAAATTCATTTTACATATTCTCTTATTTTAGGAGTTTCATTTCAATGCCTTTTTTACATGAAAAAATAAGCAGATTATCATCCATAAGATGCATGAGTGCCAAGAGATGAAATGGGGAAGAAAATACATTACCAGGAAATTGCTTTTGTTGGCAACCAACAAGAAACTTTGGCACTTACACTTACATTTTATTCTCCACAGGAGAATATATGTTTATTCCTTGTCTTCCTCCACATAGTTCAGCAAACAATGAAATTTGTGTCAATCATTTCTTAGTTGGAGGCATTTTTGAAGTAGCTTATGAGCAACAGTCTTATAAATCAAGAATACCTCCAGCTTAACTATTTTATATGTATACCCTTAAAAGAAATGTGGAAAACACAACTTTTTTAAAAAATCATGATTAATGTTAACAGGTCAACAAGAAGGCTGCATAGTGTCAATCTTTTACTACTGCAAAAGTGGAAGGAAATTAAAGAAAATAAGATCTTTTCAATTGTTGACCTGTAAAAAATGCTTTGAGAAGAGGTGATTGTGTTGATTCTTACATGTCAACAATTAATTGTCTAACTATTTAATAAAACAAAAATTGGGTTCACAAAAATGAGCTGTAATAGGAATATAATTATCAATGTCATACTTTATTGTTTTGTTGGTTTATATTACATTCATTCTATTTGATTTGTTTCCATTCAATTCTATTCCACCATTATTATTATCCTCTAGCTTAATAAACTTGACTCATGCTGTGTCTCAAAAGCCAAGAAGGTTAGAACAATAACAACATAAACTCACAAAAACCAGGTAAGTATATCACTGAAATTAAGGACCAATGTATAATATATCAAAATCCAGTATAATTATTTTACAATCAGAATAGAAAGTGACTATGTGTACAAGAATTGTGTGACACTTATTTAATCTACAGATATTTGACTCTTCAGTTACTCTCACAGAATGCACTTCTACATAATGTGAAGACCAGACCAGTGGCTTTATATTCTTAATACTTAATCTGTTCTCTGTTTCTCTTGTTTTTTTCCCCCAGGAGGAATACCAATGCTTAATAAAAGCTTGTTTAAGTCTTTGTAACCAGCTTTGGGAGAAGAAAATGCAATTATGTGTAGTATTTGCCAATATCCACAGTGTAAATATTCTCACTGTCATGGGTCAAATTGTATTTCCTCTCAAAGAGATATTGGAGCCCATTCCCTTAGTACCTCAGAATGTGAACGTATTTGGAGACAGTGTCTTTAGGGCAATAATCAAGTTAAAATGAGGTCATGTGAATAGGTCTTAATTCAATATTAATGCTGTCCTTATTTAAAAAAAAAGAAAATTTGGGCATAGAGATAAGTATGTACAAAGGGAAATACCATGTAAAGTTTGGAATTATGATGCCACAAAAAAAGGAATTACAGGAAACTAGGAATGACGAACAGAACTAATCCTTTCCTAGAAGCTTCAGTGGAGTGTGGCCCTGATAGCACCATCATCTCAGACTTCCAGCCTCCAGAACTGTGAGATCATCCATTTCTATTGTTTACATCATTCGTGTGTTACTTTGTGACACCAGCCTTAGGACATAAATGTACTCACTATCGTTGATTTCAAGCTACCAATATAACATCAACTGACTACCAAAATTCCTGATAATTTAAATATTGTCTCTGACAAGCCATTATGAGTCAGTTCTAGCACAGTTTCAGACCATTAGTATTTGTTAATTGTATTTTTTTCTTTGTTTTAGCCAATTTCATGGTTATTGTTTTAAGATTTTCATCAAAAAATGATATCACAAAAAGAAATTCTAAAAAGCCTTGGGTGAAAAAAAGTAAGAGAAATCTTTCTGAAGAAGGTGAGGTGATTAGAAATTAAATGATTTGTTTTGTTGGTTAGACAGATGTCAAAGAGGAGATACAGAAAAAGAATTGCTATGTAATTGTTAGCTATCACATGAACTAAAGAAAACAGCAATCTAAAATAAATTTAAACCTTTATTGGTACATAGTAATTAAACATATTTGTGGAGTACATGTTTTTAAAAATTAAAAATTTACAAGCACATTATTCAGCAAATCATACCTCTATTTATTATTTTGCTTTGATCCTATCTCCTACCTTTCAGTTTTCTAAACTTATCTAAGTTTGTATTGTTTTTACTTTTATCTTTCTTGGTAACTATCCTTTTATACATCTCATTTATGCATAGGTACATAAACACATGTCATATTTGAATATATAACATTTATAATTGCTATTATACTGAGGGACTGTGTTAAGGAACAAAACTTCTCTTTCCGGGTCCAGGAGGAATGTGGTTTCAAAGGCAAGGTTTCTCAGTGCCATGCCTCCATCCACACCCCCCATCTGGGAATGTAAAGTTCTTTGTCTAGGTTTCCCCCCGGGGGGAAGGCTAGGTAGAGGAATCCAGGTGGGCTTCTTTGTCCTTAAAGCTGGCAAAAAGCTCTGGGAGGAGGGGGACTCTGTTGCAGACCAAGTAGCCAATCCGGTATCAGAGTCAAAGATCAATCACTCCAGAGGAAGTTTGAAAGAACTCTCATTGGATGAGAACATGAATGGGGCAGAAATAACTTCAGGGTTAATATTCTCCTGCAATAGTGTGAGAGGGGAATCCTAGAAGAATATTAACCCTGAAGTTATTCCTGCCTCTCTCTCTCTCTCTCTTCTCTCTCTCTCTCTCTCTGCCTAATAAATCACTTTTTCTGTAAAACTCTTAGGGTCCATGATATTTTTTCCAATGGTAAGCTCACTACACCACTGGGGCCCCTTTCCCCATTCTTCCTGGTAAGAGAGGCCAACAACTTCAGATCCGGAAGTGGGAGCATCTTCGGGATGCCCGGCTCCCTCCCCTGGCTACAATATCTGCTATTTTTTAATCATCAACATCTATGGTTTTGATTATTAAAATCCCTGTTTCTATGATCAACATTAACAACCTGTGTGTGTGTGTGATATCATTATATATTTATTAATATATATATATATTCATCCCACCAGCGCTAAAATGAAATACTGTAATTTGTTCTTCACAAATTACTATAATTATGTAACAGATAAAAAGATGAGATATTGTGAAGATAAGAAAATTTTCAAAGACCAATTATATAACCAGTGTCTAGCACCTGCATTCTAGATAAGCACAGGATGTTGAATCCCATTTTCACTATAACCTGATAGATTTATTTCTTTGAATCTGATTCCCAGGCATGAGATTACTGAGTTTAACAATTGGAGCATTTATAATTTAATTAAATACTGACATATGGCTTTCCAAAATTATTTAGATTTATCATAAAGAGATTTTCTTCCTCCTTTTCCTTATCTCTTCAAGAGCTTAGTATTTTTTTCATTTTTGCCATTTTGATAGCTGATAAAGTATATTTTATGTTTTCATTAATTTACATTTTTCAGATTTAGGAACATGAGTAATTGACTCTTATCATTAGGTATTTGGTTTATTTTATTCGAAATTTCCTACTCAATCACTCACTCGTTTTTCATTTAGCTTGAATAGCTAAATGATTCTATTAAGACAGAATCCATTTTCATATACCTAATAAATATGTTTTTCAATTTATTGTATTCTTTCCATTTACTTTAGATAACTCTAGATGTACATTAAATATGCAATCAAAAGTTTATTTCAATTTTAATGCATTGAATTTGTTTATCAATTAAACTCATCACATCCATAATTCAGAATAAGTAAATAAATATTACTAATAATTTTGAAGTTACCTGTTTCCCATTACCTGGTTGCATTTACCCACCCTCATTAATAAATACTATCCTGTATTCTCTATTAACCAGAGCTTTATTTTCTTTACATTCACCAAATATGCATGTATTCTTAAACTTTTTGTTTAATTTTAAAAGTTGTAAAAAATTTGTATGTGTAAGTGTGCGTATTTCCTTGGTTAACTAGTGTTTTCCACTTAACATGTGATATGTTATGCTCAGGATTTTATGAATATTTATAATTTATTTACCTATTCAAATGACAAAGGACAGTGTTATTGGTTAAAGTGCCTAGTTCTTATCAATAATATTGCTATGAATATTCTAATACTTTGCTCCTGTGTGCAATGTGTGTCTTCAATTTTGCTAAAGACAAGATTGTCTTCAAGAATTGTTATTTTTCCCACATAGTGGGGAGCTCTCTTTCCACTTCTGGATTTCCCCCTCTGGAGTGCCCTTCTACACTCCCTCATGGAAGCCTGTCTTCACCTCCTAAACTCTGTCTCTCTCTCTGTCCCCTTCCACCCTATGTGGAAGCTGTCTTTCCTCTCCTGGATTCCATTTTCTGGATTCTCTCACTCAGTGTGAGGAGAGTTTTCCTTCTCTGGTTTTCTTCCTCTGGCAACCCTTTTCACTCAGTGTGAGAGCTAGCTGTTTCTCCCTCCTTCTCCTGTTTTTCTGTTTAAATAAATCATTTTCTACAAAAAAAAAAAAAAGGAATTGTTATTTTTCCCCTTCTGTGAAATTCCTATCATTTGTCAGTTGATACATTTATTTAGTCATATGTTTTGTTTTTTTTTAAATGTACTTTAGATTATGTGATACATGTGCAGATCATACAAGATTGTTGCATAGGTACATTCGTGGCAAGGTGGTTTGTTACCACCATCCTCCCAATACCTATACCTGACATTTCTTCCCACTTTATCCCCTCTGCTACCCTCCCTCCCACTATCCCTCCTACAGCCCCACCCAACCGACCAGAGTGTGTGATGCTCCCATCTTTGTGTCCACATGTTCTCATTGTTCAACACCGGCCTATGAGTGAGAACATGCATTGTTTGATTTTCTGTTCTTGTGTCAGTTTGCTGAGAATTAAGATTTCCAGGTTAATCCATGTTGCTACAAAGGACACAAACTCATCATTTTTTTATGGCTGCATAGTATTCCATGGTGTATCTGTGCCACATTTTCTTTGTCCAGTCTATCACTGATGGGCATTTGGATTGGTTCCAGGTCTTTGCTATTGTAAACAGTGCTGCAATGAACATGTGTGTGCATGTGTCTTTTTAATAGAATGATTTATAGTCCTTTGGGTATATACCCAGTAATGAGTTTGCTGGGTCAAATGGAATTTCTATTTCTAGATCCTTCAGGAATCACCACACTGTCTTCCATAATGGTTGAACTAATTTATACTCCCACCAACAGTATAAAAGTGATCTTATTTCTCCACATCCTCTCCAGCATCTGTTGTCTCCAGATTTTTCAGTGATAGCCATTCTAACTGGCGTGAGATGATATCTCAATGTGGTTTTGATTTGCATTTCTCTAATGTCCAGTGATAATAAGTATTTTTTCATATGTTTGTTGGCTTCATATATGCCTTCTTTTGAAAAGTGTCTGTTCATTTCCTTTGCCCACTTTTGGATGAGTTTGTTTGTTTTTTTCTTGTAAATCTGTTTCAGTTCTTTGTAGATTCTGGATATTAGCCCTTTGTCAGATGGGTAGATTGCAAACATTTTTTCCCATTCTATCAGTTGCCTGTTCACTTTAATGATTGTTTCTTTTGCTGTACAGAAGCTCTGAAGTTTAATTAGAACCCATTTGTCTATTTTGGCATTCGTTACCAGTGCTTTTGGTGTTTTAGTCATGAAGTCCTTGCCTATGTCTATGTCCTAAATGGTTTTGCCTAGGTTTTCTTCTAGTGTTTTTATGGTGTTAGGTCTTAAGTTTAAGTCCTTAATGCATCTGGAGTTAATTTTAGTGTAAGGTATCAGGAAGGGGTCCAGTTTCTGCTTTCTGCACATTGCTAGCCAATTTTTCCAACACCATTTATAAAACAGGGGATCCTTTCCCCATTGCTTGTTTTTGTCAGGTTTGTCAAAGATCAGATGGTTGTAGATATGTGGTGCTGCTCTGGAGGCCTCTATTCTGATCCATTCATCTATGTCTCTGTTTTGATACCAGTATGATGCTGTTTTGATTACTGTTGCCTTGTAGTATAGCTTGAAGTCCAGCAGTGTGTTGCCACCAGATTTGTTCTCTTTGCTTAGGATTGCCTTGGCTATGTGGGCTCTTTTTTGGTTCTGTATGAAGTTTAAAGTGTTTTTTTCCAGTTCTGTGAAGAAGGTCATTGGTAGTTTGATGGGGATAGCATTAAATCTATAAATTAGATTTGGGCAGTATGGCCATTTTCACAATACTCATTCTTCCTAACCATGAGCATGGAATATTCTTCAATCTGTTTCTGTCTTCTGTTATTTCCTTGAGCAGTGGTTTGTAGTTCTCCTTGAAGAGGTCTTTTACATCCTTTGTCAATTGTATTCCTAGGTATTTTATTCCCTTTGGAGCAATTGTGAATGGGGAATTTGCTCTTGATTTGGCTCTCTGTCTGTCATTGGTGTATAGGAATGCTTGTGATTTCTT
The DNA here is from genome assembly GCA_036589455.1 of Ateles fusciceps. Classification (NCBI taxonomy): domain Eukaryota; kingdom Metazoa; phylum Chordata; class Mammalia; order Primates; family Atelidae; genus Ateles; species Ateles fusciceps. Next base: position 6,301,569 of record JAZHEH010000174.1, on the reverse strand, counting down.
CCCATTGATTTTGTATCCTGAGACTTTGCTGAAGTTGTTTATCACCTTAAGGAGATTTTGGGCTGAGGCGATGGGGTCTTCTAAATATACAATCATGTCATCTGTAATCTTAGAGACAATTTGACTTCCCTCCTTTCCTAATTGAATACCCTTTATTTCCTTTCTCGCCTGATTGCTCTGGATAAAACTTCCAATACTATATTGAATAAGAGTGAAGAGAGAGGGCATCCTTCTCGAGTGCCAGATTTCAAAGGGAATGCTTTCAGGTTTTGTCCATTCAGCATGATATTGGCTGTGGGTTTGTCATAAATACTTTTTATTTTCTATAGGTTTCATCAATACCTAGTTTATTGGGAGTTTTCAGCATAAAGAGCTTTTGAATTTTGTCGAAGGCCTTCAAGTGGTTTTTGTCTTTGATTCTATTTATGTGGTGGATTATGTTTATGGACTTGCGTATGTTGAACCAGCCTTGCATCCCTGGGATGAAGCCTACTTGATCATGATGAATAAGCTTTTTGATGTGCTGATGCAATCAGTTTACCAGTATTTTATTGAAGATTTTGCATCTATATTCATCATGGATATTGGCTTGAAGTTTTGTTTTTTTGTTGAGTCTCTGCCGGGTTTTGGTATCAGGATGATGTTAGTCTCACAAAATGAGTTAGGGAGGATTCCCTCTTTTTGTATTGTTTGGAATAGTTTCAGAATGATTGGAACCAGCTCCTCTTTGTACGTCTGGTAGAATTCAGCTGTGAACCCATCTGGATCTGGACTTTTTTGGTGGGTAGGCTGTTAATTGCTGCCTCAACTTGAGCCCTTGTTATTGTTCTATTCAGGGTTTCAACTTCTTCCTGGTTTAGTTTTGGTAGGGTGCAAGTGTCCATGAATTTATACATTTCTTCCAGGTTTACTGGTTTATGTGCATAGAGTTGTTTGTAGTAATCTCTGATGGTAGTTTGTATTTCTGTGAGATAGGTGGTGATATCCCCTTTGTGGTTTTTTCATTGCATCTATTTGATTCTTCTTTATTTTCTTTTTTATTAGTCTGTCTAGCGGTCTGTGTATTTTGTTGATTTTTTAAAAAAAAAACACAGTTTCTGGATTTATTGATTTTTTTTTTTCCCCCCCTTGCCCCCGTCCCTCCCTCCCCCCCCGCCCGCTCCCCCCCCCCCCCCCCCCCCCCCCCCCCCGCCCGCCCCGCGCCCCCCGCCCCCCCCCCCCGCCCCCCCCCCCCCCCCCCCCCCGTGCGCCCCCCCCCCCCCCCGCCCCTCCCCCCCCCGGGGGGGCGCGGTTTTTTTTTCTTGTTTTTTTGAAGATTTTTTTGTGTCTCTATCTTCTTCATTTCTGCTGTGATCTTAGTTATTTCTTGTCTTCTGCTAGCTTTTGAGTTTTATATTGCTTTTCTAGCTCTTTCAATTTTGATGATAGGGTGTCGATTTTAGATCTTTCCTTGTTTCTCATGTGGGCATTTATTGCTATAAATTTCCCTCTAGACATTGCTTTAAATGTGTCCCAGAAATTCCAGTACGTTGTGTCCTCGTTCTCATTGATTTCGAAGAACATCTTTATTTCTGCCTTCATTACATTGTTTATCCAGTCAATATTCAGGAGCCAGTTGTTCAGTTTCCACGAACTTTTGCAGTTTTGAGTTAGTTTCTTAATCCTGAGATCTAATTTGATTGCACTGTGGTCTGAGAGACTGTTTGTTATGATTTCCATTTTTTTTTTTTTTTTTGCATTTGCTGAGGAGTGATTTACTTCCAATTATGTGGTCAATTTTAGAGTAAGTTTGATGTGGTGTTGAGAAGAATGTATATTCTGTGGCTGGAGGGTGGAGAGTTCTATAGATGTTAGTTCTGCTTGTTCCAGTTCTGTGTTCAAGTCTTGTATATCCTTGTTGATTTTCTGTCTCATTAATCTGTCTAATGTTGACAGTGGAGTGTTAAAGTCTCCCATTATTATTGTGCAGGAATCTAAGTCTCTTTGTAGGTCATTAAGAACTTGCTTTATGTATCTGGGCACTCCTGTATTGGGTGCATACATATTTAGGATAGTTAGCTCTTCTTGTTATATTGATCCTTTCACCATTATGTAGTGTCCTTCTTTGTCTTTTCTGATCTTTGTTTGTTTAAAGCTGATTTTATCAGAGACTAAAATTGCAACCCCTGCTTTTTTTTTTCATCTCCATTTGCTTGGTAGATCTTCTTCCATCCCTTTATTTTGAGTCTATGTGCATCTTTGCATATGAGATTACTCTCCTGAATACAGCACATTGATGGGTTTTGACTTTCTACTCAGTTTGCCAGTCTCTGTCTTGATTGGGGCATTTAGGCCATTTAAATTTAACATTAATATTGTTTCATGTGAATTTGATCCTACCATTTTGTTACTGGTTGTTTGTTTTGCCCATTGGTCAACACAGTTTCCTCATTGCGTCGTTGGTCTTTACCATTTGGTTCGTTTTTGCAGTGGCTGATACTGGATGTTTTTTCTTTGTTTAGTGCTCTCTTCAGGAGCTCTTGTAGGGCAGGTCTGGTGGCTACGAAATCTCTCAGTAATTGCTTGTCTGTGAAGGATTTTGTTTCTCCTTCACTTATGAAGCTTAGTTTGGCGGATATGAGATTCTGGGTTGAATGTTCTTTTCTTTAAGGATGTTGAATATTGGTCCCTACTATCTTCTGGCTTGTAGGGTTTCTGCAGAGAGATCCGCTGTGAGTCTGATGGGCTTCCCTTTGTGGGTGACGCGAACTTTCTCTCTGGCTGCCCTTAGCATTTTTTCCTTCATTTCAACCCTGGTGAAGCTGACGATTATGTGCCTTGCGGTTGCTCTTCTTGAGGAATATCTCTGTGGTGTTCTTTGTATTTTCTGTATTTGAATGTTGGCCTGCTTTGCTAGGTTGGGGAAGTTCTCCTGGATAATATTTTGAAGAGTGTTTTCCAGCTTGGATTCATTTTCCCTGTCCTCTTCATGTACACCGATGAAGCATAGATTAGGTCTTTTCACTTAATCCCATATTTCTTGGAGGCTTTGTTCATATCTTTTCACTCTTTTTTCTGTTTCCTTGCCTTCTCTTTTTTATTTCATTGAGTTCATCTTTCAATCTCTGATATCCTTTCTTCTACTTGATTTATTCAGCTATTGAAACTTGTGTATGCTTGACAAAGTTCTCATGCTATGTGTTTTGCAGCTACTCAGTGGTAGCTGCACTCCAGAGAAGGTTCCTTTGGCCATCTTCCCCACTTTCTAATCCATATTTTTTTTATTGATTATAATCTACAATAGCTTTTCTTTTTGAATTTTTATTTTTTTGAGATAAAGTGTCTTGCTGTGTTGTCCAGGCTCACCTAAAACCTCTAGGCTCAAATGATCTTCCCACCTCAGCCCCCAAGTAGCTGGGACTACAGGTTTGTGTCACCACATCAAGCTCGATTTTTTATTTTAAAAATTATATTAAATGCTCAAATATCTAATTTCATGTATTTATATAGATTCATTTTGACCATTTCCCAGATATTAATTATATTTAATTTAGAATTTTTTCACTTTATTTTCTTGGGTGTTACATCTTCTCTCTATTCAGTTTAAAGCAACTCCTTTTGGTATTGGTTTTAATGAACTCTATTAATTGGTCATGCCTTTTTTTTGGATTTGCTAAGAGCTCTGGTCTCTCTCCTATTTAGAGCTGATTGTAAGTAGCTTTCTCTGCTGACTTTTAAGGAGAGTAGGTAATGTACCAACTCTATGTGGTGGGACCACTTCACATCTTTCTGGATCATATTTTAATCACTCCAATCCCAGTACTAAAACCTGGCAAATGCTGTTTATTTCTGTTTTATTTTTTATTTGCCTCTTTTTGCCAACCATTCTTTAAAATGTAACTCAAATCTCAATTTCTTCATAAAGCTATTCCTAATTAAAGCAGCTAGCCTAAATCTCTCTCTCCAAACACATCCAAAGTACATGGCCTCTGCCAGCTTTTATACCATGCTGCCTTTTATTATTATTAGTGTTTCTCCTCTCAATGCCTTATTTTCCCATTTATTAAAAGTTCCTCCAACACTTAAAATCATTTCACAAAAGTTCTCATTTCAGTTATTTTGTTATTGGTGTCGGTGGTGGTGATTTAACATCACTACTTTTCCCTATTGAAAGCTTTGTATCACCACCACAGGTAAATAGAAAATATTGGTAGTTCAATTGTGATCAAATTTCAACTCATTTTTAACTGACGTTGTATGTTGTTCCTTATAAAAAACAGAAAAACATTATACCACTTATGTCATTTTTATTTAGCTAGAAAAGTTATATTTTGAAGAAAGTTACAAGTATCTTCCATGTCCTTTCATTTTATGAAATATTTAATTTCCTTCCAGCTATTAATTAAGATGAATTATCAAGATAAGAAAATAATCAATTCTAATTTTCAATTTAGAAACAATTCACTATTAAGAATAAAATGTATCCAAATGATAAGAATAAATGTGAAAAATGGTTGGTTGGAAATGCACATATCTATTTATCTTTCCTTGATCAATTTGTAAAGTTATCTTATGTAGATAGGAAATTAAGATGTTTTCTGAAGTATCTTTCAAATGTAGACAAATATGCTTTTTAATTAGCACAATGGCTTAATTCAATTATGCTATTAATATATACTGAATTAATTGTAATTCAATATAACTCAACTAAAATATATTCAATGTTAAGTTATAACCAAAAAAATAACCTAAATGAGAAGTGATTTCAGAATTTCTTTTAGGCTCTCTTCAGATTCTCAAAAATAATCTAAATGAGAAGTGATTTCAAAAATATGTTTTCATTTTTAGGAAATATTTTTTTTTTGTTTCAAATTACTATCCTGAAAGTAAAAATTAGAAGGCAGAAATGTGGGTTTAGTGATATCTTGAGACATTATATATTTTATATTCTTTTAATCTGCTTCTGATTATATTAAGAATCAAATAAGTTCACCAATAAATATGAACTCTAGATTATAGTAGGGCTAATCATAACTCATCTAAAAATTACTAATAAGAAATAGAACAAAATAATAATAAAAATAATAATAAACAAATCAGAAAAGTTTTGACCTCATAGCTCACCACATTATTAAGTCTGTCTTACACAGAAAAGCCCTGCTCTCTTGTTGCATACATGGTTGACTGACTTCTTTTTAATCTTCAAGTAGATGTGCTTTTTGATTATAAATAACCTGAAGCTTTGGAAGAAGTAATAACTTGACTTTTCTCTTCAGTCTCACTTCATTGCCCTCATTTCCTTTTGGTTGGCCTTAAGATGAGGAGCTTAGACTTGGATAGAAAATGTTTTCATTTTATTATATTATAGTTTCTCTTATCTTTAATTTCAAGAACTGATGTAATTTTTTAAAAGTGTCTTATCTTTGTCTGCTAGAGATGTTAGATAGTGGAAGTGCTCTATTCACAATTAAGAACTTCATTTCTTTGCCTTGCAGGCTTCAGGCATCATAAATCCACATATGTCTTTACCATTACAGTAGGCAGTCTCTCTAGCCCTATGTTTTGATTTCCTTACATTTTTCACTAATTCCTGGAAATACTCTGCTAGTTCCTATTATTTATGCTTTCATACAGATTGGAAAAATATACGTGCTCTTCATTATTATGAGAAGAAAGGAATTGCCTCTTTTGACAAACTGCAAAGGATATTCCTTCCTGGCTTGTCGTAATACAGGGGCTTACTAAACTGTACCTACTACACTATGCCTATGCTGGAATTTACCCTAAATTTACCACCTTGGCTAGGGACTAAGGTGCATCGAATCCCATACAAAGTGGCCTAGTGTTCCCAGCATTACTTATTTTATACTGTAGCTTTGAAAAGAAAAATATTTCTATATGCTAATTTTAAACTGGTTACTCTATGGCTGGGGAGTGCTGGAGTTAATAATTGAGTGCCAAGTTCTCAGACATTTTTATCTACCTTGTATTATTTCACTAAATAATTATGAGTGATTACCTTAGGATCTTAAATGTTGCTCTTCCCACTCATATACCTGCTAACAAAATAGACTAAGATACTTTGAGTTTAGGAAGATTGTGACTTCTTGATTTTAGGAGACAATTTTTTTTTTTTCTGATTCTACCATGCTCATCAGACAGTTGTACAGTTGCTAAGGTAGCAAGTAAGAATCTCTGACATCCAAAATGAGATCGCCACTTCAGAAAGCATCCTGGATATAGTGTTCCTTCAAATTCTCAACCAACTCTAGGGGAGTTATAATAAGACACAAAAAAGAAAGGAGAAGACGTATTACTATCTACGGCTTGAAAGTGACCAGAAATAATCATTATTCCCTAAATTAAAGGGATATGCAAATGTCTTCATTTCTTCCCTCTTTATTTCACCAGACGTTTAGAGAGCATTTTGCAGGAAATCATATGTTTGATTGGTCAAATGGTAGCCAGAGCAGGAGATGGGGCCGAGGGGTTTATTCCCAGCCTGTGCCTGAGGTTGCTTGCAACTGACTAAGGCTCATCCTAAGTTCAAATTTGTTTCCACACCATGACTCTCTGCTGCTGTGTAACAATTTCCTTTCCTTTCCTTTTCAGTACCAGGGGGATCTGACACCTACAGTCCTATAAATAGTGCCTGATTTGCTATAGTACCCAGTGATCCTTTGAGAGACTTTGTGTATAGACATGAATAAGTCTGTTACCCACATTCTTGGAAAGATCAGGATAGGTTGAATTAAAATATTATAATATTCATTTGAATATTAGGATACCTCATATAACATATTTTTTTCTTTCTATTACTAAATAAAGGAAATGGGAACCAAATATTGGAGTGAAGAAAAGGAACCGTTTTCTAAAGACAATGAGAAAATGACTTTTTATTCATGCCTTTGCATGATCTTCTCTTCTTCAATAGTGTTGTTAGGTGATGCTTTAGCTTATAATGACACAAAAAATAATTTGATATTTAAAGAATATATTTTTTAACCTCAAGAGAAAAGTGAGGACTCGTGTTTGTAGCAATGCATAAAATACTGGCTAGGATTACATATAATATTAATGTATTTGATAATTTGTCACCTGACATTGGTTTATGAATATTGGGGAACTTTGAAGAACTTTTGAGATGTGTACTTTTTAGATGTGGTAACTTTAATATGTACTCTCACACTAAACGTATTTAAAGGTATGTTAGTCCTTTAGAGCTGCTTGGATTGTGCACTCATACCAAGTTCAAACGTATTCTAAATGATTTCAACCTAAATATGATGTGGTAAGTGGCTCTGAGATCTGAGATCAACTAAAACTTTACTGTCCTAAGTCTGACAGTAGGTATATTTTATATCTTGGCTGTAAGGAAAGTACTCTTTTTTAGCTGTATGGAAAAGATAGCCAACATTCTGAAATTTTACTCCAAGTTCCCAAGCTACACTTTTAAAATATATTTTCTGACATCTCTCACTTCTTTCTAAATATATACTGTACATGATTTCTAGACTCAGGTATTATAGGCAACAAGATTTTTACTCTTTCCATATGCATGATGTATGCTACAATATTAAAAATCTTTAATATTTCTTATGTTAACATTTTTTAAGAAATAAAATTTTTATTGAGAAAAAAATGTCATTGACAATAAGTTTTCCTTTATATGGGTTCAGTATTTTCAATATACTTCCTTGTCAATTATAAAATATACTTCAGAGTATTTTTTATGTTAATTCATTCTTTATATATTTATTTGTTCATTATTTACTCAAATTCTACTATTTAGAATTATTCCATTCTCATGGAACTATATCTTTCCTATGCCAAAAGGAGTAGGAACAGAAAAGTCTGCATAAAATAAATGATCATATTTGTTGTTTTCTCATTTTTCATGGGAATAAGTGATCCTACCCTAGGCTAATAGCTGGTTTACGCATCATACGTGTCCCCTTTGTAGTCTAATGCTCTTCTACCTGGTCATTTATTTTGGAGTGCCTCCAGGCCTTTTATCTTTTTTTTTCTATATATTATTCATTTCTCCTTGGTCTTAGTTGGGTTTTCCCAAGAAGATCTTTAGACAAAGATTCAACTGAAAGTATTTTGGTGGTCATCCCAAGAAACCTCAAATAAAGATAGAGGATTGCTGATGTGAAAAGTGAGGTAGAGAAAGCCAATAGCAATGTGTTATTAAGGAAATTACTGGTGCTTAATCCTGCACACACAATAGTAATAGGCAATTTAAAATATATACAATATGGTTTGGATCTGTGTTCCCACCCAAATCTCATGTTGAAAGATAATCCCTAATGTTGGAGATGGGGCTTGGTAAGGAGATAATTGGATCATGGGGGGTAAATTTCCCCTTTTGGTGCTGTTTTCATGGTACGGTTCTCATTGAGATCAGGTTGTTTAAAAGTGTGTATTACCTCCCCTCTCTCTGTTTCTCCTTCTCCTCCTTCTCTGGCCACATAAGACATGCTTGCTTCCTCTTTGCCTTCCATCATGATTGTAAGTTTCCTGAGGCCTCCCTAGAAGCAGAAGCCACTATACTTCCTGTACAGCCTGCAGAACCATGAGCCAATTAAACCTCTTTTCTCTATAAATTACCCAGTCTCACATATTTCTCTATAGTAGTGTGAGAATGGCTTAATACATGTACCTTGGAGTTTTCCAACCAATGGGTAAGGATGATAGGGCCATCAGTTTTAGATTGAGGGATGTCCCCAAAATGTTCTAGAATTTTTGACCTGCTGTGTGCATTGCTAAAGCAGATTTCTGACACCAAAGGAAGGCTGCAGTTAAAGAAATGCAGATAATAGCACTTGGAAGTCAGCACAATGAATGCTAAGAGCCAGAGTTATGGGAGTAGGATACCACCTGTACTGGCTACATATGCCTTTTATTAATGAAACATGTATTTGCTACAAGTATGTTATTTCAGAAAGAAGGAAAATTAATTGCAGACAAAAATAATATAACAAAACTATTAAATGTATCTGAAGATTTTTCTTATATTTTTAAAAATTATCTGTGGGTTGAGATTTTTAAGGCACTATTATTTATTTAAAGACTTTATGGTAAATTTTGTTCTATATTAACATATGTAATTGACTAATTGATCATTGCTAGTTGGATGACAAAAAGTAGATTGTAAGTCTTGGAGACAATTTTATGATATGTGAAATAGTCTAGTCTTTGTTTTCTTTTTAATCAAGATTATTTCTCTGCTATATCTTTACGATAAGACTAGTTTGCATTCACTCTGCCTCTAGCCTATTTATTTTCAAACCAGTCCCATTAATTGCTCAAACATTTCACATGATTTCATTACTCAGTATAAAGATTATAGTATATGGACAGCATGACAGACAACTCAGGAAATAAAAATAATGTTTTGCAAAAATTTGTATATCCTATGAAAGCTTCTAATCATGGTAGTTGAAATTGAAAGACAAATACGTAGGTTTTTCATCTGACTGAAAGTATAAACGAAACCAGACTATGTGTACATTGTATAAAATGACTATGTTTTGACAAAAAACTAATAATGATTTACATATAAATTTATATTACGTAAATGTCACAAAATAGAATTCCCATGTGTATTCATTTTTTCTAAGATTATTCTAATTATTTAGTTCATGGAGTATAAGAGTTAAATATTTTGTTGCAGGCAATGGAAAATTACTTGAAAAATAATAAGATGGAAAAATATTGGCCAGGCACTGTGGATCATGCCTGTAATCCAAGCACTTTGGGAGGCCGAGCCAGGTGGATCATGAGGTCAGGAGTTCAAGACTAGCCTGGCCAACGTGGTGAAACCTCATCTCTACTAAAAGCTACAAAAATTAGCCAAGCACAGTGGCAGGTGCCTGTAATCCCAGCTACTGGAGAGGCTGAGGCAGGAGAATTGCTTGAATGCAGGCGGCAGAGGTCGTAGTGAGCCAAGATTGTGCCACTGCACTCCAGCATGTGTGACAGAGTGAGACTCCATCTCAAAAAAAAAAAAAAAAAAAAGGTATTTTACAGAGTCAGAGAAAGACTGGAGAGCCAAGCTTGGTACAGGGCATTAGGCAGCTCCAAGGGCAATTCATACAAACATGTTCAACAACCTCACTAGCAAGCCTCCATCACATGTAATGAATTCTTGTTTTATTTGCTTCATCAGTCTCAGAACCATGGTCAGATTGACCTAATTTAAGTTGTTCACCTCTTATCTATGAGAAGGCATTAGTATGACAGTCAAAGGGGAAGATATACTGCCTTAGAAGGAAATCAGATTATTCTTTTCAAAATATGACAAAATGGACACTGGGTTATACCAAAAACTACAAAGTCTTACTCTATAGAAAGAGAATGTGAATTATCTTCCTGAAATATAGAACTAAGCCAATTAAATTTAAAAACTCCATCTCTTAAATAATAGCCTTAGAGAAAAGGGACAAATTTAGAAGTAGGTTATTTTGTGGTAATGGGCTGAGGTTAAAAGGGGCTCATGATAAATATCTGAACAACTGTTCAAGATGTGAGCTATCATGACTGATAGCCACTTATAATTGGTTGCATCTATAACTCTGTCATGATACTGAGGAGAGTTAGAAACCTAAACCTTTAGCTCTCTCTTGGCCCGGAAAATGGTTGTTACCCCATATATTACGATTCAGGCTCATTGCATTGAGAGAAACGTCCAGATCATGAAAATCGTCTGTATGGAGAAGGGAAAAAGGGCTACAGAAGCAAAGATGGGGGAATTAAATTCTGGGCTTTTGTTACCATTTTCATGTTTTCCCTTTTATTCATGTACATAGTGAAACATAAAATTCCTTTTAAAATTACTGATGAAAAATAATTCAATTTAAAAAGTGAAAATATTCATGCAAAGTTCTTCAGATAAATATGGTAAACTAAAAATGGCCACAAATTATCCATGTCCTTGCATCCAGGCTCTTGCAATGCAAAGCTACAGATCCTCTTCACAAGACCGGGGGCGATTTCTCCAACTATTGCAACTGCATGGACTTCCTCAGACTAATGAGACATTAGGGGTTTTGACAGCACCTGTACATTGAACATTTTCTTTTATTGCTCTTGGAAACTGTTAACAATATGTGAACATCTCTGGGCTAGCCTCATGGATAATAAAAGAAACGTAGCCTGTTCTTTTTCCAGTATGACTAGAGGAAGAATAATTTGGATTATTCAGTCACAGAATCCATGATGCAACAACACTAGAGCTAGAATTCAAATTCAAGAGAAAATGAGAAAATTATTCTCCCAGCAAAGAAAATAATAACTAAAAGACTTCAAGATAAAATGAATTTAGCATAGGTATCTATGGCCACCATAATAAAGTACCACAAATTAGGTGGCTAAAATACTGGAAATGTATTGTCATGCAGTTCTGGAGGCTGGAAACCCAAGAACAAGGGGTTTACATGGCTGCTTCCTGCTGAAAGCTGTGAGGAAGAATCCGTTCCCTGTGTCTTCCCAGCTTCTGGTGGCTTAATAGCAATCTTGGCATTACTTGGCTTGTAGAAGCATCACCTTGATCTCAGGCCTTTATCTTCACATGGCATTCTCTTGTCTGTGTCCAAATTTTCATATTTTTTTAAGGGCATTAGTCACATTGGGTTAAGGGCCAATATGACCAATATACTCCAGTATGCCCTCCCCTTCCTTAACTAATTACATCTGCTATAAGGTTATTTTCTAATTTTTGAATAAGGTCATGTACTGAGATTCTAGGGATTAGGACTTTGTTAGATGATTTTTTGGATGGACACAAACTCATAACAGCTGATAGAACAGTTATATTTGCTGCATAACAAACCATCTTAAAACTTTTGCTTTAAATAATATCTATTTCGCCCATGATTTTGTGAGTCGGCAGTTAGAGCTGGAATCTGTTGGTGGCTTAGGTGGGCTCACCACTGCATTTGTGTTCAGCTAAGGAATGACCAGGCATCACTGCTTCTGAAGATCGGCTGTTTGTTGGTGGAGGTGACAGGTGCAGTTAGGCTAGATTTCTTTTATTATTCTACTTTCATTGTCTTTATTATACTTATCTCTCTCTGAAGTTACCTATAATCCTGATATACTTAATTTTGAATCTTCTCCACTAAAATGTAAGTGCTGTGGGAGGAGACCTCTTTATTGTCTTTGTATTACTATCCTCACAAAACTTAGCATACAACAGTTCCTTAATAAATATAAATTACACAGAAAATATATGTAAACCAGAGAGCATTTAAAAGCTACCTCTTAATTAAAAATTTTAACCTAAATAAGACATTTTCCTTCAAATAAACTCTTGAAAGCAGAGTTTATTTGAAACGGAGTATGACTGTTTACTTGGAAAGCCATGTAGAAATTCACATAACCTATTAGTAAGATAGCTAGAAGTGTCAGTGTTTGGGAATTTTTTTGTTTTGTTTTCTCATCTCATAGAGATAATTCTGTCTTCAACATTGAGAGTCATAAGTACAGTCTCCAGAATAATTAAAAATACCAATTGTTGGGATTTAAAGGGGCAGGAATCAGTAATTGACAATATGGTTTCTAGAGAAATTTAAAGGAAGTTCTGAGGGATGCTGGGCAGAGATTAGATCTTAACCATAGAACTAGTAACAGTAAAAATTAAGAGCAAGAGTAATCCTGTGTATTCTCCATCTTCACTAAGGTTACATAAGAGACATCATAAGGGAAGGGGAGACGGTGGGTGACATTGGATAAAGGGTTGTAGAAGTAAGATACTAAAGGATAACGTTGGATAATGGGAGTAAGTAAGGATAATGGGAGGATAATGTTTAAAGGAAAAGAATTAGAATTGGCAGGCTTGGTAACACCATCTGGGGCTATGTCCTAGTAGTAGATTTTCACTTCTGTGAAAACCACACATTGCCCACACAAATGAACAGTTCTTCTTGACACAGGCATCTGATCGTTGCCTGCAAGATTCCCATCAGTCTTTCAAGCAAAAGTCAATTTATGTATCTGGCCCTCTGTCAAAATCTCTCCTTTGCAATGGCTTAGGATAATTCATTATCTTGCAAAAGCAAGGTGGATCCCTGGACATCCAGAGGAGTTGCAGAGTAGAAGTTGAAACTTCCAAACCTGGTCTCCCACATTATGGATTAATAAGAGTGGATTAAAGTGGACAGATAAAAAATAAACAAACATTCATCAGTACATCTCTTGCATATGCATATTAACGACTTGGATAATGCTGCAAAGAAGATGCTATTTTAAATACATACTGATCCTTTCAGTACAGAAGATGAGAGTTACATGCATAGATATGGCCTAACCATCAGTTCTGTTTCTTCAGATTATGTGTTCCTCTCTTGAAGCAGCTCTTAAAGATACCTTAATGAAAATAATTTACTCTAATGATAGGGATTTGAGTCCCTTCAGAGATATGATATATGATGCAGAATCATAGCTATTCTCTTTATACGTCTTTCCACATTAGCTTGAAATAAAATACATTTTCATTAAAAATAATCTAACCTAAAAAGTTTTAACCATATCTTACCTTAGAAACTTTTAAAAATGACCACCCAAAATGAGTTCAGTACCCGGAATCCATCATGGTTGAAATACCTTAATTTTTAAAGAAGGTATTGGTATTGATATCGCATGGCATGATGGCTGTTTAAGTTGATTTCCCAGAACAAAGGTATCCCATATCTAAAACCACCTCCTCTTGAATCCATACACACTAAAAGCATTTAAAAATTATATGTGTATGCAAGGGAATATACGCACATTAACTGGTAAAATTCAAACAAATATCTGTATCTATATATAAAATGGGTAGAATCAATATACATATATAAAAGTCAATATGTATACCACACACACATATAATTTCATCTTATAGCCTTCACAACAGATTTAACAATTTTATTATCTATTTTAAAACATTACAGAATCAATTGGTTTACCCTGATTTTACTTTAGTATGGGAAAAAAATTAGGAATAAGTTACAGAGCATTATAGAATAAAGGATAAATAAATGATAGAGACCAGTGAACTCCACCTTCTTGGATACTACAATCCTAATACTAAAAATATTAATAGTAATCACCAGCATTTTATTATTATTTATTGTTTTGCCTATGCTGACTGTATGTTCCCAAATAGAAATTTTAAAATACATTTAGATGTTCTAATATTTGCTCATTTCACAGAGCTTTATTGCCTATACTCTCAGGAATATTACGTTATTTGGGAAATAATTGAGTATAGTTGATAATTTTAGAGAGTTGCTTAAGCTAGCATGCACATTTCAAAGGATATTTGTAGTTTGTATAACAAGCAAGATGTGAGGAATCATTGATACTCATTTCCTAAAGGAACATTTGCTTAAGCCATTAAAAATCTAGACCTAGTTAACTTCAAACAAAGTCAGATAAGCGGTCTTTTTTTGTGTATGTGCAAGCGTGTCTTGTAAAAATTCAAGCTTGAAAAGATTCCTTGTTGCTGTTTCAGGAAACAAAGGCACATTTTCTCAAGTTTTTCTGTAGAAAGTCTTCTCTGTTTCTGCATTTCTTTTTTTTTTCTCTTTTTTCTTTTTTTTGAGATAGAGTCTCACTCTGTCGCCCAGGCTGGAGTGCAGTGGTATGATCTCGGCTCCCTGCAACCTCTGCCTCCCGGGTTCAAGCGATTCTCCTGCCTTAGCCTCCTGAGTAGCTGGGATTACAGGCACACACCACCACACCCGAATAATTTTTGTATTTTTAGTAGAGATGGGGTTTCACCATGTTGGTCAGGCTGGTCTAGAACTCCTGACCTCAGGATCCACACACTTCAGCCTCCCAAAGTGCTAGGATTACAGGTGTGAGCCACTGTGCCTGGCCTTGCATTTCTAGTAAGTCTTCGTCTATTTGTTTTTGCTCATATGGAAGGTCATTACAAGTAAAGTGACAGCCATAACACACATATATATGTCATACATATACAGATACAGCCATAAATATACATGAAGATATTTTTAAGAGCAATTCTGTGGATTGTGGCATTTTCGAAGGAAAAAATAGATCAGTATCAAATCTAGAGAAGTCATATATTCTAAACCTGAATAAAGACTTATTATGTCAAATATTAGAAATGGTCGTCAAACTGATATTTCTAGCTTTTCAGCATATAACTTAAAAACTGGTACATATTTACAACTTACCAGGATGCACTCAGCCCAAAACAACTTTAAAAAATTCAGTCATCTTCCACTTCTTATAGCTCATAACATTTATAAAATATACCCTATCTTGTCTACAAGGATGATTATATTCACCATCTTTATAATGATAAATAGTAGGAAAAAGCAGTTATGATTTACTGACCACTCCATTCCAAGCAGGTAAGAGACACTATGGGGACTCATACATGCAGTTCAAGCTTAACTTGCTAATGCATGTAAACAACATGTAGATCTGATGAAGCTGGTAGCCAGGTAGGGAGTCATACATAGAGGCAAGAATAACACATCTGTCCTTTATAGTATCGTGACAGTATAAGCTTTAGATAATAAGTTCTTGCTCAAGACATTTCAGTGATTTTTCATTGTTTGCTTACTTTTAAATACCTACAGGTGGCTTGTATATTTACCCTTGTAAAAAATCACCTTCACCATGACAGCAGTCATACCTGAATTCAGACAACCTATACCTGAGTTGGGTATAAGAAACAGAGACTTGGGAAAGATTTTGGTATAGAACAAGTTTCAGAATTATGGTCTTCTATACTTGTTTTCTTACATTGCAGGAGGAAAGATAACAGTTCAGGGTAAGATTAAGGTTCCAGGTTCTATAAATGGGTGTATGATAATTCTGGGTGCTAATGTGTATCTTGCAATAGAAGGTTCATAATTTAGGGAAAATGTATTGCTTTTAAATTTGTGCACATGTAAAATTGACATTTCTGTGAGACACCTGGTTGGAAAAGGATGATCCTAATAGATAATATTAATGAAGCGACATCTTTGTTCTTTTCATTGTGCTGTGTCCCTTCTACCACTGCAAGCATCACCATCATCACTAAAAACACAGCAGCAGAAGTAGTAAAATTATATTTAAAAATTAAGCATCTTCACAGAGTTTAAATAGAATTTAAAAATCTGGTGATGAGCAGTGGGTTGCCGGCATAGCCCTTTGGCCTCTGAGTCTAGAAACTAACCTATAGGCAGGAAAGGAAATCCTGTAAAAGGACGTACTGAAATGGTAGGACAGGAACTTACACATTCAGGCAGGTTCTGGATGGGACGCTGAACAAGACAGGGCAGTTGTCTGTTGAGAGGAGGCTGAACATGACAGGGAAGACTACCACCATGCCTGCAGCTAGTAACTCCACAGCTGCAAGCTTACCTGGGGGTGGCTGGAGGGCTGTCCCTGCAAACCTGAACAAGCAGTACGGTGTTCTAGTAAATGAGTTTTTATATGACTTTGGAATGATAGATGAGATCTCCCAATATAAAATATGGCTCAGCAGGGCTGGGTGGCATGGAACTGTACAGCTGGCTACTTGGAAGGCTGAGACAGGAGGACCTCTTTGGCCTAGGATTTCAAGACTAGACTGGTCAACATTGTGAGGTCCTGTCTCAAAAACAAACAAACAAAACAAAAATAAATCTGGCTGAAAAGGGGGTTTGCTGGGGGCAACTATTAGATGAAAAAGGAAGAGAGAAGTTACCTTTCCCACTCAGATAAAAGCTTGCAAATGACATTTTTCAAAACAAAGGAACAAAAGAAATAGCCAAAAAACACAAATAAGAGAAATTATTTAATTAAAAAGAAAGTCAAACTGAACATAGTGCTCACACCTGTAATCCCAGCACTTTCGGAGGCCCAAGGCAGGTGGATCACTTGAGGCCAGGAGTTCAAGACCAGCCTGGTCAACATGGTGAAACCCCGTCTCTACTAAAAAAAAATATATACATATAAAGGAAGTCTAAGACATGTTCATAAAGAAAGACTTAACTTTATTGCAGGGTATATAAAGAGAAAATAGACTAACATCCCATAAACAGGAACAGTAGGTCAAACAATAAAATTGTATATTAATCAAGAAGTAGATTAATGATCAGAAGCACTGGAAGAAATATTTTTATTGAAACTAGACGCTCAACATATGGGTTATATTATCTTGGTTAGCATTCCCTAAAATACAGTTCTTTTACACATTAGAGACTGACATTGAGGCACTAAAAAATTAAGTGCAATATTTAACAACATGTAACCAGAGGAGCAGAGGCAGGAGTCTAATTCAGATGTCACAGCTGCGAAAACTGATGTGATTTCCAAAGCTCCGTTACCTTCCCATGGCATAAAATTAAGTTGCATTTACAGAACTAGAGCTGGTAAATGCAGTCACCATATGTGTGTGTGTGTGTGTGTGTGTGTGTGTGTGTGTGTGTGTGTGTGTTAAAAATACTAGTTCATAGAGTCTAGAAAATATATAATGACAAGGGTTATCTGTCTCTAGTCTCATAATATCTATTCAAACCCTTGTTAAACATGAAATAGAAAACAGGGATCACCTTGCCTTTTTCAACATTCTAAATGTTTTGAGCTTTTCTTTATCCCAGGCACTGAGTTGAAGTTGAGAGAATAAGGTTCTGCAAAACAGAACCAGTCTTTTAGTGGGCCCCACATTCTCAGGAAGAGGAAAGATACTAATAAAAATAGAGTCATAAATGTGGTAGGTAATGTGCAAAATGTGAGAGGCAACACAATGTATCAGAGATTATTTGAATTAACTCTAGGTTTTGTAGTAGAAAATGCTCAATTTTAATGCATTTAGGGTAACATGGTAAATATGAGTTCATAGACTGTGAGGAGGTAGAATGAAAATAACTTTGACTGATAGTGTCTCTGGAAGTTTATTAATAATGTAAGAATTTTATAACATATCCAGCTCCCTTAGCATGAAAAGTAGAGGGTTTCCCCCGAAGGGCAAGAGACAATTAAAATTGTCTCGTCAGGTTAAGTTCAGAGAAATATTGCCAGCAGTTATAGTTCAAAGAAACTATGAATAATACACCATCTTTTCTGAAATTGATGAGAAAACTGATGAAGGGGCAATAGTCAGAGTATTGTGAACAAACATGTGGATGGACTGTCTTCTGAGGAAGGTCATCATCATGAATCTTTGAAAGAGATTTAAACCACTAGTTATCAATAGGAAAGAATGTTATTTTTAATGCAAAGGGGTACTGTGTTTGTTGTTTTAAATATGGGCTCTGTGAAAGTTTTAGAAGCGCAGTGCAGTACATTCTACGAAAAAACCGTAAGCCAACTGAATGTAAAGGGAATTCAGTAAATCAACTTGAACAGGAAAGTGAGAGTATCAAAATAGTTCCTGTTGATATTCTTTTTAAAAAAAAACACTCTTGGAAGGGAAAATTATTGGTTTTAGCTCAGTAGTGTGATGGTGTCACAGACAGGAAAGAGAAAATGCAAGGAGAAAGAAGGGAGCTGTGTAATTTCAGCACAGTCATTACCTTTCGTTAGAAAATTGCAATGGTGGCTTTTAAGTAAAAGGAAATTGGCCATTAAAGAACAGCGTAAATGACTGCATATCTAAACAAATTTTTTCCAAAGAAATCTCAGAGAGATTTTAAGGGAACAGATATTACGTTATACAGAAAATGATTTTGTGAAAAAAATGTTTTTGCCAAATATCATACATATTATACATTATCTTTATCAACCTTCACTCTTGTCCTTATTCAGTGTCTCTTTTACCTGTTTCATGGGCACACATGTGCAGGAATATTCAAAATTCAATTTTTATAGTAGTTTAATTACATCCTTGTAAGATTTTCTCAATACCATCTTTTCTTAAGGAGCATTCCTTAAAAGACAACTTCCCATTTTTAAACAGCCACTTTATTTTTATACAATCTGTAGTTTTCAAATAGTATAAATACGGTGTTAAGAAATTCATGTTTTCATAAAACAAAAGTATTTGACTAGTGCTTTCTAACTTAAAGTTATCTCAAAACCAGCATGATAGGAAGATTGATGGCCCTGCTGAAATGCCCAGGTCTCCATCCCCAGAAGCTGTGAGTATGTTAGGTTGCAGGGCAAAAGGAAATGAAGGTTGCTAATCTGCTGACCTTAAAATAAGGAGATTATCATGAATCATCCTGGTGAGCCTAACATAATCACAACAGTTCTTATAAGTGGTAAAGAGAGGCAGAAGTGTTAGATTCACAAAAGTTATGAAGATAGAAGCATAGATCAGAGTGATGCCCTGTGAGAAGCAATGTAGCCACTTTGGTTAACTTTAAAGATGAAGGAAGACAGCCATATGCTAGGAATGCTGGCAGTCTCTAAACACTAGAAGAAAGGGCTTCTCCTGTAAATCCTCTAGAAAGCAACAAAGCTCTGCCAGTACCTGGTGTCTCAGTCCATTCTAACACTGGTAACAGAATACCATAGTCGAGATGGCTTATAAATAACTGAAATTTATTTGACTCAGTTCTGGGAGCTGTAAAGTCCTAGATCAAGGCAGATTTGATTTCTAGGAAGGGCCCATCTTCTTGCTGTGCCTTGCATAATAAAAGGGGCTAGGAAAAAAAAAAAAAAGGGGGGGGCTAGGGATCCATCTCTTTAGGGCCTCTTTTATAAAGGCACTAATCTCATTCATGGAGTCTCTGACCTCAAGACCTACGTGCCTCTTAAAAGGCACCAACTCCTAATATCATTACATTGGGTGTTAGGAGTTCAACTTAAGAACCAACCCAAATGCCCATCAATGATAGACTGGATAAAGAAAATGTGGCACGTATACCATGAACTACTATGCAGCCTTAAAAATGGATGAGTTCATGTCCTTTGCAGAACATGGATAAAGCTGGAAACCATCATTCTCAGCAAACTGACACAAGAACAAAAAACCAAACACTGCATGTTCTCACTTGTAAGTGAGTGTTTAACAATGAGAACACATGGACACAAGGAGGGGAATATCACACACCAGGCCTGTCAGGGGGTGGGGGGCTAGGGGAGGGACAGCAGTGGGTGGGGGTATAGGGGAGGAATAGCATTAGGAGAAATACCTAATGTAGATGCTGGGGTGATGGCTGCAGCAAACCACCATGGCACGTGTATACCTATGTAACAAACCTGCACGTTCTGCACCTGTACCCCAGAACTTAAAGTATAATTTAAAAAAAGAAAAAGAAAAAAATTTTGAAAGGACACAAATGTTTAGACCAGAGCACCTGCATTTTACCCTAGTGATATTTCTAACCTACAAAACTACAAGATAATAAATTTGTGTTGTTGTAAGCCACTAAATTTGTGGTAATTTTCTCCAACAGTAACGGGGAACTAACGCAATTGCCTACAGTCTTCCAACACCCTCTTAATCAAAAATGCTCAGACATATTAAGAGAATCTTACTACGATATCCTCCTTGACTTTGCATTTATTGCATCTGCTATTAAGAACAAGCAAAAGATAGACTCAAACATATTTAAAAAAAAATGTATTTCAGACATGTATTCACAACGACACTCTTATTAAAAGCCTATAAGAAGCTGGGTGAGGTGACTGTAATTC
The DNA here is from genome assembly GCA_036589455.1 of Ateles fusciceps. Classification (NCBI taxonomy): domain Eukaryota; kingdom Metazoa; phylum Chordata; class Mammalia; order Primates; family Atelidae; genus Ateles; species Ateles fusciceps. The sequence continues at coordinate 6,281,016 of JAZHEH010000174.1, read as the reverse complement.
TAGCATTTTGGGAAGCTGAGGCTAGCAGGTGGCTTGAACTAAGGAGTTTGAGACCAGCCAGGGCAACATGGCAAAACCTTGTCTCTACAAAAAAATACAAAAAGTATTTGAGCATGGTGGTGCTCTCTGTAGTCCCAGCTACTCAGGAGGCTAAGGCAGGAGGATCGTTTGGGCCTGGAAGGCAAAGGTTGTAGGGAGCCCTGTTTGGGCCACTGCACTCCAGCCTAGGTGACAAAGTGAGACCCTGCCTCCAAAGAAAGCCTATAAGGTTTATGACATGTGTCCTTAAATATATCAATGTTAATGATTGATTACGTAATTTGCCTATAACTATTTGAAATATTAGCAATTTTATATAAGGCTCCATGTATGTAACAGATGCATTGCTTAGACTGGATACTCAAAGTGTTAAAATGTCATGGTTTAAGAAAAAGAAATCATACAAATTAAATCAAACCTGAAATCAGTACTATGCCTATATTCCAATGGTCATGTGGGAATTTTAATCTCAGTCATTTACTTTCTGTTTCAATTTTACATAAGGATCTTAGAGGTCTAACAGATATTTACAATATAATGAACAACAGTGTTACTGCTGATATGATCATTGTTCAGAACCTCAGGGACCACTGTAAAGGTTTAAAATGCATTGACCCTTCTGTGGTCACATCACCTTCTCTCACATTCAGGAGAATCTGATATGTCATTTTCGGTTTTTTATTTCATAAAATATTAAATTTGACTACAAATGTAAACATTTTAAAAGGTATAGTTTATATATTCTTTGTGCTAGAAATTGGGCACTGGTTAAACTGAACTAAATCCCTTTTCTCAAAAGGTTTACCCTGTGGTCTTCCACTGAAAACTAAGGGTGAGCATTGTGCTTTGTTTTTGGTGTGTGTGCGTGCTGGCCAACAGAATCTAAATTAAGATCTGAATGAATTATTATACCACAACTGAAAAACTTGCTATTATATTAAAGAAATAAAATAATTTCCCTAATACAAGTGTACCTTGGTGACTGCTATTTGTCAGAAATAATAAAATTTCCTCAGCCTTTGAGAGATCGGATCTGTTAAAAACAAATAAAGATATGAATAGAAATGATTCATGCTATAATGTTTACTTGCTGCCTGTAAAACCCTGTAACCTAGAAATAAAATACTTTATATTTTTTGGTCACACTAACATCATTACAAATTTTGAACAGATACAAGTTAAAATAATATGTTTTATTACATGTGAAACAATGTGGATAGGTTACAAGTTTCAGAGGTAAAACCATATCATTAAATAATTATTATGGTAGACAGTATCTTAAATTATGGTAGACAGTAACCCCCAATGATCCCCCGTTTCTTAGAACCCATGCCCTTGTGTAACAGCCACATCTACAGGGTGGAATGTATGTATTTGAGCCACTTTTTGGAGAATGTAACACCACGGAAATGATGGGATGCCATTTCTGAAGTTAGATTATAAAAAGTTTCTGGCTTTCATCCTAGGCACAATTATTTATATAGAGAATGCCAGAGGGGGATACTCAAAGACACAAATGGTGGTGAATAATATTCTAGATTTTAATACAGAGATTAAGGCTGCATAGGATAAAAGATATACTCACATCTAGACATATGTTATTGTAATTGCAATTGTTGAGAAGAAAAATAGGATGTTTAATTTTAAAAGGAAAAAGAAACTTAGTAAAGCTGAAAATGTGCCAACCTAATCAATGTCAGGAAAAGAGACAAAAATAAATTTTGTAAATGCAAAGCAAAATTATAAAAACGATGACAAGTATATCAAGCAACACAACAAATAAAAAGTTACATATTTTAAATTGATATATCGTGAGTGTGTGTGTTTATGTGTATATTTAATATGATTTATGTCAACAAACCTTAGATTGGTTTAAACAGTTATAAAAGGAACAACTCAAAATTCTATTCTACTAAACAATTCACTTGTACTTCAAAATCATACTTTATAAGTTAAAGAGGATAACAGTACAAAATATTTTATATACTAGTCTAATCCCAATATTTTTAAGAAAGTAAACTATAAACTTGAAAAGATAAAAAGGATTAGTAAAAATAAAACTTGAAATATATATGAAAATTCTATATAGAATAATATGAATTATAATTGGATTTTATAGGACTTTTAAAGGAATTATGAGGGATGTAATGATATTTAGAATATGTTTATTATAAAGCTAAAATAATTTCAAAATATTCTTAATTAATGCTGAAGCATATTAAATTAAACCCCAAATATACAGCTATAAACAAGTTAGTAAACAAATCAACAGACTAATAAGAGAAGCTTCTTCCTTAATCTGTGAAAACACAATTGCTGCAACTAACAGTCCTTACCATGGTGAAATATTGGCAGCATTACTTTGAATTTGATAACAAATGAATGTACTTACTACTATCAGTCTCATTTCCATTTGTTAGGTTTACCCAGCGTAACTAACGTTACATAAAAGGAAACAAGCAGTATTGTATAAGAAGCATTTGTTTCTATATAGATCAGCAAATACAGTTAGAGGACATACTGGGGAAAAATATTTCCCTACAAACACTAATTGAAAAAAAATTAAATATCTAAGTATAACCCAAGGAAGCAATGTTGAGGATTCTTATGAAGGCAGCAATAGTTCTCCAATATGAGATGGTAATGTGGGATGTGTGTGTGTGTGTGTGTGTGTGTGTGTGTGTGTGTGTGTGTTGTACGTGTGTGATGGTTAATACTGAGTGTCAACTTGATTGGTTTGAAGGATGTAAAGTATCGTTTCTAGATGTGTCTGTGAAAGTGTTGCCAAAGGAGATTAACATTGGTATCAGTGGACTGGGAGGGGCAGACCCACCCTCAATCTGAGTGGGCACCATCTAATCAGCTGCCAATGTGGCTATAATAAAAGCAAGCAAAAGAATGTGGAAGGACCAGACCTGCCGAGACTCCCGGCCTCCATCTTTCTTTAGTGTTGGATGCTTCCTGTCCTCGAATATTGAGCTCCAAGTTCTTCAGCTTTTGGACTCTTTGACCTACACCAGTGATTTGCCAGGAGCTCTTGGCCCTTCAGCCAAAGACTAACAGCTGCACTGTTGGCTTCTCTGCTTGAGGTTTTGGGACTCTCACTGGCTTTCTTGCTTCTCATCTTGCAGACAGCCTACTGTGGGACTTCACCTTGTGATGGTGTGAGTCAATACTCCTTAATAAACTCCCCTACATATATACATCAATTCTATTAATTCTGTCCCTGTAGAGAACCCTAACTAACTAGTACAATGTGTATGCGTAGAGTCGGGGGAGGGGAAGACTCATAGTGAATCTGCAATAGTGAATCAAAAAATGTCCAAGACACATTATAAGAGAAAAATATGTAAAAGAGAAAAATGAGAGAGCAAGAGAAAGAAGGAGTAGGGAATATTAGCAGAGAAACTCACAGGAAAAGTTCATGACTGGACAGAATAACACAATAAGAGGAGATACCTTCAATTGGTAGGAAAAGAGGAGTTTTAGGTTTTCTTCTCAATAGGATTCTGATTTGTGTAAATTTTATAATATGTATGCATCAATTTTACATTTCCAAACAATGAAAAATGACTTTAAAATGGAAAACAAAGTTGCAAATTTTGTCTAATGCATCAAATAATAGTTGTATAAAATTTTGAAAATTGCATGAGTTGAAAGACATGATTAGCAGGATTTACATTCGCACATCAACAACAGGAAATCAGAAGACTGTAGAAATTTGAAAGATGTGCTGTTCACTTAGGTAAACATTCTCATATCAGTTTGCAAGGTTTTATCCTACTTAGATAATTAACTTACATGAAGAGGCAGAGGCGGAAATGAGTTTGCTCAGGTGGGCGTTTTCATCCAGAGCTGAAGACATTATTAGGCATAAACACATACACACAGCTTCTCATTTGGAGGATCAGTTTGAGTTAATTTGGTTTATGGCTATGCTTTAGAGAAATGACAGTCTTCAAATACAGATTAGATGCAGTATAATAAGTTCTTTAATGTAATTTAATATTTTCTAGAAGGATTTGATTCCCCATTTGGTTCATCTGTTAGTTCTGTTTATCAAGATGTAAGCAGGATTGTTGTAAACAAGTTACAACCACCCTCACTGAATGAACTTTCAAGGGCACATTTGCAGAATATTTATAGGTACATAAATGCTGTGAAGGACACAGCATCGCATCGTCTCTTCTCTGCAGCCTCACGTGGCAGATCTCATAAAATGATCCTATGCCGATATGCTTATTAGTAGATCTGCTTATAAACTTTATGGAATAATATTAAACTTCAAAAAATATTGAAATCTAAGGTTAGCATTGGACAGAACTATTCAATACTCAATTTGAGGTAGGAAGAATATTATCATCTATTTCAAAGCATTCAGAATATTTGATGTCTAACAATAACATCCAAAAATGAGAAAGCCCGGGGTGGGAGCACGTGGACCTGTCTTCCCTCGGTCACCTCTCTTCTTTGCTGTACCTCTGCAGGTTTTATTTAATCTGTGTTCCACATTATTTAAAGTAGTTGTGTTAATCCTAATGAGTAGATCTAATATTCTGCCTTCATAAGAAATTATTTATGAAATATCCATAATAGCTTTTGACAGAGCAAGAACATAAAATTAGATAATGCTGACATATGAATGAGCTCCAAGGTAAAGAGAATAAAAAAGATGGAGAGATGATGTCCAGAGGAAGTTATTTTAGAAATGTTTTATTTGAAATACTCACAGAGAACTGGAGATAATAAGAAAGATCTGACTTGGGAGAGATACCTGCTTGGGGTTAATTTAAACCAGACAACTGGCCGGGCTCAGTTCCTCACACCTGTAATTCCAGCACTTTGGGAGACCGAGGTGGGCAGATCATCTGAGGTCGGGAGTTTGAGACCAGCCTGGCCAAATTGGTGAAACCCCATCTCTACCAAAAATATAAAACTTAGCTGGGCATGGTGGGGGGCATTTATAATCCCAGCTACTCAGGAAGCTGAGGCAGGAGAATGGCTTGAACTGAGGAGGCAGAAGTTGCAGTGAGCCGAAATCATGCCACTGCACTCCAGCCTGGGTGACAAAAGCAAAACTCTGTCTAAAAAGAAAAAATCAGACATATATGATTTTATTCTTCAGTTTCTTTAGTGGCTTCAAAATAACTTAACATAACGTATTATAGGGTCACTCTGAGGATGATTAAGCTAGTATTGTATACTTGGCCAAAAAAAAAAAAAAAAAAAAACTACTGGACTGGGTGCCGTGGCTCAAGCCTGTAATCACAGCACTTTGGGAAGCAGAGGCAGGCAGATCAAAGTCAAGAAATCGATACCATCCTGGCCAACATGGTGAAACCCCATCTCTACTAAAAATACAAAAATTAGCTGGTTGTGGTTATGTGGCATGCCAGTAATCACAGCTACTTGGGAGGCTGAGGCAGGAGAATCGCATGAACCCAGGAGGTGGAGGTTGCAGTGAGCCAGAATTGCACCCCTGCACTCCAGCCTGGCCAGAGTGAGACTCCATCTCAAAAAAAAAAAAAGAAAAGACTAATTTTAAGGGCTGAAAATCAGCCTATTATATATTATAATTAGTTCCACAATAGTTGAACTAATTTATACTCCCACCGACACTGTATAAGCCTTTCCTTTCTCCACAATCTTGCTAGGAAAATACATAATTATAATATTATAATGATATATTATAATGCCCTATAATATTATTATAATTGGCCTATTACATATTATAATGTATTATAATGATTGTGACCTTTGTAAAATGTAAGACTTAAGGGAGAAGAAAAATGAAAGTTAAATTTATCTATTTAGAATATTTTTCTAAAGCCTAGAAAATCATACTTTCTTCCATTTAGTTGGGGAGAGGCAAGCACTTTTTAAAATGTAACTCTTCAGATCATGTTCAACTTGAAATATGGTTTTTTATGCTGTACTTCTGTGCTCCTACTTCTTTGACCTACAGTGCTTCTGCAAATATGTGCCCTGAAAATGAATTATCTTCTTTCTCATTTAAGTTCCCTACAGCAATTGTTACAGGAAGGAGAGAGAGAAAAAGTCACAGGAACACTGAGTGTAGAAGAAAAGTAATGAGAAACCATGGTGGAGGGAAGGGAGCAGGGACTGAAAGGGGTTAGAAGTAAAATTAGAGACTGGGGGCTATTTCTCCCACTGCACTTTTCCAGGGTAAAACTTTGTGAATGTCTCATCTGAGAAAGCAAAAAATTAACAGTGTGTTTGACATAAGGATCCAGACATTCTACCATGTATATTAGTAAAAGTGATAGGGAGAAATGTGAAAACTCCTCTTCAATAAATATTATTTTCTGTCTCTTTACTCCACCTGGAGACATCCAAAATAATAGCAGTATCTTTAAACTATAGGGTAAAAGTTAAAGTAAGCATAGAGTTGTGGTTATCCAGATAATAAAATACATAATATAATGTACAAGGTGGTAAATATAGCATTGACAGAAAGAGCAACTATTCAACTCTAATTTGTGTCTCCATTTTTAAATCAATAAGAGAAATTATATTCTCCATATAAAGGAATAAATGCAACATCAGGGACTGAATTGCAGCTTGTGAGTCTGGCAGCCTCCTGTGTATTTTTTCTGAGTGACTCTGTATGGTGTACTCTTAGTGTGAATGGATATGGTTGACAGGTATGCAATGAATAGAACATCATCTGTGAATAAACATTGTAGTTAATACATTTGTTGAACTTAACATTCTTTGTTCACAGTTGTCCTAATTTTTCATGGATAAAACACCATCTTTCTAACCTCAAGGTAATTGGCATGGGAAATCCATAGGGCTTGAGATCTGTAATGACACTGCAGACTGATTTTTCCTTTTCACCAAAACAAACGAGACTGGTAAATCATGAGTATTGTCAATGATCTGCTGATCCTCTAGTCTCAGGGGTCTCCTTTCTGCCTGGCATCACTAACAGTTAAAATGGTTAGAATAGTGAGCTGTAAAAATAAGAATTTAAGTCATAAGTACCATCTCTCAGGACTCTACTGAAGTCCCTTTCCAGTTCTAGTGCCAAGAGACCATTTTAGTAATTATTGACAATTTATGATGTTAACATATCACTGTAACTAATACGTGAGGAGTTCATGAGTTTACTAAGCAATCTTACTTGGCATGTGGGTGTAAATTTAATATACTCACTGTAGTTAAATGAGTTTCTAGTATTTTATTGTCAATATCACTTTCTCTCAACGATGATTGGTTTTGAACAAGGTATGCCCGACACATTGTGGCTCTCCATATCCCTTCTGAGGGACTGAAGGATACTATCTGAAGTTTTTTGTTTTTGAAGTTTTATATTATTTTGTTTTGCATGGAGCATCTTTTTCATACTTGTAGGTTGCAAAAATACATGTATTTTCAAAGGTGTTTGTAAATGATTATCTTCATGAAATTCATACTGATACCTCCATACAATAACATGGCCAAAAATTCCCTCAAATTATGGGAAAGGTCACCCACGTTCTCTCAAGGGACTCAGTTGCAGATTTGAAAATTTACTTTTTATTTGCTTTTTTTCCAGTATCATCTTGATCATTGCTAAGTGGTAGCTCTCAATATCAAGTACTTTTCAAAAAATTAAACACAAACGAACAACAAAAGACAAACAAAAAATCCCTTTCTTCAGTAGACAGAACACTGAAGCAGTGTAGAAAATGTCTGGAGGTTGCTAAGAACAGCTGCTGAAAGAATAGTCAGTTTGTGAAACCCACTTGCTTGGTCTGTATCTCTTGGTGTCCTGATTTCAATCCCAGTGTAATAAAAGGTAACTAATTGTTTTTTCTTCCAGAAAAAAGTAGGCATTCAAAGATCTTAGAATATTGTAATAGAAACTATAAACTGGTGGGACAGATGATTTCTGAAAAATCATTGAGAATGGTAAAGGCAGTACAAAGTAGAGAATGATGAGATTAAATCACAATCTTTGATTCAACAAATGACAAATTGATAGGTGTGGCAAAATTTTGTGAAGGATGGTTTTATAAAAGGTTTCTGAGTCCATACATTGTATTAGGTAATGGTTAAAATATCTGTTGGTCCTACTGTAAGAATTCATGAAAAATTTATTCCGTATTTTAAAATACAGACAGATTGTATAGTTTTAGTAGTAGCTATGTAAAACATATCTTTGTTTTAATTCACAGATTAAAAAAGAGAAATATTTGTTCAATGATTGAGAAGTTAGGATGAACACATGTGTTTTGAATATCCATTCCTGGAAATTTATGATTTATTTTACTAGGTAACTTAATTTTACTCTCTTACAGTAACTATTGTTATAAGTGGTAAAGAATATAGAAAAATACTGAAAGAGCAGAATATTAAAGAGTTTTTGTCATCAAATAGTAAACCATACCTTTAAACTGTTTTAACATAGCAGTATAGGATTTTAATAGCAATAGAAACTAATTTATGGAAGCTGACTAAAGAATGCAAAATTACATCTTAGTTTGTATGGGAATTTAAGCTATGACCGGGTGGTATTTCAATTCTATAGAAATAGTATTGTTGCTGAAAAAATATGCTATGCATCTGGAAAAATACATTTATAATTTAACTTTATATTATGGAAAAATGAATGTAAGTTATACAAAGGTAAAATATGTTAAAATAATCAAAAGTCAATAAATACTGGTAGGATAAATGCACGCAGTAGGAAATAATGACACTTAGAAAAAGACAGGAAATGCAGAAGCAATATACAATATATAATATTTGACTATGCAAACACACTTTTTAATTTAAAATTTAAAGCAAAAAAGATTAGCAAATGTTTAACAAAGATAAATTTGTGATATTTATATTGCCCAAGATCTGCTGCTATTTAGTAAGAAAAATACAAACTACAGAATAAAAAAAAGAAAAACATTGGCATGATGTGAATTCACAGAAGAGTTGATCTGAATGAGCTTCACAAGCTGCCAATAGACTGAAGAGCAGAAAGAAAGATGATCCGTCTTATAGATTGTTAAAAAAATTGAACAAAAATAACAAAGAAATAAATTTCTTGTCATAAGAAAATATTAAATATGTAACACCCAGTGCTTTCAGGAATGTAAGGACTATGGTATTGTAACATATTGCCATTAAAAAGGTACCCTGGGAGAGTAATTTTAAAGCAATTTCATAATAGGAATTAAAATAAATATATATACTCTTTAGCTAAAAATCTTGCTTTACATAAGAATCTAGAGATAACATAATTGCTTTATAAAATAATATAATGATTACTGAGTCTTTCATAACACCAGAAAACTGGGAATTTCTGTAATATCTGTCAGTAGAAAAAATGCTTAAATAACCAATGGTGCATTTTAAAGAAAAATATTATACAAGTATTTTATATATATATTATAATTAATCTAAACACAAGCAACAAAACAATAAGACAAATAGAACTTTATTTTTTTAAAAAGCTTCTGCATAGCAAGGAAAGTAATCAACAGCACTAACAGACAACGAATTTATAAGAAACTCATTCAACTTCACAATAACAAAGTAAAAATGAAAACAAAAAAAATTATAAAGTGGGCAAAGGACATGAATAGACATTTTTCAAAAGACATACAAATGGCCAAAAAGAATATGAAGAGATGCTTAGTATCACTAATTATTAGAGAATGCAAATTAAAACCACAATGAGATATCACCTTACACTGGTCTGTGGCTATTATTAAAATGAAAACTTTGAGGAATCTCTACACTGTCTTCCACAATGGTTGAACTAATTTACACTCCCACCAACAACATATAAGATTTCTCTTTTCTCCACAATCTTGCCAGCGTCTGTTTTTTTTTTTTTTTTTTTTTTTTTGACATTTTAACAATAGCCATTCTGACTGGTGTGAGATGGTATCTCATTGTGGTTTTGATTTTCATTTCTCTAATGATCAGTGATGTGGAGCTTTTTTCACGATTGTTGGCTGCGTGTAAAAACACATGGACATGCATGTTCATTGCAGCATTTTTCACAATAGCAAAGACATAGAGTCAACCTATGTCTTTCAATGATAGACTGGATAAAAAAACATGTGGCACACATACACCATGGAATACTGTGCACCCATTAAAAAGAATGATGTCACGTCCTTTGCAGGGACATGAATAGAGCTGGAGGCCATTATCTGTAGCAAATTAACACAGAAAAATGGAAAACCTAATACCACATGTTCTCACTTATAAGTGGAAGCTAAATGATGAGGAAACATGGATACATAGAGGAGAACAGGCACACTGAGGTCTCTTACACTTTTGCAGGGTGAAGGGTCGGGGGAGGGAGAGGATCAGGAAGAATAACCGGTACTCAGCTTAATACCTGGGTGACAAAATAATCTGTACAACAAACCCCCATGACACAAGTTTACCTGTTAACAAGCCTGTACATGTACCCCTGAACTTAAAACTTACAAATAATTTTTAAAAGAAAATATTATATATATATATATATATGTATGTATGCATGTATGTATACCCCCCCACACATACACACAGAATGGGATACTATTTAGCCATAAAAAAGAATGAAATAATATCTTTTGTAGAAACATTGATAAAACTGGAGGCCAGTGTCTTAAGTGAAACATTTCAGAAACAGAAAGACAAATAGCACATGTTCCTAGCTATCAGTGGGAGCTAAATAATGTGTATGCATGGGCATAGCGTATAGAATAATAGACACTAGAGACTTGGAAGGATAACAGGGTGGGAGTGGGGTGAGGGATGATAAATTACTTAATCAGTACAATGTACATTATTTGGATGGTGGTTATTCTAAAATCTCAGATTTCACCACTGCTCATTATATTCATGCAACAAAACTGCATTTGTAACTCTAAAATTTGTACCAATAAAAAAAGATAAAAGTTTTTTAAAAAATACAATGTGTATATTGACAAGACTAAAAATTGACATTGACAATTGAAAAGTTTTACTATACATGATCAAACACCACATCATTTTTGGACATTTCTGCTATTTCAATGCAGTTTCAGATTATAGTTTCAAAGCTAGGTAAATATTGAAAACAAATGTGTGATGTGTTTATGTCTTCACAGAGGATGAAAGGATTTCATTGCAGCACTCCTTTGCATCTTAACATTTTTCAATGCAATAAACACAATTGCAGAAGTCCATATATCACTTCTGCCAATTATCTGGGGCTTGAAAGGTAATTAATATCTTGTTGAAGTTATTAAACCTATACAGATAGAATCCAGAAACACATAAACAAAATTTTATAGAGAAGTTTTGAATTATTTTAGTAGTAGAGAGTTAAACTGTGGGATCGGAGTTTTGGATCCATAGTGTAGGTAGAGAGACAGAGGGAGCCTGAGGTAAATGCCTTGAAGGAGGAGAGAATAAATGGCCTGAAGGAGGAGTTGATTGCAGACTTGTTGAAATCAAATGTTTGTGGAGGGCTCCTTTTTCAAATCTTATGGCTGCTCTCATTGGAAACCTCCATCATGACCAAGTTCATCCTTCATTCACATCAGTGGTAAACTCAGACTGAACACAGCAATAGGCTGCTCTCAGCACATAGATATCTGTCTGGTGGTTCTCCCCAAATTGCAACCCTGCTCCCCATCATTTCTGGCAAACCTTTGTATTCTAATGTTGAGACTTACGAGGTGGAGAAGTTTGTGAGTTTCTGCTACTTGGGTCTTCTTTCAATTCACATAAAGATCTTGGCCTTCACTATGAGTAAAACCTGTTCTTTCTAATTTTGGCCTTCACTAACACATTTCTAATGTGTAAGAGTATACCATTCTTTGTCTGATTACCAATGCTGATATTACTTTGTTTCCTACATGTTTATAGTCATTTTAGTAAAAAAATCTGAAGCTGGAGGAGGGCCTATTAAAGAGTTTATACTCACATATTAACCAGGAGTTACCCTATGCAAACTTTTCTGAACATTTGTATTAGAGAAACAACATAACTTTGTGATCAAATATTTTAACTATTTTTGCAGCACAGAGGTATTGCTTTATGATATTTTCCAGGATGCATTCTATATCTCTTTTATAATTCAAGTAAACAAACATTTATTAGGTAATTAAGAATGAAAACAAAGTGGATATATTCTTCTGTTTCTTATTGTGTTAGATTTATGCATATTTTGATCAAAGAGAAAATTGATTGGATTATTTTAATGTAATAAAAGCTGCTTCTATATATATGTTGTTTGCGTATATGTGTATATATGTGTGTATGTATGTGTTGTTTGTGTTTCTATGTGTTTGTGTGTGTGTATATACATACACACATATGCATATATATATATATGCATTCATTCCAACTCTAGTAGTCTATAGATATTGTCATTCCAGGTAATTCTTTTAGTCAGGATATATATATGTGTATATATATATATACACACACATATGCATATATATACATATGTATATATATATATATCCTGACTAAAAGAATTACCTGGGATGACAATATCTATAGACTACTAGAGTTGGAATGAATCTTGTCAATAATTAGGACAGACCATTCTCCCATATCAGTAAAACCTTTTATATCATCCTTGACGTTTATGTTCCAGGTTTTCTTTTAAGGTAATATAACTATCAGGAGGTATGATTTCAAGAAGCATACATTTCTAATGTTAAAAGAGCATTTAAAGATATCTGATGTTGAGATATCTTCCTCCTTTTTACATTTTTCCATTTGTCCTAACTCATCTCTTTAAATACATGTGAAGTTCATTTGTTCCCTTATTTGAATATTACTGTATTATAGTATATTTCAGGTTTTCACTTTTTTTAATCTAAGAATCCCTTAAAAGAACTAAATATGTTTATCTGCATCTTATGCAACATGTTTAAGAGTACAATATTGATCCTCAGAAATATCATACATATCCTTACCTTTATACATTTTATGTTTTCTTAAAACTATGATGTTCAGATTTGGAAGTGCAATGAGTCTTTATGCATGTTCCTCAAGACTACCTCAAGTTTGGGAGAGTAGAGGATATGTACGGGAGAGTAATAACTGACTAATAACTCTTTAAAAAATATTCACAATCTATACACTGCAAACTCTTAATGTCATCTTATATGGCAATAAACAATTTTGCAGATGCTATTATATTAAATTCAGGATTTGTAGATGAGGGAGATTCTCCTAGATTGTTCAGGAGTGCCTTAACTAAAATCTCATGTACTCTTATAGAAAGGAAGTAAATTGATATTTGACCAAAAGTATAGAAAAGAAGCCATGTGACAGAAATAGAAGCCGAGTCAGGGAGAGAAGATGCCACCCCACAGAACAATGAACTGGATTGTGCCTCACCCTGTCAAATTTATTGTTGAAGTCCTAACTCCAAGAACCTCAGGATGTGACTATATTTGGAGATTGAAGCTTTGAAGATTAGTTAGGTTACAATGCGGTTGTTAAAGTGGGCCCTAATTTAATACATGCGGCATCTTTATAAGAGAGGTTAGGGCAGAGGAGGGAGACGTTTGACAGGTGCACGCACTGAGAAACGAGCAAATGAGGATAAAATGAGAGGGCAACTAACTACTTAGAAGTCAAGGACAGAGAAGCCTCAAATGAGATCACACCTGCTAACATCTTGATCTTTAAATTTGGACTTCAGAATTATGAGACAACAAATTTCCATTGCTTAAGCCACCCAACCACTATGATTTTGTAATGGCAGCCAAAGAAAATTAATAAATCCTGGCTTTGAAGTTACAGAAAGAGGCTGTAGACCAATGAGCACAGAGAATGTAGCTCCAGATGTTGAAAAGAACAAAGACGTGGATTCTATCCTATAGTTCTGGAGAGCCTGCTCAAACTCTCCAACACCTTCATTTCTTCTAAGTGATACTCCAGAACTGAAAGAGAATAAATAACTCCTATTTCAAGCCAGCAATTTGGTTACAGCACCCACAGGAAACTAATACAGGTAATAAGCTGGAATAATAGACAGGCTGGGAGCTGGGAGAGAAAAACAGGCCTGAAAGAATGAGTTCCCATGGAAGATCGCCAAAACAATGTTAGTTTCCTAAAATAACGTTACCTTTAAGCATAATATGAATGTATCTTCCACAAGTAGGAAGATCATATTTAAAGGCAATAAGATGTTTTATTGACAGAGTTGACGCTTGAATATTGAAAATTATGAAGAAATTTTCAGGGGTGAATGCAATTTGAAGTAATGTCTATGCCTGTTGCTAAAGTTTGGGTTCACGGACAGCCCTAAGGAAAGGGATTTACCAAATGCTGTGAGATATCAGAACCCTGTAAGTCCAGACTAGGATTCTGACATGATTCTGCCTTCCAGACTAATAACTGGCCTTCAAATACAAAATGACATCAGAGGCTCCTGCATAGACAAATTTAAAGCATATTGACAACACAAATACAGGTTTTCAGATGTAAGGACTAAGTCTAAATACAGAATGCCCTGCTCTTTTGAATCTGAGGTTATCAATTTCTATGCAAGAGTGATACGGTGAGTGGACTCAGAACCTTAAAGGAATGATCATTCAACCTTAAGACTCTTGGCCCACAGCTGATAGAGCTTGGAGAGGGCACTGGTGGCCCTGAGAATAGGAGAATATGACTTCTCATTATGACAGCACACTCATGCATCCAGGACACGGGAGCGTTTTTCAGCTCATGTCTCACATTGTTGAGCTATCGTAAGCTTGATTTTTCACACCAACTACTGCTGGCATGTGCCTCATTTATGAATTGACTTTCTGATACTCCAAGGCTTGAATTTATATCATTACTCTAATAGTAATTTGTGTTCTTCAATGGTATTTCAGGACCTCTGTCTTGCATGGTTTTATTTTACTTCCTTTCACCTTTGAAGTTTAGTGTGACATTAAATTTGCTCTAATAAAAGAAATGTTAGCAGAAGCACTACACTAGTCACTTGGTTTCTATGGGGGTATGGGCTACAGGATCTCTGTGTCTACCAGTGTATAGATGCTCAAGTCTCTGATATGAAGTATCTAGTACAATGTAAATGCTATGTAAATAGTGTGTTGTATATTTTATTTCTGTTATTTTTTAATTGTTGTTATGTATTATTGTGGGGGTTTTTTTGCCTCATATTTTCAATCTGTAGTTGGTTGAATCCATGATGCACAACTCATGGATATGTAGGATGAACTTATATTTTCCAGATGAAAACTTGAGGAACCACCATTGAGTTTCCATGGTCTCATTTTCGTGCCTAGGAAATCATGGGTGCGTGCACACACACACACACACACACACACACACACACACACATATTCATACTATTTTACTACTTTAAGTTTATTCAGCTGTTGTTAGATGCAAATTACACAGCTTTCTAAATGACACTAAAGTCTCTGATATTTCCTGGAATCTACTACAGTGTAGCAAACTGGATTTTATAAATAACTTAATCTTTTTTATTCAGTCACATTAAGATGTTTTGAATAAAGTGAAATAAGAGGAAGGCCATCCTATCAATTTTTTACCCCAACATAATTCAAGCATTGAATGCAAAAAACAAACAAACAAACAAATAAAAGATGAAGACCAACTATGTAAAAGATGGGACTATTTCTGGATTTTGTAGTCATTTTGACCTAAGATCCACATTTTTCCTTAGTTCATGACATCATTTCACTCTGTCATATTCAACTAATTCTCTTTCACTCTATCCCTTTCTTTAGTAATATCTTTCAAATAGTTATGCTAAGCTAAACATAATTAATTCACTTTGCATTATTTTTTTACCTCCCAGAATGGCATTGAAAATATATATTAACATAAATGGGGCTTATAACTAAAGCTTTTTAGACCACCATTTCTCCTATAAAGTTAAAGTTGACCTCCATTTTCTAAACATACACATAAACCTATTAATATCATCTACTTCTGGCTATAGTAGCATAAATAATAAACATTTAAAAATTAAATAATAACATAAGTAATGTAGTACATTGAATAATTTCTTGAAGAATACATATAATGCTAAACATCCAACAATGTAAAGATAGCAAATATTTCATTGCTTTAGAGTTATTTTTAACATATTTGAAAGTAAACATTTTCTTTAATTCAAGGAGACATAATTCTTCAGCACATATAATTTTATAATGAGCTAAAAGCTAATAATGTCTATTGGGGACTCTGCTCAGTAGCAAGGTGATGAGCTCATTCGTACCCTACACCTGAGCATCATCCAATAAACCCAGGTAACAAACCTGCACATGTACTCCCTGAATCTAAAATAAAAGATTAAAAAAACTAGAAAAGTAAAAATAAAAGTTAATAATGTAGAAGAAAAGCTTAATATGCTTTATGTACTAAACCTTCAGACTGGGATCACTGAGTGAAAATCATTGCCACGACAGTACAAAGAGCTAAATACAGAAGAATATTCCTTTTATAACAACATAACTGGAATTTCAAAGCAATATTATAGTTCTTCTTTTTAAAGTATCAAATCACAGCATTGTGTTTATGTGAAAGAAAAACTTTCTCATTCTCATATACTGAAGTTCATTTCAAACTGTGACACATTTATGTACTTGTGTGTACATGTCATGCTTTATGTACTTAGTGATTTCAAGTCATGCTTTAATCTGAACTAAATAATTATTTAAAAAAGTATAGTCTTAAAAAGTAAAATATTATATTTTGGGAGGCCAAGGTGGGCAGACCACCTGAGGTCAGGAGTTTAAGACCAGCCTGACCAACATGACAAAACCCCGTCTCTACTAAAAATACAAAAAAATTAGCTGGGCGTGGTGGCACATGCCTGTAGTCCCAGCTATATGGAGACTGAGGCAGGAGAATCGCTTGAACCCAGGAGGTGGAGGTTGCAGTGAGCTGAGATCACACCACTGCACTCTAGCCTGGGTTAGAGTGAGACTCTGTCTCAGAAAATAATAAAATATTATAATTATAAATTTTAAATAATAAATTATCTCCGAATAAGAGTATAGTGGTAGAATTTATTGAATTTGAGAAAAGACAGCCTGCTAGGCATACTGTTCCCCAGTGTGTTTTTCCCTTAAAATTATATCTGGGAGCTGTTTCAAAAACATTGCATAGAGATTTTCCTTACTCTGTTTTAGAAGCAAATTCAGTAGTTCATTGTTTGAATATGCTGCACAATATCAATGTTATAAGTCTTTCTTTGTCTTAAGTAATGCTTTATGGTTTATATCCACCTTGATAGGAAAATTGCTGCTGCTCCTTTTTTTTAATCTGAAGTTTTCCAATATAATGCCATTTATATTTAATATATCATTGTTCATGCTTTTATTTTCAAATTTTATAAATTAGTTTGTCTTAGGCCCATTTTTATATAGGACAAAGATTTAAGATTTGTCTTATTCAAATCTGAACCCTCTCATTAGGGAGATTTTCTTACTAATTATCTATATTCAATGCCTGTCCATTTTCCAATTAACCCTTAGCACATTACTTTATCAAAGAACTCAAAGAATACCCAAAGAACATTGTTCTCTTAGCACCCAGTGACCAGTGCTACTTAACGTCCAGGAGAGGTGCTATGAATCTCTCAGAATGCTTGAGCTCAAAACTACATTCCCATTTCTTAAGATATTAGACTACTACCAACTGCAGCAGAAAAGAATTACAGTAGGCCCTCTGTGTCCATGGATTCTGCATCTGGGAAAAATTGGCTTCACCACAGGGAAATATGTCTATTCTGGACGTAACAATGGTAAAATTTACAAATAAGATATTCAGGAAGCAGTTGAAGTAAGAGAAAGAGCACTATAAACATAAATTAATTTATGCATTTAAAGTCACCAGTTTAGATTTTATAATAAGGATAATTGAATACAAGAAGAAATGAATGTTTTGTATTAGAGGGACAGAAAGGGTGATTATGATTCACAAAAACAGGAATACTGAGAAAGAATGCCCGAGTACAAGGAAAAAGACAAATACAAGTGGTAAGACATCACAGAAAAACAATAGGAGAGAATAGTCAAAAAAGAATCACGTCAGATGTTGCAAAGACTTTAATTAAGATAAGAAACAAAAGTTAGCATTAAGATTTAGCAGTGAGGAAGTTATTGGTGACTTAGGTTTGAATGGCTTCAGTGCAGTGGCAAAGACAATTGTTGGTCAGGTTGGAGTGATCTGGGGGAATGAATATGTAGTGAATACATGCCACCCTTCTTTCCTATTTGTTTGTTTTGTTTGTTTGTTTTTTGTTTCTATCAGTCTCTAATTACCTTTTATTTCGAGTGGAGGCACACAACCAAGATTATTTTACGAAGTTTTGCTTCGAGGCAAGATGGACTGGGGCTTTTTGCACAGAGATGACTTTTCTTAATCTACTCCCAATTGTTTAATGTTTTGCATTTTCAGGTTAGTCTATCATTTTTACCTTTGGGTTAATTTGTAGTGTAGTTCTTCAAGCAACACATTTAAATTATTCACTTTCCTCCTTCCAACTATAAAATTTCTTCAACTATAAAATTTCTAAAGCCTTCCAAGGGAAGGTTAAGAACATTCAGTGATGGGCACATGAATGTTAAAGCAGGATTTCTGGATCTTGTAAGTGGGGAACAACATTCCCTACATACCACTGATAAATAAGCATCTCTGAATATGCATTCCAGTCATGCCACCCTTCTAAGACACTCAGCATTAAAGAAGAGAAGAGAGATGGGGGGTGTCTGAGTGAGATGCAATGTAATCAGTAAATTTTTATTCTTTTGCAATTCTGATAAAAGTGTAGCGCCAGAATCATGATGGCATTTAAGAAAATGAAGAGGATAATTGATAAGGAAGTAGAGAACATAGTATATAAAACATAAGTTGAGTAGCCTAAAACCAAGAGAGAGCCACTTCCATAAAATAGAAAGGTGGGTAAGGCAGCATGCTGATTTTAAAAAAAAAAAATTGCAGGGAAAGTGATAGGTGGGAATACATAGGTAGACAGGGTGGTAAAGGAACATAGAAGAGTAGAATCTGGCTCCAAGGGATGATGAATGCTTTCAACTTTGATATTACTAAGGCTTGGTATGTTGATGAAAGGTACTAAGGAAGAGTAGAGGAAGTGAGTACATAGAATAAAAGAAAGTCATTTGAAGCCAAGGCAGAGAGAATAGAACATCTCCTGTAAAATAAAAAAAAAAATGTGAGATTTCAGTGTCACTCAAATATAATGTACCTATTTTATTCTCTACTAATTTTTATTGTTTCATTAGCTATAGCCAGCCTTAAAAGGCAATGTAGGTGGTTTTTAAGGTAGTGAATGACATTAGTTTCCATTTTAAACTCATATTTAAACTACATTTTTCCAATGTCGGTGTTTTTCCTAATTTGATAGAATTCATGTTATTTCTCCTGGCACTGCTGATAGATAAATGCATAATTGAAAAATGAATTTTTCACTAAAAATAAAGCAAGCAATGTATCTCCTACAAAACTGAAACCATGGATACCCCTCTAAGGCTTTCACCACTAACACTTGTATATTTTTTTGGCATTATTCCATAAACCATAAGGAAGCATTAAGGACAGATATAGTAGCCTTACTAATAATTACATATTCTATAAACAAATTAGTTAAGCACTCTTATCTTTACTTTTCTAACCTGTAAAATAATATCTACTTGGCAAAGTTACTGTGAAAATGAAATAAAATAGAAAAATGTATGTAGGGTTCCTGGCAGAGTGGATCATCAAAAGTAAATTTTCTTATCATTCTTTTATAGAAATAACTTGAGTTAAACTCAGTTTTTTTTTTAATTTGTTATTGTTTGGTTGTTATTCTCACACAATTGAAATTTGCTTATGTCCAACTTACATAATCAGGTCCGTTCCCCTTTACAGAGAAATAAGGGATTTAAAATATATTGGGGGAGAAACTGTCTAGATCTAATATTTTATTATTGAAAATAGTAACATAGAGAAAAAAAGAAAAAGAAGAAAAATATTAGGTAATAAATGAATTTCTCTTATCTCCCTCTGCAATGTTTCATGACCATAATTCCCTTAGCGGACTACAAGGAAATAAAATGAGTGATTTGAAATTTTGGCAATGTTACTTTATATATGAGAAGATTCAGGGATGAAAGCATTGTGTGGCAGTGGGGTGGTGCAGAATTTTTTCTTCTCTAAGTCAAATAAATCAGAATCATCTCTCTGCATACAAAGAAGTTCTCCATTTAAAAAGTTAGTGTGCATTTGAGAAGATTCATTCACTGTTTAAATACCGTATTCCAGTACCCACTTTATTAAGTTGATTTGTACAATTTAAATTGCTGCTCACCATGTTAGTGCATCTCCTTAATGTTTATCCTGAGACTCCTACCTCGTTTTTATTCTCTCTAGCACTATCATTAGTGGATGTCACGCTCAGATTTCTGGCACAGAGTGACAAGACACAGTGTTACAAACACAGGGTTTCAGCACTCTAAACATCAGCAAGATACACTAAGGCAGCATGTTCATCACATTTGACAGTACAGAATGGTAAGACGTAGGCTTATAATACTAAAACACGGTATATAATTGTGGACACCTTATTTCAACCAAATTATCTCTGAAATATGTTACCTCCCAGTTTTTCCTGGTTTATTTTTTTAAAAAAGCAAACTCATAAAATGTCCTTTACTTACAGAAGAGTTCTATAACTTTCCTTATTATAATCTTATATTGACCTCAAGAAATGCAATAAAGAAAATCTGGTTTAAGTATTAGTCCTGACATTGAATAGCCATGCAATACAGACAAATCACATAACCTTATCAAGTTTAATTTACTCAATTATAGAATGTTAATCTCAAATTCTCAATATTATTTTAATTACTGAATATTAAAAGTTTTAAAGCTATGCAAGCTATGAGAAGATTTACCACATATTAGCAATACTGTTCAATTCTGGCAATATTCTACTTGTTAAGGTGTGTGTAGAATAAATAAATCATGTCAGTTATTAAAGCAAAATACAGCAATTCAAGCATCCAGGTGAAGGAACATCATCACTGAACAATTAGCACAAGGTAACAAATCTGTTAGTAGAAAATTTGGCATATAAAACATGTTTCAAGCCATGTAGGGCATCAGGAAATTTAAGCTTTTAGGTTTTGCCATGTTTTTAGAAACAGGGATCAAAGCAAGAGAGAGACCAGCTGCAAAACTGAGAATGTGGAGAGCTGTTCTCCCCCAACACATTTTAAATCCCTCATTTTTCTGTAAAGGGGAATGGACCTGATAATGTAAGTTAGACATAAGCAAATTTCACTTGTGTGAGAATAGAAAACATGTAGAGATAGACATTCAAAAACTAGTCAACTTAATGGAGTATATTTTCTTAATATTAAAAATAGATCTTTATGTGTAAATATCTATTTTGATCTCCTATCACCTGATGTCAGAGGATGACAATACAGGGCATTCTTACTAGGATATGTTTCAACACATGAGTTTAGAAGAACATCAGCAATGTGGTGAGTTCATGGTCTCCTTGAGGAAGAACTTATAAATGCTGACTTCCTGCTGGTGATGAAACATAGATTACATGGAAAACTGTGTACTTGTTGTATGCAGATCCTGACTACTTTAAATAGGAATCCAGAGTTTAACAAGCAGAAGCCTCTGTGGTGAGCAGGCTTTAGGACAGATGCCTACAATCCCTGCCTCCTGATATTCGCAGGCTTGTCTACTCCCTGTACCATTGAGTGTGGGCTGGACTTAGTTATTTGCTTCTAACCAATAGAATAGAGCAGAAGTGATGCCATGTCAGTTCTGAGAAATAGAAAAAATATGTGTTTTTTAAACATGATTTCTCTCTTTTCCTCTCTTGGATTGTTTGTCCTAAACAAAGACAGTAGCCAGGCTATGGGATGGGACTACATGGAATCTATATGCCACGTCATGAAATAGCCCCTAGTGATGTACGTGTGACAAGACATCGAAGCTGGCCCACAGTCATGAGGGTGAGGTTAGAAGCAGATAGTCCTTTTCCAACTGAGGTTTAGTTGTATCTATATACCTGATATAGTTAAATGTTTGCAGTCCCCAATTTTGGAGGTGAAGACTGATGGAAGGTTGATTGAACCATGAAAGCAGACTTCTCCTGAAGTACTTAGCACCATCCTATTGGTGATAAGTGAGTTCTTGCTCAGTCGGATCACGTGTGATCTGGTTGTTTAAAAGTCTGAGACCTCTCTCTCTCTCTCTTTTCTCTCTCTCTCTCTCTTGTTCATTCTCACCATATTATACATTCTCACCAGGACACCCTTGCCTTCGGCCATGGCTGTAAGCTTCCTGAGGCCTCACCAGAAGTCCCTCAGATACTCAATATCATGCTTTCTATACAGCCTGCAGAACCCTGAACCAACTAAACTTATTTTCTTTATAAATCACCCAGTCTCAAATATGTATAGCACTGCAAGAATGGCCTAACACAATATCCTTCAAACTGTCTAAAATAAGATACCTTGAAACAGAAGAAGCTAGTTAAGTGATACCTGTATTCCTGACCCTCAGAAACTGAGATAATACATATTTGTTGCCTTCAGCTGCTACATTGTGGCAGAATTTGTTGTGCAGTAATAAATAACTAATGCAACCATCAATTAAAACAGAGATGTTTTTGATCTGTCAGTCAGGTGCTATAGAGGGAACACTGCTGATTTTGCTTCTTGCTGTTTTCCTCAGTGTTCACTCCCTACCTCCCAGCAAGTAGTACCCATGGAGAGCATGGACAACGGTCTAACATCTTCATATAATAGCACCAGAAGCTATCCATGAAGGAAAGCAGTGATTTCAGAGACTAGCAGGAAGTCAACCTCTGTAAGAGAAATGGAAGAATTTATGCCATCAAAGCAGATATGGAAGTTTCACTTTCCGAGAACATGCCTTGAAATTCTTTTTGCTTATCTTTACAAATTCAGACTTTGCAAAAGATCACTAATACTAAAGTTACCTATCACAATGTAAAACGCATTAAAACGTTTATATTCCACAAGTGTGATTTTCTCTTGATAACTTTTTTTAAATAAACCAATTGAAATTTGACTATTTTAATGCCATCTTAGTGTCATTCAGGAATATCAATCCACGTTCAAAAAGTGACTAAATTTCATAATCACTCTAGCCATATTTTAATATTTATATCCTCTTCTTACCAGTTACCATTGTTTTCAGGTTTGTCTTAAAAAATATTCCTTTATATTCTTTCTGTGAAAATTAAAAAAAAAATGTAGCAAGAAGAAAGTAAAAACTCTACATATCAGCAGCCACAGAATTACACAAGATCAGTGTTGAAAAGAAATTTCCACAATTTGTTTCTGGCAAGGAGCAGTCATTAGATGTTGGCAAGTAATAATTTAGCATATTTTGAGTAACTGGTGATGGTAACGTCTATGTAAGTGATCCATTTCATTTTCCATGTTTAGTTACAGAAGTTTTCATAGTTTTTAGCTGGAAATTACTTCCACAAAACTTTTCTTCAGAGGTCAATTTACATTAAATCTAGTCTTTTTTCCTTACACCTGGCTTCAAATACCTTAAGATAACATTTATTTGGATATATTTTCTTCATTCCAAGAAAAACTAGAATGCAAATAATTGAGGGCAGTATTATTTTTCAGGGTTGGCGACCACTGGCGATGTATCAAAGATTATCACTACATCTATGCTTTTAATGTTGGCATGTGAGTTTCAATTAGATAAGGTGTGTTTCCCAACACATTGTTTGCTAGTATCTTTCTTGTCCATTTCATATTCCAGGTCTATTTTACATGAATCACTACTGAAATTACATAGTTTGTTCTTGAACATGGACGGTTTGTTTTTAACTTAATATATATACCTAGTAAATAGCATTGTTATAAATTCATGCCAAAATTTATGTGAAATTATATAAACCTGAATTCAGATTTTACCCTTGATACATTTCTCAAAGCTTTCAGCAATCAGTGTTTCGAATTGTAGATTAAAGCCTTGGGGGACATAAATGCCATGGCACATTTTAGAACTATTAATTGCACATAAGTCACTTTTAAAATAATTTAAGTCAATAAGTCATTCAAGTTTGAACTTACTATCAAACCTAATTTAGTTTTCAGTTTAAGACCTTGAAGCCACACAAAGTCAAGCTTACAGTCAGAGCTCAGTCTGCACCCTGGAAGTATCTCAGAGCTTCTTACTTCAGGAAACATTGAATGTATCTCTTCCTTCATATGGAAACTGACCTAGTAATCAAGGGGAATAAAAATAAATAATCACCAGATAGTAGTCTTGACAGAAAAATTATGAGGTTCTAACAGCAAATAAAAAAAGAAGCAAGCCAGCTTGAGAATTAGTGAGATTACTATATAAAGAAAGTGTAAATGAAATTCTATAAAAAGGAAATCAAAAAGAGACTAAGTGGGTTTCTCTCACTTGCCTTGCTTGAGGAAAATATCAGGGAAATTCCTACATTTAGAACATTCCTTGAAATGAGCAGTTAGCAATACACATTATACTGACTAGTGATATGCTTTTGTCAGTGATTTCTATTTTAATATAGTTAAATTGTCTATATACTAAGAAGGTCCACATGCTCTTATTAAGCCATCAACATTTTGTTAGAAGTGTGTCCTTTATATTAATTTGTACTTATTATTAGATTTTACAAGTAGAACACCTTCACTTAGGTTATTTTTATTCCATCTCTGAGAGGTGAAATGTCATAGATGATGGACTCTTATTTCAAGATAAAAAGGTTGTACATGAGTAACGGTGAATCTCATTTCATTTAGAAATTACAAATAAATGTCAAACTTTTTCATGAATCATGTGATTATTAAATCACTCTCCAGTGATTTAATTCATTACTGAGATTTTCATACTTTTTAGTAAACAGAAATAAACATCAAAATCTTAGAGCTCAGAATATTTCTAACATAGCCGATATTCATTTTTTATGCTTCCCAGGAAAAGCACACACAAGATTTACAATAAAAATTATCATAGTTATTGATGTGCATATGTGCCCTGAATACTCTTGCTGAGGGACAATTCTTGATATGTGTCTTACACTTCCAAATATCTTGTGAAAAGCCATTGGCAGCTTTTTTTCAGACTATTTATCTAATAAATGTTTGTGTAGTAAATAGCCTTGGAACATAAACATAGTACGTCCTTCTTGGACAAAATCCATACTATTGTTTCTTGATCAGGATAATAAAGATAATCCTTTCCTCCAGAGAAATGTTGGGCAGGATTGCTCATACCCCTGTATAAATCATGTTTTCCTAAATTTGGTACTCCTCAGCTGTGACCCAATCCTACCGTATGTATAGCAACTGGGGGTGCCTCATTGCCTCCAAAGGAATTAGAGGCAGGGACAAGGGAAAGTAATGTGAAGAGGAGGTTTATTCTGCTTTTAGTGAGTAATAATTACCTTTTCTTCTGGTCCTGGTGCCATGGTTTTTGCCAGACTCTCTGAAACCGTGGGAAGCTAATTGTTATCTTGCAAATAAGCTGAAACCTTAGACTGTTCGCAGTTTCAATAACTCCCTTTTCTGAAGATCTGTGCTACATAACATTTCCGTTATGTCTCAGTCTGTACTTTCTGAGTCACACTATATGACAGGTAGGACTAGGGTGATTTTTCTATTTTTCACCCTGATATCAATAGTTAAATGTCCATCACAAAATTATTGTAATTACTGAGGCTGCAAGCTTTTCATCATTCTGAAACTTGTTATTTTCTTATATTGAAAGTTGCATAATATTTTATAGCTGGAAAAGTAATTTTATGTAAATTAGCTAAATTAATATTTGGTAAAATCCTGAGGAATATTACCTGAGTTTCTGCTAAGAAAACTATGAGATTCAAAAATGTAATAACATAGCCAGGGGACTACAGTGAATTAATGGTATCTTATCACACTCAACACCCTGAATATTACTTGGATGTTTTGTATTTTGCTTTTGTTTTTGTACAATTATATACTTTTGGGTAATATACAAAAGCAATTGTCTAATATATACCACCATTAAAATTTACAAGACCTTAGACAATGTACAGAATATTTCAGAATTATGTGACACTATTATCACAAACATGGTATTTCTGTGAAAATCTGTTATTTGGTCAGTGAAAGACATTATTAAACATCAAGAAAAGAAATTATTCTAAATAATAAACAGGTAGATAAAAATTATAACATTTATCACATTTGAATCACATGACAATGAAGTTATAATACTACGTCTTGAAACTAGTGTTATGCAAATGACATAGTATATGAAAATAATTTTTAGCTTTAAATATAAAATCTAGATTAAAACATTAAGGGTTAATATTCAGAAGTTAGAGAAAAGGCAACAAATTAACTTATAAAAAAAGATAAAGACTTAACACATTAGTACATAAATTATTTAACTAGAAAAAATATGGAGAAAAAGATGTATGAGGAGAAGAAGAAAAGGAGGAGAAAAGGAAGAGGAGAAAAGAGGAGGAATAAAGAAGATGAGAAGGAAAAATTTTACAGTCTTGCCAATACACTGCAATGTAGCAATCTCTCATTGTGAGTTATCACCAGGAGTTCTTTGTCTCATGACGAAGAGAATTAAGGAGCATGAACACAAAGGATAAGGTTGAAGTGAAAGTTGAATAAGTGAAAGAAGAAAGCTCTCATGTATGTGCGGTGGCTCACACCTGTAATCCCAGAACTTTAGGAGGCCAAGGTGGGCGGATCACCTGAGGTCAGGAGTTTGAGACCAGCCTGGCCAATGTGGTGAAACCACATCTCTACTAAAAATACAAAAATTAGTTGGGCATGTTGGCAGGCACCTGTAGTCTCAGTTACTTAGGAGGCTGAGGCAAGAGAATCACTCGAACCAGGAGGCAGAGGTTGCAGTGAGCCAAGATTGTACCACTGCATTCCAGCCTGGGCGACGGAGTGAGACTCCATCTCAGAAAAAATAAATAAATAAACAAAATAAGAAAGCTCTCCACAGCAGAGAGGGGGCCCAAATGGGTTGCTGTTTTTACAGTTGAATGCAAAGGTCTTTACAGGAAACTGCAGAAGGCTGGGCATCCCATTTGCATAAGGCACAAATTTCTGGTAGCTCTACCTAATGTACATGCAGGCCCTTGGCATGAGTTACTCCATATTGCTTTGTTCCCCTTACTAAGTATGTGTCAGAGAATGGAATTTCCATTGCAGGCATGTCTGGAAAGGTCACCCGTATAGACTTTCTTATCTGCGCAGCTGTGGGCATGTCTTAGACAAGTCTTGTGCAAGTTCCCTTATCTGTTCCTGCAGGCTGTTCTCTTGTTTGAAAGAATTCCACCAAGAGCCCACTCTAACTGCCTACTTGACTGGGGTTTTTCCTTTCTCCTCTTTCACAAAGAAACCAAATTTGGTTGTTTGAAAGGATTAGTAACATTTATAAAACTCAAGACACATTTCAAAATAAGTTATTGCTGAATTAAACAATGAGAATATTAAATAGAACTGCATATTGACTAGATATTAAATAGAAATGCCTCTAATAGTAAATTTAAAATTGGTAAGTAATTTACAGAAATGTATACATTTTCACACCTTTTTAATAAAAATATAGACCTTAATTTCCTTATTTTCTTGACAAAATTGAATCATCAGTTTAAGACACCAAAAAAATTTATATCCTCTTTCAATTTTATAAAATAATCAAAGAAAAAATAATTCTAATCATATAAAATTATTTTAGTGTACATAAAAGAGGAAAATGCTCACCAGCTCACTTATTGATTCTGGTAAAATCTTTGCCTCATATTCTGTAGATGCTTGTTAATGACTAATGTGAATGAAGAATAAAATCTTAAATCTTAAAACCCCAAGCTCACTGTGCAAAAGAGAAAGTTAAGCTTGGGAACTGAGTCATGTAGAAAACTACCTTCTTTTGTTCCCAAACAGATAGCTATAATTTTACATGCTTAGTTTATCATAAGTAAAATGTAGATGTACTGCCAATGAGACTAGTGGGTAATAATTGACTCCTCTCACTCCTTACTTTTCATATGTAAAATGTATATTCACTGGGTGCTGATCAAAGCCTCAGAAGAATGTAACAACTTGCCTCAGTGCCTACCCTCCCTCCTCTTTATTAATACTTATTTATTTATGTTTTTACTCTTCTCCTCTAGCTTGTTTTTTCCCTTTAAATATTGAAGTTCCCAAAACCCTCTTTTGAAAAACCACATTCCACAGATCCTACTGTGACCTGTGTTTCTTTTTCCTAGGCACATCTTCAACCTTGGAAAATTAACCTTGAAACAGTTGAGATCTACTTCAGTTACATTTTGGTTTACACTAGTAATCACACTTAAGGTAAAAGAAAGGGGAAGAGAGAAAAATGAAAGGGGTACTGCAAATCATGCCTATTCCCTTTTACCAGAAATTCTGCATTCTCACATGCCCTTGGAACATTTTATCCTAGGATTCACTGGCCAGCTTATTGAAATAATGTCCTCTAGCCCTCTCTAGCTGCAAGTGATGTTGGGAAATCCAGGAATGGAAGAGTCACCTTAGATACAATTCAGCTCCAAACATGTCAGAATATTTTGGCAAGAAATGAAGTGCAAATATCATAGAATCATACCATCACCTCTTCCATAGTCACGAAGCTTGAAGCAGAGCTAAATTAAACATTGTAAATGTGATGTAGTTTAATTACACCTCCATCAAAGCCCTTTGATATAACAAAAAAACTATAAATTAATTCCTATTCTACACAAGTGGATAGCACTTGAGGAGTCAGTTTTCTTAACTGATATACATATATGTGTATATATACACACACACACATATATTCATATATATGTATATATATATAGTAAAATAATTACAATTGTGAAACAAGTTCACGTATCTGTCATCTTACATAGTTACTAATTCTTTTATGTGTCTGACAAGAACTAAAACCCACTTATTTAACAAAAATAAGCTAAAACCCACTTATTTAACAAAAATTCCTCATTCAGTACAATTTTATTAACTTCAGTCCTCATGTTGTACATTAGATGCTAGGTTTGTTCATCCTAAGTATCAACTATTTTTACCCTTCAACCTAGATTTTCTTTATTTCCTCTCCCCCACCGCACACCTGCAGTAACCAGTTTCGGTGCTCCGTAGCATTCTAGTTCTCTGGTGGGTGAATATTGGCATGAATTGAATAAAATTCAAAACAAATTATCTCCTTATATACACCTAAAAACAATGTATAAGTTTCCTGTTTTCTTAACTGATTATTTCTGATATTCTTACCTTGATATATATCCCAGTAGCTGATAATTCTGCATACGCTCCAGTGAATAGATATTTATTCTTGTCACAGCCTTCCCATTATTTTGCCTCTAAAATCTGCTCCAAAGCTTCCTCTTTCAATTTTCCATTTTTCTGTATCATTTCATTAGATTGTTCACTCACCCTATTCCAATCTGTATATATTTTATGTATTAGGGATAGAGTTAAACATCTCTTTTTATTATTTATATTTGATAGTTTTTTATTACATTTCTAAGATTGTTTCTGAACCCTAACATCTCACTTGACCAACCTTCATATTTATATCACTATATTTTTCTATAGAAAAAATAGGCCTTAGACCATTGTCCATGCTCTCTATGGGCACTACTTGCTCTATTTACCATGATTGGATGAGGAAGTAAACACTGAGGAAAACAGTGAGAAGCAAAATTAGCAGTGTTCCCTCTGTAGCACCTGACTGACAGATCAA
Source organism: Ateles fusciceps (assembly GCA_036589455.1). Classification (NCBI taxonomy): domain Eukaryota; kingdom Metazoa; phylum Chordata; class Mammalia; order Primates; family Atelidae; genus Ateles; species Ateles fusciceps. Next base: position 6,251,214 of record JAZHEH010000174.1, on the reverse strand, counting down.
AACATCTTTGTTTTAATTGATGGTTGCATTAGTTATTTATTACTGCATAGCAAATTCTGCCACAATGTAGCAGCTGAAGGCAACAAATATTTATTATCTCAGTTTCTGAGGGTCAGGAATACAAGTGTCACTTAACTAGCTCCTACTGTTTCAAGATATCTTATTTTAGTTAGGCAGTTTGAAGGATATCTTGTTAAGCCATTCTTGCAGTGCTATACATACCTGAGACTGGGTGATTTATAAAGAAAATAGGTTTACTTGGTTCAGGGGTCCTCAGGCTATATAGAAAGCATGGTGCTGGGTATCTGAGGGGCTTCTGGTGAGGCCTCAGGAAGCTTACATTTATGGCCGAAGGCAAGGGGGTCCTGGTGTATCACGTGGTGAGAGTGGGAAGGGGAGAGAGAGAGGTCTCAGACTTTTAACAGTCAGTACTTAAGACATCATGCACTTCATATAGTCCTGAACAGTCACAAAGACCCTACAAATAACATTACAGTGACACTGTTTTATCTATAGATTCACTTTCTGTGGTTTCAGTTACCTGCAGTTAACTGCAATTTGAAAATAAGTGAGTGCAGTACAGTTAGATATTTTGAGAAAAGAGAGAGCACATTCATATAACTTTTATTATAGTATGTTGTTATAATGTTCTATTTTATTACTTAGTGTTAATCTTTTACTGTGCCTAATTTATAAATTAAACTTTATGTTAGGCATGCATGTATAAAAAAAAGAACATGGTACTGTATATATAGGTTTGGGTACTTTCCATGGTTTCAAGCATCTATTGGAGATCTTGGAACATTTTCTCTGCAGACAAATGGGGACCACTGTATTTGTTCTCATTTCTCTTAAGAGAAAAATGTGGCTCAGAGAAGTAAAATAATATGACTAAGTTGGATAACCTGTAAATACAGCCAATATTTGTACTCAGCTCTAATTCCAAATCATATGCTTCTTCACAATATCTTTATTGACCAGGCATGGTGGCTCAAACCTGTAATCTCTTCACTTTGGAAGGCCAAGGTGGGTGGGGCATCTAGGTTAGGAGTTTGAGACCAGCCTGACCAACCTGGTGAAACCCTGTCTCTACTAAAAATACAAACATTAGCCACCTGTAATCCCAGCTACTTGGGAGGTTGAGGCATGAGAGTCGCCTGACCCGGGGAGGCAGAGGTTGCGATGAGCCGAGCTAATACCACTGCACTCCAGCCTGAGTGACAAGAGTGAAACTCCATCTCAAAAATAATAACAATAATAATATATTTATTGTTTTTATATATAAATTATAAACAACTAAATATATTTTTTACTTTTCTGCATGTTTAGAGTCTGCATTACTGAAAAATTATTTTTTAGATATGTTTGGATTTGTTATAGTCTTTTACACGAAAAATATAGGCTTCATTTTCCTGTACAAATTCACAATGCCTTTCAAGTTAATAAATAAATTATATAATTTGATGATTTTATTTTTCAGTATACTACTTTCTCTGAACAGTTTTGGAAGCATTAAGAACTCTTATTCAGAATCAGTTAAAAACTATTGCTAAAAACATTATGAGTATAGTACTTTAATTGAGCTGATGAGATTTATGTATGTTAATCCACCTTAAACCACTTTAATTTTTTATTATGACCTGCCAAACCCCATTAATGACAATACGATATTACTTTCAGCATTTATTTATGTTTTCAAAAAAATCTTTGTTCTCTTGGGCAGGCATTATATCAATTACACCTTGACTCCTTAACTAGAAGTTTCTCTAAAGGAAGACAAATCATTAAACAAGCTTATCAAGAACAGTCCCTCAACAAATCAGAAAACTAGATAATAACAGGTAAAACATGGACTAGGTTTTATTTCCATTATATATGTTCCTAAGTTAGACAGAGTCACAAGCAAAATCTTGAGCTACTGCCAGGTGTGGTGGCTCACTCCTGTAATCCCAGCACTTCGGGAGGCCGAGGCAGGCAGATCAACTGAGATCGGGAGTTCAAGACCAGCCCTACCAACATGGAGAAATCCTGTCTCTACTAAAAATACAAAATTAGCCAGGCATGGTGGCACATGCCTGTTATCCCAGCTACTCGGGAGGCTGAGGCAGGAGAATCGCTTGAACTCAGGAGGCAGAGGTTGTGGTGAGCTGAGATCTCCCCACTGCACTCCAGCCTGGGCAACAAGAGCAAAATTCTGTCTCAAGAAAAAAAAAAACTGAGCTATTAGCATTCACTGGCTGCTCAAATCACCTTCTTTCTATTACAAAACTGTGACTGTAGAAACCAAATGTGTAGATTGCTCTTCTGTTTTCTGCTTAATGACTGTGCCAAAGTCGGAAGTATTCATGCTTTTCTTTTGGAATGAAATAACAACAGTTGCTTTTCATGTACTTCTTGATGATTTGCCAAACTGTGTAAACCCAGCCATTTCTATAACTTCTGGAGAGACAGATGTGTAAAAAGTCTGTCTTCAGGCATCTAAATGATTATATAAAGATATTTTCAGAAATTTTTCAGGCATGCCTTCCTTTGTGGCTTTTACTTCTCTGTATTCATTTTTGTGTCAGAGTCCAAAGACCGTCAAACGTTTCATATAACACCAACATAAAATGATTCTGGTATTCTGTTGAATAGAGGGATTTAGAGGCTCAATTTAGTGTATTTCCTTAAGGTGCTGACCCATAATTATTTGCTGAAGAAATCTTTTGTATCTGCTGATAAGAGCTCCCTTGGCCCACTTCTGCAATATGGTTGAATAGCAACCTACTCAGGGAGAAGTAATGGTTAGACCCTTCAACTCTCAAAAGAGGATTCAATCAGTCATGCAAAAAATATTTATTGACTGCCAACCATATGCCCAACACACCGTTCAGGTCACTTGGATTGTATCAGTGAATAAAAACATGAAAATGTTTGCTCTTGTGAAACAAATCAGAAAGATTGCAGAAAGTTAAAACAAAACATTGAGTCCGCAATTATTTTGCAGCACAAAACAATCATTTCCAGGTATTTCTGAAAGCCTATATTCTCACAGTAGCATATTTATAAAAAGCATGGTAAATAGAAATCGTGCTTATACAGGTTTTCTGAGATTGCCATGACAAAATATGAAAAACTGGGTGTTTTAAACCACTAGTATATTGTCTCACAACTGTAGAGGCTAGAAATCCAAGATCCAGGTGTTAGCTGGATTGGCTTCTTGCTGATAGAAATATCACCTCAATCTCCCTCATCTTCTTATGGCACTCTCCCTGTGTCTCTTCCCATCATCTTCTCTCTATATGTATCTGTCTCTGTCCAGTTTCCTCTCCCTCAAGTTGAGCAAACCACCATAGGTATACATGTATACCTATGTAACAAACCTGCACATTCTGCACATGTATTCCAGAACTTAGAGTATAATAATAAAGAAAAAAACAGAAGTGTCTGTTCATGTTCTCTGCCCACTTTTTAATGAGGTTTTTTTTTTATTCTTTGCTTGTTTTTGTAAGTTGCTTATAGATTTCAGATATTAGGATTTTGTCAGATGGATAATTTGTGAATTTTTTTTCCCATTCTGTATGTTGTCTGTTTACTTTGTTGATATTTTCTTTGGCTGTGCAGAAGCTCTTTAGTTTAATTAGGCCCCGTTTGTCAATATTTGTTTTTGTTTTTGTTGAAATTCCTTTTAGTGTCTTCATCATGAAACTTCTGCCAGGGCCTTTGTCCAGAATGATATTTCCTAGGTTGTCTTCCAGAGATCTTACAGTTTTAGGTTTTGCATTTAAATATTTAATCCACCTTTTTTAAAACTTTTATTTTAAGTTCAAGGGTACAAGTACAGGTTTGTTACACAGGTAAACTGTGTCATGGGGTGTGTTGTGCAGATTATTTTGTCACACAAGTATTAAGTCTTCTACCCGTTAATTCATTTTTCCTGATCCTCTCCCTCTTCCCACTCTACACCCTCCAGAAGTCCAAAAGGCCTGAGTGTGTGTTGTTCCCCCTCTATGTGTCTATGTGTTCTCATCATTTAGCTCCCACTTGTAAGTGAGAACATATGGTATTTGTGGGGTTTTTTGTTGTTACATCTTGAGTTGATTTTTGTATATGGTGTAAGGAAGGAGTCTAGCTTCTATTGCATATAGCTAACTGGTTATCCCAGCACCATTTATTGAGTAGGAAGTTCTTTTCCCATTGCTTTTTTTTTTTTTTTTTGACAGCTTGGTGGACGATCGGATGGTTGTAGGAGTACATCTTTATTTCTGGGCCCTCTCTTTTGTTTCACTGTGTTTATATGTCCACTGTTGTTCCAGAACCGTGTTCTTTTAGTTAGTATAGCCCCATATTATGGTTTGAAGTCAGGTAGCATGATGCCTCCAGCTTTTTCTACATTAATTTTGTTTCCTCAAATCTTGCCAAAGTTGTTTATGAGATTGAGGATCTTTGGACAGAGACCACGGGATTTTCTAGGTATAGAATAATGTCATCTGCAAGCAGAGATAGTTTGACTTCCTCTGTTCTTATTTGGACGGCTTTATTTCTTTCTTTTGCTTGATGGTTCTGGCTAGGACTTCCAGTACTATGTTGAATAGGAGTGGTGAGAAAGGGCATCCTTGTCTTTTTCAAAAAGAATAATTTTTGTCTATCCAGTGCGATGTTGGCTGTGAGTTTGTCATAGATTCCTCTTATTATTTTGAAGTATGTTCCTTTACTACCTAGTTTGTTGAGGGTTTTTAACATAGAGAGGTATTGAATTTTATCAAAGGCCTTTTCAGCATCTACTGAAATGATCATATGGGTTTTTTTTAAATGTAATGAATCATATTTATTGCTTTGCATATCTTGAACCAACCTTGCCTCCCAGGGATAAAGCCAACTTTATTATGGTGGATTAGCTATTTAATGTACTGCTACATTTGGTTTGCTAGTATTATGTTGACAATTTTTATATCTATGTTCATCAAGGATATTTTCCTGAAGTTTTCTTTATTTATTGTGTCTCCACCAGGTTTTGTTATCAGAATGATGCTGGTGTCATAGAATGAGTTAAGGAGCAGTCCGTCCTCCTCAATTTTTTGGCAGAGTTTCAGTAAGAACGGTATCAGCTCTTCTTTATATATCTGGTACAAGCTGTTTGTGAATTCTGGTCCTGGGCTTTTTCTGTTTGGGAGGATTTTTACTCCTGATTCAATTTCAAAACTCATTATTGGTCTGTTCAGGGAATCAGTTTCTTCCTGGCTCCATCTTAGGAGGTTTATGTTTCCAGAAATTAACCTATTTATTCAGGATTTTCTAGCTTGTATGCATAGAGGTGTTCCTGCTTGTCTCTACTGGTGTTTTGTATTGCTGTGGGGTTGGTGGTTACGTCCCCTTTGTCATTTCTAACTGTGTTTATTTAGATTTTCTATCTTTTTAAATTAGATCAACTAGTAGTCCATGTACCTTATTTGTTCTTTCAAAAAATTAACTCCTATGTTCATTCATCATTTCTATGGATGTTTCTATCTCAATTTTCTTTAACTGGCTGTGATTTGGGTTATTTCATGTTTCCTGGTAGCTTTGGGTGGGTTTTCTGTTTCTTCAGTTCTCTAGCTTTGATGTTATGGTGTTTGGTGCTTTTAACTTAACACTGCTTTAGCTGTGTCCCAGAGATTCTGGTATGTTGTATCTTTGTTCTCATTAGTTTTTAAAAAAATTATTTCTGCCTTAATTTGATTGTGTACCCAAAAGTCATTCAAGACTTTTGACTTTTGACTCCAAAAGTCATTCAGGAGCAGGTTAATTTTCATGTAAATCTATGGTTTTGAGGGATTCCCCTAGCATTGATTTCTATTTTTATTGCCATATGGTCCCAGAGTGTGTTTCATATGATTTTATTTATTTATTTATTGAACTTGCTGAGGTTTGTTTTATGGCTAATTATGTGGTTAATTTCATTGTAAATGTCATGTGTATATGAAAAGATTGCAAAATCTATTGTTTTGGGTGGAGAATTCTGTAGATGTACATGAAGTCTATTTGATGAAGAATTGAGTTCAGGTCTTGAATACCTTTGTTTTCTACTTCAATGTTCTAACACTGTCAGTGGGGTGTTGAAGTCTCTTACTATTATTTTGTGGGAATCTAAGTCTCTTTGTAGGTCTCTAAGAACTTGCTTTATGAATCCGCGTGCTCTGTTTTGGGTGCATATATATTTAGGATAGTTAGGTGTTCTTGTTGAATTGAATCCCTAACCCTGATGTAATCACATCCTTTGTCTTTTGAGGGCTTCTAGAAAAAAATACATATCCTTGGCAAATGTACTACAAGGAGGTTATGGATTAATTACTAATCATACAGTGATGTCTAAGCATTTGTGAAGATCTATCTAAGGCCCTTCTTTAAAAATTTGAGGAGTTAAGAATATATGTGGTTTTAAGATAAATATTCCATTGATATTTTTACTTATGTAAAATACAATTCACATGACAATAGTGATTTTTGTCTATAACTTTGGCTTTTGGAAACTTCAATTATGTAACTTATTTGACTCTCAGCTCTTTTCCAGAACATATTGGCTGTGTGCTCACATTTCTGGCTTTATTCTATTATGTATCCTATTGATTTCTATTTGTTCAACTTTTTAAAATCTTGATAAATGTATGAAGTTTGCATAGTATTTTAACTCTTTTTGAAAACAAATGACATTTAAATATAATATGAAAATTATTCCAAATGAAATCATAATTTAATCTGTATTATTTGAGAAACACATTTTAAAATAATAAATATATCAATACAAACATTCATATATAAATTATGTCTATTATGAAAATTCTGATAAACATTTTATTGCACTTTTTCCTATTTTAAGCCCCCTTTTTTAGCCCATTTCTCCCATCTGGAACTGGTGCATTTATCCGATGCCTGTACCCACATTGTATCTAGGAAGTAACTAACTTGCTGTTGATTTTACACACTTAGAGGTGGACGAGACCTGCCTTGTCTCAGATGAGAATTTGAACTGTGGACTTTTGAGTTAGTGCTTCAATAAGACTTTGTGGGGACTGTTGGAAAGACATGATTGTGTTTTGAAATTTGAGAACATGAGATTTGGGAGGGGCCAGAGGGGGAATGATATAGTTTGGCTGTCTCCCCACCTAAAATCTCACCTTGAATTGTAATAATTCCCACATGTCCGGGGCTGGATCAGGGGGAGATAATTAAATCATGGGGGCAGTTTCCCTCAAAACTGTTCTCATTATAGTGAGTTCTCATGAGATCTGATGGTTTTATAAGGGGCTTTCCCCTTCACTTGGCTCTCATTCTCTCTCCTGCTAGCTTGTGAAGAAGGACGTGTTCACTTCCCCTACCACTATGATTGTAAGCTTCCTGAGGCCTCCTCAGCCATGCAACATTTTGAGTCAATTAAACTTCTTTTCTTTATAGATTACCTAGTCGTGGGTATGTATTAGCAGTGTGAAAAGGAACTAATACAGCTTTGTTTATGTTATTTACTTTTAAACCAGATGGATCTTATGTTTTGGTTTACGGTAAAAGTATTATTCCTGCCTTTCTCAATGACAGACATAAAAGAACCAGTTTAAAAAGAACCTGCAAAACTTTCAAGGTGCATATTGTACAGTTGTTTTCACCTTCCTTTAAATCATTTGGGACCAATGAGATGGATTCCTTTACTTTACAAATCTATATATATATATAGATTTTGTTTGACTCAGAAGTTATAGGTTAGTACTCAAAGTATAAAATACCAATAGGGACATTTAAATATAAGAGTGAGAAGCCACTCATATTATGAATCCCATTTTAAATTATAACCAACTCAGATTAGATCATTACTATCACACAGATATGCATTATAAGATACTATAATCTAAAAATAATATGCCAACAATTGTAAATACCCTAAATATCTCTTTTGTTTAAATTAACTTTTTTCAATGTGAATATAACATATACCTGCAAGATCATTGCAAAATAAGAGAATACAGATGTGTCTGGAGCAAACAGTGTGGCCCTATTATCTCTCTCATATTTCTGAAACCAGTTTAGGATATACTAATATTAAGCTTTTTATTTTTTGTGATTATTTTTATGTGTTTGTATTTAAAAATTATATGTATAGATGTCTATATACCTAATACACAGTTTTTCATAATACTACTAGTACAAAACTACTAATTATCTTTTTCAAGTAGAAGAATGTGTCTTGATTGTTCCATTTAAAATATTTAAGTGAAACTCCTCCATTCTTTTCATCAGCTGCCCAGTTTCACTATCTTTTTATTTAAGATGGATTTGCTTTAAAAAGCATCCAATATGGTTTGGATTTGTTGTTCCCCCCGTACCTCATGTTAAATTCTAATATCCAATGTTGGAGGTGGGCCTGGTGAGAGGTAATCATGGGGCCATATTTATTATGACTAGTTTAGCACCAACTTCTTGGTGCTGTTCTTGTGATAGTGAGTGAGTTCTCATGAGATCTGGTCATTTAAAAGTGTATAACAACCCCCCCCACTTTCTTGTTCCTCCTCCTGTCGTGTAAGAATATCTGCTCCCTTCCCCTTTGCTTTCCAACATGATTGGATGCTTCTTGATTCCTCTGCAGAAACAGAAGCTGCCATGCTTCCTGTATAGCCTGTAGAATTGTAAGCCAACTAAATCGCTTTTTAAATAAATTAGTCAGTCTCAGGACTTCATTATAGCAGTGAGAGAACAGGCTAATACAACATCAATCTTAGTTTCATTTTCTTAGTTTTTTTTTTTATTCTTATCTCATCAAACCAAAGTTTATTTGTGTTTATCATTTATTTCCCCAACCAATTTCATGCTTAATATTTACTGTGTGTTTACTATTTAACATGCTGTCATTACAGGAAAGGACATTTTCTTTTTTACTTACTTTATTTTTGACCCGTCAAGTAATTTCTAAAAATTCTATTCTGCCTCCATTTCTGATATGTGGTAGATATTTTATAATCAAAATGCCAAATTAAGGAAGTAAACTTTTACTTCTAGGTCTCCAAATGACACTCCTTTGTTTGTTTAGTTAGCATAATTATATTCGAAGCTAAAATTATGTTTTAATTTGTTTATCTTTACTTTTTTTTTGTTATCCTTAGATTGCAGTATGTTATATGGTTTTCCATATAACATGTTGCAATCTAAGGATAACAAAAAAAGAGACTTAACTGCAAATATCTCCCATTTTTGCTCACCTTTTTTTTGCATTTTTTTCTCTCTCTTAAGATCTTTTCTGGCTTATTGTTGAGTAGGGTTTTTTCCTCTCTATTCCTCATAAAATAAGGTGTGTGTGCGTGTGTGTGTGTGTGTGTGCGTGCATGTGTATTCATCCTTCCATAACCAAAATAACTTCCTTTACCCTTCTCATTTATGATATAATACCACAAATGACATCTTTAGAGGATGGACAAAATTAACTAACGGTACAGTATAGGGAGAGTAATATATTGTACAGGTATGAGAAGCTTATTCTAGTTAGATACTGAGAAATAAGTAAATAAAGATAGTGTATTTAGGAAAAATGAAAAAAAAAAAACTCACAAAATACTCTATAGAAAAAAACATAATGAAATAAAACCTATAAAAAGACAAGGAGAAGGGAACAGACAGGCAGAATCATTGCCTCTTGTGTAGTTCTCCTTTTTTGCTATGCCCAGTATTGGTTACATAAGCAAAGAACACAGCAGGAGCGTTCAGGTAAAACTTTAGGTGTGTTCACTACTCTTCACAGCTCATCAAAGGAATAGCCTCAGATATATTATGTATGTACTTACCCTAAGTGCAATTGATCAGCCATTCCATTTTCCAGATGAGAATATTGAAGTTCAGGACTACTTAACAACAATTACTAAGTCATCCTGGTGAGTGGAAGATCGGCTACTCAAAGCAGTACTCTTCTTAGAAAAATCAGCATTTAATATAAAGATAAACTTTGACTTCCATAAGGTCACACAACATAGTTTCAAACAACTATTAACTTTCCATCCTTTCTGCATAACCAAGTCAACATTTGATGGGAACTCTCTCACGTCGCCGGTGAGATCAGTAACTTACTGAATAGTTGGAAGTTTGGGGAAATGCTGTAACTAAAGGAGAGCCGGGATATGTAATGTAACATCAAATGAAATGGAAAAGTCTGCTTGAAACAACTTGTTTCAAAATATGAGAGGTCTGTGGGATCTGCCTGTGGCTTGAAGAATTGCTTGAGCAAAAGCGTGGCGGTGAAAATCTATGTTATCTTTCCCCTTAGTTCTTTCTTCAAGAAAGGCTGAACAAGTTCAAAATTGCAGCCAAGCCATCCTTACCAGAGAGTTTTCAATCATGGCGTATATCAGAGGTGCTTGGATGCAGTCCCTATTCCCACCATCCATTTTTCAGTGAGAGTCTTTTATGGATGATACAGATGCTGAGGAGAGGAGGCTGGGGAACATTGTATCAAAAGGCTTCAAATGTCAATATGCTTGTTATTCAAACTTTAAATCTTACTAGTTACAGTGCGATCTCAGTATACTGCAGTAAAATATATGCTCGGGAATAAATAAACAACCTTCATACAGGCATGCTGTTATTCCTACTTATTAATAGTTCTATATAAAACTCCATCTGTATTGATATTTAACTATTTATATAACTAATTATACACACACACACCACACACACACAAAGTTCAGTAGTAATGTAGTTTATCAAATGATTGCTTGATGTGACTAAATTAGCACAGTTGTGAACTTTGGGGTGGGAGTCATAAATTGGGATTTGGGGGAACTGAAGCCTGATGTCTAAGCAGAAGGTAAGTTTATCTGTGTGTTTTGTTTTGTTTTCTTCTGTTTCTTCTTGTCTTGTTTTTAGTTAGATCACACTCATCCAGAAAATGTATCTTTTCTTGCAAAAGAAAGAATTAAGTATTCCACAAACCTAGATAGCTCAGAGAGAATACTGAACAAAAACAGAAAGTGAAGGAAAAGGAGGTCAGCCACAGCAAAAGCAGTGGCTTTTATTCTCCCCCCACAGAAAAAAGGAGCCATGCATTTTATACAACATTACTGTCTTAAATGTCAGTATAGTATATGGTAGAGAAAGCATTAATAAAATTAATGGTTATATACCCAAGGAATTATAAATCATTGTATTATAAAGACATATGCACATGTATGTTTATTGTGGCACTGTTTACAATTGCAAAGACTTGGAAACAACCCAAATTCCCATCAGTGATAGACTGGATAAAGAAAATGTGGCACATATACTCCATGGAATACTATGCAGCTATAAAAAACGATGAGTTCATGTCCTTTGCAGGGACATGGATGAAGCTGGAAACTATCATTCTCATCAAGCTGACACAAGAACAGAAAACCAAACACCGCATATTCTCACTTATAAGTGGGTATTGAACAACGAGAACACAGGGACACAGGGAGGGGAACATCACACAGGGGCCTGTTGGGGGGGTAGGGAGGCTAGGCAAGGGATTGCAGAGGGTGTGGCAATTGGGGAGAGGTAACATTAGGAAAAATACCTTATGTAGGTGATGGGGTGATTGATGTAGCAAACCACCATGGCACGTATATACCTATGTAACATGCCTGCATGTTCTGCGCATGTACTCCAGAACTTAAAGTATAATTTAAATAAATAAATAAATAATAAAATGTGTTACTTAAACAAATAGGGATTAAAATGTTCAGGGACTGAGATCAAAACCCTAATATCAAACAGAAGTAATCATGCTGGTGGAGGTTGCTGTTGGACAAAAACACAGAGGATGTAACAAAACCTGATTCATATGCAAAATGACTAGGAGAAAAAACACATGTACATAATCAATATATTTCACTTGGGCAATTAATTTTGCTAAGCCCAATGCCGAAGGCTTGGAAGTTAAAATTAAATCAACCTTATATATAAATGATATATAGTTAATCTGTTTTTTGTGTGGGATAGAATTACTGTTTTGTGTATGTGCGTGTCAACAATCACTGATACAGTGGCTATTTCTTGTCATTATAAAGCACCTCCCTTCATCTATTGTACAAGTATTTATTGATCAATTATTAAATATTTATTTCGAAGCCAGTCATGCTAAATTCTGTGCCAAATAGCCCCTGATTCATTTTTTTTTTAAAGATTTAAATGCCCAGGATAGGAAAAGAAAGTAAGCAATATCCGTAAGGAGATGTTGCTTTCAAATCTGTTCTGTCATAGTGGATAATATATTTATAGTATCAGAAAATCCTATTTTAAAGGTTAGTGGGAGAATTTTCTCTCAATTTAGATACTCAAGAACATAAATAAAGTCCAGCTTCATACACATAGTAAAATCTGTGAGTGATCTCTTAATACATTTTAAACTCCTAAATAAATGTTTGGCAATGAATGCTGCATAGTCATTTTAATAAGATGATTCTAATACCTTGACTTCTTTTTATGGTGTCTAAATTCCAAAAAGAAGAAAAACATTGCCACAAGCCTATTAAGAGAAAACACTGCCTTTTAAACTAGCTATGCAGCTTTAAACTGAGGAAAAACATATTCTTTAATATATGATTTGACATTTTTTTCCGCTTTGTGAAGCACTGAAAAGTAACAGAATCAAAGTACACATGGTGAGTTTTGCCTGTACTATTGAGATTTGCTAAGACAAAATACTACTTATTAGAAATGAAGGAGAAATTAAAAACAAGTTTTTGGGCCAGGTGCACTGGCTCATGCCTGTGTTCCAGTACTTTGGGAGGCCCATGGGGGCAGATGACTTGAGACCAGGAGTCCGAGGTCAGCCTGGCCAACATGGTGAAATCACATCTCTACTAAACATACAAAAATTAACCAGGCATGGTGGCATGTGCCTGTAGTCTCAGCTATTCAGGAGGCTGAGGCAGGAGGACTGCTTGACCTGGGAGCCAGAGGTTGCAGTGAGCCAAGACTGTGCCACTGCATTCCAGCCGACAGTCTGGGCAACAGAGTGAGACTTTATCTCAAAAAAAAAAAAAAAAAAAAAAAAAAAGATGTTTAAACCAAGGGCAGTTAAGCTAATGTATTGATTAGTTAACAGGATCAGTAAAACCAAAGGCACCAAACTCAAAAGAGAGACAAGTCAGGGATCATGGCATTAGGAAAGGATATAAATGGATAAGGCATTGTTTATTAGGGCATTGTGGCAGTGAGGAAGAGATAAGGGTAAGATGAAGAGTAGATACATTTGATCAGAAACTTAGCTGTAATATGGCAAAGTCTTGGGTCTTGATTTTTTATTTTATTATTGTTTCCACCTGAGTTTCAGCACATCCACTGGAACATGTCAAATTAAGAAAATGATTAACTACTACTGGATATTTAGCCAGTGGATTTGCTAGTAGAAAAGCTCTTTTACACAAAGAGAAATGAAACAGCCTATAACTAAAACATCTAGTACAAGTAAATCTCCATGGATCAGTCACAATTATTTCTAATACACAAAAAAGTTGATGTACTCCTAAATGAAAGAGTTCAGGTAATGGATATGTCAGAAATTTACCACTTGGAAATATTCTTGTCATCTTCTAACTAAAAATCCCAACAGATTTGTTACTTTGGGATGACAACTTCATGCTGTATCTTTTGCTTTTAAATTAGGCTCCTATAATCCACGTCTGACTTGCTTATTTTCTTACTAGATCAATAGGATAGAAGTAATTCTGGAGTAATTCTGTCCTCTATAGTCTGAATGTATGGAATTCTAAATAGGTCTGTTGAAAACTTTAGTTAGACTCAGTATGTTTTTGGTGGAAAAACTGGTCTGAAGTTCAATATTATTAATATGAACTATTTATAATTCTGATTAGAATTTTTTTCACATTCGGTTCATCCATTTGTATAAGATCAATTTTAAGGAACTGTAAAACTGACTGAGCATTTCTTTGAAAAGCTTGAATATGTATTCTCTTTCCTTCTAAATTCGGCTGTGACATTTGGAGTTTCATACTAGATGTTCTGTAAAATAAAATTGAAACATCTTTAGCCATCTGGTAGTTTTGTGGATAATTTAGCATATATCCACTTGTGGCAGTTTATTACAAAGTAGTTCCTATTAACCACTGTTCTTTAAGTATTGGAACTCTGTAAATACAAACATTTTGTAATTAAATATCTCCAGTTGTCCATAGGGCTTTACTATAATTGAGGTAGCTACAGTCAATGAACACACAACTTGAGATTCTTTCTCACTATGAAACTGCTGTTCCCTACATATGATAGGTACAAATTGTTAACCAATAGATCCTTAGTTGCTGGAACCAGGGGGTTATTTGTGAGGAACACACAGAGATAGCTTTTTGACAGGTTGTACTCAGGTTAAATTTGCTTTTCCACTGTCAAAAGATTTGCAGCCTTTGCAAACTCTTACAGCCTCTTGTAACTCTGAGAGTGAGTAAGACCTGAGTGAGCCACTACCAAGAAAGAGCTAGTAAGGTCATTCGCAATGGATAAATGATAAATTTACTGTGACATGTTTGATCTAGGTAGAAATTTGTTAAAAGTGATGAGCAACAAAAAGCTTTTGAAATATCAACGGAGCAATTTCAGGGACCTATCATTTTTCCTGATTAATATAGAGGGAATGATTTAAGCAAATGGCCATTTTATTATGAATTGCTGTAGCAGTCTAGCACATGGAGGAGCAGAGCATAACTTACTGGATAAGTGTGATTCAAAATGAGTTTGAAATAAAATCCTTCAAGTGATATTAGGAATGGAAGATCTGCTTAGGAGCATGAATATGATCTTGATACCAGAACCACACTGTATATTCCTTGTAGTGAAAACAGCTATGTGAAAGATAAGGTATTTATAACCTTGACTATTGATTAAGTAATTGAAAGCTCAAAGAGTTTAGTTACCTAAATACCCCAGACCTTCCAAGCGCAGAACCAACATTTGAAAGCATATGAATCCATGTCTTTTCATTATTACACAGAATTTTTGATTTATTATGTGTATGTGGGGGGAGAGTAATCATAAAAACATACTTATCATTTTCTCATTTTTGTCCAGGTAGATATAAATATAGATATCAGTTGACCTTTGAACAACACAGGAGGTGGGATATTGTCTCCTGGGCAGCTGAAAATCCACTATACCTTCTGACTTCCCCAAAAGTGAACTAATAGTAGCCTACTGTTGACTAGACAACTTGCCATTAACATTTAACAGTCAATTACATATATTATATATGTTACATGTATTTTATACATTATTGTTAAAATAAAACAAGCTAGCAAAAATAAAATGTTATTAAGAAATTCATGAGGAAGACCAAATATATATACTATGCATGAAGTCAAAGTGATCATCATAAAGGTCTTCATCCTCAGCATCTTCAGGTTGAATAGATTTAGGAGGAAGAGGAGGAGGAGAAGAAGGAGTTGGTCTTGCTGTCTCAGGAGCAGCAGAGGCAGCAGAAAATTTACATATACATGGACCCAGGCAGTTCAAACCTGTGTTGTTCAAGGGTCCACTTATATTTGTGTGTATATATTTCTCCCTTATATATGCACTATATTTATATATTAAGCTCCATATTAAATATCTATAGTATCTCACACACATATATATATATAAATATATCAAGTTCCATCTGTTCATCTGCAAATATTTCTCACCAGTAATCACTAGTGATATCACTAGCAGTGTGATTATATTAATAGAGTGGAATATGTGTGTGTATGTGTGACTAAGGGTATAAATGTCCAGTGATTATTATGGCCTGTGTATATTTATTCGCAATAATGAAGAAGACCATTATATATGAGTATTTAAAACAAATAAAATAATTGAAATGCAAGCAAACAAAAAAATTAAAAATTATACAATGGAAATGCAATTGAACTAGAAATCAGACTGCCTGGGGTTCTTATTCTACTTGCTGGTTTCTAGAAAGATAAAAACAGAAAAAAATGGCAAAAATAAACCCTTACAACCTTTCCTGAATATTAATATACTGCACTGTGACTCATTAAATACAATACTGGTAAACAATGGAAGATAACTATTTATAGCATCGTGGCTTATATTGTTTTTGGGAAACTAGTGCTTGGAATCACTATAAACTTTCTTTTGTATATCTAATTCAATGCAGATTCAGTCACCCATTGCTTGCAGAGTCTAATTCACAAGAGTGGCGTATGTTAGAAAAAAAGTGACTTTATTAACCAAAGCTAGTAATGGGGAAGTAGCCAGATTCTCATCCAAATTAACCATGTGTCCTGTTCTAGTGGCTATCTTGTGTTTCCCACCAACCTGGATCTCGGGCTAGCATCATCTCAACAATTTCCAGGTTTATGACTAGCTGCCTTGAAGTAATCTCAGGAATTTTGCAGCTGAGTCTCTAGGCTTGTTCTGTCTGTCTCAAGATTAGCCCCTGGAACTTCTAGGAAGGTACATAATTAGATACTAGCATACACTCAGATAAATGTGAACTGAGTATACACGGTGAGAAAGGGAGGGATGTATAGTCTATTTTAAGGCTAAAGGAAAAGGCTTCTGCAGTTTGCTTCAAGGTTGTATGTTGAAATGCAAGAGAAAGGAAAAACCAAGTTTTAAAATGCATTGTGAAGTTAAGCTGCCCAGTTACATACACATAAAAACATATTTTTAATTATATGTGTGTCTGTGTGCATCTGTATTCTTAGATATAGTTGCATATTGACACCAAATTTGCTTCTTCAGTAAAATACATCTTTATAAATTATATATTTAATAGAATATTACTATAAAGTATATTGATTTGTAAATTTGCAAGAAAAGGCTCTTAGCTATCATATAAACAAAAAATACGCCTTGATAATTAGGCAACTATATTTTTTAATACTTAATAAACCCCAGGTTCCCACATCTTTATTTTATTAAGTATATCTGAATAAACTTAATATCCTCTTATGGCAGTGTGCAGGAACTACACCATAAAACGGCAAGTTGATAAATGTTCATTATATTTGTTTGTATGGATATCTAACTGAGAAAATTTTTGTATCCAAAAGAGGATGCAATTACTAGAATTGTAGGTAAAATTCTAGAAATGAATTGAGGCATAAATGTTTGTGCATTGTCTAATAATGCAACATTATATTGCCATATGTACAATCTGCCCAGTCAATTAATTTGAAATTTAGTGGACTATACACAATATCGAAGTACAGTCATTAGACTTCTAAACCTAAAACTTGCAGAACAAATTACTCAAATTCATGCTTTAACTTTATTACCTCTGACCTTTGCCCACAGAGCCAAAACTCTGCATATCAAATCCTTGACTACTGGGAATACTATATTTATAGCTCCTTAACATGCCAATCCATTTTATTTCTTGCATTTGAACTGGAAGATTTCTGTTTTATCTGATTGAAATCTTGCTATCGTGCCCTTGTTCACTTAATAGAGTTGAATATTTTATTTGTCTTTCAATCTCCTGTGAAAAACAGAGGTAGCTATTTTTTTAATGTTTTCCTAACTTCTAGGGAAAATGCAGCTATATTTTTCTATAACTTTACACATAGCTTTCTATAATACATCTCCTCAACAAAACATGCTTCTCTATTCTCCCTGGAAACATACATAGATACAATTTCTTAGACTTTTTACAATTACACATAATCATATGAATTATTTCTACCAAATTAAATTTAAACACAAGTGATGGGTTCTTGCTTGTGTTCTTTTGCATTTCTCTGTGCAAGAAATTATTTGGCATTTCTCTGTAATCTTCTTTCCATCTGGCTGAAAGAAATTGAGACAATTATGGTAAAAATCATAATTATAAATTTAAGATGACAGAGCCACTTTTATTCTTGGTACTTGAATAATTGTGTCCAGGAAAGTAGTCACCCCTGTCAAATAGTAAAATTTGATTTTGACTATGAAAGTTGAAGCCATTCTTACATTTTATTTATTGTTCATTGTGTAGGTTATCTGTTACAGCAGCATGGATTATCCTATACAATAAAAAATCTATTGGATCTCAGTTTCATCTCATCTCCATTGTGGAATTTTTAATCTGTAAAATATTTCTTAATAAAAGAATAATCATATAGAAAAAAATGAACTACAAATTTCTGCAACAGAAGATGAAAACTAGGTTTAATAGTATGAGATCATAAAGACGATCAATTAGTCCATCAGTGAATGCCACTTATGTTAGATATAAACTTGTGTTGTACATATATTTACCTGATTACTAGAGATAATACTTGGAATATCTTACATTTAAAAACTTACCAGAGATACTTCAATATTTGGGTAGATAAAGTAGGTCACGGCAGGTCAATTCTCCTTCTGCAAGAAATATAAAAAATTGTATTAATTGCAGATACACATGCATACATACATACACACACATATAAATATATGTGTGTCTATATAAGTTTTAGATATATGCACACACCCCCAAACACAAACACACATAATTTGAAGGTATTACAGTGACACTACATGAATTCTAATTGTAGATGGAGGATAAATAGTTTCATAGTTAAATAATGATCTTCTGTCTCTTTTTCCCCATTGCGTGGGCATTCTAACTAGTGAAATAATTACATTAAAAGGGTTACCAACACCTTAGGAACTGAAATACAACTAAAACTCCCTTTAATCAGTGTGATTGGGTTTCTAAAAAATGTAAAATAATCTAAATAGATTACTACCTTTTGCCGAGTCTGTCCCGCAGACTCTGGCTCAGTGACGGATGAAAGGAGTACTCAGACACAGGTATAGAGCGGGAAGGAGTAGCTAGGGGACTGCTGACAGAGTGAGCAGTCCCAATAAGCTGGAGCCACTTGTATATATTCAGTACTGGTATAATGTCAAAGGCCTGGAGCCAACAAAATTTGTGGGTAAATAACATTGTCCAGGGAGCAGTCTTTCTGGTGACCAAAGGTCAGTCTCCAGATGACACAAGTAAATAAACTTACATAGATAGATTACTTTATACTCCCTTATTACCTACGCCTTGCCCTCAGCCTCAGGGAAAGAGAATCAGCTGCCTTCAGCTTTATTCTCAACCACAGCTTTGCAGAGCCTTCTGAGCTTTCAAAAGGCCTGCTTCTTTTCCTATAGCTTCTCCCACCATCCTGAGCTGTGGGAGTTCATTCAAGGTGGTGGCAAAAATTTTAAGGGATAAATATTAGAGAAAGTTATCGAATATAGTCACAAACCCTCTTGGAATGCCTGGGTGGTTTGCATAAGCCCCAGTGATAAATCTGGCTAAAGGCAGCCATAGTCTCTTTGCAGGAGCCAGAGAGATTAGGGCACAAATACAAAGGAGTGTAGAGTAGTTTACCTAACTGTCATGTTTACTCCTGTGGTTCTAAAATTAACCTTTGACCATTCCAGATGGCTTTCTCAAGGACAGGTTGACCAGGGATATTACCCACTAATGGTGTTTGCTTTAGGCCTTGGAATCTGTCCTTTAACCTTTACCCTCTAGTGGTGTTGACTCAGAGTTTTTGTTATTTAATGTGTGCTGAATAAAGGCCGGTGAGGTCAGCGTGTCAGGGCTGACAGTCACAACTGTTTACAACACTCTCCGGGGAGTCTGTAAGCGGCCCAGACACTCAGTCTAACTGGCAAACTGTAATATCTGTGTATCACTGTACTTTATTCTTCTGTCATTGAGTCAGGGTCTGCCGGACAGACCTGCGCAGGTGGTGACCCCAACACTGTCCGATATCCTACATCTCCCCCTTTTCTGTTTTTTGCATCAGGTTTTGTTGATTGAAGATTACAGATGTGTGCAGCAACAGGTTTGTCATGTGTAGCAGTTACAGCTCATTTTCTGGCATCGCATCCTAGAATTAGTAAATCACATGAGATAAACATGAGTATAATCAGTAATATTCTTTTCCAATCAAGAAGTTACATGTAATGTTGGTTGGCACTTTAGTCTAACGTGTGCCATTACTGAGGGACCCCCACCGGGGGGTACGTTGATCCCTCCCAGCCAATCGGTCATGTTGTTAGAAGCTGGGAAGGGGGTGTCTTCCAAAGTAACAATGCAAAAAAAAAGGCAGATATAGAAAATGGGCTTGATAGAGAGTAGCAGGTGTGGGTAGCAGGCAAAGTGAGAGAATAAAACAGAAATAGATTATATTGATTATATTGGAGTGAATGGTGTTTGTGTCCAGAGCAGGACTCACTCAGCCGCCTGAGTTGTCTTCTTCAGCATTCCCCAGGTAATGTCTAGGGCCTGTGTTGTTCAAGGAAGCCACATCATCTGGGGCTTCGGGTCCTGCAGGGTCATTTCCTTCATTTCTGGCACCAGGTTAGGTCCTAGCCATGCCATGGAAGGCTTGATGCATCGTGCTGGAATCCAAAGAGGACCTGAGGGCGTGTGAACACAAGTGTAGCCTCTTCCCCATGTTAGCAAATCATCTGGACCACACCATACATTACTATTTACATATTTCCATAAAACCACAGATTTCATGTTTTGAGGGGCTTTTGCAAAATGCTTTCGTATAGCTGATTGAAATTTTCATCTATATTTAAGAAATTAAGGGTAAATAAGGCTTGTGCCAATAGTGTTGCTGGGTCCTTACTCATATTCCTCCTTTTTTTTTTTTGAGTATATTTTTAAGGGTGGAGTGGACACATTCTAATATGGCCTGTCCTTGGGGGTTATTAGGGATATCTGTGGAATGTCGGCCATTCCATGTGTAACAAATTGTTGAAATTGTGAGCTGGCATAAGCCGGACCATCATCTGTTTTAATCTTTGTGGGCCACCCCGTAAACATAAAAGTTAAGAGAGGATGTTAAATGACATATCGAGTGGACTCTCTAGGAAGAGCATGTGCGCTAATTAGGTAGGAATTGGTATCAATGGATACATGTACATATCTTAGTTTTCCAAATTCAGGGACGTGTGTAATATCTGTTTGCCATAACTGATTAGGTTCTAGTCCCCTACAGTTAACACCTGTTGAAGGAGGGGACGTGTCTGTGAGCTGGCAGTCTGGGCATTGCAGGATAATTTGTTTAGCTAGTCTTTGGATTAAGTGAAATTGTTTAGAGAAATTTCTCCAATTTTGGTGAAAACTTTTATGTGATTGAGTGGCTTGGTCAAACAGTGATGTCATAACCTGCAGGTCTGCTTGATCATTGCCATGAACTAGTGGACTGGGCAGTGAGCTGTGGACCCAAATGTGCGTAATAAAAATAGGATGTGTATGTTGATCCAACAATTGGTGAAGTCGAAGAAAAAGTGCGCAAAGAGTGTGTTTGAGAGTGGAATTAATGAGGGCTGTTTCGAGGGTCTGCAATAAATAAACAGTAAACAGAGTCACTAACAATATTGATGGGCTGAGTGGAAAAGGTTTCTAGGCCCAATATTAGGGATCCAATCTCAGCTCTCTGAGTCCTAATAAATCCAGATGGAGTGAAGGAGTTATGTGGTCCTACCAAATAGCCACTTCTCCATTTTTACCAGAGCCATGAATAAAAATCATTAAGGCATTAAGTATCAGGGAGTGAACTACTTTTGTAGGCATAATTACAGCAGTATGAGGTAAGAACTAAAGTAGTTTTTCTGCAGGAAGGGCATGTACTGTATGGCCTGCATGATCAGAGAGTGCTATCTGCAGGTCTAGAGATAAAGACAAGACTGCTTTGAATTGTTTTTTTACTCAAGGGAATTCTTAT
This sequence comes from Ateles fusciceps, assembly GCA_036589455.1. Classification (NCBI taxonomy): domain Eukaryota; kingdom Metazoa; phylum Chordata; class Mammalia; order Primates; family Atelidae; genus Ateles; species Ateles fusciceps. The sequence continues at coordinate 6,229,543 of JAZHEH010000174.1, read as the reverse complement.
GACATCAGGGTCATAACCGAGCAATAGATTGCATTGTTTGCAGCCTGTATAGATGACTTCACTGACTAGTTGGCTATAGGGAGATAGTGTTTTAGTCCCAGTATGTGAGCAAAACACCCATTTTAGGAAGTGCAGATCTGGGGCCAGCTCTCTTATTAATCCCTTTGGGGAATGTCTGGTAGGAAAAACAAACTATTGGGCTGAATATTGTGAGTCTATGCCATCTAGTTGCCTCTGAGGAATAGCTTACTCTATTTCCTCAATTTCCCTTTTTGTTGCAGGGGTTGAATACCTGGGGGAGTCTAGGGCTCTATTGCCCTTTAGGATCAAAAACAGGTTCTGTAATTTATCAGTAGTTATGCCCAAGGTGGGGCGAAGCCAGTTAATACCACCCAGTAATTTTTAATAATAATTTAAGATCTATAAGTTGCTAGTACTTAATTTAACCTTCTGGGGTCTTACTGACTAGGAAGTTAGTATGTATCTAAGATACTTCCAAGGAGAGGACATCTGTACTTTTTCAGGTGCTATGATTAAACCACTTCTCTGTGTAATTCCTTTTGACAGAGGCATATAAATTTGAAACTATCAGTTCTGTTGGGGCTGACAGTCATAGATCATCCATAAAATAAATAATATTTCAATTAGGAAATAATTTTCTACTGGAGAGCAAAGCCTGATTTACATTATATTAACACATGGTAGGACTGTTCAGCATTCCTTGAGGAAGTGCCTTCCAATGAAATCGCTGAGCTGGCCTTTCATTATTGATAGCTGGTATTGTAAATGCAAATTTTTCTCTGTCCTGTTTTGCAAGGGGAATAGTATAACAACAGTCTTTTAAGTCAATAATGACTATAGGCCAATCTCGAGGAATAGCAGCAGGGGAATTGAACCCCTGTTGAAGGGGCCCTATAGGTTACAAATTAGCATTGATAGCCCGTAAGTCATGCAAAAGTCTCCATTCACCAGACTTTTTGGGAGTGATGAAAATGGGTGAATTCCAAGGGCTGTTTGATGGTTCTATACGGCCAGCTTTTAATCGTGACTCAACTAATTCATGGGCTCATTTCCCTTACTGTCTCATGCTTCCCACTCCAGACAGCCATTAATTTGATATCGATCATCAGAAATTGATTCTGCTTGTTCTAGCATTTTATATAAATGGAATCAGAGAGTACTCACTCTTATTTATCTAGTTTCCTCTGCTCAGCAAGATTTTGTGAATAATCTGTATGGTTGTATGTGTCATTAGTTGTTCTTTTTAAATTCCAAATAGTGTTCTATTGTATGGAAGTACCACAGTTTTGTTATTTATTCAGATATTGATGATTTGTGTCCAGCTTACAGTTGTCATAAATAAGGCTACTATGAACAATTTAAAAAGTCAAACACCACAAAAATATCTGATAAAATGTAAATATTTACCTCAGAAACTACACAACTTTATTGGTAGAATTAAAATATTTTAATAAACAACAAAATATACCAAGTTTATGAATTACAAAACTTGATATTGTGAAAAGGTAATTTATTTTCTCCCCCAAAATATACTTAACATGATTCTTCATCATATCTCAACAAGCATTTGCTGAAATTTACCACCTAACTCTAAGCATATGGAAATGTCAAAGGCCATGACTAATCAAGGCAAATTAGAAGAACAAAGTGGGAGATCAGACACTACCTGATATCCAGACCTATTATAAAGTTACAGTATATAAGGCATGGTGGCATTGTTGTGATTGCTGTAAGCCTAAATACACTGAGCATTGGAATAGAATTGAGTCACAAAGAGAAGCACACATATGATTAACTGATTTACAACTAAGACAAAAGTACAGTGCGATGAGGAAGGATAGTACTTTCAATAAATTTTTCTGGAAGTATCATTGGACAGCCATATAAAAAATGAATCATGACTTGTACCTTACAGCATCCATAGTAGTAAATTCCACATGAATTTAACATGTAAACATTAAAATTAAAACTAGCTTTTGGAGGACAACACCATTGTGAACTTGAAGTAGACAAATATTTTGAAAACAGGACATGAAAAGCACTCTAATTAAAGAAAAGCAGATAAATTAGAGTATATTGAAAATAAGCACTTCAGATTATGACAATATTAAGTAGTGAGCTGCAAGCCACTCAATGGAAGGCAATATTTATGATATAACCGTATTTAGTGTAAAGAACACGCATAAATAACTTTTATAAGCCAGATAAACCAATGGAAACTTGGCAAAAAGTTTAAACTTTTGAAACTGCACATAAGAGAATGTGGAGATGGCTAGTAAACATGAAAAAGTGTTTGACTTCATTAGCTGCCAGAGACATGCAAATGTTTCCCAAAATGCAATACATTTACATCCTCTCCAGAATGACTAAAATGTAAAAAGACAAAGAACACTAAATGTTGGCAAAGTGGTGGAGCTACTAGAATTACCATAGTGTCAGAATGTAAATTGGTTTAAAATATAATTCTACACCTATGCTAATATCAACCAAGCCAACTAGACTCCTTGAAATGTCCTTTGGCAATATTTACTATGGTAAATTTGTAATCATATATGGACGCGCACGTGTGTGTGTGTGTGTGTGTGTGTGTGTGTGTGTGTGTGTATGCCTGAGGGACAATCTGATTCTACTCTTGATTTATACCTAAAAAAATAAGTTCAGATGTTCAACAAAAGACAGATATTAGAATATTCACATCAGTGGTATTGCAATAGCCTTAAATTTAAAACTTCTCATATTCCAACAAAAGTAGAATGGAAACAAATGTGGCATAATCACAAAGAAGATTATGTAGTGCTGAGTATAAGTTAACCTACAACAAATAATAACGATGATAAGTCTTCTAAATATAATATTAATCAAAAATTAACATTGTATATAAACAACTACATACTCTCTTTGATTCAAATATACACATTAGGAAAAACTAATGTATTCTGAGAGAAGTCAGAAAAATGGTTACCCTTGAGAAGTAGTACTGACTGGATGGGAAATCAAAAGGCATTCTAGAGTGTAGATGGATCTGTTTATCGATGTGAGTCCTAAGTATGTAAATAGGTTCAGTTTTTAATCCCTCATTTCATTATACATTGGGATACATGTAATTTATGAATGCTTATTACAATCCAATAAAAGTATAAAATTATTATGATAGGTTGTCTAATTCTTTATGTAAATTGTTAAATGATGGTATAACTTGGTTTTTATAATTAAAAGCACTATATCCCAGTAAGACAACACAGATAATAGGAAGAGAATGACAAGTAGAACACAGTTATTATGATTTACTATCCAGTTATATTTTAAAAATATTATTTCCCTCTTTTTACTTGGAGGATTCATTTTTTTGCTGTTGTTAAAAGGCTTTTTGTCTAACAATTCTTGTTTTTAAATATTCACGGTTTAAAGCTTAGTTGTATCTGAAAATCAAGGAAATGCCAACATGTATTATCTCTGCTTCTAGAGAAATTAGCATTTTAGCCAGTTTCTGTAAAGTGTGTGATAGTTTACCTTATTTGCAAGCTCACCATTTAGCCCACCACAGTTTTATATATTCTGGAAGAAGATCTGGGGTTGGAGATGCAGGACTTTATTCTCCATGGGATAACAAGAAGCATGAGCTTCATTCACATTGGCTCACCTTTCCCCAAGTCCTGTGTGGAGCAATACAGAGTGGTCTTGGAGGATGCTCTTTACACACAGTGAACCTGTGCCACAGCCAAGGCACTTTGAGTTAGAAAAGCCTTAGTGTTATAAAGAAACTGTTAGCAAATCTGCCCAAACTTTGCCTTCAAAGGTGTTATTGTCTCTGTTACTCTGGACAGCAAAATATCTTCTACCCCAGACACATGCATTATCTCCATCTTCCTAGGCTGATTGCTATAGAAATTCCCTTGAAAAGAAAGAAAGAAAATAAAATCAATTCCTCTGCTTGATAATTGGGCATAAATACAAAAGGTGCATATGGGAAATGGCATCCAAGGAGATTTATCTGAGATAGAAATAAAATATGAGTAAATTTTTCCAAATGGTCTTGAAAAACGAACACCAAAGTGACACCACTATCTCACAGAATACAAAATGCCATAACACTTCTTAATTCATTTTTTGGAATTTGGCATACCTTTGAAATCAAAATCTGGCAAGGGCATTACAAGAAAGGAAAATTACAGGTCAATATCACTCGTGAACATATACATTTATATTCTAACGTGAATCTTGGCAAAACAAACCCAATGATATATAAAAAAGGTGCATCACAGGCAGTTTACATGCATTCCAGAAAAGCAAAGCTGATTTAACATTCAAAATTCAGTGTAGTTCAACACATTGTCATAATAAAATAGAAACATTATGTGTGCCTAAGATATGCAGAAAGAGCTCTTGATAAATTTAGATATCTGTTCCTCTCAGTGCTGATGTCAGAGATGTACACTGTTTCATAGTGCAGAAATAACTTGAGCCCAGACGGGTTTAGGTAGAAAGAAGGACAGCATTATTAACTTTCCAAATCCTTCTCCAATATCTTATTTGCTATTGGTTATTTATAATTAAGTATGTTCCAATAGTGCTTAATATTTATTAATTTTCTTTTCTTTTCTCTCTAGTTTGTGGTTCCAGAGGTAGATCTAGATATAGCAAAGATTAACTGTGATAAAATTCTTTACATGGGTAAGTAGATAGAATTGTAAATTGTAAAAAAATTCACTGGTATCTTAATAATAAATTTTAATAAAATTTAAATTTTGCATTTAAAATACTGAATAAAATAAACTTTATTTAAATACTTTACATATTTATATTTATTAAGCACAATGCATACATGTTTTAAAACTTATACAAAGTCTGAATGTCTTAAAAAATATTTCTTATAAATGAAAAAATATTTTTTTAGCATACTATTTATTAAAACTATATAAATTTAGTATACTGTGTATAAATTTTTAACCTTTATGATATTTTAAAGTGAGTAAGAGTTAAGATTATTTTTGTCTACTTTCAATTATATAAGATACTTCAAAAACAATTTTGTCTCTCTTGAAGGCACATTTCTCAAAGATTTTATTTGCTTGCTGAATCTATTTTTTTAATTAATACATTTATTATGGCGGGTGTGATCCTGATTTTTGTCTTGACGTAAATCCCACAAGTGTTATGGGAAGGCTTGCTCTTTCTTCTACAGTTGTCCCTTTCCTTATTCCATAACCCATTGGTAGCAGCTAAGCCAAGAAAGAGGGGGTTAACCCTGGGAAACTTATAAATACACTCAACAGCCTAACCGGTGACCACTTTTAAAAAAAATTATTTATTAATTTTTATTTTTATTTGAATAGTTTTTAGGGTACAGGTCAGTTTTGGTTACTAATATGGTTTGGCTGTGTCCCTACCCACATATCTTGAATTGTAGCTTCTACAATTCCCACGTCATGGGAGGGAACCAGTGGGAGGTAATTGAATTATGGGGGCAGGTCTTTCCTGTGCTGTTCTCATGATAGTAAATATCTCACTCGAAATCTGATGGTTTTATAAGGGGGAGTTTCCCTGCACAAGCTGTTTCATTCTCTCTTGTCTGCCGCCATGTAAGATGTGCCTTTCACCTTCCACCATGATTCTGAGGCCTCCACAAACATGTGGAATGGTGAGTCTATTAAATCTCTTTTTCTTTATAAATTACCCAGTCTTGGGTATGTCTTTATCAGCAGTGTGAAAATGGACTAATACAGTTACATAAATTCTTTCTTTCTTTCTTTTTTTTTTTTAAGTCAGGGTCTTCCTTTGTCAGCGCATTGCAACCTCCACCTCCTAGGATCAAGCAATCTTCCCACCTCAGCCTCCTGAGTAGCTAGAACCTCAGGTGTATGTCACCACACTTGGCTAATTTTTTTTTTTTTTTGAGGTGGGTTTTACCATAGCTAGGTTGGTCTCAAACTCCTGAACTCAAGTGGTCAACTCACCTTAGCCTCCTAAAGTGCTTGGGATTACATATGTGAGCCACTCCACACAGCCAGTTGAAGTTCTTCAATGGTGATTTCTGAGATATTAGTGTACTCATCACTCAAGCAGTGTACACTGTACCTAATATGTAGTGTTTCATCCCTCACGCCCTCACTAACCCCCCTCAGCCCCTGAAGTCCATCATTCTTAGGCCTTTTCATTCTTATAGCAAAGTTCCCACTTACAAGTGAGAACATAGCATATTTGATTTACCATTCCTGAGTTACTTTGCTTAGAATAATGGCCTTCAGCTCCATCCAACTCACTGCAAAATGCATTATTTAGTTTCTTTTTTATGGCTGAGTAGTATTCCATGGTGTATATATACCACATTTTCTTTATCTGCTCATTGGTTGATGGGTATTTAGGTTGCTTCCATATCTTTGTAATTGCAAATTTTGCTGCTGTAAACATGTATGTGCATGTGTCTTTTGGTATAAGGTTTCTTTTCCGTACTAGCTTATATTCCCATCAGCAGTGTAAAAATGTTCCCTTTTCACTGCAACCATGCCAACATCTACTGTTTTTCATCTTTTTAATTATGACCATTCTGGCAGGAGTAAGGTGGTATCTCATTGTGGTTTAAGTTTGCATTTCCCTGATAATTAGTGATGATGGGCATTTTTCACATATTTGTCAGCTATTTGTATATCATCTTTCGACAATTGTTCATTCATGTCCTTTGCCCACTTTTTGATGGGATCATTTGTTTTTCTTGCTGATTTGTTTGAGTTGCTTGTAGATTCTGGATATTAGTCCTTCGCTGGATGCATAGTTTGCAAATATTTCCTCCCACTCTGTGGGTTGTCTGTTTATTCTGCTGATTATTTCTTTTGCTGTGCAGAAACTTTTGAATTTAATGAGACCCCATTTATTTATTTTTGGTTTTGTTTTCTTTGCTTGTGGAATCTTAGTCATGAATTCTCTGCCTAAGTCAGTGTGTAGAAGAGTTTTTCTGATGTTGTATTCTAGAATTTTTATGGTTTCAGGTCTTAGATTTAAGTCTTTGATCCATCTCAAGTTGATTTCTGGATAAGGAGATGAGAATCAAGTTTCATTCTTCTACATATTGGAGTGCCAGTTTTCCCAGCACCATTTATTAAGGAGGTTAACCTTTCCCCCACTTTATGTTTTTGTATGCTTTGTCAAAGATCAGTTAGCTATAAGTATTTGACTTTATTTCTGAGTCCTCTCTTCTGTCCCTTTGGTCAACATGCCTATATTTATACCAGTATCATCTTGTTTTTTTAACTATGGTCTTGTAGTATAATTTGAAGCTGGGTAATGTGATGCCTCCAGATTTATTCTTCTCAATTAATATTGCTTTGGCTATGTGGACTCATTTTTGGTTCTATGTGAATTTTAGAAATTTTTTCTAGTTCTGTGAAGAATCATGATAATATTTTAATGGGAATTGCATTGAACCAGTAGATTGCTTTGGGCAATATGGTCATTTTCACAATATTGATTCTTTCCATTCATGAGCACGGAATGTGTTTCCATTTGTGTCATGTATGATTTATTTGAGCAGTGTTTAGTAGTTTTCCTTATAGAGATCTTTCACCCCTTGGCTAAGTATATTTCTAAATAAATATATTTAGGGATTGAATTCATTATTTGACTCTCAGCATGGTCATTGTTGTTATATAACAGCACTACTAATTTGTGTACATTTATTTTGTATCCTTAGAGTACTCAATTTGTTTGTCAGATCTAAGATCTTCTTAGATGAGTCTTCATAGCTTTCTAGGTGTACTGTCAAACGATCAGTGAACAGTGACAGTTTGACTTTCTTTTTCAATATGGATGTCTCCTTTTCAATTTGGATACCCATTTTTTCTTTCCCTTGTCTGACTGCTCTGACCAGGGCTTCTAGCATTATGTTGAATAGAAGACGTGAATGTGGGCATCCTTGTCTTGTTTCAGTTGTCAGGAAGAATGCTTTCAACTTTTCCCCCATTCAGTATGATGCTGACTGTGGGTTTTTCACACATGGTTTTTATTACTTTGAGGTAAGTCTCTTCTATGCCTAATTTGTTTATTATTTTTATCATAAAAGGATGCTGAATTTCAACAAATGTTTTTTCTGCATCCATTGAGATGATCACATAGTTTTTGTTTTCAATTTTGTTTATGTAATGTATGACATTTATTGACTTGCATGTGTTAAACCATTTCTACAACCCTGGTATGAAACTCACTTGATTATGATGTATTATCTTTTTGATATGCTGTTGGAATCAGATTCAGTTAGCTAATATTCCTTGAGGATGTATGCATCAATGTTCATCAAAGATATGGGTCTGTAGATTTCTTTTTGTTCTTGTTGTTATGTACTTTCCTAGTTTTGGTATTAGGTGTTCGAATGATTTAGGGAGGATTCTCACTTTTCCTATCTTTTGGAATAGTTTCAGTAGGATTGGTATATATTATTCTTTGAATGTCTGATAGAATTCAGCTGTAATTCCATCAGGTCCTGCCTAGATTTTGTTTTCTTGGCAATTTTTAAAATTGCTGACTCAATCTCGCTGTTTGTTATTGGTCTGTTCTGGATATTTATTTCTTACTGATTCAATATAGGAGGGTGGTATATTCCCAGGAATTTATCCATCTTCTCTAGATTTTCTAGTTGTGCATAGAAAGGTGTGTAGAGTAGCTTTGAATGATTGTTTATATTTCTGTGGTATCAGTTGTATTGACTCCCATTTTATATCTAATTGAGCTTATTTTGATTTCTCTTTTGTTTTCTTGGTTAAACTCATTAACAGTCTATCAATTTTGTTTATTATTTCAAAGAACCAGCTTTCTGTGTCATTTATCCTTGTTTGTTTAATTTCATTCAGTTTTGCTCTGATTTTTGTTATTTCTTTTCTTCTGCTGGGTTTGGGTTGAGTTTGTTCTTGTTTCTCTAGCTCCTTGAGGTGTGACATTAAGTTTTCAACTTGTGCTCTTTCAGACTTTTTGATGTAGGCATTTATGCTGTGAACCTTTAGCATGACTTGGACTGTTTCCCAGATATTTTTGATAAGCTGGTCAGTATTCATTTATTATAATTCATTTCCAATAATTTTAAAATTTCCATTTTTAACCCAAAATTCATTCAAGAGCAGATTATTAAATTTTCATATATTTGTGTAGTTTTGAGGGTTCCTTTCATAGTTTGTTTCCAGTTTTATTCCCTTGTAATCTAAGGAGATAGCGTTTAGATCTAGGCAGCCTGCACACAGAATTCTGACCTATCCCAGGCCATAAGCTTCACCACAGAGACAGCAAGCAGGGATATCTGTGTCTGCCAGCAAGCCTGGGCACCTGGCTCCTGTTCTCACTCATGTCTGCAGCACACTTGACCCCAATTTTGTTCAAAGGAGCTCATCTCCACTTAATATGGCTTGGCTCTGTGTCCCCACCCAAATATCATCTCAAATTGTAATCCTCACATGTTGAGGGATGGACCTGTAATCTCCATGTGTTGAGGGAGAGAGGGGATTGAATCACAAGAGAGGTTCCCCCATGCTGCTCTCGTGATAGTGAGTTCTCAAGAGTTTTGATGGTTTTATAAGTGTTTGGAAGTTTCTTCTTTGTACTTCTCTTACTTGCTGCCATGTGAGGAAGATCCTTGCATCCCCTTTCCTTTCTGCCATGATTTTAAACTTCCTGAGGCTTCCCCAGCCATGTGGAAATGTGAGTTAATAAATCCTCTTTATATTATGAACTCCCCCAGTCTTGGACGGTTTTTTTTTAATACTGTGAGAATGGACTAATACAGTACTCAAAACTATATCACAAAATTGAGTTGGGAACTTCTTTCACCCTGCAACACTTCCCTAAGCTTGTTGGCTGACTTCCTCAAGGACCCTTGTGAGATGTAGCCAGGAATGGCTTCCCTGGACTCCTGCTGAAAACTGGGAATGCCTACAAGGCACTTCCTGCTACTGCTTCTACTTTTATATTTCAAGATGCCTCCTGAATTCATTCTAGCTGTGAGTGGGTTGTTAAGGCCTTCTTCCATGCTCTGGATTTTCAGTTTCTTTAATGGGGATGTGTGCTCAGAGGTAGGCTCATCCCATCTCACACTCTGGAAACTTACAGTTTTTTTTTTGCCTGTCTCACAGAGTAGGGTGCAACCTGCTGCTTCTTTCAAAGGGTCTGTGAATTCTTTCTTAGGCTTTGTCTGAAAGAGAATCACAGTAATTCCCTTTTTAGCAGAAAAATTGTATTTAGTACATCTCAGTTTCTTATGATGGTTTATTCTACATACATGTTTCCACAGGGATTCAGTAAGTTATGGTAAGGGTGACCCAAATTCCAATTTGCCAGAAACAGTCCTGGTTTGTACCATTTTAGCATGATTAATAATAGTGTTACCATTTTCTCTGAAAAGTGTTCAGTTTGAATGATTACTTATATAGCTCTTTTAAATATAAAACACTATATTCATAAGTGCTTCATCAATATTTTCATTCTAGATGATTTCCTTTATATGTGGTAATTTCTTATGAACATGTACATAAGTATCATAAATATTAAGCTCATGATTAAGTTTTGGGAGGGTTGTCCTACATGGGAAAAAAGTCTTTATTTAATCAATTACATGGAAGCCAGTGGCTTGCCTATTCTGCTATTCTTTGTAAAAGTGATCAGTTCATTTCAGGATGGTTTGCACTACAGGCAAGATCTATCAATGAAGGTAAAATATTTGTGAGCATTTTCAGTGCTGTAAACTATCTACACATTTTTAAGATTAGAGTGTATGGCTGTAGCATTTATTTGGTTCACATGTCCTAGTTAAGACATGAATTATGTCATTAGTGAACTAATTCTTTTTTTTCAAATAGAAAATCTTAAGTAGAAGTCCACATTGAGACAGAAATTTAGGTGCAGCCAAAAGCAGAACTGTTCCAGATGAGTTGACAGCTTTGTTTGCAAAATTGCTAAACATCAAGTATGGTCCATGATGAGAAATGCCATTTCCATTTCTCCAAGGAAATTTTTAGTGTTCACAGAACCATTTTGGAAAATGACTGTCATTTGGCTAAGTCATCACTCCCTTTTTCATGAAATAATTTGCTTCACTATTCTACAGTAATGAACTAGGAATTGTTGTTCAGCATCGGGCAGAGAACTCAAGTTCAAAAGTCAAAGGCTACGCATATCTGTTTTCTTCTTGTGTTCAGTGGTTTCAATGAGCTTTGCCATTTTTACAGATACATCCCATTCCATTGCTTCTGAAAGAGAGAGGGGTCCCAGAACAGGACCTGTTTTCTTGCTTCCTAAACTTTTCCCAAGGATTCTCACTGTAAAAGAATCCATCCAAATTTGACAGTTTGGTTAAAAGACTTTAGTTATCTCTTTAGATGTGACATTGTAACGTCTCTAATATACAAACAAACAGAAATGAAAAGCTAAGCATTTCTTTTCTGCCTGTTACGCACAGAACCCGTTTAATGGTTCATAGAATGTCTTTGTTGAGTATAACCCAGTTAGTCCTCAAAAAAATTACATTATTTTCTTTCCATTGCCATCCAGCTTTTTGTCAACTAATTTGATGTAGCATGCAAAACCATCCTAGTTTTCTCAGCTGGGTATCTTGTTATAATGTAATCAATATAATAGAATGCTTTAAACTTATACATACTTCTATTAGAAAGATATGGGATTTGTAGAATAAATGTTTCAGCCTTTATAGTATAAATCTTATCTATTAATTCTTTGGTGTTGCAGCTATTGTGATATCTATTTTTATTTTATAGCTCATTTATATACTCAATCTGCAGCTATTATAAATGCTTAGCCTTCATATTGAGATTTAAATAATCATTTAAAATTTTCATAATCTCTATTATATTTGTTTTCATTCTAAATTAAGCAGTGCCTTATCTGAGAAGATTGCTGATTTTTTCAGAAATGGTCTTGACATTTTCTCTTTAATAGCTTAGTTTTCTTTTCTTTTCTTTTCTTTCTTTTTTCATAGTGTACTTAAAGGGAAGAGGAGTATGGTGCATTGATGGGATTGGTGGTTATTTAGCCTGTTTTTTGTAAGAGCGGATAAAATTATGAACTCCTGCCTCTTTCGTGAGTCAGTACTGGTCCTAGCTACGGATGCTCCCTATCACTTATGGCTATTATCAGGGAACTGCCTTTTTTTTTTTCTTTTTCTGACCCAGGCTTATATACTCAGGGTTTGATCTAGAGGTAGCTGTGGGAATTTCTGTCCAGTGCAAAGGTGGCTATGAGGAGCTTCATGGGACACTACTTGGACTTTCTTAATGAGTCCTCTTCGTATGGAGAATTCTTTACCCTAATTTGTAAAGCATTCTTGCTCATGTCCGCTGCTTCCAGCCAGCATAGTCTTACTTATGTCTAGACTGTTCAATTTATTTAATCAGATCTTGCCTATTACTCTTATATGATCATTTATCTATGTTCATTTTTCCTTATATTCTAGTATAATTATAAATTAATAATATTATTCTAGGCATTTTAGTGATCTAGGGCTGAACTAATGTTATAGATTGTATTTAGGCTCTCTTTTTGAATAAATTAGCTATTTTCTTTTGAGGTTAATCCTATGATATAAAGCTGTACATGTGAGAATATATAATGAGTGTGTATGTGTATGTGTTCGTGTGTGTGTGTGTGTGTGTGTGTGTTCCGCTTAAAAAATTATCCTGTTCTTTGTTTTACCCAATGGTTCTATCTCTATTGTTCAGATGCTCAAATTTGTTTTTTTCTTTTAATCTCCTGTTGCCTTGAATTGTCATTTATTCTATCTATGCTTTCTCACTGTTTTTTTTTTTTTTTTTTTTTTTTGAGACAAGAGTCTTGCTCTGTTGCACAGGCTGGCGTGTAGTAGCGTGATCTTAGCTCACTGCAGCTTCCGCCCCCCGGGTTCATGCAATGCTCATGCCTCAGCCTCCCAAATAGCTTGTACCACAAGCATGGCCACCACACCCAGGTAATTTTGTATTTTTAGTAGAGGCTGAGTTTTGCCATGTTGACCAGGCTGGTCTTCAACTCCTGACCTCAAGTGATTGTCCCATGTTGGCCTCCAAAAGTGCCAAGATTACAGGCATGAGCCATTGCTCCTGGTCTTACTTTCACAATTTAAAAACTACTTTTCGCCTGGCGCAGTGGCTCACACCTGTATTCCTAGCGTTTTGGGAGGCTGAGAAAGGTGGATTGTCTGATCTCAGGAGTTCTAGACCAGCCTGGACAACATAGTGAAACTTTGTCCCTGCTAAAATTCAAAAAATCAGCCAGGCATGGTGGTGGGTACCTGTAATCCCAGCTACTCAGGAGACTGAGGCACGAGAATTGCTTGAACCAGGGAGGCGGAGGTTGCAGTGAGCCGAGATCTTGCCAATGCACTCCAGCCCAGGCAACAAAGCCAAACTCTGTCTCAAAAAAATAAATAAATAAATAAATAAAAGAAATTAAAAAAATAAAAAATAAAAATTACTTTTCTTTCTTTCCTAAATTATGAAACATTTCCTTAATGTTATCATCTATATAACTGCTTTATTTGTTATGCATGTAGATTATAATATTCTCTTTTAGGGTAATCTTTAGGTTTTCTAATGTAACTAGTCATATATGTTTTTTAATAACTTTAGGTTTATTAGATGTCTTTCTTTTTCATAGAAACATGTACTTGTTTAATGTTTTAAATTACATAGTGCTTACCATCATTTAATATCTTTGGAGCCCATCTAATTATAATCTATTAAGGTTTTTTTGATGACTAAATTATTTATATTTAACCTTAAGTAAGATTTTCTGAAGGTTAATTTTATCTCATTTTGTGTTGTTATATTTCTTAAATATATAATAATTCTTAGTAATTATTGGTTCATGAGTACAGGAAGCTGACAAGGTTTCCTCCGCACATGTGCAAGTCTACCTACTAAATAAACTTCTTTGTCTAATGAGAGGTTTGTAGTGCAGCCATTTAGAAGTAAAAGCTTTGAAACAAAATGCAAGGGCAAGGACCATACAAAAAGGCTGGTGGAGACCTCTTACAGTCATCAAAGTAAAGAAAGTTTAATTTGATTGACTGAGTCTTTAGTTTTTACCTTCTCTTATTCCCCACATGTCTATTGGGAGGTCAAGAGCTGTCTCACTCTCTCCTCTATTTCAATATTTTTCTCCATTAAAAACAAGAATATTGGCAGTGGCTCACACCTGTAATCCTAGCACTTTGGGAGGCCGAGGTGGGTGAATCATGAAGTCAGGAGTTCAAGACCAGCCTGACCAACCTGGAGAAAGCCCATCTCTACCAAAAATACAAAAATTAGCCAAGCATGGTGGCAGACCTCTGTAATCCCAGCTATTTGGGAGACTGAGGCAAAAGAATCACTTGAACCTGGGAGGCGGAGGTTGCAGTGAGCCGAGATCGTACCATTGCACTCCAGCCTAGGTGACAAGCAAGACTCCCTATCAAAAAAAAAAAAAAAAAAAAAAAAAAAACTTTTCCAAGAAGTTTATTCATTTTGGAAAATAGTTCTTCAAACTTTCACCAAGAGAAAAGACTGGCACTTCCTCTATGTCTAGTAGACCCGCTGTCCCAAATATAAATCTCTTAATAAACACTTGATCTCCACAGTGATACCTTCCTAGTGCTTTGCATACATAAAACAGGGTTTGCAGTTTAACCTGAACTCCTTGTAATGTAAGAATATACTCCAAGATGATATGGGATATTGTCTGTGAATTAGTTCAATCTAGAAATGGAGGCCATGTTAACCTTGTTTAAAGTATATACAACTTGCTTTTCCTTCCTTTCTCTTGAAAATACAGACAAGATATTGATGTGATCTTCACATTCAAACAATTATAAAATGAGTCTTACACCACAGAGTAAATCATTGCACTAAAACACCTCCAACGTCTCTAACATCCGTGACGTGATTAAATGAACAATGTATGTATTTTGTAGCCCAAGCAGGGCACTCATACTTGGAAGTAGGCACTTTCTATGAGAGTTATTAATTCTGCTTATAACAAAGGGAAATGGATGATTTCAAAATGTATGATTAAAATAGACAAATGTGGAGTATGCAAACCAAAGCCCTTGATATCTATAATTTGGTTTTCACCGAATAGTGTTGGAACTGTCTCTAAAATTTCTCTTTAATCTATCAACCACGTAAGAGAGTATCAGCATTCTGTATTGATTTTGTTTACCTAAAATCAGGTAACAAATAGTCTTGATTTTAAACAAAAATGTGAAAACATTCTATTGTATGTTGGTAGAATAGAAAAGAGTTTCAAACGGATAGAAATCAATATTGCTAGAATAAGTTATTTTGGCTCAGTGTTTTTGAGTAAGAAAAAAATAGAAAGACACCCTTCTAACACTCTCACCTAGCTCTGCTATCTTACAATAAAACCAAGTTGAAGGAGTTGTCAAACTTGTCATAAAATAATTTAAATTTGAAAAAGCAATCATGCTCAAGTCTTCCTAAAGTTAAGGTTATGGGTTTTGGGTAACAATAAATTATTTTTTTGAAGTGAATAAATAAATGTACAGTTTATTTTAAAGGCCTCTATATTCTAACACATTGTTTAAAGTAAAATTTCCTTCCAAATGGTATGTTTTAGTTATATTCTAGTCCACTCTCAATATTATGTGTCTGAAATAGGTAACGATTTTAAAAATTCTGAGGCTGGAGAACAATTATGCTTACAAGTATAACAGTTACAGTTTACAAAATAACAATAATGTTACTATTACATAAAATTCACTTCATCCTATACAGAATTCCACTAATTGTTTTTGCTACTTTTATGAAAAATATCATGCATATATCAGTAAACAAAATTTTATAATAAAAACCCATCATTTGTGTTCAATAATTACAAACTCATTGATAATTTTGATTTATCTCTACCCCCAGACACTTTGCCTCTTGTAATATGTGAAGTAAGCCACAGATGTCATTTCATCTACAAATATATTAGTTCACATCCTAGAAGGTAAAGATTATTTTTCAATATGCTCAAAATATCCCTATCACACATGGAAAAATACCAATTGTCTGTCCTCTGTGTTTCCTGTAAATTGTACTTATTATACTTGTATCTCATCTAGAAGTTTGAGCACGTTTTTCCATTCTTTGTTTTTCTGGTAAGTTTCCTTCAGGAGACAGTCTTTTGTTTCCAATAAGAGGGACATGATTCCTGATCATTTTCCTTTTGCTAAAGTAGCTGCTGTTGATGATTAATGAGATCAATTTATTAAAGTGTGTGTAATTCTGACATCACTACTATAATATTCCTTCCTCCTTTATAGGCTGAAATATTTTGTAAGTAGAATTTTCCCATCTGTTATTTGTCTACTATTACAATGTTGTCTTTTCAAGTTGGATCTCAAGCCCATTTTACACATGGCTAGTCGTTTTTGGCAACTTCCTTGTTGTCTTATACATTTCCAGGGAGCCCCTTTTGCATTTGGGGATTTTGGATTTTTCTAATTTTGTGAAAATTAAAATCTAAAAGCCATAATTTGAATGCTTGGTGTTCTGTTTGCTATTTTGTTGATCATTAATTTTAGCCTTTGTCCATAAATGAACTGTTATTTTATTTGAAGATAAAATACATGAGCTCACAGTGATCATTCCAATTTAAATTTATTACTAAATGGTATTTGTTGACTTCTTTCATCTTAACATCTATTTTCCTACATGTTTAAAAGTTATGCTGTCAACAGCACCAAGAATTATAGATTTATAATTTCATATAACTGTTCATTTTTGTTATATCTCAATATAACTGAGTTTCATTTTCTATTTTTAAAATATTAATGCCAGTTTTTGTTTTTGTTTATGTTTTTTTTTCTTTTTTTCTATTATTTTTGGTATCCCACTATGGGTATACATTCAAATTACTATTTTTAAAATTACTTAAAGCCATCCTACTTCATATAGATATATTGCCAACTAAATTCATATTTGGTTTTGCTGTTTCCTTTCAGGTCTTTGGATAGTTTAGATTCAATAATTGTAAATATATAAAATATTTAACAGATTTAAAAGCAAAACCTATAAAAATAAATATTCCTGAAGTCACTTCTTATCCCTTCTTTCCCTTTATATATAATTAATTATTTTATTTTTAATGTGTATGGTTATTTGCATTTTTATATAAACACATATGAACACATATTTTTATATCTTTTAACTATCTGCTTACATAACCCTACCCGTTTAGGTGGTGTGTGTTTGAAGGAATAGGCTGTTAATCATCTTACCATCAAGGTTATTGCAAATTATCTTGCTATCAATACCATTTAAAAGAGTGTGTATCACTTAATATGTGCTTAATAAATGTTTCTTTTCTTCAAATGACTGAATTGCAGACAACTTATGTAAAATACATTATATTGTAAGAGGTTCTATTAAGAGTTTCCAGTGGATGTAAAAACCCTTCCTCACCCTCTTTCACAACCAGGATAAATTCAGCCAATTTGGTGACCAAAGTAAATGACTCTCCTCACTGGGCCTGGCACAGTCTTGGAGTTACTAAATTTTTCCTGGACTAAGACTTTAATTCAGTTGTGAGCCCTATATGTGGACGAATAGCATGCAAGAATTGACCCAATAGCAGACTGACACCTACCTGAAAGCACTGCAAATTTGGTATATGATTGACAAACTAGAGTTTGCTTTCCATGGGGAAAAACTTCACAGCAGCAACAGGTCCTAAACTGAGAAACAGTAAGTGCTTCATGAATGCAATCATGGCAAAGGAGTTAATGCTGCGGTTCAGTTTTCTTTGCTTCTTCCTTATTAGAATACATGTGTTGCCTTTTAATATCTTTTGTTTGATGTTATCATAGAAGAATTTGTCAAAATTGTTAAAGCTCTTCATGTTTGTTCACATGCTCCTTACTTCTTTCTGTACTTTTCATTTTTCTAATGTGGTTATATGACTATATTTTGGAACGTTTTTAAAAGATTCTGGAATTACGGAGTGGTGAGAAAACTTGAATATTATTCTCTCACTAGCACATATGAATTTATTTCTTAATATTCTTGTAATCCATTAAAGATGTCAAATTTGAAACTTTGGGAAGTATGATTCATTACTTTTAAAAATTCAAATTTTCAATGCCAAACTTATTCTTGGCATTCTACTGAACAAATGGTAATAAGAAACATCATTTTTGTCTTCAAGCAAAAAACCATAAATACTGAAGAATCATAAAGTTATGGCAAAATGTAGTCAAAGTTTCAGAAGAGACTGGGGTTAGCATATATGAATTACATATAAAATACCTACAAAGACTGAATTTTCAAGGCTCTTCTTAGGTAAATTTTAAAGAAGGAAATCTGGAAATGAGCATATTAATGAAAGAACTACAGCTTCTAGATATGCATTCTTAGGAATATCTATTCTCTTTGATACTCATCATTAAATGTTAAAATTACCTTAAATTGAGTGAAGTCAGATAAGGGAATGGGAAGTCAGATAAGGGAATGGGAAAAAAAAAAACTGTGAAATTGTAAGGTGTGTACTAACTTAGAGGCCACATGCACTAGTCAATCTTTTTTGTTATAGCATGTTACTTTTCTTCAGGCAAGTTACTTATTCTGTTCTTATTTTCTTGAATTCTATTCTCCAAATCCTTACGCAATGTAAGCTGACCATGAAGAGGAGTGACTATACCTAGACAGTCTTGTTTCCTGATTTCAGTTCGATACACTTTTCACTACATCATGCTACTTGGGTATCATTATTTGATCACTTGGTAGTATACCGTCAGTCATTGGGTAATTGGCCAAATATATCATATGGGTTCTATTTGTATTTGGAAGCCAAGTTAAATTTAAATTGAAGTTAGTGATACAGAGAATATAGTTCACGGTAGAAGAGTGAAAGTGTTTTTCTCATAGTTTTTTTGTTTTGTTTTGTTTTGTTTTTGTTTTTGTTTTTGTTTTTTGAGACGGAGTTTTGTTCTTGCTGCCCAGGCTGGAGTGCAATGGCAGGATCTCGGCTCACCGCAACCTCCACCTCCCAGGTTCAAGCAATTCTGCTTCAGCCTCTGAGTAGCTGGGATTACAGGCATGTGACACCATATCCGGCTAATTTTTGTGTTTTTGGTAGAGACGGGTTTCACCATGTTGGTCAGGCTGGTCTTGAGCTTCTGACTTCGTGATCTACCCTCCTCGACCTCCCAAAGTGCTGGGATTACAGGTGTGAGCCTCCGCGCCCAGCCTCAAAGTGTTTTTCTCTAGTAGAAGCACTGTTAAAAAGTGTGGATTTGTTTTACTCTCGACTTTCAGTTTCCGCTTGCAAAATTAAAAACAAACAAGCACAATTTTTTGCCTACCTCAATAGCTGTTAATTAAAAATAATTTGGCAAGTGGCAGGGAGCTAAGAAAAAATGTTACGATTTTTGCTATAATGATTATATGACATTTTATTTAACTGGTTATAACCTAACGTTTTGTAAAATAAGGGATAGAAGTAACTGGGGTCCTGGAAAGACATGAAATACAGAATCATTAGCACAATCTCTAACATATATGTATATATTAGAGGCCCTTTATATAAACATTTACACTCATGTAATATACTCACATTTATTCAATAAAAATCTTAATGAATTTTAATGAATTATATGTGATTCTCCACAGAAGTCTATAGCATAACATTTCTCACTGTGTACTTCCACTCTTTTGGTATCCCATTTTCCTTCAGAATGAGTATTTTCCAAGCACTTGTGGATTAATTATTGTCAATCCTTGAAATCATATAAAATGACGTCTTATATAAATTTGACTTATTTTTCCAAGGAGCCAAGTTTCTTACCTGTCATAATTTAAGTACGTTGAATTCTATTCTCCAAATGCCCATGTAGCATAAGCTCACTATGAAGATGGGGGATGACATCTAAATGAAATTAGCATTGGTTGACAACGGATTTCTTTCTAACTCTTCCATATGTTGTAGTAATTTTGTAATTATTCCAGGAGTTTGATTTTAAATATAACTGTGGATATATTATTTCCTGACATTATTTTCTGTTGATAGTGAAGAAATTCACTACCTTATATTGAAAGAATTGTAAAATTGTAAATTATCTGATTTCCCACTTCAGTTTATTTTCTGCCAAATGTATGGCTAAACTTCAGTAAAAATTTTTAACATTTTGACTGCAGTAGTAGTTTTAAGAATACATCCATATGTCAAAACTTACAAAAATGAACATTTTAAATATGTGGGCATTATTTTATATCTTATTGTATATGTCTCAATAAATTTGTAAACTTAAAAAATATCTATAGCCACGTGGAATCAAGTGAGGCTGAGGTTCTGACAGCAATGATTGTTGGAGAAAATGAATAAACAAAAACAAAATATTTATTTTGTTTTAACCTAAATTATTTCTTTTAATACTTAATCTGTATATACTCTGAATGAGGACACACTTGTTCTCCTCTCCTAATAAATAAAATTATTATTGTTTGCCCTTAAAGAGTTTATTGGCTCATTTATTTAGTGAACCTGTGTAAGAGCACTTGGAGAATACAATAGTCAAGCTCAATCTGTTTTAGTTGGAAAGAAAAACTTTCTCCTTTTGATCTATGAATAATAGAATTATTTCCCTAAAGCTCACTGGAGGACACATTTTTACAGTATATTAATGTCTAAATACAGAATACAATAAAAGATACATTTTAATAGCTATGTTAATCTATGACTACCCTAATAGGATAGCCACTAGCCACAAATATGACTATGTAAATTTAAGTCAATTAAAATTAAATAATACTGAAAATTCAGTTTGTGGTTTGTATGATAGTTATATGTGACTCATGGCTGCTATATTGGAAAGCATGGATTATAGAAATTTCAAGTCTTGGTGAATATTTTATTGAATAATAATATGATACAGTATACATAAATTATCAGATAATTATTATGTATTTTTATTTTATTTTTTGCTATGTTACGATGTCAAGACAACATCTGAAGCTGTGGATTCAAAGAAGAAAATATTAACTTATCCATCAATGACGAAGTGAAAGGAATAGAGCCTCTCTTTCTGTCGAAGTAGCATTCACAACTAATTGCAAAAGCTAATGGGATAAAAAATATCGCTAAGGGCTTAACCACATTTTGTAAAAAACAAAAAACTGTTTAGAAAACAAAGAAAAATTGTGAAAGTTGATTATATGCCTCCTTCAGTCATACAATGCCCCAAAAGTTATCTTTCTATGCATTATGATATAGAATTATCTGCCCATTAATTTTGATTGCTATAATTAGTTGTTGAAGATCACGTGCATGTAGAAGTCAAACATGAATTGCCAAATGACAAATCCATATTCCAGGCAATATAGACAAAATGTCTGAGAATTATTGTTTCTATTCAGAATGATACCTTCTTTTAATAGTAATACACTCAAAACTGTTGTTTTCATAAAAGTACTCATTCATCCCCAGTAAACTTGAGTCTAGCAATACTACTAATCTATTTTTTCCATTAATAAATTGTTTCTAAATTTGCTCAGATATTTTACTTGGAAAATGAAATTATCTCAAACAAAGGCAATTTTTTCCCTTCAATTCTTTTTATTTTTATTTTCTTTTTTATCTGATCATCCCTTCTGTATATTAAATAGGGGACTCAACAATGAGTGTCCCACTCACTTTCCTAACAGAGTTCACAATTAAAATGAGAGTTCTTACCTTAATTTTTAGTGAAGAGGTTTTATTATGTTATATCTTTTCTGTTACTGGTTTCCTGAAAGTTTTTTATTATGGAAGACTGCTGAATTTCATAAAATTCTCCTTTTATCTTTTTTGAGATCATCATGCTTGTGTGTGTATATTTATCTTTTCATAGCTTGGCCCTAAGGGAGCCAATATATTGGTTTCCTGTCATAATCTCTGTTATCTCTGGCCCCAAATAAGCTGAAGAGAAAGAAATTAAATGGATCAGCTGAGGTCTGCCTTATTGTAGCACTAGCAGAGGGCTAGGAAAATTTTTGCATTCTATCCTTTGTGTTTTCTAAGAACCAGGACTAAACATAAAGAAAATTGTGAAATAACATATTAAGGCGGCCAACTGTTTTTACATTACAATTGATGAAAATTTGGTAACCAAAGACTGATGAAAATTTGATAACCAAAGACTGATGAAAATTTGGTAACCAAGTGAGATGTTCTTTAAGTGTGAAACATACAGCAAGTTTTAAAATTATAACAAAAATAAAATTGATATCCTATTACTTTTTTATCGATTGCATATTGAAGTGATACTATTTTTGATATTTTGTCCTAAATAAAATATATTTTTAAATTACGTTTTTCTGTTTCTCTTTACTGATTTTTAATGGAAAAATTACTCATCTTCCAATAAATGTATACGATCACATTTATAAAATTATCTAACATCTTTTTTCATATTGTATTTGTATTGGATAGCACTAGTATAAAGAAAGAACTAAGTATGATGCTTGAACCAAGAAATTTATTTTGAAGAGTCTGTATTTGAATGTAAATGATTGTGATAATGTAAGAAAATGTAAACAGAATCACATACTTCTAGAGCTACAAATCAATAACGAAAAGTACAACACAAGTAGATAAATTTAGAGGGTGGATAGTTACTATTAGTATCTCCAGATTAGTGACCTATGATACAAAACAGAAGTATCTACCACCTCAAAAAAAAATTCAAAAGAATAGGAACCATGAAGGAATAGGGTTCCAACAACTCTTAAATGCTAGACAAAATATTGCTGTGATGAGAAAGAGAACAGATGAAAGAGAGAAACAGTTAAACAAATAGTGAAAGACAATACCCTCAAAATGGAGAAGTAGCCCTTTAATTTGAGAAGTAAAATTGGGTAAAGCAATTCAATCTTAGAAATTTTTTATAAGTATCCTGACTTCAAGAAAAGTGGACAAGCTGCCAGAACGAATGATTAAGTAATGAAACCTTAAAAAAAAGAAAATGTTTAGTTTCACAATTCTCACCTAAATTATTAGAAACTGGAATTCAACAGATCACCCTTTAAGGTCATTAATGAGAAGAAAAACAGTATTTTTTTTATTATACAACCAGCCACTTTAGATATATAAGACACCACATTTTTTGGACACATAATACATTTTCTTGCATATCCACACACTATTTAAAAGAATGTTGATTGTATCATTTGTAGAGAGCTTTTTAAATATCAAAAATTAAAAAAATTATAATTTAACATTGTATAATAAGTGTAAAATTATAATAATAAAAATATGACAATGAAAATCTATCTCTTACAGCTCTGAAGGCTGGAAGTCCAAGATCAAAGCACCAGCAGACTCAGTTTCCAATGTGAGACAGGTTTATGATTCATAGATAATGCCTGTTCACTAGGTTCCAACATGGTGGAAATAGAAAAGCAGCTCTCCAGGGCTTCTTTTATAAGGGTGCTAATTCTATTCATGACAACTCTGCCCTCATGAACTAATTGCTTCCCATCTGATAATACTATCATACTGGTGATTAAGTTTCAACATGTTAGTTTTGGGTAACATAAACATTCAGACCATAATTTCTATAGCAAATATAAATAATACAAAACTCTGGTGAATGAAATCAAAGATCTAAATAAATGGAGAGATTCTGTGTTTATGAATTGGGAAACTCAATCTTTTTTGAAAATTTTAATTCTTGCCAAATTGATGTAGGAATTCAACATAACCTGCCCCCAGTCCTTGTAAACCATTCTGTAGATAAGTACAAACTGATTCTAGTTTATATTAAAAACCAAAATGAAGATGAATCTTGACATAGATTTATACCCATTACTAAGTTAACTCAAAATAAATCATAGGCCTAACTATAAAATGAAAAATCATAAAACATTTAGAATAAGAGAAAATATTGGTTACTATGAGTTTGGCAATGCATTTATATATATATATATATATATATATATATATTTTTTTATTTTTTTTAAAAAGCGCAATCCATGAAAGAAAACGCTAATAATCTGAACTTAGTTTTAGTTAAAAACTTCTGCTCTGTGGACAGCATTGTGAACAAAATAAAAGGCACAGACTGAGAAAAATACTTGGAAAATATATATCTGATAAAGATTTGTACTTGAAGCATTGAAAAGACATTTAAAACTCCACAATAGGAAAACAACAACCCAATTGTAAAAAATGGGCAAAATTTTGGACAGATATTTTACCAATGAATATAAAAAGGAAAACGAAAAGACATGCAGAAAAGCACATAAAAAGATACTCAATGTCATTGTCACTGCAGAAATATAAATTGAAACAACAAGATTACCATTACACACTTATGTAAACAGCCAAAAATCAAGCAGCAAACAAAATACACAATTCTGTCCAGAATCAGGGGTAAGGGACCTTTCATTTATTTCTGGTCAGAATGTAAATTGGCAAGCCACTTTAGAAGATAGTGACAGTTTGACAGCTAAACATAATTTTCCAATGCAATCTAGCAATCCGGCTCCTAGATATTTGCCCAGCTGATTTGAAAATTTATGTCCACACAAAAACCTTAATGCAAATTCTTATGGCAGCTTTTATTCATAGTCTTCAAGCACTGGAATCAAACCAAATCTCCTACGATATGTGAACAAATGGTGCTACACCCATACAGTGAAATATTTTATTGGAGAAAGAAATGTGTTATCAAACCATGAAAAAATTCATGGAAAATATATTATTAGATAAAAGAAGCCAGTCTGAAAAGCCTCAATATTTTATTATTCCAATTATATAACATTCTGGAAAAGACAAAAACCACAGAGATAGGGAAAAAAGATCACTGGTTGCCAGGGTTCCAGAGGTGTTTATTAGGTGAAACACAGTATTTTAAGTACAGTGAAACTATAATGTGTAATACTCTAATGGTAGGTACATGATACCATATATTTGTCAAAACCTATAGAAGTTCACAGCACAAAGTGCGATTCTCAATAAGATGCTAATTACAAAATCCATTTAGGAAGTTCAAGGAATCCATGGATAGAATGTTGACTAGATAAACTAGTATTTTAAATGTGTGAAGCAACCTCACTGAGGCTTAAGGGGATAGAATTTGCTGGCTGACCTAAGTGTCTTGGGAAAGATTTGAGTTCTGCAAGAGAAAAGGCAAAAGATACTGCATTAAGCCTTGTACTCTGTATAATAAAGCTGTTTTCTACAGGGATAGATGTTAACAATCATGATATTGCTATTCATGATATTTCAGTATACTGGAATTAAACTATTAAGGAAATGAATGGCTATGACGGAAGTCAGATTTCTCATTATCGGAAGGGGAGTTTACAGCTAAGTAAGCTAGGAGGATAGACTGATCTATGTGATATTGGATTCAAGTTGAGACAACAATGTTAACTTATTTTTGCCTTACTATAGATAGAGATGGTTACATATGCACATATTTATGTATGTGTGTATATAAGTGCATTACCATTTGCATGTACATTTTTTTTTCTCTGACACTTGGAGGCTGTGCAGCAATAGCATTACAGTAGGAAAGAGAATACATTGAGGCTGGGCGTGGTGGCTCATGACTGTAATCCCACACTTTGGGGGCTGAAGCAGGCAGATCACTTGAGGTCAGGAGTTCAAGACCAGCCATCGTGGGGAAATCCCTTCTCTACTAAAAATACAAAAATTAGCAATGCGTGGTCATGTGCATCTGTAGTGCCAGCTGCTCAGGAGGCTGAGGCATGAGAATTGCTTGGACAGGGAAAAGGAGGTTGCAGTGAATGGATTTTCCTCCTGGGTTACAAAGTGAGACTCTATCTCAAAACATAAAAAAAAAAAAAAAAAGAATATCTATCACCCAAATCTTGGTTTCTGGTACTATTTTACAATAAAAGAGTCCTTGGAGAAAGTTCTAATGCTACTACAGAAATAGGATATATATGATATATATGAGATGAGTCTGGTACATTCTGTAGAACCACAATAAAAATTTTTACTCAAAATTTCCTTACAACAAAAACACACATCAATGGTGGAAGGCAAAAGCACACAGGAGCCCGCTGAAAGAGAACTGATGATCAAAGGTGGAACGATTTGACTGACAAAATAAATAGCGTTGGATTATAACACAAATCATAAAGTAAATATCATAAAAATTTGCTGATATAAATAAATGACTGAATATATAAATATATGGGAGAGAAGAGACAAATTATCATAAAGAAGGATTCCAAATAATGTATGTATCTCCTTTATCTTCAAGAATGTAGAGTATAACTCCCTACTTCATCAATATGGTCTTCCTTCCTAACAGTATAGTACAGCAAGACATAAAAGAGAGTAAATTTGCAGCAGAAAAATCTGTTAAGCACTACCTCAGCCAGGCACTCAAGGTCACTATTAACCATGGTTAAGTCATATATGTCCATGTAAGAGAGGAGACCCGCACTCTTTGGCCTGTCTTCTGTTAGAAAAGGGAGAGGGAAGATAAAATAGCACAAAGCTGAAATAAGCAGTCGGGAGGCTTGCTGACATCACTGACCTGACCACAGCGGGGACCAAGGACTGAGAAAGTAACTCCCTTCTCTGTAACTGGTGCCTATGTTATCTATAAACCTTGAAAATTTTGCAAAAAAATAGTTTTCCTGCTGCCAAAAGACCTGCTCTGAGTCACATACTCCACGTTTGTGCAATCCAGAGCCCCCCCTCTGCCCTTGGAAGTACTGCTGTCACTAAGTAATTTATGCCTTTGTTCAACTTCTATAATTCTTCCCCTTTCCTCCTTCCTGCACAGGCCAAATGTAAATCAGCAAATCAATGAAAGCCAAAGACTGTCAGGTCAGATGTCCAGCCAATGGGCAATGACACACTTTCACCTCCACTCCCCCTTTGGAGTTGTAAGCCCTTAAAAGAGGAAAGGAACTGCTCTTCAGGGAGCTCGGCTTTTGGACACAAGTCTACCAATCCTCCACAGCTAAATAAAGTCTCTTCCTTCCTCATTCTAGTATCTGAGGGGTTCTGTCAGCAGCTCCTTCTGCAACATATGTAATATGATGTGAGTTAAATTCTTCATCTCTGTGGACTTCCTCTCTCAAACTTATAACCCAGGTCTATCCAAGAGAAAACATCAAACAAATGCCAATAAGGGGCATTCTACAAGATATCTGGCCAGTATTTCTAATAACCATCCAAGCCCCCCACCTCCCCCCCACAAACACAAAGTATGAAAACCTGGCACATCCCAAAGAAGCTTAAGGAGACATGATGACTTAATGTAATCCTGATTTTTTTTAAAAAGTGCATTAGGGGCCGGGCTGGTGGCTCACGCCTGTAATCCCAGCACTTTGGGAGGCCAAGGCAGGAGGATCACAAGGTCAGGAGTTTGAGACCAGCCTGGCCAATATGGTGAAACCCCGTCTCTACTAAAAATACAAAAAGTAGCCGAGTGTGATGGTGGGCACCTGTAGTCCCAGCTACTCAGGAGGCTGAGGCAGGAGAATCTCTTGAACCTGGGAGGCGGAGGTTGCAGTGAGCCAAGATTGTGCCACTGCACTCTAGCCTGGGAGAAAGAGTGAGACTGTCTCAAAAAACAAAAGTTCATTAGATAGAAATTAAGAAAATGAGAGTAACATACGGACCTTAGCTCAACATAGTATACCAATATTTGCTCATCAGTTATGACCAAGGAACCATATTACTGTAAAATGCTAAGACAGGTTGAGCATTTCAAATTTAAAAATTTGAAATTAAAAATGCTTCCAGCTCCAGAACTTTTGAGCACCCACATAATGCTACAGGTAGAAAAATTCAAAACTGATTTCACATAATAGATTACAGTAAGAATGCAGGCATACAACACGCAGTTTATTCAGCAGCCCCAAGAGAAAAAGAAAGCCCTTCCAGCCCCCTTCAGCTGTAATTTACCTTTTCGCACACACACAGGTAGTCCCAGAAATGCGCAATCACAAAGGGCACATGTACAGGCCTGGGGTGTGAAAGGCAGATTTTCCACAATGTCCCACATGGGGCCAAGACCTATGTGCGTTACTCACTGTATGGTTGTGGTGGAGGAATGTGTGTGTGTGTGTGTGTGTGTGTGTGTGTGTGTGTGTCTGTGTGTGTGTGTGTCTGTGTCTGTGTGTGTGTTTTGTTTTGTTTTACTTGCTCTCTGCTCTGTGGTATAGAAATATTGTTGAAAATGTTAAGAAAGCATGCAACGCCTGTATCTCAGCACTTTGGGAGGCCGAGGCAGGTGGATCACGAGGTCAAGAGATCGAGACCATCCTGGCCAACATGGTGAAACCCCGTCTCTACTAAAAATACAAAAAATAGCCGGGCATGGTGGCAAGTGCCTGTGGTCCCAGATACTCGGGAGGCTGAGGCGGAAGAATCTCCTTGAACCCAGGAGGCGGAGGTTGCAGTAATCCGAGACTGTGCCACTGCACTCCAGCCTGGCGATAGAGCAAGGCTCCATCTCAAAAAAAAAAAAAAAAAAAAAAAAAAAAAAAAAGAAAAAGAAAGAAAGAAAGAAAGCAGATACCCCTGTGCAAAACAGTGACACTAAAAAGTCAGCATTTATGTTTATAGCACAGAAACTCAAGCTGTTGGAGAAACAGGAAAATGGTGGCCATGTGAAACATCTTTCATGAGAGTTTGGTGTTGGAATGCCCACTGTGTATGACCTTGGGAAACAGAAAGATAAACTATGGCCCGCATGAGTGACTGAGATAGTTACATCTTTGCTTTCTGATGGTCCAGTGTACACACACTTTGTTTCATGAACAAAATTATTTAAAATATTTTATAAAATGACTTACAGGCTATGTGTATAAGGTATATGTGAAGCATAAATTTATTTTATATTAGATTTGAGTCCCTTCCCCAAAATATCTTATTATGTATATGAAATATTCTAAAATAAGAAAAAAAATCTGATATCTGAAAATCTCTGGTCCTACTTGTTTCAGATAAGGAATTCTCAATCTATAATAGATGTATCTGTCGGCTTGGGTTGCCATAACAATATACCATAGACTGGATGGCTTAAACAATATAGATTTATTTTCTTACATGTTTAGAGCCTGGAAGTCTAAGATTAAGATGCCAAAATTTAGTTCATGGTGAGGGCCTTCTTCCTGGCTTGGAAATGCCTGACTTTTCATTAACATATCCTCACATGGTAGAGAAAGAGAAAGAGGGGGGAGAGAGGGGAGAGAGGAAAAGATGGTAGATGGTCTATCTCCTCTTTTATAAGGACACTAGTCTCATCCTGGGGCTCTACCTGCATTAACTGATCTAAACCTAATTACCCCCAAATGCTTCATCTCCAAATAGCATCACCTTGGGGCTTAGGGCTCCAGCATGTGAATTTGTGGAAGATACGGCATTCCATTTATAGCAACAGAAGAACCAGAGTGTGAGATATATGAGAACTCTTCATAATGTTTCACAAGTTTTCTATAAATCTAAAAAATGTTCTAAAAATAGTTTATTTAAATAAAAAAGACAAATCAACTGTGATAATATTGTAAAATAATTCTCAAAATAAACAATGTAGTAATACAAATAAGAACCCAAAGGATGGCTTTCAGAGAGGGTAAACAAAAATGGTTACCTCACACATTGGTAGACATTGATGAACTAAGGGAAAAAATTGGAAAACATTATCAGGAATACAGAATAGATAGATAAAATGTAAACACAGTATTAAAGAATAGTTAAGACACTGAGATGTGAAAATGAAATCTAAACTACAAGAGGGTAAGATACAAGAAATGTAAATAAGCCAATATTGGAAAATATAATAGTGAATACTTTTATATAAATGAAAGTAATAAATTCTCAAATTCAAGAACCATGGCAGGTCCCCAAAGTTATAAGTACAAAAAGGTTTACAAGTAGATACATGATATTCAAAATTTGAAATTTACAAATCAGGGACACCAAAAAAAATAAATAAATAAAGAAGTTTAAAACTGTCAGAGAAGAACAAGTTACTACAAAAAAGAAAAAGAAAAGCCAAGTTGAGTGCTAACTCACTTCTAGTCAGGAGCAATAGAAGCAAAAACACAGAAATATTACATAAACATTTTGAGGTCAGTACATTGCCCTAGCTAGAAAAAAAGTAAAACTTTGTTTCTAAAATCACAGCAAAATTAAGACATATTGAACACGAGTGAAAGATAACGTCAACAATAAAAATCTTCTCAGAAAATTGATCTCAGGAATATATTTAAGATTCAATGAATTTTTTGGTAAAGAAAATGGCGAACATAGTATTAAATATAAACTAAATATTGTGAAAACTTAGATAATGCTTACATATGAACAAATTAGAATTAAATATTGGCTACAGGACAGTATGTTAGGAGAATAATTTTCATAAAATGTTTTGAAATTTATGTCAACAAATAATAATTTTTATTCATGTTTCAATTTCATTGAGGAAAGAGTACATGATACGTGGTCAAGATTGTCGTTGTATATTTTTTAAAAAGTTAAAGCTATGATTTCCAAATATGTCATATAAAACATTATAGCAAGAAATATCCAAACCAAAGTAAGAAACAAAATGAAATTAAAAGGATATCACTATCCCTAAAAATAATTAGAAAATTAAGATTGTAAAAATCAAATCAAATATGACAAAAATCACAATATGCTGGGAGATTCCAGAGAATTCTCAATAGCAGCAGATGACTGACTAATACTAGTGTATGAAATCCAGAAACAAATACTTAAAGACAAAACATTTGAAAATTAAAAAAAGATTAAGAAAAATAAAATCACAGAAGAATACCTAAATTATGATTGACTTGAAATACAGTGCAAAAATATATATTGCAGAAGTTGTACGCTAAAACAAAAGTCAAGAGTGACTACCTCTGGGAGAATAGAAGTTAATATAATTAAGAATACGCTCAAAGGGAAATTCAAATATATTATTTTATTTTTCTTAATCCGTACATGCATAAATAATTAGTTACAAAATTTAAATGTATTCTATGACTAAAGAATTAAACTATTTAATCTGATTTGCAGCAATGGTAGTGGCTTCTGTTTGTTAGTTTGTTTTTCCTCTAAAGACAGTTTCTTCTTTTCTCTTTTTCAGTGGAACTTCCTTCTTTTCTCTGTGGAACTCAGTGACTGCACTGACAATAAAACCAGCAGCAGCCATGCTTTGCTATCATGCTTCATGATAATACATGCATCTGGTAAACAATAATCCCAATTTAAGTTTGAGAGTTCGTTGCAGGAATTATAGGGACTCTATAATAACACCATGTTATTATACCACAACTAATAATGAACATCTAATTATAATAAACACTCACACATCACCCAGTGTGTGAAAATTCTTACATAGATTAGGTATGATACAGAATCTAGAAGAAAATCTGGAACTCCTTCAGATTCTATGATCTCCCCCATTCTACCCACAACCTATGGATACCTGAGAGGTATTTTTTATTCATACCTTTTTAATTGTGATAGTGTTTATCTACTGCTATTTTTCTAGCTTAAAATATTTTCAAATATCTTAGGGTACTTATGACCCAGGGTTGAAACTTTTTAACTGTCTTTTCCTGGGAAAGCTTAATGTTCTCAGGAGTGTTAAATATATATATATATATATATATATATATATATATATGCGCGCGTGTGTGTGTGTGTGTATGTATATATATATATGTATATATATTTCATGGCAACTTCACATGGGATGCATCCAATACTCATATGGGACTGGTAAACTTTGCTATTGTTTCTATGCTTGCCTTAGCATGTTTTCTATCAGAAGCTATGACCTGAACTTCGGATCTAGCTGTATGTCCTCAAACTGATGATTTATTCTTCCTATACTACTTTGGTTTTGATCCCTGAAATTTTTCCTCCACAGGGCTATTTTATTTCTCCTGCCGATTTTTTTTTTTTTTTTTTTTGAGACGGAGTCTTGCTCTGTCACCCAGGTTGGAGTGCAGTAGCATGATCTTGGCTCACTGCAACGTGTGCCTCCCAGGTTCAAGAGATTCTCCTGCCTCAGCCTCCCAAGTAAGCTGGGATTACAGGTGCCCGCCACCCTGCCCAGCTAACTTTTATATTTTTAGTAGAGACAGGGTTTCACCATGTTGGCCAGGATGGTCTCGATCTCATGATCCACCTGCCTTGGCCTCCCAAGTGCTGGGATTACAGACATGAGCCACCATGCCCGGCCACCATGCCCGGCCACTCCTGCCGATTGATTTTGATCTGAAAAACCAATGACTGTGAACTTTCCTAAGAAGAAACCCACACTAAATCTCTTTTCCTGTTACCAAGTGTTTGTTTTCTAAAAGTCATACAGAAAATGACTGCCATTAGTCATTTAGTCACAGTTGACTGTTTGGTTGCAATAATTTGGGTAATATACAAGCATTTATTTTCATGTTTCAACTGTTTGGTCTTTTTATGCCCCTTTTCTCATTTGACTGGCCAAACTGGCCTCTGCTGGTGTCTGTTCATAGTGGTAGACATGTGTTCTTATTTAAAAGTGTCACTAACCGAAAGGAAGTATGTTTCCCTAATGCCATTTGAAAACAACCACCACCAAAACAAACCAAACCAAAACAAAACAAAACTCTTCAACCAGAAATTTTCTAACCTCCTTTTCTCTACCCGTGGCTTTAGACTTCCAGGATGGTCCCTGTAAGGTTGACCGAAAGGATGAAGAGGCAGACCCAGGGTCATATGGTTTAGCAAGTTTATTTCAACCTGCCAGGCTGGCTACTCACCATAGGCAGTGAAGGCAACGGCCTGGCTTATGGACTATGGAGGTTACATAGGGGGTTTGCAGGTAGCCGGGTGCTAGTCTAAGAAAACCGCATCTTGGTTCTTAGGCTATAACATTCTGCTTAATTGGGTCACCATCCTGGGTTCAAGAGCCGGGCGAGACCACATCCTGGAACCCAGGTGTCCTATTTGCAAGGCGTGGGGCTGTTTTTGTTGTGAGCTCAGCTTAGCACAGGAGAAAGGGGAGGGGGGTGTATGGGCTTGCCTTGCTGTGACCCTAACAGTCCCTAGAGTTTTATAAAACAATTCTTTATTTGCTTCTCTCTCTCTCTACCGTCATGGTCTATTTTATAGTAAATAATATTGTCTAACCTTTATGTTGAGGATAAAAATTCCATGACGTTATTTTTAAATTTGTTCCTCAAGAAATTAAGTATAACCTAGCTAGACTGTTAGTCCTCTTTAAGAAACCACTGGTAAAACTAAGTTATTAAACATACTAGGGAGTGATTCTCTTAGAAAACTAGTGCAATGTCACCAATACTCTGATTTCTTTCTAAGTCACTTTTTTTTTTTAAACATCTTCATTGGTCTTCTTGGGATAAAGGCTGAATAAGAATTTGACAGAACAATTCTTTAACTAACTGAAATTAAAAAAAAATGTAGCTAGTGAAGCAGACTTCAGTGGGAACCACGAAGACGTGTAAGCTTCAAAGTTGTTCATTGAAACAAAGTAAGATTTGAAAAGGTTAAAGGCAAAGATGTGAAATTCTGTTATTTTACTTACCTAGTGATTTCTGCCTTTTTGGTAAACAAGGTTATGCTGCCATTTATCAGAGAGGGGCTGGTGTATGGTTTAGATGTAGAGAAAAGCAGAATTTTTTTCAAGAAATATAATCTTATTTCTGATAAGACCTGCCTTAAGTCACTGTGTGCTAACAAAATGTACTTCATCAAAACAATGCTATGTTCTATGAGAACAATTTATTTCCCTTTCAATATGTGCAATGTGAAGTTTTATTGCTTGGCAGGTGAAGAAATGTATCCGAAACCATTTTTATTGTGTCAAAATGCTGTTTAAAATAGGAACATATTTATTTGATTAAAACTGAAGGACAGACACAAATGATATAGAATTATGTTTCCTTGAACATGCAAAATGTACTTCATGACTATGCTAGTGAGTTTTCTCTTTAATATTTAGAGTTTTAATATATCCCCAAATATTATTGCTATAAACATTTCAATTATATTTTTCTTTTTTTCTTTCTTTCTTTCTTTCTTTTTTTTTTTTTTTGAGACATAGTCTCAGGATCTCACTCAGTCACCCAGGCTGACGTGCGGTGGTGCAATTATGGCTCACTGCAGCCTTGAGCTCCTGGGCTCAAGCCACCCTCCTGCCTCAGGCTTCCAAATAGCTGGAACTATAGGCATGCACCACAACGCTCGACTACTTTAAAAGAAAATTTGGAGAAACAGGGTCTTACTATTTTGCTTGGTCTGGTCTCATATTCCTGGGCTCAAGAAATCTTCCCACCTCAGCTTCCCAATGTGCTGGGATTACAGGCATGAGCTGCCTAGCCCAGCTAAATTATATTTTTTTTTTCTGAAAGAATCACAGAATGAATTTTCATTTGCTTTTAAATAATTATCTTAAGTGGAACTGATTTTCATCCGGATGCTAAAAAAGAGATGAAATGTAAAGAGCATAATTCACAACACATTTCTAATTTGTCTAATTTTATATTTAGATTTCTCTTACTTTGAAGGACATCCACTACATATAATATAATTGTAAAATTTATACTTTCCTTTGTCCTTAGCATGTCAAAAAGATGAATCAAATGACCTAATCCTGGAACGGCTTGTTTTCCTTGCTTACCTGTACAGAAAATGCTTAGTCTGTATTCAAACTTCAGAAAATTGATTACTTGTTAAATATTACCAAAGTAACAATTTATTTAGGCTGGGAAAGATTAAGGGAGCAATAAAGAAACCATAATAATATAGTTACTTAATTTGCCAAAACCTTTACTTTTTTCTGTGTTTCATACAATACAGACAATTGTGAATATATCTGATATTCATAACAACCCTGTGAGGTCAATATAAAGATATTATTTCTATCTTAAATTGAAGGGGAGTGTATACAATGTTTAAACTAACATTTAAAGGTATGCAATTAGTTATAGTCACATATTCCAGACTACAAGTTCTGAAGCTCAGACTCCCACACCTGTGTTTCCCTACTTCCCATTCAGTTAGGTCGAAATTATTTCTATTAATATTGTCCCATTCCATATTTTAATTAAAGACACTGATTGGAATCAAGAAGCTGAATTGTAACCTGTTTCTTTCCAAACTGTTTGTCCTAGCAAAGCATTTCACTTTTTGGTATTCATTGATTCTCTCAAACTGAAACTGAGACAGCCAGTGGCAAGGCGGGTGCTAACTTAAGACTTGGCAAGTGAAAGAAGATAGTGAGGAAGGTACATGGGAAGGCACAGGTGAGAGGAGATTTCTTTCCACAGCCTGGAAATAATATTCTGGGGAGAATTTACCTCTATAAAAATTAGAAGAAGGTTTTGCATTGTACCTCAATCAAAACTAAATACAGTTTTTTATTGTTGTTTTGGTTTTGGTTATCTTTTTGGGGACAGGGTCTTGCTCTGTTGCCCAGGCTGGAGTGCCGTGCCATGATCACTGCTCACAGCAGCCTCAGCATCCCAGTCTCAGGCGTCCCTGCTGCCTCAGTCTGCCAAGTAGCTGGGATTACAGGCCTGCAACACCACATCCAGCTAATTTGTAAATCTTTTCTCACTTTGTTGCCCAGGCTGGTCTTGAACTCCTGAACTCAATATGCAGTTTTAAAGTTATTTCTAAATTGTGGCATTTTATTGGTGTATCAAAAGTCATTTACTAATAATTGTGTGCTCAGAGTTGTAAAATTTATGTGCAATGGAAAAGAGAAAATATCACTTAGGTGATAAAACTTGGGAAATTTATTCAGTGTTAGTACTCCTGAAGAAGCAAGTTTCCAAATTTTCTTCTACATAAAGAAAAGGGTATCTGTAAACTTAAATACTTTTTGAAAATATAGTTGTAATTAAACTTTTTATAACATAGTATTCAAATACTTCATAAATAAAGAGTAAAGGACTATCTTAATTTCAGTGATAATTTTAATGGCTTATGAAATGGATCATCAAAGCCATTTTGATTTTTAAAATTTCATGCAAAATGTAATAAATTTCATATGAATAAAACTTCCCCACAGTTATCTTTGGAAGGCTAAAAGCAGGATGATTTTCAGAAGATTAGAAATATACATTGTTGCAAAAGCTACAAAGCCAAATTACATCATGAAGAAAATCTCAGGCTCGCAGGAAAGTGACTGTCACAGAGCATTGTTGTGAATGTAAATATTTTATTACTTTTTGGTGAGGAAGAACATGATTGGTGACAAAGGGTAAGAAACTGAGTTGAAAAATAAAAACTCTGAAAACAACATGACTACTTTCTATTTCTGAAAAACATTTTCTTGAATTTGTTTTGAAAAATACATGAAATATAGAAAATGTTCAAACATAGCTTTCAAAGGTTGTAAAAAGCAAGCATGTAAAAATGAAAGAAGAAAAAGCGAAAAAAACATAAAAGTTGGGATTTCAGGCTAAGTATATGTGTATCATTGCATCTTCATATTGTATGATTGATGCTTTTTGAAAATAAATCTGAATGCAAATTGTTATATAATGAAACACTAGAGTAGGTGATATTTGTGTTGATATGCATTAAACATCATTTATTTAAAATAACTGATATAGTTACACTAAGGCATCAATTTGGTCTTTGGTGTGTGAATTTTTTTTTTAGTTCAAAAATATGTTTATATCTAAAACAATGATTATAGAAAATAGACACATTTATCCAGTTAAGAATAAATTTATAGGAATAAATGTTCTTAAAATTATCTCTCTTGTCTTCATTTTATTTTTGTTAGGATGAATAAATTAATAAAATTCTGTGAATCCAACAATCTAACCTGAAATGTATAATAACTGCCTATACCAGGAGAAGTTAAAAACACTTCTCTGTGTTCCTAAAATAGGCATTTTTTAGAAATAATTAAAACAGTCTAATATTTCCTCTGTAGGTACACATAACTCTAGACTCTTTCTTTAATATATTGTTACTGACAGGTAGACATTAATGAAAAATGCGGTTTTCTAAAACACATCCACAGTCACCTTCCTGATTGGTGGTAAAATAAACCCAATTACATTGACTAAAGAATGAATTTTATTCTATCTAAAATCTCAATCCAACTTAATATCTCACATAATATCCATGTGTGAATCCTCTAGTTCATGTCAAATAATCTACATTTGAATATTTGATTAAACTGTCACCTCAGCTTTGACCTCCTCCTGCCATTTCCTCCTGCCATCTCTGCCTAGTCCTACAGAATACAAGAGCAGCACATTACTCACACAGTTTTAAAATGTTTCTGCAAGTTTTCATTTCATTGTACCTATCTGTTTTAGAATACTTTTTGCCGCTTTTTGCTTCATATTGCATTGTTCAGAGCTTTTTACATGCAGGTGGTAACTCTTTTATATATATGTGTGTGTGTGTGTGTATATATATATATATATATATATATATATATATATATATACATTCTATCATTTCTCTTAAATGACACTAATTTCATTGATGATGACAGCTGTCACAAGGACTCTTTTTTTAAATATCCTTCTGAATGTCTCAAACAGTATCTTGCATCTGGTGCATGTTTAGAATACCTTGCTTCATTAGTAAATGTTAGGCTGTATTAATTTCTGCTTGAAACTAAGGCATTTTAGATGGCACTTTGAAATTGCCAGAAGATGATTTAGGATAAGAATTTGATGATTTTTGATATAAGAAAAATAGCCTTGATACAATTATTAGAGTAACACTAACTATTATGACCCACTTTTAGTTTTTCAAAGTTGGTATTGGTCAGCAATAACACTAAACCATCTGATGACCCCATTATAATCCATAAATGTGACATGTCTTTCTCATAGGATAGAATTCCAAGAGCCCTTCAATGCTCATTTTCTCTATTCATTTTCACCTAAGAGTTTCAGAAAGGAATTAATACCAAAATAGTTTTTGATGTCTCTGAAGTGTTGAAGGGCAAAAATCTTTCATTTCCATGAACTTAGCAAATATATAAATGCAATCATTCCTCCATTTACTAAGACCTTTTTCCCATTTTTTCATCAGTGCTTCAAAGACTATGTTATTTTTTTCTTATTTCTTCTTTTATTAAAAAATTGCATCACTACATCTTTCACTGGCACAAGTCAGAGTAGTATATATGTCTTTAAAAGAGTAGGAACATGGTAAAAAGTACTGCATTAAATATTTTCATTTTAAATTTATGTATTTAGAAACTGAAAAACTGATTGGGTTCTGGGAGTGCTGGTTTTATTTCCAAATGGTTGTGAGTTACTTTTGGCTATAAGGTTTATGAGATTTCTAATCCTATATTGGACAAAGATTTAACTTCTGCAGATGAGGTAGAAAATAAAAATTTCAGTGGTTTTGTTTTCTTCAGATAATGTTTAATTTGGCTTTAATCCTAAAGGATAAAGAGAGAGAGAGAATTCAAATTTGAGTCCTATATGTCACAAGAAGTATCCTGAGATTTTACCTATTTATGAAATTGAAAGCCAGGTAAGTCAATGGCATAACATACATAGGGGCTAAGTACAATTTGACCTTGAGACATGGGAGTTTTCCCTCTTTCAGTAATACTCAACTCTAGAGTCCCAATTTGTTGAACAGCTGATCAAGCACTGTCCACATTAATAGACAAGTAAAGACTTACACCGAAAGTTTTGCATTCAAACATATTCCATTAACATGTTCAGTTAAATGGCACTTCTTGATGACTCTGATATGAGTCCAGATACATTTTTATATCCAAGATATATATTCAGTTAAACTCAAAAGAAGAAATCAATTCAGACTTACGGGTAGAGCTCAGTAAGAAAATGATGATTATTTTTGATTAAGGTTGTTGCATTGCTGAAAAAGATGAACTCAATACTCTTCCTTTCTTCTACCCAGATTTCTGATCATTTTGTCTGTTCTCTGTGTAGTAAATACATCTGAGCTGCATTCAATTGACATCCCCAAAGATTAGACTGATGTTGGATACAAAATAAAAGCCAAAGGTCATTAACTCCTATCTGGGTGTTCCATATACTGGGTACTACAATTTTGTATACATCAGATATTTGGATCACGTCAATATCTAAATCTCTGTTTTGAATATCATTTTACCCTCCAAATATTCTTCAAGAAGATACGTGCACATAAGTGTCTTCACCTATGTGGTTAAATGAATTCAATTCCTCTCAGAATATTTTCCTTCTTGTACCATATTGTAGTAGAGTCACAACCTAACTCTATACAGAGCCTTATCTTTTCCTCAATTTCTTCTTCAGATCTGTGTTTGTACAGATTTGTCATAGGAAGACTATCTTATATAGTGCATTAGTAATTCCTGCAAAAATTATTAATTTATCAATGTTTGCACAAGGAGTATTTTCAATTAATAAATTCTGCTAAGAAACATCTTGGATAAAAATACTATCATACTATTAATTTTTTTTAAATTTAGCATCCAAAATTTTGTACAAGGTCTGTATATAGCAAAGTATCTTATTCAAAGGAAGTAAATTTGTTTCAAAACTGTATGTTATTTATGTCTGTAAATAGCAACTAAAGCCTACAGAATGTGCTAGAACATATTAACAATGTGCAATTTCATATCTGATTATTTGTGGCCAGTGAAACTTGGAGTCAACTTACGAACTCTTGGCTCACTTTACTCTAAGGGAACTATTTTCTAACACTGATAAAAGCAGAGATTTAAAAATAAGATATTGAGTGTTCAATGACTCTGGTCAATTTGCACAGCATTTATATGTCATTACTGTTTTTTGGCTCAAAGAAGCAAAAGAAAAAATATGAGAAGATATCCACACATATAATAATGATATAATTGCTTAGTTTTAGAGTTCAGATAAAAATAGTACTTGGAATGCTTTCATTAAAATTAAAAAATATCTACATGAACTACAGATGCTCCATTTTGCATTCTTATTTAGATTTGATATAGGGGAGCTTAGAAGCAACCTGTTATTTTAATGTGTGATTAAAAGAAGATAGATCTGAAGTGCTAAGTTTTACAAAATCAGATATATTTTGGTATTCAGATCCATGCAGAGGACTTTAATGTTTACCTGAACTGTTAAATATATATATAAATTTTATTTTTCAAATCCTCTTCTGTAACTATATTGTGTAAATTTATTTTTTTAATATGTGCTGAAACATATTAGTGATAAGTGATTCCATAGTTTTCTTCTGTCAATAGTTTATCCAGCCTCATGGATTCCAAAACCTGACATTCCTGATCCTCTTTGCAGAGAAAATTCAAAACACCCAGACCCACAATACTTGTCCATGCATTACCCTCCTTCCAGGGTGAATGTAATCCAGAATTAGCATCATCAGAGCATGTATATCCAGAGGTTACTCCCCCATACCCCTCAGTGTCTCTTCAGATTTAGCTTCATGCTGGAACACACACCATTATGAGATTAAAAAAGGATAAAGCAGCATCTGGAAAACTAAAATGTTGTAAAAAGCTTAAATTACATTTTATTCCTCAGGCTTAAAACACAAATTGAGAATTATTCAAATTAAACTTACTTACTTCCCATACCTCAAAATTATAATATGATAGCACAGGGCAATTGCAAACAGAGGTAAAATCCAAAATTTTGCACATGGGTAGAAACATACAGAAAAAAGTCATGTAACTTTTGGGGACACTAGATAATGATAAATTTAAAGAGCAAAGGAAAAACTCTCCTTTCAAATAATTATTTCATGTATTTAAGATTCCAATATTTCTGAAATATATAGATGTGGTCAGTTTTAGAAAATAGGACAATTATGCTATAAATTCTTACTTCAAGACCAAGAGCAACAACAACAAAATATTACCTAAAACAATTTGAAAAAAAAAGCTGCACCCAAATTCTCAGAAATTAGCTTATGAAAATATTAAAATAATTGGAATTGTGTACTATATATTTAAACAGTAGCTCATGAAATTCTTTGATATTTTATGTGAGATGCATGTAAATATATATTTATGTGATAATGAAACTAGAAAATTAGATAAGCATCTGCAAGCTTTTAGGTAACTGAATACTTTGCAGTTAACAAAGCATTTTACAGATGCTCATTTAATCCTCACAACAACCCTGTGAGGTGGGCAGGGAAGTCATTGCCATCTCTACTTTGTGGTTTACACCCTGAACACAGAGACTTTTGGAGACATATCTGAGGATAACAAGAGTAAATCTCCTCTTATTTTTTTTTCTTTCCTTGCTCCTAGTCCTACACATTTTCCTTGTTGATATCAAACTAATTATGGGTAAGATGGAGAAAATCTGAACCTGTGTAAGAAACAACGGCAAGTCAACTATGATTCTATGACATTTACGTTCATTGGAGGGTAGTCTTTCAGACTACATTGTTATTGTGTGAGGTACCTATTTTTGATGACTGCTCATGATGAAAATAAGTGAATTAGACTGAAGTAAAAACCAGCTAACAAAATGTTTGACAATTAATTTTAAATACAGAAATGATCAAAATTGCTGATTTAAATATAATAAAACAAGTGGAAAAAAGGAAAAATAATATTCCCCAACATTTGGTAAAAGATAAGGTGTGTGGCTAGTTTTAAAATTAAATCATTCCCTGACATATCAGTTATTTGTATCATACCTTAAACTATTCTTTCTATCCATTTAAAAATAGGAGTCTCCCATTAAAATAAAAGGGGGTGTACAGGATAGAGACCATAGTCTCACGCTCAGTACAGCGCACAACCGGTGCACTGAAGTTGCATACATTATAGTGCAGGCAGCAAATCCCCATGCTCCATTAGTTTCGTATGGAGAAAAGAACTGGGGGAGGGCAAAGGGAAATGATACATACAAGTCCACGATAGAGTGGAAATACCTCATGTAATTTAAACACAAGACAAGGCTAATGAGATCTGTCACAATAACAGTGTGGTTCTCAAGGGTTCACCCAAAAAAGTGATAAAAGAGGTCGTGATTACCTTTGCAAGCTCCCTGTTTTAGTGTTACCACCCCTGTAAGTCATAGTCATCATTGATCTTGAGCCTTTTTGTATAGTTTTGCTTTTGAAAAAAACAAATCACAAAATATTGAAACAAATGTCATTGTTTGGCTTAATTCAGGTATTCTTAATAAACAGTACCACAGACTTTATTGAGCAATTGAAAATATACACAAGGAACAATAATTTTTTCTTTGTATTGTCTTTTTTTTTTCAGATTTGACTTTCTTTGAATTAAATAACCCAGTTTCGATCATGAAAAGGGCACTTGTTTCTACAGGAGCTTTGTCCAGTTTGCTCAGTTCCAAGTACTGTTTCCACACGTCTTCCTTGTCATTGCTGAGGTTGTATCTCCACTTACTCAGGAAGCAAATTCCACAAAGTTGCACAATTTACCCCCTAAGTTGTTCTTTCAGATTCTATTTCTCCATAGAGTTCAGCTAACGTTTTAAACTCAGGTCCCCAGTCTCCAAGGTAGTGATAATCCTGGTCTGATTGTGTCGTTGCTGAATCCAGAGAGCTGATAGACCCAGCTTCTGATCTCTGACCCTCATAGGCATAAGTCTGAAGAGAGTCATAAGGGGGAACACTAGGGTCTAGGTCTGCTTCTGCCAGTCTTTGCTTAATAAATTCCTGAACGTCTATACTTTCCAGGGTGGACAATGTCTGGTGTCTGGGAGTGAGCTTCACTTCAGGTCTGATATCCCTCCGGTACTTGAACTCCTCAGCAGCAGAAGGATTCCTCAAGGCTGTGATGTCAAAGGCCTCCGTGTCTTCCTCTCCACCTCCCCTCATCATCGTAGGTGACCACGTTCTCCCGTACATCCTCCTCTGAAATGATCAAGGGTTCTTTTTTGCTGCGCCTCAGGGTGATAAAAAGTACCACAATTGCTGAGGAAAAAAAAAAAGAGGATGAAGAATTAAGAAAACAGGAAGGAAATTCTTAGAGATTTTACATCAGCAATTTCCCATTTTCCCATCGGTCATTAACTACATTCCAGAGTTAGGCTTGCATTGAAGCAAAATCCCCCTCTGTGCCCTCTGAATGACACTGCAAGGTATTTTAATGCCTCAAAGAATGTAAAAGATGATTATCCCAGAAGACACTGTGAAATATGAACTCAGAATATTCTATTCTTCTATAGAAAATCATAACACTCTCAATTTACCAGGATTCAGGTTTTTTGACTCATATTTCAGTATAACCATTTAGTGATTAAAGTGAGATAAACACATGATAAAAAATATGAAATTTTGACTAGAAAAATAATGTAGTGAACTGGTCTCTCTATAGATATTTAATCCTTCTAGGTGAATACACTAAAGGAAAGATATAAGAAGGAGCCTTAATGTTAAACCCTTTAAATTTTGATGCTTTGTGGAAAAGCAAAGCAGAAATATTTTAATGGTTGATCTCTTTTGTCTATTATCCTTTAAAATTATATTATCATGCATTAATAATTGCATTTTCCCATTCAGTTGCAAAATAACGTTACATTATTTGTACACAACTTGTTTCATAGGAATTTTTGGATTTATGAATTTTCTTTAAAATTCATAAATCAGAGCTGTGACTTTAGTCAATTTTTAACCCATCCATGCCTGAGGTTGCAATTTTTTGTGTGTGTGAAAAATCAGACCTTGGCGATGACCTTGAGCAGAATATAAATAACTCCCACAAGCTTAGCGTTCCAATAATGGAACACTAGATATAAATGGGAATGAGGAATCTGAGACTCAGGAAAGAGTATCTGAATAACTAGGATCAAAAGATAATAGCAAGTAGAAGAGCTTGTATCATAACATGTGATTTCTCTCATCACAGATAATGATATTTCTACTAAAATAATATTCTACTTCAGTATTTCAAAGACATGAAATAATAAACTGAGTGCCCAGTTGGACATGTGGCTTAGGGTAGCTCTTGCTAAATATGGTGGATTGGTCTTTATTTCCAATAATGCTGCAAACATTAGAAAATATGATAGAAATATGTCTTGGGAACTCGGCTTCGGCCATTTATCAGTATTTTCAACTGTTTCTATTTGACGATATTAAACTGTTATTAAAGAGAAATAGTTCCCTCACATCAACTTTGTTACAGGCTGTGTTATTTGACTGAGTATTATTTACTTCAGCTCTATAAACTGTTCTTTTCTTGCTCAGATGATATTCTAGGCTTTATGATAGTGATAATGATGTCCATTGATATTTTAAACATTCTTTACTTCATAATAATCGGGGGAGGTGCATTCAATTGACATCTAAGGTTGTTAGATTTAGCAACTAAAAATAAATGACAGGATTCTCAATTAAACATGAATTTGAGATCAATAACAGCACACATGCACGTGCACACACACACACACACACACACACACACACACACACACGGCTTCTTAACCTATATTGAGCTTACATCCCTACTAAACCCATTGGAAGTTGAAAATATCTTAAATCAAAAATGCATTTAATACACCTAATTTAGTGAACATTATAGCTTAGCCTAGCCTACCTTAAATATGCTCAGAACACATTAGCCTAGAGTTGGACAAACTTATCTAACACAAAGCATACTTATAATA
Source organism: Ateles fusciceps (assembly GCA_036589455.1). Lineage (NCBI taxonomy): Eukaryota > Metazoa > Chordata > Mammalia > Primates > Atelidae > Ateles > Ateles fusciceps. Next base: position 6,184,973 of record JAZHEH010000174.1, on the reverse strand, counting down.
AAGTTATTATAAAGGATTTTGAATCAGAATTCAAAATATGGTTTGTATTTAATGCATATTACTTTCACATCCTTGTAAAGTCAAAAAATCTTAAGTCAAACCATTGTAGGTTGGAGACCATCTGCAACACAGACACACACATAGACACTCACCCCTGCCACACACACACACACATACACACACACACACATAAAGATATTAAGTATGTCCCATATAATATTTGGAATACACACACACACAGGCAAATATTGTGCTAAGCATACATGCATATGTTCCAAATACTATTATTCTATGTGACATATTTATATTATATATACATATATACCTATATATAGATATAGATATATTTCTTATTTATCTGAAATTCACAGTTTTCTGGGTCTACTGCAGTGTGTCTGGCAAACCTGATTGTAAGTGAATTTCAACAAATGGTTGTGAAGCAAACAGCAGGTCATCTAACCTCTAATAAAGAACGTACTTTGCCCCTAGGAACTACCCTTTTAAAGCTTACCTCTGCAAAGTGACTTTTATCTTTACTTTTATCATTATTGTTACTTTGGTCTTCTTTATAGCTTTACCAGTTTAATGTATCCCTCTAATCGATATGAAATGCTTTTATCTGTTATAAAACTAGAGAAAACTTCAGGAAGAGGAGTAGATTTTTGAGGCAGAGGTGGAAAGGATAATGAGAGAGAGGGATGGTCACCGTGCGCTGGGAGTTGTCCAGTTATGCAGAGGAAAGGCGAAAGAGAGACTATGAAGGAACCAAAAAGACAGGAAAAAAAATCTCTAGAGAAGGTCATAGAACTATCCAGAAAACTGTGAAATGAAAGGATATTAGCATTGGGAAGGTAATGAGAAAATTCAATGAGGGTCGCTACAGCAGACATGGGAAGCACTGAGTGAGTCCCTGTTGTTTAAAATGAAGTGGTTACAGAAAGCTGAAAATGAAATGCTGATGCTACACACACCTTGATCTACAAATATTATGCACAGAAAAACAGATTTGCCCATATACGTTGCCTATACTTCAAAAATATTACTTTATATACCACTTTACTTTGGGGTAAAAAAGGCTTTTGCTGAACACAGTAAATATGCATTTCATAACTCCCCGTGTATCGTAGCATAAATCCACCTTACAGCTTTCTAATTCAAAGCCCTAAACAACATCCTCCAGTAACTCACTTCACTGTATTCAGATGTTTTGATTTATCATGCAGTATGTATCTCTGTTCATCTTTATAATTAAATGAGGAGGCTGGTCGAGATCGAAAGACCTGTTTATACAGACTGCCTAATTTATTATAGTACAATTTCTTACTTTTGCCAATAAATCAAGTTATTTTCTTTTATATTGAATTAGTTGGTGGTTGATGTCAAGGGAATTTATGTGCAGGCACATCAGGGAATATGTAATCGATACTGCTATAGAGGTATGGAGGTAATTTGCATCCTTTGATAATTGTGCAATTTTTCAATCTTTGTATATGTATCATATTCACTTAATGAAATACAAGGATAATCCTGGCTTTTTAATTATCATGGCATATAATTTCTTATTTCTCAAAAGGCAAGAAAATAATCCTGATATATTTTGATTAAAAATGTAGAGACCATTTACATGTGAACTTTGAAGGTGTACATCTACCTTTTCCCCAGAGGAGGTAGTATTTGCTATCTTTCTGGGTATTATTTGCTTGTATTCAGTGATTCCTAGACTTGTTACATACTTGTTTAATAATAGGATCAGTATAAAAATAATAAAAATCTGAGACACTTTTGAATGAGAGGGGCTGTTGTTTATAATTATGTCAGGACATCAGGGCAAACACAGATATAGGATCCCTCTAGTTAAAGGTAAATTCAAATCAACTCAGTGAATAATGTTGAAACATGGATGATACACTGTGTTCCTGATGAAATTATTTTCATGCTTGTCGGTTCACCAGATATTTCTGGAGGAGATGGCACCAGGAGATACTCCATAAACAATTCTCATGTGGACAAACAAAAAAATAATCTCTGTGAAAGTGGTAATGCGATATTGTGTTAAGTGAATTCTCCTGAACAGTAATAGCCTCACTAGGAAAATAGTTTTAAAATATTTTTTAAAAATTAGCTTATGGTTGCTAATAACATCAAACTCCTAATTGTACTGGAGAATATTTCTGAATGTTTGAAAAACAAACGAAATATTTCCAAAAAAAAAAATCCTAAGACCAAAGGATATTTTAAAAGAATGAGTACAGATAATAATTATACATATAAATAGAGAGTCAAATCCTTATTTAAAAACTGACAGTCAAAAGAATGTATTCAAATGACCCTGCTAATCTATCAAACCATACACGTGGGCAAGGTACCTCTTCTTACAGTGAGTCATCTGGTAAAATACAATATAAAAGAATCTAGGTAGTGTTACTATATATAGACAGATAGATAGATAGATAATAGATAAATTGTTTTTCTTTGTACAAAATCATAAATAATTTCTGATATATTTCAAAGCCAATTTTAGTTGCGTCACTTGGATTGAAACTTGACTAAGCTGTAGTATTTTTGAGATGTCTTTAGTCTAAATAAATATTTCATCCTTGGTTAGTAAATTTCTTTTTCTTCTGTTCAAGTTTAGGCAGAATTTTAAACGCCCTTGAAATTATCATTTGATATTATAAATTAGAATAAATTTGTGGAGTTTTATGAATTAATTTTATTATCAAGTAATTCAAAGTTGGGGAAACATTTTTTGTATTTGTTTCCTCATATTGTGTATTTATCCCTGTATATTATGTTTCATCCCTGTGCTTGGCATTCTATGTGGCTCTCAGTTCCCATAATTTAAACTGTCATGCAACTTACATTTGAACCCATTACATACTGAATCTCAATATACTGCTCCCTAAGAAGCTTTCATAGCAGAATTTTTTAACCCTCAAATATCATTTGATTATTTGTCATACCATTATATGTTGGCACTACATTTGGTAGAATTGAGGTGTCCTGAGTTGAGGAGGTTATCTTGATTAGTTTAAGGAGTGCGACTTGTCACACTTGGTAGTGGCATCTCTTCCTGAAACCTTAGATTTTTAAAGAAACAGTAGCACACAAAACCATTTGAAATAGCTAAATGAAAAGCAGGCTGACCTTTATCTCCTCACCAATTCCATCTTCTTCTCTTACTCCACCACGTGTTCACACCAAATCCACTCTCATCCCCATTTATCAGGAAATTTATATGCAAGATAGGGATCAATCCATGACTCACTTATGGTGGCTTCACTTAGGTTACCTACTTATACATGGGGTCTGGACTCAAAGGACAGCTGGAAGAGGTCCCAGTCAGAGCCTGACTCAATGACTTATGCCAAGCTTGATCAAGGTTTACCTTGCTAACTACTCTAGTCCCTCTGGCAAGAGATGGGGTAATGTTGAGAAATAAAAGTCAGGCCTCTGGGAAGAAGAGAGGACTTCTGCTACCTCTACTGTCATGGTAAATTCTGATTGCATCATAAAGACTCACTCTAAATTCTCTTCCATCCATCAAATACAATAGACATAACAATGGTAATCTCAACAGAAAATAACCCAACTCATGTTCATATCTGTCATTTAAGTTAGGCTCTTAGATTGATAAGCGCCATTCAACATATACATAGATGGATTCTGACCATGTCATAAAATGTTGAACCATATGTAATCTTTAATAAAACAAAAATAAGTATTACAAAATTCTACAGATGACTCTAAGGTCCTTTCAACTAAAATGCCATTTTCACAGGTTTGGAAATAGAAATAAGAAAGACTGAATGTGTGGACTGAGATCACACAGTTATTCGCAAAACTAGGGCTGGGTTTGTACAATCGTAGCCATTTTCACAAATAAGAAGCTGAAAGGGAAAATATTTTTAATATTAAATTATTAATTTTACAGTTTTCTTAGCTGTGAGAGTTTAACATTATTTCAGAATTACAAGCTCAAAAATAGTTGTACTACCTTTGGTTTTGCCAACATTTTAGTTGAAAATCATAATCTCACAAATTAACATTATTTTAAAATTACAGATAACTATATCCTATATGCCTTGGCTAGATACTTTCTGAATAACAATAAAAACTTATCAATGCCATGAAAAGTATGCATTGCTTTATAATATATAAATGTATATTTATATTATATGTACGTGAAAATATGATTGAGTGAAAATATGCATTGTAACCGCATATATGTAGTTACAATGTATATTTTCACTTATTAATTTTATTAGTTGAAACTCAAATACGCTTTTACAGCATCTTCTCACCAATTCCATCTTCTTCTCTTAGTCCACCATACATTCCCACCAAATCTACTGTGATCCTCATTTATCCAGAAATTTATATCCAAGATTAGGGAACAATCCATGCCTCACTTATGGTTGCCTCACCTAGGTCATCTGCTTATACATGAGGTATGGACTGAAAGGGTAGCTGGAAGAGGTTCCAGTCAGATCCCAGCTCAAATATGCAGTAAAAGCGTATTTGAGCTTCAACTAATAAAGATGAAAAAGTAAACATATCATATAGTAACTTTATTAGTCTTGAGGAATATCACAAAATTTGCAAATGTTCTATTATCCCAAATGAGAAAACATTTTCAAAAAAACCAATTAAAAGGAAGTATCATTCCATGAAAACATAAAATATTCTTTCAAATAATGCACCTAAAAATGTACCTAGACATTTAACATGTTAATTACATTTTTGATATTTATCTTAGTAAGTGAAAATAGTTTTATGATGATAAATGAACACGAAATCTGAAGATAACATGCCTCACCCAAGTGATCTATTTTTAAGAGGAAGAAGGCTAGAACAACTCTCATTAACATCCCTGCGTTCTGTTCTCTGTGACTTCAATTAGGACTCCAGAGAGATACAGGGTAATTGTTGTGCAGCTTTGTTTTCTCTTTCTGGAGCGTTGGTGCTCTTTTTCTTTTCTTTTCAAATACCAAAAAAGCCAAAGCATATTAATATCTAAAGAAGACAGCCATTCTGACCAACAAATACATAAAGTTTCTAAAGACTCTTTTCCTGACTTTACTCTTCACCACACATCTACTCTACATATTTATTTGTTTTTATATATTTATTTATTTTTGAGACAGGGTCTCACTCTGTCACTTGGGCTGAAGTGCAGTCATGTGATCACGGCTCACTGCAAGATTCCAACTCCCGGGCTCAAAGGATTCTCTCACCTCAGCCTCCCAAGTAGCTGGGACTACAGGTACATGCCACCATGCCCAGCTAGAAAAGACTTGAATGTAATGAAATAGTTCTTGCTATGGTGCACCAAACTTCCATGCTTTATGTGCAATTGATCATTTTGGTGCTTAATTTATTGAACTTATAAGCATCTTTTGACTTTATGGACAAGATCTACTACACAGCGTAATGCTCTATGATACGCTATTTTCCCTCACTTTTGTGACACTATACTTTCCTTCTTTCTACTCTGACTTCTTTCCTGACCTCTGCTATCTCGTCCTTCTTATTTAGCATTCATATTGTAGCTTCTCACTGCTCAATCCCAATCCACTGTCTCTCTACATATACTCTCTTGCTGGGTAACTTCAATGAAGTGCACTTCCAATGTCCCCTAGCTCATGGTAGTTCAGGATCTGCATTCAGCAAGATAAAAGAAGTTGTATTTGATGCCATTCTAACTCATGTAGATATCTACATTATCAAAGATCATTTCTGAGTCCATTTAAAGCAACTTGATAGTATTCACTTTTCCTCAGGTCTGTTATGAGTATGCTACTCCAATACATGCTATGTCTAAGGGAGACAAGGGCGGCGTTTTCCTGAGTGGTTTGCCTACATGCTTTCTTGCCACCAGGAGTTCTAATCACCATTTCATTTCTGCAAATTGAAGATTTTACAGTGGGGTCCTCTGGCTTAAAACCTTTCTTTATACTCCTAACACAAAATTCACCAGCTTTGCCATGTCCCACAAGGCTCCGGACACTCTCACCCTTTCCTACAAATCCCTTCTCCTTTCCAGGCTCATTACACTTTAATCTCCACTCCATCTATACACGTTATTTGTCTTTAACCCCAGGAACAAAACAAGAAATATATTTTTGCAAGAATACCTCTTTCTCAGAAAAACAGTCAATTATTTTTTCAGGTATGCACAGTACCATAAAAAGAATAAAAAACAGACTGCTAAGAGAAAGAAAAAAGGGTTAGGACGGAGATGCTCACTTTATAAAGTGGAAAGATTCCTTACATCCATCTTTCTTGTTATTACAATATGGATTTGCTACTTTGTTTCAAAGAGCAATCTAAAGAGTTTACAGTTATATCAGCTCCTCATGCCATAGTGAAAAGATGCAGATTATTACAACAGATAATGTAAAATTAGAGAAAGTGTTTTATTTTTAATAAAGTAAACTAATGAAAATTTCAAGTTAAAAAAATCTATTGTTTTTAAGGTAATATAATTGAATTTAATAATATTTAATATCTAAGGTCAAAAATATTTTGTATGTTAACAACTCAGCTAACATTAATGATTAACTATTTTGAACTAGAAGTTTCTACAAGATGTCTTTTTTGTTTGATTTTCAGATTACTTTTGTTTTATGATTTATTCATTTATATATTTAAGATGTACAACACAATGATGTTTTCCCAATAATAGTTTTCACTCTTATTACATAGTGAAATGCTTAGTACAGTCAAGCAAATTAATGAATCTGTCATCTCACATAGTTACACCCTCTTTTTCACGTGGAGGGGAGAAAACACCTGAAGTTTACTGTCTTTGCAAATTTCCAATACATCACAATAGTGTTATTAACTAAAGTCCTTTTGTTGTATATTAGAGCTCTACATTTATTGATCCTATGACCATGTGACCCTCACCCTCATCCTGAATGAATGGCTCACCTCCTCTGATCTCAGAAGATAAGCGAGCTGGGGTCCTGGTCGGATTCATGTAGCATGATACCACTGAGGTTCTTGCAAAAAAATTTTAAAGGTTCTTTCAAGACTGGATTCTGAATATTTTAATATTAATTCTTTCTAAAATATACACTTTCAAAAGCTATTCCTTATTCTATTATTTCAGTTCTTTGAACACTTCAGTTCTTTCAGAAGGATAGAACTGAATAACTTGCAACACTGAAAGAATTGAAATAACAGAAGAGTCTAATTATTTTGAGATTAATGATAGTATTGAGAAAATTAATTCAAAGGAAATTGGTGCAGCTGTTTCCTTACCCACATTATGGATGCCTTATGTATGCCTAGTCCTTAAATTTGTCAGAATGATTCCCTCTCGTTCAGAATTGCCATCATACAAACTTGGGTTTAGAATGACTTACCCAGGAGAATGAGAACACACAGAAGAATAGCGATTAAGGCTCCTGTACTCAAACCAGCCGAGGACAGGAAGGCTTCTGCATGGCAGGTCCGCACGCGCCCATCTCTCTCGCATGCACAAACCCTGATGGTGAGGGTGCTGCTGCTGCTGAGAGAGGGGATTCCACCATCAGAGATCATAATGGGCAGATAATACACATCCTGAACAGTTCGACTAAATCTCCTCCGCCTTGTCAGAATGCTGGCTGTGTTATCTATGACAGACATAAGCAAAACAAAATAAACTTAGTCAAGCCGCCATTCAAGATTCACATTTGCTTTAATGGGTAAAATGGGGACATGTGACTTTCATGTTTCAGTTTATGAAACGGACAAGGAAACATGAAGGGGCAATTACTAAAGAGAAGCTAATATTGGTTCTCCAATTGAGAAACCTATTTAGAAAAATTAATATAGCCACACTAAAGATGAAGGAAAATAGTAGAAAGACAAAGAAGGGAGGAAGCAATGAACCTTTTGGACATGGACCTAACAGCTACAAGATTTAAAGGGATACAGATGGCCTGAGGTCATATACTTAGGGTCATATACTTTGAGGTGAGCCAAGGAGATTTTTCCCCCAAACCTAGTGACTCTGAATATACGTGATAGGAGCACAAATCTGTATTTTTTGCAAACTATTCAGGTGATATTGATGCATAAAAGAGATATAAGAAATACTGGTATAGATAATATTTCTATGGAGACAGTAGATCAAGCAATAAACTATTTTAGACTTAGCTGTGATTTGAAGCACTATTGTTTGACCATGGGGAAGTTAAGGTGAATAAAATAGCTAATCATCTTTTTAAAAATGTGTTTATTAAATGCAATGTACTATAGCAAATGCCTGCATGATATATTGTGTTCAATCCATAAAACCTTATGAGGGACAGGCTGCTAAATTCTTTAATTTATAGCTGAAAATAATTTTTATTATAAATACTAATTTAAAAATAGATAACCCTAGTCTCAGAGTATTAGTTGCCCAAAATCACAAAGCTAGTAAATGATATGGATAAAACCTCTATTCTAGAACCCTGCTGAACACTACAGTGTCACATTGCCTCATCTCCAATTCACTGCCAAATGGTATTGATGTCCTCAGTGCATATGTTTCATTGCACTGTTATTCCTCGTCCTTGAATGCATATTAGCTAAAAACCCATGTGGTCCATACTTGGATGTACTGTTCAGATCCCTTCAAAAAATTACCCGTCGCCCTAGCTATAGATTGCCACCTGCCCTCAGGTCACACCCTTCTGGAACAGCATATAACTAATGACTCACTGCTGAAAGATTAGAAAGGTTGGGCCATCCACCTTCTATACTACGGACAATACTGAGAGACAACTTTAGCTACAGAGCTTTTCCATGGGGTCAGCCATTAAGAGACATTAAACCTGAATGGCAGCTCCATGTGTCACTCTACCCAGTCCTTCTTCCTTCTCCTGTGATCTACTGATGATGATCCCAATGGCATATTCCACTAACACCTGCACTCCAAATGCCAATTCAACCCTGTGGAAGTCAACATGCAGCTATATCTGTGAGTTAATTATTTTGCATTGAAAAGTAAGTGGGTCATTAGATAATCACAATTAGGGCTTCTTTTTCTCATATCAATGTCTTTTATTCTGAACACTGAAATTGTATTTCATATAGGTACATTTATAACAGTCACAGTGCAATACCCTACAATGATATTATTTATTGTACATTACTAAATTAATACATTAAAAAACTATTTTTCAAATATTCGATGTACCACACATAATAAAACAGGAAAATATACATACATATGTGATTGAGTTCCTGAAAATCAGAAATTAAATAATTTAATGAGAAATTGAAAAAATTTTCCAACTCAGTGAAAGAGGAATTTTTAAAAACTACACCAGCTGTCTATTCTTAAACATGCTATAGGATAGAGAAAGCAGCAGCAGAGGAATGACATCATGTGTATTATATAATAATTCATCAGTCATGGGTACTTTCCCAGAAAACCTGACCTTTCTGGAAGCATATCTATGAGCTGTAGGATGTTGCATCATAATTAATGTAAGTCTTTAGTCTATGGGATATGTATGAAATAAGTATTCATGGGCACAAATATATCTGAGAATCTCACGGCTGCTCCTCTGAAGAAGAGATGTGAGGCATTGAATGTTATGCCATTTCACATGAATCTCAGGAAAGAATGAATAATAACATGTAAAATGACATAACATGCCGTGTAGATGGTGATTCTTTCATGGCTGAGGCCTAGCATATGATTCACATTCATACTCCTGAAGCATGCTATTTTTCAGGATAACTATTGGAAATGCAATCAAAGACAAATACCAGAATATGTTTCTAGTGCATTTTAAGTCCTGAAATAGAAATCTCTAAGACATAAAGACATAAAAATGTTCCTTCTTTTTTTTCCAGTTAAAGTTTTCATTTTTGAAAAGAAAAGAGGATTCAGGAGGCAAAGAGCTTCCCACCTAGAAATGCTTAGCACAGCAGAATAATGAGCTTTTGACAAGGGATATTCTGTACCTCACTGGAACAGCAAAAAATGTACTTGGCAGAAGGCTCACTGAACTTGAACAAGAATACTTTGAACACTGAGGAAGAATGTGCAAGGAAGAAGATACATATATATACACACACACACACACACACACGTGTATATATATGTATGTATATATTTATATGTGCGTCAAAACACAACACACACAAATACGCATAAGTACATATATATGTGTACATATTAGACACAATAAAATACGTCTTGCCGAAACTGCAAAATCAGGCAATAAGACCGATAACAATTCTCTAAAATGATATACAATGGTTAAAAAATAAATAAGATAGAAAGTCTCAAAAGGCATCCAAATGAATAAGAAAAATTAATATGCACTGAACAAAGAGAAAACATAGCAGGATGGGACATCTGTGGATGAGAAGTGCTAACTGTCAATGTCAATCTCTAATAATGTGCACCATTGCTGGGTTCTTAATTCTCATTCTCTATAGCTTGAATGAAGACATCACATTATAAAACACTTGAAAGCCGAGCTAGTAAAGCTAATGTATTAGATTAAGATTCAAAGAGATTTTGCATAGCTAGAACAAAGAAACTTAACAATAATACATGAAATTAAAATGCATATTAGAGGGTAGACTTTGGAAAGTATCAATAGGAAGGATCTTGAATAACAGCTATTATTTCAAAATATAGATAGATGATTGATAGGTAGATAGGTAAAAGATTAAACAGATAAATATAGACATATAGCAGTAAGTCTATAACACTGTCAAACAAAATAATCTGAAAGCATTAAATAATGATTAGAAATCTCTGCTTCTCATTATTGAAAGGACTGCTGCATTGGAGTACTGTGCATAGTTTTGGATTTACTACATGAAAAGTGAATTTTTAAACCAATAATATGTGTTTAGAAGACTTTGGGACAGTAAAAATGTTTGAAAAATATTTCACATTAAGAATGAACAGAATGCTTACATGTCATATATAAATTTTGTTAACAAAAGTTCCCCTGAAAATGTCCAGAACATTTTGGTAAACTTTTTTTATGTCTTTTTTACTATAATCAATATGTTTCTAGTATATTTAGAAGCTAAGTAAAACTTTAAACTAAATACAACTTTAAACTAAGTACTTTAACTAACTTTAAGTACAACTTTAAACTAAGTATACCATTAGTTTAAAGCAGAAATAGTTTTGCACATATTTTGTTTCTTTTTTTTTTTTTGAGACAGAGTCTTGTCACCCAGGCTGGAGTGCAATGGTGCCATCTCGGCTCACTTCAACCTCTGCCTCCTGGGTTCATGTGATTCTCCTGCCTCAGCCTCCCCAGTAGCTGGGATTACAGGTGTGTGCCACCACGTCCGGCTAATTTTTTATTTTCAGTAGAGACAGGGTTTCACTCTGTTGGCCAGGCTGTTCTCAAACTCCTTACCTCAGATGATCCACCCGCCTTGGCCTCCCAAAGACCTGGGATTACAAGTGTAAGCCACCGTGCCCAGCCCCATTTTGCATATATTTTAATATTTCAAAATAGATGACTGCATTATTTATTTTGTTATATGATTCCATTTCTTGTTCAAAAAGGATGTGTACACAAACAGGAGGGAGCAGGGAGATTGTCACACACATATAATATCAGACTCATGCCTACACTCTAATAATACCCTGTGATAACAGAAATAATTGAAATTTAATTCCTTTGAAAAGCAATCATAACAATATAAATAATTGCTTCATCTTTGTAATAATAAATATTCCAAAGATGTTTATAATTGATAATAATTTTGTGGGGCTCTTTCACAAAAATATGTGTCATAAAATATATTGTTAGGTAGTGATGCATTCAACTTCTGTATTTCCACAGGGATAGAAGGCCACAGAATACGGTAGTGGAATACAAGTCACATGCTCCTGGAGATCAGGTGTGGTTTTCTTGAGCTACTATTATGTGTCTCATTTTTTTGGTTCAATATTTTGAAAGACCTTGCAGGATAGACTTTATATGCCACCTTTGTAAAGTATAATACAGTTTATTTAGTTAAACTATAAGGCATGCTTTTAAAATAGGTTTGGGGCCAAAAATAAATCCTATTTTTTAATCAAAAATTACCTTATAGCTTAGAAAATATTAAAAACTATGCTTTTTCTGAAACTGAAATTATTAGACATCTATGTACTCTCAGCTATTACAGCAAATTCCATTTTTGATAATGCCAGCAGAAAGATGTATTTTCTCTCAAGCATAGCCTGACCATTAAAATAATATTTCTGAATCCATCAGAGCAACAGAAACATTTGAAATCCTCAGAAGTGGATCTGTAATTAGACTAAAAAAATGTTTAATGTGTATGAAGAGAAAGCTAAGAAATGCACCTCAACTTCCACCAGACAAATAAACAGGCATGGTTTCTGAGTTTTTTTTTTCAGTCTTGCAGCAGCAATAGAATCTATTCATAATTTAACCATTATTAGAGAGCATGCATCAAACAACGGTGTTCTGCTTTCCCACAAAGCACCCTTTCCATAATAGGTACTTGATTAACAATGATTTGAACTATACTCAGCAGGAACTTGTCTTCTGTTACGGTTTTCTTATTATATTGACCTGTAGAAAGAAATTAAAAACAAAATGAACGAATATATCGTGTAATACTTCAGCAGCATGATCTCTTTATGTTCTCCAACGAAGGTTTATTTCTTCATATTTCCTGACTTTTCCTTCTTTGAATCCTACGGTGGCTTAATCTCCATTTTCGGGCTCTGGATTCTGCTTGTTCATCTGAGTTTGCAAACATCCTTGTGGCCTCACTTGTCTTTCTGCCAAACCACAAATGTATGATCCAATATGTCATTATGTTCTGATTTGCACCCTGGAATGTCATCCCTTTGACCATCTGCCACACTCCTTCTTGATAATCTTAAAATCCTGGATGAATACAACCATCCGTTGTCTATTTCTGTTTTCAGATTTACAAATAATGCTAATACAAATTATAACCATCTTAATTGATATTACCAAGTATACAGAAAAATTTAAAATATGTTATCCAAGGAGATTAGTAATCAATCTGTTAATATTCATTCTTTTTTTTTTCTTATAAGACGGAGTCTCACTTTCTCACCCAGGCTGGAGTGCAGTGGCGCAATCTCACTTCACGGCAACCTCTGCCTTCCGGGTTTAAGCAATTCTCCTGCCTCAGCCTCCTGAGTAGCCGAAACTACAGGCACCTGCCAACAGGCCTGGCTAATTTTTGTATTTTTAGTATAGACGGGTTTCACCATATTGGGCAGGCGGCTCTCGAACCCTGACTTTTTTTATCTGTCCCCCTTGGCCTCCTAAAGTGCTGGGATTACAGATGTGAGCCACCATGCCCAGCCAATATTTGTTCTTTATCAGGTGCTACACAGTAGCTCTTGTAAATTTCTTTTGTCTGTTTTCTTTTGAGCCTTGTTTTTCCACTCTCAGCACAAAAACATCTCTTTCTGCAAAGAAGCTGCCATCTCTTACCAAGATTTCAAAAACGTATTTTAAACTGTTCAATCTTTCTTTGCCATTATATCTACATATTCAAGACTTTATAACAGATTTTACAAAATAAACACAAATACAAATGAAACAACTATGTGATTCTTGAAGAATATCAGCAAATCTGCTCATGAATAACACATAAATTTGTCTAAGTGTTAATTTAGAAAGGAGGGAAATAAAGAAGAAAAAAGAAGATTTTAAAATGAAGTCCAAGCCAAAATATAAAAAAATTCATAAACATATAACAATAATATAATATTTGCAACAGTAGATATAAGAACAGCTGTTTTTTAAAAAAAAATAAGAGTATGAACTCCAAGCTAAATCTTGTACCAGTTATTTATCACACACCTTTAATAAACAGTATTTTTTTAGTAGAGAATGAATGAGTTAAAGCAAAAAAAAAAGCTATGTTTGGAGTCACTAGATTTACAAACACTAAAAAAAAATTGTAGGTATAAATCCTTAGAGAGCATTAACAAATGAACATATAATTCTATTTTCAAAATGTTTTTCTTCACCTGTATTAATGCACAGGGTGGAGCAGATGACTCCTGTAGCACCATGTGGTTCTTAGCAAGGACAGAATTAAAGCATAAGAGTGGGACCTACATTTTCACAAAAGGAAAGCAAAACAAAGTGACATGTGATGATAAAATTCGCCATTTATTTATTTATTTATTTATTTTTGAGACAGAGTCTTGCTCTGTTGCCAGGCTGGAGTACAGTGATGCGATCTCAGCTCACTGTAACCTCTGCCTCCTGGGTTTAAGCGATTTTCCTGCCTCATCCTCTGAAGTGGCTGGGACTACAGGCATGTGCCACCATGTCCAGTTAATTTTTGTATTTTTAGTAGAGACAGGGTTTTACCATGTTGACCAGGATGGTCTCGATCTCTTGACCTCGTGATCCACTTGCCTCGACCTCCCAAAATGTTGGGATTACAGGCGTGAGCCACTGCATCTGGCCAAAATTAGCAATATTTTTGGTTAATTCTTCTATGCTTTTGTTTAGTGAATATGAGTCAGTTTTCCTTCATTGGGAGTAGGAGTAAAAAGGTGAGAGGTGGTGTGGGCTGGCAAATTCATAAGGGGAAAAATAATTTTATCTATATATATATTGTGTGTGTGTGTGTGTGTGTGTATATATATATACTACATGTATATTTTATCTATACATATATAATTTTATCTCTACATATATACACATATATGTAAAACAACAATAATGTTTATATGTTTTACATATATATGTAAAACAACAACAATAATCAATAGAATCTGAAATAACAAAAGCATATCTTTCTACCTAAAGCAAAAGAGCCACAAAAATGGATCACTGTAGTTATCCAGACTTTTACATTTCAGAGTCAAGATTGTATACATGCTGTTTAACTTCTCACTAGTCAAGCTTGAGCGTCTGCATTCAGGTAAAGGATGGTGTAATTCTCTCAAGAGTGCAGCTGGATAAAAGTTAGCATTTGACTGGTAGGAGAAAGGAGAACACCGTAGAATAAAAACCATGTGTTCAACCTCATCCCTGACCTTAGATAAGTGACTCAGCAGGACACAATTGCAGCCACATCCATTAGAGGATATTTGAGGCTTGATTTGCAACTCAGGGCAGATTATATGTGCGTTATTTTGTTTAGGAATGGGAGGAATCGCTAAACGGTCTCTTGACACCCTGTGGATAAAAACAAAAATTTAAATGGTTATACTCCGTAGAGAAATTAAGCATATTACCACACCAGCTGTGAGTTCTTATTGGAAGGACAAAAATAAACTATGGGAATACTGATCGCTATAAATCTGGCAATGCCAAAGAAATACAAGATACACACTTAAAAATTCCCATGATTTCCAATGTGTATCAAGCTAAATACCTGCATTTCCCTACCAGTGGAGTATGAAATTTGAAAGGACTGACTCCAATAGACCCCTATCTAACAGTTACGTAGTCAATATTGAAAATATCCCTCATTGTAAGTTCTACGCAATATAAGCTTAAAGTTATATCTTCTTTCACCAATCCCAAATAGCCACAAGAAAAAAAAAAGTTTTTCTGTTTCCTTTAAGTGTTCTGTTAAAAGCTATAAACCAACTTGTAAATGTTATGATCATTTTTTAGAAGAATGAATGCTACAAAAAATAATAAAAAGTAATAAAGCCAGCGGAAACACTAAATCTTCAGAATGCCACAACAAAGTAAAATTGATGGCCCAAGAAATCTTTTGCTGCATATGCTTAAAAAATTTAATTTTCAGGCCGAGTGCCGTGGCTCACACCTGTGATCCTAGCACGTTGGGAGGCTGGGATGGGTGGATCACGAAGTCAAAAGATTGAGACCATCCTGGCCAACACAGTGAAACCCACACTGTCGGTGGGAGTGTAAATTAGTCCAACTGTTGTGGAAGACAGAGTGGTGATTCCTCAAGGACCTAGACATTGAAATTCCATTTGACCCAGCAATCCCATTACTGGGTATATATCCAAAGGATTATAAATCGTTCTATTATAAGGACACATGCACACGAAGGTTCATTGCGGCACTGTTGACAATAGCAAAGACCTGGAACCACCCCAAATGCCCATCAATGATAGACTGGGGACAGTGAAAATGTGGCACATATACACCATGGAATACTATGTAGCCATAAAAAATGATGAGTTCGTGTCCTTTGTAGGGACATGGATGAACCTGGAAACCATTATCCTCAGCAAACTGACACAAGAACAGAAAATTAAACACTGCATATTCTCACTCATAGGTGTTGAACAATGGGAACACATGGACACAGGGAGGGGGAGCATCACACACTGGGGTCTGTGGGGAGGAACTAGGGGAGGGACAGCGGGGGGTGGGGGAGTTGGGGAGGGATAACATGGGGAGAAATGCCAGATATAGGTGATGGGGAGGAAGGCAGCAAATCACACTGCCATGTGTGTACCTATGCAACAATCTTACGTGTTCTTCACATGTACCCCAAAACCAAAAATGCAATTAAAATAAAAGAAATTATCTTCACCTGAAAAAAAAATATATATATATATATATAAAATTAGCCAGGCATGGTGGCACGTGCCTGTAGTCCCAGCTACTTGGGAGACTGAGGTAGGAGAATCTCTTGAACCTGGGAGGCAGAGGTTGCAGTGAATGGAGATCGTGCCACTGCACTCCAGCCTGGGCACAGAGTGAGACTTGGTCTCAAAAAAAAAGAAGATTATTTTAAATTTCCAATGCATTTTTCCTGTTTTAGAAAAAATACGTTATTGTCATTCATTTATTTTTAAAGAATTCAAGTGTCTAGAAAAATGGAAATCACATACCAAAAAAGAGAACTTAATATGAGTAGTAGATATTCTTGACAGCAAATCATCAAAAAGAAAAAATAAGAATTTTCAAATTTAAAGGACAAATTAAATGTGATTTAGAAACCTGTGAACAGAGATAGAAATGCACATATAATTACTATTCATCTCTTGCCCTAATGAAATCTGTTAGATTTACAAATGTACCCTACAGTTAGAATTAAGCCTAAGAATTAGGTTGGCAAATCTCTTTACATCAAATAAAGCACAGTCCCTCAAGAAACAGCATGAAGATCATGAAACAGAACAAATTTATCTTTGTAGACTAATGATGATTTCACATTGAGGGATTGGGTTAGACTTGCATATTACAAATAAATGAATATAGTTATTGTATTCCTGGAAGTCTGGCTCTAGCCTATTTCATAAATTTAGTAATAATATGGCAATAATTTATTTGCTATAGATGAGAAGTTAAGCAGTTAAAATTGTACGATGAAATTATTTTATGCTAAAATTAAAAGTTGACATCACAATTTAAAGAGAAGGTGAAAGTAAGAAAAAAGCACTACATTTTTTTTTTTTCCCCCCCCCCCCCCCCCCCCCCCCCCCCCCCCCCCCCCCCGGTCCGGGGGGTAATCAGGTAACATTTCATACTTTTTTTGTTGTTTTAGGAAAATACAGTTTTAAAAGTCTCTAACTTAAAAATTATCTTTAAATTCTGGTTTTTGAATTTTAAGTAAAATGTTATTAGTAGCATATTAATGATAAAAATAAGGTCAATATTAAACAAAATTATATATTTTACTGTATATTTTAAAAGAAAAACCCTTCACTTGATTACTCTCTGAATCAGTGTTTAACACTTAATAAATAGGGAGAAATAACTTTCCAGATAAATATGGAATATTTGTTGGCATAATTTTTTCTAGCCAACCACAGTTGGGTACTAACTAAACAATGAATGGTAGAGTATGTTGTATTGGAGTAGAATACAGCACAGTGCTTAGTCATTAGTGTGTTCTCATGGGTGGATTAAAATGTCACTGAATCTCTGCTTTGCTACATTTCTCTCTCTAGATTCTTCCCACCAATATAACTGACACTGCATTCTGTCAACTTTATGTTGTCTTAATCCACCATTTACTGAAAAGCATTCTCTGATTCACTCTTCCTGGTGGAATGAACTCTATCCTTAAATTCAAACCACGTTCCACAGCTTTTAACAATGCAATTTTTAGCGATCTCTCTAAAGTAACCCATTTCACCTCCATCAATTGCAAGCTACATTTCATATCATCCTTATTTCCCCAAATAGACAGCAAGCCCCTTGAAAGCGGAATCTGTGTCTTTGAACACCTTGAATTGAGACAGTTTAGATAACTGCTGTATATCCAGCAGACAGTACCTAACACTGGAAAGATGAACTAGCAGAAGGAAAACAATGTTAAGAACTATCTACGGAATTTCTCTTAGAGGAAAAACATTCTTTCCAGATAAATATGGAATATTTCTTGGCATAATTTCTTGGCCAAGTGTGGTACACGCTGGACAGATAGCTTAACATGTCAGCCTGAGAGAACAGGTGTGTGTGTGTGTGTGTGTGTGTGTGTGTGTGTGTGTGTAAATTATGTGTCTTCACTTTGATTTAGATCCAATAAGTGAATATATTCATATTAACAATATGCAAAGTGCATTTAACAGACATTTCATAAGAAGTACTGTATTTTCTATCAATTATCATTATTGTTTTTCTATGTGATTATATTAAACACTCCATTGTTTCTGGTAAATGTTTAATCATATTAGTTTAGATAAAGTTTATTTTATACTTCACTTTTGAAAAATATTTATTCTTATTTCATCTAATTTTCGTTTGGCTGTGATAGCTCCACATATTTGACCGAAGGAATTTTCCTATAAATAATACAGTTGTTGTTTTCTGTTACATTCAGTGTTTTAAAATACCGTTCCCTAATTGTCACATGAGTGTTATCTCAGATAGAAAAGGATTCTTTTATTGCAGTTCTTTCTTTCAAATATCACTAAAGAAGATCAATTGGCTGTTCACTCCTAATTCTGCAAATGAGTATTTTGACACTATCTACTGCCTTAACAATTTAAATTCACTGTGTGGAAATTTGTAAAATTATTTCATCATCTGTCAAGTTAGAAGATTTTCAATCTTAAATCTATACCTTTCTTCACTCAGGATAATTTCTTTGGTTATTCCATTATTGTTTTTCCATCCATTTATTTATGTTTTAGTTACCTTCAATTTCACCATCCGGATTCATTACATTTCATGTGTGGTTTCAAATTATTTACATTTTCATCTCTATTTGCGCCAATAGAATAATAATTACCTATATATCTCCATTTTACAAAAGAAAAAAAGAGATACCGTGAACATAAGGACATTGCCATGATTTCATCTATAATTAGTAGAGAAGCCAGGTTTCAAACAGAAGCAAGCTGTTTCTTGAGTCTAACTCTGAAACATTCTATGTGCTACCCCTTTTGAACTTTCTGCTCACTGATGTAGCTTGTAGTAGTATCCATTTAAATTGTATCATCGTACCAGATTTTTTAAATTGACGGTGTTTTCATGTTAGTTTAAAAAGTCTCACTTAGATATATAATCATGTTTCAATATGTCCTAATACATAATACCTGCCTGTCCTTCAACTAACTTGACCCCCCTTCCATATCCTCTGATCTTCCTCTACGAAAGCCTTTTGAGCTCTGATTACCAGAGATTCCTCCAACATAGTAAGGGATAATAGGGAGAATTGAGCCAGCATCTAAATATCTTCTTGTAAATTTCAAAGTCTCTCTGCCTTGGAGGTCACTTTTGGAATCCACCCATAGGTCAAGTTTATTTTACTACCCATGTTATTCCGGATAAGATTTGGAAGAAAGAATGAGTTTAAAATTGATTCTTAGGCTATAATTTCTGTCATCTGATATCTTTTTCAGATGGCTACTAAGCTGGCCTTTTCTTTTCCTGCAGTCTGTACACCCAAACTTTCAGGACTAGTTTGTATGGTGAGAACCCAGTTCTTTGGGAAGGGGGGATGTATGTGTAGCAGGCATGTAAAAGTAACAGAGGCAACAGGTTCCTGAGAAACAGGGAAAATTGGTTGAAATGGTGATTAATCCTTCAGAAATTCTGGAGAGAAACCTAGATTAGCTCAGTATGGGAGATGGAGTTCTAACCCAATTTTAATTAAATTTGAAACAGCAAATATCTGTAGCATTCAAGGGAATATCCAGGCAGCAATCATCTTCATGATAATTAGATTATCATTGAACAGCATCCTTTCTTTCAAGTTCCGTTTATGTCCCAATTATTTAATGAACCTGTTCCCAAATGGCTCTTCATTTATAAAATGTAGGTCTAGGTAAAATATGAGGTTTTTGACTGACCAATTCTCCCACTAAAAAAAAAAGAGAAAAGCTTAAAATTTCAAGAAAATCTCCACTTTCAGGCATCAGAAAACTGCTGAAGCAAGATAACTAGAGGAGTTAATATTCTAGAGAAGGAAAAACTGGAGATGCAAACTATTCACGGCAAAACATCTTTTCCTCTATAGGTATTTACTTATATTAGGAACTAACAAGAGGCTGGGATTCTAGGCTGGGGACAGAGAAACTAGAGGAGCTTTTGGAAGTTTCTTGGGTCTGCAATTAAATTGGAAATTGAGGGACATGGTTGATTTTCCCTAGGCATTTGTTAAGTTGAAAATTTAAATTGAAAGTTAAATTGGAAGTTTAACAGAATGCTAAAACTTTAAGCTGAAAAGTCCTGGAAGACAAAAAAAGCTTTTTTGTTATATCTTTGTGTTGAACAGTGATTAAAGTTAAGGACCACTGTGAGAGCACAAGCAGGCTCTCAGTCTAGAGCCCTAGAGGGTCATGCTCTAGAAACAAGACAAATCAGAGACAAACTGAAACTAAACAAAACTGCAAATCAGCTGTGACTCAGTTCAGACTCCAAATGGATTAAAGTGAATATAATCCTCTCTAATTGCTTACCAGAGAAATGGTGAATAATCTCTGGAGAAATATATGATCGTTTTATCTGCTTTTAGTGCTATGTCTTGAATGTTTTTGTCCCAGCCAAAATTCATGTATTGGAATCTTAGTCACCGACACGATAATGTTGGGAGGTGGGGTGTAAAGGGTGGTGTTTAAGTCCTGAAAGCTCCAGTCCCATGAATAAATTAATGCCACCATAAAAAGAGCTTTCAGGCCAGGCACATTGACTCACGCCTGTAATTCCAGCACTTTGGGAGGCCAAGGCAGGTGGATCGCTTGAGGTCAGGAGTTTGAGACCAGTCTGGCCAACATGGTGAAACCCTGTCTCCACTAAAAATATAAAAACTAGCTGGGTGTGGTGATGTGCACCTGTAGTCCCAGATACTCGGGAGGATGAGGCAGGAGAATTGCTTGAATCTGGGAGGCAGAGGTTGCAGTGAGCTGAGATTGCACCACTGCATTCCAGCCTGAGTGATAGAGTGAGACTCTATCTCAAAAAAAAAAAAAAAAAAAAAAAAGGCTTTCAAGAGTAAGATTCTTCTTCCACTGTACTGCCACATAAGGAAAAGTATTCCCTCTAAAGGTGTCATCTTGGAAGCAGAGACCAGGCCCTTACAGAGAACAACTGATCTTGGACTTCCCGGCCTCCAGAACTGTGAGAAATATATTTTTCTTCTATACAAATTCTCAGTCTCAGGCATTCCACTATATCAGTACAAAACATGTGACATTCAATTAAAACATTCTTGATCTATCAAGAAGGAAGACCATATGTCCCAGTCCTGTCTCCCCTTTCCCCTACCCCTATCAGGACAAATTTTAAAAAAAGGTAATCAAACAAAAAACTGGCATTTGTTCTAGATATTAGAAAAGGCTGACAGTGATTGTAAAATCATTAAGATTAAAATGGTAAAGAAAAATTTAAAAATAAACAATTTCACTAGTGATTTACATGTCTATAAAATAATCAAATAGATATCAACCAAAGCGGTATGTATTTAGACCACATTTTCTTTGAATGGATGTATTTGTTCTCTTACGATTCTTGCTTCCTTAAGCAGTTCATTAGCTCCATGCTAGTATTTCTACCAATATATTCCCAGCACATGTCACAATGAGTAATAAAAACTAGGTCCAAAATAAGGAAACTTTTAACTTAAACATAATAGAACATTAAAGAAGACATTTATTCTGCAACGTTCAGACAAATTATCAGATTCCAAATTCAAGAGGGTTAGAACATATGGCAGGAAAGATCCCGTGGGAATGAGGAAAATCTGACAAAAACATAACACCGTGTTAAATTTAGATATTTAGCAAAGCTGATTTAGATATTAAATAGGAGAATTTCATCAGAGTGTAGATGGGAGAAGGTCTTCTTAGTTGGTATGAGGAAATTAGCTACCTTACATTGATTCTAGGGGTAAACACTGCTAAAGTATTTTCTTGTACAAACTGAGAAGGCATGCATAAATAAGTTATAATAAGCACATAGGTGTTTTCACAATAGTTGCTAGTAGGAGTGAATTCCACAAAGTGTCAAGAAATGTGAAGCATGTGATCTGATATTGTACTGACTTACATGCTACTCAGTTAGCCTGACACAATGTTACAGATGCTAGAAGAAAACACAAGCCTTCTGAATCAAAGACAAAGGATTTTTTTACTTACATCACAGCAAGGAGCATAAACTCTCCTTCAGATTTCCTAGCTTATACTTTAAGGTGAAGAGGAGTGATGGGGAGGCCCCAGGTGCATGTGGAGCACACAGAGGGTCTGCCTTTCAGTTAAGGAATCTTAAATTTAGGGAGCCTGGATCTTTGATAACGCATTGTAAAAAACACATGCCCAGTCTCTGTATCGAAGAGTATCACTGTCCTTATCCTCCTTATTACGTCATTATTGTCATTATCCTTATTACACTATCATTATTACATCAAATAAATACGCCTTTTGAACCTAAGGAAGACACTGTATCTTCCAAGTGTGATTGTTATACAAACATTGCAGAAGAGACATTCTGGAAGAAAATAAAAATTAATGCCTCTGCTTGAAAGACATGAAGAAATGCAAGAGTTTCATGAGAAATTGTTCCCCAGCATAAATATCCTGAGGAAAAGAGTTAAAGACCTGAAGAAGTCCTGGTGTTAGTGCTCACAAAGGGAAACTGTTACAAAGTATTTTACAAAAATTACAAATAAAGATGATTGATACCACTTCACTTGCCTGCTCACAATCCATTTATCTACATATCAACCAAAATAGTCCTTTAGAAATTGTACTACATCACTCTTGTTAAAAAGTCAGTTTCCATAGCTTCCTTTGAAATTATGATTATTTTTAAAGAAAAGAAAAAAAAAGGAGATTGACTTCTCATGGTCTAAGAAATCAAGCTGCTATAGATTGCCTCTCCAGCCAACACTAAATTTAATTACCACTTTCAATACCTATGCTGACTTTATATGGAAATTTAACCAGTCCCTTAAGCTTACTCTGCTGCTCTTCCCTATACTTTAGGGCCTTTCGGCTTGCTCAACTTCCTGCATATAAATTTTAGTCATTCCCTCTTTCCTTCCTAAGCTTCATTCATCATTCAGTTGTCAGTTTAGATACCTCCCTTTCAGGAACTAATCCTAATTCCCCCATTCCAGGACAGGCATGCCTCTTACATGCCGGTTGAGCAGTATGTTTATTCCTTGTTCCATTTCAGTGTATGCAAGAGGTCTTTGAGAATAAGAAATAGGTCCTGACTACACCTGTGATGGGATCATCACTTGCCATAGAAAGCTACAGGAATAGTTTTAAATGCACGTTGGTTGAATGAATATGTGAGTTCCAATTTTGTGCCTGGAAACATGATAAACTTGTTTTAGTGAACTTTTTCACTCATGTAGAAATTAAAAGAACATATTACCACTTAGATTTGAAACACATTATTATGCCACATTTGTTTTAGATGTCTTTTTAAGACATAAGACGCTACACTTACAGTCTTTCTTTTCTACCCGATCCCACTTCTTTTCTTCCTAAACTTGGCAACTCTTTTGAATTTGATGTACTTCTTTCCCAACTATAGATTTCAATTGTACTAAACATTTATACAATTTAATGTATTTTCTAGGTGTTCAATAGCTATAATTATATATATACAATATATGCTATATATACATATATTGTGCATATATGTAATTAAAATTAAAATTTCTAAACTATATATAGCTATATATATTGTTAAATTTCTGTATATATTTATATGGTTATATATAGTTATCTATATATGCCAAAACTATAGTTTAATTTTGATATGAATTTCTTATTATTTTCACACATATTTATTTTCTTTTACTGTTGCCTCATTTTGTCTAATTTTTGATGTTTTGTGTAAATATGTTATTAATTTATTTCTGTATTTTGAAATTACAAAAGCATTTTTGTCATCATTTATGCATTTTTCATTATTAACAGTAAATTCATTCCTTCTCAATTCATTCATTCTGTTTTACATTCTTGGTTCTTAGGCTTATCATGAACAACAATATGCATTTTTTCTCTCTCTCTCTTTTTGAAAAATCTCTGTTTCTAAGCACTTGCTCTTTGCCATAGTGCAATTTGGGAGATGTCACTAAACCAATGGCTTCTTGATGGCTTATCCTGGTTTGGGGGCTGTGTCTGATTTCTGTTGTTTCTCTCAATATGGACTTTCATGTGAGAAGTAGGCACAGAAAGTAATAATTTTTCTTCTAGGTTTATTTCTTTATATTCTGGGGGTTATAAACATCAATTAACTTACAAAGGCACAGAAAATAATAATTTTTCTTCTTTTTTTCTTCTAGATTTTTTTTTAATGTTCTGGGGGCATGTAAATGTCAATTAATTTATATAATACAAAGCCCAAGCACTCAAGACCCGGCAGCCCAGCATTCTTTGACTCTTATTCCATTGTAATTTCCTTCTGGTTGATCTCCAGAGTACATAAATCAATATATGTATGTAAGCATGTATGTAAGCATGTATGTATACAGTTTGGTAGGGCTATTTTATTTTTAATTTCATCTTTATGACATTATTATCTATCATTGCTTTGTCTCTGGAGGCAAGACCCTCTGATTCTAATGTATGTATATATGGTATTATTAATTCAACAAAGGCTACTAAGTCAGTGATTCTAATAATGAAAAATGGATTTAAAAACTCAGGCTCAGAAGGTTTAGGGGCTGAATTTATGGAGCACAACCAAGTCTGTTAACTTAAGCACATATTTTCAGCCATGTTTTAATATCTCCACCCAAAAAAATCGCTGTTTTTTCTATCCAAGAGAAATTATTTCTGTGTTATTTATAATTTCAATACTCAAAAATTTTAAATGTATTCTTACAAAAATTTTAAACATTTTTACCACTATACAACCATCCACAGACTTCTCACACTCAAGCTGGTATAGCTGATGTAAATTTCATTTGCATTGTTAAAAAAATGTGCACACATACTCCTTTAAAAGTGTGCATATATTTTTAGAAGAAAACCTATATATGAGTTCTGGCACTAGTAATGTCAAATCACTTAATAAGACATTTCAAATATAATAGGGAATTAGTGGCCAGGTGCAGTGGCTCACACTTGTAACACTAGCATTTTGGGAGGCTGAAGCAGGTGGATCACCTGAGATCAGGAGGTCAAGACCAACCAGGCCAACATGGTGAAATCGTGTCTCTACTAAAAATACAAAAAATTAGCCAGGCATGGTGGTGGGCACCTGTAATCCCAACTACTTGGGAGGCTGAGGTACGAGAATCACTTGAACCTAGGAGGCAGAGGTTGCAGTGAGCAGAGATCAGGCCATTGCACTGTAGCCTAGGCAACAAAAGCAAAACTCCGTATCAAAAAAAAAAAAAAAAAAGAAAAGAAAAGAAAATATATATGTAAAATTGTTAACCTAATTCACAAATTCCAGATATAATAATCTTATATGAAGAACTTTTCATTAAGAATGTGGCATTCAACAACAGCAAAATTATTCTGTTTTTCTAAAATACATTCAGACTTATGCTTATGTAGGTTAAATAGCTTGAATTAAACACATCTTCAAATCTAAGTCAAATTTTCATTGTAATGTCATTAAATTCAAATTATTTTAAAAACATAAAATTTTTACTGGAATAGAAAAATATCTAACTGAAACATTAAGTACATGGATCGACATATGATTTCAGTCTCCTAAGGGAGCAAGTTAAGTAACCTCTGCCAAATTATATAATTCTTTGAAATACGGAAAAATACGATTTTTTGCAAGTTTCACATGTTTAATCATACTATGTTTGAATTATGAGACAGTCTGTTCTAATGTAAGTAAACATACGATAGTCAGTTAAATGCAATTTGTCATGCACAAACATACACAGATATTTATTCCCATAAGTAGAGCTGACATAGGGTCACTTAAAATGTGAGAGACAATTAAGCTTTGAATGTTCTTATAAATCTGATGGTTGTATGCACATTTTGATACTTTGTTATATTTAAAGATGTTTAGGGAAAATGGGAAAAACGCTTTTGGCAGGTTGTCATTTAGTGACTTGCATTTGAAAATCTTCTCCTGGAAGTGAAGAGAGAGGGAATTCAGTGTTTACTTCAAAATGTGTGTGCCATTGTTTTCTGCATGTGATTCTGAGGCAAGTGTTAAATTCCAAATAGCAGAATATTCAGATAAACATAATCAAATATATAGTTTGGAGAAGGAGAAAGTTGCTCCTAATCAGAAAATTGCACATACTCTATGGCTTAATGTTTCCCTGAGGTATGAAGAATGACATGTATGAAACCTTGAGAAATGTACAAAAGAGGACATCTAAATAATGAAGAAACTTCCATAGTTACTAAATTATGGGATTATTTTTAACAACACAATACAAAGGGCTAAATAAAAATGATTCAAAAATTTCCAAAATGCTCTGCATACTTACGCATATCTTTCTACCCATATTTTAGACAATGTTCATAATAACAAGAGGAAATGTAATTTATACAGCACATCTTCATAGCCTTTCTCATACACGATGATTGCAAGCACTGCATTTCCTTTAGTAACTGTCTCTAGGATATATTTTTCATTTTTCCTAATTTGAATATTTTCTACCTCCAAGCAGTGGCAGCAGCTCTCATAAACAAGTTTGTCAGCTACGATTTCCCTTAAAATTTGCCCAAGAGCATATTACATGTATGTTTCTTGTTTAAAGATATGCTTCTGAATAAATTCAATGAAAATTATTTGTACATATGGCTCAATTTTAAATACAAGCTACTCACAGATCATAACACAGCAACATCAAACTGACTTTGAATGCTGATTCACAAGATGTTTGTGGGTATATAAGAATAAAGCCTGTTACATATACGGTCAAAGAAGAAATCACAGAGATAAACAAATATATGTATATATGTTCACCTTCATTGTCCTTCAGAGTGAAGTTTGGATTTACGGGCAGGTGTTCATCAAGAAAGAAGTTAAACCTTGGTCCATTGGCAAAATCATCTTTATCAGTGGCACTGATGGTGTGAATAACCTAAAGAAAAGACAAACACTAAATTGTAAATTTTATTTTGCTTGTTCCCTTGATTTTAATTACATTGTATTCTTTCTGTTTAAAAAATACTTTTAAAAGAAATTGTCTTCCAACTTGAGTTAATTTTTCAAATTCAGCTCATAAAATGATCAATTAAATTGCCCTGTCTTAGATTAGAGTTTAGGAAAAACAGGGTATATAATTTCTAACCATTCATCACACTTTATTTTCTAGCACAACACACACAATGAATTTTTTCTTAATCACCCATGGAACTGTGGGGTCAACTAGGTGCAACGTTTTCACATGAACACATCTTGGAGGAGACATCAAGTATTGTTTGGACAAATATAAATATCCCAGCGTTGATTCAAAACAGCTTATGAGTCTATGTTGGTCTACGTAGTAACTGCAAGAACAGTGGAATCTTGGTTTTATTATTTTTTCAAGAGGCCTTTAAGATCATAATCCAGTCCCTGTATTTTACAGTTGAAGAGCCTGAATCCTGGAAAGATGGTGATGTTCCCCAAATCTCTAAAATAATGGTAGAGGCAAAACAAGACCCTCAGTGATTTATAAATAACTTCTCTCTAGTGCTCAGGAGAAAGCAATTCTCTAAAATCTGGACTTACTGTACACTAAAAAGGAGAGTAAGTTAGAATTTATGGTGGCCCAAGAGAAGAACATGAATTTCAATAACTATGGACAGTCTGCTCCTAAAAAATAAATATCAAAATAAACAGACAAAAACATATTTTCCTCTTTTGAAAATTATTGTTGTCATGCTTAGGTGTCTTCATTCAACCCTTTCCTTAGAAAAATGAGAAGCAGAGGGTAGATAGAGCTGCGACAATAGTATTTCCTGCTTCTGAAATACATTGTCTCCACTTTAGAAACTAACGTAATTTCTTAGAACATTATATCTAATTTCACCCAATTCAGTATTTTACAAGGGAGGTAATTCACCAGAGGATATCTCAGTTAAAACCTAAATGTCTCTCCATGTTCTGAGCCCATTAGTTTGTCAGAAAGATGAGAAGGAAAATAAAAGTACTGAGAAGTGGGGGTGAGTGACAGTAAAACCAGAAAAGCATGTGTTTTCATGAAGTGGCAGGGAAGAAAGCACTTCAGGATACAAAAGAGATCAACTTCCTCATTCTGTTTACTGCACTCACTCTCACCTCCTTTCCGTCACTACTTAAAAGATACACGTTTAGCAAGATCCTATGTGCTTCTTAGCCCGGCCTCCGCCTCCAGAGAAGTCTCTAGCCTTCTCTGTTTCCCTCCATATTTATTTACAAGCTGAAAACCTTACTGTTTTCTTTGTCCATTTAAAGTACAACTAGTGTCTGGATAGATTGCTTTTCCTTTTGTTTGACTTGGAGTAGGAGAATACATTGATGGATAATCAAAAACATTGTGGCAATTCCAGTGCTGCCTCATATGAGGAACATACCTACAATGGCTCCACATCAGTTACTTAATGTGAAATTGAACATGTCAATATGTTAAGTTTTTTAAGGGTTAAATAAGTATTTAAGCAGGTATCATACACTCCCTCACTTCCTCCAACACCTACAAATATTTAATGTTACCTCTCTTTTTTCCCCTTCTTTGTAAAACAAACGTTCTATCCCCTTTCTCTTGAATTTTAGTCTCTTGAATTTTAGTGATTCTCCGGTGTGTGACCCTATTTTCTCTAGGATACCTTGTAACATTCTGATACATTTGCAAGTTTACTTTTTATCTGAGGATAGAATTTTGGAAGAGATTGGTGAAGAACATTTCATTTGAGTTAACTGAGCTAGTTTATGTTTTCTGTTATCACTGCTGTGGGATTATTTTCTTTCCTAGGCATTTTAAAGTAAGTATATAAATTATTTTAATATTTTCTTAATATTTTACAAAAATGAGCTCATTATATCTGTTAAACTCTGATATAATTCATATTCTATTTGTTTGTCAGGCATCTTTTTCACTTTTATGCAGATAATTTCAAATGCAAATTAAACAGGAGGCTCATGTATGACAAATGTGTTTTTTTAGGAGAGAACCTCCTAGTCTCTACATAAAAATGAGGATTTGATTATCACGTTTTGTTTAACAATGTCCCAATCGTCTTGAACTCTTATAGAATTGTTGGTAGTGTATCTAAGCTTAAATTTTTATTAATTGTATTTCCAAAAAAAATGTTTCCAAAAACTAGAATGTTAGTCTGACTGTCCAAAATTCTGTCATATTTGCTCGGTCTGTGTTCTGTGTTGGCATATTCAATTTTTCTGTTTTACAAATCGCCTTGTCTCTTTCATCAGATGATAGAATTTACATTCATTGTTACCTTAGACTTTCATTAGAAAATATACCTGAGAAGTTAACATG
This sequence comes from Ateles fusciceps, assembly GCA_036589455.1. Classification (NCBI taxonomy): domain Eukaryota; kingdom Metazoa; phylum Chordata; class Mammalia; order Primates; family Atelidae; genus Ateles; species Ateles fusciceps. The sequence continues at coordinate 6,155,204 of JAZHEH010000174.1, read as the reverse complement.
TTCATGGTTTTAAGAAGTTGTAAACTTCTGGCAGATATCTAGATAATTGACAGGTTTCCATCATCAGTATTTTCTATCCCTTTGTCAGAATTGTGATTTATACACACCGTGTTACCTTACTGTCTTTTTGTGTAATTGCTTTAGTAATGTAAAATCTCTAACAATATCTTTTTTGATTCCTGTTTTTTCTAATTCAACACAAATGTTATTTCTCATATATATATATATGTGATCTAATTAGCACATAGAATGCCTATTCATTTTGAAAGATATCAAATAAATGATGTTACAAATTTAGTCTACCTTACAAAAGCAAAGGGTGAAAAAAATGGACAGTTGCTATTTATAAATAATTACCAGGGAGTTTTTTATGATATCTACAAATAAATGTATCCACTTTAAAAATATACTTTCTATTGTCTATTAATACTACTTTATTAGGGGAAAAATCAGTATCACAAATATATAAAATCTGTCTAACCTACTACCATAGTGTTAGATTTGGCAAATAAACTTGATTGGCTTAAACATTTTAAAAAGAAAGGTTTTTTGTTTGTTTTTGTGTATTTGTTTGTTGAGGCAGAGGCTTACTCTGTCACCCAGGATGGAGTGCCAGTGGCATAATCTCTCAATCTTAGCTCACTGTAACTTTGTCTCCTGGGTTCAAGTGATTCTCGTGCCTCAGTGACCAAGTAGTTGGGATCACAGGCGTACACCATCATGCCCAACTGATTTTTAAATTTTTGGTAGAGATGGGTTTTTACCATGTTGGCCAGGTTGGTCTAGAACCCCTGGCCGCAAGTGATCTGCCCACCTAGGCCTCCCAAAGTGCTGGGATTACATGTGTGAGCCACCATGCCTGGCCAAGAAAGTTCTTAACTCAGAAGTAGAAAATCAAATACCGCAAGTTCTCACTTATAAATGGAAGCGAAACAGTGGTTACAGATCAACATAAAGATGAAAATGATAGACACCAGGGACTCCAAAAGGGCAGAGAGTAGGAAGGGGGAGGGTTGAAAAATAAACTGTTGGGCGCAATGTTCACTATTTGGGTAATGGGTACACTACAGGCCCAGTCCCGACCTGAAGACAACATACCCATGTAAAAAATGCCCATGTAACCTCACAATCTAAAAGAATACTTTTTTAAAAGACATATATATTTTTTAAAAGACAAAATATAATCCTTAATAGTATCTGCTTACATTTATTTGATAACATCAACTTTTGCTATTTAAATGAGCTTGATTTTTGACAGTAAAGAATCTCTATTGACCAAGTTAATTTTTTCATGCAAAATTGTATAGTTAAGAATTGTATGAGGTGGAGGCAGAGAATGGTGTTATGTAATAAAATTTATTTTATGTGCTATTTTTGTACATTTATTTCTAATGAAAGAAAGAACACAGAGGAAATTTAATATGCATAAAATAGAATAGATTCCCTCTATTTTTCAACGTTTCTGCTTTAGGCGTATCTAAATTTTTCTGAATTCATTTTACTTTGGGAACTGTCTTTAAATTTCATGCATGCATGCCTTTCTTTTTAATACTTTTCTTAGGCAATATACTTAAAATATATTTTTTTTCAGAACAGGAAAATATATTAACTAAGAGAACTATATTGTTGCAGTTTACATTAGTATCACAATTTACCTGAAGTCTGCTGTTATATGGGGCTTAAACTTTCATAAAAGGCCAATCTCTTTGCCATAGCTACATTCTGATACATTTAGATGTGCAGCCTCCATAATAGAAATATCTGTAATTCTAAAAGCAATTGTCATTGAAAGAGGAACGGTCACACAGCTTGGTAATACAAATATACTTCAGAAAACTGATTTCTCCAATTGTTGTTTAAATAGAGTTTCCTATTCCAACTCTGCATCACAATACATCAGATTTCTTCAGAAGAGTTTTCAATATATGGTTAAATGAGTCAAAGGCTATAAAACAAAAGAATACAGATTGGGGCCATTTCATTCTGTAATGGGTTAACCACACAGGTAGAGCACATACATTGGTAATGATTCCTCTAAATGTGGATGCCACAAGCAATACTTAAAAACAATCTTTTCTTCCATCAATTAAGGATTAAATGTATTTTGGTGGAAGAGTTGAAAATAAATACACAAGCAACAGCATAAAAAGTTCAATTATCTTGTAATCACATCTAAAATTGTTCAATGTTAAAGGCAACAATGGTAGCTAAATATATAGTGTTTTAAAGAGCAAAAGGAGTAACCACATAATCAACTTACAAAAGTAAATCAAAATGTTAGAATGTAGGGGTGCTAAGTGTAGTAATTACATTTTTGATATGGTTAGGTTTTGTGTCCCCACACAAATCATGTTGAATTATAATCCCCGTAATCCCCACATGTCAAGGGAGGTAATTGGACCATAAGGGAAGCTTTCCCCCGTGCTATTCTGATAGTGAATGAGTTCTCAGGAGATCTAATGTTTTTGCTTTATTTTTATTTTTTATTTTTGAGACCAAGTTTCCTTCTTGTCACCCAGACTGGAGAGCAGTGGTGTGATCTTGGCTCTCTGCTACCTCTGCCTCCCAGGTTCAAGCAATTCTCCTGCCTCAGGCTCCTGAGTAGCTGGGATTACAGGCAGCCACCACCACATCTGGCTAATTTTTTTGTTTTTAGAATAGACAGGATTTCGTCATGTTGGGTAGGCTGATCTCAAACTCCTGATCTCAGGTGATCCACCCACCTTGACCTCCCAAAGTGCTGGGATTACAGGCATGAGCCACCATGGCTGGCTGATCTGATGGTTTTATAAGGGGCTCATCCCCCATCTCTCAGCATTTCTCTTTCCTGTAGGCTTGTGAAGAAGATGCCTTGCTTCCCCTTGGCTTTTCCCTGATTGTAAGTTTCCTGAGGCCTCCCCAGCAATGCTGAACTGTGAGTCAATTAAGCCTTTATATATTACCATGTCTCATGCAGTTCTTTGTAGTAATATGAAAACAGACTAATACAGTAAACTGGTACCATGGAGAGTGGGGCACTGATATAAAGATACTGAAAAATGTGGAATTGATTTTGGAATTGGATAAGAGGCAGAGGTTGAAACAGTTTGGAGGGCTCAGAAAACAGGAAGATGTGGGAAAGTTTGGAACTTTTTAGGGACTTGTTGAATGGCTTTGACCAAATTGCTAATAGTGATATGGACAATGAAGTCCAGGCTGAGGATGGAGATGAGGAATTTGCTAGAACCTGGAATAAAAGTGACTCTTGCTATGTTTTAGCAAAGAGACTGGTGGCATTTTGCCCTGCCCTAAAGATCTGTGAAACTTTGAACTTGAGAGAGAAGATTTAGGGTATCTAGTGGAGGGAATTTTTAATAGCAAAGTGTTCAAGAGGTAACCTGGGTGCTCTTAAAAGCATTCAGTTTTATGCATTTCAAATGGGTGGTTTGGCATCAAAACTTGTGTTTTAAAGGGAAGCAGAGCATAAAAGTTTAGAAAATTTGAAGCCTGATAATGCAATAAAACAAAAAACAAAAAACATTTTTTTAGGAGAACTTCAAGGTGGCTGCAGAAAGTTGCATAAATAACAAGGAGCCAAATGTTAATCACCAAGACAATGGAGAAAATGTCTCCAGGGCATGTCAGAGGACTTCACAGCAGCCCCTCCCATCACCAGCCTAGAGGCCTAGGAGGATAAAATGATGATGGGGCCAGCCCAGGAGCTTGCTGTTTTGTGCAGGACTTGGTTTCCTGCATCCAAGTCACAGTTAAGAGGGGCCAATATACAGTTCAGGCCATTGCTTCAGAGGTTGAAAGCCCCAAGCCTTGGTGACTTACATGTGGTGTTGGGCCTGCAAGTGCACAGAAGTCAAGAATTGAGGTTTGGGAACCTCCACTTAAATTTCAGAGTCTAAGGGAATGCCTGGATGACCAGCAGAAGTCTGCTGCAGTGGTGAGCCCTCAGGGCAGTGTAGAGGGGGAAATGTGGGGTTGGAACCCCCACAACAGAGTCCCCAGTGGGGCACTGCCTAGTGGAGCTGTGAGAGAGGGCCACCATTCTTCACACACCAACAGCTTACACTGTGTGCCTGCAAAAGCTGCAGACACTCAACATCAGCCCTATAAAACAGCCAGGAAAAGGGCTGTACCCTGCAAGGCCATGGGAGCTGAGGTGACTAAGTCTGTGGGAGGCCACCTCTTGCATCAGTGTGACCTGGATGTGAGACATGGAGTCAAAGATCATTTTGGAGCTTTAACATTTGACTGCACTGCTAGATTTTGGACAATCCTGAGGCCACAGTCCCTTCCTTTGGCCAATTTCTACCATTTGGAATGAGTGTATTTACCCAATGCCTGTAGTCACATTGTACCTAGGAAGTAACTAACTTGCTTTTCATTTTACAGGCCCATAGACAAAAGGGACTTGCCTTGTCTCAGATGAGACTTTGGACTTGGACTTTTGGGTTAATGCTGGAATGAGTTAAAACTCTGAGGACTGTTGGGAAGGCATGATTGTTTTAGAAATGTGAAAAGGGCATGAGATTTGGGAGGGGCCAGAGTGGAATGATGTGGTCAGGCTTTGTGTCCCCACCCAAATCTCATCTGGATTTATAATCCCCACCTATCAAGGGAGAGATCAGGTGGAGGTAATTAAATCATGGGGGAGGTTTCCCTCATACTGTTCTTGTGATAGTGAATTCCAAGGAGATTTGATGGTTTTATAAGGGGTTCTTTCCCCATTGCTCAGCATTTCTCCTTCCTGCCACCTTGTAAATAAGGTGCCTTGCTTCCGTTTTACCTTCCACTATGAGTGTAAGTTTCTTGAGGCCTCCCCCAGTCATGATGAACTGCAAGTTAATTAAACCTCTTTTCTTTATAAATCACCCACACTCGGGCAGTCCTTTACAGCAGTATGAAAATGAACTAATACACTTTAGAAAATAAGTAACAAATATATAAAGAAAAGAGGAATACTATGCAAATAAATAGTTAATGAGACTTATCAAAGAAGAAAACAACTTGTCAGAGATACATCCCTCTCCAAAAAGTATAGAATAGAATAAGAATATGGTAATTGCATTTATAGAATAAGGTAAATCACATTTAAAGGACAGAATAAGATATGCATAGAATACGGTAACATATGCATAGACTAAAGTAAATCATATTTAAAGGAGTTTGAAACTTATCTAGTCCTGTATTTATAGAATTTCAGTCTTGGAAGGGCTCTGAAATTCTGACATTTATCTTTATTTTGGAGATGAAGAAAGCACCTGTTAATGTCAAATAATATCATTTCTTGGAAATGCCGTAGAGCTTTTGCAGTCAATGCAGAGGGTAAAACAGATGGCCCATACCAGCAATGTCACACTGAGAAGGGAGCAAGTCCTAGGGAGAATGGACAACTGAATCTATATCATGAGAAACTGGTGGAAAACATAAAAGGTCAATAGAAAAATTCAAGGTTATAGACCAGAAAGCTGAGACCAGTGTTTTCAATTTGGGAGCAGATGTTCACATACAAAGAAAAAAGTATCAATTGAGCCAAGAGCAAGGGCTAGGTGTTATCTGCCCAGATTTTCAGCAAACAACATAGGTAGCATTGGACTATCAACCATTGTTGTGCCTCATGACGAGAATATATTTTATCCTTAAAGCTTTGAAATGATCTTGAAATTTAAACATATCATTTACTTGCTTATTTAAATGAATTTTTAAAATTATAGTTAGTTGGAAAACAATAATGTCTGATGCAAACATAAGCTCATGATTGATTCTTTACATCATATTTCAAATGATATTTTCAGTTTACCAATTTTTAGATCTTTGAGTAATCTGAAAATCATAAAGATTCATTGAGGCAAAGGACCTAAGTTTTAAAAGCTGCCTTCTAGAGAGACAGTAGTTGAGTCCTAACAAGGTTGACATTTATTCTTAGGAGTCTTATTTTTAATGTGATGGTAAGTGGTCTAGTGTTTCAAATTAATTTTCTAATTGTTTGTGGTATGAGAAGTCTAAGTAACATGTTTACATTGACTTGATATTTAGCAAATTCGTTAATTGCATTCAAAAATTCTACCTGTGTATAGTAGCATTGTCACTGTTGCTGTTATTATTAATGAGTGTTGAATTTTCATAAATGCTTTGGATTCCCCTGATTAGGTAGGTTTTTATTTTTCATCATCTCAATTTAAAATATTATTCTTTTTGCTTTATATAGTTTGCAAATATTTTATTTATGACATTTATATCTATGATCGCAGAGAGAATAGCTCTAGTTTCACTTATACCTTTTGATGTTAAGATTATGCTGGCATAATAAAATGTGCACAAAGATGATCCTGCCACCCTTTTTCTGAACTCTTGAATACCTTTTACAATTACTCTCATGATTTTCCTTAAATTTTTAGTAGAATTCACCATTAAAGCCATGAGAAGAGAATTTATTTGTGGAAAGGAGAGGTTTTTATTTATATATTTAATGCATTTAATAAATACAAGTTTTTAATCAGTCCTTATTCTTTTCTTTCTTTCTTTCTTTCTTTCTTTTTTTTTTTTTTTTTTTTGAGACAGGGTCTTGCTTTGTCACCCTGGCTGGAGGAGTCCAGTGGCATGATCACAGCTCACTCAGCTCAATGCAGTCTTGATCTCCAGGGCTCAAGGGATCCTCCCACTTAAGCCTCCCAAGTAGCTGAGATTACAGGCATGAGCCACTGAGCCCAGATAAATCTTTCTTGTGTCAACTTTGATAAATTTTACTTTTCTAAAAATATATGCATTATGTCTAAACTTTCAAATTTTAGTAAAATATGACAATGAAATATACAATTGGCTTTTGATATCTGTAAGGTCTATAGTTATCACTTCTTGATTTTTCCCATTATTCTTTATTTTCTCTATTTCTCTCTCCTTTGTCTTTAGCAGTTTACCAGGGACTTCTCTGCGTTTTCAAATAACTAAGCTGTGAACTTTTTAATGTTTTCTTTTGGATTATTTCAATTTCATTGAATTCACCTTATAAATATTTATTCTATTTAATTTGGATTAAATTGACTTATTTTTCTAATTTCTTAAGAGTGAATGCTTTGGCTTTTAATTTGCATTACTTTATCTTCCTTCCTATATGCATTTAAAATTGTAAATTTCCCATTAATTATGTTTGAACTGTTTCCTAGAAATTTTGATATGGACTTATTTACATTACCATTTCATCTAACTAGTAATTTCATTTAAATTTGTTTGTCTTAATAGAGTCTTAGGTTACTTAGAAGTACATTCCTTTATTTGCAATATGACTTTTTAAGAAATTGTTTTTATTGCCATCTAGCTATACTTATTGTAATAAAAAATAAGTAGGCCAAATTTGTTCATTGTTAAACCTTGCATTGTGGCCCAGCAGACAGTAAAATTTTGGTCAACATTTTGTAAAAATTTTGAAGGAATGCATCATCTGAAGTTGGTATATTAGTCAATCAGTAAAGTTTTATAACAGTAATGTTTATTTTTTAATATTACTCAAATTTTATGTGAATATTCTTTCACTTGGAAAAGTGTATAAAATGTCTCAATTCAATAATAGTTTGATTTGTTTATTTAGAGGCAAGGTTGACAAGTATACATAAATTTAAAGTAGTTATTTCTACCCAGGGTACAGAATATGTGTAAATTTTTGTCTCACGTTTTGTTTATTTTTAGGTACCATTAATACTATCCATTCAAATTTTAAACACTAAAATCTTTATTTTTATTGTTTGTGTAATGAGACAAAACTACATTTCTACAGCAAACATGAAAAACTGTCACTCTAACTTTGAGTTTTACAAACTTCAGACAAATTTCAAGATTATTTTGGCACTATTACATTACTTATAAACTTCATATTTTGTCAAAATTTACATTTAGCTTGGAAATGTGTCATTCTAGAATCCTTGAACATACATCCTATGTGAAACACTCTTAAAAAATCTTTGTACTGTAACATATAGAAACTCATACACAGCAATTTTTCAAGTAATTGAATTATTCTAATGTTAATGAACATTTTATAAACATAATTAATGTCAGGAATTAGAACTTTAAACACTGCCTTCTTTGGCATTAAGTATTTTTTAAAATTCCAATTTCTATTAGCTTGTTAATTATATGTTCGTTTACTATTTTTATTGGTTAACTTATAAATTACAAAATAAATTTTCAACTTACAAATTTTATTGTAAATTAATAGCTTATCAATTTCCTCAAAAGTTAAGAATTTAAAATATTTTATCTTCCCCTTACCTCCTTCCTTTCTTATGATTTCTTAGCCCATGTATACTCTGTCTTAAACCCTCGGAAACGTTCATTTGATTGCTTATTAATCATTTAGTTCTGCCAATGATTGCTTTGTTCTCTAATGGATTTTGCCAATTGACTTATTTTCATTTTTATTCAAAAAAGCTTTAATGGCATTTCCGACTCATGCTAAATAATTTTCACATTTTTGTTTGCCTATGAGCTTTACTTGACTTGACTTTTGAGGAATATTTTTGGGAGAAAAATAATTTATGGCTGTCAGTTATTTTCTAGCATCTGTTGGGTGTTATCCTTTTATTGTTTTCCAGCTTTAATTTTTCTTCATGAGAATCTCATTTATTATTTTCCTTTTGAAGGTATTTTTTAAAATTTTTAATTAAAACTTCTATTTTTAGATAATTGAAGATTCATAGGTAGTTTTAAGAAATAATACTGGACACCTCGTGTACTTTTGTCTAGTTTCTCTCATGGGTAGCATCTTGCAAAACAATGTCACAACCAGGATATTGACAATAATAAGAACAACATACAGAACATCTCCATCACCATAAGGATCTCTCCTGCTGCCATTTTACAGCCACACCCACTCTTCTTCATCTTTACCCTCTCACCTAACCTCTGGCAACTAACAATCTGTTCTCTATTTCAATAATTTTGTTATGGAAAATATGCTATTTCAATGAAATTATTCTTTATGGAAACTTTGGACATTGGCTCTTTTATTCACTCAGAATAATTTTCTAGAGATTCATCCAGGTTATTGCATGTATTAATTGCTTATTCCTTTTCATTGCTCAACTGTATTATTATCATTGTACTTTAATTTTTGGGGTACATGTGCAGAACATGCAGGTTTGTTACATTGTTATACACGTGCCATGGTGGTTTTCTGCATCCATCACCCCATCGTCTACATTAGGTATTTCTCCTAATGTTATCCCTCCTATCCCCACCCCCTGTTATCCCTCCCCTAGGCCCCCTCCCCACTGACAGGCCCAATGTGTGATGTTCCCCTCCCTGTGTCCTCATTGTTCAACACCCACTTTTGAGTGAGAACATGCGGTATTTGGTTTTCTGTTCTTGTGTCAGTTTGCTGAGAATGATGGTTTCCAGCTTTATCCACGTCCCTACAAAGGACGTGAACTCATCCTTTTTTATGGCTGCATAGTATTCACAAAGCACCACATTTTCTTTATTCAGTCTATCATTGATGGGCATTTGGGTTGGTTTCAAGTCTTTGCTATTGTGAACAGTGCCACAATAAACATATGTGTGCATGTGTCTTTATAACAGAATGATTTCTAATCCTTTGAATACATACCCAGTAATGGGATTGCTGGGTCAAATGGTATTTCTATTTCTAGATCCTTAAAGAATTGCCACACTGTATTCCAGAATGGTTGAACTAATTTACACTCCCACTAACAATGTAAAACGATATTATCACAGTTTGCTTAAACATTCACCTAATGAAGGATGTCTGTGCTGGTTACAGTCTGGGTTTATTATAAATAAAACTGCTATAAATAATGCTGTACTTTTTGTTGTATAAACATAAAATTTCATATCTCTGGGGGAAATGCCCAGAATGCAGTTCTGAATTTTATGGTAGTTGTGTATTTAATTTGTTTGTGAAACTGTCAACATACATTCCCCAGAAGCAGTGCCATTTTACACTCTCACCAAAGATGTAGAAATGACATAATTTCTCCACAATTTACCACAAAGTTTAGCCCTTATGAGAGGCCTGCAGTGATATCACATTGTAGTTTTAATTTCTATATACCCAATGTAAATAGAAATAAAGTAAAAAAAGATGTGGAATATCTTTTCATATGCTGATTGGCTCTTTCTAAGTCTTTGTCAGCAAATGTCTGTTCTTGTATTTTGCCATTTCCAAATTGGATTCTATCTTCTGTGTTTACTGTTGAGTTCTGAAAACTTTTAATAAAATCAAACTATAGGACTATAAGTAGAAACTCTGTAGTTTGTTTTTTTATCATCTTAACAGAATTTTCCAAAGAGCAAAACTTATATTTTGATGAAATTCAATTTATCACTGTTTCCTTTTATAGATGATGCTTTTTGGTGTCAAGTCAAAGAATGCTTTGCCTCATCTTAGGTCCTGTCATTTTGATTGAGGTATCCTACGTTTTTTCACCTTTTTCTTTTAATTTGCTAAAGTTTTACATTACTGCACTGAGTGGTTTTGTTTCTCCTAAGTTTCGTGAGTGTTTGGTTTGATATTTTCATCAGTTTGGAATAACTTTCAGCTATAATCATCTTAAATATTATTTCAGTCCCATTCTCTCTCTCATATGCCTCTGAGAATTGAATAACTTGCATGCCCCATATGTCTCTCATGCTCTTATTTATATTTTCTTTTTCTTTTCATGCTTCAACATGGGTTTTTTATTCTGACCCACTTTCCGGTTCCCTTTATTTTTCTTCCACTGTGTCTAAGCTGCTGTTATTACCAATAATTCAGATACTGCATTTTCTTAAATTTAAATTTTCCATTAGAATGTTTAACATTTTTCTCAGCAATTATGCTTTTATAATGTATTTCAAGAAAATGATGTTAGGATGTATGCATCCATTTTTGATAGAATTGAAATAAAATTTGTCAAATATTTTATAACATATTTATACTGTAAAATTATTTACTGGTTTTGAAATATTGTATAGAAAAATATTTAAGCATATAAAATAATAATATATTAAGTGAATAAAACATATAAATTGTACAATGCTTTCAAATATAACTTTGTCGTGATTCATATTTCTAATTTTCTCATGGGAAATGTTAAATTAAATAAGCAGGAGGTCATATTATCCTGAGGCTATCACTGTATTTTCAGTTTCTGTGTAACAAAATGCTACCTAACTTAGTTTGTTTGATGATTAATATTGAGTGTGAACTTGATTGGACTGAATGATACAGAGTATTGTTCCTGGGTATGTCTGTGAGTGTGTTGCCAAAGGAGATTAACATTTGAGTCAATGGACTGGGAGAAGCAGACCCACCCTCAGTCTAGGTGGTCACAATCTAATCAGCTGCCACGGAGGCTAGAATAAAGCAGAAAGAAGAGGGAAGAGCAGACTTGCTGAGTCTTGTGGCCTTCATCCTTCTCCCATGCTGGATGCTTCTTGCCCTCGAACATCAGACTCCATGCTCTTCAGCTTTTGGGTTATTGGACGTACACCATTAGTTTTCCAGGGTATCTCAGTCCTTTGGCCACAGATCGAAAGCTGCACTGTTGGACTCCCTACTTTTGAGGTATAGGTACTGGGAGTGGCTTCCTTGCTCCTCCACTTGTACACAGCCTACTGTGGGACTTCACCTTGTGATGGTGTGAGTCAATCCTCTTTATAAAATCCACTTCCAATATACATCTATTCTATTAGTTCTGTCCCTCTAGAAAACTCTGAAGAATACATTATGTCAACTAAAAGAAACCTAACTTAGGAATATAATTTTAGTAATGAAGAGCTGGGTTTCAGCCAATGACAAGACAGCCAACAGGTCATTTGATGTCCAAATAAAGCAAACACCTAGCTGCAGCCAATCAAGTAATTTCTCTACTTGGCTTCTGTGTTCAGCCTATGAAAGCCTGTAGCTCATACTGCTGGATGAACTCTAAACGTCTTCTAATTCTAAGTGCAGCCTGATTTGTGACTCATTCTTTGCTTAAATAAACTCTTTTAAATTTATTATGTATAGAGTATTTTATTTTAACAACAGTGAACATGACAAAAGCGTTATGTTAAAAAGCCAGCCATTCACTTATATATACATATATTTTTCCCCTGACAGTATTAAAAATAAATAGGTAATGATTACTTTAGCAAGCCTCTATTAATTGTCCCTCATACACAAATACACAAAGGTATGTTTCTCAGGAGTATTATTTCAGCACCAGTTTCAAAATGACTCGGCATGATTTTGGAAGGTGTACTCATTCTGATTAGCTAAAGACAATAACAGAGTATTTTTTGACTCAGAAAGGCTGTATTTTGACCTATACCCTTTTCATTTCTGGATTCATTCATAGCAGGTAGATTTTAAGGTGCTGCTCCTGGAATGCACACTTTCCCATAATCCCTTTCGCTTCAGTGTGAGTATGACCTGTGTCTTGCCATATGACCAGAATATGGCAAATGTGTTGATGCACCACTCACTTGATTACATTTTATGAGACTGTTTTGCCTGCAGGCTTGCTTCTCTTATTTGCTTGATGAAATAAGTGGACACATTGAGGAGGCCTAAATGGCAAGCAACTACTGGTGGCATCTCAGAGACATGGGCAGCCTTGAGGAGTGAAGGAAAGTCTTGACTCTCTTGAGTCTGTATCTGAAAGAAACTGAATGCTGCCAACAGCCCTGTGAGCTTAGAAGAGATCTCCAAGGGGAAGACAGCCCTAGCAGACACTTGACTGTAGTCTTGCAAGACCCCTGCAAAGACCCAACTAAGCCATGCACAAATTTTTGACCTATAGAAACTGTGAGACATTAAATACATTATGTTTGAAGTTGCATATTTTGTGTAATTTCTTATACAGCAGAAAAACAAATGCACATCCCTGTTCAGTCTCCTACTTGCTCTATTTGCTATGGGCAACCAGTCTTCCAAATTGTGATGCGTCTTTAACTAGAAGCCACACGACATCCAGTCCTTGCCCCATGTTCCAGTTCCTTCTTCATTCTCACCACCTTATTAATACATATATACTCTTCACATTTTTAAAATGAACCATACTTTAGTATCACCATCACTCAATCATCATTCCTGTGTCACTCCTGCAGATCTTCCAAAATAGACCAAGCTAGTCCCTCTGCCACAAGCAAGAGTCTCGGCCTCCTCACTTAAAGTAAGGCTGGACATAAAGCATTCAATATAATTGTATTGATATAATTTGTGCATCATTCATGAATGAATTCATTTTTTTGAGTTACATTTTGGAGCCAAAGAAAATTCAATTGCTATGATTCTCAAAAATTACTTGGTACTTAAAGCTTTATTAAATTATTTTCACTGAGTACAAAATCACACTGTGGGCTTTGGAGGATTATACCAAAGAATAATAAAAATAAAGCTGCTTGCATTTCTTCCATTCAAATGAGGAGGAAGGAAACAATTAACTTACCTGGCCAGGCTTAGAATTTTCACAGACAACAATATCATATTCCCTGGCAAGTTCAGGTGGATTGTCATTGACATCCAGAACTCTAATACCGACTGTGACATGGCTCAGCAAATCAGGATTATCTGCAAAATACACAGGAATGTATTTAGTATTTCCATGTACACTTTAGAGGCTAGGTTTAGAACAAATCCCTTTAATACTGTAGCTTGTCACTAGTTTCATATGCTGTAGCAGGACTTTTGGCAAAAGACAACTTTATGAAGGCGCTCTTTGCTAGAACTCATTAACTTACAGAAAAATGAAAAATGAACACCAAGGCATGACATGACTGCCAAAATGATATTTTGTAATATCAAGGAAATTACATGTTAGCAGGAACTTTAGTGGGAGAAAGTTGTCAGAATTCATTGTATGCTGTCAGGGTCTACAGGATGAACAATTGGTTTCATCATTAATCTAAGAAAAACACAGCAGTTGGTAAAAAATAACTAGATAATCTTTAAAAAAGTATAATGTTCAAATCTAAATACACTCAGAGAAAACAAAAATATATTTCTTTACACAAAAGATCATTTTCTTATGGCAGAATATATGCAGTGTGAGTCACACTTGGGGCAAAATAAAGAATAACTGAAATCAAAATTTAGCATGAGATTCACACATGCAATTTACATGTAACTCTGGTAGATAGCAAAATATATTCAGTACTTTCAAATACATCTTAAATGATGTCTTTTCATTTTTTCAGTGGGTTTATTAATTCTGAGATGAAACAAGAATGTAAATGTCTGGTTTATTTTACAAATCAAATCTAGAGATTCAGAATACATAATGAGTAAATTAAATCACTGTTTCTGGATTTCTCTCTGCTAATATATCTGACATTCTCTGAAACAATTCAAAATTTAAATTATAACAACATAGTAATACATTAATAATAAGACTAGTAAAAAAGTCCTAACCATATTAGGAAAAAGGGAATAAATATAGAGAAGTTATTCCCAATAGTAAGAAAATAGATGGGTTAAAAAGTATAATAAGTAGCTCTAAAATAAATAGAAAATCTAAGTAGCACTTTATTAAAATAACTAGAAAAGGCCAGGCATGGTGGCCCACACCTGTAATCCAAGCACTTTGGTGGCCAAGGTGGGTGGATCACTTGAGGTTGGGCGTTCAAGACCAGCCTGACCAACATGGTGAAACCCGTCTTTTTTGGAAAAAACATAAAAAATAAAAAATAAAAAATAAAATAAAATAACTAGAAAAAATAAATTCTTCAGTCAAAAATTAATTTTTGCAAAGAGAGAAAAAGTCATCCCATATGTTTTTACTTAAAGAAACAGGTAATTACAGTCTACACATTTTCCCACTAGAAAATATAAGAAAGAGGAAATATTTCACAACTTTTATATATTTATTTCTTTGGCTTGTAAAACTTTGAAACCAATACTAGACACTGTCACTCAGGAGACATATTACATGTCAACTGTCTAAACAAAATAATGGTAAACACATTCCACTGAATTGTTATCATTCTTGATCAATTTTTTTCCAGGAATGTTTGTTTAGTTCAAACAATAAAAGAAGGAAACAAACAAAAAACAAACAAGAAAGGCAGAGGTGAGGAATGGAAGTAAATTTTTATAAAGATAAAAGTTATTCACAAATTAGTGAATTAGAGAAAGGAAAAAAGTATATACATACTCAAGAACATATTAAGAAATGCAAAAAATAAAATACAATATGTGTATATTCAATAAAACATAACAAATGACAATAAAAGTTATATAATACATTATTCTTAATGGTGAAAATCTAAGAGGAATTAATTACCATAAGCTAAAGGGACCTATGAATAAATCTAACAAAGTATATAAAAGACCTGTGTGCAGAATACTTTACTGAATTTCATTTAAAAAGATGTAAAGAAATTCAGACCCCCTATGTCTGTGGTTAAAGAGACGAAATATCACAAATAAGGCCAGACCATCCAGATTGATGATATTTTCAATGTAATCTAATACAAATCCAATGAGAGTTGCTCATAGCAATTGAAAACTGCTTCTAATATTTACAATCACTAAGATAATTCAGACTTGTATGAAGAAGAGGAATAAAGCAGAGTTGTGGGTCAGGCGTGGTGGCTCATGACTGTAATCCCAGCACTTTGGAAGGCTGAGACAGGAGGATCACCTGGGGTCAGGCATTTCATACCAGCCTGGCCAACGTGGCAAAACCATATCTCTACTAAAATACAAAAATTAGCCAGGTGGTTGTGCACACCTGTAATCCCAGCTACTGGGGAGGCAAGGCAGGAGAATCGCTTGAACCTGGAGGCAGAGGTTGCAGTGAGCCAAGATCATGCCACTGCACTGCAGCCTGGGTGACAGAGCAATATTCCTTCCCCCCCCAAAAAACAACAAAAAGCAGAGTTGCTCTACAATTTATCAAAGCTTACTACACCTAACACTCTATGACTGTGTCACAGGGATAGACAAACAGAATGGAAACACAAAACAGAACCCAGCGAAGGATCTACTATACAAAGAAATTTAACATATGGTGACGATGGCATTGTAGATCAATGTTGAAAGTATGGATTAATCAGTAAATAGTACAACTTGTTATTCATATAATAATAGTAGTAGTAAGCATAAGAATAATGACATTGACCTTATGCTACACTTATACAAAAATATATTTAAAATAATTAAATACATAAATATATAAGGCAAAATTATATATATTTTGGGAAAAAAGGTTAGCATTAATATGTGCACTTAGGTCACATGGACAATCTCAAAACACAAAATTCACAAAACATGAAAGAAGCATTGATAAATTTCATTGCACTAAAGTATGATTTCTTACTCAGTTTCTCCAAATATATCATGAAGAGGAAAAAAATTACAATATGAATGAATACATTTGTGGCACATATACCTCAAAAAGAACTTGTATCTATAATACAAAATAGAATATATTGAAACAATTCTAAAAGCCAACAAAATATAAAAATGGGCAAATGTTAATGGCAAACATTTAATGGAAGAGATAATATAAATAGCAAACAAACATGAAAATATTCAGTCTCATTAGTATGGAAAAACATGAGTTAATCAAAGTAAGTTAACATTTAAAACAAGCCAGACTGATACAATATTACGAAGTTTGACAAGATTTCTCCTGGTACTGGACTGAATATAGTCAAAGAAAAATCTATCAATTAAAGTAACCCATAAGGAATAACTTGTATATTCTCATGCCCTTGATCCAGTAATTTTCCTGATTTATATTTATAGGAGAACTCTAGAATACATATAATATCAGTACAATTAATGGCAACAACAAAAATAGGAAAATAAAAATATCCAACAACTCCTGAATAGATACAAAGTTTTGATACATTTATATCATACAGAAAATAAATAAATAACAACATAGCCTCTATGTAAAGCAATCTTAGAAACTTGTTGTTCTTAGAAACGTTTCAGAAGGCTTCAGTCAAGTATTGTAACATTTTGTAAAAACAGAAACAAACAACATGTAAAACTAAATAACATATTGTAAAATTAATAAGGTAATGTTTAAGGTAATTCTTTTGCAGCACTAATTCTTCAGGACAGAGATGTGTTAAAATCTGTTTATTATTGCATTTTGGAACATCTTTGTAGATATCAAATATTACATTAAATATACATTAAAAAGTTAAAAGACATCTTGAAAGTAATACATTCTATTATACTTTCATATACAATCATAATATTAGCATAGTTAATATTTGATTATCTATTTATAGCAAAAGATAATGTGATGCTTCTATATTATATTAATTACATATTACATTGATAAATGAAAATAAACATTAAATTAAATTACTTGCTTTAAATATATGTTTACTTATGAAAATGTTTAAACTTCTTTTAGAAACTAATACTATTACTTTATCTTTTTATTACATTATTTCAAAACTAGCAGATAATTAGTCAAAATGCTTACTTTATAAATTATAAGAAATTGAAATTGACATAGTTTAAATGACTTATCTTGGCAAAGTAAGGGTTATATTCTACTTCTTTTGCCTATTACCAATACATATATATATATATATTTTTTCTTGTCTAAATATCATAAATGATTTTCTTATGTGTTCCTATATCTGCCAATTTTAAGCAGACAAAAGAAATCTTTTAAAAATCTGAGGTAAGAATAATTTTGTAAGCTCTAGTCGTAGGTATCATCAACCTTACTTTTTCCTGAGTAAGTAACTCTCTGATCTTTTCAGAGAAGACAGGGTTAAAGGCAACTCCAATGAAGTAAGAAACTGTTTTACATGAAAGGATTCTGGAAAAACCACAACCGGAGGAATTTGAATAAAAGAACAAGTAAAGCGGTTAACTGTTATCTGCTGTCACCTCTCACTCTCCTACCTCTGCCTTGTTGCAGCTTTACCCTGGAACTGGAAGGTCTTTTCATGCATTCCACGCTTGGGCATAGGAAACTAAATCCTTCTACTTCAAAATAGACTCTTTTCATTATGACTCCATATTATTTTACATTCCTAATATGCAATCACTATTCTGTAACAATGATTAAAAAGCATAGCATTTGGGATCAGGCAAATATCAGTTTTTTTTTCTGTAGACCTACTACCATTCTGTGTCCTGTAGGAGACTGAATTCAGTCTTATCTTATTGATCATGTGACTAATGATAATGCCTGCCCTATCAGGGGCAACCATAGGAGTTATAAAAAACAAAATTTTAGGGTATGTTTAATGTAATTTCTGGTGCAAATTCAATAACTGCTGTTATTACTAAAAGTAGGATGATGTATAAAATTGTGGCTGTGATATCAGACAATCAGTGCTTAAAACTCACTATAGTTTTATAGCCACTTGTAGCCTTCTTGTAAACATTCTGGTATTTTATGTTATTAGATATTTCTATATTTGTGAACAGAAAAGTACCCATGGGTGTCTATATATTATTTCTCATGTCCTTGGGTTAGTATTTTACCCTTTGAATGTCAATCACTCTACCTATGCAATGTATTTATGGGATTTACAAACATTTTGCTAAAGCTAAAATTGGATCATTCCCTAAGGTCTTAAAACACTATTTCTATTGTTGTTATCATTATTTTTAATTTGTGCTTCCTTTCTAGAAAACAATTCTCATATTCTTTTGACAGAATAGTAAATAAAATATATTGAAATCATACAAACTTAAATATAAATCCTATTCTCAGTACTCTTCAGGAGCAAGAACTTCAATAAGTAATTTGCAATTTATTGATGTGCCTTAATTATTTCATCTGTTAAGCCTATAATAAGAGTTAGTTGACTCGCCAAGTTGTGTTTTTGAGAAACAATTATGGTAACTATGTCAACTTTATAATATTGAGCCTGGGAAAGAGCAGAATGTACATCTTGTCTCTGAATATTAAAACAGAAACAAAGCCAAAATACACGCATGTAATTACCAGCACAAACTATACTATACAAAAATCATCTGTGCTTTATGCAACACTAATACAACAGGGACTCACATCATCAGAGTGCCCCCTCTAGAGACAGTGATACAGAGGAAGTGTTATTCACTGCAAGTGCAAGCTGTATGCTACAATATTTAGAGTATCTTTTATAACTTGAGAAACAATAAATTTTATCCAGTGATTACTTCTGGAAAGACTGATATGTGTAATACTATGATAGGTTATAGAGAACACAGAACAACGAAATATGCCATTCTTCCAGATTTCCCACTATTGACATTGAATGGAAGAAATAAATACTATTTTTTTCTTAAATTTAATAACTTAAATGTTTAATTTACTTTTAGCCCAAAGCCATTATTATTTAAATATATGTTGCCCCAACAATCTAAAACATATTTATTAGTATATGCCTGCTAGGGAATTTGGTAGACTTCTAATCTGATTATTTGTATTCTAAAATTAGTATTAAAAACATTTGTCTGATACATAAATAGGTTAGTATAATATTTCTTATTTTGGAGTTAATTTTCCTAAAAATATGCTTTTATTGCTTTTCCTTATGAAAATTCACTCAAAATGAAAAGCCTTATCTACTGCTATAATAACAATTTACAGGGAATATGAATTTAAATAATCATATTTATAGCTGTCTAAGTTTCATAAATGCCCATGAGAATAAAGATGGTTTATAAATTGTATTTTTGGTCTCTCTGATTTAGATTTCTATAAAACGATTTTCTTATAGGGAAATTTATAACTAAAATTATCCTCACTCTTTATAATACTTATTGTGGGCTGATGCTGGAACATTTTAACATGCTTGGTAAATGTTTTGAATGTTAACAAATATGTTTGGATTATTTTCTTTAATGAATATTAAAGTTCAATAAATAAGTTTTGCAAACAGGTGCTCAAATAAAACGTAAACTTTCCACTGAAGTGTATTTGTTTGATTTGAAATGAGAGTAGTTTTTCCATTTTAAAATCTTGTATATGAAAGTCATATTTAAGTTTTAGGTAGAAAAAGTTTTAGGAAAAAAATCAATTAATACATATTATAAACTACTTTATAATATTATTAAATCTATTTAAACTCTAATTTACATGTAAAGCTCTAACAATGTCTGGTACATGCTGGCGCCACTAATATACCTCTTTCCTCTTTATTTCTTTATATATTACTTAAATATTAGTTTAAAAATAAATCAAATATTGTATAAAAATGTTTTAATTGACATGTAATTGATATGTATATCATATACAATAAATTACTCCTTATAATATCTCTTTACTATAGTCACATAAAAAGTTTTAAAATAGAGAATTCTGGGAATTTTATGTGATAGAAAGTTAAACCAACTCTAAGTGTTTTAGGTCTCTTATTTCATAGTAAAGGAGCATAACACATGTGTAGAAATGTTTCAAAAATTACAAAGCATTTAGAAACACATCACACAAAATTTATCCCATATATTTATTCAACTGTTGTCAGTTTATGATAAGTGATCTCATTAATTACATAGTTATCATACACATTCTAGATGGAAGTGAATTACTTAAAATGAATCTTGACTTTTTTCAAGACATTGTGTTTTTCCAGTTGCCTATAAATCCTCCAATAATTCCTTATAGATCATTAACATTATTGCCTGAGAGTAACATGAGTTGGAAGCTTTAAAATTTAAGCTGTGCCATCGCTGTTAGGAATGAACACTTTGTTCCATTAACCAGAAGTATAAAGTCAAAGTTTTTTTTTTTTATTTATTAATTAATTCTTTTTTTTTTTTTTCCCTTTTTCGTTAGGGGCGGCGGGGGGGGGGCCTCGCGGGGGGTGCCCTGGCGCCGCCCCGGCCGGCGCGGCCCGCCCCCCCCCCCCCCCCCCCCCCCCCCCCCTCCCCCCCCTCCCCTCCCCCCCCCCCCCCCCCCCCCCCCCCCCCCCCCCCCCCCCCCCCCCCAAACCCCCCCGGTGATTCTCCCCTCTATCTCTGCTTGAAAGTAATTACATTGAGATGATGTAAGGAATTTCATTGATTATAAAATAAATGAAATGTATGTATTCTATTCTTGTAAAAATGTCACAACTGGCCCACTCAATTATACAAGAGAATTGAAGAAATATAACATTTATTTTCTACTTTTTATAATAATTCCATTTTAACATGTTTTTTATCTTGGCCTAATCATCTGTAATGGCTGTGAACATTTCTGTCTTTCATCTTTGTAGAGTATACAGGATTTACCTTGTGATCAACTCTTATGCTGTCTTTTGCACTTGTAATTACAATCATGTTTTTAATGCTGCTTAGAACTTTACTAATAAAGTAGATTATAAGTTTATTCTTTCTTTTTCTGGGTGTGCCAGCTAATTATAATAAAATTTTTCTTATCAGATAGCATTAACATCAGAAAATAATAATGTTAATTAAAGCAAAACAGCTACTATGTAAAAGAATTAATAAAAATAATGATCCATATATATTTTAAATGTTTATATGAAAATAATGAAATGCATAATTATTCACCAAACTGCAGTCTCTCAAGGTAGGAGTATGGCCGTAACTCTGAGAACAGATCCGTTGCTGCTCAGGGTTAAGGCCACAATTATTGTAAAGATAACACACACTGAGTTATTTATGAAGTTATTTATGAAGCCCAACATTGATTGATTCTAAGTGAAGGAAGAACTTGAAGATTCTTTCAAGACATTAAGTGTAGCAACACTTCTGACTCTATAAAATTACCAGAGATTTTGAAATTGCCTAATTGTTCTCCTTAATTGCAACATAATTTTAGCAAATCACTTTTAACAAGTCTTAGGAAACTTTCAACTTAAAGTATATTACACAAATTCTGAATCCATTATGTGCATATATCCCATTATTTTGTTTAATATTTAAATAAATTACATAATAAGAAGTTTGACTGGTTTGGAAATAAAACTTAAAAAAAAATCCACTTTGGTCAGGAAAGAGCAACTGATTAAAACTGGCCTGCCATTGCAAAGGACTAAAATGGAATAAAATCTATAAAGTGGAAAATAGATAATGTGAGGAATACTTTCTGCGAGAAGAGAGCTACAAATGCATAACCCCACAACTTTCTTGGGCTTTGATAATATATTCATTATGACCAGGTGAGGGATATCTAGGAAGAGAAGACTGATTGTTTAACATTAAAAAATCAGTGAATATAATTCACTGCACACATTCAATACACACAAAATAAAAGTTAACAAATACGACATTTTTAACAAGAAATAAAGAACACTTAGCAAATTACAAATAGAAGGGACTTTCTCAACCTGAACAAGTCTATTCACTAAAAACCTATAACTATGATCACCCTTATCAATGAATATTGAATGCTTTACCTGAATCAATCAGAAATAAACAGAAATGTAAAGATACATGCTCTCAGAAATTATCCTGAATACTAGCTTTAGGGTTAAAGTAAGTAGTAAAAGAGGTAAAAGTTATGTAAATTGTAAAATAAAAAACAAACTTATCTTCTTTCAGAGCCAGAATGATTACCTATGAAGAAAATGCCATATAATGTACAAAAAACTTAGAATTATTAAAACAGTTTAGCAGTATCACAGGATACAAATTCAGTATTTACATATATTTCTATAAGAATGAAAATAAAGGAAGATTTAACATCTAATTTATGTAACATGAATAAACATGAAAACAAATATGTGAAATATTTGTATGCTGAATTCTACATATATTGCTATGAGAAATGTTTAAAAGACCTAGATAACTGGAAACATATACTCTGTTTATTCATGGATAAAATGTTCAATATTGTTCATTGAGGTATCCATTCTCCCAAATGGAAACTTAGATTCAATGTGATACCAATCAAAAATCCAATATTGCTGAATAATTTGATAAGCTGATTCCAAAAGTTTTATGCAATATAAAGTGTTCTAAAATAACCCATACTATTTCAAAAAGAGAGAAGAAAAATGTGGGAGAACTCACACTATCTGATTTTGTGTCATTATAAAACTGTAGTAATCATAACACTGTAGGATTAGTATACACATTATCAGTGGTACCAATGAGAGTCTAGAAATTGATAAATTCGTAAATGCTCAAGTGTTTCTGGACAAAGTAGCCACATCAATTATTCAGAAAATGATAGCATTTAGACAAATGGCAGAACCATTGTAAATTCATATTAAAGAAAATTAATCTTGACCCTTACCACTCATTGTGTATAAGATATGGCCTAAAAGAAATCATAGATCTAAATATAAAACCTCAAAGTTTAAATATATAAAACTAATAAAGGAAATTTTGTTACCTTTTGTTTGGCAAAAGAGTTATTAGAAAACACATACACACACACAAATAAATAAAGAAAAAAGACAATAAATAGTAATTTTCAAGAAAATATTATTTGAAAAACTCTTTAAATACAGCGTTTATTAAAATAAAATGGTAAGACACAAATATATGAATATATTCAACAAATGAACATCTGATTAACTCAGATATCCACATATATGAAAACCTCAAACTAAAACAATAAAAATCTAAACAACTTTATAAAATTTTGCAAAATCCTGAACAGAAAATCCACCAAAGAAGAAAATACAGATGGCACATGAAAATATTTTCAACATCACTTCTCTGTGGTGAAATGCAAATAAAAACAATAAGATGTCATTACATACTTATTAGAATGAGGGAAAAAAATACCCTGGCAACATATGTGAAGGACGTGAAGCAACTGCTGATGGTAATGCAAAGTTGTATAGCCAATTTGGAAAGCAATTTGGCACTACTTTCATAAACTCAAACACAATATTTTGTTTAACAAACCTGCACCTAGCTATTTATCCAAGACAAGTAAAAATGTATGTTTTCTCACACACACACACACACACACACACATCACACAAATTGAACTGGGCATGGTGACTCATGCCTGTAATCCCAGCACTTTGAGAAGCCAATGTGTGTGGATGACCTGAGGTCAGGAGTTCGAGACCAGTCTGGCCAACATGGTGAAAACCCATCTCTACTAAAGAAATACAAAAATTAGCTGGGTGTCGGGGTGGATGGCTGTAATCCCAGCTACTTGGGAGGCTGAGGCAGGAGAATCACTTAAACCTGGGAGGCGGAGGTTGCAGTGAGCCGAGATCATGCCATTGCACTCCAGCCTGGGTGACCGGGTGAGACTCCATCTCAAAAAAAGAAAAAGATTGAAAATACTAATGGCAGTTTTATTCAGAACAGTTAAAAACTGGAAACAAGACATCATTCCATCAATGTCTTATAAATTTAGAAAAAGAATGGTTCATGTATGTATACAAGGGGGTGATAATTCATAAGTAGCTACGGATACAGTGGCATGAACAAGTACCTAACACATAAGCTACCTAGGAGTCCACAGCATCTACTTGTCATTCTCATTACATTTGAAAAAGGCAAAACTGTAGGTAGTTTCCAGGACTTGGAGTTGAGGGAAGAGAAATCACTTCAAATTTAACTTTTGTGGATTGTTATGGCAAGTGACTAGATGCCTCTGCAAAATTCATTATACTTTACACGTAAAAATGGTAATTTTACCATGTAAATCGCTCCCCATGAAACCTGACTTGTTAATAAAGAGTGATGTATTCTGAGACATTAAATTTGTAGCCAGTGTATCTCTTTTTTCTGCCATTTTAAAAAATTCTTATACTTTCCTTTGACAAAATTTTTCTAATGCATCATACTAACAAGTTTCTTTTGAGTGAACTTTTGATAACACAACTTTATCAATGTATTGCTTCTCTTGAAATACTAAATATTATAAATTATTGAAAATATTTCTTATTTATGCTTGTCACTGGGTTGTTGACACTCAGATCATCTGAAATGATAATTAAAAAGGGCCTTAGGCATAATTTCTGATGATTAACATTTTTATATTTTCGTTTTCTCTACCCAGAAGTAAGGTAAAAAGAGAAGATATTCCTTATCTTAAACCTTTGTTTGACAAGATATTTGTATATGTGTGAGTATGTGTGTTTGTATCTTGGTTCATTCACTATGAGTGTTATATTTTCATTTATTTGGAAGTATTTGATTTGACTTAGCAGTATGTGGTATCACTTATGATTTAAAAGGCACATTATGACAGCTAGCTGAATAGCAGGTTAAAGAAGCCTAAGGTTAGGACCTAAATAGCCCAAAGGAAGCTAAGGTTGGGACCCAAAGAAAGCTTCACCCCAGGTAAGGAGTGAAGGTTGTTCAAAGTGGGGGTGGAAGTGAGACGAATGGTAAGAAATGGTTGACTTATAAATAGTTTTTAAAGGTATAGCTGACAAAAGTTTCCAATGGATTGGATGTGGAATATGAGAGGAGACAAATGACTGCATGGTCATTTTATATAAGCAAGTGGAAGACTATGGTCATCATTCCAAAGATAGATAAGGCATCTGAAGAAGACTGAGGGAGAAATCAGATTTTACAGAGATTTACTTGCACGGTGTCAAGTTTTAGACCTCCAGGAAGAGATATTAAAGTGGCTATTATGGAATTCAGGGGGGAAAAGTAACATTACAGCTGCAGATTAAAATTCGAGGGTTATTAAATCCTTGAGAATGAATGAAATCACCTTTGCAACAACCCAAGATACATTTGAAGTCTAAAAATTGGTGCCCCACAATTCAATAAATAGAGAAGTGAGAAGGAACTATATAGCATGCAGAAGAAGAGTCAATGAAGGATGGAGTTAATCAAAGGGATGTTATGTCCTTAAGTCAAAGAAAGAGGCTTTTTCTTGAAAGAGTTGTTAATCGTACCAAATGTTGATGCTTTGTTGAGTAGAGGAATGAGAATTAGGCATTGGATTTTGTGATATGGAGGTTGAGAATGATTATTGAAGTAGTGAAGTCAAGAGTCTCGTTAGAGTGGATGTAAAACAGCATGGAAGAAAAGAAAGTACAAGCTGTGAACAGAGTAAATTATTTCAAAAAGTTTTTCAGTAAAAGGAATGAGATAATAGAGTTGTACCTAGAAGACAATATTAGATCAAGAGATGTTTTCAGGTTTTGTTTGCTTTGCATGAATTAATTTTATTTACGGATAGGAAATAAAGCATGTTTTTGAAGAAAGGGAATCATGCATTAGACAGTGAAATATGAGAATTCAGAAAAGAGGATAAAATAGAACATTGTCTCACAGCAAACAAAAACAGGATAAGGTCATGTGAAGGAGTGTTCATAGACTTGGCATGGACAGTATATTTAAGGAACCTGAAGGAAGCCATATTTATAGATATCAATATCCACTGGCTAGGTTGGTAGATAAGATGGCAGAGGAATATGGAAATAGTTTTCTGATTGTCCTTATTTTGTAAGTCTTTGGAGAAGCAATGTTATCTGATACAATACATATAAGGAAACTGGGAGAAGTTTCGGAAATTTAAAGAGAGGAAACCCATAAAATAAATATCTAGCAATGCTGTATAAAATAAAGCAATTAAAAATTTATTTGAAATAAAGAAATTTGTTCTAATTGCTTTACAGTATGATACACTGGGATTTTGCAATTAAGAAGGGATCAAATGTATTGGCATATTAAGTAAATGTGGTGGCTATTGTGATTGTCTCAACAAATTGCTCCTTATTTGAAAGGAGTTAACTATGAGGAATAATAAAAATATAGACCTGACGGTCCTGCATCAATGTCCATATACCTTATATTTTGCCACATAATTTATCCCTTATGGGAAAATTTCATATATTAAATACATGTTTTAAGTCAGTGAAAGGAGATTACTACAAAAAATAACCTAAAGCAGCAACATTTTTAACAGCTATGTAAAATGACAATCTGTCTGTGAATGAGGAAGCATGAACCCCAAATTTGGCATGACTCATCTTATTACCATGTTAAAGTTAACATAGTATTTGTTACTTGTTACTATAATATAGCAACACACAAGAAAAAGATGACATTAAAAAAATTAGAAAATAAAAAATCAGAGAGAAATGGAGACAGAGACCTGATTAAAGCAAATTCAAAGCCTAATTTGCCTATGAATTTTACAAATACACGAGCCAATAAATCTCTTAAATTGGAGAACAAATTAAATTATTTTTACTTGTGTACTTTTTTATATATAAATGAAAACATTCTAACAAATTCTGTAGCCACCTCCAAGATGACACCAATTATTCCATCCTGGTGTTCATATCTTTGTATAATGGCTTTCCATATTTAATAAGGTTGGCCAATTTAAACTGCAGAAGTAACGATGTGTAATTTCTGAGGTTAGGTAATAAAGAAGATGGTTACCTCCAGGTCACTCATTCTTGGATAACTGACTGTGAGTTGTCCAGCTGCCATGACAATGAAGACACTCAGCAGTCCTACGGAGTCCATGACCAGAAAAACTGACTTTTTTGCCAAAACCCAGCACCAACTTGCTAGCTGTGTGAGACATGTAGGAAGTGGTGTTCCCCCCAGGCCCAGTCACATTTTGAAATGATTACAGCCCTAATCAAAATCTTGGTGACAACCTCTTGAATACCTCTGAACCTGAATCACCCATGTAAGCTGTTCGTTATTACTGAACCAAAGAAACTGTGTAACACACTCTTGTCTATCGATGTTTTCTGTTACTACATTATGAAGTAATCTGTTACAAGGCAATAGGCAACTAATGCATTGATCCATATATGTATTCACAACATTTCTGAAATGTATTTTGTTTGATTACTTTTGACCATCGGTTAAGGCAATACTGATTTCTTTCTGTGCTATTCCCTTTGTGCACTAAGAAAAAGTGTCAAGTAGGCTCTCTTTGTGTGCTAAGGGAAATTGCTAATACAGACACATTTGTGGAAGACAAATTACATACATCAAAATAAGCACATTGATAATAACAAAATAATGTTTAGAAGCTACAGGGACTTAAAAATACTCCCTGAGAATGGGTTTTTATATTGGCATATTATATTTTATATTGGCATATAAAATGTATGCCAACAAAAAATAATTTCAGATTAAAAGGCAACATGGAATACGCTCGCAAACTCTAAATTTCATTTCTATCATCTGACATGAACAGTTGGATTACATTCAAAATCTGTGGATTCTAATCTTTGAATATGTTTCCATGAGAGTTGAGAAAAAATAACTAAAATGAGTCAATGAATAAAGAAGATATAAACATTGGTTTGTGGATGACTATTATATATATAACCTTTATAAAGAAAAAGTGAAACAGAGAGCTGAAGCAATGCATACAATGTGCAACTTTTATTGGTTCATTTGTAAATTCTGAAAGCAGAAGCTTTCAGACACATTGAAAGTTTCAATAAAGTATTATATCCCAAACTTTGGCTCTTTTGGAAGTATATGTGTTCTACAAGCAATGAATGATTAGTTTCTTTCTGTAGAATTGATCAGGTCAAATAAATGTTTACATTTAGTACACAGAACAAGGCAAAATAGAATATCTGCATTAAATAGTGAACCATGAAGTGGTTGAGCGGGTATGATGGGGGGAGAAATTAGGAATAAAATATATTTATATGTTTAACAAAATTTACTAACCATGTTCTATATACCAAGACTTTCACTAATTATTTGACAATACTATGATGCACAAAGCTAAGTTAAACGTGGTTTCTAAACTTGAGATGGTTACAAACCTATAGAGGTGAAAAAATACTGCAGTGAAATGTGGTAAGTGCTATACTTAATGCACAGGTACAACGTTTAACTGTGGAAGAAGAGAACTGTGCATTTTTGTCTAAGATGTTGCAAACAAACTTACAGATGTGACATTTGAAACAGTTCTTACAAGTAAATAACTTTGTAAAGCAGAGCAAAATGAAAACAGGTGGCTGAAAGATGAAAGGATTATGAAATTATTGAAAAAACCTGGCCTGCTTGGGGTCTATGACTAAAAGCATAATACACATTTTTCAGAGGGTTAAGCTAAAAACAGAGAGAGCTGAGTTTTTGTTTGTTTCTTTTGTTTTGTTTTGCTTTTTTGGTGGGGGCTGAGTTTTGTGAAGAAAATCCATGCATGTGTAGTTTATTGCTTAGACAAGCAGGAAACGTGTGTGTATCTCTGCATGTGTTTGTCATTGGATTAGAACTAAATGGAGCTGTGATTTAAATCAAATTGTAGTTAGAAACAATGTTTCTTAACCTTAACCTTAACTTTACATTAGATTCACATAGGGCAATGGTCAGTAAATGGTTCCTTAGCATGAATGAGAAGCACATGGAAGGCCTGAGAAAACCAGGGTTGCTGGGCCTCAACCACAGAGTGTCTGATTCACTAGATCTGGGCTGAGGTCTGAGGATCTCCATTAAGTTCCCACTGAACACACTTTGAGAGCTACTCATTTGGAATGTAAAATGCGGAGGACCTTCTCCAGGAAACATGAATCTTAGACTCTCAGATGAGCAGTGGGTATTGCACTCGAGGTAATTAGAAAATATAATGTGTACTCAGGTTTGAGATCCAGATATTGTGAAAGATCACTTGGATAATGGTGCGAATGATACAGTGTATGGTACTGTGATAGTTAATTTTATATGTCAACTTGACTGAGCCATGGAGAGCTCAGATATGTGTCGTCACACATTCTTCTAGGTGTTTTTGGATGATATTAGCACTTGAATCGTGAGACTGAGTAAAGCAGACGGTCTTTCATATTGTTGGTGGGTATCTTTGAATCAGTTGAAGACCTGAATAGAACCAAAGTACTTACCCCCAAATAACAGAGAATTCTCCTACTTCACAGACTTGAAACTGAGCATGTGCTTTTCCTGGTTCTATAGCAGTCTGCCAGCTTTCAGACTCAAAGTGGGATATAGAGTCTGCAGATTTGGGATTTGACAGCTTCCCTAATCATGTGAGCTAAATTTTTATAATAAGTCTATCTGCTTCCCCTCTCTCTGTCTTTCTCTCTCTCTTTCTCTATCAATCTATTTCCACATCTCAATATATGTGTATATATGTGTATGTGTGCAGGCACACACTACACACACAAACACACACACCCACCCTCCCTATTGCTCTGTTTCTCTGGAGAATCCTAATACATGAATTCAGGCACATTTGGAATCAGAAGAGAATATATGCAGGACAACCTTTACTCATCTTTCACCTCAAGTCTGAAACCATGCATTATCCCCTCTATGATAACTTTGCTGATCCTCTTAGAGTGATTAAACTACCAGTTTTGTAGTCCCTAAAAAATCTCCCATCCCTAAAAAATCCTGTTGCTGCAGTAATTTTCCATGATGCAATTATCTGCTTACCTTGTCTTATGAATTACACTCAAATGCCCCAAAGGCAAAATAATGTTCTCAATATCTATAGTGTCTACAATAACACACTGCCTAGTAAGTATCATTTATTAATATATTCTGCATGAGTTAATGGAAATATACTTTAGAATAGAGATGATAAAGTCCACAATACGAAAAAACTGAAATGGTAGCTAAAATATAGAAAATTTTAAGAGGCAAAAGAATGATGAATATAGTCAAATGTCACAAACAAATGAGGGAAAGATAAAAGGTAAACATTTACTGATTGGTTTTGGTTATTAGGCAGTCAGTAATGCCATATTTATTGTAAGTCCTAACAAACAATTAGGATGAAAATATGCATAATATGTATTATACCTGGGATGCATAAAGGGAAAATTGAGTGACAGCATGTAAGTTTGAAAAAAAGTTTATTATCCAGTAAGAATCTCATAACCATTGGAGAAGAGCCCATCCAAGCTGCCACATGATCCCAGCCTTGTGAGACCTTTGGTAGAAAACCCGGTCAAGCCAACCTTGGCTTCTGACCTACAGAAACCATATTATTATCTGTTACAGAACAACAGAAAATACTTCAAATTACCAAATAGCTGTATTATAGATTGCATAGTGGGAAGACTGTATTACCCACAGCAGAAATATTCTATAGGTCTTTATTTACAAAGTACTTTTCCCCCCAAAATTGTGATATATGATGAGAATAAAACACCTTCTAGGTCCCTGACCATAGACAACAACTTGAATTGATCATACTCATAATGCCATCTTTACCACTGTAAAAGTCAATTTATATCATAATATGAATTTCAAAAATAAATAACGAAATAAATCTTAGGTAGCTAAAATAACCTGATCAATGATTGAGCTCAACAAACATCAGCTTCCCTAGAGAGCCATATTAGACTAAGCACAGATTTAGGTACTGGAATATTTATGTTGATATCTTGTACAACCCTGAAACATGGCCTACTCACAACAAAGAAGGAGCACTGGTTTCCCCTTACCCTCATTCATTCCTAAATTCTGCTGCGATGCCTCACCTGCCCAGAGGAGGCACCTTTCTCTGGCTGGTATAAACTCCCAGGTAGGCTAAAACACTACTTACAAACATTCACTACTAAATATCATTTCACAAGTCTGGCTCTTCAGAAACTGTACATTAAGATTTTTAAAAATACAATTTGAAAAATTATCAGCTACCCTTCGAAAACAGAATATATCAGAAAAAATTAGGGTAACACGGCTGATGTTGAGGTTAAGTTTGACAAACAATTGTACATGCAAGTGTTCCTGATGACATAACAGACAATTAAGTGAAACAATCTGCACGCATTTCATTGCTAAACAGTCTCCCAACATGGCTATAAAATCTTTACTAGTGCTCATTCTTTCTATACACCGGTTTATGATTAGAATTAAATTATGTTTTAGTAACGCTCATTGAGGTGTTCTCCAAGGTTGTTTTATTACCACCTAAAAATTCAGAAAGTTACAATTTACTGTACTGCTTTACTTTGTACATAAAGATGAACTCAATCCCCATATGAAGTATTAGCCAATAATAAAAATATACCTATATTTTACCAAGTAAGTATAAAATTCGGATGTTACTCAGTAAAAACAGGCATTTATTTTGGTGATGATTGCAAATAACATACTTTTCATGCATGAACTCACATATACTCATAAATTACTTTCTACTTAATGTAAATATTATTTGGAGTGAGGTAATGAATAAAAACTAATGCAAAGCATGGCTTCTGATTGAAATGCTTCTGGAGTTGATTATCTTTTCTGAAGAATTAGCTCAATGCCCTTGTATTAGCCTGTTATCACACTGCTAATAAAGATCTAACTGAGGCTGGGGAGGCCTCACAGTCATGGCGGAAGGCAAAGGAGGAGCAAAGTCATATCTCACATGGCAGCAGGCAAGAGAAAGCCTGTGTAGAACTCCCCCTTTATAAAAGTATCACATCTTATGAGACTTACTATCACCAGAACAGCATGGAAAAGAGGCACTCCTTACTCAGTTACCTCCCACCACATGTGGGAATCATGGGAGCTTAATTCAAAATGAGATTTGGGTGGGGACACAGGCGAACTATATCATTCCTCCCTTGGCCCCTCCTACAACTCATGTTATAACATTTCAAAACCAATCACGCCTTCCCAAGAGTCCACCAAAGTCTTAACTCATTTCAGCATTAACTCAAAAGTCTACAGTCCAAAGTCTCATCTGAGACAAGGCAAGTCCCTTCTGCCTATGAGCCTGGAAAATCAAAAGCAAATTAGTTATTTCCTAAACACAATGGGGATACAGGCATTAAGTAAACACAGCCATTTCAAATGGAAGAAATTGGCCAAAACGAAGGGACTACAGGCCCCAAGCAAGTCTGAAATCCAGCAGGGCAGTCAAACCTTAAAGTTCCAAATGATCTCCTTTGACTCCATGTCTCACATCCGGGTTATGCTTATGCAAGAGATGGGCTCCCATGGCCTTGGGCAGGTCCACCCCTCTGGCTTTGCAGGGTACCAGACCCCTCCTGGCTGCTTTCATACCTGGCATTGAGTGTTTGTGGCTTTTTCAGGTGTGCAGTGCAACCTGTCAGTGGGTCTAGCATTCTGGGATCTGGAGGATATTGACCCTCTTCTCACAGCTCCACTAGGAAGCGTCCCAGTGGAAATTCTGTGTGGGGGATTTGCACCCCACATTTCCCTTCTGTACTGCTCTAGCACAGGTTCTTCATGAGGACCCACCCCTGAAGCAAACTTCTGCCTGGATGTCCATGGGTTTCCACACATTCTCTGACATCTAGGAGGAGATTCCCAAACCTCAATTCTTGACTTCTAGATACCCGCAGACTCAACCCCATATGTAAGCTGCCAAGGCTTAGGGCTTGCACCCTCTGAAGCCACTACCTGAGTATACATTGGCCCCTTTTAGCCACAGCTGGTGCGACTGGGATGCAGGGCACCAAGTACCTAGGCTGCAGACAGCAGTGGGGCCCTGGGCCCAGCCCATGCAACAATATTTCCCTCCTAGGCCTCTGGGTCTGTGATGGGAGGGTCAGCTGTGAAGGTCTCTGACACACCCTGGAGACATATCCCCCCTCATTGTCTAGGTGTGCAACATTTGGCTCCTTGTTACTTATGCTTTCTTCGGCAGGCTTGAATTTCTCCCCCAGTAAATGGGTTTTTCTTTTCTATTTCATCATCAGGCTGTAAATTTTCAAACTTTTATGCTCTGCTTCCTCTTGAACTCTTGTGGCACAGAGATTTGTTTCACTAGATACTCCAAATCAGCTCTCAAGTTCAAAGTTCCACAGACCTCTAGGCAGGGGCAAAAACTGCTGATCTCTGCTAAACCACAACAAGAGTCAACTTCGCTCCAGTTCCCAACAACTTCCTTATCTCCATCTGACATCACATCTGCCTGGACTTTATTGTTTATATCATTTTGGTCCAAGCCATTCCACAGGTGTCTGGGAAGTTCTAAACTTTCCCACATCTTCCTATCTTCTGAGCCTTCCAAGTCTCTAGGAAGTTACAAACTTTCCCACATCTTCCTGTCTCTGGGCCTTCCAAGTCTCTAGGAAGTTACAAACTTTCCCACATCTTCCTGTCTTCTGGGCCTTCCAAGTCTCTAGGAAGTTACAAACTTTCCCACATCTTCCTATCTTCTGAGCCTTCCAAGTCTCTAGGAAGTTACAAACTTTCCCATATTTTCTTATCTTCTTCTGAGCCATCCAAACTATTTCAACCTCTGCCTATTACCTGATTCCAAAGTCACTTCCACATTTTCAAGTATCTTTACAGCACTACCCCACTCTACAGGTATCAATTTGCTGTATTAGTCTGTTCTCACACTTCTTATAAAGACATACCTGAGACTGGTTAATTTATAGAGAAGGTGGTTTAATGGACTCATAGTTTCACATGGCTGGGAAGGCCTCACAATCATGAAAGAAGGCAAAGGAGAAAGAAAATCACATATTACATGGCGGCAGGCAAGAAAGAGTGTGTGTGGAGGAGAAATCCCCTTTATAAATCTATCAGATCTCCTCAGACTTATTCACTGTCATGAAAGTATTATGGGAAAGACCCACTCCTATGATTCAATTACATCCCATTGGGTCCCTCCAGTGACATGTGGGAATTATACGAACTAAAATTCAAGATGAGATATGGGTGATGACACAATCAAACCATATCAGCATTGTAATTTTTTTCTTGGCTACATAATTCCATTCATTCCTTTATTTCTTAACTGATTTTTAATGAGCCATTATTATTTAACCACCGTTTAATTGGTTCTTCTGTTACTAAGGATTCACAATTGCTAACCTAGTCTGGCTATTTTGAAGATAAAAATAAACAGAAGTGATTACAAATAAATTCACTCATGGATTCTTTATAACACCCCTTTAAAAGTAATTAGTGAAAGGTTATTTTTACAGAGATATTATGTTGAAAAACTAATCCAAATGGAAGTCACTTGAGCTAAATTTGCAGACATCAAAACCCAAGTAAAAAAACTGGAGTAGCCTGATGATTGCTACATAACTAAGGGCAATAGAAGCATGCATAAATTACAGTGCAATAGCACCTCACACAACCACTAGAATGGCTATAAAAAGACAGATAGTAATAAATGTTGGTGTAAATATGAAGAAGCTGGAAACCGTATTGCTGTCAGGAATGTAAAACAGTGCATCCACTTTGGAAAACAATCTGGCAGTTCATCAAGTGATTACACATAGAGTTACCATATGAGTTACCGGCAATTTCACTTCAAGGCATATACTCAAGAGAAATAAAAACATTTCCACAACTACTTTTACAACAATGCCTATAAATAATATTATATTAGGAAAATAATGGAAACCAGATGAAAGTTTGTAAAATAAAGAATGAATAAATATGTGGTATATCCATACATTAGAACAGCTTTTGACAATGAAAAAAATGAAATATTGATGACACATACTGTAATATGGATAAACATGTAACACATGATGCTAAATGACATAAACCTTTCACATAGGACTACATATTATATGATATCTTTATATAATATATCAATAGAAGGCAAATTTATAGACATAGAAAGTAGATTAATGGTTTCCTGAATTAAGGTGAGATAATGTGGGGTATTATGACTAAGAAATGCAGAATTTCTTTTTGGAGTAATGAAAGTGTTCTGAAATTGATTGTGGTAATGGATGTACAACTCTGTGAATAGAAACCATTGAGTTATACACTTTAAAGGGGTGCACTTTATGCTATGTGAATTATATATCAATGAATCTATTAAAATTTTTAATGTTTTAGATCCTCTGGAAGAAAAACAGAAAATGAGTTTATTTTAAATGGCAATATTTTCAAATGTGAAGTATTTTTGTTTGTTGTTTTTTTGAGATGGAGTCTTGCTCTGTCGTCCCAGGCTGGAGTGCAGTGGCAGGATCTTGGCTCACTGCAACCTCCGACTCCTGGGTTCAAACTATTCTCCTGCCTCAGCCTCCTGAGTAGCTGGGATTACAGGCATCCACCACCACCCACCTGGCTAATTTTTGTATTTTTAGTAGCGACAGGTTTTCACCATGTTGGCCAGGCTAGTCTAGAACTCCTGACCTCGTGATCCGCCCACCTCAGCCTCCCAAACTGCTGGGATTACTGGTGCAAGCCATGGCACCCAGCCAAAATGAGACGTATTCTTAATCTCTAATATATTCATGGTTTTCTCATGAATACATCAAAACATTTCCTAAATGTATGTATAACCTCTGCATACAGTTTTAAAGTGAGGATAATTGGTGCGTTTGGTCTACTTATGCATGTGTTAAGAAAAACTTTATTGTCATGATGATGGATTCATTTTCTTAGAGTTATATTCTAATTTCATTTAACACAGTCATATCTACCTTTGTGACCCCAGAAGTATTACTGATATGTATGTTTGTTTGTTGTTTCCTGAGCTTAGGTGTTTATCACAATGTAATATTCTGGGTAGAGGTAGAACAAGAGTAACCCTTAGCTTTAGATCATGTACTTTACTTGAAAACAGCCTAGACCTGGCTGTTGCAATTCCAAGAATTATTCTTTTACTATAAGTTCTATAAGTGTTTTTGAAACTTGAGCAGAGGTTTTATATTGATAAAATAATCAGTATGCAATTAGATATTTTTCTTTCTTTCTTTTTTCCTAAACTACCACACAGATGGGATACTCTCTTCCAATGAATTGATAGCTTAAGTAAAGCAAAAACAAATGAAAAAGCACGTCTCACAATTAGAAGGAGAACCAAATGCCCTTAACTCAAGGATGAAGCATAAGTGTTCTGTGATACCAATTTTCCATCACCGTACCAGAATTATAGTAAGGAGGAAGAAATAAGACTTGCTCACTCTGTCTGATAATGATAAATTATATCTAATACCTCTATTGACTCTCCTAGGTCCTGATATCAGAATTAAAGATTGTGAGAGCCCTGCTCTTAAGGAAATTTCAGTATAAGTCTTCTTGTATAAGGGACATCTTTTACCGTAAAATATGAAATAGTTACCATTTTCGGAAGCAGTGACTGTGATATTGTACCATGGAGTTTCTTCTCTGTCAAGAACCTTTGTAGTCTTAATGGTTCCAGTATTGGCATCAATGTTGAAAAATCTGTCATCTTCAGCATTGTAGTTGATGAAGTATCTAGGGAAAAAAAGATTTTTTTTTTTACTTGATGCTATAATGAAGAAAATACAACTGAACCAAGGGGAAGAATTATATCCAAATACATTAAAATATCCAAATATGTTTTTGAATTCTATATTTGATTTACATGACAACTTTACCTTTTGGTAGAGTTTATATCAGTTATTCTTATCTATCAGTCTTTAATTCTAAGTTCAATTACGAAGTCAAAAAACAATTTTATAAGATCTTACCAAATTTTGTGAAAAGTAGATAATAGAAAAACAGTGATTAATGAAGGAAAGAACAAAAGAACTCACCTCTTGGAAGCCTATAATACATTTAATGAAAAAAATTAAACCTGTAATGAAAATTCTCATTGCTACTATCCAAAAAAATCTGAATCCTTGGAGAAGTCAGAGATGAATTTGTCTTGAAATTTCATTGTAGCTAAGGTTTAAAGATAAATATAAAATAAAAGCAAAACACTTATATTTGTTAACACTGTACCTCTATCACAGTTCAACTAAGCCCTTATTTAGTCAAAGAATGAGATAAAAAAAATAAAGATAGTATAGGGAACACATTTTTTCCCCCCTCTTCAATTCATGTAATTTTGCAGGTTTCTCTCGTACTGGGTTAGATTTCAGCTTATTTCTCAATCAAATGAGCTGAAAGTGTCTTCTTTCTGGGCCTAGGTTTCATGAGACTTTGTATGTTTCCTTGTATGCTATGCCACTGCCATAAGAATAGCATGCTTGGACTAATTAACTTGTACTAGCATGAGGAAGGGAAATACATGGGGAAAGTTGTCCCAATTAAAGTTCTCAACCTAGTGTAGATCAACCTAGTAAATGTGCAGATGCATGATTGAGTGTCTCAGAGATTAAACAGAGCTGGCATCAAAAACTAGCCTAATTCAGCTAGCCCTCAGCTATTCCACAGACACATACAGTATAGTTAGACATAGCTTTTTTTTTAAGACCTCTGAGTTTTGGAGTTATGTGTTATTTAGCAATAGCTGATTAACATGTCTGTGAATAAATACTATTAAACAATTATCATATGTTCTAGAAAAGCTTCAGACTACTTATACAACTTTTTAAGGAGAGAAATATTCTATTCTCTCCTAAAGTCTCTAATGCTTTTTTCTCTTTTCAAATCTAAGCTTAAGTAATATTTTATCTAGACCTGAAAGATGAAATGGACTGACTAATTATGTGAAAAGTGCTAGAGAAGAACATATGAAACAGAGAAAGCCAAGGTAAAAAGATCCAAATTAAAGAAAAAGTTCAAATTGGTTAGAAAACAAATCTATGTCAAGGTGGTTATGCAGACTGAACGACATGAATGTCCAAGTGTCAGGACAAGATAAAGAGTATTTTACTCTTTTGTGAAAGAAGAATTTAGGAAGAATTTCAAATTCAAGAAAAAAAAAGAACAGATTTATTTAGATACATTTATGTTCTGAAAAATGACAGTGGCTACTTTTTATCATAGATTGCAGAAAGTTGAAAACCACTTATTAAAAAAATTCTTTGTCAACTTGGACAAAGATGGAAAGATAGAAGGCAATGGAAAGAGGTTTATAACATACTGTTATATATGAAATACAATTCATAGACTTTTCATTGAAGTGGCATTAGTAAAGTAATTAAATCACAATTGACTACATTTGTATGTGTGTGTTTAACCTAGCAGTTGATTGATAGACCCTTTTACTGAGGTGGATAAAAAAAGTTAGGGAAAGATAGTTTAGGAAAAATTAATGATTATGCCTTAGATATCCATTAGATACACATGTGGAATAAAAAGCCAAAGTCAAATATGGGTATGGAGTTCAATTGTCCTTTCTAAACAGGAAATATAACTTGGAGACAATATATGAGCATAAATATTAGGTAAAGGGAATGGTATAATCTTATCTGGAACAGAATTGTAAGAGAAAAGAAATAAAAGATTGAGCACTAAAGTATACAACCTATTGACTCTAGAGTAGGCCTATTGACTCTATATAACCTATTGACTCTAGATTATCTCTTCAGAGATGGTGACAGCAAAAGAGAGGGAAAACTGGCAGAGTGAGTGTCACACAGCCAAGAAATGGCTTACCAGGAAGGAAGGAGCTAACAACTCTAGTGAATTCTGTTAAGAGATCGATTGAGGTTAGTGAGGGTTAACTGGATTTGGTAAGGTAGGCAGTATTATTAATAGTTAGCTTGTCAAGAATATCATCAGAAAAATACCAAAGGATTGGAGATTTATTACAGTGGCTTCAAGAGTATAGTGAATGTGAAGATACGAAGACCATGAGTCAAGACGATTGATATCTTTTCCTGAATGAACAACAGAAAGAAAAAAATATTTTATGCCATTGGAAAAGTTGGCTCAACAAATTTTTATTTTATTTTATATGGGAAATAAGAAGCATTGTCTTTGCTGAAAGAAATGATGCTTTTGAAAAAAGGGACTATCAAAAATGATAAAACTCATGAGAAGGTGAAAAGGCTTGGATTCCAGGGCACAGATGTACAAATTTCCCATCGAAAGTAACAGGGATGCTTCTTCCACTTTAGCATGAGGAGAAGACGAAAAGCTGGGTAGAAATATAGGATAAGTGTCGTGACGAACATATTACAAAATTCATCCTACTTTCTAGAACAGCGTGTAAGTGGAATTGCAATACAACCCAAGCCTCACATAGGCATAAGTTGTGAGAAGGGGGTGCAGAACATATTGCTAAGATGTGAAATCTTCTAACCTCCTGTGGATAGGCATGAACACACATGGCAGAAGGTATTTATAGCAGTATGTAGAATGAGACTACAGAGCAAGGAACATGCCAAGAAATGCAACTCATTAGTAAAAAACACAGAAAAAGAGATAGAGTTCATCACTTGTAACTGTGTAAACAAAACAAGGAGTTGACCATTGTACATTGAATGTTCTAATAATAATTATATGTTCATTGAAAAAAATTAATATAAAAAGAAATTTCAACAAGAAAAGGTACAATTATAAAGTAAATCTTATTCTGAGACACAAAAACCAGATGCTATGGAATGGTGGGAGATGTATGTATCATTGGGCTTCCCAAAGCATAAAGCCACGCTATGGTAGAACCATTGTACTTCTTTGAATTGAGTAGGAAAAAAAAAAAAACCTTATAAAATCCCTTTCCCAAAGGATAGATGCTGAGGGTGAGGATTGAACTGGTTAGAAAATGACAGAAGTCTTGTCACACAGAAAGGACAGCATCCTTTAAAATGTAATAGCTTTCTGGCTATTTTATTGTCTAAAATTAACGTGTCTTTAAGAAATTGTCCGTTTTTGGTTACTGTAAGAAAATCAGCTTCTGTATCTGAAATTTGGAGGACTCAAATTTGGAACGTGTTATTCAACTTCGAAGTTTCCTGCAGTAACTATCAGAAAAGCTCAGATTATTTTGTTATACATCCCTGTGAAATATGGTAGAGCACATCTCATTTTAGAAATGTGATCACCTTAGAACTATCAGTCTGGAGGAAAATAGGTTTGGTTTTGTTTTGTATTCTGAAATCATGCAGTCTTTTTGTCAGAACAATCTCCTCTTTTTTAGTCACTTCACACTGGGCTTTCTAACGTAAGTGCTAATATCAGTGGTTTAATACTTTTGGAGTTAAACATATTTTAATTTATACAGTTTTCAATTATGTTTATATATTAGAAAAATGGCAGGCATAATTCTAGGCATGCATCTTCAGACTCATGTTATTTGCTTCCGAGTTTCCTAAGCTATCTAGCTCTCTAGGGAAATCAACATCCTAAGGGTTAGATTTTTGGAGATGCTTTGTTCTAAAGAGTTTTATTCACGAAGTTGCAATTGAATTTTGACTCAAGTAGAACTAAATAGTTCTCCCTAACCACCTTTGGATTTCTGCCCAGACATGGAAATAAAAACTCAGAAGTAAGGAAAGTAGAAATGTGAGAAAGAGAAACTATTCAAGACTATTATAAAGATTAAATATAGAATCATTTAATGCTAATGATTTAGAATTAAGAAGTGACATGGGTCCATAAAACTGTTAATCAAACAATTAAAAAGAGATTAGAATATTCTCAGTAAGTTACTTTTCAAATAATTTTGTAATAAAATGTTTCATAAACCCTCAGAAAGTAAAAAAAAAAGCTTGCTTTATGAATGTATATGCCAATATTTAGATTTTTTAAAAAAAATAATTAATTTGACATTTTCAGGAATATTTAGAAAGTACAAAATCAAGTAATTTGCCTAGGTGACATAGGTTCTAAAAGAGGACTAATAAAACCCATGGAATTGGGGTTTAAAATATTTTTTTAAAAAATTCTAGGATATTGCTATCAAAAATGAACCTGAATAAATTGATACTAGATTTATGGCCAGATAAGACATTTTAAATACTTTCTTGAAATTCTAATCTGCCCCTTAATATAAACCTTTGAGTATTGATATATGTGTGAGTCAGAGAGGAAACACTTAAATACATATATGAGTTATTTAACAAAGCTACCTAATAAGAGGTACAAAAAGCTAGCATTTATTGAGCACTTGCAATATACTA
This sequence comes from Ateles fusciceps, assembly GCA_036589455.1. Taxonomy (NCBI): domain Eukaryota; kingdom Metazoa; phylum Chordata; class Mammalia; order Primates; family Atelidae; genus Ateles; species Ateles fusciceps. The sequence goes on along the minus strand of JAZHEH010000174.1, from coordinate 6,113,726 downwards.
GATAGAGTTCCAAGTACTTTATAAATATTAGTTCATTAAACACTCATAACAGCTGCATGAGGTAGGTACTATTACTAGCTTCGTTTTATAAATGAAGAAACCAAGGGACATATAAGGAGAATTTTGTCCAACATTAAGAAGATACTGCAAGAGATTAAAATACAATTTAGGTCTACGGAGTAATATTTATTAGCTCATTTTTTTAAAGGATAAAATTTTAAAGGGTGCATGATAGTGTTTGAATGTTTTTCCCTTCTGAATCTCATATTAAAAGGTAATTCCCAATGCTGGAGGTGAGGCCTGATGGGAGGTGACTGGATTATGGGGGTGGATCCCTCACGAATGCTTTGGCCTCATCCACTTGGTAATAAGTGAGTTCTCACTCAGTTAGTTCATGAAAGATCTAATTGTTTAAAAGCCTGAGACCTCCCCCTCTCATTCCTGCTTCCACTCTCACCATGTGACATGCTGGCTCCACTTCACCTTCTGCCATGACTGTAAGTTCTCTGAGGCCAGAAGCAGATGCTGGTACCACACTTCCTGTACTCCCTGCAGAACCACGAGCCAATTAAACCTCCTTTCTTTATAAATTACCCAGATTCAGGTATTTTTTTTATAGCAACACAAGCACAAACTAATACAATCTTTATCCATTCATTCAAAAATACTCTCATTTGAAAGAGTACAGAAAAGGAACAAGGGATGTATATTAAAAAAGAGAATACATCTAGTAGTTTACTTTGGGGAAAGAAGAACGGCCATTCACAATTGATACAAAGAGAATAAAATACCTAGGAATACAACTAACAAGGAACGTAAAGGACCTCTTCAAGGAGAACTACAAACCACTGCTCAATGAAATAAGAGAGGACACAAACAGATGGAGAAACATTCCATGTTCATGGTTAGGAAGAATCAATATCATGAAAATGGCCATACTGCCCAAAGTAGTTTACAGTTTCAATGCTATGCCCATCAAGCTACCAATGACCTTCTTCACAGAACTGGAAAAATCCACCTTAAACTTCATATGGAACCAAAAGAGAGTGCGCATAGCCAAGTAAATTCTAAGCAAAAAAAAAAAGAACAAAGCAGGAGGCATCACACTACTGGACTTCAAACTATACTACAAGGCTACAGTAATCAAAACAGCATGGTACTGGTACCAAAACAGAGATATAGACCAATGGAACAGAACAGAGGCCTCGGAGGCAACACAACACATCTACAACCATTTGATCTTTGACAAACCTGATGAAAACAAGCAATGGGGAAAGGATTTCCTGTTTAATGAATGGGGTTGGGAAAACTGGCTAGACATGTGCAGAAAGCAGAAACTGGACCCCTTCCTGACACCTTACACTAAAATTAACTCCAGATGGATTAAAGACTTAAACATAAGACCTATCACCATAAAAACCCTAGAAGAAAATCTAGGCAAAACCATTCAGGACATAGGCATAGGCAAGGACTTCATGACCAAAACACCAAAAGCATTGGCAACAAAAGCCAAAATAAACAAATGGGATCTAATCAAACTCCACAGCTTCTGCACATCAAAAGAAACAGTCATTAGAGTGAATTGGCAACCAAAAGAATGGGAAAATATTTTTGCAATCTACCCATCTGACAAAGGGCTAATATAAAGAATCTACAAATAACTAAAACAGATTTACAAGAAAAAAACAAAGAAGCCCATTCAAAAGTGGACGAAGGATATGAACAAACACTTTACAAAAGAAGATACACAGGAGGCTAACAGACATACGAAAAAATGCTCATCATCACTGGTCATTAGAGAAATGCAAATCAAAACTACATTGAGATACCATCTCACGCCAGTTAGAATGGTGATCATTAAAAAATCTGGAGACAACAGATGCTGGAAAGGATGTGGAGAAATACGAACACTTTTACACTGTTGGTGGGAGTGTGAATTAGTTCAACCATTGTGGAAGACAGTGTGGCAATTCCTCAAGGACCTGGAAATAGAAATTCCATTTGACCCAGCAATCCCATTACTGGGTATATATCCAAAGGATTATAAATCGTTCTACTATAAGGACACATGCACACAAATGTTCATTGCAGCACAGTTTACAATAGCAAAGACCTGGAACCAACCCAAATGCCCATCGATGATAGACTGGACAGGGAAAATGTGGCACATATACACCATGGAATATTATGCAGCCATCAAAAACGATGAGTTCGTGTCCTTTGTAGGGACATGGATGAACCTGGAAACCATCATTCTCAGCAAACTGACACAAGAACAGAAAATCAAACACCGCATGTTCTCATTCATAGGTGGGTGTTGAACAATGAGAACACATGGACACAGGGGAGGGGGAGCCTCACACACTGGGGTCTGTAGGGAGGAAATAGGGGAAGGATAGCAGGGGGTGGGGAGTTGGGGAGAGATAGCATGGGAGAAATGCCAGATATAGGTGATGGGGAGGAAGAAAGCAAATCACACTGCCATGTGTGTACCTATGCAACAATCTTGCATGTTCTTCACATGTATCCCAAAACCTAAAATGCAATAAAAAAAAAAGGAAATAAAGAAAGGAAAAAGGAAGGAAAGAAAGACAGGGAGGGAAAGAAGAAGAGAGGGAGGAAAGGAGGGTGGGAGGGAGAGAAGGTGGGACATGCAATTGATTATAATGCTGGATGCCAGAGCGTTTAATCAAGAGATCAGAGTATAAAATTCCAAGGCATAAAGGCTTCATGGAGGACATGGTATTTTATCAAGTCTTGAAAGATGAATCACAGTTAAATAGAGACATATGCACCAGAGATCATCCAGAGAGTATGCAATTTGATGACTTCATATGATAGATTAGAGAAAAACAGAGAGAAAGAAAGATTTAGATCTGGTTTGGTGTTCCTTCAGAGGTAAGATAGCATTTCGCAGATTGCTCTCTGGGATTGGCTGCTAGACTAGAAAGAGAGAAAGAAAATGAAAAAAAAAAATACTTCATGTTGTAGATGGGAAACAGAGAGCAATTTCCTCCCTCCCACACATCAGCATTCCAGTTACCATGAATGCCCTTTTACACCCTGTTAGACCTCAGTGGTAAGCTCTCTTTGGAAAATAAAGAATTCTTAGGTATAAGATACAGGATTGACTAAACTGCAGCACCTAGTATAGAAAATGAAGAATATAATTATTCTCTTTGTAGATGAAAGGAGTACAGGTACTTGATAGGAAAAGATAATCTCTGTAAAATTTTGAAGATGACAATGTATAGATTGGAAAAAAAAAGTCAAGAGCGTTTCGACTGTAAGAGCACAAACTTTAAAAGATACATGAAGAAGCAAGAAAATTAGGATGAGAAATTGCTTACCAAGAACAAATTTCCCAATTTCAGACACCCGGGAGGCATTAACCTCTTTGAGGACACTTAAAAACATCTCCATTCTTTCTCCCTGTGTACAATAAATTATAGATTCTTAGCCCTGTTTATTTAGAATGTAAATATCAATTCTAGAAAAAAATTATTTCTAAAATAGACCCAGCATGTGTTTGAAAATTATATGGAGTAAGATAATAAATACAGGTTTGAAACCTAGCAAACCTGTTAATCACAGCTGTATCACTTAGCTCTGTGACCTTAAGAGATTTAGTCTCTCTGAGCTGTCTCTGTGAGCAAAATGGAGAACTACTTACATACTAATTTTCTTGTGAGGATTAACTGAAGTCATATGTGAAAATAATATATGCTTGATGTTTAAATGATAGGCTTTCATAGAAAATAGCTATCACTGGTTTTAAGGTTTCTCAGGAAGAATTTTTTCTCTTTCTCTCTTGGGAAGCTTCAGTCTATTTTGATAAGACAGTTCATAAATTCTAAGTACTGGTTGTTTCTTTCTCCTACGACTCTATTGTAAACACAGTGGGATGTGAATAAGGGTTTCTACTGAATAAACACGTGTCTATATACAAATCGTCTGACCTTCAGCCTGGTTCTGAAAATTTTCTGTCAGAAAATTAATTTTTAACTTCCTGCTTAGTGCACACAAAGCAATTTTTATTTGGAAAGTGTATGAGACTAAAGCTCTTTATTTATTTATTTTTTTAGCTCAAACATTTTTTATTGCCTACTTCCTATAATTTTTAAAAACATACATTCCTGGCCGGACGCGGTGGCTGACGCCTGCAATCCCAACACTTTGGGAGTCCGAGGTGGGTGGATCACAAGGTCAAGAAGTTCAAGGTCAGCTCTTTAATGTCTACCAATGATAAATACATGTATTGCTTGGCCTCACAAATGAATTAATAAGCCAACAAATCAATCAACAAGTATAAATAGGGAGTCTCTGATAATATTTCATGCAGCTTATAGTAGTCTTTCACTTCTTTTGTAAATATTTTGGTAAAACTAATCATGCCAATAAATCATGTCTTACCTATCTAGGTCAGTACATTTTCACATCTAGATAAGATATTTATAGATTGTTAATGTCATCCTTCATATGGATTTCTAATATTATGTTTAAAATTGGTTAGAGTAATTCAGGAAATAATTTTTTTTTTCTCTTTGTGGTAGTTGGCTTATTTCCTTCATTGAGTAATATTTAAACATTGAATAAGAACAAATAAATTTGCACTTCACATAAAATTTCATAGAACCATAGTTCTGGAAATAACTTTAAGATGTAATACAATTATTGAGTGAGAAAGCTCATCTTTTAGACTTCAGTTTAATTATAAGGAAAAGCAAAGCAACTACTTTGTGGCATATCTTGTTAATATCCTGTACTAATCTACAAGCAAATGTGGCCAAAAGGTTAACATGAGGGAGAAAACACTGAGATAGACTCAAGGGCTACTCTTATGTGATAATTGTGACACATCATTAGAACCCTGTCACCACTACATATTTGCTATACTATGTGTGAAATAAGCATCAAAATGGTTTCTACACTAAATGCTACTGTGGAAGTTGTATGATCAATGATCAATAAGATGTCTCCTAGATATAGACTAGAGAAAGTGCAATTAAATTAGAGACAGCTCCAATTTGCTCAGTAGTCTTTATTAGCCCTCTAACTGGACAGGTCCCACAGGCCAACCTTAACCAGTTTCACACTGGCAGATAAATGGACCCATTCATGCCTCACCTAGTACAGGAAATATTGCCAAATTCCCAATATAACTTACAAATACTGGTTTCAGTTTTTTAATTCTACACTGCTCTCTGTTCTATCATTCAACTTATGCACCATTTCATATCTCTAGTAAATAGATTTTAAAGCAATGATGAAAGTAAAAAAAATGCATTATATTGAAATGAGATGAAAATTTATTAATCAAATTCAAATTAGTACTTTAGGGACCAACAAACAGACAGAAAATTTATGACCATAATAAAAATTCAATCTCAATAATGATTACCTTTACTCATGTATTTTCTTCCAAAGAAACTATTTTAAACAAACTATGCAAGTCATCATTTGGCACTCAATTTCCCTTTGATTATATAGGCATACATTAGTGATAATTAGTACTTGTATTAAAGTTCATTAGAAATGTTATTTTTCCTTTCAATAACAACTATTCAGTCCTCAGTAGCACTTATTTTCATTATAGTCTGTCCATTTCACCACAATAAATTAATTTAAAACTCATGTAAAATAAATCTATTTTTAAAGGACTTACTTAGGGTAATATTATCTGGTTTAAAGTATAGAAGTCCTCTTTCAGTTGTCACTTTGTAAATATTTGCAGGTACAAGACATGAGTGGTAAAGCAATTTTCTTTAAGACTCCTCCCTCCCCCCCCACCAAGTAGTTTTTTTATAAGTTTTATTGAGAATAATCCATAGTTGGGATAAAGTTTAATCAATACATACCCTGTGAGATATTACCACAAGTTGGTCTCATACTTTTTTTTTTTTTTTAAGAGACAGGGTATTGCTCTGTTACCCAGTCTGGAGTGCAGCAGCAGCAACATGGCTCATTGCAACCTTTGCCTCTTGGGTTCAAGTGATCCTCCAACCTCAGCTTCTGAAGTAGCTCGGACTACAGGTGTATGCCACCCTAATTTTTGTATTTTTTTGTAGAGATGGTGTTTTGTCATGCTGCCCAGTGTGGTATTGAACTCTGAGCTCAAATGATGCTCTCGCCTCTACCTTCCAAAGTGCTAGAATTACAGGTGTGAGCCACCACACCTGACCTTGGACTCATCTTCAGCTTAACAAAAAGTCACACACCTTAAGTGTAGCTTAGATTCATTTTAAAAATTATGATCCTGTTTGTTAACACTGGAAATGTGTTTTAATGCACAAATCATGCATTGAGAAAATAATCTTTCTAAAAAAATGAAGGTATAATTTCTCACATTATAAACTGAGTATTTTGCTTATGTGCTTAATAAAATGGGCAGCACACAAAGTACATAGATACTTTGGGATACTTTTTAACCTACTGAATCAAAACTTCCATTTAATGAAACAAAATTAAACAAGCAAAATCTCTTCAGGTGCAATTATGTTTCTTCCTGGTATTTATGCCTCTAAGTAAGTGAGATATCAGAAATTCCATTAATCCTGAGTTCTAGAAATGCTGCAAAACCTTATTAGAATTGTTTGTTCATGACAAGCCTGAGGAACATGGCAAACTCTGTCTCTACTAAAATTCCAAAAATTAGCCAGGCGTGGTGGCATATGCCTGTCCTTCCAGATACTTGGGAGGCTGAGCCAGAAGAATTGCTTGAGGAGGAGGCTGCAGTGATCCAAGATCATGCCACTGGACTCCAGGCTGGGCAACAAGAGTGTAACTCCATCTCAAAAAACAAACAAACAAAGAATTTTTTGCTTTTTTTGTGAAATTCACATGAAATACATAAGCCTCTTGGATGTTACTCTCCTGCTGGTAGATCTATAGAATATCACTAAGTTATGGCTAAGGTACTTATTCTAATTATTCACACCCTCCAAAAAAATAGGTTCCCTTCCTGGGGTTAAGCCTGGTTGGGGTTACCATGAGATGGTGACATTAGGCTGTTAGATAAATTTTAACCAAAAGTTGGAGAAAAATTTTCAGAGGTCTTCTATATCTTTAATGAAACATGAAAAAGTGACCACATTCTTGCCCAGTCTTAATTAATTAATTATTTAATCAGTTTAGATTTCAGTCGAATCTAAGGGGGAAAAAGCTACTTTGTGGTATGTCAAGGTAACGCTTTAGAGAATCAAGAAGCACATGTATCCAAACTGGTTACTATAATGGAGGAAATGTTCAAATAGATTCAAAATCTACTCTAATAACTGTTACACCCCATTATAACACTCTATCATTGTATATCTACATTATCCCATGTAAAATAAGAATCAAAATGTTATCTATACCAAATGCTACTTCAGAAGTTGTATGACCAGAGCCAGGAAAATGGCAGAGAGGAGGCAGGACTAACTTGCAGCTCCCACATGGACCAACAGAGCAGCATATAGAGAACCTTATTGTGAACTTTTGCTCCAAGAACTGCCACGAGAACTTACCGGGAAAGCCAAGAGAATCCACAGACCCTTTGAAAGAGGTAGACTGCAACTGTAGGCTCCCTGGGATAGCTGAGGAATTGAGTGGGCTTGCTTTCTTAGCTGGGACGCATGTAGCCTGGGGCAAGTTCTTAGCAGTGATCACCAGCTGCCTGGAAATAAACTCAGTGCTATTGGGTGGGATACCATGGGAGTGAGACCAGGCGTTTGGGCTATGGGCTGTGTGGGAGCAAGGTGAGACCTGTGGCTGCCAGTTTTTCCCTACTTCCCTGGTGACCTGTGTGATGCAGCAGAGAAAGCCATATCACCCTGGGAATATTGGCCAACTCCATTGGCCTGGGAACCACACCCCTCATTCTCAACAGCAGCCACAGTAAGCCCTGCCAAGAGTCTGAGCTCAGAAAAGCCTAATCCTGCTCTCATTTGATGGTCTTTCTCTACCCACCCTGGTAGCCCAAGACAAAGTACACAATCTCTTGGGACCTGTATGGCTCTGTCCACTGCCTGATGCTCCCTATACAACCGCAGCTGATGTGCTCTTGAAAGCACTACCTCCTGACTGGAGGCCAACCAACATAAAATCAGCACAATTAATAAATATATAACCAAGGACCTTCACAGAGTCCACTTCATTCCCCCTGCTACCTATAATGGAGCAGGTGCTAGTATCCACAGTTGAGAGACCTGAAGATGGATCATATCACAGGACTTTTTGCCAACACTCCCCAGTATCAGCCCAGAGCCTGGTAGCTCCACTGGGTGGATAGATCCAGAGGAGAAATAACAACCACTGCTCTTTGGCTCTCAGGCAGCCCCATCCCTAGAGGAAAGGAAAGAACACCACATCAAGAAAACAGCCCGTGGGACAAACGAATCTGAACAGCAGCCCTTGAGTCTCACATCTTCACTTTGACATATTCTACCCAAATGAGAAGGGACCAGAAAAACAATTCTGATAACATGACAAAACAAGGTTTTTTAACACCCCAAAAGGATCACACTAGCTTACCAGCAATGGATCCAAACCAAGACTAAATCTCTGAATTGCCAGAAAAAAGAATTAACAAGGTTGATTATTAAGCCAATCAAGGAAGCACTAGAGAAAGGTGAAGTTCAACTTAAGGAAATCCAAAAAAATGATACAGTATATGAATGGAAAAATTTCCAGTGAAATCAATAGCATTAATAAGAAATAATCACAACTTCTGGAGATCAAGGACATACTTAGAGAAATACAAAATGCCCTGGAAAGTCTCAGCAATAGAATCGAACAAGTCAAAACTTTACTTTAAAAATCTTTAGAGCTTCAAGACAAGGCTTTCGAATTAATCTAATCCAACAAAGAAAAATCAAAAGGAATTTAAAAAATGAGCAAAGCCTCCAAGAAGTTTGAGACTACATTAAATGAACAAACCTACAAATAATTGGTACTCCGAAGGAAGAAGAGAAATCTAAATTTTGGAAAACACATTTGAGGGGGATAATTGTGGAAAACTTCCCCAGCTTTGTTAGAGATCTAGATATTCAAATACAAGAAGCTCAAAGAACACCTGGGAAATTCATCACAAAAAGATCATCTCATAGGCACAGTCATCAGGTTATCTAAAGTCAAGATGAAGGAAAGAATCTTAAGAACTGTGTGTGTGTGTGTGGGGGGGAACCAGGCAACCAGTAAAAGAAGACCTATCAGATTAACAGCAGATTTCTCAGCAGAAATTCTACAAGCTAGAAGAAACTGGGATCCTATCATTAACCTCCTTAAACAAAACAACTATCAGCCAAGAATTTTGTATCCAGCAAAATTAAGTTTCACAAATTAAGGAAAATACAGTTTTTTTCAGACAAACAAATGCTGAGATAATTCACCACTACCAAGCTAGCACTATAAGAACTGCCAACAAGGAGATCTAAATCTTGAAACAAATTCTTAAAATACACCAAAATAGAATCTCCTTAAAGCATAAATCTCAAAGGAACTATAAAACAATAACACAGTGAAAAATAAAAAAGAGATTCAGGTAAAAAATAGTCTAATGAATAGAATAGTACCTCGTATCTCAATACTAACATTGAATGCAAATAGTCTAAATGCTCCACTTAAAAGATACTGAATTACAGAATAAATAAAACCTCACCAACCAAGTATCTGCTGTCTTCAAAAGATTCACCTGATACAGGACTCATATACTTAACATAAAGGAATAGAAACTGATATTCCTTGAGAGTGGACATCAAAAGCAAGCACGAGTTGCTATTCTTATATCAGACAAAACAAACTTTAAAGCAACAGCAGTTAAAAAAAAGACAGAGGGACTTTATATAATGATAAAAGAACTAGTCCAACAGAACAAAAAAATCACAATTCTAAATATATATGCACTTAACACTGCAGCTCCCTAATTTATTAAATATAAAACAATTACTGCTAGACCAAATAAATGAGATAGACAGCAACATAGTAATAATAGTGGGAGACTTCAATACTCCACTGATAGCCCTAGACAGGTCATGAAGACAGAAAGCCCACAAAGAAACAATAGACTTCAACTATACTCCAGAACAAATGGACTTAACAGATCTTTAAATAACATTCTACCCAACAACTGCAGAATATTAATTCCATCAGCACATGGAACATTCTCCAAGATAGACAACATGATATGCCGCAACACAATTCTCCACAAATTTAAGAAAATCAAAATTATATCAAATACTCTCTCAAACCACACTGGAATAAAATTGGAAATCAACTCCAAAAAAGAACCCTCAAAATTGTGCAAATACACGGAAATTAAATAACCTGTTCCTGAATGATCATTGGGTCAACAGTGAAATCAAAATGGAAATTTAAAAATTATTTGAACCAAATGACAATAGTGACACAACCTATCAAAACCTCTGGTTCACAGCAAAAGTGGTGGCAAATGGAAAGTTTGTCACATTTATATGCCTACATCAAAAAGTCTGAAAGGATACAAATAGAGAATCTATGCTATCACGTCAAGGAGGTAGAGAAAAATGAACAAACCAAACCCAAACACAGCAGAATAAAATAAATAACAAAGATCTGAGCATAACTAAATGAAATTGAAACAAAAAACACACAATACAATAGACAGACGAAAGAAAATGCCAGTTCTTTAAAAAGATAAATAAAAATAGACCATTAGTGAGATTAACCAAAAAGAGAAGCAAGAGATCCAAACAAGTTCAATTAGAAATGAAACAGGAGATATTACAACTGATACCACAGAGATACAAAAGAGCATTCTAGACTACTATGAACAATTTTATACACATAAACTAGAAAACCAAGAGGAGATGGGTAAATTCCTGGAAATATCGAACCTCCTACATTAAATAAGGAAAAAATAGAAACTCTGAACAGACCAAAAACAAGCAGTGAGATTGAAATGGTAATTAAAAAGTTACCAACAAAAAAATATCTAGGATCAGACAGATTTGTGGCTGAATTCTATCAGACATTCAAGGAAGGTCCAATCCTATTGACACTATTCCACAAGATAAGAAGGAGAGAATCCTCTCTAAGACATTCCGTGAAGCCCGTACCTCAAAACCAGAAGACATAATGAAAAAAGAAAACCACAGACCAATATCTCTGATGAAGATATATGCAAAAATTCTCAACAAAATACTAACAGAATTTGACAGCATATCAAAAAGATAATCCACTATGATCAAGTAGTTTTCATACGAAAGATGCAGGTATGGTTTAACAACCACAAGTCAATAAATTTAGTACACCACCTAAAGAGAATTAAAAACAAAAACAATATGATTATGTGAATAGATGCAGAAAAAGCATTTAAACAAAATCCAGCATCCCTTTATGACTGAAACACTCAGCAAAATCACCATAGAAGGGTCATACCTTAAGGTAATAAAAGCCATCTATGACAAACCCATAACCAACAGGGAACAGTTGAAAGCATTCCCCCTGAGAACTGGAACAAGACAAGGATGGCTACTCTTGTCCACTTCTCATTCAAGTACTAGAAGTCCTAGCCAGATAGTCAGACAAAAGAAAGAAATAAAGGGCATCTAATCGGTAATGATGAAGTCAGATTGTTCCTGTTTGGTGATGACATTATCCTACACCCAGAAAATCCTAAAATTTTTGCAAAAAGTGCCTAGAACTGGTAAATGAATTAAGCAAAGTTTCAGGATACAAAAATAATGTGCACAAATCAGTAGTTCAGTGATACACCAATAGTGGACAAACTGAAAATCAAATCAAGAACTCAACCCCTTTTACAATAGTGGCAATAACAACAACAACAACAACAACAACAACAATAATAATAATAATACTTAGGAATATATTTAACCAAGAAGGAGAAAAAGCTCTACAAGGAAAACTATAAAACACTGCTGAAATAAATTATAGACAACATAAACAAATGGAAACATATACCATGCTTTTAGAGGAATTAAATCAATATTGTAAAAATGACCATACTGTCAAAAGCAATCCACAAATTCAATGCAATTCTTATCGAAATACCACCATCATTCTTCACAGAACTAGAAAAAACAATCCTCAAATTCATATGGAACCCAAAAAGAGCCTGCATAGCCAAAGTAAGACTAAGCAAAAAGAACAATTCTGTAGGCATCACATTACCTGACTTCAAACTACATTATAAGGTCAATAGCCACCAAAACAGCATGGTACTGGTATAAAAATAGACACATAGACCAATGGAACAGAAAAGAGAATCCAGAAATAAACCCAAATACAAACAACTGAAACATAAAGTGGGGAAAAGATACCCAATTCAACAAATTGTGCTGGGATAACTGGAAGCCACATGTGGAAGAATGAAACTGGACCTTCATCTCTCACCCTTATACAAAAATCACCTCAAGATGGATCAAAGACTTAAATCTGAAACCTGAAACCATAAAAATTCTAGAATATGACATTGAAAAAATCCTTCTAGACACTGGCTTGAATCCAAAAGCAAACACAACAAAAACAGATGGGACTTAATTAAAGTAAAAAGCTTCTGCATAATAAAAGAATAATCAGTAGCTTAAACAGACAACCCACACAGTGGGTGAAAATCTTCACAATCTTTACCTCTGATAAAGGACGAATATCCAGAATCTACAAGAAACCTAAACAAATCATCAAGAAAAAAAAAAAATCTCATCAAAAAGTGGGCTAAGGACATGAATAGACAATTCTTTCAAAAGAAGATATTCAAATAGACAACAAACATATAAAAAATGCAACATTGCTAATTATTAGTGAAATGCAAATCAAAATCAAAGTGTGATACCACCTCACTCCTGCAAGAATGGCCATAATCAAAAAATAAAATAATAATAGATGTTGGCATGGATGTGTTGAAAAGAGAACACTTTTACATTGTTGGTGGGAGTGCAAACTAGTATAACCACTATGGAAAACAGTGTGGAGATGCCTTAAAGCACTAAAAGTAGATCTACCATTTGAAACAGCAATCCCACTCCAGAGTATCCATCCATAGGAAAAGAAGTCATTATACAAAAATGATATCTGCACAGATGTATTTATAGCAGCACAATTTGTAATGGCAAAAATATGGAACCAACCCAAATGCCCATCCATCAACGTGTGGTTAAAGAAAAGGTGGTATAAAATATACCATGGGATACTAGTTAGCCATAGAAATGAAGGAAATAATGGCATTCACAGCAGTCTGCATGGAATTGGAGACTATCATTCTAAGTGTAGTAACTCAGGAATGTAAAACCTAACATAGTATTTTCTCACTCATTAGTGGGAGTTAAGCTATGAGGATGCAAAGGCATAAGAATGATACAATGGACTTTGGGGAGTTCGAGGAAAGGGTATGAGGGCGAGGTATAAAGACTACACGTTGAGTTCAGTGTATACTGCTTGGGTGATGGGTTCAACAAAATATCAGAAATCACCACTAAATAACTTATTAATGTAACCAAACAACAGCTGTTCCCAAAAACCTATTAAATTTTTTTTCAATAGGTTTTTGAAAAAAAATGTAGTTGTATGACTAAATTTGTTATAATTAAGTTTGGCCTATGGAAAAAATCATTTTATATCAGATAATATCTTTAGCTGTGTGCTTTTGGATCATTCAGCCTTAAAGTCTACAGATACATTCATCTATGAAAGAATAGAGTTGTCTTAGTCATCTTTATGCCTCCTTGAGTTCTCAAGTATCATGCGCTTATGACATTGAACAACAAAATCATTAATCAATCTCAGTGTTCTAATATCAGCAATATGTAATATGATATAATTTCAAAACACAGGTTATAGACAAAGACTTTCGGTTTTAAGCATGAGTTTGCTTTCCGTTTGTCTCTATTCGATTTGCATTAAATATCCGTAACGGACTGTTTTCTTTAGATCAGAATACAATGGCTGAGTTTTGTTGATGTTATATTGAAGATTGCCATGAAGGAAACATTGACATAATTTTATACTATCAGTAAGGTAAAATTTTATAACTAAGTATGCTCTATGGAAAAAAAAGTTATTGTATATTAGATACCTTTAACATGAACACATTTTGAAACATATTTACTGGTTATTTTTCATCTTTCTTTTCAAAAGTTTAAATCCTACATTCAAACTCTTAATAATTTCTTTTCACTTTTCCTCTTGAACTTTGCCAAAGACCTTATAATTATTTTGAAATATCTGTCTTTTTTGCTGTTATAACATCCAAAATAACTTGGTATTTCTAATGCAACTGATCATCAATTATGTGAAAATTTCAAAAGTAGAAAAGCAAACAAAAACAAAAAGAAGTGAATGCTTCCACTATGGTCACTGTACTGTACCATTATTTACCAATAAATTCACCTTTGTCTACCAAGGTCACAATAAATCTCAGAATAAGGTGAGAAAATACTTCTAATTTTCTGCATCTGTTTCTTTAAAAGTGTATCTTATGTTCTATTTTTTTTCTTTTTTTTTTTAGATGGAGTCTCACTCTGTCATCAGGCTAGAGTGCAGTGGCACAATCTCAGCTCACTGCAACCTCCACCTGCCAGGTTCAAGCGATTCTCCTGCCTCATCCTCCCAAGAAGCTAGGACTACAGGTACGCATCACCACGCCCAGCTAACTTTTGTATGTTTAGTAGAGGTGGGGTTTTACCATGTTGGCCAGGATGGTCTCAATCTCTTGACCTCATGATTCACCCACCTCAGCCTCCCAAAGTGCTGGGATTATAGGCATGAACCAACGTGCCCAGCCCCCAAAATATTTTAAAATCTGGCTAAGAGTTTCCAATATGATCACAATACCTTTGGTCTATAGTTTATTTAATAGTGTCATCATAAGCATTTGAAACAATTATGCAAAATATTTAATTATTTATTGCTTTAAAGTTATTACACGAAGAAAACATTAAAATTCTCAACAAGAAGTAAATGTATAGATAAATTCAGGTTATAAATCAAGATGCAAAGAAGGAAAGATGGGATATATACTCATTCATATAAATTCAGCTGCTAAAGCTTTTCATTATATGAGGAATGTTGATTCAGAAACTCTGACTTTTATTTATACTAACTCAAGTAATATACATCTTTAACTATAATACGGGGAAACTATAAAATTAAGAACAAGTTTATTACTCAGATGCTAAAGTTAAAAAAAGACTTGCCAGTTTTTAGCATCCCCTTTTCCAACCTGTGGAGTAAACCCATAAAGGGGAAGGCCCCAGGTGGTGGCGTTTGATTACTGGCTCTCTTGAGCAAATATAAGATACATTTGTTTCTAATTCTTGATATTTGATTTTTGCAAATGCAGACATTTTGTTTGTTTTCATTTTTTATTCACTATAGTATATAAGAGGGAGCATATTGGGTTACAAAAACAAAGGTTTCAGAGTAAAGCCAAATTGGGTTTGCATTCTGAACGTCATGTTATCACTCTGTAAACAGAATCAAATTAGTTACTTTTTTGAACTTCAGTTTTTTCGTCTATAGTATGAAATCAATAATTCAGACAGCATCAGTGTTATAAAACATTTTATAGAATGATATATAAAGTCCATGGCCAACAGACAGAAGACAATGATGGGCAACTATTTAATAGTCATGTGATATAAGGTCACATTTCCAAAAGCTCTCTAGCTTCTTGGTTTCAGCATGAGATTGCTCAACTCTCAGTAGCTAATCTGTGAAATTCCTGAATTCTATTTGTAATTTATGAGCAAATGGTGTAGCCGGTTTAAATGAAAGACTTCACTGCTGATAAACAGCCAGCTTCTAATTTTATTTTTTCATAAAGGTGATGATCGGAGAAGAAGGTGGAGCAAGATGTTCGAATAGAACCCTACAATGATCGTCAACCCTGCAGGAACACTGAATTAAAGAACTTTCCACAAAACACCTTCATAAGGAGTGAAAATTAGGTGACTGATCACGGTACTTGGTATTAACATTATACTAATGAACGGGCACTGAAGAGCATAGGAAAGACAATCTTGAATCGCTTACGCAACCCTTCCCTCAATCCCTGGTAGTGGCAGCAGAGCACAAAGAGAGAATCTGTGTACTTTGGGGAGGGAGAACACAATGATTATGAGACTTTGCATTGGAACTCAGTACTTCCCTGTTACAGCAGAAAGCAAAAGGGGACAGAACACAGCCTGCACCTATGGAGTGAGCCTTTAGACCAGCACAGGATAGAAAGAAATAATCCAACCCAGTGGTCAAAACCTGTGTTCTGGCTAGCCCCACCACAGTGGGCTAAAGCACTCTGGGGTCCTGAATGAACTTGAAAGGCAGCTTGGGCCAGAAGGACTGCAATTCCTGGGTACGTCTTGGTGCTGTGCTGGGTTTAGAGCCAGAGGACCTGGAGTGCATGCAACATAGTGAGAAATCAGATGGAGCGGTCAAGGGAATGCTTCTGCTCCCACCCCCAACCCCAAGTAGTGCAGCTTGCAGCTCTGGGAGAGATCCCTTCCTTTCACTAGAGTAGAAGTGAGGGAAGAGTAAAAAGGACTTCATCAGCTGGAAACCATCATTCTCAGCAAACCGACACAAGAACAGAAAATCAAACACCACATGTTCTCACTCACAAGTGGGTGTTGAACAATGAGAACACATGGACACAGGGAGGAGAACATCACACACCAGGGCCTGTTGAGGGGGTGGAGAGGGTAGGGGAGGGATAGCAGGGGTCGGCGGATTGAGGAGGGATAACATTAGGAGAAATACCTAATGTAGATGATGGGGGATGGATGCAGCAAACCACCATGGCATGTGTGCCATGCAACAATCCTGCATGATCCGCATATGTACCCCAGAACTTAAAATATAATAATAAAAAAATACTCAAAAAAAAAAAAACATCAAGATCACCTTCAGTTTCTAATGATGTCACTGAATCTTCCCCCACACCCATACTCTTTTTCTCTAATGCATATATTGTTCACATATCCTCTTTTGTATGCATTGCTTAGTTTATATCACTACAAGGTATTTTTTCTTATGTGCCATGCATCATAGCAATAGGACATTAGAGAGAATAAATAATCCTGATAATTTGGGGTTAAGAAGGGAGCAAAACAATATGAACAATTTCAAAGACATAACATTGAATGAAAAAACTAGATATAAAAAATAAGTGTGTTTTTCATTTATGAAAAAAAAATGACTTCATCTTGCAACTTGGATACAAGTTCAACCACAGTAGAATAGGGCAGCAGACAAAATCCTGAGGTCCTAGCTCTCAGACAAGATTTGTAGCCACACCTGGGCCAGAAGGGAACCTGCTACCTTGAAGGGAAGAACCCAGTCCTGGTGGAATTCATGACCTCCTTACTAAAGATCCCCTGGAGCTTGAGTAAGCATCAACTTGAGCCAGGCATTACTCATCGTGGGCTTTTGATGAGAATGAAACTCAGATGTAACCCAGGGTATTACCAGATCTAGAGGCTATGGGGGAGAGACTCCTTCTACTCGAGGAAGGAAAAGGAAAGTATAAAGGAAAGTTTGTCTTGCAGCTTGGATACCAGCTTGACCACAGTGGGGTGGAGCAACAAGCAAGCTCCTGGGGTCCCTGATTCCAGGTGTTGGCTGAAGGAGAGCATTTCTAAACCTGCCCTGGGTTAGAGTGGAGCTAACTGCCCTGAAAAGCAGACTCAGTCCAGGCAGTGTTCACCACGAGCTGACCAAGCCCATGGTCCTTGAGTGAAGATGGGTGGTACCCAGGCAGTACATACTACAGGGGAAGAAACTCCTTCTGCTTGAGAATAGAAGATGGAAGAGTGGGAAGAACTTTATCTTCTGATTTGGGTGTTAGCTCAGCCACACTAGAGTACAGCACCAAGTAGATGCCTAAGTTTCCATAATCCATGCTGTGGTGCCTGGATAGCATTTCTAGACCTGCCCTGGGCTGTGGAACATGAGAACTAACAGCACTGAAGGGAAGGACACAATCCTGGCTAGATTTGCTGCCTGCTAACTGCAGAGCCCTGGGCCTTGAGGGAATATCGGTAGCAGCCAGGCATTAGTAATCAGGGGCCTTGGGTGAGACCCAGTGATATGGTAATTTTAGATCTGACCCAGTGCAGTCTTGGTGTTGGTGGCTACAGTGGTGCTTACGTCACTCCTCTGCTGAGTTCTAGGCAGATCAACATGGACAGAGAAACTCCACTTGTTTAGGGGAAAGTAAGGGAAGAGAACAAGAGTGTTAGCCTAGTAATCCAGGGAATTATCTTAGATTTTACCCAAGACCACTATAACAGTACCTCCACAAGATCTGCAGAGTCACAGCATTACTGGAATTGGGGTGCCCCCTAATACAGATATAGTTGCAATGACCAAAGACTTAGATCACAACACTCAGTTATTCCCCTTTGAGTACTTAGAAGAGTCTCCAAGAATGACAGGCACAAACAAGCCCAGTTGTGAAAATTCCAATAAGTGACTCTTCAGTGGTGCTGGGAAAACTGGATAGCCATATACAGGAAATTGAAACTATACCCCCATCTCTCACTATATACAAAAATCAATCCAAATGTATTAAAGACTTAAGTCTATGAACTCACACTGTGAAACTTCAAAAAGGGTACATTGGGAAAACTCTCCTGGACACTCATCTGCACAAAGATTTCTTGAGTAATACAGTGCAAGCATGGTTAACCAAAGAAAAACTAGGTAAACGGGATCACATCAAGTTAAAAAGCTTCTGCACATCAAAGAAAACAATCAGCAATGGGAAGAGACAACCCAGAGAATGAAAGAAAATATTTTCAAATTACCCATATGACAAGGTATTAATAACCAGAATGTATAAGGAGCTCAAATCGATTCAAAAAATCCAATAATCTGATTAAAAAATGGGCAAAAGACCTGAATAGATATTTCCCAAAAGGAGACATATGAATATCATACAGACATATAAAAAGGTGCTCAACATCACTGATTATCAGAGAAATGCCAATCAAAACTACAAGGAGAAATCATCTCACCCCAATTAAAATGGCTTATATCACAATGATAGGCAATAACTAACGATAGCAAAGGATGTGGAGAAAATGGAACCCTCGTATCCTGTTGGTGGGAATATAAATTAGTACAACCACTATGGAGAACAGTTTGGCCATTTCTTAAAATCTAAACATAGAGCTACCATATGATCCAGCAATCCTGCTGCAATATATATATGAAAACGAACGTGTATTAGTCCATTTTTATGCTGCTGATAAAGACATTTTTGAAACTGGGTAATTTATAAAGAAAAAGAGGTTTAACGGACTCACAGTTCCACATAGTTGGGAAGGCCTTTCAATCATGGTGGAAGGCAAAAGGCACATCTTACATGGCGGCAGATGAGAGAGAATGAGAGCCAAGTGAAAGGTGAACCCCTTATAAAACCATCAGATCTTGTGAGACTTATTCACTACTATGAGAACACTGTGGGGGAACTGTTCCCATGATTCAGTTAGTTCCCACCCGGTCCCCTCCCACAACATGTGGGTACTATGGGAGCTACAATTTAAGATGAGATTTGGGTGGAGACACAGCCAAACCATATCCAAAAGGAAATCAGTACGCTGAAGATATAACTGCATTCCCATATTCATTGCAGCACTATTCACAACAACCAAGATTTGAAAGCAATCTAAGTATCTATCAATAGGTGAATGGATAAAGAAAATGTGGTACATATACCCAATGCAGTAATTCATCCATAAAATAGAATAAGGTCCTGTCATTTTCAACATAGATAGAACTGCAGGACATTGTGTTAAGTGAAATAAACCAGGCACAGAAAGACACACTTCACATGTTCTTATGCATTTATGGGAATTAAAAATTAAAGCAATTGAACCCAAGGAGATAGAGAGTAGAATAATGGTTATCAGAGGCTGGGAAAGGTAGTGGTGGTGGGGTGGGTAATTGGGGATGATTACTGGGTAAAAAAATACATAGTTAGACAAAAGGAAGAAGAGCTAGTATTTGATAGCTTGACATGGTGATTACACTCAGCAATAATTGATTTTACATTTTACATATATTTTATATTGCTGCAAATTATATGTCTTGTTTAGAGTTAAAACAGACAAAACCTAGACATTATATCCTCTATGAAATCTGAAGAGTCTTACTAATAATTCATAAAGATATAATAGTAAAACACAAACGACTTAAGTATAAATGTACTATATTAAAATACAAAAGACAGAAGTCAGGAAGCTTTTCACAAATGCTTGTAAAACTCAAACTCCCTTTCATTACCAACTTCACAAACTTGGAGTTAATTGCATTTCAGGGCACACTGCAAATTACATCTTTTCAATGTGCTTTTCCTTAGTTAGTACAAACACTTGGTCCCTGAGAAAGGTGGAAGGAGAAGGCTTCCTTTTGTTTTTGTTAATGTTTTCTGTTTTTTTATTCACTATTTGTACCCAGGGGCCCATGTGAATGACACATTTTTATTAAAATCAAGAATAAATATTACATAAATTGTGCCCCCAAACAGCAGCTATGGAGTCTAATTATTTTAAGGCAGCTTTAGCAGGATTCATTTTAGCTCTCTAACCGAAACAAAGCAGAAAGAATAATGCATATGCTAATAGATTTATGCTTCCCTTCTTAGCATTTGGAGACAATGTACCAATCACCTTTGCCTCTCAACAACCAGGAGAGTGCATGTTTCATAGTGAGTGTTCACTTAAAGTGCTCCCAATGATATAGGGAAATTACTGAGACAATTAATGACATCATATTTTAATTGATTGAAAGTATACATTGAAACATTCACATGACTATTCATGTATATGATTTGTATATATAGACACACATCTCCGAAAAATATCTTTTCAAAATTTCCTCCCATTAATACAATTAGTACTCTAGTTTTACCAATTTACCTTTCAGTTTATTTTACTCCATGTCAGGTTTTCTCAACCTTAGCACTATTGACTTGGGTCCAGATAATTTCTGTAGGAGCTGCTCCTGTGAGTTACAGAATGTTTAGCACCATCCCTGACTTCCACTCCTAGACACCAGTAACACCCTACTTGCTATAAGCTGACTGCTTTTATCTCCCTCCCCCGAATTCATATATTAAACCCTAATCCATAATGCAATGGCATGTGGAGGTACAAACTTCTGGAGGTGATGATGAGGGTCATGAGAATGGAACTCTCATGAATGGGATTAGTGCCCTTACTAGAAGAGCTTGGGGTTAGCTACCTCTTTCCAACAAGTAAGGATATGAGACGTTGGCAGTCCGCAATCCAGAAGAGGGTCCTTACCACAACCCAACGATTCTCGCAACCTAATCTCAGACTCTCAGCCTTGAGAACTGTGAGAAACAAATTTAAGTTGTTTATAAGCCACCAAGACTATGGTAATTCTTAGCAGCCAAACTGACTAAGGCAGAAAATTAGTGGAGCATTCGTTATGTGATGTGTGCTCTCATAAAAACAAATGGAAGAGTCTGCGTTCTTTCTCTCTTTCTACTCTTCACTATGTGAAATGCAGGAAGAAGAGGGCTCTCTGCAAATCAGGAAGCAGACACTCACCAGACACCAGATAGGCTGGCACATTGATCTTGGACTTCCCAGCCTCTAGAACTGGCAGAAATAAATGTTGCCTGTTTATACCACACAGTCAAAGGTAATTTGTTATAGTAGTCTAAAGTTACTAAGACACTATCTCAAGCTGTAATAACTAGAAATGTCTCAAGACATTTCCAACTGTCCCTGATGGGGGGTGGATTTGCCCCATGTGGGAATCACCGTCCTATATGAAAAAGGGTATTTTCGTATATGTTGGAACATATAGAATAATGTTAAAATGGTTGGGCGCGGTGGCTCACGCATGTAAATCTCAGCACTTTGGGAGGCCGAGGTGAGCAGATCATGAGGTCAGGAGATCAAGACCATCCTGGCCAACATGGTCAAACCCCATCTCTACTAAAATACAAAAAATTAGCTGGGCGTGGTGGTGCACATCTGAAGTCCCAGTTACTCAGGAGGCTGAGGCAGGGGAAATTGCTTCAACCCGGGAGGTGGAGGTTGCAGTGAGCTGAGATGGCACCATTGCACTTCAGCCTGGTGAGACAGCAAGACTCTGTCTCAAAAAAAAAAAAAGAATAATGCTAAAACAGATTTGTCCTTGACCTCCATTCCTCCCCACTGGCCTACATTTCATCACATATAGTTGACCTTTCACATTATTCTAAATGTTGTTATTGTTTATTTTGAAATGCAAATTTTCCTGTCATCATTTTGGTTAAAATTATCAAAATTCCTCTCGTTTCTTTCCCTACTGATATTGCTACCAGGATTAATTTCAAAGACCTTACCATTGCAGAAAGCCTCTTTATGATCTGTATCTAACCTATCTCTCCAATCTCATTACTTGCTATTCCCACAGGTAACCCAAGCTCCTCATGTAAAACAAACTACAATTCTTTCCTTCATTCTTCACCTCTCTAATTTCTAATTGGATTATGAGCCTCAATTTAATTTTCCTCAGCTCATTGCCTCCAGAACGTTTTGAAGCACAATCTCCACACACACCTCCCTCAGATCATTATTACTCTAAACACAGTGTGATGGTTAATTGTACACATCAACTTGGCTGGGCCACAGCTATAATTTTGCCAAGGGAGTCAAGATGCTGTGTGTGTGTGTGTGTGTGTGTGTGTAGTGTGTGTGCACGCGCGCACACGTGCGTAATTCTTTATCCTGAGGACTATTGTAATATTGCACATTACAAGTGATTAAAACACAGTCTAAAAGTGATTGCTATAGTCACCCTACTGATCTATCACACGCCAGATTCAATTTCTTCCATCTAAATGTGTATATTTGTACACATTCAATTGTACCTTTTAAAACAGAAGATAATGATTTGAATGTTCTTAGTGTAAAGAAATGATACATATTTAAGGTGATGAATTTCACATCTACCCTGATTTGATTATATGAATGTGTCAAATTATCACATGTATCCCCTAAAATGTACAGCTTCTTTATAAATAAAAAATAAATAACATAAATGGTTGCACTGCCTATCTTTTTAAATTAAGAATTACATAAAGTATCAGTAGTATGAAATTTAATTTTCAAAAAAAATCTTGTCAATGTTTATTTAATATTTTCACAGCAATGTTATATCATGAACTACCTCTAATCCCAAAAGATATTGACTATTTTTGGTAAAGAAATCCTCATTTATACAGATCTTTTATGGTGCTACATTTTTTAAAAACCTAAACAAATCATGCTTACTGTTTGGAGTCAAAAGTACAATTAAAAACATAGCATTCTATGGAATATTGAAGCAAAATGGGCTTTCCTTTGGTTGAGCAACTAAACGTGTTAACTGATTTCTATTCCTCAGTTGGAGATTGATTTCTGTAACTTGGTTTATGCATATCATTTTGCATAGTTTACTGATCCTCCTTCCTCAAGCATTATCTAGCTCTTGCTGTTAGTGTGATAGGACAGCTTCTGCATTGGAGATGGAGTAGGATTGTTGAATATAAACATTTGTGCCCAGAAAATTGTTTGGCTACATGCATGGCTGCTGTGGGCATTGTTTTTAACTTGAAACAATCATGCTTATGAAAAAGGAAATTCAGAACTTTTATAATTATTCCATAGATGCTGAGGAGACTATTTAGTATATTAGCTTTTGTTAAGTGAATGAAAACCAAAGACTTGATGGGAGAAAACAGAAAGATTGTTAAGGATTTTAACTTTACTAGAGACAGAATTTCCATGTCTTTAAATACAGGATATCTAAGTGGTTTCACACATGTACACCATCTTTCTGATTTTGTTGTAAATGAACCACACAAAAAATTTTTGATAATGCAAAAAAAAAAAGCTTTAATTAACTCTCCAGCATGATATACTAAAAATAAAAAATATTATTTAGTGAGCACTGATTATGTGCTAGGCAATGTGCCAAGTCCTTCATTTTAATCTAACTGAATCATATCAACATATTTATGTAGCATGTAGCATTATTATTCTTTGTTCACATATTTGGAATTTGAGATTCCATAAATGACTGTAAAAGGTCACTCAGCTAGTAGGTATACACAATAGCATTCCCACACTTGTATTTAGAGTTTTTTGCACTCTGTATTATCTTTGACAAGTTAGCATTTATTGAGTGACTACTAGGTGCAGTCCGCTTTGCTGGGTGCTTTATGCGTATTGCTTCATCTATCTTCACAATAGTTTGAGACATAGACATTATTCTTCCACTTTTACATATAAAGAGAAAGCCACACAGCTAGTCTGACCGAAGGAACCAGAGTCAGTTAGAGATGCGTGTTATCCCCAACTCATCACGTTTTGTGTTATATCTATACTTCCTATCATTAAGAGACCAGTGGATTCTCTAGTTTGTGATTAAATAGCTCTACAACAATTTTCTCAATCAATTATGATCACATCCATTAAGTCAAATGGAAAAATTAATGTGTGGTCAATAAGACATTCACAGAGATAGTAAAATATGTTCTTAATGTGACAAAAATCCATCTGCTAAGCTACTCAGTTAAAAATCAATTAATATTAAAATTTAATTATATTCATAGAAAACAACGTGGAAATAAAACATTTTAAGTGTAATTTTATTCATCTTTAATTAATATGAGAGGCAATAAAAATCTTTAAATGTCTAAACGATTGAAGCATACCATACCTTACTAAGCTATTAGCACTGTCAGGATCTTGTGCCAAAACTGTACCAACGATGGTCCCGATCTTGGCATTTTCATAGACTTCCATGATATAGGAAGGCATGGAAAATAGTGGCGGTTCATCTACATCCCCAACAATGATCTTCAGCATGGTAGCATCTTTAAAAGGACCCAAGTGAGAAAAGCGAAAATCAAGATGTGTATTTGCTCCTTCTATGTTGAGGGTATATGACTTCTTTTTCTCATAGTTCAGTGGCTGTGGGGGAAAAAATAAGATTTCCAGTATTATGACTTTCATTACTTTTCAAATATGCATTATATTTTTTCCTTTTTGGAAAGAAATAATTGAGATAGAGATAAGCCATTCTAGCTTTGTTTTAAAATAAACTATGAAAATCATTTTAATGATAACATCTACAGCATAAATGGAACCTCTGTATTTGGTATTTAGTGCAATAATATGTTTCAGTATTACGTACATCAATAGAAAGAATACAAAGTCAGATATAGGAGTGTGTGAGGACTGCTAGGTAGTGTTTTCCAGATGAAGTGCTTTTTTCAGATAAGAACTAAACATTTGGAAAGTATTTAGCACAATGGATGTACAAGGCTGTGTGAACCCGAGATGAACAGATGTAGTTTTAAAAGTTAAAAGTTCCCATGGTGAGGTGAGTGAAGGGGATTCAGAGACCAGTCTTCCATTTCAAACTGGGTGAAATATCCACTGATGCTGGTCTTCCTGTTAAAGCTCTATGAGAAGCAGCAGACTAGAAAATTTTCATTTTTATTTATTCCACTCATTTTGCACAAGCCTGCTTCAATCTCAAAGTTTCTTTTCTTGGCAGGAACAGAATGATCATTCTCTGTGAAGAAATCCAGGCGTCTTCCTCTACATTAAGTGTCAACATCAGAGTCAATTCAGGTTGCTATACAGATTACCATATACTGGGTGGCTTAAACAACATTTATTTTTCATACTTCTGAAGGCTGGGAACTCCAACATCAACATGCCTTCAGAGCTGGTGTCTGGCAGGAGTCCACTTTCTGGTTTGCAGACAGCCTCTTACATGCTGTCTCCTCACATAACAGAGGAAACCATCTCTCCTTTGTCTGTTCTTACAAAGACACAAATCCCATTCATGAAGGTCTCACCCAAATTACCTAATTATGTCTTAAAGATCTCACCTTCAAATACCATCACATCGCACTGGGGGATTATTCAACATATGAATTTTGAGGGAAGAAACATACCTTCAGTTCATAGCAACCAAGCAATAGCTAACTAGAAAGAGGATCTTTATCAGGATCCTGTAAACAGAATGGTCAGTACTATAATACTTATAATAAATTCCCCATTGCTTCCGAATTCCCTTGGAAAATTGGCCTTTCCAGGGGTTGTAGATTACACAAGAGGCAAAATATCACTTAATTTTCAAACCACATATTAAGAACCTAGAAAACTCAGATCACAGGGACATTGATGAGGGTAAGCCACTACAATATTTTACCAGTTTTCAAAAAAAAAGTATGTACTTAACATTTTAAAAACACAAATTCTCAGAAGTTGACCATATATACAATGCACCTGCATTTATATATGACATAAATACTATGAATTTCAGGTTATATATTTTTTTCAAGGAATTACTTGATTCTAAGATTATAACCTATCAATTGGAAGCCATATTTTCCCTAAGGTATCCACACTAGAAATAAATTGCCAAAATAAATAATACCTATCTTGTTTGAGGAGTTGCATACTCTTAGGATCCATACATTAAACTTTTTCTTTTCCTTGACTCCTTCCTTCTTTACAAAAATAAGTCAGAATTTATCTTTGACTAATTTATCAATAAGCCTCATCAAAATCTAAATAAATCATCCTACAAATGGTACATACTTGCTGTCTATCAGCAATTGCGTGAACAAAAATGGTCCCTCTTGGCTTATAGGAGTTGGACAGTCAGAATCCTGCATGCTGCTCATGGAAAGATGAATACCTGGCAGGTTTACTGTTAATTTTAGATCAATGTCTGTAATTTTTGGAATTAACCTGCTGCATACGGTAGGCTTGATGATGTCTAAGTTTCTTCTCATTGAATATGAGTATTTAAGACCTTAGAACTAAAAGTCGGAGTTGTATACTAGAAATGCTTAACATTTATTTCTCACAATAACACTGGATTTTAAAACAATCACCTCCACTTATTTATTATTGCAGGCTTTTACATCTTTTGGATTTTTCAATGAAATCTGTGGAGGGATTTTGGCGACCTCCAGTCCTATCTGATTTTATTATCAAGCTGTGCATTCAAGATGACACACATCTCTTGTTCCATTTCTTAGCAGGTCCCCTGGCAAGTTAGGTATCATTTGCCTCAATACTAACCTACCTACTGCTAGGGTGCAGGCTGTTTCTGTGGACATATGGCTTCATGTTGATGATCATCTAATATATATTTTACTACTCCAGGGTGGGGGTAATTATTTTGAGGGACTTTTTTTTCTTTTTTTTTTGCCAGAACAGACAGATGGATGGATGAGAACCATGTGGAGCCATGAAGAAATGAGTTGATTATTTTAGGTTGGGACAGGAATTTAGAAGCAGTTGAATTAATGCATTGGAAATATTTTAACAACCTCATTTGTAAAGAAAAGCTGATGAGGCTGAATTACTTGTACAGGGAAACAGAAAAAATTATACTCATGTATTTATGCCTGAATATTTTAGAGTTATATATAAATTATTTTATTCCTTGCTTTTATCCAACAAAAATGGTATATATAGTGTTAACATAATTATTATTTTTCTATTACTGTAACTCTGGGAAAACTACTCAAGTACCCATCTTCCACACCTTTTAAATAGTTGCAATTACTATTAAAGTTGTCTTCCATGCTCTGTGAGTTTAAAAAAAAATCCCATATCACTCATGCTTATATTTAATGAGTGCTATTTTCAGCGTTGCCAAATCAATCATTTAAACTACTGGATGCCCAGTTAAATTTAAATTTAGGATAAACTGTAGGGTTTTTTAGTATATTAATGTCAATTATCACAAGTAACATAGTTGTCGAAAAATTTATTGGTTATTTATTTAAAATTAGAATTTAAGTAGATGTCCTATATTTTATTTGACAGTGATAATTAGGATGCATTCACATTCCAGTATTCACAATGGTGATGATCGTGATTGGTATTTATCTCACTTGATAGGGAAGAGAAACTACCAGCGAGTATTACACGGGTATGTATTGGCAACTCCTGTCTTTTAAATTTTTTAAGAAACTGCTGATATAAAAAATGTATGATACCATATATAAAAGATAATTTCATATGGTTCAGTCTAGCATAATTACCTGTTTAACACTGAACTATCTGAGCTTTCTTGGAATCATCCCACTAGTAATGTGTTCTGTTTTACTGGAATGGTGCTTAGAATTGTCCTGTGGGTGCAGATAAATGAAGCTGCTTAATGTTGCTTGATATTTGCATTGTCTTATTATTTTGTGTTAATTCTACCATATTAATTTCATAGGGTTGTCATAACAAATTGCCATAAACAGGTTGGGGTATAACAACAGAAATTTTCTTGAAGTTCTGAAGTCAGTAAGTCAGAAATTTTGAAGAACCATACTGACTCTGGGAGCTCTAGAGAATCTACTCCTCACCTTTTCTGTTTTTGTGGGCTGCCCTAGCCTTTCCCAGAAGAAAGATACCCCTACATGGTTGGACACTCAATTTATATTCTAATTCAACCATTTGCAGGCTGGAACTCCAGGTTTAGTGTCCAGAAATCTTAACTTTGCAGTTATAGGTGACAAAGATTTCTTTCATAGAAAACATAGAAGATTTTGGGTACTTTATGCACAATGTAGAGGCGGTGGCAAGCAAAGCTACAGACACAGAGAGCAAAGTATTGAGCCATACAAGTATTAACTCAAAATGGCTTAAAGACTAAATGTAAGACCTAAATGGATTAAAAGAATTAAAGACTAAACTTAAGACCTAAAATGATAAAGCTACTAGAAGAAGACATTGAGGGGAACATTCATAACATTGTTCTAGGCTGAGATTACTTGCCTACAACTCAAAAAACACAGGCAAAGTAAGCAAAAATAGACAAGTGGGATTGCATCAAACTAAAGAGCTTCTTCATAGCAAAGAAAACAAGTACTAGCGTGAAGAGACAACACATGATTTGGAGAAAATATTTGAAAATTGTACATCAGATAAGGGCCAATATCAAAATTAATGAAAGAATTCAAACTACTCGATAACAAAATACAAATCATTCTATTTTAAAAATCGGCAAAGCACTTAATAGACATTTCTCAAAAGATGACATACAACTGGGCAACATATATATGAAAAATTCCTCAACATCTCTAAACATCAGAGAATTGCAAATTAAAAACACAGTGAAATATCATCTCATGCCTTTCACAGTGGCTATCACCAAAAACATGAAAGATAACAAGTATTGACAAGGATGGTAAAGGAAAGGAAATATAGCATTTGTGGTGTTGTATGTTAGTACAGCAATTTTGGAAAAAATGTATGAAGGTTCCTCAAAAAACCAAAAGTAGAATTACCATAGGTTCCAGCAATCCCTCTACTGGGTGTATAGCCAAAAGAATTGAAATCAGTATGCCAAAGACATAGCTGCACCATTATGTTAATTGCATTACTCACAGTAGACAAGATATGGAAAATACCAAAGTATCCATCAACAAATGAAAGGATTTTAAAAATTGTGGTGTAGATACACAGTGGAATACTATTTAGTCTGTAATTGAAAACAAAACAAAAACAAAATTCTGTCATTTGTAACAACGTGTATGACCATAGAGAATATGTTAAGTGAAATAAACCAGACACAAATACCATATGGTCAAAGTTACATACGGAATCTAAAAGTCAAACTAATTGAAGTAGACAGCAGAACGGTGGTTACCAGAGGCTAGGAATAGACAGGTGAGTGGGAAAAGAGGAGGCATTGGTTAATGCATACGATGCTACAGTTAGGTAGGAGGAATCAGTTCTGGTGTTCCATACACAGAACAGTGATTGTAGTTAATAATAATAATACCTAATAGAGAGGATTTTAAATGTTCTCACCAAAAGTAAATGATAAATATTTGAAGTAACAGATACGTACCAATCATATTTATATCATAAATATATACAATTATTATTTGTCAATTAAAGATTAAATAAAACTTTTGAAAAAAAGAAACCTAATAGATTTTTCCATGCTGTGTTTTAAACATGTTTGGAACTTGTTACTTTTTTTATTTCTTCCATTTTCCCCCTGTGGGAATGCCAGTGTCTATAACTTATCTTATGCCTCTCTTACTGTTGTCTTTTACATAAGGATAAGTTGTTTTCTAGTTTCACAGGTCAGCAGATGAAGATTTTGCCCTAGGATGGAAACTATCTAGAGTTTACCTATACCTGATTAAGGTAATGAGATTTAGATTGAGATTAGTTTACAAATGTTGACCTGATGATAAGTAGATAAGATTTTGGACTTAGAATTGATTTTGTAATAGATTGCGATTTCAGGGATATTGGGATGGGGTAAATCTACTGTATAGTATACCTTGAAAGAACATGGCTTCTGTGGAGCTAAGCTGTAGTGGTCTAATGGCAACCCTGCAAAAAAATATGAATATGGCAAGCCATGCAATTAATTATACAGTAAAATACAAGAAGAAGTGATAATCCTGGATTATTTATGTTGGTGTTAAATTTAATAACAAGTGTCCTTATAAGAGTGGCCAAGGGAGATTTGGCAGAGAAACTGTGATGAGGTCATATGACCAGAGAGGCAGAGACAGGAGTGATGTGACCATGATCTGAGGAACAACTGGAGCCTTCAGAAGCTGGAAGAAGCCAGGAATGGATGCTTCCTTAGAGTTACCAAGGAAAAAGGAAGTGCAGCCCAACTAACACCTGATTTCAGATTTCTGGCCTCCAGGACTGTGAGATAGCACAAGGGTTGCTCTAGTTCCTCAGTTTATGGTCATTTGTAAGAGCATTCCTAGGAAACTCATGTAAATTTGTCTGCTTTATATAGAAACATAGTAGAAATGTTCTTTTTAGTGTGTTGAAAACTTTAAATTGTATTGAAATTATCTGCTCTTTCAGGTTTGATAGAATTCCTTAGTGAGTTATTGGGTCTGATGTATTTAGGGAAAATTTACAAGTCTCTCATTTTCTTATTCAGAAATCAGTTTATGTGTGTTGCTTTTAGCAACCTTTCTCCAACATTCTTCATATTCAATTTATGTTTGTAGAATTAAGAAAATATTGTTACAATGTTTCCAAGCTGCTTATTTTCTATGTCTGTCATGTTTCTTAATAATATAAGTTTAGGTTTATTTTTCAAATTTTCCTTCCAAAAAATCAGGTTTTTAAAATTGAATATATATTTTTGCTTTCTAGTCTTTATTTTCTTCTTTTATTCTCCATTATTAGTTATATATTTCATTCATCTAATATTATTCCTTTTAGTCTATGTCTTTGATATGTTTAGAATTACAAGTATACTTTCAGAAGTACTTAATTTATATCCCATAATTTCCATATATATGTGTGTGTGGTTTTTTGTTTGTTTGTTTGTTTTGAGACTAAGTCTCACTCTGTTGCCAGGCTGGAGTGCAGTGGTGCAACCTTGGCTCACTGCAACGTCCGCCTCCTGGGTTCAAGCGATTCTCCTGCATCAGCCTCCTGAGTAGCTGGGACTACAGGCAAGAGTCACCAAGGCCAGCTAATTTTTGTATTTTTACTAGAGACAGGGTTTCACCACATTGGCCAGGATGATCTGCATCTTTTGACCTCGTGACCTGCCCGCCTCTGCCTCCCAAAGTACTAGGATTAGAGGTGTGAGGGCACATATGTGCCCTGGCCCCACAAACATTCTTTCTTATTATAGTTTTTTTTTTTCTCTAGAAATTCTGCAATTTGTTGTGCATTATTCTTTTTTGTGATTGGAGAATTTCTGAAGTAGAAGGTTGTGGTTGTTGCAGTTAATAAATTTTCAGATTGTATTTGGAAAAGAGCATTTTATCTATATTATTTTAACTTTGGTTCCTTTAATGAGACAGTCTTGAAGACTAATACATAGTTTTACTAAATATTCTACAGGCACTTGAATTAAATAATATAACATCAGAATGCAGAGATTGATTTACTAAATATATCTCCTTATTAATTACATTATTCAATTATTCATATTTTAAAATACTTTATCTGCCATGGACTAAAATTTGTGAGCTACAACCTTCTACCATTCTTTTATAGACATAGCTGTTTGTATATATTGTGATTTCTGCTTTGTGAATATTGGTAATGTGCAACAGAGATATTTATACTCACAGTGATGACTCACTTTAGGATTGCAAAGTGTTTTTCTGTTCTTTATTTTTATAATTTCAGTTTGGGTCCCATCGTTGTGGGCATTGAAATCATACCTCTTACTTTCTTTTTTATGTACGTGGATTTTTTATTATAATCTTTTTTTAATTTTTGTGTTGTACTTTAGGTTCTGGGGTACATGTGCAGATCATGCAGGATTGCTGCATAGGTACATACATGGCAATGTGGTTTGCTGCCTCCATTCCCCTGTCACCTATATCTGGCATTTCTCCCCATGTTATCCCTCCCCAACCTCCCCACTCCCTACTGTCTCTCCTCTATCCCCCTCACAACAAACCCCAGTGTGTGATGCTCCCTCCCTGTGTCCATGTGTTCTCATTGTTCAACACCCACTTTTGAGTGAGAATATGTGGTGTCTGATTTTCTGTCCTAGTGTCAGTTTGCTGAGAATGATGGTTTCCAGATTCATCCATGTCCCTACAAAGGACATGAACTCATCATTTTTTATGGCTGCATAGTATTCCATGGTGTATCTGTGCCACATTTTCTTTTTCCAGTCTATCACTGATGGGCATTTGGGTTGGTTCCAGGTCTTTGCTATTATAAATAGTGCCTCATTGAATGTATGCGTGCATGTGTCTTTATAACAGAACAATTTATAATCCTTTGGGTATATACCCAGTAATGGGATTGCTGGGTAAAATGGAATTTCTGTTTCTAGGTCCTGAGGATACATCTGGTTTCCTTGTGTGAAGTTTTATTTTTGTTTATTTTTTTTTCTAGTGACTATCTCCATTCTTATAAATTTAGGTAATATTGTTTTACCACCATACAGTAAACAGTAATTAAAATAAAATACACCATTTTTGTCTCCTCCCATTTCACTTACATATTTGTAACTTTTATTTTTTTTTACTTTTATATTCTTGCTAATGCTAATAGATCTAATATTTGACTTATTAGCTCTGACTCGCATATTTTCATTCTTAGTTATTACTAATAGAAATTTTTTAACCTAAAATCTTATTTTCTTAGGAAAAGAGGTATTGTTTCTACAGTTCCAAGGCATATGCTAATATTCTGATCAACTACCCTAATCCTGATATTAACCACAGTGTTACTGCCTGTCATTACCCATTAGTACCCACAAGTATTACTTGGTGAGATAAATTATTTCCTAAGAAAATATCATTCATTACACCTCGCCAAGAAATATAATTATTAATTGTTTCTAAATACAGAATTTTACACTGATCTCAATTAAAAGTGCTAACTAATATTTAGGTATGTTCCATCTGGTCAGAATATTTTTTTAGTTTCATTTTATTTTGAATTGACACAATAATTATAAATATTTATGTGGTACAATGTAACATATCGACACATGCAATTAGCATATTGTAATGTTCAAAAATTTGTGCTTGTAATCTCCATACTTGAAGGACAATGTGGTTGGATATAAAACCCTTGACTGAATTTATTATCTTGAGTATCCAAAGTCCATACATGTTTAAAAATAATTTCCCATGCGAATATTTCACTGACCTCTTCCAATCTTTGAAAAGTTGGTTATTTTTAATCTCTAAACTCATAACACTTTAAGCAAACCTATATCATTAACAGTTGGATGGGTTGACATCATGTATTATAACAATATATCATATCTACTCAGTTTTCCCTAAGAGAAAGAATATTATCTAATTCATTTCATAGTTCATGTATCTAAAATAACTCCTAGCACATGGAATTTGATTAATAGCTCTTTCTCCATCTAATATAGCTGTTTTCAGAGTTCAGAAAGGTGCTAGTACATGGTTTAGATTTGATGGATAAAAATTTTAACACTATTTTTGAAAATGACATGATTGTATATATAGAAGACGCTATCATCTCAGACTAAAATCTCCTTAAACTGATAAGCAACTTCAGCAAAGTCTCAGGATACAATATCAATGTGCAAAAATCACAAGCATTCCTGTACACCAATAACAGACTTAAAGAGAACCAAATAAAAAATGAACTGCCATTCACAATTGCTACAAAGAGAATAAAATACCTAAAGATACAACTAACAAAGGATGTTAAGGACCTCTTCAAGGAGAACTACACACCACTGCTCAATGAAATAAGAGAGGACACAAACAGATGGAGAAACATTCCATGTTCATGGTTAGGAAGAATCAATGTCATGAAAATGGCCATATTGCCCAAAGTAATTTACAGGTTCAATGCTATCCCCATCAAGCTACCAATGACCTTCTACACAGAACTGGAATAAACCACCTTAAATTTCATATGGAACCAAAGAGAGCCCACGCAGCCAAGTCAATTCTAAGCAAAAAGAACAAAGCGGGAGGCATCACACTACCTGACTTCAAACTATACTACAAGGCTACAGTAATCAAAACAGCATGGTAGTGATACCAAAACAGAGATATAGACCAATGGAACAGAACAGAGGCCTCAGAGGCAACACCACACATCTACAACCATCTGATTTTGACAAACCTCACAAAAACAAGCAATGGGGAAAGGATTCCCTGTTTAATAAATAGTGTTGGGAAAACTGGCTAGCCATGTGCAGAAAGCAGAAACTGGACCCCTTCCTGACACCTTATGCTAAAATTAACTCCAGATGGATTGAAGACTTAAACATAAGACCTAACACCGTAAAAGCCATAGAAGAAAACCCAGGCAAAACCATTCAGTACATAGGCATAGTCAAGGACTTCATTACTAAAACACCAAAAGCATTGGCAACAAAAATCAAAATAAAGAAATGGGATCTAATTAAACTCCAGAGCTTCAGCACAGCAAAAGAAACAATCATTAGAGTGAACCAGCAACCAACAGAATGGGAAAAATTTTTGCAGTCTACCCATCTGACAAAGGATGTATATCCAAAATCTACAAAGAACTAAAACAGATTTATAAGAAAAAAAACAAACAAACCCATTCAAAAATGGGCAAAGGATATGAACAGACACTTTTTAAAAGAAGACATATATGAGGCCAATAAATATATGAAAAAATGCTCATCATCACTGGTCATTAGAGAAATGCAAATCAAAACTACATTGAGATACCATCTCACGCCAGTTAGAATGGCGATCATTAAAAAATCTGGAGACAACAGATGCTGGAGAGGATGTGGAGAAAGAGGAACGCTTTTACACTGTTGGTGGGAGTGTAAATTACTTCAACCATTGTGGAAGACAGTGTGGTGATTCCTCAAGGACCTAGAAACAGAAATTCCATTTGACCCAGCAATCCCATTACTGGATATATATCCAAAGGATTATAAATTGTTCTATTATAAGGACACATGCACACCTGTGTTCATTGCAGCACTGTTTGCAATAGCAAAGACTTGGAACCAACTCACATGCCCATTGATGATAGACTGGATAGGGAAAATGTGGCACATATACACCATGGAATACTACGCAGCCACAAAAAATGATGAGTTCATGTCCTTCGTGGGGACATGGATGAAGCTGGAAACCATCATTCTCAGTAAACTGACACAGGAACAGAGAATCAAGCACCACATGTTCTCGCTCATAGGCGAGTCTTCAACAATGAGAACACATGGACACAGGGAGGGGAGCATCACACACTGATATCTATGGGGGTGGACTAAGGGAGGGACAGTAGGGGGTCGGGGAGTTGGGGAGGCATAACATTGGGAGAAATGCCAGATATAGGTGATGGGGATTGAGGCAGCAAACCACATGACCACGTGTGTACCTATGCAACAATCCTGCATGTTCTTCACATGTACCCCAGAACCTAAAATGCAATAATATATATATATTTTAAAAAATATCAATACTTGACAACCAACTATGCCCTAAACATTTAACATATATTAACTTATTTAATCTTCACAACACCTCTGTAAGGTATAATTGCTCTCGTCTATAAATGAGGAAACTGGGGCATAGGAAAGTTAAGACACTCCTTATGGACAACAGTGTGTAAGTTATATACTTGAGATTTAAACTCAGGCAGAAAAAATGTACAAGTTCTGTCCTTAAGCACTATGTTATCCTGCTGGAAATCTAAATAGCAAATAACTAGTGTAATATAATGTTTCATTTTGAGGAAAAAGATACGATTTTTAGTGGAATAGTCCTCTTCGTTAAACGATACCTTCATCACCATCTTTTCAAGTATTTACTATTAAGTTTAAAATGAATCAATAAGCTCACTAAATCTAACTACCAGAACTCTGAGTACCCTTTAAATTTCTTTAATTCACATATGCATAAGCTAAGAAACTAAAATGCTATTGAGGCAAAATCCTTTATCTTCTCAGCACCTGCTAGAAATGTTTATTCTGGCATAATTTTTACTTCCCTAGGCAATTGTTCTTCTCTTACTTTTCTTTAGTTACTGCTCAATATCCTAATTTAACAGCTTACCGTCAATGAGTTGACTCTGATTCCCATTTTAATTTTTAGTTCCTTAATTTAATCCTATAACTCCTAGTAATTACTTTTACATATAATTGCTCTTTCTAACTTGTAAAGTAGTACTTTCTCCTTTAATATTAATCCATCTCATAATACTGTAGATAGTTATCATTTTTCCCCCATCAATCGTTTTCTAGCCAGATTTACATATTCAGGACTTTTTAATTGTTCCTCATTAATCACTTCTATTATTCCTTACATCACCCTATTATAGTCTTCTCTGGAACTACATTACCATTATAAATACAAGGATATTGAAAATACTGTTTAGCCAAGTTGCTGTATGAATCAATAATTCTTAGAGTTCAGAGAGGTGCTACAATTCTATTCTCCAAAGTAATAAGAGAAGAGACTCTTTATGACCTCTTCTTTGTCTGATTTCTAGGCTGCACTAGCATCCAGATTTTTAGTTTCAAGAGTAGGTAGACAATGATAGGGTCAACATCAACATTTTCACACATAAAATTGTCATCTTAATCATTGAATAAAATGGCTTAGACCTGTAATAGTGACTGACATTATTATTAATTCTTTGTTTTCTGGAAAAGTATTTAATTTATATTATGGAATTTTGTCAAAACTAAGAAAAAAACTGTATGAATTTAGGCAGTGTTTCTCCAGCTAGCCTTTATATTATGATATGGTTTGTGGTCCTTGCCAGAGGTCTGTCCTGGATGATGGACAGTCTGTGGAGATCAGAGTACATGCATAACTTTTCTCATTATATATTTCTCTATACAGAAGAAACTAATTCTTATTCATTGTGCATAATTCATTTATACAAATAAATATTACATGTTTGCTTGCTGTTGTTTGAACACTGGACAAATAAATGCAAAGGTCTTTCATTTCGAATAACTTAAGTATACATTATATTATATAGAAGTTATGATTATATATTATTTATATATAATTATACACAAGCTCATATATGTGTATGTATATCTACGTGCCTGTGTGTATGTATATATATGACATATGTAAAATAATTAAATATAGACACACATATACAAACTTACCAATAGCCCGTGTATGTATATAGCTTAATTCATTAGGGTGTTTCATCAGATCATTAGTTTCCAAATACTAGACTACATTGTATTTTAGAAATATATGTATCAAAACAATTAACTTTCAATGAAGTTTAAAATGATTTATTACTTCAGACCCATCGTCATGCCTATAGATGAACACCATGAAAAAAATCTACTCAATAGCATTTCTGTGTCAAAGTCATCAGAACTATAGTAATAGATTTTATTGGATTGAAACTTGGATTCCTCTATCAGCTGTAACTGAAAAGAATAAATTTTCAGACTTTAGAACTTTAGGAGAATATAAAACAGAAATTAACTTGAGTTTTTTTGATAAAGAAATCCCTAAGGAATGTTCTTATTTTGTAAGCAGTTCTTATTTTGTAAGCAGTTCATTTTCTTGTAAGTAGAATGAGAAATCTACTCTTTTCTATTTACAAAGTGTGGTCATGTGTTTGCCTATCTGTGATTATTTGCAATAGTTTGGGATGAGTTATTTATTACTCTTTGTTGTTCGAAGTCTAAAAATGTTAAAATCTGTTAGTAAACAACATTCGATTTTTATTCTGTTACTAAATGCAAGTCAAAGAAATGACACTGTAATCCTCAATAAACACAATCCACTAAAAGACCAAAAATATAGTATGTAGAATAAATCCAGTACAGTTATAGTTGAATATATTTCATGTTTCTATCTTATAATTTACTTAAACTTTAAAAAAGAAATTTGTAACTTTGCACGTCTATTCTCTAAGACCAATCTCAAATCATATGTTAAATAAATGTGTATAATAATCTTTTACCTACTGTGGGGTAGGTATGGAAATCTTAAAAATACACAGTACTTGGTTACAAAAGTGTTTTACATCTCTTACAGGCAGGATATGCTTGTAGTACACAAGGATATACATTCAAGAAAACTATCAGTTACATTTACAATAATTAATTTTTGAAAAGTCTTATCCTATCAGAAGCAACAACTTTAAGAGGAAAATAAAATTGCTAGGTTTTCTACATTGAGAAATTACAGAAGTGCATATTTTGGTAAGTGAAGCCAAAAAGATAATCCAAAATACATTTATGACTGAAATATACCTGAAAAGGTTGTACTACAAATACAATATTTAATGTAAACTTAAAACAATTTTTTCTCCTGAAATAGCAGGAAGGGGAAGTTGATTGCCAAGAAACATGAAGACATTCATTATATACACAGTCTGTGTATATACAGAAGACAGTATGTGTTATAACATACACAAGGTATTTCATTCCTAGCTTGCTTCCAGTTAAATCAAATAACATAAAATAAAGATGGCAGCAAAATAATCATATGGATTGGTCTGGAAGTATAATTAAAAACTGGTACAAAAATAGGAAGAAAAGAAGGCAAGGAAAACAAGCTATTGAGATAGTATTAGACAGTGGTCATTACTGAGGTAGTAGTAATTACTAGCCAGACATAGCTTAGAGCACAATTTTTACCTCATTTTATGTTTTCCATAATCACCTTGTGAAGTGCTTAAATAAGAAGACTGAAGCTTCAAAGAGTTGAGATAATGTCATAGATCTCCTAAATGACAAGAACAAGATTTATATTTAATTTTACAGTGAGGTTATATCTTCCAGCACCCTTTATTGAATTGAAGGACAGGTTTAAAATTTTTTGGCTTAAATTAATTTGCATTGTATATGCAGTTGAATTAGCTAGGAGGAAATGACAACACAAAGAGTATTTGCTGAAAATCAGGAAGCCAAATAAAACTAGAAACTTAAAGAAAACATAATATTTGGATCCACTTCTGTAAAGTGTGCAAACAGGAACCATATAAGAAGAGACTTTGAGAAAGACTGCTAAGGAGACGCACATCCCTAGCCACAGAGGTTTATGTCAGACGCAAGAGTACATCCACTTGCATTCATCCTTATCTTTTTTCCCTTTTCACCCAGTCAGGCTTCATTAAACAGTGAATGAAAGTTATCAAAGTGTATTTACAATGTACCACACCATGCACCAGTGAATTCAGCTTGGCAATTTTCTGATGAAGGAATGATATAGACAGGAATGTGCAGACGGTCCTGCTGGCAGATTTATAGAGCAGTGCTGATTTTGATCTGTCAGGAGATTAGCTGTTCTGCCTAGCTGGCTACAGTGAACTGCCTTAGAGATTAAATAAGGAATAGTTTTTAAGAACTGTTTTATCCTTTTTCTGCCATCTGAATGAGTATCTCTTGAAGGTTAAAATCCACTGAGGTATATAGGTTATTCAAATTGCAATTATTTATACTTTAAAACATACAGCAATGAAATAATTCTAAGGTTTATAATATTAATCAAAAGGATCAAAAAATTACACGAATGCAACATGTACATACCTCAGAGGAAATCTAGACTACATTAAAAAATACGTTAGGGGGAGCCTGGGTGCAGTGGCTCACACCTGTAATCCCAGCCCTATGGGAGGCTGAGGCTGGTGGATCATTTGGGCTCAGGAGTCAGAGACCAGTCTAGGCAACATGGCGAGACCCCATCTCTACTAAAAATTTTAAAAAAGGGAAAAAATAGCCAGGCATGGTGGTGCTCACACGTGGTCCCAGCTACTAGGGATACTGAAGTGGGAGAATCACTTGAGCACCTGGAGGGAAGGTGGCAGTGAGCTGAGATTGCACTACTGCACTCCAGCCTGGGTGATAGAGTGAGACTCCATCTCCAAAAAAATATGTATATTCGAGGAAAAAAGTGAAATATAATTTAAACTCATTAAATGTCAGGAATATTTTTAGTACATCATCTCTTAACCATTTACAGAATTGAAACAATTCTCATCTCAAAAATATGCATTGTGTGTATATGCACCAAATAGAATGAACTATTAATATTAAATTAATTAAATATGTGCACACACATAAACATACATAATTTTACCTTTGTTTTTCAGACCTTTAATTAAATGCAGCCATGTAAGGTGTTAAGATATGCCTATTGTCCTTAATTCTGCAAGTGATATGCTTACTTCAGATTATGTGTGTAATCAAACCATAATCTGAAGTATGAGTATTAACTTCTTTCAAAATCAAACCACTTTCACTTTTTGCAAATATGAAACTGTTTTCTATTTTATAAAGACAATAGGAATTAATATACCAAACATCACCAATGCACTCACACACATCCTTACTACACATTGCAAACTTACCCACAGTCATTTGCTTCTACCTCCTTTCCTATGGTCATCTCAGAGGAGACATACTATCCCTAGTTGTTTCCTTGCACCTGTCTTTCAGATCCTGTTGAGGCCCATCTCTATCCACAATGCATCTTTTAAAATTAATTATCCCCTCTTCAGTATCCTTGATGTCTTGTCTCTATTGAGCTTTTTTATCCCTGTGTATAGAAACACTCTTGTCTCCCACCTTAAAACATTTATTTTATTATGTTCTTGTTTATTTGCTTTATAATCTTGCCCCACCACATAGGTACTAACCTTCCCCAAGAAGACAGTGTGTTTCTATTTTCCTCCCATATTTTTGCTTCCTATTCTGTCTCCACGACATTACAATTAGTTCCTCTCTCCATTGCAGCAAAGAATAATCATATGTCTTCCATCTGAATATATAACCTGAGCAAGTGTTCAGACTCTGAAGACAGACACACAAGTTCAGTTTTCTGTCGACTTTCTACTTGGGCATTACTTTTATCTCTTTGTGATTCAGTTTCTTGAGCTATAAAGTGGGGATAATAACAGTCTCTTAAAATGTCACAGTAAGAATTAAAAGGACAATCATGGGTATATTAACTCACTAAAGACATTGCAAATATGCTTAAAATCTGTCTTGATACAGGGGCAATACTCTAACAAATATTAGTTGCTGCTACTATTTTTTTTTCTTCTTAAAGACATTTTATTTTACTTTGTATTTCCAACTTTTATTTTAAGTTCAGAGGCACACGTGCCAGACATGCAGATTTGTTACATAAGTAAACTTGTGCCATGGTGGTTTGCTACACAGATCATCCCATCACCCACGTATTAAGCCCAGCGTCTGTTAGCTGTTCTTCCTGATCCTCTCCCTCTTTTCCCACCCTCGACTCCCACAGGCCCCAGTGTGTGCTATTCCCCTTATGTGTCCATGTAGTCTCATCACTTAGCTCGCATTTATAAGTCAAAATACATGGTATTTGGTTTTCTGTTCCTGCGTTACTTTGCCTAAATAATGGCCTTCAGCTCTATCTATGTCCCTATAAGGACACTATTTCCTTCCTTTTTATTGTGGCATAGTATTGCATGGTGTATGTGTACCACATTATCTTCATCTAGTCTATTATTGATGGACATTTGGGTTGATTCCATGTCTTTACTATTGTGAATAGTGCTGCAATAAACATAGACATGCTTGTGTCTTTTTAATAGAATGGATTGTATTCCTTTGGGTATATACCCAGTAATTAGATTGTCAGATCAAATGGTATTTCTGCTTCTAGGTCTTT
Source organism: Ateles fusciceps (assembly GCA_036589455.1). Lineage (NCBI taxonomy): Eukaryota > Metazoa > Chordata > Mammalia > Primates > Atelidae > Ateles > Ateles fusciceps. The sequence continues at coordinate 6,071,653 of JAZHEH010000174.1, read as the reverse complement.
GAGGAATTGCCACATCGTCTTCCAGAATGGTTGAACTAATTTACACTCCCACCAACAGGGTAAAAGCATTTCCTTTTCTCCACAACCTCATTAGCATCTGTTGTGTTTTGAATTTTTTTTTAATTAACATGATTCTACATAGAGCAAGAGCCAGAAGACCAAAATATGGGTGAAACTCCCCCTGCGGATTCAGCACAGGCAGGAATTCCAGCTGGGAAAGCCATCAGTTTGCTGTTGATTTTCTTTTTAACAAAAGCCATTCTGACTGGTGTGAGATGGTATCACATTATGGTTTAGATTTGCATTTCTTTAATGATCAGTGATGTTGAGCTTTTTCCACATGTTTGTTGGCTGCATAAGTGTCTTCTTTTGAGAAGTGTCTGTCTGTTTATGTCCTTTGCCCACTTTTTAATGAGGTTGTTTTTTTTTTTTCTTGAAAATATATTTAAGATCCTTATAGATGCTGGATATTAGAGCTTTGTCAGATGCATAGATTACAAAACTTTTATCCCATTCTGTAGTTTGTCTGTTTAAGCTGTTGATAGTTTCTTTTGCTGTGCAGAGGTATTTAGTATAATTATTAAGTTGGTGCAAAAGTAATTGTGATTTTGCCACTAAAAGCAATGTCAAAACCCACAATTACTTCTGCACCAACCTAATAGATTCTGTCAATTTTTGCTTTTGTTGCAATTGCTTTAGGCTTCTTTGTCGTGATATCTTTGCCTGGGTCTATGTCCTGAAAGGTATTGCCTAGGTTTTCTTCTAGAGTTTTTATAGTTTTGGGTTTTACATTTAAGTCTTTAATCCATCTTGAGCTGATTTTGTATATAGTATAAGGAAGGGGTTCAGTTTCAGTTTTCTGCATATGGCTATCCTCTTCTCCCAGTGCCATTTATTAAATAGGGCATTTATCTCCATTGCTTGTTTTTATCAGGTTTGTTAAAGATTAGATGGTGGTAGGCATGTGGTCTTATGTCTGGGGTATGCTGTTTTCCATTGGTCTGTGTGCCTTCTTTTTTTTTTTTTTTTTTGTACCAGTACCGTGTTGTTTTGGTTGCAGTACCACCATAGTATAGTTGGAAGTCAGATAGCATAATGCCTCCAGCTTTGTTCTTTTTGCTTAGGATTGCCTTGGCTATTCAGACTCTTTTTTTGCTTCCATATGAATTTTATTTTATTTTTTCTAATTGTGTGAAGAATGTTAATGGTAGTTTCATGGAAATAGCAGTGAATCTATAGATTGCTTTGGGCAGTATGGCCATTTTCACGATACTGATTCTACCTATCCAAGAGTATGGAATTTTTTTTTCATTTATTTGTGCCATCTCTGATTTATTTGAGCAGTTGTTTTTAGTTCTCCTTGAACAGGTCCTTCACTTCTCTTGTCAGCTGTATTGCTAGGTATTTTATTCTTTTTGTGGTAACTGTGAATGAGAGTTCATTTGTGAGTTGTTTTAGTCTTGACTATTGTTGGCGTATAGGAATGCTAGTGATTTTTTCATATTGATGTTGTATCCTGAGACTTTGCTGAAGTTGCTTATCAGCTTAAGAAGCTTTTAGGCTGAGATGAGGAAGTTTTCTAGATACAGGGTTATGTCATTTACAAACAAAGAAAATTTGATTTCCTCTCTTCCTATCTGAACATCCTTTATTTTTTTCTCTTGCCTGAGTGCCCTGGCCAGAAGCTTCATAAGTGAAGGAGAAATAAGATATTTTCAGACAAATAAATGCTGAGGGAATTCATTACCACAAGACCTGCCTTACAAGAACTCCTGAAGGAAGTACTAAATATGGAAAGGAAAAAATTGTTATCAGCCTAATAAAACACACTGAAGTACACAGACCAGTGGCAGTATGAAACAACCATATAAACAACTGCGCAAAATAACCAGTGAGCATCATGATGACTGGATCAAATCCACTCATAACAATACTAACTTTAAATGTAAATAGACTAAATTCCCCAATAAAAATACACAGAGTGGCAAGCGGGATAAAGAGTGAAGACCCATTGGTATGCTGTTTTCAAAAGACACACCTCATGTGCAAAGACACTCATAGGCCCATAAGAGATGAAGAAAAATTTACCAAGCAAATTGAAAACAGAAAAAAGGAGAGGTTACAAACGTAGTTTCTAACAAAACAGACTTTAAACCAATAAAGATCGAAAAAGACAAAAAAGAGCATTACATAATGGTAAAGGGTTTAATTCAACAAGAAGTAGCTGCCCTGAATATATGTGGACCCAATATAGGAGCACCCAGATTCATAGAGCAAGTTTTTAGAGACCATCAGAGAGATTTTGACTCCCACACAATAATAGTGGGAGACTTTAAAATTTCACTGACGATATGAGACAGATCATCAAGACAGAAAATTAATACAGACATTTGGGACCTGAACTCAGCTCTGGCTGTAGAAGACCTGATAGACATCTGAAGAACTCTCCAATCCAAAACAACAGAATATACATTCTCCTATTGCCACATGGCACTTACTCTAAAGTTGATCAAATAATCAGAAGTAAAGCACTCCTCAGAAAATGCAAAGGAACTGAAATTACAACAGTCTCACAGACCACAATACAATCAAATGTGAACTCAAGATTGGGAAATTCACTCAAAATCACACAACGACATGGAATTTGAACAACGTGTTCCTGAATGGTTTTTGAGTAATAATGAAATTAAGGCATAAATCAAAGAGTTATTTTAAACTAATGAGAACAAGGATGCAATGTACCAGAATCTCTGGGATGCAGCTAAAGCAGTGTTAAGAGGGAAATTTATAGCATCAAATGCCCATATCAAAAACCTAGAAAGATCTCAAGTTAACAACCCAACATCATAACTAAAATAATTAGAGAACCAAGAGCAAACAAACCACAAATCTAGCAGAAGATAAGAAATAACCAAGCTCAGAGCTGAACTGAAGGAGATAGAGGCATCAAAAAAAATTCTCAAAAATCAACAAATCCAGGAGCTGGTTTGCTTTTTTTTGAAAAAAATTAATAAAACAGACTGTTAGCTTGACTAATAAGGAAGAAAAGAGAGAAGATTCAAGTAAGTACAATCAGAAATGATGGGGATATTGCCACTGATGCCACAGAAATAGAAACAACCATCAGAGAATATTACAAACACCTCTATGCACATAAACTAGAAAATCTAAAGGAAGTGGATGAATTCATAGATATATACACTCTCCTAAGACTGAATCAGAAAGAAATTGAATCCCTGAATACACCAATAATGAGTTTTCAAATTGAGGTAGTAATAAATAGCCTATCAACCATAAAAGCTCTGGACCAGAGACATTCACAACTGAATTTTCCCAGAGCTGAAAGGGCAGTTGGTACCATTCCTACTGAAAGGATTCCAAAAAAAAAAAAAAATTAAAGAAAAGGACTCCTCCCTAACTCATTCTTTAAGACAAGCATCATTCTGATACCAAAATCTGGCAGAGACACAACAACAACAACAACAATAAAAAACACTTCAGGTCAATATCCTTGATAAATATCCATGCAAAAATCCTCAACAAAATACTGGCAAACCAAATCCAGCAGCACACCAAAAGTTTATCCACCATGATCAAGCAGGCTTTATCCCTTGGATGCAAGTTTTGTTCAACATATGCAAATCAATAAATGTGATTCATCACATAAACCAAACCAAAGACAAAAAACACATGATTATCTCAATAGATGCAGAAAAGGCTTTTGATAAATTTCAAAATTCCTTCATGTTAAAAACTCTCAGTAAACTAGGTATGGAAGGAACATACCTCAAAATAATAAAAGTCAAATATGACAAACCCAGAGTCAATATCATACTGAATGGGCAAAACCTGAAAGCATTCTTCTTGAAAACCTGCACAAGCCAAACTTGTCCTTCCTTACCACTCCTGTTGCTGCTACCATTATTTTGATGATGTTGGTGACAATGGTAAACTGAAACCTGCTAATGAAAACCACTCAGTCAATCCTGTACTTCCTTTAGCCAAATCCAATTAAAGTTCATAATCCAAAATTGTACTCAACCCACTCCTAGGCTTCTTTCAATTATCTATTTAGCTATTGCTGAATACCAGAAAGGATTAAATATTCTAGAATCTTCCCCTGTAGCACTACATAATTTTTCTTCACAGGAAAGGTATTATTGATCTAGGAATGTATGTGATATTTGATTAATGTCTGTCCAGGTCCATAGATTAGAAGCTGTGTGCACGTAGGGGCTAAGTCTGCCTTTGCTCCAGACTTATCCCTTTTATTCTTTGCATAGCTCATATGGAACATAGCAATTGACACATTGAAGGAACTCAAAATACATGTTTGTTAAATAAAGATATACAAATTGTCTATTTTCATTATTACCTTGACCTAGGTTTGACAATCTGAGAAAAAAATTTACAATGAGAAAATATTTTAGGTGAAGACATTGATATTTTAATATATCAGTGGTGATTATTGTTCTTTAAGTGTTTAAAACCAAGTTATTCTTAGAACTTCCCTGTGGTAATATTCAACAGACAAGTATTCAATTTTAAATAAACATAAAATTGTAATTACTAGAAGAAGAATTAATGAGATTTCGTACAATCCAAATAGAAAATTGTATACAGGTAGGTAATTAGACAGATGGATAGACAGATTGACAGATTAGATAGATTGATAGATGCTAGATAGAGTAAACAGACTCACTTCACGACCTACAATAGCACATTAGAATAAAATATCTCAGCCTGTGGCTCTAACAGAATCACTATGGATTTATTATGATGATATTTTGATTATTTTCACTTCACTGAAATTACTTTTATTTAATTCTTGACTGTTACCATTGGGACATTTCAGGAAGAATAGAGCAGAAACAAAACAAAGATAGAGGGACACACTGTTGGTGTAGTTACATCAGACCTTCCCATCTTAGCAAAATATATTTTCTGAAGAAAAGATCTAAGCAGTCAGACAAAACAATAATTAAAATGTAATTATATTGCAAAGTGACAATATTTTATCAAAATCCATGGCCTGACAGCATGGATTATTCATATCTCTGCCAAATTTCCATTTAGGAAAAGGTAAATGAGTTGCCAGAATCACAAAATGTACATTCTTTTTACCTTCTTTAAAGAAAGGATTCCTTCTCTGGTCTCTTTGTCAGTGGAAATGGAGAATATCCCCATACCATCACCATTTATGATGGAGTATGTCATGTCAGCATTTGAGCCAGTGTCTGCATCATTTGCCTTGATTTTCCCAACAGCTGAACCAACTTGAGCTGACTCAGGAACGTAGAGCTGATAGTGTTCTGGAAGACATTTCATATTAAATGTATTTAAATACAATGTTCATAAAATAATCTTACAAGAAAAAGACAATAAATATTTAGAGCACATATTCAAATGAACATTATATTAGGTAATGCATTGAATGGATTTTTTTTTTAAGATTTTAGAAGTTTACTATCTAGTAAGGAAATACTAGATTTATGTAAACTTTAAAAGGTGTGTAAAATACTTTTCATGAAAAGAATGTTTATATTTGAGTATTAAATATTACCTCTAAACCCTTAAACTACAGACAATTAGAGGAGAGGTCAAGTTTTCATTCTTATATTGAACCAAAACTGAATTAGTCAAGTATTAGTGTAATCCCAATGTATACCTCCCATTGTAGCATGTGAAGTTCAAATATAAAAGGGTGAAAATGAAAAGTGTGGAAATGTGGAATTCAACAGAAAAACAAGAGAAAATGCCATAGCCTATTTACTAATATAATTATTTTTATCAAGATAAATATAGTGAGATATACAGTCATGTCAGAGAAAGTGAATATATGTTTATATTTCTTTTTTTCCCCCCCCCCCCCCCCCCCCCCCCCCCCCCCCCCCCCCCCCCGCCCCCGCGCCCCCCCCGCCCCGCCCCGCCCCCCCCCCCCGCGGGGGCCCCGCCCCGCCCGCCCCCCCCCGCCCGCCGGGGGGGGGGGGCCCCGGGGGCGGGGGGGCCCCCCCCGCCGCCGCGGCCCCCCCCCCGCCCGCCCCCCCCCCGCGCGGCCGCCCGCGGGGCCCCCCCGCCGGGCACCATAAATTCCCTATTAGCTTCTGAAAAGGATTTGAGGTAGCTTCATAATAACATTATAAATAGTATAAAGTTATTAACATTTTTAAAACTCAATTACAGAGTTGAAGTGTAAGAAAGCAGATAGCTATAGGAAATAAAACAGCATTTGTGAATTAGGATTAATTTTGACACCATACCAACAAAGTTAAAGCACTGTTAATATTATATTCTCATTGTCTAATATGTACAAATATCATTTTTCCAAAGTTTTCCCTGATATTAAATGTCAAATGAAACTGTCTCTATAGTGCTTACAAAATATATATTAAGAAGCATAATAAACATGTTTTAAATAACTGTTTTATTGACAAATTTAAAAAATCTTATTAAAGCAATTTATTATAGAAAGTTCAAAACATAAATGACAGAAGCCCAAGAATCCTGAATTAAAATGTAATTTGATAAAATAATTTCTACCAAGATTAAATTAATAGTGACTCAATACTATACAAGGATATAGTTAGATTATACACCTAATGAATGCACAACATCTACAAAAATAATTTTAGTGAGTCAATCATTTGTCATTAGTGGTATGATACTGAAAACAAAAGTCTAACGTAGTGAACGTTGAAAGTATCATTTTTTATTCTTATTGTGGTAAGAACACCTAACATGAGATCTCCCCTATAAACAAATTTCTACACAACACAGCACTGCTACTCACAGACACAATGTTTTTCAGCAGATCTATAGGACTTACACTCACTTTGCATAACAACAATTTTGTATTTGTTGATTAGTAACTCCTCATTCTCCTTCCTTAGTCCCTGGTAACAACCACTCAAATCTTTGACTCATGGCCCAAAAAACATTTAGGCTGATTCTTAAAATAGGAAACATACTTCTGGTACAGAAAGATGATTTTTATAGAAAAAAAACCTGATAATTCTTGATATATTTTAAGAACTGGAAGAATAGTAACTTCGCCATTCACTATGTCCCATTAAACAAAATAGAGTACATTCAGATTAATATTTTATGCACTCTCCATTGAGTTGATAATTATAATTTGTAAATTATGAGTCAACTTTTAGTAGACAGCCTGCAAGATGACCCATTTTATCCATGCCTTCTGCTGTTTATGTCCTTGAGTTATCATTTCCTCTTGAATGTTGGCTAGATATAGCAGTTCACTTATGATAAAGTAGGTTCAGCAAAAGTAATCAGATGTCTCTTACAAGGCTAGGTTACAAAAAGACTGTGGCTTCTATCACGAGAACACTTTCTCATTCTCTCTTGTATTACTCACTCAGGGTCAAGCTGTCTGTCACGTTTTGTTGCAGTCCTGTGAAGTAGCCCATAGAGCAAATGACTCATGTTGGCCAAAAGCCATGTGAGTAAGCTGGAAGCAGAAACCAGCTCCACCTCCACCAATGTAAGCCTCTGGGCAAGACCTCAGCCCCTGCTGACTTCTACACTGCAATCTCATCAGCATGAACCAAAGGCACTCACCTAAACCATGCTAGATTCCTGACCTACAGAAATTGTGAAATGATAAATGTCAGTTGTTTTAATCTGCCAAATTGGAATGCTTTGCAACACAGCCATAGATAAACTACACACACCTCTTCGGTAGTTACCAGTGATTTTGCTAATTCAAATGGATTCTTTTTGTTCTTGTCATCCTGGGGTACTGTGATTTATGTTGAGAGAAATTAAAAACCAAAATATTCAAACAAAACCTGATTTGTTATACCATTATTGCTGATTATTTCTCTTCCTATGACTTTACACTTTGATATATTTCTAACATAAAAAAAATCAAATAAAAAATGTAATGAAACAAACATGTGTGCCGCCAAATCTTAATGTTTTTTTGTATTTGATTCAGGTCTCATTTTATAAAGTAATATATTATTGAAGGCACAGGTGATACTTCTAAGTGGACTATTTGCTACAATCAAATTCTCTGCTCATCCTCCCAGAACCATTATCATCCCCCTACATATCTTAAAAATATTAATGTAATATATTTCCACAAATATATATTTAGATAGTATAGTTATTTAGATTTAAGTTTATAGTCATCATTCTTTTGTATGTTTTACTCAAAATCATAATTTTGAGATATATCTAAGATGATGCATATAGTTCTAGTCCGTTAATTACAATGTAGAATTTAATAATATGCTACAAGTTATCCAATTGTATGTTTTTCTAATTTAGAAACATTCAAATGAATTTTACTTTACATATGTCCTTATGCACATGCAGAATTTATGTAAGCTACAGCTATAAAAAGGCTCTCCCTGGAGTTTTAGAACACAGACCTTCCCTCGTTGTATCACCATTTTTCTAACATCTCAGTTCCATTACAGACATATTTTTCACTTTTTTCTTAAAAGATAGTATTGTCTATAACTTAATAGCTCATTTCTATTCCTTATATACACACTCTAGAAAGGAACATTTGTCCCTGTGGTTTCACTGTCAACATACAAATTTATGGCTCCCAAATGAATATTCACATCTGCCATATCCTGAGTTTCTGCTAAAATGTTCAATTGATGGTCATCTCCAAATTTATGCTAGGCATCTACTATCTTATGTCTTTTTTTAAGAAAAGTAATTTGAAACTATTTGGAAAATTTAAAATGTAGGCCAATGAAAGAAGAATCAATTGTTTAAAGTTTACAATAAAATAAGGACATAGGAAACTGAATGAACCAAATATGAAGATTAAACTTCTTATAACACCCCCATTCGCTGACATAAACTCTACTGAAAACAAATAAAAAACAAGAAAAAATTTGATAATTACATTTTTCAAATATCAATTTGACATCAATATTACATTCTCTCCTCACTTCTCTAAAATTGTTTATGTATATGAAACTTACAACTGATAAATAATTATGTTTAGTAAAAATCACTCAAGTTGACTAGCAAATAACATTTCATAATGAAGAGATGTGTTATTTGTAGTAAACTCTAGCTATATAAGGAACATAGAAACAGTAATGGTAATATAACCTTTAGAATCTGGTTATCCAACATCACAGAGTTACTAAAATTTGCCAATAAAATGCCAAATTTGTATTTAAAACAAAGGGTTATTTATAACTGTACACTAATATGTGACTCCTAATGAAAACTTGGGAAAAAACAAAGCAGAAAAAAGACAATTTGTGTTTTTATCACTGAGGATTTTTTAAAAAAATTATTTGACTAAATTGATAATGTTTATTGCTCTATGATTGTAGCAATAGCATAGTTACTATTCTACCATAAAAGATAATAACTTTAAACTTTCAGATATAATTTCCACATGTGTGAATATGTAAAAATATATGCATGTATATACATATAAATACATACATGTATGTGAAATTATATATATTATATATAATATATGCTAATATATATAATATATAAAAATATATACTTATGTATTTATATGTGTGTATATAAATATATAATAGCTATATATTAGATATATGTATGTATATACATATAAATACACACAAAGATCTATAATAGATATATATGTATGTATATATATAAATGCATACATATATTAATGCATACATTTATTAATATATGCATATACTGTATATATTGTGTATCTATGTAATATATATATTTATGCATATATGTATGCACTTATATGTATGTATATAAATACATATTTATATACATAAATATATTTATGTATCTACTACATATCTGTGTGTATATATACATTTATGTATATAAATATATGTATATAATATAAATTTATATATGCATATAATTATATATAAATATATGTATATAATATAAATTTATGTATATAAATACATATACAAAATTATATATACACACACAGAGAGATATAATAGATACAACATATTCATACATGTCTTAAGATTATATAATGTAAAAGACATGGATCATGAATCTAGTTGACATAATTAAGTAATTGATATAAACAATGTCTGTTATACATGGATTATGTGTCTTTTTTTCTAAAAATTTAAGCCATTTAACATATATTTTAAAAATGCAAGAATTATTTTTCAAGTATTTACTAAGTAAAACAGATATTTTGCTGCTTTACATGATGCTCTGCTTTTATGAATATAAAGATATTCCTATTTATTTATTATGCTGATCTGGTACACTCACAGTATATATTTTGGTCATCATGTACACAAGTAAGAAAAGAACACCCCAGTTATTTTTTTAATAGTCATCAGGTATGTAAGGATATTTAATTTGGTTTATATAGCAGTAAAGAGTGACTAAACACATACAGAGCCTCAGTAGAAAGGAATCCAATTCCCATAATATTCTCCATGTTTTCAGGGTGAGAGAGATAGTGAGCACTGGAGCACCTATTTTAGCTGTGCAACAGGGGAGCTCCATAACTGTAGAGGTTACTTTTGTTAGAAAAAGTAAGCCTCTAGAGTTTTTTCAGCTGGTACCAGTTATTCTCTTGAGCTAACTTATATCTACTGAGACAGCTGTTCTCTAAAATACTGAAGTCAATGTTTCAAGTCACTAAGGGTTGTCTCTCCTCACTCCTCTAAATTAAATTATTTTTTCATACTAAATATCAAATTAACAGTAAAATATCAATAAGTTATATACTTGAATTTATTTTCCTGTCCTTTTTCTTGAAAACAAGAAAAGTAGTTTTCATGAAGGCCTGTTCATTCTTGGCAATTATTAGATACTTTCATGGAAAAACTAGAAAGTGCAAGGGGAGAAAATTTTTCCTTGAATGAAACATCTATTACACTAATATGTACTATAGGATATGTAGTATTTTTAATGTCTTTATTATTTTTAAGGTAGAAGCCTTTTCTTATCTGGAAAAAATTAAATATATTGGTACCACTTATGATTTAAATTCCTAAAACATAAAGGTGTGACTTACATTACGAAAATGGCAGATTACAAAGTTCTAAGCCTGTACACATTTGAATATTTCCCAGAGCTTTCTATAAGTTTAGGTCAGCTAGTTTTAAGTTGCTTTTTGATGTTTCCATGAGGGAACAAGGGCTTCATGGAAATATCAAAAAGTGACTTAAAATTAGGTGAAATAAACTTATAAAAGCTCTTGGAAACATTCAAATGTGTACAGAAACCAAGAAAATCCTCAACTAAGAAAAGTATGAATTCAGGCATTAAGCATCTGTGGTGTTTCGACTTGCTCTTGCTCCATTCCCTTCCCAGGGCAAGGAGATTTTGGTCGGCAGGAGGTGACAAGCCAGTTCCAAGATCTGTTCTCTCTAGGAAAAGATCAGCAAAGTTGATTGACTAAGAAAGACAAAGAGGAGTCTCAATTAATTACAATAGGAAAGAAAGTAGAAACACTACCCTGATTTTACAGAAATAAAAGGATTTTATGAGGAAGTCCTGCAACCAATTAAATATCAACCAATTAGATAATCTATAGATAATGAATATAGTCTTATAAATATGACTTAACATGACAAATTAGGAAGAAATGGAAATTCTGAATAGACATACTACTAGTAAGGAGAGTCAATAAGCAATCAAAAACTTCCCAAGAAAGAAAAGCCCTGCAATAGATGGCTTTACTGGTTTAATTCTACTAACCATTTAAAGAAGAATTAGGGATCATTCTCAAAATCTTCCAAAAAATAAAAAAAAAGAAGGAAAATTACCTAATTTATTTTATAAGGCCAGCATTCCCCTGAAGCCAAAGGCAGACAAAGACACTAAAAGAATAGAAAACCAATTGAAATTGAATTAAAATTGAACTTCAATTAAAATTGTACCAATGGAAATTGAATTTCAATTGAATTGAAAACCAGTATTCCTTATGAATATTAATGCAAAAATTATTAACAAAATACTAGTAAACTGAATTGGGCATAATATCAAAGGAATGCATACCATGAGCAATTAAGATTTTTTTTTCCTGGAACACAAGTTGAGTTCAACATATGAAAATCAACTAATTTTCATTTCCATTAACAGAATAAAGAAAAAAAATCACAAGGTCATATCAATTCTACAGAAAAAGCAATTGAGAAAATTCAATACCATTTTATGATTTTAAAAAAAAAGTAAAATAGAACTATAAATAAAGGAAACTTCCTCAACATAATAAAAGCCATATGTTAAAAATCCCATGACAAATATCATTAAAATAATGAAAGACTAAACACATTTACTGTTAAGATCAGGAACAAAACAGGATGCCCCGCTTTTGAACTTTTGTTTAACATAATACTGGAAATCCTAACCAGAGTTAGAAGGCAAGAAAAAGAAATTAAAAGCATCCAAATTGAGAAGAAAGTAATACAATTATGTCTGTTCACAAATGACATGATCTTATACTCAGAAAGCTCTGGGGATTACACAAATACACACTCACCTGACATACAAAAACACACAAACTTTTAGAACTAATAAAGCAATTCAGCAAAGTTACAAGATAATGAATAATTTCAAAAGAAAATAAAGCAATTCCACTTATAATAGCATAAAAATGATAAAATATTCAGGAATAAAACAATGTGTGCACTGACAATGACAAAATATTGTGAAAAGATATTAAAGACATAAATAAATGCAGACTATTACATGTCAATACCACAAAACACACACACACAATCCAATCTTTTAAATGGGCAAAGAACTGGAATAGACATTTCTCCAAATAAAATAAAAATAAATAAAAAAAGAAGACAATGACTAGTGTTGGAGAAGATGTGGAGAAATCAGAACGCTTTTTCCCTGTTGGTGGAGCAGTCAAATGGTACAGCCATTATGGAAAATAGCATGGAGGCTTCTAAAAATTTAAACATAAAATTATCATACGATCCAGCAATTCCACTTCTGAATATATACTCAAAGGCATTGAAAGTGGAGTCTTAAAGAGATATTTGTACACCCATATTCACAGCCACATTAATTATGATAGCCAAAAGGTAGAATCACCCCAAACATCCAGCAACAGAGGGATTGATAAAATACGGTATACACATAAAATATTAATTATCATTATGAAAGATGTTAAAATTTGATACATGATATAGCCTTGATGAACCTTGAAACATTATGTTTACTGAAGTAAGCCAGGCACAGAAAGACAAATATTACATGATTCTACTTCTATAAAGTACCTAGAAGAGTAAAATTCGTAGAGACAGACAGTTGACTCAAGAGAGAGAAAAACAGAAAAGTAGTGTTTAATGGGCACAAAGTTTTACTTTTGCAAGATGAAAAAGAGTTCTGTAGATGAATGGTATTGTTGGTTGCAAAACAATATGAATATATGTGGTGTTAATTAAATGCACACATAAGAATTGTTACAAGTCTAAATTCTATTGTACATATTTTTTAACTACAAAAAAATAAAATCAGGCCGGGCACAGTGACTGACGCCTGTAGTCCTAGAACTTTGGGAGGCTAAGGCAGGAGGATTGCCTGAGCTCAGAATTTCCAGACCAACCTGGACAACATGGTGAAACCCCATCTCTACAAAAAATTAGCCAGGCATGGCGGCGTGGGTCTGTAGTCCAAGCTACTCAGGAGGTTCAGGCAGGAGAATAGCTTGAACCTGGGAGGCAGAGGTTGCAGTGAGCCGAGATTGTGCCACTGCACTCCAGGAGTGCAGTGGAGACTTACTTATTTGACTCCATCCTCAAAATAAATAAATAAATAAAATCAAAATGAGAACAACTAGTACTTGAGCTGTTCTTCAGAATGAGAAAAATTAAGAAGAGATACAAGAAATGCTAGGAATTTATGATGATGAGAATCTGACCAAAAGCATGAAAGAGTGGAATATAATATTACTACAAAAATATATAATTGTCTTCAAAATGCCAGTTTTACTCAGCTTTTCAGTGGGTGAGGCTTAGTCTTTCTGAGATATGAGGCAGGGCAATGTGCATTTTTCAACTTTAAGTAGCACATTGTTTACAGTATATTAATAAAATCTTTTTTTTGTATTTCAAATATATGTGAATAATTTCTAAGTTATATTCTAGCTCATTCTAGAAGTTTCTTTTTCCTTTTAAATTCTTCAAGTAGTACTAGAATAATTTATTCTTGTTTTAAGACTACATAATTTTACACAGCTTAGGATTTCACTGTGTAATAGACTTGTATATGGATGTACCATAATTTCATATGCCATGTGTGATCCTTTCATATAATTTCTTAGATTGTATCATAAAATACTAATGATTATGTAAAGTACATTTAAGCAAGGAAGACATGATGAAGATAATAAAAGGGCATTTGTCTCATTGAAGATTGTCCCTTTTAATATACATTTTTTTTCTCCAGGACAGCATTGATTCTAGTTGCTTTTTGAAAGAACTTATGTTTTTACTGCTGTAATTTTGTCAGTCACTTGAAGAAGTTATTCCCTATGATTACCCCAAGGCCCTATCCTACAAAAGCTGTAATAAATTTTGTCATTACATTTGTTAGAACTATTTACTATTTTATTTTATTTAAATGAGAAAGTGAGATGCTTCTTAGGGAAAATTGATTGCCATGTGAGTGGTCATAAGTTATGATGTCTGACTTACAGAGTTTGTCTTTCTTGAGAAAATTAGTCAGAGAGGTTTTATAATCTCCACATTAAATGTTTATGCAAATACAGTTTGTGCTGAAAATGCTAATTTTAAATTGAAACACACGTACACACACGCACAAGTATTCTGAGATTTTCCTGTATTTAAGAGACGTATATTGAATATTGATTATTAAGCATTGTGATTAGCTCTACATGCAATGTTTTTTAAAACATAAGTAAAGTAAATGTAAATGTAAATACTACTGCCATTTGAATGTCACACATAAAAAGGGCAATTTTCCTCTATCAGAATGTTTACTGTTCTCTGAAATCCTTTAAAATTGCTTAACGAAATACATTCTGTTACTATGTGTCAACATGCACTACGGTAAAGCTGATTATTCTACAGAATTTTTTTTCCAAGTATTACTATAGTGAAACACCTTTTTTCCTCTCACTCTTAATCATAGATAACACAAAAGAGCTTGAAGAAAGACTATCTGAAATTTTAATTCAGAATCAGTCCACTTCTTAAACATTCTTTGAAGATGTAGAAATTGATTTGTAATGCCTAAGAATCAAATCATTTCCAAGAAATATATGCTTATTACCATAAACATACCTACCTAAACAACATATTATGTAAAGAAGAAGGAATTAATCTATAACTTTGTTATAGTACACAACCACATAGATTAAAAACAAACCGTAATATGGAAATGTTATGACTAGGAGGTTTCTAAACGGACGACGCCATATAATTTCAAAATATTTAAATCTAAAATTAGAAGAATGCAATACTATTATTTATTTATACCTGTTACTTTGTCAGAAAGAGATCTACAGATGTATGTACCTTATTTAATAAAATAAATATATAATTATCAATTGTCTTTATATACTAAATATGATGTAAGAAAAATATTGTGTCTTTATGAAGACTAAATTAAAATAAAATAATAACATTGCTCATTTTATAGTTAATTTAATAATTTCAGCTTTACTTTAGAGTTCATCCTTTCAATTTAGCCACATAAAATATCAAGTTGATATAAAATATATCTAATTATCTTCCATAATGTTTCTATTTAAATTTAAGTGAAATGATCTTTCAAATCTGAATATGACAGAGCAGTATATCTAACTCTGCCATATAAAACAAGTATAAAAGCTGCACAGTATACAGAACATGACTGTTTCACAGCGTTGAAGAGTAATCAATGTCAGGAAGCCTAGATGAAGTATGATCCTTGAGAGAAATAAACCATAACAAAACAAAGTTTATATGCGAAAATACTGAGGGCATTTAAAAATATGTAGTTCTGAGGGAAAGAGTCCAAGCAGAAATTGTACAGCTTGTGAAGACAGGTTGAAGTTCAGAGCTGGCACAGAGGCTGAGAAATTGAGGGCAAAAGCCCTGAGAAGAAGAAACCTCAGATAAATGAGAAAAAAAAATGCCATTTTTTTTTTTTTGTGGTAATTGTGGACACCTCCATTAATTTCACATGTGTAGAGACTCTGAGAAACCAAGAGAAAGCATATCTGTAAGGCAAAAGAGCTTGGCAGAGATTTCAGCAGCCATGAGGTACTGAGGTGTCAGAAACAGAGACCAGTGGAGAGTGAAAAAGGATCCAGTTTTCAGGAGTAAGAGCTACTTCCTGGAAGCAAGGAGGGAAATGAAATAAGCTAGTGCTAACAGAATCCAACTGATTTAAGTAATCCATACTCTATATGTCTGCAAGAAATAACTCAATCCTCTTCGAAAGACTGCATAATCATGAACCTCTGCAGCTCCTTTATGCAGCGTTCAATCAGTAATTCAAAGGCATGATTAAAAATGAGTATTGGCTAAAACTAAGAAGGAAACAACAAAAAAAAATGATCCAGGTATGATTTTGCTATTAGAATTCTATTAAAATTTTTGAAATAAGTATGGTTAATATTTTTAAATAAAGAAAAGGGTGAAGAATTTCAACAGATACCAATAATCTGTATATGCTAAACCAAATACAAATTAGAGAACAAAAATGTCAATGTTGAAGTGTGTACTTAATAGATTTAATTGCTGAACAAACAGCAGAAGAAAGGATTGGTGTACCAGAACATAGGTTAATATAAAATATCCAGGTTAAAGAAGACTGTAGAAGAATAATTATTATACAGCAAAGGCAATAATAGACTAATGTTATATAGTTGAAAGACCTAGCTGACATACTTTGGAAAACTAGTAGAAGAGAAGTGAGAAAATGAGGTTGAAGAAACACTTGAAAAAATTATAGAAAAGGTGAGAAAATTCATTGTCAGTTGCCTAGGACTTAAAAATGGGAAAATAAAATATTTTTAGAAAATTTAGAATTTCCTTTAGAAAACAATAATTCAGGAAGAAAACACAGAATTTCAAGGAGAAACAAATAGTACCTGGAAGGGTAAATTAGTATTGACTTTTAAAAATGATTATTTGCTATTTAACACAAAAGCAATAATGCGAATTTCATATAGAACTGAATATATAAGACGACAAAAATAGAAAAAAAACAACAACAAAGTGTGAATGACATTAAACAATTTTAAAGTTGTTCTATTTCCAAGCAATTAAATTATAATTTAAGGTAGAATGAAATAATCATAACATCTACAGTAATTTTTTAAATAGAAAAAAGTATAAAAAAGTAAAATTTTTAAAAAGTGAATGGAGATCAAAATGAATGAAATTAAGTAAATAATTCAGAGAATATGAGGAGACAAAAGAGAAGAGAAAGTTTAGACAAATAGCAAATGATATACCTAAATGAAACTATATCAGTAATTAAGGTAATTATAAGTGTAGTAAGTCAATATAAGCAAGAGAAATTATGATGTCATTTTAAACTAAACAATAAAAATATTAGCTAAGGGTACACAAGAAACATTTACAAATTAAGAATAAAAACTTAATAATAATAAAGTTCGAAAGTAAAATTTTAGAAAATGGAACACTAGGCAAACCGTAACCAAAAAGAAATGAAGATAAATAAATAAATAAAACTCTGGAATAGCTATAGGTAACAAATTAGATCTTAAGGTATTCAGCATTATTAGAACTATAGAGATATATGTCACAATAAAACCGTTTTAAACTAGAGAAGATATCAAAGCCTTCACTCTGTGTGCATCCAATAACATGGTTTAAAACTACATCTAAGAAAAAATAAACAGAGGGAAAAAAAGAGAAATAGAAACAACCAGTATCATCTTGGAAGACATCAACATCTCTCTCAATAACAGACAAGCAAAAATTCTATAAGGATATAGAAAATTGGAATGGTACAAGGAATAAACTTAAATGAAATTTACATATGTAGAACACTAACCATGCAGCTGCAGAATTTACCTTATTTTAAAGTAATTAGGAATAGTTATCAAAATCAAGTACATACTGGCATTTTAAAGAAACCCTCAAAATGTTTCACAATATATGCCTGCAACCATAATAAAGTAACCTAGATATCATTTTCAAAAGACACTAGAAAGCCCTAATTATTTGATAATTTAAAAAATTCCTGCACATTTTGTTGGGTCAAGGGAGAAACTTTTTTTTTTTCCTTTTTATTTGTTTCAAACAAAGTATCAATGCTGAAATTATATAAATTTATATTTATACTCATACCACTGAAACTAACAAAAAAACAGCTATCTCCCTAAAAAATCACATCAATGTCAATATCTTCAGCAAAATTTTATTTTTCACTAACGTTAGAAATTATCCAAACCAGTTGTGGATTTTGATGTTTACTAACTTTATGGGAAATACTGCCATCTATTGAAATTTTAGGGCTTGATTCTCCAATATTACATTGCAATAAACCAGCTGAAATCACAAGTGAGTTTACATTCTTGGCAATTTGCTATCATTTAACTCAGAGAGAATGATGGCAAATTGCCAAAAATTTCAGCTCACTTGTGACTGCAGTTGGTGCAATGTAATATTAAGGATCAAGCCCTAAAAGTTGACTCATTGTGATTATTTGGCATGTGGTATGCCTTCTCTCTGTTACTAGATTATTTACCTTACAAGATCTATTCTCAATACAACAATATAATTCCTTCCATTTAGGACAGAGAAGGTTTGTTTTGTAAACTTTCACGTAAGTTATTGAATTTTACATACATATGCTTTGTGCAGAATAACAAATGTCAGTGACTTTTTATCTATCCAAGAATAAGTTATGCAACAACCATAACACAGAATACAGTTTTTAAAGACCAGAATGGGAAATGGCAGAATAAAATAGGTTACCTTTAATAAAAGGACTAATACTGGAGAATTGTATATACTTAGATAGATGATTTTCTCTAGAAGGAGAAGTGTACAACAGTTGTGTACTTTGAGCAGAATTTCAAGCCATAGATAGGCTGATTTATTTTCTTTCACTATGAGTCTTTTTGTTTTGTTTTGTTTAAGTGGCTCCTTTTCAAACACCTTGTAGCCCAAAGGTAGGAATCCATTTGAATTAAACAGTGGCTACCCTTATAGTTGGGCATGCATTATCCAGTCTCTATTCTCCTCCTTCACATTCCTGATACGGACAAGCAGTCTGTTTCCTCCAAGACATTTGTTTGCCTGTATCCTAGGCAACTGAGTTTGTAACTCTCAAGAGCAGAGACATTGTAAAGCAAATTATTAGCTCTAATTTGCTACCACTCAAACACTTACTCAAAGCCTATTTACTTGAAGCTAAAATGATAACTAGTTACCATGAAATATAACTAGCCTACTCGCTTTCTCAAGCATGGTAGATTAACCATGGAGGAAAACACACTTTGAGAGAATATTTTTGCAATATTTTTAGTGAGAGATGTTTATACTAGTGTCAACTGTGAGAAGTATAACACTCTCATGTGAAGAGAGAAAGAAATAATAAGTGCAACTGTAAACACCTCACATTAGAGAAACAATTCAACTACTGGATCCATTTGAGGACAGGACATGAACTTTACAGAATTTGTTATGTTTACACTTGTGCATGTATTTTGTGAATTTAAGTCCTTATATCATTTTATGTTTCCAAGCAGTTTACAAAACTTCCCCTAACTGTTTAATACATCGCAATTTATGGATAAATTAAATAACACTTTACTACAAGCTACTTTTGTCATGGTGACACCAAACTGTTGTAAAAACAGCATTGTGTTTTGTTCAATTGGAGTGCAAAATAAAGTGTCTTTTGAGCAAGCCAATGTGTAAGGTTCTGAATGTGTACTGCCTCTTTTTCAAAACTCTAAGAACACCTTGAAGTGCAGCAGGATTTACATCTGTCAATCATTACGCCAGAATGTTACTGACTGAAGAAAGATAGAATTTATTAGACACAATGAGTTAACTCAGAGGGTATATATTTATTCTGTTTGTCAGGTAAGGGGATTCTTTTCATTGTACTTTGATGCTTCAACAATAACACTATTATTGATCAAAATAATAAAATTAGGAACAAATGTCTCTAGATTATCTATATTCATCCATATGAATCATATTCCTTATATCCATCACAATTAAAATTTTCTGTAAATCTCTAAAGTCAATCTTAATAAACCTATAAATTTAATAATTATTTTAGGGAGAGATGGAGCAAAAGAGAGAGTGGGAGATGGTAAATGTACTACAAACAAGCATTTACTGAACCCTATGATGTAAAACCTGAGTTTTCTATTAGGGCTATAATATAAATGTATATTTTAAAAATAGTGGTGGTAGAATCTATTAGAAAACAGGATAGGCAAGCTGGTATCCTAAATTATAATAAAGCGTATATTCTGTTGAGTCTGCATTATCACTTATTCTCTTTTTTTAATCTTCAACTTCAATTGTACCAATCTATGAAGTAATAACATTTATCTCATGGTGATATATGTGTATATGCATATTGTTTGAACTAAACGGCAACATTGATAGAAAGGTTCGTCACAATCTGTAAAATGTTTTAAAATTTAATTATATGTTATGGCTTAACAAAATATGGACTTATCTATGATCTATACTTTTTTCATAGCGTAAAGGCCATGTGAATGCACCAGGTAACATTATCTTATCTCTGGCATCAATATTTTAAAATGATTTTTATTTAATTATTGACTATGATTTGCATGTATTTAATAATACTCTTTTAATAATGGTAGTTTGACAGAGTATTTAAATTCAACTAATTTACTCATGAAGAATCATTTATCAAATGCTGGGTACTCACTGGGCTGAACACCTAAGTTTACAAAAACAATTCAAACGTCTTCCTACTTACATGATGTCATAAGTGGTAGGAGACCTATGTACCTGCAGAAATTAGTATAACATGAACAAGCCTGCAAAAGTGCTATGCAAGAGGTGAAAAGGAGAGAGTCTTTCAAATTCTGCAACAGGAATTTCAGAGAAACTTGTAACAGGGATTTTAACAAAGGGCTGTGGATAAAGAAAAATTCTAGTTGAAGTAAGGATGTACAAAGTGTTATCATATGTTAGGAGGAGGCAGTATTCCATTGCATCTAGGCCAGAGGTATCATGCAAATGCTATTAAGAGACAAGAGATAAAGCTGAGAAAGGCATTTCATGCTGACTTGAGAAGAGCCCTTATGACATACCAAAGCATTTAATTTATGGCAGATTTTAAACATCATTTGTAAAATGAACTTAAGAGCCAACTCCCCTGAAGGATATTTTTGATTATTAGTGACTATCCTATAAAGTGTTATCTATAGTATCTTCCATTTTAAAAATACTCAAATATATTATAATTATATCATTTACATTCAGAACATGTCATAAATACCATCTCCCTCCAAACCCACAGGATTCCACTGAATTATGCTTTCTGTTTTCAAGTCTTATATTTTACTGAGATCCCATCTTACCATATTAGCTGCAACTTGCTTTTGGATGATGCATGTGTGTGTGTGTGTGTGTGTGTGTGTGTGTGTGTGTGTGTGTGAATCCATGTGTCTGTATAGAGCATTCATTCCTAACATGAAGAATTTTTTTTTTAATTTCAGTAACAGAAAGTATTTATGGAATAATGTTGCATTAGAAGAATATTCGCATCAAAATATATTTTCAACATCTCTATGAATAATTTAAGAATACACAGCTACTTTGTCAAAGGTAAGATGCCATTTTTTAGTACCACAACATCATTTTTAATATTTAACTTGATGCTAAATGAAACTCCCATTCTTAACGTGGTCCCAATTATCTCGTAGGTTCAGAAGACAATAGGCGGAGTGATTTCATTAATCTTACATAAAGAAGGGTGACCCAATAGAACAAAATCGGAACAATTCCACTTAAAAAAACAGTAAAACAGTAACATAACATTGTTCAAGTATTTCATTTTGCTTTACATAAAAAGATAATGATAAATTCAAGTCATGGAAAACAAATACATACTTTGAGGAAACCGTGGTGGGTTGTCGTTGACATCGGTTAAGGTGATGTTGACAGTTGTAGATCCTGAAAGCCCTCCAACTTGCCCAGCCATGTCTTTGGCTTGAATGACCACTGAGTAATGTTCTCTGGCTTCTCTGTCCATGTTATGTAAGGCTGTTCTAATAACTCCTGTAATACATATGTTTTAATAAACAGTATGAGTCATATAATAAACAAGTATCAACAAACACACACGTTTTAAGAAATGTCTTTTAAAATAGCATATTTTTGAGATAAAGCCACACAATCTGAGAAAAACAATACCTTACCAAGGTGCCTACCTCTCTGCATTCCTTAAAGTACATGATCCCTTAAGGACAGTCCTGCCACCCTATTCCTACTGCTAGTGTGCTGAACATTTTACAACTTGAGCTCCTCAGAAGAGTCAGCTAAGATGGTCATATTGATTTAAGCAGAGGTTAAATTTCCCCTTTACAGAACAATTTACATCGCTTCCTAGAAGAGTTATCAATGTTTAATGATGGGAAATATTTGAGGACTTTGGACACTTAAACAGAGATTATAGGCAGGAGCCATATTAACATGTATCAAAGACTAAGAAACTCATTATTTTTGTTAGAAACAACTTTAAGGAGAACTAGATCTAAGTATTTAGGCAAAATAAAATGATAAGATTTATTCTGTAAATCATATGTAAAAGTCACATTTTTATCTTAGTAGTGCAAAGAGGGACGTTTAACACACTTTTGCATGATGAACACTTGGACTGAATAAAGAAATGAAAAATATTAAATCCCCATTTGTGATTATACATAGAAAAACACCCACCCCTACACACCTAAATTGAATAGCTCTGTTAATAGAGTCTTACATTTTAAAGCCAAAAACGCATTTTCTGGAGGATAACATTTACTTAGGGGCTATTAATTATGCCATGACATAGAATATTGTCCTCATGTCCATGAGATAGATCATAAACATGTATATAAATATATATATTTATGTGTATATGTGTATTTATGTGTCCATCTATATATGCATATTATTATAAAATATAAACATATTTGCTACTTCAAACATGTCATTACTTACCAAACTTATTTTCATTAAAAATCTTTGAATCATGTCATCTTTAATAAATACACCAATGACTTTTAATCAAACTCGTACTTGATTAGTTACAGTATAATTCTTAAGAAGTTGTCAACTATAACTGCTACCTATAGGTTTTACCCAATACTTTTACTGACATTATCTTAATTTATGAGAAGAAAGGGATTATATATTTACATTAAAAATAGCCTTTAAAAACAGAAAGGAGTATTCAATCACTTGTTTTGTCACTTATTTTGAATATAAAAAAGTAAATCTCTATTTTCTTTTTTTACTGAATTGTTTAGTTAGGTACTAACGACTTTGAGAGGAGAGCCTCAGGTATCAGAAAAGAAGATCCCATTACTTTCACATATTGTGAACATATAATTGAAGGAATTCAGAAAAACTTTCCTGAAGCTAAATAGGAATGAAATTACTCTTATCAAAATAAATTATAATAATATGATAATAAATGATTCATCTAACTCATGCATATAAAAAAGCCTCAAACACCCTTATTAAAAAAAAAAGTTTCATCATATGAGAATGACATTAGTAGGAATTGAACTGATACAGAATTGAACAAGCAAAGAATTTATGAAATTGTTTTGTGAAAGAAATTTATATTTTCTACTACTTAAAAAAAATAAAAATGTCTTTCCTAAGGAGAATTAATTACATATGGGACTTGTTTTTGGTGGAGAGAAATATGAGATTATTATCAAAGATAAAGTTTTACAATAAAAGCATTAGTGAGTTTTGCAAAATAGATATGTAAAGGTAAAACTATTATGAAGTGAATGGCACATATCTCTTTTATACAATATGAATGTTATTAATTAAAGAGGTTCAGAGAAGATAAAACAGCAAAATTTTCTGTTTTATTGTATGGACTCCAATAATTTCATTACAGTGCCTTTATTTCCCTTCTTTTGTAGGACAACCACTTCCAGGATGAAATGGGAAGAAACTTGCCAGCCAAATTTTCTCATGGAAAGAAAAGACCATATTCAGAACTGACACATACTTCTCTGAAATGATTGTCTCAGGTTTAACTTAAAATCACAACGCTCTTAAGGATAGCCCAGTTGCATGTGCTTAGCTATGACCCCTCCTGGAGACATACAAATAATCAGAAAGTGTTTCAGTCAAATCGCCATAGCAACATGGTTTCAGTAAAAGATAATCACCTTCTAACATGGAGCCCAGATGCATTTACTGGGATCACTTAAAGTACAACTGAAATACAGTAACTTCTTTTTCCTTTTAAATAAACTATATTTAGAGCAGTTTTAGGTCCATTCCCAGCAAAATTGAGCAGAAAGTACAAAGAATTCCCATATACCCTTTGCTTCGTCCATGCACAAAGCCTTCCCAGGAACAAGACTGCATACCAGAATGGTACATTTGCTACTATTGATGAGCCTACATTGACACATCATTACTATCCAAAGTCCAGACTTTACAATAGGGGTCGGCACTTGGTGTTGTACATTCTGTGAGTTTTGACAACTATATGATGACATTAAACTACTTCATAGTATCAAAATAATAGTTTCACTGCTCTAAAAATTGTCTCTTTTTGTACATTTATTCCTCTCCTCACCCAGCCCCTGGCAATCACTAATCTTTTTACTGTCTCCATATTTTTGCCTGTTCTCAAAATGTCAGGCATTTGGAACTGATACAGTTAGCCTTTCAGATTAGTTTCTTTTACTTAGTCATATGCATTTAAGGTTTCTTTATGTCTTTTCACAGCTTGGTAGCTCATTTCTTTTTAACTCTGACTAATATTCCATTGTCTGGAGGCACCACAATTTATTAATTTACTCATTTACTGAGGGGCATCTACTGGCTTCCAAGTTTCAGCTATCATAAAGAAAACTGCATAAACATCTACATATGGGTTTTGGTATAAACATAAATTTTCAACTCATTTGGGTAAACACAAAGGAGCATGGTTTCTGGATCATATAATGAGTTCATCCAAAATTGTGAACAATGTTGAAATAAGTTAGGGGTAAATGGTAAACATTTACACCTTATCAATACTGTGATAAAAAATTAACAAAAAATTAAATTCAAGAGCAATTCACAGCTTACCTTCCATTCTCAATGTGTAGCATAATAGCTGGCTTTATTTTTTACAGAATAAAATATATATAATGAGTAAACACATGCATACACTCTCACCACACAGATACACATACATTCATTCCTCCCCCACCAAAATTTTATGCAGGAAGCTACATTTGAACATAGAGAAAACATCAAGTAGAATAATTTTTTTAAATAAAAAATGGGTTAAATATGAAGCTATACAGGCAAAATGATCTTATGTAATGGTTTTCTCAAGAAATTTTCAGATTTTCTTGTCCTGGCTTAACTACTGCAATGCTTCCTTTCATTCTACACCGTGTGCCAGTTTGGACGATCAATTATTGTGTTACTCTAATTTTTAGAAAATTGCTATTGTTTTTCAAACTTGTGTTTAAAATTATCTTGAAGTTTCCTTAATTATCAAATTGCTTGTGTTTAGCCCCCAGAAATTTTGATTTTGTAATCTGAAATGGGACTGGCTTACACAAATCTCCAACAGTCTATTACATTAATCTTCTCAGTCTCCCAGAACAAAATACCATGGGCTAGGTGGCTTTAAAAAACAGAGATTTATTTCTCACACTTCCAGAATCTAGAAAGTCCAAGATCAAGGTACCAGATGATTTTATTCCTGGTGAGGTGTCTCTTCCCGGCTTACAGATGGCCACCTTCTTATAATGTCCTCACAAGGGCTTTCTTATTTGCAAGCACTGAGAGCAGGGTGGGAAATCTCCTTTTTTTAATTTTTTAAATCATTAGTTTCATCATGAAGGACTCAGCCACAGGACCTAATCTAATCCTAACTACATCCCAAAGGTCTCATCTCCAGATACCATCATATTTGGGGTTAGGAATTCAACTTACGAACTTGAGGTGGGGTGGTGACAGAAATATTCAGTTTGATTTATGTGCGAGTGGGTCAAGACCATATGCTGAATAGACAACAATTAAAAAGGCAAAGTCCTGCCATGATGTTTCCACGCAGTTCTTCACATTTTATCGCCTTTATGTCATGCCAACAAATGTATGTGTATGGGGCTCACATAATACGCAAAAGTGTTGTGCATTTTTCTCAATTGTAAAAGCTAAGTCCATGGACAACGATAGAATAAACTCTATATGCAGAGTCCAAGTAAAAAAGTATGTTTTATTTGTTTGGTTAGTGATTTCTCCCATGTATCCATCTATCCACATATCCAGGAATTGCAAAATAATTTACTCTGGTCTTTGATATAAACTTAATAAGGGCACACTGTGTAGCCTTTTCATTTAGTACATTTTAAAAGCCAAAAATACAGAGCAGTGAAATTAATTTCCATAACGTACTGCATTGTGCATTTGTTTAAAAAATAAAGACAAGGCTCCTCTTTTCAATACATCCTAGGTAAATGGTTATGGCATATTCTGAATGCTTGTCGGAAATGCTTCACTGGCAATGTTTACTTCAAAAATTTTAACTTGAATTGTTGCTGCTTATTCTCTTGTGATGCTGGGTTGAATCAACAAGATGTGATTACCTTTGTATCATTTTGTTTTGTTTCTTATTACTTTCCTGGTAAACAATTGTAGGTGCTTCATTGCCTGCAAATTACCTACTACTGTTTCCCAATCACCTTGATATGTATGGGCTTGTAACTGGGAATTACTCTCTGCTGTATACAAGTTTATAACATTGAAAACTCATCTGTGATTATAAACATTACTTGTTGAACTTGAGTCACTAGCCTACCATATGTTTATGCTCCCTGACTAATAATATTCATATAGCAGTAGATCCTCCAAAATGTTTTCTTGCATTTTTACCCACTAAAAAGAATCCAAGAAGAAATGTTGTACATGTCTTGTTTATTAGATAATACCACAGAAGACTGCAAAATAAAAATGCCTAACAGGCTAGAACAAATAAACAAGCCTGTGCGTTACACTCTTACAAAAACCTCCAAGGTATACACACATATTAACGAGAGGAAACGGTAAGATTCCTTCTATGTCTAAACTACCCATGTGTACTTTTGCTTCTTTTTCTTTCTTTCTCTTCCTTCCTCCTTCCTTCCTTCCTTCTTTCTTTCTCTTTCTTTCTTTCTTTCTTTCTTTCTTTCTTTCTTTCTTTTCTTTCTTTCTTTTTCGAGACACAGCCTTGCTCTGTCACCCAGACTGGAGTGCAGTGGTGTGAACTCTGCTCACTGCAACATCTGACACCCAGGTTCAAGTGATTCTCATGCCTCAGCCTCCTGAGCAGCTGAGACTACAGGCATTTGCCACCACGCTCAGCTATTTTTTTGTATTTTTAGTAGAGTTGGGGTTTCGCCATGTTGGCCAGGCTGGTCTTGAACTCCTGGCCTCAAATGATCTGCCCACCTCGGCCTCCCAAAGTGCTGGGATTGCAGGCATGAGCCACTGCGCCTGGCCTACTTTTGCTTATTTTTCTTAATTTGCTCCATTTTTCATTTATTCATGTAACATCTATTATTTTACAGAAAATGGGTAGGACTCCCAGTGTTTCTCTGATGGAACATGTGGACTATCACATAAAGTGTTCATTATCATGCAAATCTACTCACATTTTCAACCTACTGAATTAGAATCCCGGGCAGTGGATCTCAGGCATAAGTTCTGTGACAAGAATGTAAATGTGCAGACTTGTTTATTTGTTCTAGCCTGTTAGGCTTTTTAATTTCACAGTCTTCTGTAGTATTATCTAATATACAAGATGTGTACAACATTTTAGTTTTGGATTCTTTTTAGTGGGTAAAAATGTAGGAAAATATTTTTAAGGATCTACTGACATATGACTATTATTAGTTAGGGAACATCTCTGGGGACAGTTTCCCCAGAGATTCTCGTGAATGTACAGATTTGAAACATCTACCTACTTGACTTCATATGGTACCTGGTCTTAAGGTACTCATATTTCATTGCAAGATCTGTTTATTTAAAATAATTAACATGAGTACTAAGAGGTTTAGATATGTTTAAAAGTTTCATTAACCATTTTCTAAATGAAGGCACTAAACATCTTGGCAGTAATGAGTCTTCTCTTCAACTGCCTGAGTGTGGTGATTTATGTACCTGTAAAATTATTTATGTTATCTGTATAATTTATATTTAAGTATTTCAACATTTAATATATTATATGCTATGTATATTATACATTTTGAATTTTCCCAACTGACTTTATGAAGATAATGCATCTTCCATAAATTCTTATCTGTATAGAAAGCAAAAATAAATTAATTAGACATTTAACTTCGGCATATCCAACAGCAACATAATTGCAGAAATCTTTTCTTCATTCGTCATCGCAAATTCAATATGTGCGGAATGTGTTTCCACTCTGTATAAAATATGGGGTATAAAGACATATATGATACAGCATATGAAGTTGGAATGCTATCATTAGAATGTTTACTGATATGGAAATAGATGTACAAATCTGTAAAGTTAACTAATACAGAAAACACATTTTATTAAACACAAAACACAGACTTCAGAGGCCATAGTGATCACAATGGAAGCATATGAATGAAGAGTACCCATGGGGGAGGGCCATGTTTGTAGGCTGTCGGTGAGTGCATGGAGAAAGCAGGGTATTCATGGAAAGAACACTTGACATGAACCAAGGCTTGGGGTCTGGAATATGCATGGCAATATTGGACAGAGCACAAATTTAGCTTCAGTGGAAAGTGTTAGTGAGATAATGGTAGGAATTAGGTACTCAGTGATCAAAATACACTTGACATTTAAAGGTTATTTAATTTTAATAAGTAAGAACATTCAATATTTTGTTTCTCAAGTGACTGAAAGTTTGAACAGTTCTACCGTTGCCCCTGTGGAAAGTCCAGGTTGACCAGACTTCCCTACTTGTCAGTCATTGTTATGGCTGTGGGTTAGCCAGGGTATGGCTGTCTCTATCTCTACAGGTAAATTTAGCACATTTTTGACTCCAAGTTTCCACTGGATAATGGATTAAAACCTCAAATTTTATTTTATTTATAGAGAAAAATATATAATAAATTATATGAAACACTGGCATCTTAAAATTTCTTCTAAAACACAAGCTATTTAGCTGCAAGCTATGACTCGTGGAATTAACAGTCATAAATTCATAGAGGTAGACATTTTTATGCTTTAGGAGGAGATTCAATACTTCTCTTCTACATGTTTTTCTCTTCCTACCATTAAAATTGATGGTGAAGTATTTTATTTCTGCTGCAGAGAAAAGAAAGGAGAATTAATGTTATGTGTAGAGACTGTGAATTAAGAATTCCTTAAGGAAATTCCTTTAGGGTATATAACTCATGTATTTATTTCCACACACTCTATTAGCATGTGAAAAGAAAAGCTAAAAATGTCAGTAACTCCTCTCAGATCACAAGATTACAAATGTGGAAAATCTGAAATCAAACCCGGAATTTCCTGACACTAAAATTTTAATGCCATGGTAGCATTAGCTCAAGGAATTTAGCCCTTGTAACTTGTAGAGTTTATAGGACAGAGTTGGTGTATTCTGAGATGGAGAGATAGAGACAAAGAGGAAGAAGGAGGAGGAGAAAAAGAAGGAGATGGAGAGGGAAAGTGAAAGAGAGGGGGGTGGACATCATCATAAAAGTGGTCACTGTCTCTAAGAATTTGAAGACATAAATCAGGCAGGTATAGTTATTTTAGTACATCACTAAAGTTGTTTCAAACTTAGAATGTTTTATTTTTAATTCTTTTTTTTGCATTTTGTTTATTTCTGTTATTAGTGCTCAGTGTGAACTGTGTTTTCAAAAGCTCTTTCTTTCTTGCTGCTATATTTAACAATCATACTGATAAAATCATAGGGCTGCCTGGGCAGTCTGCAAAGGCCTACTCTTCTCCAGATTGCCAAGGCTTCAGCACAACTACTCCATTCAGCAAAATGGAATTTACTGATAAATCCAGAGAACTTACTAATAGTATAACAGATGCTCCTCGACTTATGATGGGTTGCATCGTAATAAACTCATTACAGAGCTAAAAAATGGTAAGATGGACGAGCATGGGTAAGAGACCATCTAAATATGACAAAAAAAAATTAAACTGTCTATTTTCAAAATAGGTTTACCTGTGAGTAAATATGATTAGGTAGCACAGAAAAATATCACCTTTCTGCTTAAAGAGGTATAATTTGCCACTCTCTGTTGACATGAAACTCATTGCACATAGTCAGCAGCCCTGTGGCTTAGCCTAAACAAAAAACCCAGTTAACTTTTTTGGATATAGGAATTGAGATTGCTGGATCATAAGGTAGTTCTATTTCTTAATATTGTGTTGAACTCCTATATCATTTCCTTCTCAGTAACAGTACGGCTCTCCAATCTCATCAACAACTGTCTTGTTTTTTGATAATAGCCATCCTGGCTGGTATGAGGTGATATCTCCTTGCGGTTTAAATTTATATTCCCCTGATGATTAGTATTGTTGATTATCTTTTTCTATATCCGTTGTCCATATCCAAAGGAATTAAAATCGAGATGTCATAGAGATACCTGGACTCCTATGTTCACTGCTGCATGAACCTTGAGGACATTATGTAAAGTAAAATAAGCCAGTCACAGAACAAATATTGTATGATTTTACTTATATGGGGAATCTGAAAATGTCAAACTCATAGTGGCAAGAATAGAATGAATGGTGGTTTT
Source organism: Ateles fusciceps (assembly GCA_036589455.1). Classification (NCBI taxonomy): domain Eukaryota; kingdom Metazoa; phylum Chordata; class Mammalia; order Primates; family Atelidae; genus Ateles; species Ateles fusciceps. The sequence continues at coordinate 6,040,770 of JAZHEH010000174.1, read as the reverse complement.
CCAGGGGCTGGGCGAGAGGAAAATGAGTTGTTGCTGTTTAATGTGTATAAATACTTAGATACGCAAGAGGAATACATTCTAAAGGCTGTACGACATCGTGCCTACAGTTAATGATACTGTATTGTGCACTTAAAAATTTGTTTAAAAGTTAGTTCTCATTAAGTGCTATTACCACAATTGAAAAATAAATTAAAATAAAATAGTAAATAGTACAGCCAGTAACTGTATATTGAATGGGACATTTTTTTTTTTTTTTTTTGCTCACAATCACCTCCTTCCCCTTTCCAGAGCTGATGGAGCATACAGAATTGTGTTGGCATGTGTACATTCATGAAATCATTTTCACATTTCCCTTAATAATTATTATTTTGTGATGAAATAAAAAGAAGAGACAGCTATGGGATCCTGCTTCAAACATGTCTCTACTGTTAGTGAATAGACACTCAAATAGATTTTGAAAGGATGTCTGCACCTTGGCAATGTGATTTCAGAAGCAGCCTCTCTTGGTCAGATTAGATTCTAATACCACTGGAATCAAAGGTCCCCCATTGTAGGGAATTTCCTTCAAGAGATGGCAGAAAGATGATAGGTAAACCTGGGTAACTGAAAATTCTGATGCCAACTGACCAGGATATAGTCTTTTGTATAACAAAAAAAATGAAAATTAGAAATATAAAATTAATCTTGTTTCAAGTAGCCATTAGCCCTTAGGATCTTCTCTTCATAGAGAATCAAATATCAATGCTATTATCACTACCATTGAGAGAAAATGATCATGGCTTGAGTAATTAACAAAACCTCCTATAAATTCTTTTACAATAGCCCTATCAGTCATCTGGGTCTATTTGCCTTCGCCTTTAATTTGTGCTGGTTTGTGACTGCTTTAATCAAGGCAGTACAATGGAAGTCACTTTAGCAGTTTTTGCTCTGTTCTTGAGTGCTTTAGAAGCTGCTTCCCTGATTTCTTTAGCCTGTGAGCTTTCTTGTAAGTGCTCTGGCTACATTGTTAACGACACCATGTAGAGACGCTCTGAGATCACATGGAGAAAGTGAGGGATCATCCAGGTGGGCCCAGTCTCCCAGCTGTTCCTGCTAAGGCACTAGGCTTCTCCTTGAACCTCCCTGGACCCATCCTTGAGCCTCCACACTAGTTAATATGTCAGATGGATACTTTACCCAGTATTCCAAACCAATGTCATATGGATTAAGAAATTTCATATGGATAAGAAATTGCCTAAATAATCCCTGCTAAATTTCCTGACTTCCAAAATTCTTGTTTTGAAAGATCTCATTAGTAGTTTGCTACACAGAGCAATGCCATTCACATTTGGAACACACACACACACACACACACACACACACACACACACACACATTTACTCCATAGGAAAACCAGTGATGGTTGACTTTCTAAAACGATTCCTAAGACCATTAAATCAATATTATATATTTTGTACCTACTATGTCCTCTTTTCTTTCTCTCTTTCCCTCTCTCTTCCTCTTGCTGTCTGTCTCCAGAAATGGGGTGCATGACATATAGAGAAACAAACATAACTCACAAATGTAATATCTCAACTATGGTCCATTGAAAGCATGTCTCATGAGTTCAAGTAAATATTGTATTTAGAGGATAAGCAAATGAAGGAAAATGAACCTGACCTCCAAATAATTGCTGTTAAGTCAACACATAGAACATAACTTCCTATAATTAATGAATGGTTATAAATATTTTTATCATCAGGAAATTTACACTCCATGGGGAGTATTGAGATTATGATATTTATGGGATCTTATTAATCAAGAAAATGAGAAAGATAATTTAAAAATTTTAAATATCAAATACAAATTATATTTCATTGCTAGATCAAGTTAAATATGATTTCCCAAAACAGCTTGTTCATGTGGCTTATAAAAAATTTGTGTGCTCAAAATGCAAACCCAAATGAGAAATTTTATCATATAGATGTATGATGCTTATTTATTCATTGGCATATTTTTCTCTTATTCTGCTTCTTAAATTTGTCTGTTTTGTTTTTGCTTATGATGGTTTAAATGAATTGAAAAGATAAAATGCTTTATATAGAATTTTGTAGTCACAGTTAAGTTACTTTTAGAGAAAATGTATTTAATATGAATATCACAAAATCATTTGGAATATGTGTTGTTGAGACAGCTATATTTAGAGTCAAATAATCTCAAATACATTAAAACACTACTATATAAGTATATACATATACAATGACCATCTAGTTCCATTGGTAATAATATAATTGACAATAAAGATGCATAAGTAACTAAACATTGGTGATTTCTCCTGCATTACTAATTCAGTTATTGTGACATCTGTTTTCCTAATTTATAAAAAATGATTTATTTCCCTCTTATATCATGATTTAATTTATAATGCATCATGTCCTACTCTATTATTATTATTACTTTTTGAGACGGAGTTTCGTCTTCTTGTCCAGGCTGAGAGCAGTAGCACCATCTCGGCTCACTGCAAACTCTGCCTTCCAGGTTCAAGCGATTCTCCTGCCTCAGCCTCCCAAGTAGCTGAGATTACAGGTGCCCACTAACATACCCAGCTAATTTTGTATTTTTAGTAGAGATAGGGTTTTGCTATGTTGGTTAGGCTGGTCTTGAACTCCTGACCTCAAGTGATCCACCCACCTCGGCCTCCCAAAGTGCTGGGATTACAGGTGTGAGCCACCGACCTGGCTGTCATGAGCTAATAATCTAAAAAGCATGGCCATTTTCAGCAAGTTGGCTGTCATGTTATGCTTGCTCCATATGTATGAATATGAAAGCCTGCATATTGTATACATGTTATTTATGTCACATGTAACAAATACGCATCACTGAAGCAAACACATATCAGATTCCTAAAATTATTTGTAAGATTTCAGAGATACGTATTTGCTGTCTTTCCTTTAGCATATAGTTTTAAGTAGAGTCTTTATGAGACTTGTGGATAATTCTAGATAATATTACATTTTTACAAGCAAGTTTAAAATGTAGTCAAGATGGCTGTAGTATATTCATGGAGTCACATAAGAAAAGTAAAAATACAATTGAAAAATATAAAGTAAATTATTCACTAGGATTTCAAGAATGCTCATGCATCCTTACTGCCTTTGATCTTTCAAATGTGTTCATAGTGGAAACATTACAGAATTAATCATTTAATCATGATATTACACTCTGGAAACTTTAAAAATGATAAGAAATGAACATTTTTCTCAGTATTTAGGGCCAGAATATTATACTAATTGTATAAGTTTGACTGAAATTCAATGTTAGATTTCTGGTTATAATTAATTTGTAGATATATTCATTAAATCATAATTAAGATTTTATATCATTATGACTCAGTATCACTGACAGGCAATATAGTGAGATTATGTGAACAGGGTATCAAACCATAAATATCTCTTTCAAGCACAGAAGCAGGTCACATAAAGCACTACTACAAATAAATAGTTCAAAGAAACATAGAAGTTTTTATAGAAAAAATGTGTGGTTCTTAAGGAAGAAGTTTACTGGTGTTAAAGCCTTATCTGTTCATGCTCTTGAATAGCTCAGGGGTTGAATGAAGAATAACAGTAACTTGGGCACATTCTTAGCATTTAATAGATGTAAGCTACGTAGGAAGTTATTTAATAATGTGGTACCTATCTAACTAGCTGCTGAGTGGTAGTAATGAAAACACAATAGACAAGGGTACTATAATTGATGCTTGCAAAACATTGTTTGGTGAGTTATATAAATGTAAAATGCTATTTTTTTTACTGATGATAGAATTAATTGATTATCTGATGCATGGAGTAATACGTTATTGATTAATTAATCTGAAATCATAAAAAAGGGAGGAGTGCTTGGAAACTGATGAAAATACCATTTTCTTAGTTGCCAAGAAAACTGGATAATAGCTCAAATAATTATGTTAACAATTTATTGAGATTCTATTCTGGGGTAAAAAATTAAAAGTTATTATATTTCATATATTTGGAAGATATGTGATACACAAAATAGTAAAGTCAGGCAGATTAAATAGAAAGTTTCAGCCAAATGTAAACTTGTACTTTCTCTCTTCAGTGATCATATTATATTATAAATTGACAGAATTTTTCTTAGAGAACATTAACAGGCCTAGGAATTCTCAGCACTCTCCCTATATGTACTGTGACTGATGTAAACACATCTTTAATCTTTGCACAAAACATGCAATAGTATTTGGCATCTAAAAAAATGAAAAGCATGTAGTCCCTGAATTTCTAACATTCTTATACTCAAATCACTGAAAATAATTGTCTATACATGGTATGGAGCAGACACTGAGTTTGATATTTGGGTGCAGAATACTTATTTCGGATAAACTGTGCAGATAAAAGGGAAAGAGTGGGAATGGACACAGGATAATATGAGTCTGTAATGCAGTCCTATCAAAGCTTAGCCTAATGCACTAGGAAGCTCTGGAGGATGTATTGTGTGCCCAAATGTCTAGGATTGGGCCCAAATAGCCAGAACTTTAGACACCCTACTTCATTTTGTCACTGGATGAGTGCTGTCCTGGAAATGGTGTGACTTCAGGCAAGGGTGAGACAGGTGTGAAGGAGCTGAGAGCTGGAAGTGTGCTGCTGAATGCACTCCCCATGCTGGACAGCAAGTTGCTCCTTAAAGGAAGCTCAGGACCATGCATCTCTATGTCTACCAGAGAGCAAACCTGCTCTTTCCCTTAATCTCTAGTTCAAACCCATCCAGTGTTGATTCGGGTTGCATGCTACACTTTAAATACACACATGGTCTTATCTTCTGCGGTTCTCACGTTGCCAAATCCAACAGGTAACTGCTGTCCTCATACCACCCTCAGTAATACTGGCCCCAGGAAATTATGCCTATCCTTCTGAGAGATCATTTTCTTGTCTTTCTCAATTCTACTGTCTTTTGTTTTGTATTGCCATTACACTAATTTACGTATTTTCATGCAAATTTAATTCTTGTTTTTGCCAAATTATTTGTTTTTTCCCACTAGACAAAAGTTCCACAAGGCCAAGGATCTTTGTTTGCTGTTTTCACTGCTGTGCCCTCGTTGCCTCAAACAATCTGCAAATCAAAGTGTCCTCAAATACCACAAACTGGTTGATTATTAAAAACAAAGAAGTATTGTTGCACTGTTCTGGAATCTAGAAGTCTGAAATCAAGGCGTTGGCTGGGTTGGTTCCTTCTTGGAGCTGTGTGGGATAATTCCATCCCAATCCTCTCTCCCTGGCTTATTGGGCTGTTTTCCTACTCATGTGGCCTTTCCCCATATGTTCACATGTGTATCTCTGTGTTCAAATTTCCCTTTTTCATAAGGCATCAGTCATAATAGATTATGGCCCACTGAGACGGCCTGATGGGAGGGGGTCCCTGACAAAACTCCAACTGGCCTGCGCACTGGGGTGGAGCCACAGAAGTTCTCGCCATTTGCAGTAGGGAGGAGCCTGGCCCCTTCTCTTCCTGTGTGGAACTTGGGATTCAGACAGCCAGGTGGGAAGCACTCTAGCAGGGACTCTAGCCTTGAAGACAGTCAGAACTATTTCCTCCTTTTTTCTTTTCACCCAATAAAACCTTGTATTACACACCCTTAAAAACTTTCAAGGCTGTGGGACAAGGACCTCTGTCTTTAGTTGAACTGATGAAAAGTCCTGCAACACCATGGCATGTCACTGTAACTCGGTAACATCTGTAAAACCGTAAGTCCGAAGAAGGCCACATTCTGAGTTACTGGGGACTGGGACTTCAATAAATGACTTTTTCGTGGGGGAGGAGATACCACTCAAGTGAGAACACTGAGCAAAATAACAAATAGCACCAAGAAGAAAACAAAAACATATTGGCTGTGTGAGTTTGTCTTTGAGCCCACATTAAAGGTACTATTAAAGCAAAACTACAAAATGTTGACAAAAAGGGCCTGGTGAAGTCACTCACAAGCACACAAGATGTGAAAAAACAGATGTATGAAAGAACACAACGCCAGAGAAAAAATGGAGATGGAGAAAGACTTTTGTGTGGGTTGCCTAAGGATAGAGGTTAAGCAGATGTGAGATCATGAAAAGTCATCTTGGATTCCTTTATCCTGAGAGCTACAAAGAGTTATTCATTGGTAGCTATAGAGTGCCCTCTTCAATCCAGTCACTGCTCTAGGTGGAGAAAATTGCTGCCTTCATGACACTGACATTCTAGCAAGGACAGATTAGTGAAAAAAAAAGAGCAAGATAATAAATCATTAATAATGATATCATATATAGCAGATCAGTTGTTAATTGCTGGGAAAGGAAAGCATTTGGTTTGGGCTTATGGTTTTAACTAGGACTGTAATAGTGATATGCTGGAATTAGCTTGTTCTGGGTTACAAGTGTTGGTTATTATGCTTTCAAAAATTTCAAGGGCTGGCTCATAAATACAACTTTTTTTTTTTTTTTTTTTGAGATGGAGTTTTGCTCTTGTCACCCAGGCTGGAGTGCAATGGCACGATCTCTGCTCACCGCAACCTCCGCCTCCCAGGTTCGAGCAATTCTCCTGCTTCAGCTGCCCAAGTAGCTGGGATTACAGGCATGCTCCCTGAAGCCTGGCTAATTTGTTTTTTATATTTTTTAGCACAGATGGGGTTTCTTCATGTTGGCCAGCCTGGTCCCCAATTCCCAATCTCAGGTGATCCGCCCGCCTCAGCCTCCCAAAGTGCTGGGATTACATGCATGAGCCACTGCACCCAGCCATAACTACTGTTAAGCATTAAATTATATAAACTTAAAATTCCCTTTCACTTTAAAAAGTAATAAATACTGACAACTCACCACTTTCAAATTGTGTTACTACATTTTACCATTAACTATAATTTTGATGTTATTTATGCCTACTTTATCCGTATGGCGGAAATACTATAAAATAATCTCTTCATCTTTTTCCAACTCTGTGTTCAATTGTGTCACCTTGGTAACTTGAAAATCAGTGGAAGTGGATGTATTGATCTAGTGACTGTCTAGAATTGAGAAAGGAGAAAACATAACTAAAGCAGATTAAATCCCACAGTAACCATTCATTGCATTGCAAAGAACACAAAACACTGAAGAGATAGTATCCTAAACAATAATTTTTAACTTAGCAAAATGCAGCTCATATTAATGAACAAGTGAAATTGAGACAAACCTCATTTATCTACACATTCATGTAAGCAAAAATATTAGCCAATACCTAAGCCAGAGCTAAACTTGTTTGTCAATGAACTGAGCAAACGTCTTTGCTGAATCAGATAGTAATCAAGCATTCATGTGCAATAAAATATTGTCAGTATTCAACGGAGTGCAACAATTGATTGGTTATGGATGCGAGAGTTCAGCAAAAATCAGTGTAAATATTCTGTAAAAGTCAATCGACTGCGTGGAATTTCCAATAAAGAGTAATATATATTCTATAATTGCTTTTAAATTGTGTGCTACGTATCTTTTATATCTGTAAAATTTATATAAACATACACATATACACAGATACATATATCTGGTTGTTAAATATTTACTGGCATACCACTTACTGCTAGCAATAAACAGACTTAATTAAAAGCAGCCATACAGAAGTCTAGGCAAAAAGAATCATAAGCACAAATGCCCTAATGTGGGTGCCTTCAAGGCTATTTCAGGTACATTTATGATGCCAGAATATCTAAGGTAAAAGTAACAGGAAGAACCAGTGACGACATTAGAATGATAATGATGGGCCAGGTAACTAAGGGCAGGCATATTACTATCATGCTGTTAGCTTCGTTTGTAAGTGAGATGGGGAAGCCATTGGCAAGTTTTGAGCAGAAGAGTGATGATATAGTTCAGCTGTATCCCACCCCAAATCTCATTTTGAACTGTAGCTCCCATAATTCCCATACGTGTTGTGGGAGGGTCCTGGTGGGAGATACTTGAAACATGGTGGTGCTCTCTCCTATACTGTTCTCATGTGGTAAGTCTCACAAGTTTCATAAGTTTCTTTCACTTGATTCTCATTTTCTCTTGCCTGTTGCCAGGTAAGACATGCCTTTTGCCTGCTACCATGACTGTGAGCGTTCCTCAGCCACTTGAAACTGTGAGTTCATTAAGTCTCTTTTTCTTTATAAATATCCAGTCTGGGGTATGTCTTTATCAGCAGTGTAAAACAGACTAATACAAGTGACACAATTTCATATATTTTAAGATAATTGTTTTGGAAGTTGTTTTGGGAATAAACTGTGTGGAACAATGATAGAATTAACGAGATAGGTTGAGAAATAAGTGCAATAAAGTTAGTTAAAACAGCAGTGAGGAGATGTGGTCAAATCCTGGATACATGTTGATGGTAGGGTTTTCTGATGTCATAGTTTTGCGGTATGAAAGGAAAACAGGAATGAAGAATGATCCAAAGTGTTTGACCTGGGATAGAGAAAACTGTGAGAAGAACTGTTTGTGGGGAGGTGGCTGGAAATCAGGAGTTCAATTTTGGATCTGCTCCGTGATAATGTCTCAGAGACTCAAGCAGAGATGTTCAGTTGGCATAGCATATAATGGTTTTTAGAGGAGCAAGCTAAACTAGTAATATAAATACAGCCAGCATAAAGATACTATTTAAAGTCTATAACCTCATGAAATTAGCATAGAAATGAGTATGTATAGAAAGAGGCTCAAATATTGGATACTGGCTCATAAGATTCAGAGAAAAGGTAGAAGCAAGAGATGACCAGTGATCATTCAGAAAGAAAAAAAAACAAAAAACTGGGAGGGTGTGGAATTCTAGAAACCAAGCAGTATTTCCAGGGGATAGAAACCACTTCCTTGTGAAAAATGCTGTTGATAAGTAAAGTCTTTGATATGGCTTGAGCAGTGTGAGGAATGGAGTCAGAGACATCACAAAGAGAATGGTGGCAGTCTGTCCTAAATTTAACAATGGATATGAAATGAAGAAAATGTTATGTTGAATGAATTTTTAAGAATAAGGAGACTGGTTGGAAGTAGAGCGTGAGGAAAGGGGAGTGATTCTAATGACACTCAGGTATTTGGCTTAAGGATCCAGGTCAGTCGGGAGGCCACTACAAGATGAGAAGTATCAGCTAAAAATCAGTGAAGAGAGTGTTAATTCGTGGGTATATTGACTTTCATGGGCTTGAGGGAGATATCCATGTAAGTCTGATGGAAAGTTGAACACTTGACACTCTGCAGAAAGGTCTGGGCTGGTGAATCAAGATAATAATGATAACTATGAATAAAAAGATGAAAATGAACTCACTCTTGCCCAACATAACGAAGAAAGTGCCACTTATTACAATTCATGGTCTAAATTGCTCTCTCTTGAATCTTCATTCCTTGAATCATGCTAATCATACTAAAAAATTACTCATCAGGCTGGAAGAGTTACCTTTTTAAAGAGGCAAGTGAGATAAAACTCAATCTATCTAATCTTAATGAATGTAAAACAATCCAAAGGCTGCATATTTAGACTGCTGGAAATATCAGGCTGGAAGAGTTAACTTTTTAAAGAGCCAAGTGAGATAGAATTCAATCTATCTAATCTTAATGAACATAAAACAAACCAAAGACTGGAAATTTTGACTGCATATATTACTTTGTCTCTTTATATAACTATTGGTTGAATGAATTAGCTCAATTACTCCTTTATGTTATCAAGGTATACTTCAAATTTAATCAGTACAAGAAGAGGTTGACTACACAAATTTTTTTTCAACTAAATTTGAAAGACTTTTTGCAATATATACGGGTCATTTACATATAATTAGAAAAATAAACAACATATCACGAAAGTGAAGAAAAAAGATTTGTAGAGGAAAATTAATTTAAAAGAGAGGGAGGATATAGATTTTTTTTTTTTTTTGAAACAATCTCGCTCAGTCACCCAGGCTCCAGTGCAGTGGTGTGATCTCAGCTCACTGCAACCTCTACCTCCTGGGTTCAAGCAATTCTCCTGCCTCAGCCTCCCAAGTAGCTGGGATTACACGTGCCTGCCACCACGCCAGGCTAATTTTTCTTTTCTTTTCTTTTTTTTTTTGCATTTTTAGTAGAGATGGGGTTTTACCGTGCTGGCCAGCCTGGTCCCAAACTCCTAACCTCAGGTGATCCACCTGCCTCAGCCTCCCAAAGTGCTGGGATTACAGGCATGAGCCATCGCACCTGGCCAGGATGTAGATTTTTTTAATTTTTGTATTGAGTTACTGATTTAAGTCATCCATCCTGATCCCCCCTTGGCTTCTCATTTATTAGTTATCAATGTGGCCCTTCCTTTGTTAATCTATAGCCTATGTGAACTAATATTTTATACAAAATATTTGCTATGGTAGCTTTGTATTCTTAATATTTCAACGTTTCCTGAAGTTACAAATGGAACACTGGGTTTAGTAGGGATCCACTGGGTGGGGGGGGTGTTTGTGTGTTTTGGTTTTGCTGCTTGTATTTTGTCAGGTGGTCCATGATGGTAGAGTTTGGAAGTGGCTACTATCTAATTCTCAGGCCAAGGCCTTTCTTCACCCACTCACTAGTCATTCAATAATTTTCTATTTTGTTTCTTAGTAGGGTATCTGGCAGGAAGGAATAGAAGTAAGCACCTAAGGCAGCCTATTAAGTAAGTAAAACAAATACTGCATTAATGAAAGTAACATAAATGCAGACTGAATAGAATGAACTGGTCCTGTAGATGTATTTGGAAGTTTGTATAGCATTATTTAAAATTTGAAGAAGGAGCTCTATTGGAGAACAGTGAAATAACCTGACAGGATTATAGATCAAGGCCTAAACTAGGAAGGGAATTAACATGGCAAATAGTGGCTAAGGAAGAGGGCTAAATGAGGCATCGATTTAGTTATTTAGAGACTTTTTTTCTCTTAAAATAAACCAGAAATCATATCACTTTGTTGATTTAGTACCTTTCACTGCTTGTTTTAATGCTGTTCACTCTTAGGGTTCCAGAGAACCTATAAATGTCTTTTCACTGACTCAAGCACCATTTATCAAAGTTACTGCATGAGCTCACCAAGCAGGAGTTTAGGTATCTTGTTCTGTGCTATTTCTCTTTCAGAGATAATTCTAAAGGGAATTAACTAAAGGGAGAGCACCAAATTTGAGTACAAGTCAATCATAAGCCTGAAATATTTCACTCATAATAATTGGGAAGATGTACTAAATGGGAATTTTTACATATTCTCAGTTAAAGTGGAAGCAGTGACACGATATGAGTGAAATATAATGCTTTTTAATTTCACTCTCTTGTTATGGAATTTGAGATTCAAGCTGACTCTCCATTTGTCAATTTTTTTCTTTGTTCATATATTAAATTGTAGCAATGTATTTACTTAAGTCTTACATTTAAGAAATATATATTTATATCTGTTTACATATTTATTTTTTATTACGCTTTAAGTTCTAGGGTACATGTGCAGATCGTGCAGGTTTGTTACATATGTACACACATGCCATGGTGGTTTGCTGCATCCATTCCCCAGTCATCTACATTAGGTGTTTCTCCAAATGTTATCCTTCCCCAATCACCCTACCCCCTGTTATCCCTCTGCTACTCCCCAACCCCCCACAGGCCCCAGTGGTGTGATTATTTTTTTAATTGTACTTCAGGTTCTGGGGTACATGTGCAGATCATGCAGGATTGTTGCATAGGTACATACATGGCAAGGTGGTTTGCTGCCTTCATCTCCCCATCACCTATATCTGGTATTTCTCCCTCATTATCCCTCCCCAACCTCCCCACCTCACACTGTCCCTCCCCTAGCTCCCCCACAACTGACCACAGTAAGTGATGCTTCCCTCCCCTGTGTCCATGAGTTCTAATTGTTCAACACCAGCCTATGAGTGATAACATACAGTGTTTGGTTTTCTGTTCTTGTGTCAGTTTGCCAAGAATGATGGTTTCCAGATTCATCCATGTCCCTATGAGGGACATGAACTCATCGTTTTTTATGGCTGCATAGTATTCCATGGTGTATTTGTGCCACATTTTCCTTGTCCAGTCTATTATCCATGGGCATTTCGGTTGGTTCCAGGTCTTTGCTATTGTAAACAGTGCCACAATGAATATACATGTGCATGTGTCTTTATAATAGAACAATTTATAATTCCTTGGGTATATACTCAGTAATGGGATTACTGGGTCAAATGGTATTTCTTTTTCTAGGTCCTTGAGAAATCACCACACTGTCTTCCACAATGGTTGAACTAATTTACATTCCCAACAACAGTGTTCCTATTTCTCCACATCCTCTCCAGCATCTGTTGTCTCCAGAATTTTTAATGTTCACCATTCTAACTGGAGTGAGATGGTATCTCAATGTGGTTTGATTTGCATTTCTCTAATGACCAGTGATGATGAGCATTTTTTCATATGTTTGTTGGCTACCTAAATGTTTTCTTTTGTAAAGTGTCTGTTCATATCCTTTGCCCACTTTCACATGGGTTTGTTTGTTTGTTTCTTATAAATCTGTTTTAGTGCTTTGTAGATTCTGGATATTAGCCCTTTGTCAGATTGGTAGATTGCAAAATTTTTTTCCCTTTCTATTGATTGCGGTTTGTTCTAATGATTGTTTCCTTTGCTGTACAGAAGCTCTGGAGTTAATTAGATCTCATTTGTCTATTTTGGCTTTTGTTGCCATTGCTTTTGGTGTTTCAGCCATGAAGACCCTGCCTATGCCTATGTCCTGAAGGGTTTTGCCTAGGTTTTCTTCTAGGGTTTTTATGGTGTTAGGTCTTATGTTTAAATCTTTAATCCATCTGGAGTTAATTTTAGAGTAAGGTGTCAGGAAGGGGTCCAGTTTCTGCTTTTGCACATGGCTAGCCAGTTTTCCCAACACCATTTATTAAACACAGAATCCTGTCCTCATTACTTGTTTTTCTCAGGTTTGTCAAAGATCAAATGGTTGTAGATGTGTGGTGTTGCTTCTGAGGTCTCTGTTCTGTTCCACTGGTCTATGTCTCTGTTTTGGTACCAGTACCATGCTGTTTTGATTACTGTGGCCTTGTAGTATAGTTTGAAGTCAGGCAGCCTGATGCCTCCAGCTTTGTTCTTTTTGCTTAGAATTGACTTGGCTATTTGGGCTCTCTTTTGGTTACATATGAAGTTTGAAGTGTTTTTTTCCAGTTCTTTGAAGAAGGTCATTGGTAGTTTGATGGGGATAGCATTGAATCTATAAATTACTTCGGGCAGGATGGTCATTTTCACGATGTTGATTCTTCCCAAATATGAGCATGGAATGTTTTTCCATCTGTTTGTGTCCTCTCTCATTTCATTGAGCAGTGGTTTGTAGTTTGTAGTTTTCCTTGAAGAGGTCCTTTACATCCTTTGTTAGTTGTATTCCTAGGTATTTTATTGTCTTTGTAGCAATTTTGAATAGGAGTTCATTTTGATTTGGCTCTCTGTTTCTCTGTTATTGGTGTATAGAAATGCTTGTGATATCTGCACATGAATTTTGTATCCTGAGACTTTGCCGAAGTTGCTTATCAGTTTCAGGAGATTTTGGGCTGAGACGATGGAGTCTTCTAAATATACAATCATGTCATCTGCAAATAGAGACAATTTGGCTTCCCCTTTTCCTAACTGAATATCCTTTATTTCTTTTTCTTGCCTGATTACTCTGGCTAGAATTTCCAATAGTATATTGAATAGGAGTATTGAGAGAGGGGCATCCTTGTCTTGTGCCAGATTTCAAAGGGAATGCTTCCAGTTTTTGCCCGTTCAGTATGATATTTGCTGTGGGTTTGTCGTAAATAGCTTTTATTTTTTCATTATATGTTCCATCGATACCTAGTTTATTGAGAGTTTTTAGCATAAAAGGCTGTTGAATTTTGTCGAAGGTCTTCTCTGCATCTATTGAGATAATCATGTGGTTTTTATCTGTGGTTCTATTTATGTGATGGATTATGTATATAGACTTGCATGTGTTGTACCAGCCTTGCATCCCTGGGAAGAAGCATGCTGATCATGATGAATAAGCTTTTTGATTTGCTCTTGCATTCTGTTTGCCAGTATTTTATTGAAGATAAAATACTGTTCATCATGGATATTGGCCTGAGGTTTTCTTTTTTGTTGTGAATCTGCCCAGTTTTGGTAGTAGGATGATGTTGGTCTCATAAAATGAGTTAGGGAGGATTCCCCTCGTTTTGTATTGTTTGGAATAATTTCAGAAGGAATGGTACCAGCTCTTCTTTGTATATCTGGAAGAATTTGGCTCTAAACCCATCTGGACCTGGGCTTTTTTCAGTTGGTAGGCTATTAATTACTACCTCAACTTCATCCCCTGTTAGTTGTCTATTCAGGGATTCAACTTCTTCCTGGTTTAGTCTTGGGAGAGTGCAATTGTCCAGGAATTTATCCATTTCTTCCAGATTTACTGATTTGTATGCATAGAGTTGTTTGTAGTAATCTCTGATGGTAGTTTGTATTTCTGTGGAGTCTCTGGTGATGTCTCCTTTATCGTTTATTATTGCATCTATTTGATTCTTCTCTCTTTCTTTTTTATTAGTCTGGCTAGCGGTCTATTTTGTTGATCTTTTCAAAAAACCAGCTCCTGTATTTGTTGATTTTTTGATGGGATTTTGTGCCTCTATCTCCTTCAGTTCTGCTCTGATCTTAGTTATTTCTTGTCTTCTGCTATCTTTTGAGTTTTTTTTTATCTTACTCCTTTAATTCTTTCAATTGTCATGATAGGGTGTCAATTTTAGACCCTTCCTTGCTCCTTATCTGAGCATATATTGCTATGAATTTCCCTCTAGATACTGCTTTAAATGTATCCCAGAGATTCTGGCATGTTGTGTCTTTGTTCTAGTTGGTTTTGAAGAATATCTTTATTCCTGCCTTCATTTCATTGTTTATTCAGTTGACATTCAGGGAGCGAGTTGTCATTTTCCATGAAGTTTTGTGATTTTGAGTTAGTTTCTTAATCCTCAGTTCTAATTTGATTGCACTGTGGTCTGAGAGACTGTTTGTTATGATTTCTGTTCTTTTGCATTTGCTGAGGAGCGATTTACTTCCAATTATGTGGTCAATTTTAGAGAAGTGTGATGTGGTGCTGAGAAAAATGTATATTATGTGGATTTGGGTTGAGAATTCTGTAAATGTCTATTACGTTCACTTGGTCCAGGTCTGCATTCAAGTTCTTGATTTCCTTGTTGATTTTCTGTCTCATTGATCTGTCTAATATTGACAGTGGAGTGTTAAAGTCTCCCATTATTATTGTGCGGGAGTCTAAGTTTCTTTGTAGGTTGTAAGGACTTGCTTTATGTATCTGGGTGCCTCTGTATTGGGTGCATATATATTTAGAATAGTTAGCTCTTCTTATTGTATTGATCCTTTTATCATTATGTAATGCTCTTATTTGTCTCTTTTGATTTTTGTTTGTTTAAGTCTGTTTTATCAGCGACTAGGATTGCCACCCCCTGCTTTTTTTTGCTCTCCATTTTCTTGGTAAATCTTCCTCCATCCCTTTATTTTGAGTCTATGTGTGTCTTTGCACGTGAGATGGGTCTCCTGAATACAGCCCACTGATGGTTCTTGGCTTTTTATCCAATTTGCCAGTCTGTGTCTTTTGATTGGGGCATTTAGTCCATTTACATTTAATGTTCATATTGTTATGTGTGAATTTGATCCTGCCATTTTATTTCTGGTTGGTTGTTTTGCTCTTTGGTTGGTGTAATTTCCTCATTGCATGGTTGGTCTTTACCATTTGGTTCCTTTTTGCAGTACTGGCTGGTACTGGTTTTTCTTTTCTGTGTTTAGTGCTTCCTTCAGGAGTTCTTGTAGGGTAGGTCTGGTAGTGACAAAATCTCTCAGCAATTTCTTGTCTGTAAAGGATTTTATTTCTCCTTCACTTATGAAGCTTAGTTTGGCTGGATATGAAATTCTGAGTTCAAATTTCTTTTCTTTAAGGATGTTGAATATTACCCCCCACTCTCTTCTGCCTTGTAGGGTTTCTGCTGAGAGATCCGCTGTGGGTCTGATGTGCTTCCCTTTGTCGGTGACCCAAGCTTTATCTCTGTCTGCCCTTAGTATTTTTTCCTTTGTTTAAACCCTGGTGAATTTGATGACTACGTGCCTTGTGGTTGCTCTTCTGGAGGAGTATCGTGATGTTCTCTGTATTTCCTGTGTTTGAATGCTGGCCTGCCTTGCTAGGTTGGGGAACTTCTCCTGGATAATATCCTGAATAATGTTTTCCAGCTTGGATTCATTCTCCTCATCATCTTTAGGTACATCAATTAAGTGTAGATTAGGTCTTTTCACGTAATCCCTTATTTCTTGAAGGCTTTGTTCATTTTTCATTCTTTGTTCTCTTTTCTTGCCTTCTTGTTTTATTTCATTGAGTTGATCTTCAATCTTTGATATCCTTTCTTCTGCTTGATCTATTCAGCTATTGAAACTTCTGTACACTTCTTGAAGTTCTCGTGCTGTGTTTTTCACCTCCATCAAGTCATTTATGTTCTTCTCTAAGCTGGTTATTCTAGTTAGCATTTCTTTTAACGTTTTTTCAAGGTTTTGAGTTTCTTTGCATTGGGATAGAACATGTTCCTTTAATTCAGAGAAGTTTGTTATTACCCACCTTCTGAAACCTGCTTCTATCAATTTGTCAAATTCGTTCTCCATCCAGCTTTGTTCCCTTGATGGTGAGAGTTGTGATCTCATGGTGGTGGAGAGGAGTTCTGGTTTTTGATGGTTTCATTCTTCTTGCACTGGTTTCCTCCCATCTCATTGTATTTATATAGTTTCGATCTCAGGTAGCTGCTTGGGGGAGGTGGCCTTTCCTTTGTCTGCCTGTAGAGGTGCTGCTGGGAAGCCACAGATTCAGTGGAGCTGCTGTATCTTTTATTTACTCAGGAAAATTAGGCCAGCTTGTGCAATGGCAGCTTCGCTTCTACCTGCTGAGCTCCATCATTCCTGGTCACTCTCTAACTTATGTTCTGGGCGCGAAACTCTGGAATAAGAGTTTTTTAGTCTGCTGGGTGCTGTCCAGGGGTGGACCTGTTCCGCCTTATGGGCTGTTTCCATGTTTTCAGTTCCCCTTCTTTCCAGGGGGCGGGTGGCTCTGTCCAGTTGGCTTTCTGGCTTTCCTGTCAGCCAGTGCTTCCACCTAGATCTATGCTGACAGCCCTGGCACTGGCCAGAGTTGCTGTTCTGCCCTGTTCAGGCAGCTCGCTGAGGTTTTTCAGCCCTATGAAGATCTCCTGTTCTGTGGGTTGAAGAGGGCTTGGGTGGAGCCCTGTATCTGAACCGAAATCCTGGAGGGGGGAGATCCTCCAGTCCTCTTGTCAGTTGCATGCAACTCCTGGGTGGGGCAGTGCCCCGCCTTGCCTCAATTTGCCCTATTTGGTTTATACCCACTGTCCCACCAGACCCACAAAATGAACCTGGTACCTCATTTGGAATTGTGGAGACTACTCGGCTTCTGCATCTCTCTTGCTGGGAGCTGCTTTCCAGAGCTGCCTCTTATTTGGCCATCTTGGGATCCCCCCCGGTTTACTGAATGTTTTAAGCCCACTGTTGAGACCTACTCCCACGCCCCCTACTGCCAACCCGGGTCATGCCAGTGTGTGATGTTTCTCTCCCTGTGTCCATGAATTCTTAATCTTTCCATTAAGATATTTTTGACAAGGTCACTTAACCAAACAGTTGGCAAATTCTGAAGTGATTTTCAAGTTATAGGTGTGGTCAAGAAGCTTTATTATATGCCACAGAAAATACTTAAGGTTTTGTTGAAAGACTTATGAAGTTTGTTAAAAATCCTAAAATTAATTTATAAAAATTAAAGTCAAGATAATAATGCAATTTTGAATTACTGAAGACATTAACTATCACCCAACAACTGCATTTAAAAATCACTGAAAGGTAGTATCACATGCTGTCCTATCATGGGCATTTATATACACAATGAACTATTTAAAAATACCTAATTCACTTTATTATTTGGAAGGGTTTCAGTCTCTTTTACTATGGTAACTTCACATTTTTTGTCATTAATTGCAAATTTTAGCCATTTTTTTCTAGATTACATTTGTAGACTAATTTCATAAATGACTTATTTTGGTCATACAGTGTAGTTGAGGGTTTAGGGGAACAGAGCCAATTGTCTGCAAACAAACCTTGGTTCCACCATTTCTTTACATAATTTTCCTCACCTCTATATAAAAACATCTAATACTTCATATTTATATGATCAATGTGACATTACTTTAGTCAATTTATGAAAACATTTTATAACAGTGTGTATCACATAGTAAAAGCTCAGTATAATTATCATCTGCTTTAAAAAATAAAGGGTATTTTCTCTTTAAATTTTGTTCAGAAATTGGATATTTTTTCCAAAACAGACATGTAAATCTGAAACTTCACAATTTTTGAACCATTCTCTGATTTGTACTCCCTCCCCACCCCCAACCAGTGAATTCGGAATGGTGCACTATTTGTTTTGTTCGCCTCAGCATTAACAATATCATTATTTGTATTAATAGTTCTAGAGATGTGCTTTTTTTGTTTACAATTTAAATTAGATGCATTTATAACCATATTTTTCACAGGTTGACTACTCCACACTTTCCTTACCCAAATGTGCAGTTATTTTGCCTTAATTCTTTCTGGGTTTCTTCCAGCTGATGATTCTAAAGTTTTCATGTTATTGTTATTTCCAAACCCAGGGCTCTTTTCTCTTGAATATTTTCCTAAAATCCTACTATATTATCAAACCTTATTACCCATTATCCTGAGTTTCACTCACTTATCTCTAAGGTATATGCATAATTATAAATAACTTCCATGTAACAAGTAATATGCCAAAGTGCTTTTTGCTGCTATTTCATTTAATTATCCTGTGATCCATATTATTAGTTATAAATACCTGGGATTATAGAAAACTTAAAAGCTTACTGTTTTTCTATCTTTCCTCTTTAACTTGGGCACTGTGGTGCAGGTGAAGAATCTAATATTATTTATGCCCTCTCTGTGTTCTACAGGTGCCTGCTCTTCCACTGAAGCATCACACCCATGCTCTTGTTTGTATACTCCAAGTGGCTGCTGTTTTGCATCAGCTGGCTGCAAAGATCATGTTCAGACTCTTGGAAGTCACTAAGTAGCAAATACAGTGTGGTGATGTGAGTAGTGGCCAATGTAGTGTACTCATTCACACTGCATTAATTGGCCTTCAGCGTGCTTATGTAGTCTCTTGTTGTATACAAAGAAAATGATTGAAAATTCCCATATGTACTGATCTCTGTGATGCCTCTTTCTTCTACAGTGGATTTATTACCTAGTGTCTTCAATTTTTACACTTCATTCTTATGATGGAACAGAATTTAATAATGATACAGATATCAGCCTAATCTCTACATGTCCACAAATATTAAATACAGCGTATTTCTCTCAATTGCATTTTGCATGTTAAAAGAACAAAATTCCAACAAATTAGAAATCACCAAAATAATTCAGTTACTTCATTTAATGAAGTCATTAATTCAGTGAACATTGATTGCATTATCAAGTGTTAAGTGCTC
Source organism: Ateles fusciceps (assembly GCA_036589455.1). Lineage (NCBI taxonomy): Eukaryota > Metazoa > Chordata > Mammalia > Primates > Atelidae > Ateles > Ateles fusciceps. Next base: position 6,021,229 of record JAZHEH010000174.1, on the reverse strand, counting down.
AGAATACAAATAAGTACAGAAAACGGTTCCCAAATGGATGTTCTCACAGATTGCATAGCATTACTTTTTCATATTACATAATGATATTAGTTCAAAATAAATTATTTCAAACATTTTTTTATAAAATTATTTTGACCATGAGGCACAGTGGGATGGGGAAGGAAGGGGAAGTGTCTCTCCTAATTAATGTTTAAATCACTTTTTTGGCTACCAAAACTTGTTTTTGATTTGTTTTTATTATTTTGTTTTAATTGAAACAGGGTCTCTCTCTCTCTGTCAACCAGGCTGGAGTGCAATGGTGTGATCTTGGCTCATTGCAACCTCCGCCTTCCAGGCTCAAGGGATCCTCCTACCTCAGCCTCCAGGAAAGCTGGGACCACAGGTGTGTACCAGCATACTCAACTAATTTTTTTACTGTTTTCAGTAGAGATGGGGTTTCACCACGTTGCCCACGCTGGTCTCAAAATCCTGAGCTCAAGGGATCCACCCTCCTCGGTCTTCCAAAGTGTTAGGATTACAGGTAATAGCCACAGTGCCTAGTCACTGCCAAACCTTATAGGCTCTGGTAGAAAATGTTTGAGAAGATTCTGGGTGTAATGATATCACTCCAGTAACTTCTTACTTGTACTTTGGAAACACTGGCCATCTAATATCTAACTAACAGGAATTTGCTAGTGATCAAATTCAAGAGAAATCCCTTTTCCCCCAAATAAGCTTGACGTGACATGTAGAAATTGAAGTGAAAATCTATGTTTATCTCACCTAATATTACATTAAGCTATGTTTGCATAATTGTTTTTGATGTGTGAAAGAAAATGCTTGTAAATAACTATATTTTGATGAATAACAATGTTATTTGCTAAAGTCAGATGGTGCTTTCTTTTCTTTTTGTTTCCACACCAGAAAACTAGGCAGTATTGAAAATAATTTAATGATTAAAAACATGGGCTCTGCAGACAGGCTGATGGGGTCTAAATCCTGTTCTCACTGATTAATCGTGTGGCCTTAAGGAAATTACTTCCTTATGACTCAATTTCTTCCTTTAAAAAAATGTGGGTCGTGAGTTCTCATTTGGTTGTATGGCTATTATAAAGATTAAATAATGTAGTATATGCAAAGCACATAGAAAACTGCCTAGAGAAGCAAAAGTAACATCATAAGCAAAAGTTAGCATTTTTCTTATTGTTTTATTATGTTATCATGTGCCCAGATCACTACATAATATAATAAGATTAGTAAGAAATATTCTCCCAATGAATGTATTTGGATGGGCGGGTCGTGGTGGCTCATGCCTATAATCTCAGCACTTTGGGAGGCCTAGGCAGGTGAATCACCTGAGGTCGGGAGTTCAAGACCAGCCTGACCAACATGGAGAAACCCTGTCTCTACTAAAAATACAAAATTAGCCAGGCATGGTGGCACATCCCTGTAATCCCAGCTACTCAGGAGGCTGAGGCAGGAGAATCTCTTGAACCCAGGAGGCAGAGGTTGCTGTGAGCCAATATCACGCCATTGCACTCCAGCCTGGGCAACAAGAGCGAAACTCCATCTCAGAAAAAAAATGTATTTGGATAAAGCGAGTGCTCATAATTTTCATAGTGGTTCAAAGCTTACCAAATTTCCCAGCATAATCTAATATTTAATTCAAAACAGCCCTGTGAGGAGAAAGGATACAATGTTTGTGCCTTATTACTAATTTAGTGTTTTCCACTGTCTATTGATGCCAGTTTTGCTTTTTCAATAAAAAAGAATGTGTATAGCATGTTCCTTACATGGATTAGAAAATCCAGGTCATCACGGTTGCCAACAGGAGTACTTTATATCTTACTACTGGCAACCTTTTTGACATACATACATTAGACATGCTTATTGATGTTTGTTTACTATGGAGTTCTTAATTAAATTAAACAAAATGTGTGTACAAGAATATATATGAAAAGTCTAAAAATTGTCTTCTCATAGGTTATCATGCCAAAATGTTGCCATTTTTACCACAACCATTCTGGTAGATCAGGAGTGAGAGATTGCTTTGTAAACCCTTAATGACAAAGTCATCTTTGATAGTTGTGTTGGATGATTGAAAACATGTAGCAATTTGAAGTAAAGGATGATTAATAAGTGATTGAGGTAAGTGATTACACTGCATTTTGAGCAAAACAAACAAAAAAGAGTATAAATCCTTAGAATGCAGACTGTATGTTATTCCGCTAAATACTGTCTATCTACCTATTCATCTGTCTATATATCCATTTATATATTTTATTACAAACTTCCTTTTGTTACAAACTGTTCCTAAACATAAATTTGAAAGGAGAGTTTAATGATATTTTTAACAAGCTTAACAAGGTTGTTCAGAATTGAATTCTCCAAAGTAATTGCATTGCCATGAAAGCATCATTTTATGTGTTCTGGCAAAAGAAAAAGTAGACATTCCTGTTAAATTTTCTTCAGCATGTATATTTATTATAGGTTATCACAGTCAGGAAAATGTTGCTGAAAGTAAAGAAAAATTCTTTAGTGATGTGCCAATGAATTGTGAAATGCTACCCAGAAACTAGTATTTGCTGAAATAGACTTGGCTCAATCAATGATTTCCAATTATCAAGTTAAAAAGTCTTCCCCTGATTTTTATATAGTCTGATTAAGTTAGGACAATAAACACTACAGAAAAAGAATTATAAACTAAATTTACAAGTATACCTAGTTTTGGAACTTAATACATATTAATTACATTTCTTTTTCTCATTTTATTTTTTCAGTTGATATAAAATTGTATGTATTAATTGTGTACAGGATGATGTTTGGAAGTATATAAGCAAAGTGGCATGCTACCTCTAGATAATTAACATATATATTATACCACATAGTTATCCTTTTTTAGTGTTTAAAAAATACACCAAACATTTTTTCCAACCAAAAATACATGACGTAGTTTTATTCAAATAATCTTGTGACTAAAATGTTTTACCTTATTTTCTTTTATTTTTTGTAAATGTTCAGTTCACATAATTTATTTTAAGTGTAAAAAGAAATTTGTTTAAGGTTTAACTTTTGATTGTTTACCTTTTAAAATTTTGACTATCAGTTTTCTTATATATTGCCACCTCTAATCTCCAACATTTATCAATATAAATTAAATCCAATGGATTTTCATTTATGAAGACAAAATATTTACATAAAATTTTGATATCATTACGGTCACTAAAAATAAATAACTGTACTCTAAACATTCCTTATGTCTTTCATATTCCATCAGTTTTCTCATGGTATGTTCACAATTTCTCATAAGTTAGCAAAAAAATGCCTTCAGATGATAAGAACGAAAATAAAACAAGCTGAAATCAGGATGAGTTATATTCTTTGTCACATCTCTAATCCTGTTGTCATTTTGCAATAGTTTTATTTCGTATCTTATTTACATAACAATGGATTTACCTTTTAAAAGTGGTTTAATTCTTCTCTTTAAGCCAGAAATGACAGAATACTGTCTCCTCTCAAGCAGAACTGAGAGCAAAGACTGAATCCAAACCATCTGTGCCTTTTCTCTAATGAAGTTTTACTCCTCAGGGAAAAATTTAACTAGCACTTTTGGAAATCTATATATCACAGGTAGATTTTTGTTTGTTTGTTTTCCTTTTCCTTTCCTTTTTGATTTTTAATTTATAAATTATAATTGCATATATTTATTGCATAGAATATGTTGTTTTGAAATATGTATACAATGGTTAAATGGAGCTAATTAATAGATGCATTTACCTCACCAGGTGGATTGTTTAGAATTCGACAAACTAATATCACGGCTGCCATGCCAACCTGACCCTCTATTCAATATCGCACGTTTTCTTATTCTAGTTCCTACACTACTGATTCCTATTTCTACTTACAATTGTACTTTTTATCTCACAGCAATTACGCCTGACAAAGATTCTATCCTTAGCCAAAAGCCAGTTAAGTTCTCCTGAACTCCTTTTTAAACTAGCCAGTGACTTTTGAGCTTTTGTGTTTGTCTCTGCATTGACCAGTTTTAGCAAGAATCCTGCTAAGTCAGTTTCTCTGAAATCCTCTGTCATCAATACCTAGTCACCCTTACTGTCTCTCTGGGTTCCTTGTCACTCACCATTCACTAGTTGATGTCTGCTTATCCTGGCCTGCTTATAGCAAGAAACTTCACCTACTCTTGATGTTTCCTATTAGTAATTTTCCATCCAGTGACCTTCTGCTTTTCCTCACCTAACTCCTTGGATATAAACTCCCACTTTAATTTGTGGTATTCAGACTTGACAGTAATCTCACTCCCCAAGCTTCAAAAACCCAATGCAATGGTTCCTACATGTATCATAATGATCCTGAATAAGGTCTGCGTACCACACTTTAATATGTGTCACAGGTAGTTTCTATCATCACCTAAAATTCTCTATAATTATATTTGTATTCTCTTTCTATTATTTATTGCCCATCTTCTCTTCACAACTTCTGACAGCTAGAATGTAAGCCAGGTGGTCGTGAATATGGGTTTGTTTGGTTTGCTAACAAAACCCAAATACCTTATATGAATGCTTAATATATAGCAAGTTGACAGTAAACATTTGTTAAATGAAAGAATAACTGAATAAAATACAAGATGGTCATTAATGCTGCATACAGCCTAATACTCCAGAAGTAACATAGTTTCTCTAAAATTTCTAGAATTATGACAGACTATAATATCAAAGTCAGACCTGAATCCTCACCAGAGGATTCTAAACAGACATTTTAAAATCTGTGCTTTCTTAAAACTTTCCTTCCATAAATGCATGCCATCTAATAGAACCACAACTCCTCTTGTTATGCAGCAAATATGGATCATTTTGTTAGTTTTCTCCTCTTTTCCATGTTTTGTGGGAAGAAATTCCACCTCATCTTATCTTCCATAAATATTAGAGTCAAGGTGGTAGTAGCATGAAGAGCAAATGTTTCTGTAGTGTGTTTAAGTCTTTACTAAGTTTTTAAAAATTTCTTTTATGAGCTACATACCTTAAAAAGTTCCTGTCTGAGCATGAGGTGGAGGGAATGTGTTCTCTTTCCCCGGTCCACAAGGGGGCATAGTTTTAAAGGCAAGAACTTCCCAGCATCATGCCCCCCTCCCATCTCTCTCCATCCAGGAGATTTAACCGTCTCTGTTTTAATTTTTGCAGGCACGGGAAGAATAAAAAGTCAATCACTCCAGCGAAAGCTCTAAAGAACTCCTTTCAACAGCCAGAGGTCTTTGAGAAGATGGGGGCTCCTCCATGGTTAAAAGTCCCCTTCTTCTTCACCCCTTGGGACTCCATTTTTGGATCCCCTTCTACAAACACTCTCTTGTGGAAGCTTGTCTTCCCCCTCCTAAACTACATCTCTCTCTCTCAATTCTCTTCCACCCAGTGTGGAAGCTGTCTTTCCTGGATTCCATCTTTCTGGATTCTCTCACTCAGTGTTAGAAGAGCTTTCCTTCTCTGGATTTCCCATCTGGAATCCCCTTCCACACTCTTTGTGGAAGTTTTCTCTCTTTTCCTTTTTTTTTTCTTTCTCCACCTAAAATAAATTCATTTTCTACAAAAACTCTGGGTTCCAGTATTTACTTTGTGAGCGCACCTGGTCCCCTTTCTCATTCTTGAGAGAGCAGGAGACCAAGAATCTTGGAGAAACGTCCTCTCAGGGGAGCTAAGGGCTCCCCTGAACCCCTGAACCCCAACAAGGTGATACCAGCAAGTAGAACAGTCGGAGATACCAGCCTTTTTCCCCCATACATAAAATAATTACCCAGCCAACCATGAATGAAAACCAGTTCTGGATAGCTCAGAAATTCAGTTAAAAAGCTGCAACAGCACAGTAAAGCAAAAAGACTAATGATATTAAAAGGATAGGTTAAGGAGTTCCATTTTGCCCACATCATCCCATCCATCGCACAGCTCAATGCAAAGAGGGATTTCCTAATTCACAAGTCTCCCTTTCCAGAAAAAAGAGAGCAGTTAACAATTAGCTTCCTCAGATTTTGGGGGCAATGTTCAAAGGACACCCCCTCCCAAATTGCTGGGAAGTTTAACATAATAGAGAATTGTGAAGATGGCTAGAAACAAAGATGAAGAGTAGAGGTTATTAGTAGCAGCCACTGGTCAGATGCCCTAGTGGCCTACTCTATAAAAAACCCAAGCAGTCTTTGCTATTAATGAAATCAAGAGCCATAGCTGTCCCAAACAATCTAGAAAGGGAAGCAGTGCTACATTTTTTGAGAAAAGGAACTGATGCTGCATCACTATGGGACAAAGCGACCATGCCCTTGTTCTTCCCATAACCACAAGCATGCTGGGAATGCAGAGGCACAGTCTCTCCATGAGCAACTGCACCTAAAAAAACTGGTGTCACTGCTTCAGAGAGCACACATGTGTTGTAAACATCAGAGCCACTGCCACAATGAATAACCCTGTGCTCCAGTCATTTGCTGTATTCAAGGCACATGCCCCTTGAGTACAGCAGCCACAATTGCAGCGGGCATGCTGGCATATCACATCCTATTGCAATCTTTCTATAATGCTGCACATCAGATTACAGTCAAATTGTACAATGCCAAGGACAAAGATACAATTTTGAAAGCAGCAAGAGGAAAGCAATTTGTCACATACTAGGGAATTATCATAAGGCTATCAATGGTATTCTCAACAGAAGCCTTGCAAGTCAGGAGAAAGTGGGATAATATATGCAAATACTGAAAGAGAAAATCTTTCACTCAAAATGCTATATTCAGAGTAGTTATTTTTTAAATGGATGGAAATAAAGTCTCTTTGAAACAAACAAAAATTGAGGTAGTTTATCACCACCAAACTGTCTTATGAGAAATGCTTCAGGTAGCTCTTAAAATTTTAACTGAAACATGATAAACAGCATATGAAGCTATATGAAAACAAACATTTTACCAGTGTGGCTAAATATATAGTCATATGCGGACTAATGCAGCCCTGTAATGGGGCACTATAATTTCCTTTAAACACTAAAAGTTAAAATATCCAAATTTATTAATAGATACACAATATAGAAAGCATCAGACTCTGATTACAAGGCCATTATATGTGTGTGGGGGGTAAGTGTGATTTGATATACGATTGAAATTAAGTTGTTATCAACTTAAAATAGAAGATATTTTAAACAAGCCTCAAGCTAATCACAAAGATAAAATCTATAATCAATTCAAAAAAGATAAAGTGAAAAGAATCAAAGTAAACCACTATAAAAAAATCATTAAATTATAAAGGAACACAGCAAGACAGGAAAAAAAGTGACAAAATAACTATAAAATAGACAAATGAATTAAGAAAAGGGTAAGAGTAACTTTTCACTTATCTATAATTACCTCAAATGTAAACTGATTAAATCCACCATTTTAAAGTCATAGCATAAATGAAGGAATAAAACAATCCAAAAAACAAAAAAATAAAAGCAAGTCACAGAGATATGCTATCTACGTGAGAGTCACTTTAGATTTAAAAACAATATAGGCTAAAAGTGAAGGGATAGAGAAGGATATTTTATGCACATGGTAACCAAGAGAGCATGAGTGATTACATTTACAGCAGACAAAATGTATTTTAAGTGTAATCTAGCCTTTAAAAAGAAAGAAGGTCATTATGTAAGGATAACAGTAAATTTAACAGGAAAACATAATTTTAGAACAATCACACACACACACACACACACACACACACACACTACAGCACCTAGTTATACAAAGCAAAATTGACAGATCTAAAGACAGAAATTGACAGCAATTACAACAATAATGGTGTATTTTACCACCCTACTTACAGTAATAGAAAATTCAGACAGAAATTGGCCAATATTCTTGAAGAACATGGTTGCAAATGTCTTTAATACAATGCTATGAAAACTAATTTAACAGCACATTAAAAGATTCATATACCAGGACCAAGTGAGATATCAATTGGTTTGCAAAAATGGTTTACCATATGCAAATTAACCAATGTACTACAACAAATTAACAAAATGAAGAAAGAACCATATGATTATCCCCCATAGATGCAGAAAATGGATTTGACAAAATTTAGCATTTATTAATCACTAAAATTCTCTCAACAAAATAGATATGGAAGGAAGTTACCTCAACACAATTATCATCACACATGAAAAACCCAGAGCTAACATCATAAGTTATTGAAAGCTTTCTGTCTACAATACAGTACAAAGCTAGGATATCTACTCTCATTATTTCTTTTCAATTTAGTACTAGAAGTCCTAGCCAGTGCAATTAAATAAGAGAAACGAATAAAAGTTACCCTAATTGGAAATAAAAATTACCTTTATTTGCAGAAACTACCTTTATTTTCAGGTCCTCTGCATATATGTAAGGTACTAAACAACAACAACAACAAAAACTGTTAAAACTAATAAATTTAGTAAATTTATAGGATCTCAAATTAGCACATCAGAATAAATTGTGTTGCTATACAAAAACAATAAATTATTTGAGAAAGAAATGAAAGGAGCAATATCATTCACAAAACAAAGGGAATAAAATACTTTGGAATAAACTTAAACAAAGAGGCAAACTGTTTGTACGTACATTAAAAATTTAAAACATTGATCAAGGAAATTAAAGAGACAGACAACCCTTGGATTAGAAGAATCAACACTGCTACAATATCCATGCTGCCCAAATGATCTACAGATTCAATGTAATCTCCATCAAAATTCCAATGACACTCTTTATGGAAACAGAAAAAAAATCCTAAAATTCATATGAAACTGCCAATACCCTAGCAGCCAAAGCCACCCTCAGTAAAAATAACAAAGGTAGAACTAACATGCTCTCACATTTCAAAATACATTTCGAAGCTACAGTAATCAAAACAGCATAATACTTAAACAAAAACAGATACATAGACCAATGGAACTGTATAGAGAGCTAATAAAGAAATTCAGCCATTTGTGGCTAATCTTAAAAAAAAATGATGCAAAGAAAATACAGGGAAATGATGATCTCTTTAAAAAATATTGTTGGGAAAACTGGTCATTCTATGCAGAATAATTTAAATGGACCCTTATTCTCACTATTTACAAAAGACTACCCAAAATGGATTAAAGACTTAAATGTGAGACCTGAAACTATAAATGTACTAGAAAAAAAATATAGGAGAAAGCTTCTTGCTATTTGTCCAGGCAATAAGTTTTTTTTGAAAGTTACCCCAAAGACACAGGCAACAAAAGCAAAATAGAAAAATATAATTCCATCAAACTACAAATTTGCTGCAAATAAAACAATAAAGACAATGAAATGGCAGCCTAGGGAATGTGAGAAAATATTTTAAACCATGTATCTTATAAAGGGTTAATATCCAAAATATATAGAGAGCTCACACCTAATTCAATAGCAAAAAACAAAGATACAAGCAAACAAATACATAAATAGCTGAATTAAAAATGAGCAAATATTCTGCAGAGACATATCTCAAAAGAAGGCAAATTGCTACCAGATTAATATAAAGGTGCTTAATTTCATTAATAGAAAAATTAAAATCAAAACCCCAAAGAGATATTACTCTAGCCCTCTTAGAATGGCCAGCCACTGTCACAAAACAAATGATAATCATTGGCGAGGAGATGAAGAAAGTGGAACCCTTGTACACTATTGGTGGGGATGTAAATTGGTACAGAAAGTATGGAAAACAATGTGAAGGCTTCTCAGACACCTAAAAATAGAACTGCTATATGATCCAGCAGTTTCAGTTCTGCATACACATCCAAAAGAAATGAAATCAATATTTTAAGGATATAGCTATACTCCCATGTTCACTAGTAGAGTAATTCACAATCAATAAGATAAGGAAATAATCTAACTGTCTATTGATAGATCAATGAAGAAAATGTGGTTTATTTATGTAATGAAATGTTATTCACCCTTTAAAAGAAGGAAATCTGCCACTTATCATAACATGGATGAACTCAGAGGACATTATGGTAGGTGAAATAAGCCAGATACAGAAAGACAAGTACTGCGTAATCCCACATACATGTGGAATCTAAAAATGTCAAGCTCATACATACAGAGTAGAATGGTGGTTATTAGTGGCTGGTCACGGGCAGGTTGGGAATGATATGGGAAGATGTTAATCTAGGGCTACAAAGTCTTAATTATGCAAAATAAATCAGTTCTGGAGATACAAGATACAACAATGTGACTACAGCTAAAAATGTATACTCGAAATTTACTAAGATGATAGCTCTTTAGTGTTATGGATACACACAAGCACAAACACAAAAGGTAACTTTCACATGATGAGTACATTAACTTGACTGTGATAAATATTTCACTATGTATATGTACATCAAATTATCAAGTTTATGTCTTAAATACAACCAGTTTTTAATTTTTCAGTATACCTCCTTAATAAAGTTGAGAGGAAAAACATACGTAGTGCCTTTCCTTCTCACTTGACTGGTGAAGACCAACTGACTAGTTATATTTCCTGTTTAGGCCTAAATTTAATTTTGAGCAAGAGACTTCTAGCTGTGGCTTTTGGAAAGGAGGACAAATTAAGCAAACCACTCACTTAGAGCCAAGCTGAACTGACCAAATAAATGTTGTAATAAGAGAAAATCTCCTCGGCATTGCAGCTGAGTAGAAGTTATCCAAGCAGCATAAGTTTCCGGAAATTTATCTTTAAGGAAGCTAGAAAAACAAATAATAGAAAAGTTCCTAGGGGTAAAGTGCAAATTACTTCCTAATACTGTGGTCTGTGTCACAAGAAGCACCTAGATTCTATCACGGTTTGATTTCACCGAAAAATTCTAATGAGTAGGGGATTCAGACATGAAAGCAACGTGTTCAAAATCTGTTTCTGGTGGCGATATCTAAGTCATTCTGAAGTACCCACGTCTGGAAGCCTAGAGCTAGCAAAGCAACAGTGAACGGAATGTAGATAATTCTGAGAACAGTTGTTCCTTCCCTTTGTACAGTGGAGCTCTTTCTGACAATGGGGATCATAGCTAGGAAGAAGTTTTGATATAATTATACTAAGAAAGTTGTGACAGACTATTTACTTAGATGCATATTCTCCATATGTGGATTCTAAAAAAAGTTCAACAGGATGCTTGTTTTCTGTGCTGGGGCTTGGTACGACCCCTGAAGCATCTGTACCTCTCTCAGGCTGCTGAACCTCTGAAATGGTAATGCCAGGTTACATCAAACCAGGTTGCAACTTCTGATGTGGGCAAAGAATCCCAACAGATTTCAGATGAATAACGTGCAGCCCCAAGGAGAAGGCATCAGCACATCTGAGACAAGTTCAGGCTTGCCAACCATACTAGCTAAAGGCACACTCCCGAAAGAGAATGCCCAGGATTATCCAGGGCCATTCACTTAATCCTATGGGATTTGATTAAATTCCTTTTTCTCCTTGTTTTTCATCTTTCTGATCTGTAAAATAAGAGAATAGTAATGCATTCTTTATAGTGTTAGGGAAAGGACAATATGAAATGATACATAGAAAATGCTTAGAACAGTGGTTGCATGTGGTAACTACTCAATAAACGTTATCTACTACTGCTGTTGCTTTTAAAGCTGTAACTAATAGGTTTTATGAAGGCAAATAAAATGGAGTAGGAGATAAGTCGTTGATTCAGTTTGAATATTATGTGCAGTTACTGAAAAAGACATTTAATAAATGGTAGTATTTTATCAGAGAATGAGGGGGAAGGAATGAACCATGTGCTTATGTAAAGAAAGCCTTTCAGGCAGTAGTGAAAGTCAAAGCAGACTGTGCAAGGCTAGAGGGAGCTAGTGGGGTCCAAGAACCTTAGGAGCTAGTGGGGTCCAAGAACCTTAGGAGCTAGTGGGGTCCAAGAACCATAGGAGCTAGTGGGGTCCAAGAACTGTAGCTGGAGATGTGGCTAATGTGGCTAAAGTAACAGGAGAGCGGAGAGGTAGAGAGGGCTAAATCCTGGATGGTCTATAGGCTCTGGCTATTGGCTTCCATTCTGCAGGAAGCATTGGGTGGTTCATGATAATGGAGGTAGAAGAGGTCTTATCCTAGACAGACTAAGCTCTTTTGTAAAGAGTAGTGACTTATTTCTTGCTTATATTGGAAATCCTTAAGCTTTGGTCAGCTGCAATTTCACTTTCTGTGTCACTGTATTCTGGAATCCATGCTAAATAAGCATGTCCCGAGGCAGAAAGAAAACACAAGAAAGATGAATAAAATTTGCTGGGAAGTGACTCATGCCACTGCCATTAACATCTCATTACTCTGTAAGTCATAGTGCCAACCCTATCAATGAAGTGAGAAAGCGCACTTTCTCCTAAACAATCTCAAAGTAACAGGTATATGGATACATTTACCTTACAAAAAGGAAGAAGCAGATGAATAGAAACAATAATAGCATCTATTAAAATTATTGTGAATGATTTACAAAGATCCTTCTGTTGCTTTGTGAAGAATGCAAGCAAGAATAGAATAAATAGAAGAAAACGACAAATGATGACACGGAGATCTTCAATGTGAGGCCATCATGTCTTTACCTAAGAGAGCAGAAATAAAGGTAAAAATAAAGTAACTGGAGAGAGGATGTATAATATGTTGAAGGAAGAGCTGAGGAGGTTTATTGGTGAATTGGCTGCAAGGTGAGAGAGAAATAAAAATGTCCAAAATGGCTTGTTTATTTTATTTATTTATTTATTTTTTACCTGAGCAAATATAGCACTTATCAAAATGGGTAAGACAGGGATGTACATTAACACAACCTACATGAGAAAAAAAAGTACATTTAGAAAAAAAAACAACATTCATCAATGAACTTACTTTAATAAAAAAGTAGAACTGATACACTATAGAATCAACACTGAAAAATCTAAATCAAATAAAGGATGTAGGATAAATACTGAAGTTTTCTTACGGAGAATAGTAAAGGAAGCAGTAAATGAGAAAGCAAAGATAACACCGGGGGATGGATTTCAGTATCTTATAAATGACAATGAAGTTTTAAAAATAAAATACAACATGCAATGGTCAAAGATGAAAGGGATAGAAGAGAAAAAGATGGACAGGGATAAGGTGGAGGAGGAAACTTTCTCACTGAAAAAATAATGACCTTTTAGTTTTAAAAAATGCTGTTAATTTGAAGGGAGAATCATAACAGAAGGAAATAGTACTGAAACACACTGGTGCATTTTTTTTAAATCAAAGTTAATCACAGATTTTAGCATATTTAAAACTCACCAGACCAGCAAAGAACTATGAGCTCACAAGATAAAGATGCAGGACTTATGGTCTTTATTGACTTAAGGTCAAAAAATAAAAGAAAATTAGACATCCCTGATGTATAGGCAAGAAATGCAAAATTTTTCACCTCTTCCAGCATTAGAAAATAATGTAATTTAAGGATCCCTAATGTACTGGACTCTAGAGGCCAGCCCCATGCACACAGAGGCAATTTAGAAGCAGTAATGTCCTCTCTGCTCAAAGTGGAGCTCACACAAGAATGACGTCCAGTAGAATCAGAAGGTCACTGTGTCTTAAAACCTAGATCATCTCTGCCATGTAGCAAATTGATCACTTCATACTCACCCTGCATTTGCATTCTCTTTGACTCATTCTACATTGATGCATATATCCTAGAGGAGACTGAAGGTGGAATAGAGGAGGTGACCATCAATTATTTTGAAAACTCTACTTTCATTTATCAGTAAAAAAAAAAAAAAAAAAAAAAAAGAAAAAGAAAAGAAAATCAATAGAGAAACAATTCGTATTAGATAGTTTAGGTTTGCCTTGGAATTAAAAATATCTGAAATCCAAAAATACTTGAAAACAGAGCTATGTAGGCAGAAAAAATAATAATGTGAATTGTTTTCAAGATAATTGAAGGCAGAACCGTCAAAGTTACCATTGAGGTAAAGCCTTAGATTCTAGAACCATATCTAAGCATATTGCAGGCTTGGACTTTCAGTTAATGTTTCAGTTATAAAGGGAAGCAGGCTGGGCGCTGTGGCTCACATCTGTAATCACAGCACTTTGGGTGGCAAAGGCGGGCAGATCATTTTAGGTCAGTAGTTTGAGACTAGCCTGGCCAATATGGTGAAAACCCAACTCTACTATAAATAGAAAAATTAGCCTGGTGTGGTGGTGCCCGCCTGTAATCCCAACTACTTAGGAGGCTGAGGCAGGAGAATCACGTGAGCCCAGAAGGCAGAGGCTACAGAGAGCTGAGATCATACCACTGCACTCCAGCCTGGGCAACAGAGCAAGACTTGGTCTCATTCAATCAATCAATCAATCAAATAAAGGGAAGCAGTCAGATTAGATGATCTAGAATATCTCCTAAGTAGTTAAACAGTAATTGATTTTTATATGTTGTTTTATTGTTTTCAAATTCAACTTTTGAAACAAATACCAGGCTCTGCCTAATTAATTCTCTTTTTTCTCTCTTTACCTCTTAGCTATTCTATTGATGTTCACAGCTTTTTTGTATATGAAATTTCTTTGCCTTTGATGCTGAATTATTTATCACCAGGTGTCAATTTTCATTTAGTCATTTTAACAATGAATCAAAGAAAGCTTAGTTTTGAACCACTATTATAACACTTTTATTTTTATGTCCCCAAGTATCCTCCTTCTCACTCTTATTCTTCACACAGTACATTAAATTTTGTATATGGAATGATTTTTTTTCACTTAGAGTTGAACAAAAATGGCATTTATATATTTATTTAAATACAATGAAGCTATTTGATTTATTTTGTGGCTCTGGTTGATGGGCTGCATATTTCACTTCCTCTCCCAGAAAGGACAGTTGTATGGTAGAAGCTCTTTCTCACTCACCCTTGATAATTTCCCTAACTCACAATATCCTTCAGATATTTCAAGTAATAAGGGAAGAAATAGACATGGTATAGAAATCTATAAATCAATTGTTCAGACCTAACCATTTAAAAAATCCATATAATGATAAAGATAAACACTAAACCAGCTTCTCTCAAACCTTGATATATCCATATAGAAATGCCTATGCTTTCTAATGTATTTGCAATTGTAGTACAGAAACAGTCTTTGATTGCCAATAAAATCAATAATATTTGATTGTCCCTTTTGTGAAGGAACTAGGCAAACATGAGATGTCATCTTACATACTCCCCCTTTAAATATAAGCAACAAAATATATCCAAGTTAAAGATATGTGTTCGGCTTCAGTCCAGTCTCGTATCATTCTGAGATTTCAATATTTGGCTTCAGGTGGGTTAAATATTTTGAAGATTTTTTTCTACTGTTGCATCTAATTAAGAAATATCCAAAAATATTTACTGACATGTAAATATTTCCTGTTCTTATTTACAGCTTTTAACCAATAGGCTTCTGTGTTTGAATTCTAGCTGAGGTAAAAAGCATCAAAACATGTATTTTTCCCTTTACATTTGCTAATAACTTCAATAGACACTTTACAAAGGAGTAAAATGGTCAAGATATTTAGGTAAAATATTAGGTTTCAACACCCATAGTTCTTCTAAAATTCTCATCAGAAAGGTCTTACCATAAAAAATACAGGCTTTTGAAAAAAATAGTATTTTATTACACTATATATTATATAATAAAGTCCAACATTAAATGGCTACCTGTTTTTTTCCTAAAACTTCCAGGGTTCTTATATGCATTTATTTGTTATTTCACTTGACTTTTTTCTATAGATTGAGTCAACGAATTTTAGAAATTTTATGCTTTCTTGTGGACATATTGAGTAATGGTGGATGATTGTGAGTCAATACTGTTTCTTCTCATCAAGGTATATGTCAAAGACACACATGCTTGGATGATTGACAATGGCTGTTGAATTATGGTTCAAAATAAAAAAAAAAAACTTCTACTCTTTGCAATTGGAATTTTTGCTATTAACTCCATTGCCATATATAACAATATACTAATACAGTTTTCAATACTTACTGTACACACATATGCAATATGGTATGTATGATGTGAAGCAATGTGAAAAATGAAGGCACACAAAAGCTGCCTCTTGATGGTGGGGAAAAAAAGCATCATATAATGTTTAATGAAGATTGTATTCTATGTAGTAAACTTTGGAAGAAATCCATCTTTCCCAAAAATTGGGCTTAAAATTTCCTATCTCCCTAAAATAAAACACAGATACAATCGACAGATAAAGTACTAATATTAGAAATATAAAGAATCACAACAACAGTCACTTTTGCTAACTAATAATTTTGGTCAAAACATTTTAAAATGTGTATTATGGATTCAAAGCTTTCTGTACATATTGATATGGCTCAGTAAGTATGACAAATTGAAAAGCAAAACTAATGTTAATAATGGGAACCAAATATCCTCTCTGCATTTTCTGAGCTAATGGAGATGAAGCGAAAATAAAGAGGACATTCACACCTGGAAAAATATGTTGGATTTGCACAACAACAAGCACGCGATGCATATTTTCTCATGTCAATCCCTGTACAGGTGTACTCTGTGACATGACATTGAGTACCATGTACTGTACTGCCATGAGAGAGATAATGAGGGGCCCTATTCACAAGGATTTCACATTCAATTAGGGGGGAAATTAAACACATTTTCACATTTTTTCTAAGAAGCCATATATAGGAGTAATCACAAATGTACTAGGGAAGAATAATGAGGGAATTACCTCTTTTCAGATGGTTGTACACAAACTGTATAAATTACAATGCATTGAATTCTCATTTCAAGTCAAAATACATTTTAATTTTGTTCCAGTCAGTATAGAACTTATCTGGAAATTATCATATTTAAATGCTTGAACTTACAATAATTATTACTGTCAATATACTTATGCTAAAAGTAGACAAAAAAGACTAAAAATACATAAGAACATATTATATGTGAACTGTTTTGTTTTAATATATTTTTCTAGCATACCTAATTATAGCTTAGTAAATTAGCCTCAGTCTACAATCAAGGACTATGTGTATATATTTCTCAAGTAAGTTATTATGGATTTACAGGTTTAAGTTTTTTAGGAAATCACTCTTTATTTAACCTCTGTTTTACATGATCTCCTTAGTATGTGCTTCCTAAATGTGTCTGGGAAGAATAAATAAAATATTTTTCAGAAAATATTATAGAAATAAAGTTGCCTGAAAAACACATTTCTGGATTTTTTTAAAAAAGGAGTTCAACAGAATTGCTTGCCAAAGACATTTCTTCATAGGTATTTGAATATGTGGTTCTAAAACACTGTTAAAGTTATCACACCATAGATTTGTAAAACCTGGTTTTTAAGACCTTCAAGATCAGCCAGTAACTGGTTAGAGGTCAGCATACCCTATTAGAATCAAAAGCACAACAATCCAAATTCTGTCAAAGAAGATGTTAAGGGATATTGATAAAAGTTTAATCAGAGACAGTATTTCATCTAAAAGATACCCCAAACTGGAAATTAGTTGGGAGTTTCATTGAAACTATAAGATAAAACATTTCCCTGCTTCCCTAATTCACCATGAGGAGCCCCTTGAGAACACTCAGAAACTAAGTTAAAATTATTAACCTGCATTTCTGTTTTTATTTGAATGGATAATACAATTGTATCTACGATAAGCAGATATAGTAAAAACAAGAATTACCAGTCTAAATAATCATTTTTTGAAAACTAGAGTTTAACTGCAAAAACTTAAGAATCAGTCAGAAAAAGGGTTCACTCTCAGTTTTGCTTTGTGAATTCACTTAACCTCAGAATAGCAGTTACTCAATTAGAAAATACAAAAGATATCGTATATACATATTAACATTTATAAGTTTCTTTTCAAGGATATAAAACGTATCTAGGGTTAAGTAAATGATTAACAATCTATAGCTATTAATGCTATTCATGTTACTATTAACATTTTATATAATTTTTATAGTTAAATAGATCAATCTTTTATTTGATAGTTATATTTTACCATTAATGTATGACTTAAATTTCTTTCATATTTTTAACATTATTATTATATTCACATGGTGAAACAAAATAATTAAAATATGATATTCTTTAGAAGTCTTATTTTGCTGACAATTTTTATGTTATTAGATGTGTCTATTTAATTTATTATATTTTAACTATTGCCATGACAGAGCTAGTGCTATGAGAGAAATGAGCAAGAAATATGAGAGAAACAGCAAAATAGAGGGATTTGGCTCAGCATGATGGCTTTAAAAAGCTAAGGATGTCGCTAGGAGAAATCAGAGGTTACCTTCTCAATTTCAAAGGAAAAACAGACACTTGCCAGGCAAAAAAATAACAGGGAAGGAGTCAGCTAGCAGAATTGCTATATTCTATTGATATGTGCAGACATCATATTTATGAGGAATATAAGAGCAAAAGGAGTTTTTTCTTTTAAGAATTTAAGAATGAGGACACATGATCCTGAAAAGTAGGTATGAAGACCAATCACAAAATGGATGCTGTGAAACAGTTGGCCTTTGTTCTGAAAGTGTTGGGGGTGGGTGGTGAGGAGGTGAAGATTGGAGTTTATAAAGAAAAAATGAACCAATTGGACTCTGAATTCTGAATACACCAGTCTGGAGGAAATGTGGAGTATAGATTGCTGAACCCTGAGACCACAGGAAACAAACCTAGGCAAGATGCTAAGAGAGGCATGAGAAATGGCAAACGGGGGGCAAACTATGCCTATAGTTAAGATTAGAAATAAATATTTACTTCACATTTAGAAAAATGATGCATTCATTTACAAGAAGAGAAATGGCTTCATATTGGTGGGTAAAAAAATCTTTGGAGGTTTAGCTGGTTTATTGAATGACTTAGATTTGGCTTCTAACCAGAAACTGACCTAATTTAACCACTTGATTGCTTTGCATTTGCTTTGTGGATATTTTTTTTTTTTTTTGCTTCAAAATAAAACCTGAGATGTCTCAAAGTTTTTTAGATACCAATGAATTAGGTTGGTGAGAAAGCGATTGCGGTTTTGGCCTTCACTTTTAAATGGCAAAAACCACAATTACTTTTGTGCCATCCTAATAATACTTCTTCCTGGCTTAGCCATTAAAAATGCTGAAACGGGTAGTCATTGAATAGCAACAATCCAGTCCAGAATAGCAGACCCCGAGCTTGAGTATTTTTTTCTCTCTCTGTAATCCCCCAGTTAGTTGCTATTTTGGAGCCATCTAGAATCAGATCTAGAAGGAGAGGATTTGCGGAAGCTACACACTCAAACATGGCAGAGTTTGCTGCAATCACGGGTTGGTGCCCTCTCAGTGGTTAATGCACCCTTGCTGAATCTGTCTCAGGTACCATTTTTGTGGATTCCGATATTCCCCACTAGTGACCTGTGACTGCAGTCACCTTCACTTAGACCATGTGCAGCACATTTTTGGCACCTTACTTAGAACTTCGTGCTGATCTTTTACATCAAAGAAACCTAGTGCTTCTCTTACTGAAGGTTCTTTAAACTTCCAGACAATCCTCTAGAGTAGGATTCCCCCAAGGTAATCTCATTTTGCTGGTAGTAGGTCACATACATCTTGCTGCAAGTCAGGCCTGAGCTTTCTGTCTCTTCCACCTTAGCCTGTGCTGTGTAGCCTCTCCAACCAGCTCCTAGGAGCTCTACTGAGCAAGGCACACACTTACGGTGGTGGCATGCAGTTGGTGCCTTTGCCTGAGATGAGACTAGAGGAAGTTAGTGATTGATGGTCAGTATCCTGCCAGTTCTCACCAATAAGGTGAGAACATCACATTTTCAAGCATAATTTTTTTGCAGAAGAGGCAGGAGTGTGACTGGTTAATGTTTCCCTAATTAGCGTTGAGTCATTTATTTTGTCTATAATGTGTATAAACCTCATACTTCTCACACTGGGAAGTACAACAAGGTACTGTTATTTTGTTTACTCCTCAGCCTTTCTTTAGAAGCCTCTGCAGAAACGTTGAAGGAGGAGGATGGGACTCACTTACAGCTCTGTGACAGAGAATTTTAAGAATAGAATGGCTGCATTTTGGTCTTGGGTTTAACTATGGAATGTTTGATGGAGTTATGATGATAAGGGTGAGAAGAGGTGACAGCACTTCTATAATACTCTGTTCCTTGTTTTGTATTATGTAACTAAAAAGTGAAAATCCTGTCTCTACCAGTATATTTGAAACTATAACATGTAAATTATATGTCAATATATGAAATCTGATTATATGCCTGTGTGCATGTATAAATGTACATGTGAACTGGGAGAGCTCCTTGACGTCCCCCTTGCAGGACATGCCACAGAGGTGTGGCTCATCTGCTCAACCTCTGTGCATTCAAACACCTTACAGGAGAAGGAGCATGCAGACACAGGTGGGTGTAGGAGTCAGGGCAAGTGCTTTTGGGCTCTGGCCCCATAGTAGTGTCAAGAGGTGGTGCCTGTGACTCCTGAAGCTCCAGGGGCATGATACTGTGCTCTTTTAGCTCTGCTGCTCACAGATGGTTTAAGTGTTAACCGGCACAACACTCTCTTGGTACCCCAGGTTCTTGTCTGGTGTCCAGGAAGAATCAGGTCACACAGACAATATTGAAGGATGGTAAATGCAAGGGATTTTATTGCTGGAGGGAGGTAGGTCTCATCAGGATGGATGGGGAGCTAGAAAGGGGATGGAATAGGAAGATCATCTTCCCCTGGAGTTTGACATTCTCACAGCAATCTCCCCCTCCAACCATCCCCAGCTGAGCTCCTCTTGACATTCAGACACTCCTTCTCTGCCATGCTGCTCTTCTGCTTCTCTGCTCTTTTGTGCATCTACACATCTGCTCATGGAGCCTCGGGTTAAGGGTTTAAATGGGTACAGGATATGGGGGTGTGGCAGGCCCAAAGGCAACATTTAGGCATAAAAGCAGGAATGGCTGTTCCCACTTAGGGCTGCAGTTTTCTAGGCTTGAGGGTGGGGCCTTTGCCAGAGAACTTCCCTCTTCTACCCAGTATTTTCCTGCCTCCTGTTTGTATCATATGTGTCTAGGTTTCAATATATATTAATACATCCATATGTATATGTATACCGCATCCAGCATATGTGTCTGTGTATACGTACATGTATCTATATACACACACTCCATGACTATAACAAGATACAAATATTACCTACCCAAGAAAAATTGCATTTGAAATAATCTTTTAAAATCAACTATTGGATTTGATAATTATATGCATTTGTGCATTATAGATGTTAGAGTTGATGCATTAGTGAACATATATATATATATATTTAAAATAAGAAACAGAGTATCTAAACTATCTTTTTTAAGATTAATTTTATTTAATATTTGTGGAATAAATGCATTATTTTGTTTATTAATATATTTGGAAATATTTAAATCTTGTTGTCATATTTGTCAATGTTTTCTTTCTCACATATTTAGTAAACTAACTCTGCGTATTACCTACATACAGGGGAGGGCATTTGGATATGTCACACTAATTAAGTGCCACATTGGATGTCTCCTCTTAAGTTTTCCTCCTGAATATTTGATATAAGGCTTTCAAACTGCAGGGAAAGGTGACAACAAACCCCAGAGCTACACTCTGTGATTGAGAGAATCAGTTATCCTGGTGTCTCTGGAAGCAAAATCAATTCACGTGTTCTGTCATCCTTAGAAAGTACCCTCTAACATGCTGTCAGCAATAAATTTTACAGGATTTCCCCAAAGTCAATTGCTTCTTCTATTTGGGATTAAGATGAAAGCAAATTGATTCTTCTTATACACAGAGGAAGCACGAGAGAAGAGATACGTTTAGTCTACTCATTTCTTTTTTTTCTTACTGACAGATTTCTCCTGCTACACTAATGTAAGGTCCTTAGTAATTGAAATTCTGGCTGTGAAATATACTCAGGCATAACCAACTTGAATGCAATTTCCCTTAGAGTTATCTTCCATGTGAGGAGCCAGGAAATTTATTTCTGAGTAACTTACTTCTGAGCACATTAAAACATAATAATAAGGCAACTCTTTTCAGCATTTTAACTAGAATGACTGCCAGGATATTATATTCAATTTGATTTTACGGTATCTTCTAAAGTCTAATTATAATAATAATTTGTTTTTTTCTTCAATCAAATTGAAAATAATTCAGAATCAACATTTATGTTAATAAATTTTTTCTTAAAATGTAATTTTGTAGTAGAGATGGCATATGAAAATTAAAACTAATATAAGTGGATTATGCTGTCATTTAATCAAGTATTATTGAGTCTGACTCTAGAGAAAGTGTCAGTTTAGAAATGCATTTTCTTATTTCTTTTGGACAGCTTAGAAATATAGATGAACTTAAGAAAATTGTTTGAACTGAATTAGAACTCGTTAAATGTCTATAATTATATAAAATGTCAGGTGGGAGTGACCAAAAGTTGCTAAAGAAGAAAAGAAACAAGCAAACAAAGAAAAATAGAAACTATGAAATATTGTAGAAACCACTAAGTTTCTGTTGACAAATATTTATGCAGGTTTTCTGATCTCAATTTTGATGTTTATACACAGAGTAACAATTGAAATGTATGTTTGTGAAGTACTAAAGAGTGCCCAGTCAGTGCTAGGTTAAGTGCCAAGTAGAGCATTAAATGTCTAGATTAAAATGCAGATTTCTCTCTGTGTCTTTCTCTTCTTTCTCTCTCTCTTTCTCTCTCTCTCTCTGTGTGTGTGTGTGTGTGTGTGTGTGTGTGTGTGTGTGTGTTGTGAGAGACAGCCATTTATTTATACAACCACCTACTAGCAATTTGGGCTAAAATTGAAATATAAAACAACATGGTACAGGAATGAAGAAGCATGCAATTAACTATATTGTGAGGTTGGGTGAAAATAGTATTAGTCTTAGGTCTTATGGGATATGTAACATATTAAGTCTTATGGGATATGTAACATATTAAAAGTCAAGGTTAGGACAGTGCTAATCATTTTTTTGTAACGTATAAAATCTAATCAGAATCTGGTTAATTAAACTTGTACTCTCTTGTGCCATCAATGACAGTCTGCTACCAAATTTGTTCAAAGTTTATGCGTGTACATACAGGCTTTTCACTTGGGAGAGAATGTGATAGAACAAGGAAGAACAAAAGCTTGTGATTATAAATAATCATTTAACATTCAAAGTTTTAAAACCAATTAATCTGTATTATGTGAAGATGAAAAAAGGTATGTTTTTCAATAACATTAACTCTTCCAATAAAACTTTGAAAAATAAGTCACACAATCCAATTTCAGTAGAATCAATGTGTTCATATAAAAGCATTATAAGGAATTCATACATCCTTAGAAAATAAATGTTTTAGATATTATTTGAAATATACCTTGAAATTTATAGAAATATTTGTCAACTTGTTTTTAATAAATGTTTATACAGTTGCTGTGACTAGTAATCCATGGTCTTTGAAGTAAATTAAAGGTTTCATTTTTTTTAGTTGTAAAATTGAAAACACTTGATCTAAAAAGACACACTTTAAGTTTTGCAGAATTAGATTTAAATGTATTTTCCAATTAAAAAACAAAATATTATTAATTTCTATAAAACTTATTCTCTTTACAAGAACTAGGCTCTAAAACAACCTGAAAATCCATAACTTATTCTCCTCACTCTAGGAATCACATGTGCCTTGGGCTAGGTGAGGAATAGCAATTGCCCTTGCAGGAGTTTGGCTCTCCTCATTCTTAATAGAAAGTCTGCAGTTTGCCATTAGGAACCATGTGCCAGCCTGCTAAGATTTTGAACATGAGGGCATCCTACAATGGACAACTCTTAGCCCTGGCATAGAGCCCCACACAGGGATAAATTACACTGGAGGAAATTGACAATGCTTTGTATCTAGAATTTAATCTCTTTGATCACTAAAACCATTTTTACATTCAAAATTGATGTTAGTATTGCAAAGATTTCTAAATTAATATATGATTAATCTCATACATCAACACTATATCTTTATTATTGCTTTATTCAATTTTCTTGTACATTTTTAAAAAATTTAGCAGCTATATTTGCATTTTTATATAGACATTATCCTTTTTATATGCAACATAATAACTAAAAAGACACTGATCTTTCCTTCAATCAATGACTACATGTCTATCTTATGTTGACACATAAAAATTATTTTTAATTAAAACTCATGGTTTGTTAATGATGACTTACTGCAACATTGACTCTTAAGCAAAGCAGGTTAAAAACTTCATTGGACTTGAAAGAGGTGCCTCCAGATAAGTTTCCCAAAAATATCTAGTTTCCTAAACTCTAAAAGGAGAATAACAGTATTCTATTTCCAATAATTCAGTAGTACTTACTTACAGAAAATATTCAAAGTGTGTGTGGAACTGTTTGAGACACCTAGGCACCCATGGCAATTGCTAATACTTTTAATTTCATAACTGCTTATAATAAAAAGTACCAAGCATGAGTAAATTTATTTTATGTAGCACATTTATTGGATACTTTTAAATTTCTAAAATATTTGTAAAATATATTAACATCTGTGATTTTAGAAAATCAAGTTTATATTTTTAAGTCAAATCAATTGTCCTTCTAAATTTTTTAATTAAATAATAATAATAACTGCCACTACCATCAAGAGAAGTACTTGTGGGAAAGAATAAAACACAATTGCATTTTTCAATGCTTTGTTAAATTACATTAAATTAAAATGATTCTGAACTTTTATGGCATGACTTTGGATTAATGTCAAATGACTATCAAAGCAAATGACTATTAAAATAGTTAAATTACTATATGTGGATCTCAAATATATAGTAAATGGGAAAAATCTAAAACACTTGGGAATTTGATCAATATGAGATGTGTCTGTATCTTCAGTACCAATTCTAAACTTTTAAACACTGTTGAAAAGTATTTAATATGATAGTGCCAAACTGTTACAGTTTGAATGTTTGTGTCCCTCCAAAATTCACACTGAAACTTAATCTCTAATGCAGTAATATTAAGAGGTGGGACCATTAAGAGATGATTAGGTGATGAGTGGTCCACCCTCACAAATGGGATTAGTGCCCTTTTAAAAGTGTCTTCACACAGCTTTTCCCCCATTGGCCCTTCTGCCTTCTGCTATCTGAGGCTTCAATAACAAGGCACCATCTTGGAAGTAGAGTACCTGAGCATTCAATATATACTTCATCTGCTACCACCTTGATCTCTGGACCTCCTAGCCTTCAAAATGGTGACAATTTTTTTTTAAATAAATTGCTCAGTCTCAGGTATTTTGATATAGTGACACAAATGCACTTAGACAACTATGACACTAGTTCTTTATCAAATGTATAAATTATTAAACTGTTGATACTGTTGAAGTGCTGTTAAAAGAATCTGAGAATCTTATAACAAAATCACAAGCTAAAATGTTTCAGTTTTACCCTTTACCTTGTCAACACAGATAAAATAAACACTAGTTTTCAAATTTCTAAGTATTTATGTCATTCTCTTCACAAGAGTAAATAACGTGTTTGTTCAACTGTTTCAGTTTCTATAAGTAGTTTTAAAATGTAACAAAGATAATTTTTTGCCTTATTATGAATATTTTCCTTTTTTCATAGTGAAACACTAAGAGTGAATAATAAAGATGTCGAATAGGCAACATACATGAACCCGCTAAATGAGAAATACCAGATATAGGTGATGCGGGGACGAAGGCAGCAAACCACCTTGCCACGTATGTACCTATGCAACAATCCTGCATGATCTGCACATGTACCCTAGAACCTAAAGTACAATAACAAAAAAAAAGAATTAGCAGAACCAGTAACTTTGTATTTTCCTGAGGAGAGATTAAAGTATACTCAGTCATGCCTACTGAAAATTCTATCATAAAAGGCTAAAATTATCAAAGCCAATGTATATTATTTGCAGTTTCTTTTACTCAGTTGTGCTTAAATGTATAATAAATTGCATATATATTTTGAGCTGTACTATAAGCTGATTTATTTTCAATTTTTGTTCTGACTTTCTCAAATCTAAATGCTTAAAGAATCACTGAGAAAATTATCAATTCAGTTACCTAGAAGACAGAGTATGTAGAAGTTTCTTTGTTTTTGGTTTATTTATTTTTAAAATCACCAACCACATGCATCAGTGTAAGAGTGTGTGTGTGTGTGTGTGTGTGTGTGTGTGTGTATGTGTGTTGTATAATACATAGCTAACCCTTTGATTTCAGCTGCGTGAGAGGCTAAGCAGAGGCCTCATTGTAGCCACCTGGACTTCTGGCCTTCAGCAGGGTGAGGTAAGAGATGGGATTGTTTCAAGCCTGAAAGTGTGTGGTAATTTGTTAAGCAACAATAGAAAACTAATATTAATGCAGTAATGGTGAAAGAAAATTGAGAATAAAAAACTCATTTTCAGTGGGAAGATTAAAACCAACCAACCCACTGAAGAAAGAAAAATACAAGACAAAGACAAAACAGCAGAAGTTGTGACAAGCACATAGATTACACCATTATCCATTAGGCTTTGGAAAAAAGCTACTATTATTATGTTTACATATCTATTTAATATTATTAGTACTTATTTTCTAATCCTTTTAATTTTCTTTTACTTTTGAGTTTCCAAATAAACATCCCAAGACATATTAGAACCAATTATTTTAATTATGTAATAAGATTGAAGTTTTTAGACAAATTTTATTTCTTAAGGAACTTTGTAATAAATAAATACTAGTGATACTATTTACCAATCTAATACTAGTGATAGTAAAGTATTGGTGATAATCTGGGCTTGCTTGTAAATCAAAAAGAAATACAATACGTTAAATTTATAAATTATATGTGATTGACCAAAATATTGTTCTTTTAAAATAAAATAATATTTAACTTTCTTTTCTTTTTCACATATTGCCTTTTAACAAAACTAGGGAGAGGGTAGATGAAAACAAAGATAATCAGTAAAGTAAGATTTAAAAGCAGATTCTAATACTGGTAGTTACTTTGTGAAACTCTCATAAAATAAAATAAAATATACAGTATAATACACAGAATGACCTGTTCTTTCTCCTCTAAAAAGTGGAACAAGGGTTTGAGGACAAGGACCTTATCAAATTTAATGTCATATTTTGGAGATAAGAAAAACTCTACAGGGAAAAATGAAACCTTTGTAAGAGCCTGACCCATATACTCTCAAGCTCAGCTAGAACAGTGAGCAATGAATTTTCCCTCCACTGTCTACCCTTAAATTGGGGGAATCACATAATGCTTGGTCACCCGTTTAGAAGTGCTGGGGCTAGACTGCATATTTGTCAGAAGCCATAACTCAGAGGGGAAGAGATAACAAGTCAGCCTATTTCATTTACTTCACCTCAGGAGAACAAAATAATTCATAACAAGCATGTCTCAGCTCAAACTGAAATTCAATTGTGTTAACACGACCATGCCCATAGGGTGATCTAACGGCAATACATGGGTTTTACCAAAACACAGTCACCACTGTGGCTTCTCTTTTTTACTGAATATTTATTTCTACATTTTTTAATGATGACTTTTTTAACATAGCATATATGTACACGTGTTTTAAATCCCTAACAAAGATATATGTTCTTTGAAAAATTGGTCATTTTACTTGTGAAAACATAGGCACTTGCAGGGCATTTTCGAGATGCTGACTGTTAAAACTTTAGAATTTATCTTGATATGGTGGCATTTATTTTAGGCTATCATGTACTTCATACAAATAGTGGTGCTAATGAAATGCCACAAAATATTTTGAGGGCACAAAAAAGAAGAACAACTGGGTCATCTGGTCTCTCAGAGTGTTTTTCTCACTGTGCATGAAAGAGGTAAATATAACCATACAAAAATTCTTGCTGTGACTTTATGCTTCGATGCCACAGATATGTAGTTTATCACTTGAAAAGTGCATATTTGTACAGTTTATATTATCTCTGCATTTTAATTCTAGTAGCTTGGGATGTCTTGTCCTTTTTGATAACATAATTAAAATGTATTTTCCTCTATCTAGTCTGTCTTTGATATGCAATTAATAACAATCTGATGAGCCACAAACCATATGTGTAGCCCTACATCCGCCCTATTTTTGTGTATCTGTGCCGTAATTATGAGCTTTTCTTTTACTCATGACCTGTATAGTGTGTGAAATCAATGCAAAAATGTGCAGACTAAAACAACGTATAACAGAATTTAAAATTGTAGCACTCTGTACCTATGCTTTCATTTCCATAACAAATAAAATACTATGTCCCTAGGAGTAATAAGTAGGTAGGTCTAGCCTATAATTTAAGCTAAGCCATTATAATTTAAGAAACAATACAAAATGAACAAACGGGACTGAATAAATTGGTTAAAAAAAGTTTAGGAGGATAAATACGCCCACTTAAAGTTCCTGTTTTGTTGTAACAGGTAAGAAAGTTCATGTTAAACTCTGAGAAATTGGAAATTACACAAAAGTACTCATTTTACAAGGATAGTTTTTTTTTTTCCCAAATATTTATATGTTACAATAACGCAACTATGCATTAAAGGTAATAAAATCAATGCTTCCAAAAATGTTTCCCTTCACATTGCTAATAGACATTTGGACATTTTGGGGCACCTTCCAAATAACCACAGAATTTTATCACAAAAAAAATGCTTTAGTGAGGAAAAAAAAATCTTCTATCCCCCTGCAAAATTCTATTGTGAAAATTTTATCATGTATTTTTGCAATAATTTTCAATATACAAAGCCTATAACAATGCTAACTGCTGTTTGTACATTTATAGGAAACAGGTTATTCCTTGTGTTTTCAGGTTTTGAAATAATGACCAAATCTTTTAAACACACGGAAATTAATTGAGAGTGATTTGATTTTGAGTATCTGTATACATGCATCTATATTTTTAGCCTTCTAGAGAAGACTTGAAGGCAATTTTAAGTTAATGCGCTTCTAAGCCAGAATTTTCCAAGTGAAATTTGGAGAAACCAAATCCTGAGAGATAATCTCCGAAGGAATGAAAATGAGACCATTATTCAATGATTCCTGGGTTTAGAAAGGAAAATGGAAACTACCATATCTCCTGCTGGATGATTTCACTTTTAGTACTATTACAGGCACTGAAAATCCTGCACAGAGGAAATCTGTTTAACATTGTTTAACTCTAATTCTCAATTTATTTGACTAGTGTACATATTTTTCATTTAAATAAATTTATTAGTATTTCACATGCAATATTTTGATAAATGATATTCTATGTCACAGGATGGAATTCTTTCCTCTGGAGAAAGATTATTTTTACCCTTGCATAAGAGACTCTTATAAAAAACTTTGTTTTTAAATTTTAGATATTCCAGTACCATAAGTTATACATGTAGTTTAGAAAATTAAGAAAAAAAAGACACTTTAAATAGAAAAAATATTTTATAGGAACATGAGATGGGTTTATATAACAGTTGAGTAGGTTATTAAAATAACACTGTGCAAAAATGTCTATTAAATGCATTAACCCCTATAAATTAAATTGGATTCAGCAACAGTAAGTTGTTAATCATGTTAATTGTAACATGAAATCTTCAAAAGTGTAGTGACAGTGAGTTTAGATTTCTATATGACATTTGCTTATAATAATCTTTTCAACAGTATGATAATTTTGTTCCAGAGAAATAATATTCATGGTCACTCAAAATATCCTTAATTAATATTCCATGATCAAACAATCCTATTGGGAAATTAATGTTATACTCAAGATAAATTTCTAGCAACATTTAGAAGGGCTCTATAAACTCATCAGCCCTGTAATTTGTGATTATTACATTTGTGATTCATATGATTCATATACTGACATAAATAGAAAGCTGATCAAATATGTATATTAAGCAAAATTGAGAGAAATTCTGGGTTCGCTGAATCAAAATTCAATGTCAGTAAAAAATAAGCAAATAAAACTAAGGATAAAAATTATTGTGAAATACTTAAACCTGGTAAAAAGAAATCAACTTTTATTGATTATAAAATCAATTTATAATCTACATAAATGTTATTAAGAGCCCAAATATACGTGCAATGACATTTAGGATATTTAGTTAAATATATGTTCAAATGAGTCTCCCCTATAATTTGGTCACCAAAAATACTGGTGCCAGTTCAGGTTACACTGAAAGAAGCTAGCATATATTGAATGCATTCTATGCATGAGATACAATTCTATGCCCCTCACTGCATTAAATAAGTTACTACTCAAAATATACTTATGAGGTTAGTATCATGATCTCCATTTTAGAACTCTTAAAACTAAGGCATAAAGAAGCTCTTGAATTTTCCTGCAGGTCAAAGATCATGTGAGTTTTATTTATATCTCTGTATATCCACATGTAGAATAATAGTTGAGACACAGTTGTGAACTTCATGGATATATTTGAAAAAATAAATGGCTTGAGGAAATCTAACATAAGCAAGATGACTTCCACACATAGACAGCAGTTATGATAAGTAATAGTTGGTAGGACTCTTCCAGGATAACAACTGTGAACATAATTATAAAAATAATTTTAAAAAATAACTTAGAGGAATATCTGTTAGAGATGTTTAAGAAAATTATATTACATTATTTCATTATAATTATTGTTATATATTTAATATGAAGTGTGAAGTAATACATTATAAAATTATATAAACTATGTCAAAACTAAATGAAAGATTTACTAGATTCATTTGATCTAATGTTAGATTTCTACTTATTTTCTGGAGTAGAAATTATTTTCTGTATAAATAAAATAATTTGGGATTAAGTTGCAAAATAACCAGAATGCACTTGTACTGTATTGCCTAAAATGTTTTAATATTAAAATAATCCATCTATATTTATATAGTCACTCCATGCTCAATGTTATTTTTTGCATGGTGGAAAACTGAAAGACAACTGGTAGTTAAAGAAATGCTGCTTCTTATCAGTAAATTTCACTCATGTTAATTAGACAATATTGGCATATGTGAATATATCTGAGAATAAATTCTGTGCTACCAATTAAGACATTATAAGTTTTCATTAAAAAGAGTAAATTGCTGTGATCTTAAAAATGTTGAAGGCTATTAAATATGTATGTAAGTAATAGTTGGAAAGAGAGAATGGATCAGGATATTAACATAACAAAAGGATATTCTTCTGGAAATGAAAATCATTTCTTATGGAAATGGGTAATTGGATAATGGAAGAGTGAGGAAGTTGACCTATGAGGGAAGTGTGTTGCTACAATGGGAGGAAGAGTTAATATTGTGGTCAAAGTTTAAGAACATTTAAATTTAAGTTCCTAATAACACAGAACTTTAGACTTTTAATACTGAGCTATAAGATACTGTAACACAGAATATGTGCCACAGAAAGCAATGATTTAATATTTTTCGTTGTACTGTTATGCAGGAGGAGAAAAATACTGCATTAAAATAGATCTTAGACTATCGAGAAAAGTTATGTAGAATGTAATAATGACATTTAGCAGGACTAGAACAAGATACAAGTATTATTCATCAATATTTTACAGAAAATAAAATACATTTTTTTTTTACACAGGGTCTTTCTCTGTCACCCAGGCTTGAATGCATTGGTATGAACATAGCTCCCAACAGCCTCAGCCTCTGGAGTTCAAGTGATCCTCCTTCCTCCACCTCCTGACTGGCTGAAACAATAGTCATGTCCCCATACCTGAATGATTTTATTATTATTATTATTATTATTTCCTAGAGACAGGGTGTCATCAGGTTGCCAGGCTGGTCTTGAAGCCCTGGGCTCAAACAATCCTCCTGCCTTGGCCTTCCAAAGTTCTGTGATTAGAGGCTTAAGCCACTACACCTGGCAAATACTGTAAATTTTGATGATCCATTCTAAAAGATGAAATGATGAAAATGATAAAACATCTCCTTATGTCTGCCCTGGGGGAATAGATGAAATATTACACCACCAGCCAATGAAGAACACATGACTAAAAAATTGATTTCCCAAGGAAATT
Organism: Ateles fusciceps; assembly: GCA_036589455.1. Lineage (NCBI taxonomy): Eukaryota > Metazoa > Chordata > Mammalia > Primates > Atelidae > Ateles > Ateles fusciceps. The sequence continues at coordinate 5,989,296 of JAZHEH010000174.1, read as the reverse complement.
ATGGTCATTGAATCTGAACAGGTTGAATTTGTGGTATAGGTAATAAAATCAGGCAAGTTGTTTCAAAAGCGGACAGAAACAGCACTATGTCAGTTCTTCAAATATCAGTTTCATTCAACTAGTCTCCAAAAAGACAATCTATTTTTGGCAAAGTGTTCTTCATCCAAAGAGAACTAGGATATTTCAATGTCACAGAAGTAATAGGAAGGATCAGGGAAGAGATTCAAGAAGTGAGTGCACAAACTGGGAAATAGAATAGAGGTTAATAACTTACACAGGCCATCATATTATAATTAATAAAAAAGTTATTGTGGCCTTGCCTAAGTTTCTATTAGAGAATGGAGAAAAGATACATAAAGAAGACACAGGATTTTTGGAAATATCAAAGGAAAAAGTAATTCAGCATCAAATAAATCATTAAGCTTTAAATTATGATGAGAATTGGTACTTAAACATATTTTGTGTTTTTTAAATGTTGAAATAATCAATTCGATAAAGTTTTTAATTCAATTACAATTTCTTAATTTATTGCACTTGCAAAACATTAACATATATGTTTAATTGTTATTAAATGTTTTTTATAAATCAGCAATTAAAATTTCAGCTAAGAAAATTAAGTTAATCCCCAAAACTAAATTTATAAATAACAAAAATACTGTGATCTTTGTCTTTATGTTGACTCAGATATTACATATTTTATCTGTACACAACTGATCAAAATATACTTTATAAAAATGCAGTTGAATGAATTAGTGATGGCATGCTTTATAGTTAATATTAACTTGTATGTGCTGTAAATAATCAGTTAATTATTAAAATAGATTAATGTATTATTTTTTCCTTAAAATTAGAAAACATATTTAAGAATTTTCAAATCTAATTTATTTCATGAGACTTAAAACCACCATGAATATTATACACACACACACACACACACACACACACACACACACACAGATTTGCTAATGCTGAGCAACAGAAACACAGGAGTAATATTCAAAATAAACAGACTACTTAAATATTATAACGGGTTATATATCTGTATTATATGCCAGTTTAAACAGATAAAATTATACAAATGTTTATATTATCAAAAAGACTTAGATATCTTTCTACTCAAATATTCTGTTTTACAATGTTTTATATATTTTCATGTCTTCATACTGATGAAATATTTTAACACAATATTAAGATCCAGTGTGAGGATTCTAACCTCCTGAGATACTAAAAATGTATCACTAGGTATTGTTGGATATACCAAATGGCATCAGTAAAATGCCATTTATCATTTTTTTCTATGCAAGAGCAGTATTTTAGTTGTATTTCTTATTCTCTAGCCATGTGGCATGCCCAATTAAAAAAATAAGTTTAAACATATTTTCAGGTATTTAGTTTAACCAATAATAATAATAGAGCTAATAAAAAAACTACAAAAACCCTTTCATTTTCTCTCAAAATCATAGTTGGTATATATATTTATGTGGGATAATGACAAAGCCTTTTTTACTGTAAAATAAAAATTCTCATATTTGAGATGAAACAAATCTGAAACAATTGCTAGGGCAGTTACAAATTAAACAGCATTCTATGAAATTACATTTTATTTTAATTATACCTTTTGAATGAGAAAATATTAAGCTATTCTCTCGGAGTCTGTGAGTGTCTGGTATTTGAATGCTCTTGTGAAACTATTTGAATGTACATTATTATAATATTTTCACTTAAACTTTTAAAGTGGCATAAAGTCCTCATTAAAATTCTATTAGTTTCTATGACTCTTATTAGCACTGAAAAAACAAATAAGATGATAATAAACATCCACTTATTTTAAATGTTTCTCTGTTTGAGGACATTAGACTAATATCATCAAAAGATCGGTTATAGGAATTTAAAATGTAAATGCTATGCATTTAATTAAGAAAAGATTACTGTCTATTGAGCATGGCTGCAGAGAATTGTCAAGTCAGTATTATATAAAATAATAAAAAAAGATTTATTAGCTTTGCTTCATTTTGAATAAAATAAGTGAAAGTCAAAAGAGCTCAGTGTGATTTAAAAGATGTGCGAATGAGTTTTTATTTTAGTAACTGAAAATAGTCTTGTAATGAATGATGTTTCTTAATTAATTGTCAAAAATAAGAAATGAAGGTGACCTCAAGGTGCATTATCATTATGTTCCCTGAATGGATGACATCTCAGCCATGAAACATTCATACTAGTGCAAGCATTTATATCCTGTGTTAACACTGTATTCATATAAACAAATACTTTATTCATATCAAGTGGTTTCAAAGCAGGCCATTTTTCTGTACTATATTATAATTTTTGAGATTATATTAAAATAAGTAATATAATAATATACCTAAATATAAATCTAAAATATGGTTCCTTTCCCACTTAGTCAGCTTTCCATGATACTTTAACTGTAACACACACTCTGTGTCTATGGGGACATTCATACCATAAAATAACTAAATATTCAGAGCATAATGATTTCAAACTTGATTTCAAACTTCAAACTTGATTTGTACAGTCTCATTTATATTAATGTTTGCTTTGCCTTAGAAAGAAGAGAGGAAATATTTGTTACCGGAAACTTTAGTATCTCATAAATAGATCTATCTTTATATCTGTTTATCCATTAGACAAAAGAAATGACATTCCAGGGTAACAAGAAGGGGAGAGAAATACTCAGAAATGATTTTACCTGTGTATTCCTTACTCAATAACTATTTCCTCTGTGCATAGAACATACTCTATGCTAGGCTTTTTACAATTATACCAAATAAAATGATTAACAACAACAGAAATGAAGAAAACAAAAACAGAATCAAATTCTACATTATAGATCTTAAGGTCTAGTGGGATGTGAGTGAAGACTCATGAGTTTGCATTTCTGACAAGTTTCCAGGTGATGTTGAAACTACCAGTTCAGGGTCCCAGAACTGAAAAGGGAACCTGAATACATCTGGAAGCCCCATTTGACATGAGGTCTTTAGATGAGTTGGAATTAACTAGGAAAAAGAGGTGTAGATGGCCCTATAGATCTTGGAAACAATACTCAAAGAGAAAATTTCGTGCAAAGAACTAGTAGGAAAGGAAAAAATAAAGCTTATATTGGTAACTCTATGAAGGTAATGTCTGTCAGTAAAAGTTGCTAAACAATTTTTTTTCAGATACAACATGGAAATGATTCAATGGCATAAGGTAAATAAGGAGTAAAACAAGTAGTGGTTTTCATACAAAAATTCTAAGCAACAGAAAATTCTGTTAGTGAAAAGAGAAAAATACATTCAAAAACAGTATATCTGCACAGATCTTAAAGAACATAAACACTGCTTATAAGTGAAGGCAAATAATGGACGCCAAAATTTTGTGTTACTGCACTGAGGAAAAGATCATGAAATGAAGGGGCTTCTGTGCCATGCAGAACAAATTTAACTTTTATCTCTAAGGATTGCAGAATATTGAAGAATTCTTTAAGTAGCTGCATAACATGATCGATTTATATTAAAAAGCCTATTCTAGCTTTGTGTGAATATGAAGGCTACAGCTGTGGGTGGAAGTGGCAATACTTATTAAAAGCTTCAAGAGATTCTTACATCTTTTGAAGTCTATCCCAGGACCTCTGTTCACCAGGTAAAATAGAATTCAGGAGACAAATTTGAAAGACAAGATCAACTGGGGAACGTTGCAGCACTTCTGGAGCAAAATGACAAATGACAATTAATGTATTATTAATGAGAATAAAGAAGAGTTGACAGAGTGAAATGCACTAAAGAGAATACACCAATATTTGACAGTGCTAGACTAAATATAAGAAAGTGAAATAAAAGGAAAAGTATAGAAGAATGTCTAGTTTATTTTGTGGCTAAACCAAATATATAAGTGATGAAAAACAAAAAATTTAAGAACAGGACATGATGAGTATCTAGTTATTAGTTCAGTTTAGTGCATATCATTATTTGCAGTACTTGCATATACGTCAATAGAGATATCTAGTAAGCACTTAGACACCATCTGAAATTTATTACAGATTTATGTGCAAGAAATAAAGATTTAAGAAATTAAGTTATTCAGTAATTTATCAAATTAAGAAGAGGGTCAAGTTCAGGGACTGAGCAGTCAATTAAGGAGAAAACTGATGAGAATTTATGTGCTCTCAGGTCACAACCTTCTGTGCTTCCTTTCATCAAATCTATGATTATTTAAATAGAATTTCCTCTTCCAGTTGAAGTAGAAGCTAATTAAGAAAAAATAGCACAATACGTTGCAATGGGTAAAAGTATTGTTTTCCATATATTTCAAATAAATATGGAATACTGTTTAGTGATTTAGAAGATGCTTTTTCATTTGCTAATATTTTACTAGAATTCTAATTGTTAACATTTGATATTAAGTTAATTGTGCTTTTAATAGCTGACTCCTCTGTGGCTCTGTTCAGAGTTCCAAATGTGGACAACGTTTGCCTGAAGAGAATTGCTGAATTTTGCATTCTTAGTATTAGGTTATATCATTTTGACAAGGGAACTTGTCAAATAGGATTGTTTTAAAACTAATCCATTTAATGTTAAGTAACAATTTCCAGATTTACATTGGCTACGTATGATGGATAAACTGGATTACGAAAAGGAAAACAAATACAATCTAGGAAAAAGAGTAAAGGCAGAAGAGCTATGGGTACAACGGAGAAACCTAATTTTGGAAATTAAATGCAAAGACGTAGAAACGGCTATGCATCTAGCCCAATTCATAGGGCAGGCCAAAAGCATTACTTGAGATGTCCTTTATGCATGATGCATGATGATTTCTTTGTATCACAAGACAGTCACCACCAGTGATGGAACAAGAAATACTGGCATGTAGGAACAATTCCTGGGTATTTACAGTCAAAGCACATACAGATGATACATTATTATTTCATGGTGTAGACTGAGCTGCCCTCCATCCCCAAAAGCTAAACAGTGTATTGTTTTTGAAAAGATTAAGAAGCATTAAATACTCAGTAAAATCCCAGTGATTGGAGCTCTGTTCATGAAGCCACTGTAGAATCTAATCCCACAGCTGCATCCTGATACAGGACGAACAACATTTCGGCTGATTTTTTTTGTGAGAATATCAACATCCTCTAGTGATAAGAGGCCAAAGGCAGAGTTTGCTGCACAGCCACTACTGATTAGCTGAGTAAAGTCTGCCAAGTGTTTTCATTTTTTTATGTTCCGGTTTACTCATCAATAAAATATAGATTATAATCTGATAACATTTACAGAATTTCTGTGAGAACTAAATTAAAGCATTTAGAAAAGTACTTAGTAAATTAACAATAACAGTTTTACTCGTGCAATTGAATAACTTCATAAATCTTATCCTGCTGATGCCTTTGTGACTAAAATGTTTGAGTAAATTATAACTTATTTTCTCTGAAATAAACTCATTTGTTCTCATAACTTTTTATCTTTATAATTCCTGTAAATATTCTAATCTTCACAAACGTTAAAGAAGGATCAAGTAACTTAGTAAAATTTTCTCTACTGGTCTGTAGTATTAATATACTAACAGTTTTTTTAAAAAAAATTTCAGAAGAATTTATGAAAAGATCAGCTCCATAGGAATAGTGATGTCAGTGAAAAGAAGAATATGACAATAATAGTATAGTTATTATCTGTCAAGTAGAGCAGTCCCATTACTGGGTATATACCTAAAGAATTATAAATCGTTCTACTATAAAGACACATGCACACGTATGTTCATTACAGCCCTGTGTACAATAGCAAAGACCTGGAACCAACCCAAATGCCCATCAATGATAGACTGGACAAAGAAAATATGGTGCATATACACCATGGAAGACTACGCAGCCATAAAAAAATAATGAGTTTGTGTCCTTTGTAAGGACATGGATGAATCTGGAAACCATCATTCTCAGCAAACTGACACAAGAAGAAAACCAAACACCGCGTGTTTTCACTCATAGGTGGGTGTTGAACAAGGAGAACACGTGGAGTCAGGGAGAGGAGCATCACACACTCGGGGCAGTTGGGCGGGGGTAGGGGAGAGATAACGGGGGGTGTGGAGGGATAACATGGGGAGAAATGCCAGATATAGTATGCACCTAAAGTAAAATAAATAAATTAAAAAAGCAAAACAAACAAACAAAAAACAAAAAGAAGGAGAAGTAAAAAAAGAAATATTCTGTCAACAACTGTCTTGAAAGATTAAAAACATAATTTTATTTTGGACTAGGAATATTGTCAATGATAATATTTGATGGTAGTGTTTGTTTTCCATCTCTTGGTCAGGAATATTTTAAATGTCAGATTAGAACATAAATCCTATTATAATAGACCACAATAAAGACCTCTCAATGAATTTATTTTCAGAAATGACCTTTTCTTAAGACACATATTCATTTCTAATTAAATCGGAAATGTCTTTAGGTAATGCTCACCTGCATTCAATAAGGACAAGAAAAGATTTATTTCATTTAAGAGAAAATAATGTGTTGTCACATTAGTGAATGATTTTTCTTGACTTGAGACATTGAGGAAATGAGCGATAATCCAAGAAGAGCTGTCTTTTCACCATGTTTTACTCTGTTCTCCTTGTTAAGAAACTTATTAGACTGCCAGTAATTACTAGGAATTTCAGGTTAAATATCACCAGGTTAAACATCATCAGAAACAAAACTATTGACTAAGGAGTAAGAGTTTATAGGTTTATAAAATATTTAAAAATCACAACCATTTAAAATAGATATTTACATGTTCGTAACCTATTTATTTTAGCAAATAATTTTATATTTTATTAATAAGTCTTGATAATTTTAGTCTAGTTATAGTTGACTATATCAAGAGTTTATCTGATTTTAAGCTTTCTAAACTTAGGTCTAAATTAAGGTAAACTTTCAAAAATAAAAACTTTAAAGTAAACTAAGGTAAAGCATAAATTTGGAAAGAATTATAAATCACCATGTATATTTTGTGGTTGTTTCTTTAGACATTAAATCCAAATATCTCTATAAAATGTTTTACTAGAATATTCTTTTAATTAAGTAACTTCAATCAACTTTCTGTATTATATTTTTTCTTTGAATTTCAAAAGCATATCATATTTTTGTAATCAGAATGATGTTTAAAATGTTTTGATAATGTACTCTGCAATACACTCTTTACAATTATAAACACATTTAATTCTCACAATAAAACTGTGAAAGAGCTGCTATTACTGTTTCCTTTTTATGGGGAATATTGATTCATTGACAGGTTAGTAAGTTTCAGGCTAAGATGACCTAGCCTGAAAGTGTGAATTCAGACAAGGGTCCAAGCAGTCTTGCCTCACAACTATTATACAGATCACATCTTTAAAGAATCAGTCACCTAAACAAATCAACTTTATCACAACCCTCACAAACTGAATAGAAAACAGAGAGAAAAAAGATAATTTTTCTAGATTACTACCTTCATTTTTTTTTTTGTCCCAGGTAGCAACAGAAAAAACAACACTAACCTCCTATGTTTATGTCTTAGTGAATTTGGTGAGGAATAAGGACCAAATTTAATGGATGGATAACAAGAAATGTTTTTCACTAGGATATGAAAATTTAAGTATTCAGTAAATTTAAAAATTGACTTTGGAAAATAAAAGAGCTGTATTAAAACTGTCACTTAAAGATTCAATTAAAAATATTTAAAAATTGATTGTTAACCCAAAGAAATCTAAAAATGAAAAGAACAAAGAAAAGAGAAAACCTATTGGCATTCCTCCACAATTTATCTAAACGCTTAGCTTCTGCAATGAAATGTTTTGTCTCACTTTCTTTCTTTTTTTAAATAATGTTTAGGGATTTTTTTTTTAACAATTTTTGCCTCAGATAGAGATTATTATTTGTACCTGCTTGTCTTTAACATTAACTATGTGTCACTAGTCAATTGAATCTTAAATACAATAAATCTATTGCTGAGTAGTCAATTGACATCACAGACTTTACACACACAACAGGGAATAAAGAGTGTAAGTATGTCAAATATTCATATGAATTAAATATAGTTAAATATTTTACAATTCAACATATACAAATGCATATAAGTAAAAATGTATTATTGATTTGAAAAGTCTAGAAAGCTTCCAAATAATGTCTTATAATCTGTCAGTAGAAAAAAACTTAAATTTGGAAGGGTTCTTAGCTTTTTAACACACTGTTTTCTCTGTTATACAAATCTAGACCATTGACATTCAAGAGAAAGTAAAAACCCAATCCAGGAAATTGAAGGATAGCAATAAAACAATACAGGAGATAAAAGAAGAAATGGTCATTAAAGGAAAAAGTAAACAAAAACAGTGATCTGATAGATGTGAAAACCTCACTTCAAGAATGTCATGACGTAATCACAAGTACAAAAAGCAACATGGACCAAGCTGAGGAAAGAATCTCATAGCTTAAAGACTGGTTCTCTGAAATAACTCAGTCAGACAAAAACACAGAAAAAGAAAAGATAAAACCCATGGAAATGGTATTACATAAATCTACCAAATCTATGACTCATTGGCATCTCTGAAAGAGGAGAAGAGAAAGCAAGCAACTTTAAAAACTTTTTTGAGAATATTGTTCATAAAAATTTCACCAACTTCACTAAAGGGGTAATCATTCAAATTCAAGAAATGCATAGAATCCCTGTGAGATATCATATAAAATGACTGTACCTGTTACGGGTAGCTAGACGGGCAGGAGCAGGGCAGGAGAGGACTCTTCTCCAAACCTAGAAATGTCAGTGATGGTTTGGCAATTAACATTGCCTCTCTAAACGTCATTAATTGGCAGCCTGCACCAGGGAGAGGCCATTTCCTGATGATCCACAGTTGTTAACATTAAAGTGTTAATTGAATGCAGGTGCCAGGGAGAAGCAAAAAGGGCTTCCAATAAAATCTCAGGGTATGACCTTCTGGCAGCATTCCACAGGAAAAGGGAAGAAAGTCTCAGATGAACATGCACACAACTTCCTAAACACACTGTGCATGCTCACTTCCCAAGGGTAAGGAGGGCACTGTGCATGTGGGCAGCCCACCCTAAGGGAAAAATCACAGGAAAGGAGCCAACATATAGAGTCGTAGGATCCAGGTTAAACACCACACTTGTTATTTACGCTGCTCACTAGGTCCTTCCAAGAATACTTTCCTTTCTTTCCTGTTCTAAAGCCTTTTTAAATAGACTTCTACTCTTGCTATGAAATATGCCTTGGTCTCTTTTCCTCCTTTATACCTCTCAGTCAAATTCCTTTATCTGAGGAGGCAAGAATTGAGGTTGCTGCAGACCTGTATGGATTTGCTGCTGGTAATTTGAGTATTTGCCACTGGTAACATACCCAACACACAGAGTCATCAGATTTTCCAAGGCCAAAATGAAAGAAAAAATGTTAAATGCAGCTAGTGAGAAGAGTCAGGTCACCTACAAAGGGAACTTCATCAGGGTAACAGTGGAAGTTTCAGCAGAAGCCACACAAGCCAGAAGAGATTGGGAATGTATTTTCAGTATTCATAAAGAAATGCCACCCCAAGAATTTCATATTCAGCCAAACTAAGCCTCATAAGCAAGGAAGAAATAAGTCCATTTCACATAAACAAATGCTAACGGAATTCATTACCACCAGAACTGCTTTAAAGAAGATCCTTAAGGGAGTACTAAATATAGAAATTAAAAAAGAAAGACTATTACTGGCCACCACAAAAATACACTTAAGTACATAGTCCATTGAACAATAAAGCAACCATACAATCATGTCTGTACAATAACCATCCAATAACACAATGGCAGTATCAAAATCCACATATGTTCATATTAATATTGAAGATAAACAGGGTAAATGCCCCAATTAAAAGGAACAGAGTGGCAAGTTGAAAAGAAGCAACTCCAAAATGTATCCTGTCTTCAAGAGACCCACCTCGCATACAATGACAACCATAAACTCAAAAAAAAAAAAAAAAAAAGACAGAGAGAAAAATCTACTAAGCAAATAAAAAACAGAAGAAGGCAGGTGTTGCTACTGTAATTTCAGACAAAACATATTTTAAAGCAACAATGATCAAAAAAGACAAGAAGGGCATTACACCACGGTAAAGGGTTCAGTTCGACAAGCAGACTAACTTTCCTAAGTGTGTGTAAATATACACACACACACATGCACACACACACACACATACATATATACACATAAACACAACATTTGTTATTTAAGCTGCTCGCTAGGTCCCTTCCAAGCATACTTTCCTTTCTTTCCTGCTCTAAAGCCTGTTTAAAGAAACATCCACTCCCGCTATGACACTTGCCTTGGTCTCTTTTTTCTCCCTTATGCTCCTCAGTCAAATATATATGTATATTCTCCTTTATGCCTCTCATCTCTCATATATATCTATATATATGTGTGTGTGTGTGTAAATATTATATATATATATATATATATATTTTTTTTTATACATATAAAACACAGGAGAACCAAGATTCGTAAAGCAAGTTCTCAGACACCTACAAAGAGACTTACAAGAAAACACAAAAATAGTGGGGAGACTTCAACACCTCACTGACACTATTAGACAGATCATCGAGGCAGAAAACTAACAAAGATTTTAAGATCTGAACTTGACACTTGACCAAATGGGACTAACAGGCATCTATAGAATGTTCCACTCAAAAACAACAGAATATACATTCTTCTCATCTGCACATAGCACATACTCTATGTTGATCACACAATCAGACATAAAACAATCCTCAGCAAATAAAAACAACACTGGTTACAGCAAACATATCTCAAACAACAGTGCAATAAAAGTATAAATAAATACTAGGAAAATCACTCAAACCATACAATCGCATGGAAATTAATCACCTTACACCTGAAGGACATTTAGGTAAAGAATACAATTAAGATGGAAAACCAGAAATTATTTGAAATTGATGAGAAGATACAATATACCTGAATCACTGGGACGCAGGTAAAGCATGTTAAGAAGGAAGATTCTAGTACTTAATGCCTACATCAAAGAAATAGTAAGATCTCAAATTAACAATCTAATGTCACACCTAGAGGAACCAGAGGAAAAAGGATCAAACCAACCACAGAGCTAGCAGAAGACAAAAAACCCACCAAACTCACAGAAATACAAAACACCCTCAGAGACTACTATGAACACTTCCACACACACACAACCTGTAAAACCTAGGAAAGAAAATGATAAATTCCTATAAACATACAACCTCCCAAGACTCCACCAGGAAGAAACTAAATCCCTGACCAGATGAATTATGGATTCTGAAATTTAATCAGTATTAAAAAGTCTACCAATGAGAAAATGTCCAGGACCAGATGGATTCACAGCCAAATTTTACCAGTTGTATAAAGAGTTGTTACAATTTCTACTAAAAGCACTCCAAAAAATTCAGGAGGAGGGACTCTTTCCTAACTCATTTCATGAGGTTTGCATCATCCTGATATCAAAAACAGAGACACAATGAAAAAGAAAACATCAGACTAATATCCTTGATGAACATAAATGTAAAAATCTTCAACAAAATACTAACAAACCAAATCCAGCAGCACTTCAAAAAGCTAATCTGCCACAATCAGTTTATCCCTGGAATGCAAGGTTGATTCAACATACACAAATAAATAAATGTGATTCATCACATAAACAGAGCTACAAACAAAAACCACATGATCATCTCAATAATGCAGAAAAGACTATCAATACAACTCAACACCCCTTCATGCTGAAAACTCTCAACAAACTAGGCATTGAAGGAAGAACATACTTCAAAATAATAGCAGCCATCTATGAAAAATCCACAGTCAACATCAGATGGAATAGGCAAAAGCTGAAATCATTCTTCTTGAAAACCAGTACAAGACAAGCATGCCCACTCTCACTACTCCTATTCAACACAGTACTGGAAGTCCTAACCAGTGCAATCAGGCAAGAGAAATAAATAAAAGACATCCAAATGGGACAAGAGGGAGTCCAATTATCTCTCTTTGCAGATGATATGATTTTATGCCTAAAAAACCCTAAAGACTCCATGAAAAGGCTCCTAGAACTGATATATGACTTTGGTAAAGTTTCAGTGTACAAAAGCCAGTAGCATTTCTATACATCAATTATGTTGAAGCTGAGAGCCAAATGCAATCCCATTTCCAGTAGCCACAAGAAGAATACAATATCTAGAAATACAGCTAACTAAGGAGGTGGAAGGTCTCTAAAAAGAGAACTATAAAATACTGCTGAAATAAATCAGAGATGACACAAACAAATGAAAAATCATTCCATGCTCATGGGTAGGAATAATTAATATTGTCAAAATGGTCATACTTCCCAAAGCCTTTTGCAGATTCAATACTACTTCTACCAAACTACCAATGTCATTTTTCACAGAATTAGAGAAAACTATTTAAAAATTCATATGGAGCCAAAAAACCCCAAATAGCCAAAGCAATCCTAATTAAAAAGAACAAAGCCAGAGGCATCCCATTATCTGACTTCAAACTATACTGTAAGGATAGAGTAACCAAAACTGCATGGTAATGTTACAAAAACAGACACACAGACCAATGGAAAAGAATGGAAAGCTGCACACCTATTACCATCTGATCTTTGACAAAGTTGACAAAAACAAGCAATGTGGAAAGGATTTTCTATACCATAAATGGTGCTGTGCTATCTGCCTAGCCATATGCAGAAGATTGAAACTGGATTACTTCCTTATAGCATATTAAGAAAAAATCGACTCAAGGTGAATTAAATACTTAAATGTAAAACCTAAAACTCTAAAAATACTGGAAGAAAACTCAGAAAATACCATTTTGGACATAGGACCTAGCAAAGATTTCATGATTAATATGCCAAAATCAATTTCAACAGAACAAAAATCGACAAGTGGAACCTAATCAAACTAAAGAGCACCTGCATATCAAAACAGAATAAACAGAGTAAATATAAAACTTATAGAATGGAATAAGTATTTGCAAACTATACATCTAATAAAGGTATAATAGCCAGAATCTATAAAGCACTTAAATAAGAAGTAAAAACACATACAACCCTATTAAAAGAGGGCAAAGGATATGAGCAGATATTTTTCAAAAGAAGACATATATGCGGCCAACAAGCATGTGAAAAAAATACTCAAAATCACTAATAATTAGAGAAACGCAACTCAAAACCATAATGAGATACCATCTCACACCAGACAGAATAAAAAAATTAAAAGTCAAAAAAATATGCTGGTGAGGTTGCAGAGAAAAGGGAATGCTTACAGGCAATGCTGCTGGGAATGTAAATTAGTTTGGCCATTGTGCAAAGCAATTTGGTGATTTCTTAAAGAACTTAAAAAGGAATTAGCATTCAACCAAACAATCCCATTATTTGGTATTTACACAAAGGAATATAAGTTATTCTACCACAAAGACACATTCATGCATATGTTTACATTAGCACTATTTATAATAGCAACAACATGGAATCAACCTAAATGCCCATCAATGGCACACTAAACAAAGAAAATGAGATACATATACACCACAGAATCCTCTGCAGCCATTAAAAGAACAAGACCATGTTCTTCGCAGCAACATGGGTAGAGCTGGAGGCCCATTATCCTAAGCAAACTAATGAATGGACAGAAAACCAATACTGCATTTTCTTACTTGTATGTGGGGAGCTTAACACTGAGTATACATGAACTCATGTGTACTTAAAAGCACAAGGTGGGAGTAGGGGAGAGGATCAAAAAACTGCCTATTTGGTACAACGCTGATTGCCTGTATGATGAAATCATCTGTACACCACACCCCCATGACATTCAATTTACCCATATAAAAAACCTGCACATGTACACTTGAGCCTAAAAAAGTAAAAATAAAATCTTTTTATTTGAATAGTTTTATTACAAATGCAGACCTCTTTATTATTTATTTTAGTAACTAAAAACTACTTTCTTATATTGTGGCAATGTCTCAAAAACAACCCAAAGATTAGCTGTTTTTCCAACATTATGACATCTTTTACCTTGCCAATAGCTGAAATGCCAACCAGGAAAATGTCTGCATAAATAATTGAGTAATAAGGTAAACAAATGTGAGAACCAAAATAACCCCTTGATGTTGACTGGCCCTACAAACCCAATCAGCTGTGCTGTTACCTGAGAGAGGGAGATGCTCTTCTCTTATTTAATCTACTATTTTTTTCACTCACTGTGCTGCATCATATAAATATTTACCCTAACCTATTATAGAATATTCACCTTTATCACAATTATTTGACATGTCATAAAAAAATTCTGTGGTCATCATTTCTAATGATCATATAATATTCTATTATATAATTTTATGATAAATTATTTTGCTTCTTCCCTATGTTTAAAGATTTAGGCTGTTTTTTAAGTTTTTGCTCTTATACTCAATACCATAGAAAATATCTTTGGTCATACATTTTCTTAAGTTTCTGAGTAGTTCTTTAAGATTGAGTCCTAGAATAGGAGGTATAAAAGAACTTAGGACACTTGATACGTATGACCATTTGGAAGCTACTATTTCTCAGCTCCAAATCTCTCTTTACTTAAGCCTTTATTTACACTTAGATTCCTGAAGCTAAGACTTAGACTTTGTAAACCATATTTCTTCTTGACAGCTGCTCCCTCTTTGATTCTGCCAACAGGCCCACTAGAGGGGGAAAGGAACGCTGGAGGAGGGGAGAAGGCTTCACTCCTTCTTGTTTCTTATTCTCATCAGCATCATTTATCATCCTGACTGCACCACTTTACTCCTGCTTCTCTTTCTGTTTTTGTTTTTTTCCTTTGGCACTCTCAGAACCGGCTCACTGTACTCCTCAAAGACATCAGCTGCTGTAACAGCACTACTCCACAAAGGTCAAAGTCACCCTCCATGAGGTCCTTCTTTCACGCTCCTAAGACACCGCCCCTCAGCTGAATGGTACCCTTCTTTTTCTTATTGCAGAGTTACAGAGTGGACTGAGTCCTCTCTTCTAAGCTTTTATGTTCTATTAACTCCAATCACTTTGTGTTGTTGCTGTTTCCCAGCTCCAGGAAGCAGAGGGCAGAGAGTGTAACTGCTCTCTGCTTTTACTCTTTGTGAGTTACTCAATGTCTTTTTATTGTTGTTAGTCTTTACAGTTCTCTAAAATATCTTTGACAGATTCCTTATCTAACTTTCTCTCTGTTAAAATAACCGATGTGTAATATTTTCCCAACAAGGCATTAATTAATACTATCAAATTCCTTTAAACATGCAGGACATGAAGTGTTAGTTTCATCAGGACATCTTAAGCAGTATCAGCTAACTAAATTGATAAATGAAAGGATTATAATTATGCAGGTGAAGAAATGCATTATTGTTGCTTTTAAATGCCTTTTACTACTATGGGAGTTAATTACCTTTTACATATGTATTATTCATCATAGCTTCCAATACATTACTGCTTTGAAGGTTCTTTCCTTTTTATATATTTGAACAATATGTACATATTTTCTCCATTTTTACAGTATATATATATGCAATATACAAAAAGTTCAAAGTTCAACATATAACCCTCTATGTATATATATTCTATATATGTAGACTTTAAATATACATATCTCTATATATAGTGTGTGTGTGTGTGTGTGTGTGTGTGTGTGTGTGTGTGTGTATAGACTTTAAATTTTCTGAAATTTATTTTGGGCAGTTGATAATAGATTTCTCTGTGGAAATAGAGAACAAAGCCTAATCTGACATTGTTGCCTTAAGGAATTTTTCATGTTTTCTTAGCAATTATGTTTCATATTTTATGTAATCAAAAACTATACTGTAGTATTTTAATAGTTTTGTCATACATTATTTTTCTATTATATGCTGTGTTTTTCAGACAGTTGATTACTATTGTCATCCATGTGGCCTCTTTTGCAGCGTCACAGCTACCCATACAGGTTTAATCATCATAACAGTCTAACTTTTTCTCTTCCTTTTTCTTCTTCTTTTTTTTTTTCTTTTTGAGACAGAGTCTCGCTCTGTCACCTAGGAGCCCAGGCTGGAGGGTAGTGGTGCTATCTCAGCTCACTGAAACCTCCATCTCCTGGATTCCAGTGATTCTCTTGCCTCAGCCTCCTGAATAGCTAGGATTACAGGCACATGCCACCATGGCAGGCTAATTTTTTGTATTTTTAGTAGAGAGGGGGTTTCACCTTTTTAGCCAGGATGGTCTTGATCTCCTGACCTCATGATTCCCCTGCATAGGCCTCCAAAAGTGCTAGGATTAGAGGCGTGAGCCACTGCACCTGACCTCTCCTCCTTATGTTTGTGATTGTGGTCTGGCTAGGACAGGGACTAAATAAACGATGGCAGTGTTTTTAACCTGGATAATGGACTTTAAGATGTTAGATTGTTTTAGAATTCCAGTTTTCAACCTTACTAGTTTTATGATTTTTAAAGTGATCATTTAAACTCTGACTTCTGGTTTAAGAATAATCTGATAATTATCAGTATCTCACATGGCTTTTATAAATATCAAATATAAGTAGTATTTTGCGGCAAAATGTGCACACATTAAAAGCAGAATGGGTGGTAGCTATTAAAATTATTTGTCACTTTAGAAAATTTTGAATTCATCTGGCTTCATTTTTGATGACCCTCAACTTTGCACTTGAAGTGCCATCTTAAGAGTTTTCCAATACACACTTAAAATTTTACTTGGGCACATTCTCTAATCTTCCTCCCAGATAATTCCTCTCTCTAATTATTGTTCTCACTGTGTTCTCTGTTTTACAAATCACTATGCAGGTTTCTTAGGCAGTGCTTGCATCCCCTGGAAACTTGAATGCCTAGGCCAGCTGGAGTCTCTGGAGAAATAGGAACTGGCATGTAATGAATGAATGAGTAAAGATTATTGAGTTGCTCTAATTCTCAGAGTTGTTTTATACCTTTGTCATCATTTCCTTTTACATCAACTTCTCTGTGCCCCCCTATTTATTTCATTTTCTTTTCTATAGTTTTTAATGTTTTTCATGTCATTTTCCCATCCAGTTGAGAAATCCCTCATATCCTCAGCAAAAAAATTACAGACAAATGTCTACCATTTTTACTTTAACCATGGGAGAATTTAGGCAAGAAAATAAACTGCATTTCACACAAATATCCATTAATCATTTTTAAAATCATATAAACATGTGATCTTATTTAAAATTTAAACATTTTTCTACCAAATATATATGAATTAAAATTGTATTTAATGTTAGGTATTAACATACATACCAACATGCTAATTAAAAGAGAAAGAATTGAGGAAAAAAGAAAATGTCATTAATAAAACAATTATTATTTTCTAAAATAATAAAATATAGTTGAATTTAGCCATATAACTAAATTTATATGTATAATATATATTAAAGTATATGTACAGAAGTAATAAAATACAGAATAAACATAAGTAAACTATATCTTTTTCACATGGAAAGATATATTTTTATTTTAATTTTTAGAGTTTTCTATATTTTTTGGATTTTTTCAATAAACCTACATTACATGTTTAAAAATATATTAATTTTTAAAACTGAAAACCCTGTAATTTGGAATTGGATATATATTTTACTGATATATAAAATATACATTAATTTTTAAACCTGAAAACCCTATAATTTGGAATTGGATATATTTTTACTCTGAAAGAAATAAAGAATAATGAAAGAGAAAGGCAGAAAGAAAGAATATTGCCTTAAAGAATAAATAGTATTTATTGATTTCCCACAATTGCAATTTCTAGAGGTAGATCCTGTTTTATTATAAAGCTCAAAAATATGTCACCAAGTATGTTCCATCTTCCCATTCCTTATTACAGCTTTACTGTAGACCTGACACTTCTCAGGTTGTAATATGGCTGTCAAATGTTTCCAGAGTCACATGCTTTTCCATTCATGGTAAAAAGGAAAGAATATGGTAGTAATAAATTAAGATTCTGATTGGATGGCTTACGTAACTTGCCCTGCCCTGATACAACTGATTGGATTAGTTAAGATCATGTGCTCCATAACTGAATCTTGCAGTTTACTTCTCTGGGACCAAAGAGAAATCAAGGCCCTCTCAGAAGAAACAGGTATTTATATTAGGATGCAAATACAAATGTCAAGCAGATAAAATGAAATATCTCTATGAATTACAATAGCTTGAGCCAAACAATCAGAAACCTCAGTGACTTAGCATGGTAAACGTTTTTTAAATATATTTGTAGCATAGTCCAATGCTGGTCAGGGGACTCTACTAGAAACTTTTCCTCCAGGGACCATAATTGCCATTATTTTATGATTACACAATCTGGGACACTTCGGTTCTAAGGTCACTCCATACAGGTTATTCTTCTGATTGTTTTCATTTCCAGCCCTTCTCTGCCTTGGTACGTTATTAGGAGCAACTTCCTTTCTCTCGTCCTTTCACTCCTGGGAGGTACTGTCAGAAGACTGATATGTAGGAAAATATTAATTGCCAGGATTTTCCTCCCCATTTCTTTCTGCTTTGGGTGGCTTCCTCAGGAGGGCCACATTTCCTCCACAGATTTAGATCCAACCAGGTAGCATGCCCTGGTTGGGTCCAGTTTCCAATTCCCTGACTCCTGAGCTCCTTCTGCCTTGGTTACTCCAGCAATTTCTTACATCATTGTCCCATTTGACTAAGGTGCTGTTACATCACCTGTGTAAACAACGTTTGATATTAAGTTGCATCTTTTTGAAGAGAGATACTCTCAGAATGGACACTGACAGATCAACCAATGGAAGCAGAAAAGGTGGCTGGAAGATCACACAGGGTATTTTAAGTTCCAGTCTCAGAAGTAACATATAGAATTTTTTCCACACTCCATTTGAAACATAGCCCCAAACTGACTGCAAAGGAGAATGGGAAATTTTACATGTGCCAGAAAGAAGAAAATGGTATGGTGAGCATAAAGTATTGTGTGCTAATTCTAATAACTTCCTAGAAGTGTGGGTAGTCAACAGATAGTATATTTGTAATATGGATAAATTAATTAATTCATACTAAAATGTATTTGATATTATTACTGTTAGTTCTGATATAATGCAACATATATATGAATTCCTAAAAGTCATCATGCAATAAAAAAATTTCAAAGCATAACCATAGGACTTATGCAGAAAAAAGAGTCAAGGGCATGACATTTAAAAACTTTGTTAGTACTATAATAAATAAAGTAAACTTAAGAACTTAGTAAAAAGAGTTTCCACATGTTAAATGATTTAAAAATTCATAAATATTACAATAAATATAGTACCTTAACTTGAAAAAAACCTGAAGTTTTCATGTGATAGTGGGTTTTGGAAGAGTTACAGCTTGTGAATTGTTGTCAAGTAATGGAAGGAAGCCTGTTCAAAATTCGATGGAAAGTTGAAACACCGGATGTGGATGTTGGTGGCTCATTACACATGCAATGAGATAGCCAGTATAGATGTATAAAATATCTATTTGTGTGTGTGTACATACACATACATACATTTTGTGCATTTAGTGGGATGTGCTTGTCTATGTTCATCTAGTGTTTCTTACGGATGAACTGTGTGTAAATGAATGTAGAATTTTGTGTTCTGCAACTGTGGAACACATTGTGTTTTCAGAACAAGATTTACAGCTGAACTCATTGAATTTCAAGTTCATTAAATCACTACATTTCATATTGTCACAGTGAAATATGGGACTTATAATTGCAACTAGAAATATAACAAAATATCTTCCCAACCAAAAAAATGTATTTCAAGCTAGTATTGAGAATTTGTGAAGGAAACTGTGTTGGAATTTAATAACATGCCAACACAGAAATGGTTTCAAGATGGCGGACTAAGGCATTTGCGCTAACTTCCTCCACAAAGGAAAACCAAGTTAGTAAGTGGATAATCACACTTTAAACAGAGTTTCTAAGAGGTAACACTGGAATTCACCAAAGAAGTGACAGGAAATACCTGAGACATGGAAAGAGAGGGAAGCAAAGCAGCTAATTTGGCTATGATCAGCTGGGAGGCTGGAGAGGCTCCCCAGAGTGCGGAAATTGTATGTAAGAGATGCACAACACTCCAAATTCCCACCATGAATTCCTGCAGTTCTGGACATGGAGAGCTCCTTGATTCCTGCAGGCTTTGAGACTGGCATGGGGGAGCTACCTGAAGAGACTATGATGGCACATTGCTCCAGGGAAGGAGTGATGCTCCACTTGGTCCCAGACACCCTCTAAGAGATAAGAAGTTGCAGCACAGAGCCATTGAAGAGCCCAGCCTCCATCAAAATACATCCTGTTCTGAGGCCAAAACACCCCTGCCTCTCTCTATCACTGGAGTTCACTGACATTCCTCCCCTTGCACATCTGTCTCACATTCACACAAAGGACTACAATGGCATGACACAAGTTACACCCACTGGAATGGCAGGGCCCCCGGCACTCTGGTATATCCAGTGTCTTGTATCTTGGAGAATGGGCAGTGCAGCAAACTTGGTTGGCATAGGATAAGCAAGCCATAGCACCTGCTCCCCAGAGCCTGAAACCCTCCTGCCTAAGACTGCTACCACTAAAAGCAATCCCACCCCCCACCAGTAGTGGTAGGGTCATAGTGTACTTTCACATGCCTTGAGGACTAGATGTCCCTGTTGGTGCCACTGCTGCAGCCACTGCTGACATCTCCAGAGCATGAAATGTGCACTCCCCAGAGCCTGAAGGCTGACTACCTGCAGCTTTTGCCACAGAAAGAAAACTCAATCCACCAGCAGCAAGGTCACAACACATTCACACATTCCCTGATAACAGGCTCTATCTACTCACACAACTGCTGCTGGTGGACTTGGGGTCCAACCCACCCTGGACACCACAACTGACACCCATGAAGAATATCAGGAGGCCTGAGGACAATCCCAGCCAGCTTGGCACCAACTGTCCAGTACCAAAACCTACTGCCCAATGGCCTAGAAATCACCCTGCTCCATTCACCACTGCTGTCAATTGTACACTCTTTCTGATGGCCTGAGGATGAGCCTACCCAGCTTATAGCAGCCACCATTAACACCACAGCATGCTGCTTAGGAGCCCAAAGGTTGTCCCACCATGATTACTGCCATTACTCATGCCAAGCACACTGCCCAAAATGCAATGATTCACCTACCCAACAGTCTACTACTGTCACAGGTATGAAGAAGGAACTGGCCTAGAGGATTAAGAATTGGCCCACATGGATAGGCTAACACTACTGACCACATACACTACCTGGCAGCCCAATGACAGTCATGCTTTTCCTGTCATTGGAATCACTAGGGCTGAGGGACTGACCCATCCAGAATCCTCTTTCCTAGAAAAACCTCACTACAGCCTTACAATTATACCTATGCTACTGAAGAAATCACAGACATCATTGCTATTCTTTACAGATGAAGAAGTCATATGAAGACTACAGTACTTAATGCACCCATAATCAAATGTAAAGTGTCCTGCCCAACCAACAGCATAAATACAGTATTATAAAAAAAAGTCATCCTCTAAAAAAGCAGATTTCAAAAAGTAGAAGTGACTGTTACACCATATGCACAAATATCAATGTAAGTACTCAACAAACATAAATAACAAGGAAATATGTTTTATCCAAAGGATCACAATGATTTTTTCAGCAACAGATTACAATGAAAAATGTATTAAATGCTAGAAAAAGAATTCAAAATAATGATATTGAAGAAGTTCCATGAAAAAAATACACAGACAAAATAATATAAATAAATTAAAAACCTATTCATGACCTATGTGAGAAATTCACCAAAGTCATAGATATCATAAAAAAGAATCAAATAGAAATCTCAGAAATGAAGAATTAAATAAATGAAATAAAAATTACATTTAGGAGCTTCAACAATAGACTAGATAAAGTAGAATAAAGAATTTTCGAATTTAAAGACAGAGTTTTTGAAATAAACCTAGTCAGAGAAAAAGTATTTAAAAGAATAAACAAAATCTATTCATATATAGAACATCAAAAAGCAATAAAATACTTAAATTTTGAGTGTTCCAAAGGTGAAGAGATAAAAAGGGCATAGAAAACCTATATAACAAAATAATAGCTGAAAACTTTATAAACCTAGCAAGATTTAGATATCTAGAAGCAGTAAACTTAGAGATTCTCAAATGAATACATTCAGAAAGGTCTTTTTTTGTGGAACATTATGGTCAAAATGTCAAATACAAAAACAAATGAAAAATTTTAAAAACAAAGAGCAGCATGTCTTATCACATATAAAAAAAACTCCCAGCAGACCGCCAGTGGATATCTCAGAATAAATCTTACAGGCCAGGAGAGAATGGGATGATAAATTCAAAAGGCTAAAAGAATATAAAAAATATTGGCAACCAAGATTACTATACACAGCAAAGTTTTCCTATATGAATGAAGAAGAAATAATGTTTCCCAGATAAGCAGAAACTAAAGGAATTTATAACTATAGGTCATTCCTACAAGGAATGTTTAAGGGTTTCACAACCTGGAAACAAAAGGCTTATATCTATCATTGTGAAAATACATGAAAGTGTAAAATTCACTGATAGAGTTTTAAACATATAAATGAGGAAGAGAAGAACTCTAACGTTACCACTACAAGAAAACCATCAAACCAAAATGATATACAGGAAGAAGACTGAAAAAAACAAAGGATACACAAAACAAACATAAAATACTTAACAAATTTACAGAAATCATTCCTCAAATATCAATAATAATCTTAAATATAAACAAATTAAATATTTTACTTAAAATATTTAGACTGAGTAGTTTTTTTAGTGACATGATAATATACTACCTACAAGAAACTCACTTCACCTGTAATGACACATACAGACTGAAAGTAAAGGAATGGATAATGATTTTCTGTACAAATGGAAACCAAAAGTGATCAGGAGTAGCTATACTTAGATAAAAACTGAGTATACGTTAAACACAGTAAAAAAAAAAAAGACAAAGAAGGTCTTTATAAAATTATAAAGGGATCTATCTATATATATATATACCCAAAACAGAGGAACTAGATATAGAAAACAAATATTATTAGATCTAAAAGGAGAGATACACTCCAATACAATAATAGGTTGGGACTTCAACAACAAACTCTCAGCATTAAACACATCATTTAGGCAGAAAGTTAACTAAAATACACACACACACTCCAAAATTAAAAACTAACAAAAATTGGATTTAAACTACACTTGAGGACAGTTGAACCTAACAGAAATCTACAGAACATTTTATCCAACAGCTACAGAATACGCATTCCTTTATTCAGCACATGGAAAATTCTCCAGGGGAGAACCTGTAAAAGTTCAAAAAATAAGCCTCAACAAATTCTTAAAAGTCAACATAATATCAAGTGTTTTCAAAACAACAGTGTAATAAAACTACTATCTGGTAACAATTGGAACTTTGGAAATTATACAAATGCATGGAAATCAATCAACTTGGTCCTGAATGACCAATAGGTCAATGAGAAAATTAAGAAGAAACATTTTAAACATATTTTGAAACAAATGAAAAAACAAAAACAAACAAACAAAAAAACACCAAAACCTATGGGATACAGCAAAAGTAATGCTGAGAGGAAAGTTTATATCAATAAATGCCTATATCAAAAACTAGAAAGATTTTAAATAAACAATCTAATAATGCACTTCAAGAAACAAGAAAATCAAGAACAAAAACATTACTATAAGGATAGAAATAAAGACCAGAGAAGAATAAAATGAAATAGAGACAAAATAACACAAAGTCAAATGAAAATTTTGTCTTTTAAAAATATAAAGTCCATAAACCACTAGCTAGACTAACAACAACAATAAAAACCTATATTAATAAATTCAGAAACAAAAAATGATATATTACAACTGATACCACAGAAATACAAAAAAAAGAAATCAGAGACAATATAAACAATTATATGCTAACACACTAGAAAACCTAGAGAAAATAGATAAATTTCTGGACACATACAACCTATCAGGATTAATTTAGGAAGAAAACAGAGAACCTGAACAGGCCAAGAAAAAATAGCAAGAATGAATCTGTAATAAAAAAAGTCTCCAAAGAGTGAAAAGCCCAGGACCTAACAGTTTCACTGCTGACTTCTACCACATGTATAAAGTAACACCAAATTTCCTCAAATTATTCTAAAAAATTGAAGAGGATAGAATTCTCTCAACACATTCTATGAGGCTGACATTACTCTGATACCAGAACTAGAAAACGACACAACAACAACTACAAGTCTGTATCCCTAATGAACATAAATGAAAAATCAATAAAATATTAACAAACTGAATCCAACAGTGCATTAGAAAGACAATATGCCATATTACAGTGGAAAGCATGCCAAGGATGCAAGCATGGATAGTTCAACATATGCAAATCAATAAATGTCATGCATCACATTAACAGAATGAAGGACAAAAACCCAACATCCATCTGGATAGGCACATAAAAGGCATTTGATAACATTAACATTCTTAACGTTCCTACACATAGAAAAGACACATCTTAAAGGTCATATATGACAAACTCACAGCTAACATTGATTGTACTGAATGGAGAAAACTAAAAGCGTTTCTTCTACGAATTGGAAAAGACAAGGTACCTACTTTCACCACACCTATTCAATATAGTACTGAATGTCCTAGCCATAGAAATCAGAAAGTAGGAAGAAATAAAAGGCAGACAAATTGGAAAAAAGGAAGTCAAAGTGTCCTTCTTTGCTGATGATATAAACTTGTATTTAGAAACACCTGAAGACTCTTCTAGGAAACAATCAGACTGGATTAAAAAAAAATTAAGTTTCAGTATACAAACTCAACATACAAAGAATCAGTAGTTTCTAAACACTAATAATGAGCTAGCTGAAAAATTAAAAAGTCAGTCTAATTTACAATAGTCATACAAATACCTAGGAATAAAAATAACCAAAGAGATGAAGGACTTCTTCAATAAAAACTACAAAACACTAACGAAAGACATTATAATAGACACACAAATTAAAAGACATCGCAAGCTCTTGGAAATAAAAAAAAATCCATATTGTTGAAATAATTGTATTACTAAAATCAATCTGCTGATCGAATGCAATTTCTATCAAAATACCATTGTCGTTTTTTACAGAAATAGAAAAAAAACTATCCTCATATTCATATGGAACCACATAAGAGGCCAAACAGATAAAGCAAACTTGAGTCAAAAGAACAAAGCTGGAGGTATTATATTCTCTGACTTCAGAATATATTACAAGGCTACAGCAACCAAAACAAGATATTGGTATAAAAACAGGCACATAGACCAATGGAATAGAATAGAGAACCCAGAAATAAAACCACTATTTACAGTCAAATGATTTTTAAGAAAAGTACCAAAGAACACTGATTGAGGGAAAGGAGACTGTCTTCAATAAATGGTGCTAGGAAACTTAATATTCATATGCAGAAGAATGAAACTAGACCTCTTTCTCTTACCATGTACAAATATCAACTCAAAATGTACTGAAGACTTAAACTTAAAACTATAAAACAACTATAATGAAACAGAGGAGAAACATTTTAGGATGTGGCCCTAGACCAAAATTTTATGGCTAAGACCTCAAAAGCACAGGCAACAAAATTAAAAATAGACAAATGTGACTATATTTAACTAAAATGCTTCTGCTCAGCAGAAGAAATAATCAACAGAATAAAGAGACAATCTGTTCAGTAGGATAAAATATTTGCAAATTATTTATCCAACAAATGACTAATATTCATAATATTTAAGAAACTCTAATATAAATTTATCAGAAAAAATCTCATTCAAAAGAGAAAAAAGGAGAGAAATACACATTTTTAATATAACAATATGCAAATGGCCAACAGGCATATGAATAAATGCTAGCTATCACTAATCATCAGAGAAACACAAATCAAAATGATAATCAGATAACATCATACTTCAGTTACAATGGCTACTATTAAAGTGGAAAAAATTATAGATTTTGTTGAGGATGAAGACAATAGGGAATTCTTATATATTGTCAGTTGGGATGTAAATGAGTAGATTCATTATGTACAACAGCATGGAAATTTCTCAGAAAAAAAAAACATAAAAACAAAACTACCATATTATCCAGCAATCCCACTACTAAAGAAAGGAAATCAGTATATCAAAGGTATAATGACACCCCTATATTTATTGAAGCAAATAATTTCACAGTAGCAAAGGTGTGGAATCAATCTAAGTGGCCATCAATGAATTAATGTGTAAAGAAAATATGGCATATATACATAATGAAATACTCTTTTGCCATAAAAAAGAATAAAATCCTTTTTTTTTTGCAGTCACATGGATGAAACTGGAGTTTATTATGTCACACGAAATAAACCAGGCATAGAAATACACATATTGCATGTTCTCACTCATATGTGGAATCTAAAAGAAAACCTGATCTTGTAATTGTAGTGAGTAGAAGGACAGTTATCAGAGGTTTGGTTTTTTATAGTCTTACTACTCCTCAATCTTCACTTTTAGAACTAATATAGATGACAATTTTAAATTTAAAACAATAAAAAATCATAGAAATTATGTGAAAGAATTAAAATCAACTTAATGTTTTGAAGAGTTTAAAAAATTCAATTATTACATCTATATAAAACAATTGAAGTGTATCTTTTTTGGACATTTCTAATTGGGAAATATTTCATTATTCCTAAGTCATTAGTAATCTGCCCCACTCTTCATATCCATTCTGGAAAATTCTTGGTGTCTCACTTTGGCATCTCATTTTAATCTTTTCCAAATTGTACTCATAATTTTCCTAAAAACTAAAGCATTGTAGATGCCTTAAAAATTATGAGAGGAAGGCAAGCACAGTGGCTTGTGCCTATAATCCCAACATTTTGGGATGCTGAGGCAGGAGGATTACTTAAGGTCAGGAGTTCGAGACCTGCCTGGCCAACATGGTGAAACTCTGTCTCTACTAAAAAAAAAAAAAAAAAAAATACAAAAATGCATGCTTGGTGGTGCATGCCTGTAGTCCCAGCTACTCGGGAGGCTGAGGCAAGAGAATCACTTGACTCTGGGAGACAGAGGTTACAGTGAGCCGAGACTGGGCTACTGCACTCCAGCCTGGGCAACAGAGCAAGACTCCTCAAAAGAAAAAACAAAAACAAACAAACAAACAAAAAATTATGAAGGGAGGCCTCTAGATAATATTAAGGGAACTTAAACAACCTGGGTCAAGTTCCATTTCACAGTATATTTAATTTTTCTCAGTGAGACCATTAACATCCACTTCCCTGTTTTGTACATTTGATATCCATAATTATGTGTATGCACATATATATACACAAAAACAGATGCACAGTCTCCATGAATAAAAAGGCTTAAAAGTTTTCCACAAACATCAATAAATCTAATCTCCTCAATAGTTAGTGTGCAGCATATTTAATTTTTTATATAAGTGTAAGGGCAAATCTAATTTTTTAGGCTTTCTCAAACTGTGTATTTCTCCACAACTCTCTACTACTTTAAACTCTGTTATGAGCATTGGTTACTGAAAAACAGACAAAAGAGCCAATCTATAGGGTTCAAAATATCTACTTAGGGACCTTAATATTTTTAAAAGAATATTAATGATAAAATGGTAACTAAGAGGATTGCCTCCATATGCTCACCTATTGTGAAATTATGGGGCCTCCCTCTGTTTCATAGGCTCCCTCTGCCAAGACAATATGAAAAGCAATTTGGATATATCTTAAGTCACACCTACAAATATTTAATCAAGGCTAACTATAAAGTTTAGGCAATAACAATACATATTTAATATTTTTGAGTTCATGAATATATTCACTAGTTTAAATATCTTATTACTATAGTGTCCAGTACACAGATTCTCAAGTTAATTCAGAATTAAGCTCTGTGTGTGTGTGTCCATATGTGTGAGCGTATTGAGGATAATGTTTATTTTTATTTCCTATAGTCTCCTGGAGTTTCCAGTACTTGGTAAAAGATAAAAGTTAACTGTTTATTGAATGTTTATGATTTGTTGAAAAAACGAACAACGACAACTGTTCACGGTAGATCATAGCTGAGATAGCGCCACTGCACCCCAGGGTGGACCACAGAGTGAGACCCTGTTTCAAAAATAAATAAATAAATAAGTAAATAAGGTTACATTGCTCAGGTTCCATTTCAATAAAGATTTCTGGAACAGAAATAATGTTAAGATGAAAGCAGACCTTTCTATAGCCAGCAAACAGTGTACAGCAGCACCTAGGATAGTCCCTGAAACAGAGGGAAGCTCCATAACTAGTGTGGATTGAAGTCAGAGCTGTCGTCTATCTCACTTGATTGCCTATGGGATAACACAAGTCCTCTTTTCTGGTGCATGATTGTGTGCACCAAGTGCATGCCTGTATGTGTGAAACGAGGGATAGGAAATAGAATTATCACTCTAGGTCTTTGTGTGTGTGCATAGAAAATAATGCAGTACTTTGCTGGAAGGATACACTCATATTTTTTTCTGCATTGACCTTCTGTCTCCAGACTAGTGATGTGTTTATTGAACAAGTACACATTAAAGGACTAAATTGTGGTTATGTTGTTTCTTTGCTACAAGGATAATTTTTAAAATACCTTGGCAGTGTTAAATCTAAGGATGCAGGACTCTTGAATATTAAGTATCAACTTGCTACCCAGAAAGAGATCAAATGAATGATTAGTGATCTGCTTATACAGCAGAAATAGCTAGTCTATGTAAAATTTAGAAGGAATTAAAAGCCTAAAGATGCATTAGAGATTTTTATTTTTTCGCCTGACAATCAATCAGGAATAAAAATAGTCATAAAATCACAATTATTGTTCCAAAGTTCGCTGACAATGACACACAGCCCTTGTCCTTCACAGAGTTTTCTACACTGCAATCAGCATCCTAGGGGGCTGCAATCAGGAATAGGTTAGTGCTGTGTGAGTTGACACTTCCTATAACTTCAACTCTAAGGATCCAATCAGAATTCATTGCAAGCACCATGTATAGCAACCTTTGACTGCTACAGCAACCAGAAGGTAAATTTCTTTATGTGTATGAGGGGAGTGATTAACTTCAGGAGCAAGTTCATCTTCAATATCAGCAATCAAAACTGGAATGCAGCCTAAAACCTAAAAATCAAAATAAGGCTGATTGCACTTACCTTTTGTCAAATAAGATGATGTATTTTACATTATTTACTTACAATTTACATGGTAGCATCTCTTTGTTGCAATTAAATTATATCATAATAACTCATTGCTTTATAGATAGTTTTCTCTGTGTGTGCATGTATGTGTGTGTGTGTGTACCTATGTGTAAGTGTGTAAGTTTTAAAATACTTACCATTATCCTGCCAGGAAATTAGGGTAGAATATTTTGTTCTAATTTTATAGGGAAAAAAAAATGAAGCTCAGAGCCATGAATTGACTTCATTGGGCCACATAAAGGGTATAACCTTCCGGGGTCTGTGGCTCACGTCTGCAATCCCAGCACTTTGGGATGCCAAGACTGGTGGATCACATGAGCTCTGGAATTCGAGATCAGCTTGGGAAACATAGTGAGATCTTATCTCTACAGAAAATACCAAAATTAGCAATGCATGGTTCTGTATGCCTTTAGTCCCAGATACTCAGAAGGCTGAGGCTGGAGAATCACCTGAGCCCAGCAGATGGAGGTTGCAGTGAACCAAGATCATGGCACTGTACTCCAGCCTGGGCAACACAAAGAAACCCAGTCGCAGAAAAACTAAACAAAACAACAAAAACAACAACAAAAAGTATACACCCCACAGTGTAGCAGAAATGTTACACTATCATCCAACTCTGGGACCAGTGATCTTTGCTCCATAAACTTCTGCTTCCCAGAACTCACACATCAGTGATTTTTTTAAAACTCGCATCTAATTTCAAGTAAAATGCCAATATCATATTTTGTTCAAGTAATTGTCCCTTTAAGTTAGAAGGCTGAAGCAAATTTGAACCAGAATTTTTATATTAATTTGAGGGATTTTTGCTAACAAATATTATTTTAAATATGTCCCCATGGAAAAGAATATTTATCACAAACAACCCAATTGCTATATTTTATGGATTTTTAAAATTAGATGACTGCTACACATCATTTGTCAGTATACCAATGCATCATAATACATCACTTCTTGGTGCAGCCATATTGCCGTTACCATATTAATATATCTTGGGAATGGAATTCTCATTTCCCTTTTTGTGATGATCTAAAAATGCTCTAATAGGTTGAGCTGGTAACAACTTTATTAATTTACTTAGTTTTTAATAAGACTATCAGCCTAAGTATAGGGTTTTTTCATCTCTGAAGTTTTCATCTAAAAAAAATTTCCAAGTAATTAAAAAAATATCTTTAAAACTTATATCTTGACTTGATGGTTAAAATATATTCATGATAAACATAAAAAGAATTGTGTCAGGAAACTTTATTGGCAAAGAGATGCTATGTAGAATATTAGTATATTGTATAACCAACAAAAAGTTTAGTGGAAAAGAAGGCTGAGTGCTTATATGCGTTCTGCACCAAAAATAATTTTCAGCTGAATCCTGTTTTGAATATGATTTATCATCTATGATGAGAGCATGGTAGACACCCAGTTGTTCTCCATAGGACTGAATGCATTTACCATTTGTAAATGTGGCTTAAAATAAGCTCAAACACATTTTTCCTATTCTACTGGAGCAATATAATGAGCACTGTTCATTTGTATAACTATGAGTCCTAGTTTGGTAGGTATCTGAGTGTGAAATAAAAATAAAATAATAGAGCTGATCCCAAGACAGCCAAATAAGAGGCAGCTCTGGAAAGCAGCTCCCAGCTAGAGAGACACAGAAGCCGAGTGGTCTCCATAATTCCAAATGAGGTACCAGGTTCATTTTGTGGGTCTGGTTGGACAGTGGGTATAAACCAAATAGGGTAAGTTGAGGCAAGGCACGGCACTGCCCCACCCAGGAGGTGCATGCAACTGACCAAAGGACCAGGGGATCTCCCCCTTTGGGACTTCGGTTTGGATACAGTGCTCCACCCAAGCTCTCTACAACCCACAGAACAGGAGATCTTCACCAGGCTGAAAAGCCTCAGAGAGCTGCATGAACAGGGCAAAACAGCAACTGCAGCTGGTGCCAGGGCTGTCAGCATAGATCTAGGTGGAAACACTGGTTGATGCCAACAAAGCCAAAAAGCCAGTGGGACGGAGATACCCATCCCCCAGTAAGAAGGGAAACTGAATGCAGGGAAACAGCCCAAACAGCAGGAGAGTCCCCCCGCCCCACACCCAGCCCCAAACAAAGCCGAGCAGCCTAAACACTCTCACTCCAGAGTTATGCACCCAGAACATCAGTTAGAAAGCGATCAGGAACAATCGAGCTCGGCAGAGGGAAGGGAAGCCACCATTACAGAAGCTGGCCTAATTTTGCTGAGTAAATAAAAGACACAGCAGCTCCACTGAATTTTTGGCAACCTAGCAGCGCCTCTGCAGGCAGACAAAGGAAAGGCCATGTCCCCACGCAGCTACTTGAGATCAAAACTATATAAATCCAAGAGATGGAAACAAACCAGCGCAAGAAGAATGAAACCATCAAAAACCAGAACGTCTCTCTCCGACCACAAGATCACAACTCCTCACCAGCAAGGGAACAAAGCTGGATGGAGAATGAATTTGATAAATTGACAGAAGCAGGCTTCATAAGGTGGGTAATAATGAAGAACATAAATGACTTGATGGAGCTGAAAAACACAGCACAAGAAATTCATGAAGCATACAAGTTTCAGTAGCTAAATAGATCAAGCAGAAGAAAGGATATCAGAGATTGAAGATCAACTCAATGAAATAAAACAAGAAGGCAAGAAAAGAGAACAAAGAGTGAAAAGAAATGAACAAAGCCTTCAAGAAATATGGGATTATGTGAAAAGACCTAATCTATGCCTGACCGGTGTACCAGAAGATGATGGGGAGAATGAATCCAAGCTGGAAAACATTCTTCAGGATATTATCCAGGAGAACTTCCCCAACCTAGCAAGGCAGGCCAACATTCAAATACAGGAAACACAGAGAACGCCACAATGATATCCCTCTAGAAGAGCAACCCCAAGGCACATAATTGTCAGGTTCACCAGGGTTGAAACAAAGGAAAAAATACTAAAGGCAGACAGCGAGAAAGGTCAGGTCACACAGAAAGGGAAGCACATCAGACTCACAGAGGATCTCTCAGCAGAAACCCTACAAGCCAGAAGAGAGTGGGAGCAATATTCAACATACTTAAAGAAAAGAAATTTCAACCCAAAATTTCAGATCCAGCCAAACTAAGCTTCATAAGTGAAGGAGAAATGAAATCCTTTATGGACAAGCAATTGCTGAAAGATTTTGTCACTACCAGACCTGCCCTACAAGAGCTCCTGAAGGAAGCACTAAACACAGAAAAACTAGTACCAGTCACTGAAAAAAGAACCAAATGGTAAAGACCAATGACGCAATGAAGAAATTATGCCAACCAAAGGGCAAAACAACCAACCAGTAATAAAATGGCAGGATCAAATTCACAGATAACAATATCAACATTAAATGTAAACAGACTAAATGCCCCAATCAAAAGACACAGACTGGCAAACTGGATAAAAAGCCAAGAACCATCAGTGGGCTGTATTCAGGAGACCCATCTCACGTGCAAAGACACACATAGACTCAAAATAAAGGGATGGAAGAAGATTTACCAAGTAAATGAAGAGCAAAAAAAAAAGCAGGGGTGGCAATTCTAGTCTCTGATAAAATGGACATTAAACCAACAAAAATCAAAAGAGACAAAGAAGGGCATTATATAATGGTAAAAGGATCAATACAACAAGAAGGGCTAACTATTCTAAATATATGTGCACCAAATACAGGAGCAACCAGATACATAAAGCAAGTCTTTAAACTTACAAAGAGACTTAGACTCCTCCACAATAATAGTGGGAGACTTTAATGCTCCCCCTGTCAATATTAGACAGATCAACGAGACAGAAAGCCAACAAGGAAATCCAGGACTTGAATGTAGATCTGGACCAAGCAAACTTAATAGACATTTACAGAACTCTTAAACCCAAATACACAGAATATACATTCTTCTCAGCACCACATCACACTTATTGTAAAATCAACCACATAATTGGAACTAAATCACTCCTGAGCAAATGCAAAAGAATGGAAATCATAACAAACAGTCTCTCAAACCACAGTGCAATCAAATTAGAACTCAGGATTAAGAAACTAACTCAAAACTGCACAACCTCATGGAAAATGAACAACTGGCTCCTGAATGTAGACTGCATAAACAATGAAATGAAGGCAGAAATGAAGACATTATTTGAAACCAAAGAGAATGAAGACACAACATACCAGATTCTCTGGGCCACATTTAAAGCAGTGTCTACAGAGAAATTAATGGCAATAAATGCCCACATGAGAAGCAAGAAAAGGTCTAAAATCGACACCCTATCATCGAAATTGAAAGAGTTAGAGGAGCAAGATCAAAAAAACACAAAAGCTAGCAGAAGACAAGAAATAACTAAGATCAGAGCAGAACTGAAGGAGACAGAGACACAAAATACCCTTCAAAAAAATCAACAAATCCAGAAGCTGATTTTTTGAAAAGATCAACAAAATTGATAGACTGCTAGTAAAAAAAAAAAAAAAAAAAAAAAAAAAACAGAGAAGAATCAAATAGATGCATAAAAAAATCAAAAAGAGGACATCACCACCAACTCCAAAGAAATACAAACTACCATCAGAGATTACTACAAACAATTCTATGCACACAAACCAGTAAATATGGAAGAAATGGATAAATTCCTGGACACTTGCACTCTCTCAAGACTAAACCAGGAAGAAGTTGAAACCCTGAATACACCAAAAACAAGGGCTGAAGTTGAGGCAACAATTAATAGCCTACCAACTAAAAAAAGCCCAGGTCCAGATGGGTTTACAGCCAAATTCTACCAGATGTACAAAGAGGAGCTGGTACCATTCCTTCTGAAACGATTCCAAACAATACAAAAGAGGGAATCCTCCCCAACTCATTTTATGAGACCAATATCATCCTACTACCAAAACTGGGCAGAGATGCAACAAAAAAAGAAAACTTCAGGCCAATATCCATGATGAACATCGACGCAAAAATCTTCAATAAAATACTGGCAAACCGAATGCAACAGCAAATCAAAAAGCTTATTCATCACAATCAAGTAAGCTTCATCCTGCGGATGCAAGGCTGGTTCAACATACGCAAGTCTATAAACATAATCCATCATATAAACAGAACAGAAGACCAAAACCACATGATTATCTCAATAGATGTAGAGAAGGCCTTTGACAAAATTCAACAGCTCTTTATGCTAAAAACTCTCAAAAAACTAGGTATTGATGGTACGTATCACAAAATAATAAAAGCTATTTATGACAAACCTACAGCCAATATCATACTGAATGGGCAAAACCTGGAAGCATTCCCTTTGAAATCTGGCACAAGACAAGGATGGCTTCTCTCACCACTCCTATTCAATATTGTATTTGAACCTCGCCAGAGCATCAGGCAAGAAAAAGAAATAAAGGATATTCAATTAGGAAAAGAGGAAGCCAAATTTTCTCTATCTGCAGATGGCATGATTGCATATTTAGAAAACCCCATCGTCTCAGCCCAAAATCTCCTGAAACTGATAAGCAACTTCAGCAAAGTCTCAGGATACAGAATCAATGTGCAGAAATCACAAGCATTTCTATACACCAATAACAGAGAAACAGAGCCAAATCAAAAGTGAACTCCCATTCAAAATTGCTACAAGGACAATAAAATATCTAGGAATACAACTAACAAAGGATGTAAAGGACCTCTTCAAGCAGAACTACCAACCACTGCTCAATGAAATAAGAGAGGACACAAACAGATGGAAAAACATTCCATGCTCATGATTGGGAAGAATCAACATCGTGAAAATGGCTGTACTGTCCAAAGTAATTTATAGATTCAACACTATCCCCATCAAGCTGCCAATGACCTTCTTCACGGAACTGGAAAAAAACACTTTGAAGTTCATCTGGAACAAAAAAAGAGCCCACATATCCAAAACAATCCTAAGAAAAAAGAACAAAGCTGGAGGCATCAAGCTGCCTGACTTCAAACTATACTACAAGGCCACAGTAATCAAAATAGCATGGTACTGGTACCAAAACAGAGACATAGACCAGTGGAACACAACAGAGGCCTCAGAAGCAATACCACACATCTACAATCATCTGATTTTTGGCAAACCTGAGAAAAACAAGTAATGGAGAAAGGATTCCCTGTTTAATAAATGGTGTTGGGAAAACTGGCTAGCAATGTGCAGAAAGCAGAAACTGGACCCCTTCCTGACACCTTACACTAAAATTAACTCCAGATGGATTAAAGATCTAAACATAAGACCTAACACCATACAAACCATAGAAGAAAACCTAGGCAAAACCCTTCAGGACATAGGCATAGGCAAGGACTTCATGATTAAAACACCAAAAGCAGTGGCAACCAAAGCCAAAATAGACAAATGGGGTCTCATTAAACTCCAGAGCTTCTGTACAGAAAAGGAAATAATCATTAGAGTGAACCAAAAATCAACAGAATGGGAAAAATTTTGAACAGTTAGAACATGTGGACACAGGGAAGGGAGCATCACATACTGCGGACAGTTTGGGGGCAGTTGCGGGGGACAGCGGGTGGTGGGGAGTGTGGAGATGGATAATGAGGGGAGAAATCCAGATGTGTGTGATGGGGGGGATAAAGGCAGCAAACCTCCTTGCCACATGTGTACCTATGCAACAATCCTGCATGATCTGCACATTTACCCCAAAAACTAATGTACAATAAAAAAATTATGCTAATTGAAAAGTCACAAAAATAAAATAAAATAAAATGTCTACATAAATGACACCTTGGAAAGGGAGGGAAAAGATATGGAGGAAAGAGAGAAAGAAAGAGATATTCAATATTTTTGTGTCTTGGAGGGATTGGTATAGATGATTATACCATTTAAACTTCAGGAATGATCACCATCTCAGGTTTGATTCTAAGTTTGACAAGCTACTGCAATCCCTCAGCATAAGATATAATTGTAATTTCTTGAAAAGATATTTCTTAGGATGTTTGCGTCAGTCTGTTTCTTTTCTCTCTAGGTTCCCAAACCTAATTGAAGCCCCTTCCTTTACAGTAACAGAAGAGAGTGCTAGCTTAACCCTAATCAGCATTTCTTCTGTCCTGAAATATTATATGAGTTATATTCCATCACAATCCTTGTATACATTTCTAATTCTAAAATACTTAAGTATTCAGGATTTTTATGTAATATTTTAATTCAATATCTATTCAATATGCACACAAGCACAGGCATATTCACTGATTATATGCATGCTATTAATCTCTTATTACACTTGTATTTTGCATTGGGTTATATATTCTCATCCATATTGTCTTATTCAATGTTCCCAAATAACCTGCAATGGTTCTATGAAAGGCTAAAGTTTCCAAACTATATTTCAAAAAAAATGTAGTGTCCCTAGAGGTGTGCAGAATCCAAGTTTAGTGTTCTTTCAACTATACGACACAGCTCATATTATAAGATATAACTTCATACCTGCTATTGACTGAATGTTTGTGTCCCCAAAATTGTATAAGTTAAAGCCCTAATCCCAAATTGGTTAGTACCTGCAGACAGGGCCTTTGAGAGGTAATTAATTCATAAGTGTAAGCTCTTGTGAATGGGATCAGTTCTCTTACAGGAAGACGAAGACATATGAGAGAGATTATTTCTCTCTCTCTCTCTCTCTCTCCTTCTGTGTGTGTGTGTGTGTGTGTGTGTGTGTGTGTGGGGTGTGTATATCTCTCCATATCTCTCCTCTCTCTTCCACGTGAGGACATAGCAAGAAAGTAGTCATCTATAAATCAGGAGGAGATTTCTCATCATGCTAGTGCAATAATCTTACTTCCCAGTCTTCAGAACTGTGAGAAATGTTTCTTGTTTAAGCCACCCAGTCTATGATATCATTAATAGCACCCCAAACTGGGAGTGGGTGATGAGATATTACTTATTAGGTACAGTGTACCCTACTTGGGTGACAATCACACTGAAAACCAGGACTTCACCACTACAGAATATATCCATGTAACAAAAGTGTACTCTATCCCTTAAATGTATACAAGCTTTAGTATACATTCAACTCATTTGAGATATTTCTGTATTATTACTATTTTTTCTAGAAATACTTATGTCCTCTTTCATCTTTTGAAAGAGTAAAATACAATTATCATATTTTTATAAAGCAGTAATCATCTTATGCTCCATTAAGATTATTTCACTTCTGAGTGAATACAGTTCTGCACAACTTTACCTACAAACCAGGATTTCAAAGCAAACTCCACTTGTTTTCTAAGAGTATCCATGCCGAATTCCCATGAAGCAAACAACATCAATGTGTTAAACAGCACATATCTAAACAACTGAAATACCGTATCTAAACATTTCTAAACATAAAGCGGTATAGTAAAAAAAGAATGTCACAATCTTATGGGACCAGCATTGAATTACGGTGCACTGTTGACTGAAACATATTTGTGTAAGGCACAAATGTGTAAGGCACTATGTGTGTATGTGTCTGTGTGTCTCTCTGTGTATACAAACAGGGTTTTGGGAGAGAGAGAGATTTCATTTTTGTTTAAGTCATTTAAATGACTATTACTTTTTCCTTTAAGTTTCTGAGGTTTTCATGCACAATTTCTATACAAAGAAGGACTGGGAGCAGAAAGCACTCTCTTTTAATGCATATATTTGCTCTTGCTCCGGATGACTGCTTCACAAACTAAGAATGACAGTCTCCTGTGGGTCTTCTGTAAGCACAGGTATGCTGATGGCAAATCCAGACTGTCAATCAATTTCAGTGGATTCCCAGGCTTGTTCATGTGTTTGTATCTGAACATTCCCAGTAGAAAGGGCTTTCCTTTTTCTCCCAGGAAAAGTCTATGGGCCTGGTTTCTATCACGGTTTCTTTAAAATCGTTACTTGTGTAACTCTTTAGTTACCATCAGATTCAGAGGAAAAATTAAGAAAGAGAAATTTTGTTATGAAAGTGCAATAAAGTTAAGTAAATGAAGTGTGGAAACAGTGAGAAAAAAAGAAAAAAGTAAGTGAAAAAATAAGCATGGAACAAGAAAACCGAAAAAGACAAATGGTAATTGTGGTTAGTAAAATTATTGAAAATGATAAAAATTATTAACTGGGGATACTGATACAGAAAATGATAAAATTATGGCTAAAATATCACATTTTAAATCTTGTATATTTGGGAAAGTCTCTAGTTAGCAAAGTGGGAAATTATGTGTTTTAAAAAATGACTGAGGTTTAATCAGATAGCTCCCTCAAGGAAGGCAACTTCTCTTGGAGGAAAAAGAAAAAAACCTGCTGTATATATAGCTCTTGATAAAGGATAAAATGCCCTGTTTGTGTCAGTGAACAAAAGTAAGGAGAAGAAGATTCGTATGTCTCCACATAGTAATATTTGGGTTTCTGTGAACATTCTGGAAGACATTGAAAAGATAGAAACAAACAAACAAAAAATGTGGCCAAAAGAGTGAGAGATATGAGACCTTTATGAAAAAAAAACAGGAGCTGGCCCGGCATGCCAGCTCACACCTGTAATCCCAGCACTTTGGGAGGCAGAGGCAGGTGGGTCACATGGGTCAGAAGATCGAGACCATCCTGGCTAACACTGTGAAACCCGCCTCTACTAAAAATACAAAAAAGTAGCCGGGCATGGTGGCACACACCTGTAGTCCCAGCTACTTGGGAGACTGAGGCAGAATTGCTTGAACCCGGGAGGTGGTGGTTTCAGTGAGTTGAGATCGTGCCACTGCACCCTGGCATGGGCGACAGAGCGAGACTCCATCTCAAAACAAAAACAAACAAACAAACCCAGGAGCTTTAGTGTCCTATGACACAGAGTTATGAGGAATTTAGAGGTATTTTTTTAGTTTGTTTCAAGTTGACCCCTTTGTTCATAGATCACAATCATCTTCCATATTCTCTCAACATTTAGAAAAAGTCTGGTTCCACCAGAAGTCCTGCGTTAACAGCGCTTGGGGGCAATGAAGGCATACTGGCTCCATGGTCCAGCAAGAATAGAGAGAAGGTAGTAGCCCCTAGAGATAAAATTGAGTTATGACTGGGCAAGCAGTGGACAAGTTTCTTCTCAGCTCCCCTTTCTGAGGACAGCAAAGATCACCTGGTGGCCATCAGGGACACCATCCAGAGACAAAACTCTTTATTTGAGGAATTTAGAAATCAGGAGACTTCCCTGTGATCTAAAGCCAGCGTGTGGTCCCAGGCTTCCTTCCCGGAAAAGTATAAGTAACTAAAATTTCTATACATCTACAGGATGTATGTATGTTGAAACTTACTGTGCAATCCTTCTTGACATCAAGCCACCAAAATGTCCACAAATGTAATCATTTATCATGACCTATGTGGCGAATATGGTCCAAGTTAACCTTAATCTCTTGCTTTAAGCTCTACAAATACCCCTAAGGAAAAATCCACCAAGGTGCACTCAGTCCTGTCTTGCTGAAGAACCCTGCTGAACTCTTCTGCAGCCTTTCTAACTAATAAAGCCTCCCTTTTGGCTGGGCGTGGTGGCTCACACCTGTAATCCTCACACTTTGGAAGGCTGAGGTGGGTGGACTGCCTGAGGTCAGGAGTTTGAGAACAGCATTGCCAACACGGTGAAACCCCATCTCTACTAAAAATACAAAAATTAGCCTGGCCTGTAGTGGCATGCACCTGTAATCCCAGGTACTCAGGAGGCTGAGGCAGGAGAATTGCTTGAACTCGGGAAGGGGAGGTTGCAGTGAGCCGAGATCAAGCCACTGCACTCCAGCCTGGGTGACAAGCCAGATTCCATCTCAAAAAAAACAACAAACAAATAAAAAAAAAACAACTTTCCTTTCAAACCTATGCTGTTGGTAAATTCTTCTTATTACCCATGAGCCAATCACTTGCCATGGTTGGGGCTCTGATATTGCCTGGCATTTAATTCACAACTATGTAAAGGAAGGGTGTTGGGGGACTTTTTTTTTCCCCAAACTGCATAGGATGGGAGCTTGAAACATTTATTTGGATTTTACAGAAAAGTCTTGGCCTGGCATGGTTGCTCAGGCCTGTAATCCCTGCACTTTGGGAGGTCAAGGCGGGTGGATCACCTGAGGTCAGGAGTTCAAGACCAGTCTGACCAACATGGTGAAACTCTGTCTCTACTAAAAATACAAAAATTAGCTGGGTGTGGTGGCGGGTGCCTGTAATCCCAGCTACATGGGAGACTGAAGCAGGAGAATCACTTGAATCCAGGAGGTTGAGGTTGAAGTGAGTCAAGATCCTAACACAGCACTCCAGCCTGGGTGACAGAGCAAGACTTTGTCTCAAAAAACAAAAACAAAATATCCAAAAGTTTATGATTCTTCTCTTATTTAGACAGTCAGCCTTTCTAAATTCAATATATGGAACATGGGAATATTTTTGAGAAATAAAATAATAAGGCAATTAAAAAAACATGAGCATTAATATTAGAAATGATATTATTTTGAAAAACTGTCTTTCCAAAATCAGATTTTATTTTTAAAAAAATAAATAGTGTCCTCCGTTTGTCACACAATGCACTACCATTATGGAAGATACCAAACTGAGTAATGCAAGGTCTCAGGGAGCCTGCATTCAGGAGATTTTTCAATTATGTGCATATAAAACACGTTGTTTTAGTGTCTCATAAATAGTTTACTTTGTAAACTTGTAAATCAAGAATTATTTTATTTATCATGATTCCAAAAATACTTAGTTTTCCAAGAGCTCTGAAATAGTACCGTTTTGGCAATCATTTGGGAAAAATCCTAAATTAGAATATTATGTGACTGATAGAAGTAGAAAAATAAAAACAGTGTTTACAGAAGATTAGAGATGTGACAGATACTATGTGGTATAAAAACACTACTAATATTTATTAAAAAATAACCCACAAGTCATTTTTTTCTACAAAATTTTTATAAATTTAGTTTTGTAGTTAAACTTAGATATTATAGGCTTTCAATAAAGATAATGAGGCATAATTTGAAGTCAGATAATTTGATATCTTCAGTTTGGTTCTTCATACAAGGCTACCATAACCAAACAGCATGGTACTAACATAAAAATAGACACATAGATCAATGAAATCTAATACAGAACTCAGAAATGAAGCTACATACCTAAGGCCAACTGATCTTTCACTAGGTCAACAAAAATATACACTGAGGAAAGGACACCCTATTCAACAAATGGTCCTGGAAAATTGAATTGTCATATGCAGAAGAAGGAAACTGGACACATATTTCTCATTATATATGAAAATTAAGGTAGATTAAGACTTAAGATCTGAATCCATAAAAATACTAGAAGAAAACCTGGGACAAACTCATGTAGACATTGGCCTAGGCAAAGAATTCATGATTAAAACCTCAAAAGGAAATGCAACAAAAGTCGACAAATAATATTATATTAAACTAAAAACTTCTGCAAAGCAAATGCAAAAAATCAACCAAATGAACAACCTTTAGAATGGGAGAAAATACTTGCAAACTATGCATCCAACAAAAGACTAATATCTAGAAGCTACAGTGAATGCAAACAATTCATAAACGATAACAACAACAACAAAGAAATAACCCTGTTGCAAAGTTGGCAAAAGGCGTAACAGACATTTCTCAAAAGGAAGCATACAGATGGCCACCAAACACATGGAAGATATTTCTCAAAAGGAGACACAGATGGCCATCAAGCATATGAAAAAATACTCAACATCACTATTCATCAGAAAAAGGTAAGTTAAAACCACAATGAAATATCAGTTTTCACCAGTCAGAATGGCTATTATTATAAAATAAAAAAATAGCAAATGTTGGAAACACTGCAGAGAAAAGAGAATGTTTATAAACTGTTGGTAGGAATGTAAATTAGTACAACCTCTGAGAAACAGCATGGAGAATTCTCAAAAAACTCAAAATAGAACTACCACTGGATCCAGCAAACTCAAAGAAAAAGAAATCATTGTAT
This sequence comes from Ateles fusciceps, assembly GCA_036589455.1. Lineage (NCBI taxonomy): Eukaryota > Metazoa > Chordata > Mammalia > Primates > Atelidae > Ateles > Ateles fusciceps. The sequence continues at coordinate 5,947,054 of JAZHEH010000174.1, read as the reverse complement.
CAAAAGCATACCTGTACCCATAGGTTTATTGAGGACTATTCAAAATAGCAAATATACAGAATCAACCTAAGTATCCATCAATGGATGACTGGGATAAAGAAAAATGTAGTATATACACACCGTGGAATACTCCTCAGCCATAAACAAGAATGAAATCATGTCTTTTGCATGAACAGAGTTGGAACTGGAGGCCATTATCTTAAGTAAAATAACACAGAAAGAGAAAGTCAAATCCTACATGTTTTCTCATATAAGTGAAAGCTAAATAATGTGTACACATGGACATGGAAAGGGAATAATAGATATTGGAGACTCTGAACGGTGGGAGTGAGTGAGGAATGGGAAATTACTTAATTGGTACAACGTACATTTTCTGGGTGCTTATTAAAAGCCCAAACTTTACCACTATGTATCCATGCAACAAAACTGTACATATATCCCTCAAATTTATAGAAATAAAATAAAATATAGAAAATTAAAACTTGGTATTAAACAGACAACTACTAATGTCTACTAGAGTTCAATAACCCTTTATTTCTTAAATGCTATAGAAATTGGGACTTTTTTTCCTTGTGTTGTTTTCCTTCACACAATGTGCTGCAGTTCAGGAACTACTTAGAATTCTTCCCTAAAGTAGGCAAAGTGAGATTTTTTTTTTCAGTAAATGGAAGCTCTTTATTTTTTTCCAAGAGGAACACATTACTTAGCTTTGATGATTACTACCTAAATATTTTTGTCTGTTAGTAAGCTATAACAGAATTATTTTTAAACGTTTGTACAATAAGTTCTCAAAGTCTTTGATAGGTTCTTTAAAATGGTGATAATAAGAGAAGGGACATACAGTAGGTTCTTAAGTAATGTCATTTCTGTAACTTCAATTCCTTATTACACTGATGGAAACAATATATGGTGTCATTATATTTTATTTTGCTCAAAATTACAGTTTCCAAGAATTTATGAACAAGTGAAGACTTACTGTATAATTATTTGTGCAAGCAATTATTATTATTATTATCATTATCAATAGAAATGAGCTATAAAAAGATAAATTGACAAAGCATATTCTACTGTGAAATCTTCTTTTCCTTCTGCAGATATTGTAAATGACAATTTAAATATTTTGTCTTCTTTGCTTTTAATAAATATAAAATACTTACTTTGGAAAATGAAAACTATTGTGAAATAGATTTTCATATGAAATTACATAAAATTACAATTAAAATCTATAGAACTTGTAGAGATGCTGAATACAGTTTTTTAAGCATATATAGAAATCATTCTTAATATTTTTGCTCTCTGAGCAAAAATGAAGTGAAATAAATTTGGGGGAGATAATAGAGAACCAAAAAATGTTGAGGATTTAATTACTTTATGCAGACTCCAGAAATAATGTTGAAATACCTTGTTTTCAATTACATCCTATGAAATTCATTGAGATCTTCAACTGAGTTTATTTTTATACCTGATTGATTTCTGCTACAAAAGGTTAAGAAAAGATCATCTTGAAGAATCACACTTATTGTCGGTCATGATCTCTGCATTAGTGACTGTTGTTTCAGAAAGAGCGTGCCACTGTACCTCATCTAGAGACACTATTCTGAGTCAAAACTGTCAGTTCCAAAGTGGTTGGTTATTTTATTGTCTAATTTTTATCTCCTTATAGATTATCATTTGCAAATTTCTAATGATATATTTCTCTTAATTATCACGTTTGTAAAAGATTTTTTGAAAATGTTTGGAAAGAAACTTATTTGCATATAAGTTCATAAGGTACCTTATCTTTTGAAAATTTATATAGCTATTTCAACTAAAAAATTCTTTCAACAAAGTATTCTTCTTTTTCTACTTCAGATAAGACTATTTCAAATCCTCATAAAGTTTCAAAATGTGGTAATTTATAGAAATTCTTGTCAATCTTTTTTTTTTTTTTCTGAGACAGAGTTTCACTCTACTGCCCACGCTAGAGTGCAATGGCATGATCTCAGTTCACTACAACCTCTGCCTCCCAGGTTCAAGCTATTTTCCCTACCTCAACCTCCTGAGTAGCTGGGATTACAGGTGCACACTACCATGCCTGGCTAATTTTTGTATTTTTTAGTACAGATAGGATGTCATCATGTTGGCCAGGCTAGTCTTGAACTCCTGACTTCAGGTGATCCACCCACCTCAGCCTCCCAAAGTGCTAGGATTACAGGCGTGAGCCACTGGGCCAGACCTCTTGTCCATCTTAAGGAGACAAGATAACTTGAGTCCTATATTTTTCCAAGGACTGGGCTAAGAGCATTGCCCTCATTTTCCCATGAGATTTAGTCATTACCATTTCAAGTTTATACACATAGAAACAGTAGCAAAAAAAGTAAGTGATTTGATCAATTTATTGAGCAACTAAGTAGTATTCTAGGATTTGAACACAAAGCATTCCCAGCTTCTTTTGCAATACACCTTAGTATTTCAGGAAAAAAAAAAACAATTTATGCTATATTTATATCATATTAATTCAACTAAAGTATGAGTCCAAATAGCATACTAATCTTTGATGGAAAGGTTAAGTAAGCAGCTTCTTTATTAAATTTATAATAGTGCCATGTAAAAATAAATAATAATCTGACTGTGTCTTTGAAACTGATAGTAATTATTAGGTGTAGGGAATTTTATTTGATGCTAAGTGTTTGGTCCCTTTGAGATAGATGTTATTAATGCAAAATAATTTGACTGACAAAATAGTTGAAGCTCAGTGTCCATTCCATTCTAATATGATGTAACAGAAACGATTAAAGTATTAAAATACACTAGGAGAGCTGGTAAAAGAATATGTGGTATGCTCTTATTATATAAACAAAGATAGCCTGACTAGTCTTATTATTTTTATGTACCTGACAATTAATTGTAGAATGTATCAGCATAAATGTTTTCAGCTGGCATATTTTACAATAAATATTCTTACATTAATTAATATAGATATGTAAAGATTGCATGAAAAATGATACATGAGTTTAAAACATAAATATACAAATATGAAAATAAATAAATGGATCAGTAATATTTACTGGGCATGTGAGAAAAACCCACTATAAGAACCATTTATACAGATCTATGAACTCCATTATTGACTGTCAATGATTTATACATTTCATGTTAATTACGGTCAAAAGAGCCAATATTCACTACCATAAACAATTGTAAGGGAGGCTTAACTAGGATTTGTAAGCAGTATACTCTTTTGTTTTTCCTGACATCAGGTTTTAATTTAGGTTTTCAGGCTTCTTGAATTGGTCATCGGGAATATTCAATATATTTGTATGAAACAGACACAGGCATGACTTAAGTTATATGCACTAACAAAAATAACGTTAAGTAGCTCATAAGTTGTTAACTATGAAACAGCAATCAGAGAATCATCAAATGGCCATGAAAGTAATGAGCATTAAGAGATTTTCATGTTCATTTAAAAACTACACATTGGCCTTCCATTCTGTAGGGGAATGGAATGTTTCCCTTCTATTTCTAAGGCCCTAGAATGATACCTGGTAGATTTCTGGCTCTGTCTCAGACTTAAGTTATGGGAACTAGTTTCCTTGTGTAGGAATTTGATCATTCAGCTTTTGCAGTCACCACCTGACAAAAATTTTATGGTTTCTGAAGAGACATAGAAACCTTTAAATATTAATTTATTTTTAACTCAATTTACACTATATTAACTGAAGTAGGGCTGTGAATTAGTTGTGCTAATACACAAACATCATCCCAGATTTCTCTTGAATTTCATTTTCTGATCACTCAAAATGACTTTCTCCCTCAGTGGCCTTCCTCAAAATGCATTGCTTAGGGTTCGCTGTTTCCTTAGATAGTAAAATGTCTTCTTAAATAACTGTAAAAAATGGTTTTTCTCCATGAATCTAGCTAGAAATAGCATATTTCTTTTATATTTATCACCATAGTCCCCTGCACCTTTTAAATGGTAGTTAATGTTAAACTTCACTTTTAAATGCACATTTTCATTTGTTGGTATACACTGAGCACAAATTGTAAAATAATTACTTAACAAATGTAATTTAAAACAATACATTTTCCACAAGATGTTTCACCATACTAATAAATAAGATTTCAGTGTAAAAAAAATTCAGATGATCCAAGATGGCTCAATAGGAAGAGCTCTGGAGTGCAGTTCCCAGTGAGAGCAGTGAGGGTGAGTGATCACTGCATTTCCAGACAAGTTTTTACTGCCCACAGACCAGGAGATTCCCAGACGGAAAAGCACCAAGAGTCTCCAGCAGGACTGTTTCTGTTGGTGCAGCAGGTCACCACACAAAAACTCCCACAAATCTGGGTGGCTGTTTCAACTGGCACCTGGAATGCCTGGGAGACAGAGTCATTCATTCAACTGAAAAAAAGGGGGCTGAAACAGGGAGCCAGGTGATCTGGTTAGGCGGGTCCCACCCCCCACAAAGACCAGCAATCTGAAATGCTCTGGATTGAGAGTTTCACGGCAAGCACAGCTGGACCCGGAATGGTCCAGCTCTGTGAGGGGAAGGGCATCCACCATTACGAGTCAGTCCACCATTACCGGGGCAGTCCACCATTACCAAGGCAATCCACCATTACCGAGGCAGTCTGCAATTACAGAGAGTCTGCCATTACTGAGGCAGACTGCCATTACCCAGGCAGACTGCCATTACCGAGGCAGTTCTAACTATACCTCTATAAACAAAACCACAGGGAAGTTCACACAGAAGCTGGGCAGAGCCCACAGCAGCTCAGCAATGCCTCTGCTGGCAGACTGTGACTAAGTTACCTCCTTGCTGGGCAGGACATCTCTCAAAAAAGACAGCAGCACATCAGGAACTTATAAATAAAACCCCACCTTTCCAGGATGGAACACCTGGGATAAAAAGGCAGTTATGAGTTCCGCTGCAGCAGACTTAAACATACTTGCCCAGCAGCTCTGAATGAAACAATGCAGCTCACAAATCAGCACTTGAGCTCCTATAAGGGACAGACTGCCTCCTCGAGCAGCTCCCTGACCCCGTATATCCAAAGAGATACCTCATAAAGGAGAGCTCAGGCTGGCATCTGGCAGGTATCCTTCTGGGACAAAGATAATAGAAGAAGAAACTGGCAGCAACCCTTACTGTTCTGCAGCCACCGCAGGTGATCCCCAGGCAAGCAGGGTTTGGAGTGTACCTCCAGCATTCCTACAGCAGAGGGGCCTGTTAGAAGGAAAACTCAAAAAGAGAAAGAAATAACTTCATCATCGACAAAAAGGACATCCACTCAGAGACCCCATCCGTAAGTCACCAACTACAAAGACCACAGGTAGATAAATCCACAAAGATGGGAAGAAACCAGCATAAAAAGGATGAAAACATCCAGAACCAGAACGCCTCTCCTCCTCCAAGGAATCACAACTGCTCAGCAAGGGAACAACGCTGGAGAGAATGAATCTGATGAATTGACAGAAACAGGTCTCAGAAAGTGGGTAATAACAAACTTCTCTGAGCTAAAAGAACATGTTCTAACTGAATACAAAGAAACTAAGAACCTTCAGAAAAGGTTTGACGAAATGCTAATGAGAATACACAGCTTGGAGAATGAAATAAATGAATTGATGGAGCTGAAAAACACAACACGAGAACTTCGTGAAGCATATACAAGTTTCAATAGCCAAATCAACCAAGCAGAAGAAAAAGAATATCAGAGATTGAAGACCAACTCAATGAAAAAAAACAAGAAGGCAAGATTGGAGAAAAAAGACTAAAAAGAAATGAACCAAGCATCCAAAAATATGGGATTATGTGAAAAGACGTAATCTACCTTTGATAGGTGTACCTGAATGTAACAGAGAGAATGAATCCAAGCTGGAAAACACTCTTCAGGATATTATCCAACAGAACTTCCCCAACATGGTGAGGCAGGCCAATATTCAAATTCAGGAAATACAGAGAACACCACAAAGATATTCCTCAAGAAGAGCAAATCCAAAGCACATAATCATCAGATTCACCAGGGTTGAAATGAACGAAAAAATGCTAAGGACAGCCAGAGAGAAAGGTTGGATTACCTACAAAGGGAAGCCCATCAGACTTACAGTGAATCTCTTGGCAGAAACCCTACAAGCCAGAAGAGACTGGGGGCCAATATTCAACATCCTTAAAGAAAAGAACTTTCAACCTAGAATTTCATATCCAGCCCAACTAAGCTTCATAAGTGAAGGAGAAATGAAATCCTTTATGAACAAGCAATTGCTCAGAGATTTCATCACCACCAGGCCTTCCTTACAAGAGCTCCTGAAAGAAGCACTAAACATAGAATGGAACAACCAGTACCAGCCACTCCAAAAACATACCAAATGGTAAATACCATTGACACAATGAAGAAAATGCAACAACTAATGAGCAAAACAACCAGCTAGCATCAAAAGGGCAGGATCAAATTCACACATGACAATATTAACCTTAAATGTAAATGGGCTAAGTGCCTGAATCAAAAGACACAGAGTGGCAAATTGGATAAAAAGTCAAAATTCATCAGTGTGCTGTATCCAGGAAACCCATCTCACATGCAAGGATACATATAGGCTCAAAATAAAGGGATGGAGGAAGATTTACCAAGGAAATGGAAAGCAAAAAAGCAGGAGTTGCAATCCTAGTCACTAATATAATAGACTTTAAACCAACAAAGATCAAAGAGACAAAGAAGGGCATCACGTAATGGTAAAAGGATCAATGCAACAAGAAGACCTAACAATCCTAAAGATATGCACACCTAATACAGGAGCACCCAGATACATAAAGCAAGTTCTTCATGACCTACAAAGAGACTTAGTCTGCCACACAATAATAGTGGGAGACGCTAACACTTCACTGTCAATATTAGACAGATCAACGAGACAGAAAATTAACAAGGATATCCAGAACTTGAACTCAGATCTGGACCAAGCAAACCTAATAGACATTTACAGAACTCTCCACCCCAAATCCACAGAATATACATTCTTCTCAGCACCACATCACACCTACTCTAAAATCGACCACATAATTGGAAGTAAATCACTCCTCAGCAAATGCAAAAGAACAGAAATCATAACAAACAGTCTCTCAGACCACAGTACAAGCAAATTAAAATGTAATATTAAGAAACTAACTCAGAAACACACCACTTCACAGAAACTGAACAACTGGCTCTTGAATGTTGACTGGATAAACAATGAAATGAAGACAGAAATAAAGATGTTCTTTGAAACCAATCAGAACGAAGACACAACATACCAAAATCTCTGGGACACATTTAAAGCAGTGTCTAGAGGAAAATTTATAGCAATAAATGCCCACGTGAGAAGCAAGGAAAGATCTAAAATTTAGACCCTATTGTCAAAATTGAAAGAGCTAGAGGAGCAAGATCAAAAAAACTCAAAAGCTAAGAGAAGACAAGAAATAACTAAGATCAGAGCAGAACTGAAGGAGATGGAGACACAAAAAACCTTTCAAAAAATCAATAAATCCAGGAGCTGGTTTCTTGAAAAGATCAACAGAATAGACCACTAGCTAGATTAATAAAAAAGAAAAGAGAGAAGAATCAAATAGATGCAATAAAAAACGATAATGAGGATATCACCACAGATTCCACAGAAATACAAACTACCATCAGAGATTACTACGAACAACTCTATGTATGTAAACCAGTAAACCTGGAAGAAATATATAAATTTCCGGACACTTGCACCTTCCCAAGAATAAACCAGGAATAAGTTGAAACCCTGAAAAGACCAATAACAAGGACTGAAGTTGAGGCAGCAATTAATAGCCTATCAACCAAAAAAATCCCAGGTCCAGATGGGTTCACAGCTGAATTCTACCAGACATACAAAGAGGAACTGGTATCACTCCTTCTGAAACTATTCCACACAATCCATAAAGAGGGAATCCTTCCCAAATCATTTTATGAGACCAACATCATCCTGATACCAAAACCCGACAGAGACTTAACAAGAAAAATAAACTTCAGGGCAATATCCATGATGAACATAGATGCAAAAAGCTTGAATAAAATACTGGCAAACCAATTGCAACAGCACATCATAAAGCTTATCTGTCACGATCAAGTAGGCTTCATCCCGCGGATGCAAGGCTGGTTCACCATACCCAAGTGCATAAATGTAATCCACCACATAAAAGGAACCAAAGACAAAAACCACATGATTATCTCAATAGATGCAGAGAAGGCCTCTGACAAAATTCAACCGCCCTTTATGCTAAAAACTCTCAATAAACTAGGTATTGATGGAACGTATCTAAAAATAATAAAGGCTATTTATGACAACCCCATGGCCAATATCATACTGAATGGGCAAAAAGTGGAAGCATTCCCTTTGAAATCTGGCACTAGACAAGGATGCCTTTTCTCACCACTCCTATCCAGTATAGTATTGGAAGTTCTAGCCAGAGCAATCAGGCGAGAAAAAGAAATAAAGGATATTCAATTAGGAAATGAGGAAGTCAAATTGTCTCTATCTGCAGACGACATGATTGTATATTTATAAGACCCCATCATCTCAGCCCAAAATCTCCTGAAACTGATAAGCAACTTCAGCAAAGTCTCAGGATACAAAATCAATGTGCAGAAATCACAAGCATTCCTATACACCAATAACAGACTTAAACAGAGCCAAATCAAGAATGAACTGCCATTCACAATTGTTACAAAGAGAATAAAATACCTAGGAATACAACTAACAAGGAATGTAAAGGATCTCTTCAAGGAGAACTATGAATCACTCAAGAAAATAAGACAGGACACATTCAGATGGAAAAACATTTCATGCTCATGGTTAGGAAGAATCAATATTGTGAAAATGGCCACACTGCCCAAAGTAATTTATACATTCAACACTATCCCCATCAAGCAACCTACAACCCTCTTCACAGAACTGGAAGAAACCACCTTAAAGTTCATGTGGAACCAAAAGAGAGCCCACATAGCCAAGTTGATTCTAAGCAAAAAGAACAAAGCTGGAGGCATCATGCTACCTGACTGCAAATTATACAAGGCTACAGTAATCAAAACAGCATGGTACCGGTACCAAAACACAGATACAGACCAATGGAACAGAACAGAGGCCTTGAAGGCAATACCACATATATACAATCATGTGATCTTTGACAAACCTCATATAAACAAACAGTGAGGAAATATTCCCTGTTTAATAAATGGTGTCGGGAAAACTGGCTTGCAATGTGCAGAAAGCAGAAACTAGATCCCTTCCTGACACCTTACACTAAAATTAACTCCAGATGGATTAAAGACTTAAACATAAGACCTATCACCATAAAAACCCTAGAAGAAAACCTAGGCAAAACAACTCAGGACATAGTCATATGCAAGGACTTCATGACTAAAACACCAAAACCATTGGTAACAAAAGCCAAAATAGACAAATGGGATCTAATTAAACTCCAGAGCTTCTGTACAGCAAAGGAAACGATCATTAGAGTGAACCGGCAACCAACAGAATGGGAAAAAATTTTTGCAATCTGCCCATCTGACAAAGGGCTAATGTCCAGAATCTACAAAGAACTAAAACAGATTTACAAGAAAAAAAAACAAAGCCATCCAAAAGTGGGCAAAGGATGTGAAGAGATACTTTTCAAAAGAAGAAATTTATGCAGCCAACAAACATATGAAAAAATGCTCATCATCCCTGGTCATTAGCGAAATGCAAATCAAAACCACATCGAGATACCATCTCCTGCCAGTTAGAATGGCGATCATTAAAAATCTGAAGACAACAGATGCTGGAAAGGATGTGGAGAAATAGGAACACTTTTACACTGTTGGTTGGAGTGTAAAGTAGTTCAACTATTGTGTGAGACAGTGTGGCAATTCCTCAAGGACCTAGAAATAGAAATTCCATTTGACCCAGCAATCCCATTACTGACTATATAACCAAAGGATTATAAATCGTTCTATTATAAAGACATATGCACATGTATGTTCATTGCAGCAATGTTTACAATAGCAAAGACCTGGAACCAACCCAAATGCCCATCAATGGTACACTGGACAAGGACAGTGTGGCACAAATATACCATGGAATACTATGCACCCATAAAAACTATGAGTTCGTTTCCTTTGTAGGGACATGGATGAATCTGGAAACCATCATTCTCAGCAAACTGACACAAGAACAGAAAATCAAACACCGCATGTTCTCACTCATAGGCAGGTTTTGAACAATGAGAACACATGGACACAGGCAGGGGAGCATCACACACTGGGGTCTGTTGTGGGAGACTAGGGGAGGGACAGTGGGGGGGTGGGGAGTTGGGGAGGGATAACATGGGGAGAAATGCCAGATACAGGTGATGGGGGATGGAGGCAGTAAACTACATTGCCATGTATGTGCCTATGCAAGAATCCTGCATGTTCTGCACATGTACCCCAGAACCTAAAGTGCAATAAATATTTTTAAAAAATTCAGACATTATTAATTCAATTCTGTGTCACATACTAACTCAACAGCTACACAAATCATTTTCTGGATACAGCTATTCAAAAATAGTTCACAAAATAGGAAGCCAAGGTCTCCAGAAGATCACAATGATTAATAAAATTTAATATATCATGGAAACAAGGCAATCCAAACATTGATTTTAGTTGTAAGCACTCACAAGTCTAAAATCTGGGAGCTCAACGTTATGTTTTATTAAGATTGGGCTTCAGTGAAAATAACTGGAAACATGCTGAGATGGAGCCATGGGAATTAGGGGAATGGAATTAAGTGATACTATTAATACACACCATTACAAGTGACTACTATTTCCATACTTCTTATATAACATTCCATCCAACATTACTGATTCTTTGGTTTTTAGTATGTTTGTATTTTATTCCAGTCACTTTTCTGCACAATTTCAACAAAATTCATTAGTTCTGAGGATGTTTAATTGCATAGTAATAGGGCTTTTAAGCACAAATTGCCGAATTTGTTGTTTGTGAAGACTATTGAACATTTTTATTTTCTACCCCCACTTAGCACTTTCTACAGATAACTGTCTAACTCTCTAAGATATCTGCATATTTAAAAGACCTTTAAAAACACTTTTGTCCCTTAATGACCTAGTAGGACAGATATCCATAGGTTCCCATGATGCATTAGCCAGTATTATAGTAATATTAACACATATCAAAATGGACATATGCATTTTATTCAATACATTAAAGCACTGAAGAAAGAAAGAAATGCAAGAGCAAAGAAAATTTTGTAGAGCAACATTTGAATAGCAGCCTATTTATGTTGGAGATAAACATTTTTTGTTGTTTAATGATGTATTCACTTATGTATAATATATATACATAAATGAGTGCATATTGTATTTTCTATGTTATTGATAGATTTGCTTCTCCAAATCACAAACTATGGCAGTCCAACACTATTAGAGCACTGCTCTCAGTGACCTGATTTCTCCATCCAAGTGCATACACATACATGTGTTTACTCACACAACATATACAAACATTCACATTCAGACACATGAACACACAAAATTATGTTTGTTAACCAACGTATGCATAAAAAGTTTAAAATATTCTTTTTTTAGTTTTTATACAGGATGTTTATAACATGGCAGTATTCTATTAGGTAACTGTAACATTATTTATAAATAAATGTCTGGCTTTGTATGGCATCATTAATGGATGAATGTCTTATCTTTCTGTGCATGCGTCTTTATGCATTCATGCCCGTGTGACATGTGTCTGCATGTGTGTTAGTACAATCTTAAATAAGGCAGTTGAAACAGTTTGTATTCCTGTTTCTTTCCTCTAGAGATATGTGTATTTTAAGTGAGAACTACACTTGTTTTATATTTGAAGCAAAATGGTTATTGGGAAAATAGAACAAAATGTGAAATCTCACCATCAAATACTAACAAGCTTTTCAACTAATTCTAAGCTCTTCTAATGGAATAATAATGCGTAATCATAAATATGTACATTTTTGTGCCACCACTTAGATTACTAGATTAACAAGCATGTTTTCCTAAATATTAAGTGATATCTTGGAACTAATAGAACCTGCAGGTCTCATGCTTATTTTAAGTTATATAAAGTTATATATATTTAATTATACCCCAATTTCTATTTTTCACTTTAACTACATATTAGAATCTATTCTATAATTATAATGCATAGAAGGATATATATACATATATATATAATCATGTATATATTCTTCACGTCACTCTCTCTATATATGTTCTACATTGTTTTATTTTTAAGGTATAATAAAGAAAGAAAGAGTTAAACAAGTATGTCCAAGATCCATTCATGCCAAAGTATTTCCATGTTGGAGCACTCCAGGAAAAGAAAGCAGGCAAGTAACTCAATCAAAGCCTCTTATAAATATGAGAATGGCAAAACTCTTGGTAAACAATCTAGTGGTATTAGCTAGAGAGAAAGTGCTTATCCACAACATCTTTTTAGTTAGATATGCCTCACATAACACATTGGTAAGCAAATCTATGATCCGTAGACTTATGGAACAAGGTTCTCTGAAAAATTGGTTATATATTATATAATTATAGAATATAGAGAGATATTTACGATAAAAATGGCTCCCTTCTGCATTAGTTATGTGGCTGTGTGGCCATTTACTTAGAGATGCCACATGCTGATCTGATTCAGAGTGCATTTCATGCTTAGAAAGGACATAGGTCACTGCTGGAACATCCCAGATCTCTCTCTACTTCATCCATCTCATAAATATGTACATCCTTAAAATTTAAAAGAAACTTGAGATTTGTTTGTTACTGAACAATTGTCTAAACTAAAAATAGGTATTACTTAACCAAAGTTTTAGCAACAAATTGATTTTCAATGGGGAAACGTGCCTTTTATGGTTTTTGGATTATACCGCTGTAGCAAACCCTATAATACATTATTAAGCAGCTTTCATTACCATTTTGGCCTGATATGACATGATATAATTGATGTGATATAACGTCATATGATATGATTGATATAACAAGATTGTTTGGGCCAGTAAAAAATAGGAGAGCAGAATTTATAGTTTTTTCCTGAAAAGGTATTTATGTCTTTGGCATTATTCTGGGTTTTTTGTTTGTCTGTTTGTTTTTTAATATAACACAATATTTGAGAGCTGAAGAGTTTACTCATAGAAAATACTGCCAACTCAAGAAATAGAAATCTTCCCAATATAATACAATTTTATATATACTGTATGTATATATATCTGACAATTTATGTGACAAGCAAAATTAATGTAGAAAAATTTCAAAGAACCATTTACCCTCTTCAGCAAAGAATTAAAACTAATATATAAGCAGAGCATATAATATATTTGAAAATCTCATTCAATGTATGTAATATGCAATATTTGTTTTAAACAGAGATTATTTAAGTGTTACAGAAATATTGAAGGATAAGTAACATTTTCTTGTATGGGTATAAATAATGGATAATCAACATAATAGAGAAAGCAGTTAATTTATCTTCAATTATTTCATTACTTTTTTTAGAGAAAGTGAGGATATGTTAAAAACAGGTTACAATAACATTATCTGACAGAAAAGAGCATATAGAAATAAAAATCTTTGCTTTTTAATTTACTCTAGCAAACACTTGCATGTAAGTTACGTATAAACACACTAACCTGTTTTAGGATCCACGGAGAAGTATGGTTGTCCCTGGAGAATGCTGTAAACCACCCGAGCACTGTTTCCATAGGTAGGGTCGTCTGCATCAGTAGCTGTCACCTGTAGAACAGAGGTACCTGTGCATTCAGGAAAACAAATTTTAGTGTGTGATGGCATTTAGCATATGATTAATCTGAACACAGAAATTGGATATGCTGAAATAGCTATGGAGATCAGTAAAGACTGTGTCTTAGTAAATTTAATTAATGTATAAAACATATTATTTGTTTTCTTTCCCTGCCATCAACTGTAATGAAAGAAAGTCTAAAATATAATATTGGTCTCAAATCTTTTAACATGGCCCTTTATGTGCTGGTAACATCCTGAATGTTCTCATTTGATCTTCATTTAAAAAAGCAATAAAACATAACCAAAGTTTGGTTGGCTTGTCACTCATAAATCAAATTGGTACTAACTGTACAGTTAAATCAAAGATATCACAAAGCTGTATATTGCATGTTTCAAGACTGTTCTGAAAACTAGAGGTGAAATTATTTGTGATTAAATTGGGAAGGTGGGTGAGTTGACGACATTAAATTACCAATGACATCATAACATTCCATTGAAGTCATTTTCATATCTTATACACTCTTTTTAATTATTACCTGGATAATTAATGAGTCACATAACTGTTCTCTTTTTTTGTTTGCTTGTTTTATTGTTTGTTTATTTGTTTTTGAGACATGAGACAGAGTCTTGCTCTGTCATTCAGGTTGGAGTGCAGTGGTGCAATCTTGGCTCACTGCAACCTCTGCCTCCCGGGTTCAAGCAATTCTCCTGCCTCAGCTTCCTGAGTAGCTGGGACTTCAGGCACCCTCCACCATGCCCAGATAATTTTTGTATTTTTAGTGGAGACAGGGTTTCGCCATGCTGGCCAGGTTGGTCTTGAACTCCTGATCTCTGGTGATCTGACCCCTTGGTGTCCCAGACTGCTGGAAATACAGGACTGAGCCACTGTGCCCAGCCAACTGGTCTACTAAGTTCAAATCTCATTCCTTTAGTATCTTGTACACTGTGCCAAAATTGCACTGTATTTAAAATAATGAATAGTAAATTAATTTATAACATTTAATATATTATATTTTGAGGTAATAAAATTATTGAATCTATGATGCTTGTATCTTTATGCTTACTTTTTAAAATCCAATTTGCATAATTAGAAACACCTATATAATGTTTCAATTATATCTAAATGAAAACTTAATCTAAGTGTAACATGACCACCATATATTAAGGGATATACAACTTCATTGCAGAATTAGAGGATAAGAATGCTCATCTAAGAATTCACATCTATTCATAAAATGCACCTGAAGAATCATCTAATGGTGCATACTCAATATTTTATTCCACATCATTAGAAAAATTCTACCTACTAATTTGGTTTATCTACAAGTAAAAATATTTTTACAATCAAATGATCTTGTGTGAAATTTTGTAGTCATTTTGGTATTCGAATATGGAAGCACTGACAATATTCAGTTTTTTATTTTAATAATTATGTCAGTGATTCAGGAACTAATGTCTGTTCAACTAGAAAATTTATACTTCTAGGCCAGGCTTACTGGCTCATGCCTGTAATCCTAGCACTTTGGAAGGCAGTGGTGGGAGGATCACCTGAGGTCAGGAGTTCAAGACCAACCTGGCAAACATGTGAAACCCCATCTCTACTAAAAATACAAAAATTAGCTGGGCATGGTGGCATATGTCTGTAATCCCAGCTACTTGGGAGGCTGAGGCAGGAGAATTGCTTGAACCCAGGAGTCAGAGGTTGCAATGAGCTGAGATGCATGCCATTGCACTCCAGCCTGGGCAACAAAAGTGAAACTCCGTCTCAGAAAAAAAAAAAAAAGACAAGAAAAGAAAATTTGTACTTCTGTGTTGAACTTTAGATACAACTTTAGGGAAAGCTTGTTTTGTGTCTTCAAGGGATCCTAGAAAATAGAATTAATATGCCAAGTTTGCCTATCAATCCTTATTAACAAATCATAAATATGTATTCTACTTTTAATAATATATTAAGGCTTCTGGCCACTAAATAGTATTTTTACATTGAGACTCTAAGAAAAAATATGACTTGCAATTATCTATCCTCAGAGGATGAGAGCTGTGTTATGTCTAAAAGAGATTTCAAATTATAGATCAATAAAATAGTATGACGACACCAACTGCTGTTAGAATGCTGAGAAACTGGGTCACTCATATACTGTGATAGAAATGTGATTGTTTGGCAATTTCTTACAAAACTAAGCACACATTTATCCAATACATTGAATAGGGCCTTTTATTATTTTTTAATTTTTTTATTTTATTATTATTATTTTTTGAGACTGAGTTTCACTCGTTTCCCAGGCTGGAGTACAATGATGTAATCTTGGCTTACTGCAACATCTGCCTCCTGGGTTCAAGAGATTCTCCTGCCTCAGCCTCCCAGGTAGCTGCGATTATAGACATACACCCTCATGCCCAGCTAATTTTTTTGTATTTTTAGTAAAGAGGAGGTTTCTCCATGTTGGCCAGGTTGTGAACTCCTGACCTCAGGTGATCTGCCCACCTCGGCCTCCCAAAGTACTGGGATTACAGGCATGAGCCACCATGCCCAGCCCTAGCATTTTAACAAATAAATAAAACATGTTCACAGAGAAACCTGCTTACAAATATTCATGGTGGAATTTTTCATGATAGCCCAAAACTGGAAACCATCCTGATGTCCTTCAATGAGAGAAATGTTAAACAAACTGGTACATTCAAAGTATGAAATATTATTCAACAATAAAAATGAATAGATTATGGATACATGCAAC
This sequence comes from Ateles fusciceps, assembly GCA_036589455.1. Classification (NCBI taxonomy): domain Eukaryota; kingdom Metazoa; phylum Chordata; class Mammalia; order Primates; family Atelidae; genus Ateles; species Ateles fusciceps. The sequence continues at coordinate 5,930,541 of JAZHEH010000174.1, read as the reverse complement.
AACTTGTATGAATCTTCAGGGAATCAACTAAATGAAAATTAAGTAAATCCCAAAAGGTTATATACTGTGATTCGATTTATATAGCATTTCTGAAATAAAAATTTTAGAAATAAATAACAAGTTATAATATTCTGGAGATTTGGGGGAGAGGGACTAGAGCAAGTATTTGGTTATAGAAGGGAAGCATAAGGGATCCTTATGATATTGTAGCTGTTCAATATTTTTATTATGGTAATTGATACATAAATAGATACAGCTGATATAATTGTGTAGAACTGAGCACACACATATACAAGACACATGCACACACACACAAATTTATACAAGTAAATCTAGGGAAACCAAATGACAATCAGTAGATTATATCATTTCAATAACCTGGTTATGGTACTGTTTTATAGTTTGCATGATCTCATCATTGTGGAAAAGAAAAAAGATTTGCAAAATGTTACCGTTGCATGTGAATCTACCATTGTGACAAATGTTGTTTCAGCCAACTAGACTATAGCTTGCTGTTATGTGAGCCCAAATGAACTAAGACAATAAATCAATCAATAAACAAAAAAGTTAATAAATAAACTAATCAAGGTATATGTTATGGGTTAAATCATATCCTCCAAAATTGATATATTGAAGTTCTAATCCCCAGTACCTCAGAATGTGACCTTCTTTAGAAATAGTACTGTTTTAAGAGAAATTAGTTAAGAGAAGATCATGCTGGAGTAGTGTGGACCCCTCATCTAAACTGACTGGTATCCTTATAAAAATGAAAAATGGGAAGAAAGGTATACATTCACAGGGGATAACATTATATGAATATGAATGCAAATATAAGGGTGATGTAGCTACAAGCTAAAGAACACTAAGGACTGTCAGCAAACCACTAGACGCTATGAGAGAGCTGTGAAACAAGTCCCTTAGTTTGTTCAGAGAGAGCCAACTGTGACATCTTGTTCTCAGACTTCCAGCTTCCAGACTATAAGATAATACATTTCTGTTGTGTCAGCCACCCCAGTCTGGGGCACTTTGTGTAGGGCAACTCTAGCAAACGAATGCGGTGTGTTAGAGTATTAGTGGGAAAAACTGACCTTTATTCTCATAATTTATAGTTGCTTTTTAATCTGGGCAAAACTATGAAGTTACAAGGCAAGAAAAAGGTATGTGTAATTGTGTATTATATTTGAAATCAGATACATCATAAGAGAGATAGAATAAAGTTATTACAAGGGGATTAGAGTAAATAAAAATGAATATTTGATATTTTTGAACATCAGGCACTTCTAATGATCTGCCTGGTAACATTTTTAAAGTTAGTTAATGCATTATATTGGATATTTTAATCAAGAATTTAATCATTGGTTAAAAGTTCAAGTGAAACAGATTATCAGTATTTATATCTCTATGCCTGAGAAAAATCTCCCACATTGGACAATTCAATTCCTTTTTTACACTGTATGCCCCAATTTTCTGCATAGTAAAAAAGAAAAAATTATTATCCTCTACAGTGCAAGACTTCAAAATGGAAATATGCAATGTCTAAATTCCATCATTCCATCAGAATATTAATATAGGAATCTAATTTCCTCTGGAAATTATTATATAGATTTGGTCAATAGATATTAAAGCAACTGTTCCTCTCCCTAGATAATTGGTTTCTGAATTAAAGAAAAATATTTCAAAAGTGCTTTAGAAGCATTCTTAGATTTTGCAACTGTTTCCCTTCAAAACTATAATCACAAAAAATGTTGTATTTCAAGTTTCATTGGTTATTTGGTACACAATATTTTCGTGTTAAATATTTCCTATGGCACACAGCTGTTCCCGTGCTGAGGATTAGTTTCTCTCAGCTGATGTTTTATACAAATCTGAGAAAGATTTAAGTACATGAAAATGTTTTCAAGACGTCTTTTCTACAATAAAACTTAAGTCTTATTTTCTTTAGGGATTGCCCCGCGTCATTCTTATTCTTTTCACTTGTTTTTTGGTACTAATGCTTTTTAAATATCACACATTTTGCACAGTTGCATATCAATGAGGAGCAGAATGCGTAGACTTCCTGGAAAGTTTCTAAGGACTAATTTGAAATATTTAATAAGGCATTTTTTTACCAAGCAAATACTCTCAGAGATTACAAATTGTTATGCCTGACTTGTCAGGGCTCACAGCTCTGTTAAAATCTCAAGAGAGTCAATGTTAAATAAGAACTTTGAGTAAAAATAAGCTGAAGATTTATGAAGGCTGAGAGCACCTCTCTGTGGGAATCTCTTAGGGTTTAACTCTCAGAAGATTTTCCCAGGAAATATGAAAAGTAATAGTTGTCAAGATACAACTTAAATTTCATTTCATACAGCAGAACTGTAATTTTATCACCAGACCAGTAACACTGCATTCTAGTCACTGTGTAATTTGATAAAGTTTTGAATAATAACTCAAGTCATTGGATTAAAAACAATTTCTGCAAGAAGACATATGAAATATCTGAGCTGAGTACCAAAACAAAAATAAATATTTTGTGTATGAACTATAAAACAATAGCAATTGTTAATTTCTGGGTACTTTCAATAAAAGTTTCCTATTTATGGAACTACCTAATGTGAAGTTTCACATTCACATGTAAAATTTATATTCTGTTCCATAAATGGAAAGAATAATCATCAGGGAAATAATATATATTAAGTGCCAATGATGTGGAAGCCCTCTGTTGTAAGCCATTTAATTTAATAAAATAATTAAATTAACATTAATCTATTGAGAAAATGACATTTAATTCTGTTTTACCCACAGATAAGTAGATGTTCAGAAAGGTAATATAGTTGACAACTGGAGAAGGCAGAATTCAAGTCCAGCCCTACCTATTTTGATATGCGGCAGTCATTCTCATATATGCCATTACTGGACCCTGTCAAGGTTTGCTGGATCTTGTTTAAGAGTTACAGTATTTTCCGCCTTTTTGTCTTGTGCGGTCCTTGATGGTGTATAAGGACAGTCTGGATATATCTACTTGGGTAGAAGCCACTTTCTATCACATTTCCCATAGTAAAAGGCCAAGGCAGTAAAATCCATTTTGTCAAATAAGAACACGTGGCAGAATACTCAGAAGGGAGTAATACCCAGTTACTAACAACACTGTTGTGCTCCTCTGCAGCCTTGTGAAATGCTCATAATTCTCTTCAGAGTTGTACAGAGTAAATGGCTGTAGTGAAAATTGACTGGACTGATCATATGCCCATTAGTCTTACATATCTTACATTTGCATATTATCTCAAACTAATTTTCTATCCTATTCTGGTCTGCTCTGCTTGCAGACGCTTAATACCTGTCACTGACATTGATTAGCTTTCCTTTCCAACAGAATAAGGGGAAGTAATAGACGGAAACTGACAAACAAGAATAAGTCAATCTCTCTGTCTCTGTCTTTCTGTCTCTCTCCCTCCCACCTTCTTTCTGCTTTGGATGGTGTCTCTGGCTAAGATTTCAGTGCTTCATTGGTTCCAGCTCCCTTTCAGCTGTCCTCTTCCATGGTCCATTCTGTAAGATCTAGGCTCTGGGTTTAGATAACACTACCCATGCCAGCCTTAAAGAGTTATACTCTTGCAGTGATTGTTTCATAGAGTACTATTTGACTTTTCAGTCCCTCCATTTTTGTAACTTGTTCTCCTTAATTTTCTCTATTTGTCTAACTGCCAGTTGATTTGTTTTCCTGCTAGAACCTTGATTGATACATAAGGTATTAACAGATTCCTCCCCAATGTTCCTTTATCCATTTTGAAGAACAATGACACACACATTACCAAACAAAAGGTTAGGTTCTACACTTGCTGCTAACATAGTGACTACAAGTTGAGTATCTCTATGCGTGAGGCCAGCATTTCAGATTTCAGATTCTTTTCAGTTTCAAATATTTGCAGGTACATGAAGAGATATTTTGGGGATGGGACCCAAGTCTAAATACAAAATTCATTTAAATTTCATATACATCTTATTACTATAGACTGAAAGCAAGTTTATATAAAATTTTTAATCATTTTGTGAATGAAATAAGTTAGTGTATATTAAATCATCAGATAACAAAAGTGTCATTATCTCCACCACCCATGTGGACAACCTGTGGTTGTTTGGCATCACCATCATTTCTGGCTCTGAATGTATATGCTACTGATAAGCAATCATTTTCATACAGAAGTACTAAATGGTAAAAAAAAAAAAAAGTCACATGTGATTAATGCAGTGAAAGAGTAATGCATTGTAGTAACTAAGCAGAAGAATAGCATCACTAGAATACATATATTAGCCATTAAACAATAAATTAAAAGGTTACTGTCCTGTCTACTGTGTTTTTTTTTAGGAGAGAATAAACATCAGAAGCAATTGAGGGACCAGGAAGTAGCTCCCCCTGGAGATGAGGAGGCATTCTGCTGGATGGCTATTTAAAATTTTTTTCCAGAGTCACTTGCCTCATTAACAATGGTTTTCATCTTTGATTTTATAGATGGGCAAGATTTTTCTTCTGCTACAAATGTACACTACTCTAGTCTTACAATGAAACTATCACATATTTTTATCCTATAGGCACTTTTTCTTCAGTGTTAAAAAAAAATGTCATCTTCATCATCATGTGAGCATTCAGAAAGTTTTAGATTCTGGAGCATTTTGGATATCAGATTTTAGAATTCTGGATGCTCAATCTGTACTTTAAAACGAGAATCTGGATGCCCTTTGCATTCAAAAACTCAAATTACTCAGCATATTGGAACCTGAGAAATATGTCTCTGAAGAGCTGTTTATTGCATGTGAAATGAAACGAAAAAATTTTTAGGGAAGAATGTCTTATAATGTGGAACAATTACATAAATATATATGTGTGTGTGTATATATATGTGTGTATATATATATATATATATAGACAGAGAGAGAGAGATAATGTTTAAGAACTATGTGATATGTTTTAGAAATGGTTTCTTGAGATAAGCTTCCTTTTTACTTAATCAATGAAGGTAAAAGTAATGGTGTCACCATCAACAGTTAATGCATGAGCCTGCATGGTGGCTCACACTTGCAATCCCAGCACTTGGGGAGGCTGAGGCTGGTGGATCACTTAAGCTCAGTAGTTTAATATCAGCCTGGGGCAACATGGCAAAACTGTGTTTCTAAAAAAACACAAAAATTAGCCAGATCTGGTGGTGCACATCTGTAGTCCCAGCTACTCAGGAGGCTGAGGCAAGAGAATAAATGAAACATTAGAGTACAAGGCTGAAGCGAGCCTTGATCATGCCACTGCATTCCAGCCTGGGTAACAGAGTGAGACCTTGTCTCAAAAAATTAAAAACAAATTAATGCATTTTTAAAATTATGACAAAGGCCCAGTGCAGTGGCTCATACCTATAATCACAGAGCTTTGGGAGCCCAAGTAGAGCTCAGGAGTATGAGCCCAGGAGTTTAAGACCAGCCTGGGCAACATATAGATATCTTGTTTCTACAAAAAAGTTTTTAAACTAAAAAATTATATAGGTGTGGTGGCACACACCTGTAGTCCTAGTTAATGAGGAGGCCGAGGCAGAAGCGTCTTAAGCCTAGGAGTTCAAGGTTGCAGTGGGCTATGATCATGCCACTGTACTCCACTTGAGGTGACAGAGTGAGAACCTGACTCAAAAAAAAAAAATGTGACACAGCTATATCATGAAAATTAAACATTTATTGTTTAGTGTTTGTAGTAATTAAGCCCATAAAGTATCTTTACAAAGGACCGCTTAATCCTGAACACCCATGGGACTATCTACTTCCTGAAACAGTTAACTCTCTTCTAAAGTTTAACTGCTCCCATGTAAGATTTAATTTCTTTCACCAGGGTGAAACAGCTTGGGGCACAATACTGTTTTCAGAATGATTAGTATATTTCACCTCTTATTTCTTTTATCCTTGGCACTAGATTCTTTCAACTCCTCTTGTGTGATACGCAATTTGATACGCATACTTAAGCTTATAAAACTTGTTTCTTCTCACTTAGAGGCCATCAAACTCCAAATGGTCACACAAAAAAGGAGCCTTGGATGCTAGCTTCCTTTTACTGGGAACCTTCAGGTAGGCCTCCGAGAGAAATCTGACTTCAGTTTTCCCAAAACAGCACCCCCTGTCAGCGGGAAGTGGCTAATATCAATCATCATCCCCATTTTAACAGCAGTTAGATGTACCTCTTCAGAGGGGGAAATGATAGAGGCAAGAGGCAGAGAAATCCTAGGCAGACCAGGGGCAGGTACCCCATGACCAGCCTGGGGCAACATGGCTAAACTGTGTTTCTAAAAAAATCACAAAAATTACCCAGAGATAGTTTAAAGCCTGAAGGCCAAGCCAAGTCAAATTCACAGACTAGATTGAGAACCTGTCTTCCTGTTTGGCTTGCTTTCCTTTGATTGATCTCTACCCTTCACCTATTTTACATACACCTACCCTTTCCTAATTGTTTTTAAACTGTTCCCACCTTTGACTGGTGCCTTTGTTTTAACTGTTTTTCTAAATTCACGAATGGATTAGTACATATTCCTTTATCCTATGCCTATAAAAACTGCAGACTCTGCCACAAAGAGAGATAACCTGACTTCAAGGGTGACAACCTGACCTTCCCATCCCCTCATCCCCTCTCGCTGAGAGCTGTTTGGTCACTCGATAAAATTATCTGCCTGCACCACCTTCACTTATCAGCATGACCTCATTCTTCTTGGATGTGAGACAAGAGCTTGAGATTCACTGAATGAGGGTGCTCAGAAAGTCTATAACACTGGCTCTCTATCCTTGCTGATGGAGGGCAGCTGCCTCAAATGACAGAAGCAGTGGGAAGTCCAAGCCTGTCCTGGAGCCATGCTGGTCCTGGAGTTGTGGGCCAGAGCAGGGCAAAAGGCTGACTGAGCTGCTATCACTCCTCCTTCCATTGGGCAGCAGACAGCTAATTAACACACTGGAACATCCCCTCTGGAGCTTCAGAGTCACAGGCACCATTGCCTAGGTATCATCAAATTCCCCTCAGGCTGACACGCCTTGTCTGGCTGTGGGCTCACACAGAGCAGGTTCCCATTTTGATGCTTGAAGCAGTCAGCCAGACCCCACACTTGCTTGCTTACATGCTCCCTCCTGCTAGGGGCTGAGCACAGTGGGCTGAGCAGATGGGGCATCCCCTGCTACAAGTTTGGCAAAGGGGCTGAGAAAGTCCTGCATCAACTTCATGCTGTTCTTGTTTAATAAATGCAACAAAATTTCACAGTGTTCTCTGCCATGAATCATTATTCTGTTTGTTCATTTTAATCATTGTCTTTTATGTTGTTGCTTTATTTCCAAAAAAATGAATAAAACAAAAACAAAAAACAGCTGGTTGTTTGAAAGAGAAATAGCACATTATAATTTCAAAACGGAGTTGATTCTTTCCCCTTTCAATTGGAATGCTACATTATAGTAAGTATGGCTGGGATGCAGCGATATTCTTTCCAAGTTGATTGAGTACTCTTCTGTTTCCATAGCAGGAATAACTTGCATCAGAACAGGAGACTCTGTGATATTTGTCTACTGGTAAGAGCTGTTTTATTTTATTTTGTTTTTGTTCCCCTGTGATATGGATGTTTGGGTTTACTGAAAACTAACTTCTCCTTAATTCTTGTATCACAATATTCCAATTTTGAGCCATCCTCGGAAAAATCCACCAAAGGCCTATGGTAGAATAAAAATATATTTTCTTGGATTGCACAGAAGAGATCAAAAAAAATTCTTCATTGTTTTGAAAGCTTTAACTTAATAAGTTGCCCAGGTGACTTCCCCCAGTTTCTTCTCTGTGTCTTGTATTTACAAGGACTTTCTTGGAAAAGATAATGTTCACTTTAATGTTTAGGGCTATACATTTGATCTGTCTCCTCCTGCTGCCCACACCTTGTCCATTAATCCAATTGCAATGGCTTCAGTGCTATAGGAATTTTTGGAATCTCTTATCCACTGTTGGTACCCTATCTTATTAATATGGTTTCTTTTTGAAATATTATGATTCCTTTTTGGTATATAGTCTCTGACATATAAAGGGGTGATATATCAGAAAGATACATCTAATGGTAAGTTATATTTCAACAACAAACAAACCCTAAATGTTAGAGTCTTTAAGCAATAAAAGTTGATTTCTCACTCACATACTGTCAAATGTGGTTAGGCTGATGCGGCTTTGTTGCAGGCTGTCCTCACTCAGGGGCAAATGCTGCTGAGCTACTACCCTCCACAACACAGGTGAGTGTTTGCAAAGCATCTAACCAGGTAAATAAAAGTATAGACAGTAGAATATTATTGGCTTACTCCATTATATAAATGTATATTTAAGACAGAAAATTAAAAATGGTGGAACAGAGTTCACGACATGTTTCTTGGAATCACTAAGTTCTTTATGTCGTTGTCAATTGCAGTCTCATCAGTTGCTTTAATCACATGGAATCTGATTCCAAGTGCATATTTAGTTATAAAGCAGTCAGAAGACAAATGCTGCTCTTATATCTCTTCGCTGAAAAGACAATACAGATCCACTCCCATTCAATCTCTTTTTTATTAAAGGTATTGATTATATTAGATATTTTAAGTTAGAGAAGTCACACATATGCTTGGTTAGAAAAATAAATACAAGTCCCATGCTATTTCTCTTAAGAAAAGCAATCTTAACAGCATCTTGAATACCTTTCTATAATTCTATCTCTGCTCATTGAAAGGGCTATAATATAGTTATACACACACACACACACACACACACACACACACACACACACACACTAAACAAAGCGCTATGCAGTCTTTTCCCCACCCAATAATTTGTCATGGATATCTACATGACAATTTTGTAAACGGTTGTTTTTTTGAAAATTTAGGTAATTTAATTGGAGGAAAGAATTAAAAGAATTTTAGAAATAATCAGATGAAATATTTCTGATTTGAGTATTTATGACAACTGTGAAAATTAAGTGAACAATTTAAGAATTAGTGATAATCAAATAATGACAAGTGTCAATTTTGAGATTTTTGCTTTATTCTGTTTCTTCAGTAAGAAAGAAACAACATAAATTATTATTAGGATCTATATATGTGGCATTCCAAGCAATTAATAATTAATGAATTAATAAGATGCTAATGAGAAAACTAATAAGAATGATTCTAATGAAAAAATTAATTCATGAATATATATGATAAATATAGGAAAAATGTCACATTTAATAATAGGTCTCAATCTCTGTGAAAATGTATATAATTTGTGTTTGCTCATTTTTTTTTTTTTGATGGAATCTCGCTCTGTCACCAGGCTAGAGTGCAGTGGCGCAATCTCACTGCAGCCTCCACCTCCTGGGTTCAAGCGATGCTCCTGCCTCAGTCTCCTGAATAGCCGGGACTACAGGCGCATACCACTATGCCCAGCTAATTTTTTGTATTTTTAATAGAGACGAGGTTTCACTGTGTTAGCCAGGATGGTCTCAATCTCTTGACCTCATGATCGCCCACCTTGGCCGCCCAAAGTGCTGGGATTACAGGCATGAGCCACCGCGCCCACCCTACTCATTCTATACATATTTTATTTATTACCTATTATTTAGTTTTAGGTACTTTGTTAGGTGCACATGATACTGAGATTTTAAAATACGTTTTTAAGGAACCTATAGACCAGTATAATATCAGATGATTTCAAAGTAATTTATAATTAAAGGTGGAAGTTGCAAAAATAATTAGCCAAGATTGCTCTAAGATCACTTGAACATTTTGTTATGTTTATTTTTTTAAAAAAGAAGACATTCTCTACTTCAAGAGAAGTAATACATTCCAAAGCCAAATTATATACCTCAATGTTTCATTGATCCCTGTAATAATTCCACTTATATTTTTTAGAATTACCTACACATAACCTGCTCCTGAAAACTGCCAAGAATTTCTGACTGGTTTGTTTTGTGTTTCAGTTTTCTACATTGAGGACTATACACATGAAAGTCATTCTTTGGTGATTATATTTTTTAAAACACAGTGTACCAATTAAATCTGTATGAATTTGGTCCAAGTTAGGCAGAAAAACACATATCTTCTAGTCAAGTATTGTCTATTGCGAATTGAACTGTTTTATTTAAAAAATTCAAAGTCTGGTGTACATTCATAAAAAGTAAGTGGTAAGAGGGTAACCACGAACATTGGGGCCTAGCAAAGGGCAGAGGGTGGGAGGAGGGAGAGGATCAGAAAAAATAACTAATGGATACTAGTTTTAATACCTGGGTGATGAAATAATCTATACAACAAACCCCTTGACACACATTTACCTATGTAACAAACCTGCACATTCTGCACATATATGGCTGAACTTAAAATATAAGTTAAAAAAAAAAGTAAGAGGAAAGACTGAGGAATCACTTAAGTGTAAAATGCAATCTAGTAAATCACATTGATCATTAAATAAAAGTTTAAAACTACATTGTTTTATTGGACCTTTCTTTAATTTACAACAAACAACATAGTTAAATATATAAGAAAAATAAAATGAATCTTTACCCAATGAAACAATAATACAATTTTACCAGATATTGGAACAATTATGTTCCGAAAATTAAGAGGCAATATGTCTACAAAAATCTTTCCTGTAGACATAATTGTAGGTGAAAGGGTCATCATGTACTTGTTCAATAAATATTTACAGAATATGTTGCCTCAAGTGATGGGGTACAATAACAGAATGAAGCAAAAGTGGAAAATCAACTTCTGATCCTCCTCTCTCAAACCCTTAATGTTTTTGGTCTTATCCTCTTGAACTACAGCCCTAAGAATGCACACAAAGCAGGTCCCTAACTGGAGGATGAGATACCATGGATCAGACGAGCCACCCAGCTGAGACCCCAGAAAAACCATCTGAGAGCCAGCACCCACCACTGCCAGTGAGGGAGGTGATTGAGCTGCTGGAGCCCCCCGGATGACTACAGTAAAATGTATGACCCCAGTGGAAGAGCAGCCTAGCCCACCAAATTATGAGCAAATGAAACAAATATTGTTGGAGGCCACTGAATTGTGGGTTGGTTGATTTGTTACAAAACAAAAACTAACTTACACAGAAGAACAGTTATGCAAACAAAGAAGAAAATTATGAAACTTGCAAATTTTTGTCAATTTTCTGATCTGTCAGCTGTCCAATGTGCCTCCTCACGAGTACTGCAATGTTGCATGTAGAATTAGAATGCTGGCTGTACTTTATTGAAATTATCCCATTCTGAACATTATGCCCCAGGGTAATGATTTTTAAATGGCTACTAGAATCTTGGCAGATGTCCAGGGTGAATATCCCAAGATATTTGAGCAGAACTAAATCAGCGCTCCAACAAGAAGCACAATAAAGTCAGCACAGCTGGTGTCTCTCCCTGTTGCTCTGCAACAAGAAACACAGCTGCAAATGGAACAACCTGGGGCCTTAGAGATTGGAGGGGAAAAAGAAGACATGAGAAAGATTAGAGATGTTTCAATACATTTCCAAGGAAAAAAAAACTTTGCAAATTTTAAGGATCAGACAGCAAAATACTCTCCTTTTTTTAGCTGCAAAAATGAATTTGTTATATTGAACCTACAGTTTATTAAATGTATACTCATAATTCTGTTAAAATATAATATTTTATTCTCTCTCTCATACATGAGAAATTACTATTTCCATAACCTGTCACAACCTGTTAAATGTTTTTAAATGGTATTTAATGATAGGTATATTTTACTAATATACAGAAGAGTTAAAAAATTGTATATTTTCATACAGAAATGTTTATTTGAATAAGAAAGTAGTAAAGTTTATGTTCTGCTATATATTCTATATATTTATAGTCTATGTATAGAATATAAAATTATATTTTTTATATTTTTCTGCACAAATTGGACCAAATTCATATATTAGTTTGAAGTAAAGTTTATAATTTTTTAAAATAACTTTTAGATTTAAAGCATTTAAAAAAATTAGAATGATTGCAATAGAAACAACTTTCAGTTCATACAGTTATAGAAACTGATTCTAGGTGAAAGCAAGACTACAATTGCAGAAATTTGGGGATTTCTCCATACAAATAGAAGAGATAATATTCTTGTTGTAAATAAAAGAGAGGTGATAAGCACAATTAAGACAAATACTGCAATTAAGGCAAACACCTATACCAGCTTTTTATTGCTAATTTTATGTCTTTGTATTATTGCTAAATTTCTTAGTCAGTTATGATGCACTTTTCATGTGAAACGTGTAACAAGATTCAGTTTTATTCATTTTAATGTCTAAAAACATTTACTTGACGGCTAACTCAATAACCAGGTATCATTTCATCTCATGGTCATTTTCATCTTCCTGCTTTGATAAACACATGAACACATTATCTCATATTTTAAGTGTCAGTTCTGAAAACTCTATAACTTAGACATGTAATGGAACTATAGAAAATGAAATTAAAGAAGTACTTCCATAAAATAATGGATAGAAAGTGGTAAAATTCAAGACTGACATGATAATGTACTGCATATCACAAAAAAAGGAAAATTTAAAATCTCAAATTTGCATTGATCAAAATCCAGGTTACATTTGCCCTCAACAACATTATAATGCCATTTTGTTCACATGAGTTTACTCTGTTGAAATCAATTATTTAGATAAGTATATATATGCATGTGTGTATGTATACTTCTCTAAATATTTAATATATGTATACATGTATATGTCATATATGTATACATATACATGTATATGTCCTAAACACACACACAAACATAAACATAAATATGACAGCCAGTATCTTACTAGGAACCCAACATAATTCAAGTGGTCTTCTAAACGCTGGTTATACATTACACATTTTTTTTTTTTAATGAGAGCCATCATTGCTCCAATTAGCCACGCTATTACTCTTCCTTCTATAGGCACAAATAACCTCATTCTATTCAATGACTTTTCTCAGTGTGTTCATAATATTGTACACTTAAAGATGACAATTAATATTTAAACACTGCAATTGCTTACCTAGCCAGATAGAACATATCTTTGTTTTAAAGTTCATGGCAAGAGCATTCTGGTACTATGAAAGTGTCTCTGGACAGGATTATAAATTTAACAAATACATTATTCAATTTGTGTTTCTACTCTGACATTTTTTATTTCTTTATTTTACATGTTTCCTAGGGCAATAGTTCTTAACTCAGAGCAATTTTGTCACCCAAAGGACATTTGGCAATGTCTGAAGTCCTCACCACTTTGTGGTAGTGGGAGGAATACTACCGCATTTATTGGGTTCAGGCCATGACCGCTACTAAATATCCTACAATGCACAAGGAAGACTTTCACAACAAAGAATTCTCCAAACCATAATGTCAATAGCGGAAAGACTGAAAAACCTATTCTTAGGAGAATATAATTCCCTAGATAATTTATGAATTTACTTTGTGTAAATCAAAAAGATACGTAAAAATCTTACATTAAAACATGCTTTAGAAACCAGTTTATTTCTGCATCTTTCTGTATTAAGCCATCCAAAATGCCTCAGACTTTGTAGATTATTGCCCACCGAGAAAAAATATACAACCACACTATGCTTACTGGCAATATAGCACACTGCAATTACTTGGAGTGGCTCCATAATCATTACTTAGCAAGAGATGCAAGAAACAATAATCTGATAAAATCTTGCACACCAAGGAAGTCTCTGGTGCTGCCTTTTCTGTATTCTTGTAACGTATTTGCAAAGCTATATAGAAAATCTATTATTTGCATGATCTTCCTGTTTATTTCTTCAAAACACACACAACGCATGCACATGGATACATATACACACACACACAGACACACGGACACACACCCCAAGCTGGACTATAAACTCTCCAGGAAGAAAATAGTATTTTTGAATCATTTTATCCTGTATGTCAAATGTTCATTTATTTTTTTTTTCTACCTGATAAACCATTATGCATTATTTAAGATTCACTGAGGAAGCCTTCTCTCATCCACAAGTAGAGTGCCCTGTTCAATTCTATGGTTCCCATATTTTGATGCTTATCAGACACCATATTGAAATTTTCCATTTGTATGTCTGCAGCTTCCTCAAACATAGTGCTCTTGTTTTATTTACCATTTTATTACTAGTCACTATCACAGCTCTCAGCACATAAAGTGCATTTACTCTCTCTCTCTCCACTCAAGAATTAGACAAATATAAGGAGAGAGATGTTTTAATGATTCAAAACTGAATTAATGAGTATATGGTAAAAAAGTACTTTGATCAGGCGCCATATGTTGATAAAAATTTTGTTGTCACCTACTTACATTATTATTAGTCTTTAATTGGTATTAGAAACCAGTATATATTTAAATGTTAGTCTTATAAAAATGATTTTTATTACAAATTTAGAACAACTTATACCTTTCATACCAGATAAAGTCACAACCTAGTGTTTAGAAGTAAACCTCCAACAATGTATGCGGGTGTGTGTCTTTTTCCTTCAGATATGTTCTGTACATGTACATGCATATTCTGTAACCTATCTGTATTCTCTAACAAAACTGAGCTATCTTAGTATCACAGAAGAGAAGCCTGGATATTGATTAGATAACTTCCCCAAAGGGAAGAAGCATGATCCCATATATTTGTAATAAATGTCATACTTCTTTGTATAAGCATATAGTCCAGTAGGGCAGGCAGAACACTAACTACCATAGATCAGCAGATACCTTGTCTATCAGAACTGCGAGACCAGCTTCTAATTGTTCCTTGCCTCTGATCTCCCCTATAACAGCTTACAATGGAGACTGACAAACTTTCGTGCTTTTCAGTAAACACCCAGAAACAGAGCAGGAGAGATTTGTTTCCCCTGCCCCCTGTCTGTAGACCTTTGCCCTATAATATCACCAGCTTTTTATTTCTAAAATCAGAATTGGCCAGGCACAGTGGCTCACACCTCTAATGGCAGCATTTTGGGAGGCCCAGAAGGGCAGATCCTTTGAGTCCAAGAGTTCACGACCAGCCTGGCCAACATGGCAAGACCCTGTCTCCACTAAAATTACAAACTTTAGCCAGGCCTGGTGGCTCATGCCTGTAATCCCAGCTACTTGGGAGGCTGAGGCATGAGAACTGCTTGAACCTGGGAGGCAGAGGTTGAAGTCAGCAGAGATCATGCCACTGCACTCCAGCCTGGGCAACAGAGCAACACTCTGCCTCAAAAAAAAAAAAAAAAAAAAAAAAAAAAAAAAAAAAAAAAAAAATCAGGGTTAATGCAAATATCATCCGTTCTTAAGAACACAATGTAAAGTGAGTTACAACATACATTACATGTTATTATGATGAATTTTATGTATTTCTTTTTCTACAGTAATGAGTATACGTACACACACACACACACACACACACACACAAACATATGGATAAGATATAATTTCCAATAATCAGCTTATGGTTTCCCATAAAATAACTCTTTCAGTAGAATCTTGCCTGAAACCACATTAGTACAGAGAGTTGAGACTTACTCTGTCTTGTCCTTTTTCTCTACTACTTTCAGATATTAAATTTTTGTTCCTCAACCATAGTCATCTCAGTAAGAGAACTTAAGAATGTTAACTTTTCACCATTCCCATCTTTCTTCTGAAACCCCAGATGAACTTTGACTTGTCCTCGACTCACAGCTTTTTCTTCAACTAATGATTCTCACATAGATTAAGTGGCATCTTTTTACAATATTTCAAAAAATATCCATTCATATTAACTCAGTGTTCAAACACACACACACACACACACACACACACACACACACACACACTCCCTATTCCAGAGTTCACTGCTGATAACATTTTTCCTCTCCTTGTCATTTTCCTTGACTTTTAGATCTCTGATTTATTTCAACTATTTTTAATTTCAACTATTTTCTCAAATGTTTTTCTAAATAAGGTAAGAGAATAATAGACCTTCCAGATCTTTCTCCAAGTATTTATTTTGCCCTAGCAGATGGATCATATTTGTCTGAACAATAGATTTGAGGTTTCAGTGTTTTCTCTGTAAGGCTATAAATGGGACTCAACTTTCTATCAGATTCCTCTATTTCATGTAATAAATGTAAGGGAAAAATATTTATTTTTTGTCATAGATAATTTTTAAAAATCTGAATGTTTATAAAATTTTCTTTTTTTCATTAGGCTGTGAAACCTTACCAGGATTTTCCTGTTTGATTCTTATTCTATTAACTCTTTCTGGAACTCGGAACTACTAAACTTGTAAAGTCAGTATATTGTTCACTTCGAGAAAAATTGTGATTGTTGCTTTCCTCCATTTGCTCTTTATTTTTCTCTAGGAACACATGTTATTCACAGGAAAGCCTAATGAATATGTTCTCTAAATCTCCTTTCTTTTTCCCACAATATCCATAATTTTATGCTTTTGTTCTATGGTTATTAGCTACTTCTTCCAGTCAGGTGTGATTTTAGGTACCAGGACAATAATTCGAGTCTAATCAGTGACCATTCATGCCTTCAATCTATATGTTCATTTTCTTTATTGTTGTTATTTACTTATTTGTTTAAAACAAAAGGCTTTGAGTTACAGAAATCTGTTTGTGGTGTCCATAAAAGCCCTCCAGTGCTCGTATTAGTTACTGTCTAGTACACTGTCTTTCTGGGTAATGCCTGCTCTGCCTGTTTTTCTCTCTAATGCTTTACTCACTATGATTATGACAGTTTCCTTTGTGCTCCTTGGGGCTCTTACCTGTTCTGGAAATAGCTCACCAGGGGCATTCTCACAAGTGGGGGGGCACCATAGAGCTTTTTGCCTTCCTAAGTCAGGAAATTAGTTTGGTGGGTGTCAGTGCCCTGACGAGGCAGAGAGAATTCTGCCCTTGAGTTCCCGTGCAAACTCTCACCCACCAGGGTTAATCATGCTGAAGCCTTTAATTCCCTCGACTCTCCTTGGAGCTCAATAAGCCTGAGAGTATTCTGGGCCTGTCACAGGCTTCTGCAGGTTGGTTCCTGTGTTCTGCTGTGGTCCAGAGGGAACGAGTTTGGCAATTGCTTTCTCCCCCTGAGACTTCAGCTATGAAGAAGACTTCACTATTTCTTCCTTACCAGCTCCTACAGCGGCTGCAGGAGCTACCTGCCTAGCTTAAGAAGACTAACATAAGCTGGAATCTGGAGTTGAGAATAAAAGATGTTACCATCTCCCATTAAAAAAAATCTGTATCTATCTATCTATCATCTATATTTCAAATTCACAGGCTGATTTGATTAATGACTATAAGAACCTTAATCTAAAACAATACTCACATATATGCAGTAGAATTAAATATATTAAATCTATACTCAATAAATGTGTTACAAAGCTTAGAGTCTCACGAAGATAGTCAAAAATTATTATCATAAAAGAGTGTTATTTTAATTACCTTTTAAAAAATCATCACATTGGATGAAAAATAAACAAAAATAAATTAAAATAGCTACACCACAGAAACCAGTGAGTGGTGGAAAATCCCCCACACCATTAGAGTGACTCAAGCCCTGGGTCATGATTGTATTGGCTGCAGTGTAGGCTTTGCATTCAGTTGAACCTGGAATAATGCCTCTTTGGCTATTTTATAAATATGTGAATTTGCAAAAGTGATTGAAATATTTTATGTCAGTTTGCATATGTTTAAAATGATATTCGAAATACTTCACGGGTTATCATATATTTTTAAATAAATATGGTATGTAAATGCTTAGGAATATCTGAAAAGTTTTACTGATTAATGTAGCAACAACTCCTATTAATGGCATTATAAGTTGGTCATACACTAGAAACTTAAAAGACCTGGAGACACAAATTTCAGACACTCTATAGTCATTCTTCTGTGCAAATAATCAAATTGAATGTGTTGGTGTGTTCTTAACAATATACATGTAGAATTTATGTGATAGAAGAATCATATCAATTAAGCAAGTATTCCAGGTGTTTTGAATTTATAAATGTTTCTTTCCCCTTGAGAGCCAACTATTATCTACACTAAAATGATCAGAAATTAATTTCAATGAATATTATAATTGCTAGGTTCCATAGTCTTTAACGCTTTATGCCACAAAAATACTAAAATATTTTGAAATTTCTTATTTATATCCCCTTCAGATACATATGTAAATAAAAATTGGTCTTCTAAAGATGACTCTGATTTTCAAAATATGTTAATTGCACAATCATAAAAATGATTTTTCTTACCCATGTCTGACATTTCAGGCACAGTGACAATGTATGGTCCATCTGTGAATTTTGGAGCATTGTCGTTGATGTCTTGCACTTTGATGATGAACTCAGATTCAGGTTCAAGAGGTTTGTTTGTACGTCTGTCAATAGCTTGAGCATGAAGCACATAGTGGGTCTTCTGCTCTCTGTCTAGGCTTTTTGTTGAGTGGATATCACCCGTGGTATCGTCAATGATAAATATAGTCCCAGCACCCTCTCCAGTAAGGATGTACTTGACAGATCCATCACCTTTGTCAGAATTGGAGTGCAGCTGTGAAATACACATGGAATAATTTAGCATGTATTTATATTTCAACCTCACATTATGTTCTCTGAAAATTCCCTATTTATAATTACTTTGACTATGACTTTTATTCCCTTTACAGCAAGCTGTGTGTTACTATTATATTTACTTTTCTAAAGTTTTTTTTTTCACTTGCTTAATAATGTGGATATTGTTATCATGGTTTGTCTAAAAGATCCAATTATTGATTTAAGAAAAAAAATAAACAATATTTATTAAAACAAAAATAGCCCCTGTAATTTTACCAAATCAACATTCCACTAACTAACAGAAAGTTGGGAAAATAAATTTCCAGTAGATTACTCTTTCCTTCCATACTTGTGAAAATAATATATTTTGCTTTAATTATTTGACATTCTATTTCAATTTTCAGACTAAAACAAAAATATATGGTAGGACGAATTGAGATTCAAATTAATTATGAAAATTTTCATAAAATACATATTTAAGTCATAGTCACAGTCATGTATTTAATAATTTGGAAAAAAATGAAATCACTTCTAATATAAAAGACTTTGATGTAGAATACAAAAAATGCTAGGGATAGAGGATATTTTTATTCAACGATTATAAAATTTAATTCAAAATTTAAATAGTAGTAACATATTTAGTCCATAAATAGGCCCTCATTTTAATTAATTGAAATACAGTAACAAATCCACACTTATTGAAATTAAAATGACCAAATATTCTTTGAATAGATATTAGAAAAGTAATGATTCATTAGAGGTTTTCAATAAGAAAAATACCTAAAATATTAAGATAAGACACTTTGTTGCCATGCAAACAAACTATATGCTTTAAACTACATCTAGTTTTTACTTAAGATTCTGCAGTAACACCAAGGTTCACTTAAATAGTTCCTTGCGTACCAGTGCTATATTTCTAGCTAGAAATAACAGCAATATTTTCTCAGATCACAAATACATTTTTAAAGGATTGTTTCTCCCAAGTGGTCTGAACACTTATCCTTTATATTAAACCTTTTTGGTCACATAACCTCTATGACTTACCTTTTTCTCATTTCTGCCACTTAGAAACACTGAAAAAACACAACCTTGTTCACATAGCATTTCAGTTTTCTTGCCATAGTAATGGGAAAATTTTTGAGGTTTTAAAGTCTCTGAACTCTCAGAAGACATTTGGAAAAGGCCAAATACAGAAAAAGACAATGCAATATGAGAAAAAGACTTTTTCTGGAAAAATTAGGGCAACTGAAACCTAAATGATAGTAGGGGAATAATTTTACTTCTTTCTTGAAAACGTGAAAAATTACAAGGACAAACTTTTGAGAAAGATCACAGAGTAAGATCCAACAAATAAAACCATTTACAAATGCTCATTTAGATCTTTTATACAAATGAGCAAAAATACATCAGCCAATTATGAAAAACACAGCTTTCAAAGATTCACACTTCATTAGTAAATTGGATACTAAAAGAAGAATGCAGAATAAATTGAGTGATATAATTGTATGGATGTATGAAAATGTGTTTGTTTATTTATGTATCTTAACATCCTTTTAGTATCTAGAAAACTCATCTTCCATGAAGCGGATACCCACAAAGTATCCACAGAGCAACCTATTTCATATTCTTTAACTTCGCATCAATCCATGACCAAAACATAGCAAAGTAAATCAACAAATTCATTTCCCAAATGTTTCTAAAACCTTTTCTAGAATATTGGTCATTAAACTAACAAAGGGTGAGATTGTTTGGTAATTGTTATGTTGTTATACTGTATATAAATTATAAATCTACATTTTATAGTTATAACTATTTAAAACACTTTTCCAGAATGTGTTATGCCTTTTAACAATTTCAAAAAGTATAACAATGATGAAAATAGACTTTCATCTTCAGGATATATATACGTGTATATGTGTGTATATATATGCATATACATGTAAATATACTTAAGTATCAGTAATATGAACCTAACTGTACACTTAGTATAATGTTATATTACTATATTTTGTTAGTAATAAAAAACTAAGTGCTATAAAATTAATTTCACTAAAACTGTAAAAGAGTTTGTTATACTAAATGTACAATTAGGTTCATATTACAGATACCTAAGTGTATTTAAAGAAGAATAGGCTAAAGTATATAAAAGAAATAGCAAAGGTTTTAACCTACAGCATCTATTTAAAAATTTATATACTATCCACTGTACATAGATTATAGTAATTTAGATGTAAAAATAAAAATTTCAGTAATTTTGTGGCTATCAATTTTAAGACTTGAATCTGTCTCTACATTTATAACATTTTTATAATTAATATACACCTTTTATAATTAAGAAACATAGGTTTTATAATAACCAATAAATAGCATAAATGCTTCAGAAAATATGAATAATTTGAACCTAGATTGTAATAAGATCAGTGAATTATAATTCAGTAGTATTTGTATTGTTGGATAACATTACACCAAATATCATGAAACTTACACCAAAATATCTTGAAAATGTATTTGGATTATGTTGCTTGCTAAGAATATTTAGCATGAGTTTTTAAATAATGTAGATGATCATTTTATTAATGAAATTTTAGTCTCTTGGCTAGCCTGGCTAATCTTGAAACAATCAGGTTCCCATTTAACACTAATGGGAAACCACTGTAGTAGTTATTTAGTAGTCTGACTAATAGTTTATATGATTATGATGATTACCACTTTTGAAGTAGAAAAGTGATTTACTCTCAAGATTCCCTCTCCTCTACCCCATCTATTCTCAAATCTCAGTTCTGTTTGCAATACACACTTTGCAACAGGAATGAAACCTGAGAGAAACCTTGACTACCTTCTCTTGATTTTTTTTTAATAAATGGGTTTTAAGACTTGAGAGAAGTGTTTTATTAAGTTGTGTAAGTCAAGAAATGACAAATGAATGGAATAGGCGAATAGTAAAAGTCGTTGTAGACATAGAAAACTTAAGAAATGGAGAAAAACTCTTTAATAGAGATAATCTGGTTAGGATTATTATGATGATAGAAATATGTCATTTCTGAGTGTGGTCACCAATGAGACATCAAATCAAAGAGATTGAAAAAGAGCATGGAAATTACAACTACTCCATATACAGACATGGTACTGACCCAGTAACCCGTTAAATATAGGTTGCAAGCTTAGCTAGCCACTATACTAGCTAAGAGAGAGGTCCATAATTTTTTTACAGTGAAATAAGTAAAAATAATTAGAAGATAAATTTTATTTTCATCATATACAATGGAGTCCTTTTTATCAGCTTAGTAATACCAAGAGCACTGTCGCAGGGTCTTATTGTAACATGCAGCAGTGGAAATATACTTTTAGAGTCATGAGATTTTGCAAAGTAGGCTATATTTTCATGCTGAAAGGCAGACATGATATTGTCCTAAAGGAAGAAGAGAGTCTTTGTGTATCTCATCAGATAATAAAGTAGGGTTAATTAACTTCCCTTTAGCGAACAGCAAAGAAATGAAGTGTGAAAAAAATAAAAAGAAAAGAAAATGCAGTCACCCTAGTGAAGCAAAAGGAACACTTCTCTAGCATTACTTTAATAAATTATCACTTTCTTAGCATTAAGTAGGAACCTATGGCACTTAGAAAGCCAATGTGATTCACATAAGTTCACTCTAGAAAACTATTTATTCACCCTGGACTACATTAGGATCAGGACCTAAAAATTTATAGCTTTCACTCTAATGTAAAGTTCCTCAATTAAAATAATATTCTATCCCTTGGGGTAGAATAACTTTCAAACATTAAGAAGATGGTGGCAGAACCATTTGTTTAGAAAGTTGCTTTCAATTAGGACTTTAAGCTATGTTAAAAAGATAGATCACTGACTTAAAACTGTAATATTTTGGGCTACATAACTCATATACTTGTTTATAAGTAGAAAACATATTTATAATATTTCAATGGGAGCCAAAAATGAAGGTAGAAATATAGTAATTCCACTATGATTGATCATTATCTCCAAAACTAGCATAAAAATATGTGATAGAATGTGAAAGAAATGTGAAAACATAGGGAATACATGTCATTGAGAAGTAGTATGTATCCTTCATTCCAGAACTTATTATATTCTTAAAGTATAAGCAAATGAAGCAAAAATCAGTTGAACTCTTAATAAGTAACTGATGTGAAATAAAACACATTAAGCAGTAACAGTCTCTTGCTAACTGATAATATATTAATCTCTGTTAAAAAGGACCATGTATTAACCATAATTTTTAATTACACACCAATAAATGTGAAAAAAGTTATGTTAAAGAGTTAAAGTTTTATTTAAAAAATTTAATCCATCAAGGTGGATGGAAGTCAGGACTAGATTGTAGCTACAACTTAGATGGACAGAGTAGCACGTGAGACTCACATCATGAATTTTAGCCCCAGAATGACTGCACGAATGAATCAGGAAACCCAAGAGTACCCACAAACCCTCTGAAGGAAGCAGATTGCTCCTGCAGGGTCCTGAGAGACCCCAAATACCATTAGTGCCCAGACTGAAAATGGGAAAGGGAGATTTCCGCCCCTGAATACATACCCCAACTGGGGAAACTGAAGGTCTAGTTTATGGGAGAAGATTCTGATCTTACCTGGAGCTGTGTAAATCTAGTGAAACAAGCAAAATACAGGGGTAGAGGAAGCAGTGTCCATTCCTGCTTGGACTCATGGGAGAACACATATCCAGCATGTAGACTCCACAGGCAGGAGAAGCACTAGAGCCCTACTTTCATTCTCAGCTGGGAAGCCAGGAGTCAGGGGCAATTTCTCAGCCCTGTTTGCCCATTGCCTGGAAACAGACTCATTGCTATTAGGGGGCCAGTGTAGGAGTGACAGCAGATCTTTGGATCGCGTGGAAGCTGGGTGAGGTCTGTGACTGCTGGCTCTCCCTCACTTCCCTGACAACCTGCACAACTCAGCAGAGGCAGCCATAATCCTCCTAGGTACGTAACTCCATTGACCTGGGAACCTAGCCCTCATCCCTCACAGCAGCCACAGCAAGACTTGCCCAAGAAGAGTCTGAGCTCACACATACCTAGCCCTGCCTTCACCCAATGGTACTTCCCTAGCCATCCTGGTAAGAGAAGACAAATGGTATATACTTTTGGGAGTTCCAGGGCCTCACCAATCACAGGTTTCTCTCCATACTACCACAGCTGATGCTCTCTGGAAAGCATCATCTCCTGGTAGGAAGCCAACCAGCACAAAAATAGAGCATTAAACCACCAAAGCGAAGAACCCTCACAGTGTTTATTTCACCCCCTGCCACCTCCACCAGAACAGGTGCTGGTATCCATGGCTGAGAGATTCACAGACAGTTCACATCACAGGACTCTGTGTGGATAACCCCCAGTACCAGTCCAGAGCCTGGTAGACTTGTTGGGTTGCTAGACCCAGAAGAGAGACAACAATCACTACGCCTTGGCTCTCAGGAAGCCACATCCATAGAAAAAGGGGAAGGTACTATGTCAAGGAAACACTCCATGGTACAAAAGAATCTGAACCACCACCTTCAGCCCTAGACCTTCCCTCTGACATAGCCTACCCAAATGAGAAGGAACGAGGAAACCAATTCTGGTTATATGATAAGTCTCTTTAACACTCCAAAACAATCACACTAGCTCAACAGCAATGGATGCAAACCAAGAAGAAATCCTTGAATTACCTGAAAAAGAATTTAGGATGTTATTAAGCTAACCAGGGAGGTACCAGATAAAAGTGAGCCCAATCAAAACACAATAAAAACTTCAGGAAACATTGGACACACACAGAAATGCAACATGTTCTGGAAAGTCTTAGCAAAGAATTCAACAAGTAGAAGAAAGAAATTCAGAGCTTAAAGACAAGATCTTCAAATTAACCCAATCCAACAAAGACAGAAAAAAAATAAGAAAATATGAACAAAGCCTGAAAGAAGTCTGAGATTATGTTAAATGACCAAACCTAAGAATAATCAGTGTTCCTGAGAAAGAAGAGAAATCTAAAACTTTGAAAAACATATTTGGGAGAAAAATTGAGGAAAACTTCCTTGGCCTTGCTAGAGACCTAGAAATCCAAATACAAGAAATGCAAAGAACACCTGGGAGATTCAACACAAAAAGATCATTGTATAGGCACATTGTTATGCGTTATGGCAATGCATAGGTTATCTAAAGTTAAGATGAAGGAAAAAGTCTTAAGAGCTGTGAGACAAAAGCACCAGCTATCCTACAAAGAAAATCCTATGAGATTAACAGCAGATTTATCAGCAGAAACCCTAGAAGCTAGAAAGAATTGGGGCCTTATCTTCAGCTTCCTCAAACAAAACAATTATCAGCCAAGAATTTTGTATCCCATGAAACTAAGCATCATATATGAAGGAAAGATACAGATTATTTTTCAGACAAACAAATGCTGAGAGAATTCGCCTCTACCAAGTCACCAGTACAAGAACTGCTAAAAGGAACTCTAAATCTTGAAGCAAATCCTGGAAACACATCAAAGCAGAATCTCTTTAACAGAACCTCATAAATCTCACAGGACGTATACAACAAAATACAATTTAAAAAACAAACAAACAAAAAAACAAGGTACACAGGCAACAAATAGTATTATGAATGGAATGGCACCTCATATCTCAATATTAACATTGAATGTAAATGGCCTAAATGCTCCACTTAAAAGACACAGAACTGCAGAATGGATAAGAATTCACCAACCAACTATCTGCTGCCTTCAAGAGACTCACCTAATACATAAGGACTCACATAAACTTTAAGCAAAGAAGTGAAAAAAGACATTTCGTGCAAATGGACACCAAAAGTGAGCAGGAGCAGTTATTCTTATGTCAGAAAAAATAAACAAACTTTAAAGTATCAGCAGTTAAAAAAGACAAAGAGGGAAATTATATAATGGTACAAGGCCTTGTCCAACAGGAAAATATTATAATCCTAAACATAACTGCACCTAACACTGGATCTCCTAAATTTGTAAAACAATTACTAATAGACCTAAGAAATGAGACAGACAGTAACACAATAATAGTGGGGGACTTTGATACTTCACTGACAGCACTAGACAGGTCATCAAGACAGAAAGACAACAAGGAACCTGGATTTAAAATATACCTTGGACCAAATGGACTTAACAGATAAATACAGAATATTCCATCCAAAAACTGCAGAATACACATTCTATTCAATAGCACATAGAACTTTCTCTAAAATAGACCATACGATAGGCCTCAAAAAATTTAAGAAAATTGAAAGTATATCAAGCACTCTCTCAGACCACAGTGGAATAAAACTGGAAAT
Organism: Ateles fusciceps; assembly: GCA_036589455.1. Lineage (NCBI taxonomy): Eukaryota > Metazoa > Chordata > Mammalia > Primates > Atelidae > Ateles > Ateles fusciceps. The sequence continues at coordinate 5,904,710 of JAZHEH010000174.1, read as the reverse complement.
CAACTTCAAAAGGAAATCAATCATGCAAATACATGGAAATTAAATAACCTGCTCCTGAATGATCACTGGGTCAAAAACAAAAGGATGGAAATTAAAAAATTCTTCAAGCTAAACAACAATAGTGACACAACCTATCAAAACCTCTGGGACATAGCCAAGGCGGTGCTGAGAGGAAAGTTCATAGCCCTAAATGCCTACATCAAAAAGACTGAAAGAGTACAAACTGACACTCTAAGGTCACAACTCAAGAAACTAGAGAAACAAGAACACACCAAACCCAAACCCAGCAGAAGAAAGAAAATAACCAAGATCATTGCAGAACTAAATGAAATTAAAGCCAAAAAAATACAACAAATAAATGAAACAAAAAGCTGGTTCTTTGATTAGATAAATAAAGTTGATAGATCATTAGCAAGATTAACCAAGAAAGAAGAGAGACAATCCAAATAAACTCCATAATAAATGAAATGGGAGCTATTACAACTGACACCACAGAAATACAAAAGATCATTCAAGGTTACTGTATTAGTCAAGGTTCCCTAGAGGGACAGAACTTAAAGAATATAGATATAGTCTATATAAATATAAAGGGGCTTTTATTAAGTACTAACTTACACAATCACAACATCACACTATAAGCTGTCTGCAAGCTGAGGAGCAAGGAGAGCCAGTCCAAGTCCCAAAACTGAAGAACTTGTAGTCCAACGTTTGAGGGCAGGAAGCATCCAGCACAGAAAACCGGTGTAGGCTGGGAGGCTAGGCTGGTCTCACTTTTTCACCATTTTTCTGACTGCCTTATATTTGCTGGCAGCTGATTAGATGGTGCCCACCAGATTAAAGCCAGATCTGCCTTCCCCAGCCCACTGATTCAAATGTTAATCTCTGTTGGCAACATGCTCACAGACATATCCAGGATCGATACTTAGTAACCTTCAATACAATCAAGTTGACACTCAGTATTAACCATCACAAGTCCACCCCTTGTCAAGTTGAATGCATAGAAATCTCTTGAGATCATGTATAATCTTTAAATAAAGACAATAGTAAGGTCATAATTAAACTTAACCTAATACAACTAACCTTCCTACAACCGGAAACACACCAATCCCTAACTACATACTATTACATAAAGTTAACAATACTTAAATTCTGATATGAAGTCGATAAATCTTATGTCACATGATAAAGGAAAAGGATATAAAATAAAGAAATTTTTATTATACAAGTGCATACATGTACAAACATATTTTTAGCAAAAGAAGGAGGAAATACTCATGACAATTACAGTCCCCATTTCTGCAGCTGGTCACGTGGTGGTAGCTAGTATTGATGACTACCTTCTTCTATTAATAATTCTGTATTCCCTTTGCCTTCAGCAAGTACCTCAGCAGGTTGTAGGTTTTTTCCTGGTGGAGTGACCCAAACCTTCACTCCTGAGGTGTCTGGACCATTTGTAGTCCTTCCTCGATTGGGCTGTTGTAGTTTTCATTAGCCTTAATCACAGGGAATGGTAATACTAAGAGACACACAAATGGATCTCCTGTATTCCATACATACTATTCCTTACCTCTGTTGTGGAGTAGTAGACTGATTTCACCTTGATAGTCTGGGTCAATCACCCCAGTCAACACTGCAACTCCCATGTTAGCTTGTTGGCTTAAAGATAAGAGGAGCCCAAAGTGTCCAGGTGGCAGTCTTAACCTTTAGTTCAATGGAATCATAGCTTAGTTCCCTCTGGAACTAAGGCCACTAGGCCTGCAGAACATAATATCGCAGTAAGAGGAAACAAAACTTTTGCTAGTGGATCACTAGGAGTGATGGTGAGTGATGCCATCTCCACTTCTACCCCTTGTTTCCTAGAACCATGCATGAATCCTGGCTATGGGAGAAACAGAACAATATATTGGACACTCATTTGGAGCATACATGGCCTTCTGGAGAACTTTGCCTCAGCCCTGCAAAGTACTGTCACCTAGTTGGTGTTGTAATTGTGACTTCAAAAGTCCATTACACAATTCTATCAATCCAGCTGCTTCAGGATGATGAGGAACATGGTAAAACCAGTGAATTCCATGAGCAGGAGCCCACTACAGCACTTCTTTAGTTGTAGAGTGCCTTGGTCAGAGGCAATGCTCTATGGAATACCATGATGGTGGTTAAGGCATTCTGTGAGTCCAAGGATGGTAGTCTTGGCAGAAGCATTGCATGCAGGGTAGGCAAACCCATATCCAGAGTAAGTGTCTATTCCAGTGAGGACAAACCTCTGCCCTTTCCATGATGGAAGAGGCCTAATATAATCAATCTGCCACCAGGTACCTGACTGATCACCCCGAGGAATGGTGCCATGTTGAGGGCTCAGTATTGGTCTCTGCTGCTGTCAAACTGGACACTCAGCAGTGGCCATAGCCAGGTCAGCCTTGGTGAGTGGAAGTCCACGTTGCTGAGCCCATGCATAACCTCAATCCTTGCCACCATGGCCACTTTGTTCATGGGCCCATTGGGCTATGTCAGGGGTGTCTGGGGAAAGAGGCTGAGTGGTGTCCCTAAATTGGGTCATCCTATCCACTTGATTATTAAAATCCTCCTCCACTGAGGTCACCTGTTGGTGAGTACTCTCATGGGATACAAATATCTTCAGTGTTTGACCACTCATAGAGGTCCATCCACATACCTTTTTCCCAAATTTCTGTCATAAATTTTCCAATCCTGCTTCTTCCAAGTCTCTGACCATCCAGACAAACCATTGGCAACAGCCCAGGAATCAGTAGATAATTGCATATCTGACCACTACTCCTTCCATGCAAAGTGCACAAATAGGTGCACTGTTCGAAGTTCTGTCCACTGGGAAGATTTATTTTCACCACTGTCCTTCAGGGATGTTCTAGAAAGGGGCTGTAGTGCTGCAGCTGTTCACTTTAGGGTGGTGCCTGAATATCGTGCAGAACCTTTTGTGAACCAGGCCTGAATCTTCTCTTCCTTTGTCAACTGATCATAGGGAATTCTCCAGGAGGCCATCATGCAGGCTGGGGAAGATAAGGCAGTGTGGCAGGTGTGGAGACCATGGGCATTTGAGCCACTTTCTCATGTAACCTAGTTGTGCATTTAGGACTTGCTCGAGCCTGATCATACATATAATCACTTTCATTTGATGATGAAATGCTGCTGTGCATGACCCACTCTATAGCTATATGGGTTGGAAAGCACCTAGTTAATGATAGGCAGTTCAGGTTGCAAGGTGACTTGATGACACATAATCAAATGTTCAGTTTCCACCAAAGCCCAGTAACAGGCAAAGAGCCATCTCTCAAAAGGAGAGTACTTATCTGCAGAAGATGGCAGGGCCTGGCTCCAAAATCATAGAGGCCTCCACTGTGATTCACCTATGGGTGCCTGCCAAAGGCTCCAAACAGCATCCCTGACTGGCACTGACACCTTAAGAACCATTGGATCTGTTGGGTCATATGACCCAAGTGGCAGAGCAGCTTGCCCAGCCGCCTGGACCTGCTGCAGAGCCTTCTCCTGTTCTGGACTCCACTCAAAATTGACAGCCTTTTGAGTCACTCAATCAATGGGCTGGAGTAACACACCCAAATGAGGAATGTGTTGCCTCCAAAATGAAACAGTCCCACTAGGCGTTGTGCCTCTGTCTTGGTTGTAGGAGGAGAAAAATGCAGCAACTTATCCTTCACCTTAAAAGGAATATCTCGACAGGCCCCACATCACTGGACCCCTAGAAATTTTACTGAAGTAGAAGGTCCCTAATTGTAGTCAAATTTATTTCCCATCCTTGGCATGCAAATGTCTCACCAATAAGTCCACTGTGTTTGCTACTTCTTGCTCACTGGATCCAATCAGCATAATGTTATCAATGTAATGGACCGGTGTGATATCCTGTGTGAGTAAAAAGTCATCAAAGTTTCTTTGAATAAGATTATAACACAAACCAAGAGAGTTGATATATCTCTGATATAGGACAGTAAAGGTTTATTGCTTGCCTTTCCAGCTGAAAGCAAATTGCTTCTGGTGGCCTTATGGACAAGAATGGGGAAAAAGGCATTTGCCAAGTCAGTGGCTGCATACCAGGCACCAGGAAATATGTTAATTTGCTCAAGCAATGAAACCACATCTGGTACAGCAGCTACAATTAGAATCACCACTTGGTTAAGCTTATGATAATCCACTGTCATTCTCTAAGATTCACCTATCAAGTATAGGCCAAATGGAAGAACTGAATAGGGATGTGGTGGGAATCAACACCCTTGTGTCTTTCAACTCCTTGATGGTGGCACTATTATCCACAATCGCTCCAGGGATGCAATATTGTTTTTGATTTACTATTTTTCTAGGTAGAGGCAACTCTATGGTGGCCTTTCCCACCGTAATAGCCCTCACCCTACCAGTCAGGTAGCCGATGTGTGGGTTCTGCCTCCTAAGTATGTGTATGCCAATTATGGATTCTGGCACTGAGGAAATTACCACAGGCCATGTCCAGGGACTCACTGGGCCCACTGTAAGTCAGATCTGAGCTAAAACTCCATTAATTACCTGACATCCATAAGATCCTAATTTAACTGGAGGACCACAGTGATGTTTTGGGTCCCCAAGAATCAACGTCAGCAATCAGATAAGGGAAAGAAATAAAAGGCATCAAATTGGTAAAGAGGAAGTGAAACTGCCACTGTTTACTAATGATATGATTGTTTATCCTGAAAACCCTAAAGACTCCTCCAGAAAGCTCCTAGAACTGAAAAAATAATTCAGCAAAGTTTCTGTATACAAAATTAATATACACAAATCTGTAGCTGTGCTACACACCAACAGCAACCAAGCAGAGAATCAAATAAGGAACTCAAATCCTTTTACAATAGCTGCCAAGAACAAACAAGCAAACAAACAAACAAAAAACCATAGGAATATACCTAACCTAGGAGGCATAAGACCTCTACAAGGAAAACTACAAAACACTGCTGAAAGAGATTATAGATGACACAAACATATAAAAACACATCACATGCTCATGGTTGGGTAGAATCAATATTGTGAAAATACCCATACTGTCAAAAAAAATCTACAATCTCAATGCTATTCCCATCAAATTACCACCATCATACTTCACAGAATTAGAGAAAACAATTCTAAAATTTACATGGAACAACAACAACAAAAAGCCCGCATAGCCAAAGCCAGACTAAGCCAAAAGAACAAATCTGGAGGCATCACATTGCCTTATTTCAAAATATACTATAAGGCTGCAGTCACCAAAATGTCATGGTACTGGTATAAAAATAGGCACATAGGCCAATTGAACAAAATAGAGAACCCAGAAATAAATCCAAATACTTACAGCCAACTGATCTTCAGCAAGGTAAACAAAAACATAACGTGAGGAAAGAACACCCTTCTCAACAATGGTGTTAGGATAATTGGCTTGCCACATGTAGGAAAATGAAACTGGATTCTCATCTCTCACCTTACACAAAAATCAACTCGAGACAGATTAAGGACTTAACTCTAAGAGCTGAAACTATAAAAATTCTAGAAGATAACATTGAAAAAACCCTTCTAGACATTGGCTTACAAAAGAATTTTATGACCAAGAATCCAAAAGCAAATGCAATAAAAACGATAAGTAGTTGGAATTTAATTAAAGAGCTTTTGCATGGTGAAAGGAGCAGTCAGCAGATTAAACAGACAACCCACAGAATGGGAGAAAATCTTCAGAATTTATACCTCTGAGAAAGGACTAATATCCAGAATCTATAATAAACTCAAAAAAATCCCCCAAGAAAAAAACAATCAAAAGGTGGTCTAAGGAAATAAATAGATAACTCTCAAAAGAAGAATACAAATGGCCAAGAAACATACAATCACTAATGATCAGGGAAATGCAAATCAAAATCATATTGTGATACCATCTTACTCCACGGTGAACAGGGAATGCTTCTGCACTGCTGATGGGAATCTAAACAAGATTCCTTAAATAACTGAAAGTAGAAATACCATTTGATCAACCAATCCGGCTACTGAGTAAAAGAAGTAAAAGAAGTCATTATACGAAAAAGACATTTTCACACACATGTTTATAGCGGCACAATTTCCAATTGCAAAATCATGGAACCAAACCAAATGCCCATCAATCAATGAGTAGATGAAGAACTCTGTTATGTATATATACACAATGGAATACTGCTCTGCCAAAAAAGGAATGAATTAATAGTATTCATAGTGACCTGGATGAGATTGGAGACTATTATTCTAAATGAAGTAACTCAGGAATGAAAAACCAAACATCATATGTTCTCATCGATATGTGGGAGCTAAGCTATGAGGACACAAAGGCATAAGAATGATACAGTGGACTTTGGGGATTTGGGGGAAGGATGAGAGTCAGGGTGAGGCATAAAAGACTGCAAATAGGGTGCAGTGTACACTGCTCCACTGATGGGTGCACCAAAGTCTCACAAATCACCACTAAAGAACGTACTCATGTAACCAAACACCACCTGTACACCAATAACCTATGAAAAAAATTAAAAAATTAAAAATAAACACTTTACAATTCTTGGATTAACCATAATACTCATGATAATTAAATATAAACAAAAAGTTAAGAAATTAGATGAGGGTATTTATTTGTTTAACTGGATACATCGGAATGCAGAAGTCTCTTGCATTAATTTTAGTGTTTAGTTTTTAACAGATTTACATGTATTTTTGGAGAAGGAAACAAGTGAGTGTGGAAAAGGAGAAGAAAAGGAGCAGAAAGCAAGGCTTATTTTAACATTATTATCCTCTGAATTTCAGATTGAGGGTATTAACATTTAAGATTTTTAAAAAACCCACAAAACTTAAAAGTAAAATTTTAAGTTGTCATAATTCCATCCCCATCAGCTCTACTTTGAAATGTCTTATCCAAATATGTTAGATATTTGAGCACTATAGGAGTAAGGCAGTGATTGAAAATTTCACTACTAGTTGTAAGCGCCCAAAATGTGACCAATCAATTGAAATTGGAGTAATCTATATAGGGCACAGATGTACCTATTCTCTATCAGAATTAATCTGTCTTATTAAAATCTCCCAATCAGAGTCTAGTAAAAAAGTGATAGTATGACAGCTGGTTAAAAGAAAAAAATCTCACAGTGTATTAAACACAACTACATTTCCAGGAAAATACTGCATAATTCTATTGCCCGCACATTAAAGTGTATTATGATTTTATGTCAATTAACATTCTACCATTACTGTTCATTTTACTTCTTTTTCAATAAGAAAGCAGCAATTCTACATAAAAGGAGAGGGCAGATGAATGATGAAAGTGTAAGTGGCATCAATCCTTTTATCAATTCATCTGCCAATACACTGTAAGATACTGCTTGATCTAGCAATCACTCCTAAAAGGAGTTGATTCTTCCCACAAATTTGTTACTACCATGTGCCAGTAACAGTGCTGAGCACCTGAATATATTACTGAAAAAAGGAGGCAGGGATGCCTGCCTTTTCTGAGACCACATTCATTCCAGTGGGGGAGATGCAGACAGTCAGCAGAGGATATGACTGATATTTAAATATACTAGAAAGAGACAAGCTTAATAATGAGAGAGGGGAAGCAGACAAGAAGAAGGGTATCAGAGGTGGTTGGGGTGAAGCTGAGAGCTTGCAATATTAAATAAGAGAGTGTAGTAGGCAGATTATTGGCCCCTCAAAATGTATGCCTTAACTCAGGGAACCTCTGAATATGTTACTTTCCATGGTAACAGGGACTTCACAGCAATGACTAACTTTAAGGACCTTGAAGAAATTATCTTGGTTTCTCTGTATGGGAACAATCTGATTAAATGGGTCCCTAAAGGGAGAGAATCTTCCTAGCTGGGCAAGAGAGAGGGACGGAGGCATGAGACTGATTCAGCACTTCATTGCCGTTTCTTAAATGTAGATGGCTATGAACCAGAGAGAGGATTCTAGAGAATGGAAAAAGATTTTTAAAAATGAATCTTCATCTAGTGCCTACAGTAAGGAATAAAATTTGAGACACTTCTTGATTTTAGCCCACTGAGAAATATCTTAGACTTCCGATGTAAGGGAAATGTTAGCGGATAAATTTATGTTATTTTATGCAACTTAGTTTGTGTTAATTTTTTAAAGAGGCAATGAGAAACTAACAGAAAGAGTCAAAAAAGTTCATTAAAAAATGACATTTTTAATGATCGCCATTCTAACTGGTGTGAGATGGTAACTCAATGTAGTTTTGATTTGCATTTCTCTAATGACCAGTGATGATGAGCATTTTGTCATATGTTTGTTGGCCTCGTGTATGTCTTCTTTCATAAAGTGTCTGTTCATATCCTTCGTCCACTTTTGTATGGGCTTGTTTGTTTTTTTCTTGTAAATCTGTTTCAATTCTTTATAGATTCTGGATATCAGCCCTTTGTCAGGTGGGTAGACTGCAAAAATTTTTTCCCATTCTGTTGGTTGCCATTTCACTTTAGTGACTGTTTCTTTTGCTGTGCAGAAGCTGTGGAGTTTGATTAGGTCCCATTTGTCTATTTTGGCTTTTGTTGCCAATGCTTTTGGTGTTTTGGTCATGAAGTCCTTGCCTACGCCTATGTCCTGAATGGTTTTGCCTAGATTTTCTTCTAGGGTTTTTATGATGTTAGGTCTTATGTTTAAGTCTTTAATCCATCTGGAGTTAATTTTAGTGTTAGGTGTCAGGAAGGGGTCCAGTTTCTGCTTTCTGTACACGGCTAGCCAGTTTTTCCAACACCATTTATTAAACAGGGACTCCTTTTCCCATTGCTTATTTTTGTCATTTGTCAAAGATCAGATGGTTGCAGATATGTGGTGTTGCCTCCAAGGCCTCTGTTCTGTTCCATTGGTCTATATGTCTGTTTTGGTACCAGTACCATGCTGTTTTGATTACTGTAGCCTTGTAGTATAGTTTGAAGTCCAGTAGTGTGATGCCTCCCACTTTGTTCTTTTTGCTTAGAATTGATTAGGCTATGTGGGCTCTCTTTTGGTTCCATATGAAGTTTAAGGTGGTTTTTTCCAGTTCTGTGAAGAAGGTCATTGGTACTTGATGGGGATAGCATTGAATCTGTAAATTACTTTGGGCGGTATGGCCATTTTAATGATATTGATTCTTCCTAACCATGAACATGGAATGTTTCTCCATCTGTTTGTGTCCTCTCTTATTTCATTGAGCAGTGGTTTGTAGTTCTCCTTGAAGAGGTCCTTTACGTTCCTTGTTAGTTGTATTCCTAGGTATTTTATTCTCTTTGTAGCAATTGTGAATGGCAGTTCATTCTTGATTTGGTTCTCTTTAAGTATGTTATTGGTGTATAGGAATGCTTGTGATTTTTGCACATTGATTTTGTATACTGAGACTTTGCTGAAGTCGCTTATCAGTTTCAGGAGATTTGGGGCTGAGACGATGGGGTCTTCCAGATATACAATCATGTCCTCTGCAAATAGAGACAACTTGACTTCCTCCTTTCCTATTTGAATACCCTTTATTTCTTTTTCTTGCCTGATTGCTCTGGCTAGAACTTCCAATACTACATTGAATAGGAGTGGTTAGAGAGGGCATCCTTGTCTAGTGCTAGATTTCAAAGGGAATGCTTCTACTTTTTGCCCATTCAGTATGATATTGGCTGTTGGTTTGTCATAAATAGCTTTTATTATTTTGAGATACGTTCTGTCAATATCTAATTTATTGAGAGTTTTTAGCATGAAGGGCTATTGAATTTTGTCAAAGGCCTTCTCTGCATCAATTGAGATAATTATGTGGTTTTTGTCTTTGGTTCCTTTTATGTGGTGGATTACGTTTATACACTTCCATATGTTGAACAAGCCTTGCATCCCCGGGATGAAGCCTACTTGATCATGGTGGATAAGCTTTTTGATGTGCTGTTGCAATCGGTTTGCCAGTATTCTATTGAAGATTTTTGCATCTACGTTCATCATGGATATTGACCTGAAGTTTTCCTTTCTTGCTGAGTCTCTGCCAGGTTTTGGTATCAGGATGATGTTGGTCTCATAAAATGATTTGGGAAGGAGTCCCTCCTTTTGGATTGTTTGGAATACTTTCAGAAGGAATGGTACCAGCTCCTCTTTGTATGTCTGGTAGAATTTGGCTGTGAACCCATCTGTACCTGGGCTTTTTTGGGTGGTAGACTCTTAATTGCTGCCTCAACTTCAGACCTTGTTATTGGTCTATTCAAGGTTTCCACCTCTTCCTGGTTTAGGCTTGGGAGGATGCAAGTGTCCAGGAATTTAACCATTTCTTCCAGGTTTACTAATTTATGTGCATAGAGTTGTTTGTAATAATCTCTGATGATGTTTTGTATTTCTGCGGAATCTGTGGTGATATCCCCTTTATCGTTTTTTATTGCATCGATTTGATTATTCTCTCTTTTCTTTTTTATTAATCTGGCTAGTGGTCTGTCTATTTTGTTGATCTTTTCAAAAACCAGCTCCTGGATTTACAGATGCTGGAGAGGATGTGGAGAAATAGGAACACTTTTACACTGTTGGTGGGAGTGTAAATTAGTTCAACCATTGTGGAAGACAGTGTGGCGATTCCTCAAAGACCTAGAAATAGAAATTCCATTTGATCCTGCAATACCATTACTGGGTATATATCCAAAGGATTATAAATCATTCTGCTATAAGGACACATGCACACGAATGTTCATTGCAGCACTGTTTTCAATAGCCAAGTCCTGGAACCAACCCAAATGCCCATCAATGATAGACTGGACAGGGAAAATGTGGCACATATACACCATGGAATATTATGCAGCCATCAAAAACGATGAGTTCGTGTCCTTTGTAGGGACATGGATGAATCCGGAAACCATCATTCTCAGCAAACTGACACAAGAACAGAAAATCAAACACCGCATGTTCTCACTCATAGGTGGGTGTTGAACAATGAGAACACATGGACACAGGGAGGGGAGCATTGCACACTGGGGTCTATAGGCGGGAAATAGGGGAGGGACAGCAGGGGGTGGGGAGTTGGGGAGAGATAGCATGGGGAGAAATGCCAGATATAGGTGATGGGGAGGAAGGCAGCAAATCACACTGCCATGTGTGTACCTATGCAACAATCTTGCATGTCCTTCACATGTACCCCAAAATCTAAAACGCAATAAAAATTAAATAAAAAATGACATTTTAGCAAGTTTTTGAAGAAGGTCAAGGACTTAGCTCAATGCACATCTCAGGGAAGACCATTTATGGCAGACGCAATATTGAAGAGCAAAAGGAAAATTTTAGAAATATTTTAGCAGATTCCAGAAATAGTGAGAAGGCCAAAGTGACCAAAGGAACATGGACAAAGAGGACGGCAGAGAAGACATCAGAGAAATAACTAGAAATGTGATCATTGTGGGAGGTATCGCAGGATGGGGAGACACTGCAGAGTCTAGAGCAGTGTTACTTTATACACAATTTACATCTGAAAAGGATCACTGTGACTTCAATATTGGGAACAGAAAAAAAACAGTGGAGTACAAAAGTGAAAAGCAAGGTGAAATGAGATAATTCTACTGCAGTAAATAGAAGATTGTTGATGGGAGCATGGACCAGGATGGCACTGGTGAAAGGAATAAGAAATGATCCAATCACAAATATATTTTGAAAATAGAGCAAACAAATGCTTCTCAACGAGTAGATATAGGGTATAAGACAAATAAGAAGTCAAGCACAAATGTTTGGTGTGTGGCCACAGTTACTACATAATTGCAATTATAATCAACTGAAATGTGGAAGAATCCAGGTATAGGAGGCTTGAAAGTGATCAAGAACTCAGTTTGAGGCAGGCTAAATGTGATCTTTTTTGTGGAAGTTTTCAGCAGATATATAGAGAAGTCATTTGTATACGCAGTCTGAAGTTCACAAGAGAAGTTTTATTGGCCTTATGAACTTAGCCAACAACGACACAAAGATAGCATTTAAAGCAATGAACCTGGATGAACTGAACACTAAAATAAGAATAGGTGAGAAGAATTTAGTTTAGAAGCCTGTAATGTCTCAAAGCTAAAAAGTCAAGGAGACCACAAAATATTGAGAAAGTACAACCAGGAAGTAAAAGGAAAATTAAAAGCATATTACAGCACATACATGCAAGGAGAGTTATATAGGAATAATCATTGTTGATTATTTGAGAGACAAAAAAAAGAATGTAAATATCTGGCTGGAGGGTAAATACTTGAGGAAATATGAATTATTGTTAAAATAATAGTATAAATGTGATAGCTTTGAAGAAGTATCCATAATGTGTTGTTGAGAAAATTGTGTCATAATATAATTTACAATGTAAGATTGTATTTTGCTAAAAGTTACAAATAATAAAAACTCTATATATGCTGTATCCATATCTATTAACATAAATATGTATCAAGTTAAGGAAGAACATAACCAAGGCATAAGTCACCTCAGGGAGGGTAGGAAAGGAAACTATGCTGCAGTGACTTTGCCAATTCCCTTTATGCATCTTTCATAGTTTTAATTGATTAATTGGGCTTCTATTTCTTCATATACATGTGTATATATACATCTTTATAACTATATATGTGTGTGTATATATATAGTTACTATCTTTTAAAAGGTCATGGGTTTTATTTGTGCCAGTTATGTGAAAAAGTCAATATTTGTTACCACTCTTTTTTAGTATATTAAGACTCAATAGAAAATCGAACGTAAAACTATTTCGAAGCTTTGCTTGATTCTTTCCTGTTGCATAAGAATTTGACTTTTCTTGTAATCATTCTAGATAAATTCTGTCCTTAATTTAGCTATAATTACTAGGCCATTTCATCAAGTTTTCTGGTATTTCCAAATAATATTTTCTCAAATGACTGCAAGGTTTATTGAAGTCTTTCTTAAATTTTTTTCGGATTTGTATCCCTGCCTATCTCTCATGTCTCCCACCTAAGCCCTGTCATTTCTATACCTTTACCCAGCCATAGTTCTGGCCTGTATCAATATGTTCTCATGTGTATTCTCAGCTAAAATCCAATTCAATGTAATTGAATGCAAGAAAGAATTAATCGCATCCCCACAATGTATCAAGTGATGAGCTAAGGTGAATGAAACAAGGGCCATTGTCCTCAAGAAGTTTTCAGCTCAGTGAGCAAGAAAGAGTGAGATCCACAGAATAGTCGATTTTCCAATAAAGGCATGAAGTGAAACTCACTCTCTCTTGAGGGAAAATTTCCCAGAAAAAAAGACATTGAGACTCAATTTATAGTCCTGTTTCTCGCTCTCTCTTTTTTTTTTAACAAAAAAAGCTAAAAGTTATTCAAGAATTATTTGTTTGAATATTTCCCACCACATTTTCTTCTTTTAATTATTCACTTTATGAATTAACCCATATTATTTGACAGAAACTGACCCAATGTCTCCAAACACCTTCTGGTTATTGAATAACATAATTTTATAAAGAGGGAGAAATTTAAAAATATGATGAAGCGAATTCAACACAAAATAACAAAATGTAAAACTCTGAGCTACTGAGTCCTCACTCTGGGTATACAGGGAATAGGGAAAATTTGTGGGTTGAGGCAAACTAAGGAACACAGTTAAAACTGAGTGTCTTTTTAAAGTTTTCCTGTGCTAGAGAATGGGGTTACTAAACCCAAGGTTGAGCCTATATAATTCTCCACATTGAAATAAAAATTCTGCAAAGTCTGCTGCCGTGCACAATTTTTTTTCACAACTCAGTTCATTAAAAATGGAAATTTTATTCAGAACGTTTTATTCATATATATATATATATTATTGTGTTTTAGGTTTGGGGGTACGTGTGCAGAATATGCAAGATTGTTGCGTAGGTACATACATGGCAATGTGGTTTGCTGCCTTCCTCCCCATCACCTATATCTGGCATTTCTCCCCATGTTATCCCCTCCCCAACTCCCCCACCCTCCACCTTCCCTCCCCTACAGAACTTTTTCTGTCATAAACTCCAAAGTACTCATTTTCAAGTCTGAACTCATTCTGTATCTTCTCTTGTGTGTCTATCAGAGTAAGAAACTGGAGCTTTCTTACTCTTCTCTCACTAACCCAAGATTGAAATTTTATATGTTAATATCCATTTTTCTTTCACCATTTCTCCTCACTACAAGCTTTCGAAGATTTTGTGATTCTTTCTTCTTAAAAGTCTCCCAAATACATCCCTTCTCTCCATCACAGTCACCACCGGGTTCATTCATACATCATACTTTCTTGCTTAGATTTTTGGAGTTATCCTGTAAGTGGTCTCATTATCTCTGTTCCTGTTCATCTCTCCAACCAGTCCATTCGCACTGCTTGTCAGTGTGTTATTTCTGAAATATGAGTTTGATCCTTTACTGTATATGATATTTGAGAGCTTCCCCCACAGTTTCAGAAGGAATACATCTTGATCTAATGCCTGTCTAGGCTTCTCGCTGAATCATTTGGCTCTTCGTTCATTCTAAATTTCAGCAAACTAAACTGTATAAGTTGGCTCTAAAAGTGCCAACCCATCCACATCTAATCCCCTTCAAACTAGATATTTTCTATTTGTCTGCCCAGAGTTTAGTGGTTTCCCATCCTCTGTGAAGTTGCTTCTGAACTTCTCATTGCAATAATCTGCCACTCCATTTTGATGCCAAATCATACCTTGTCATTCAATATTTCCATATAATACTATCTTTTCTATTAAAAGTTTTATCTTTCCAACTTTGCTCTCATTGAGGGGAAGAACCAAATTTCATTTATTTTCATAACTCCAGTGCCCATGCACATCTGATTTTTAATAAGTATATTAAATAATAAAATATGATAATTGAAATTTTCATTATTAATTTTAATAAGGCATCTCAAATAAGAAAACAAAAATTTAAAAACCACAAAAATGTATAAAATATTAAAATAATACTAGAATAAGACTTGGCTCAGTGGAAAGTAATAAAGAAGTCAAAAGTGGTCACTCAATCAATATAAAAATGTTTTGTTTTTTCTTTTAAATCTCAATTTAAACAGACAACTGACTATTAAAAGCAAACATAATAACATTGCAAGCTGCGTTTTATGAGGTAACTTAACTAACAGGTATAACAAAAGTAGAGAAAATGGAGGGGTTAGGTAATTGTAATTATATTGTCATAAAAGCTCAGCATTTGTGAAAAAGGAGGCTTGAAGAGTAAAGTAAAAATTAGTAGAAAATGTCCTGAGGGAAATAAGCAAGGGGACTAGTCTAGCAAATATAAAGTATTAGATGAGCAATGCTTTGTAATTTTGATGCCAAAGCACAAGCAACTAAAAATATAGATAAACTGAAATATTAAAGCTGTTGTGCTTCAAAATACTTTATCAAATAAGTGAAAGTACAACTCACAGAGTGGGAGACAATATGTACAAATTATTATATCTGTTTATGTTTCTAGTATCTAGAATTTATAAACTGCACAACTCAACAATAAGGCAAATAGCCTAACTGAAAAAGAATGCAGAATTTAACTACACACATCTCAAAATAAGATATGTAAACAATAAATAAGGATAATCAAAATCATTACTCATTACAGAAATGTAAATGAAATCCACAATGGGTTGCTACTTTGCAGACACTAGGAGAGCTAAAATTTTTAAAAGACAGAAAATTATAAGTATTGGCAAGGGTATGGAAAATTTGGAAAATTATACATTGCAGATAGAATTGTCAAATGGTGTAGCCATTTTGATAAGCATTTGATAATTTCTCAAAATATTATACATATATTTTTTCCAGAAATTGACTCATAAAGTATGTGAAATTCCAATTAATATAATATGGACTTTTTAAAGAAAATAGTTAGAAAAATAAAAAACATAAGAGATTAACAGTAGTTCATTTCAGGTCTCACAAGAAAATTACATTTGTATAAGATAAAGACATTCAGATTAAAGGGACAGATTAGAGTGTCCAAAAATATATCTCCCTCCACACATGTAACTATAACTTGAATTTTAACAATGTTTCTAATGTAATTTAAAATTTAATTTAATGTGACAATGTAATTTAACAGAAACAAAGAAATTATTCTATCCATAAAATTCTAATAGCTGAATGCCAGCTAAGAAAACTACTAAGTTGCAAATCCATCCAAACTTTCTTTGCCACAAAAAAAAAAAGAAAGAAAGAAAAGGAAGACCAAGTCAGACTGCAGGAAAAAAAAATGTCCAAAGAGTGTAATCATGAAAATTATTCCTAGGCCTTGAGCCCTAATCAATGAACTTCTAATATTTCTCTGGCTGAATTTCAGAATTGCTATGTACTCTTTTGTGTCAGCCATTTTGCTGTTTTTGAAAAGGAATAGCTTTATTCATTTTTCTATACTTGTCCCAGCATTGCATTTTATATTATGTGGGGAAATCAACATTTTCTTTGTAGCTTCACAGAACTACAAATCAAGAGAAACTATATACAAGGACATGTGCTTAAATATCTAGAATTTAGAAATAGCACAACTGAACAAAAAGGCATTTAGTCCAATTAAAAATGGACACATCTACACCTGGGCTTGAAATAGATTATGAGATTCTGGACTCAGAGATAATACTACAATGGAAGGATACTTTAGGGATACTTGGGTGAAGATAAGTGTATTTTGTGAGAGAAATATGAATCAATGAGGTATCAGAGGGCAGGCTCTGGCAGGCAGCTATTGGAATTATCTCTAATGTGTACTGTCTCCTGTAATTTACACCCTTGTGTAATGTTGTCTTTTTGATTTTGGGTGGGACATAGTGACTCCTCGTAATAAGATGAAGGTGATGGATGTCACTTTGAAATACAGGCTATAAAATGATATTGGCTTCTGTCATGCTTACTCGGTCTTATTATCTATCACTCTCTGTTGCTCTCTATCTTGGAGCTCTCACTCAGGGCAGAAAGCTGCCATGCAGGAAAAGCCCTACGGAGGGGCTCACGTGGCAAGAAAACTGATATCTCCAACCAACAGTCTACATGAACCTGAGGCTTGTCCACAAACATAGAGGTATCTTGGAAGGAGATTTCCCACAACATTTTGTCTTGAAATGATTGCGACCCCAGCTAACACCTTGATCACAGCTGTGAGAGATCCTGAAACAGAGGCATTCAGCTAAGCCATGCCTGAATTCCTGACTCACAGAAACCATGAGATAAGGAATGTTTGTTGTTTTAAGCTACTGAGTATTGGGGAAACAGTGAATTCACTAGCGAAGCATTGGAATGTATCTCAAAATAGTATGCTGAAATAACTAAGCCGAACTCAGAAAAGCACATCTACTTTGGTTCCATTTGTATACATTTATAGGCCGAACAAAACTAAGCTGTAGTTAGAGAAACCAAATCAGCTGTTGTCAGGGGCAGGAGTGCACCAATTGATTGCAATATAGTCTTTACTTTGGGACAGTTTATAAAGTTTTCAAATGTTCTCTAATTATACACTTATTAATGCAAAATGTACCTCTCTAAAATCAAGATGAAGAAATTTACATTCAAAAAGAAGTTTATGATAGTTTTATAGCTTACTGATAAAGAAGTGTGCAAATTCTTTTCCATTCTGCATGTTGTTGGGAATTAGTGACAGAATTTTTCTCTAAAATGATTAAACACATTTTACTCTCCTGTTCTTACAAAGTAATTAATTAATATCCCAAACCAACTTTGGAGCCTGATTGTCACTCTTTCCCCTACCCCAAAAAACATATTTATTTTGCATTTACAAAATTACACCCTCCGCAAAAACATGTCTGTGTCTTAATCTATAGAACTTGTCAATATGTTATTTTGCATGGAGAATAGGCTTTGTTGATGTGAATAATTTAAAAAGAGTTAATCGGGATTATCCAGCTATGCCCAATAAATCCCAAGAGTTGTTGCAAGAGAAAGGAGAGGCAGGAGAGTCAGGGAAAACCTGTGAAGACATAAGCAGGTGTCAGTGAGAGAGAGAGAGAGAGAGAGAGAAAGAGAGAGAGAGAGTTGAAAATGCCTTAAAGCTTGAAGAATGGGTTACTAGGCAAGGAATTCAGGCTTCTAAAGGCTGAAAAAGAAACAGAATCTCCCCTACAGTCTCCAAAAGAAATACAGCCCTGATTTTAGAAATTGTGACCCCCTAGAACTGTCAACTGATAAAATTACGTTGTTTTAGTTGTACAGATATTCTGCTAAAACATTAACATATTTTATAGTACCACTTTGAAGTATTATTATACTCATATTTTTAAATTAAGAAACTGAATCTTATTGTTGAAAGTAAATTTGCCAAGAATACAAAGCTACTAAGTAATAGAATTTAGATTTGAACCACTCTAACTTCAGAGCCTGGGCTCTATAATTTAGCCAAGTAACATTATTGTGTTATTATGTTAATTATGCACAGACATAATTATTGAAAGTATAAATGTACAAAACTGTAAATGCATTTTCACATCTTCTGCATTGGTTATATATTAAATAACCAAAATTAAGATTAAACATTATTTATATGTCCCTTCTTAATATAAACAATTAAGAGCTGATGAATTATTGTGTAATATTTACATGTGTCTATATTTATCTTCTGATATTCATAATCATTAGAGTTTCTGATATAATTTTATATGGATATTACCTATGTACAAGATCATAAGATAAATAAAGGGATTTTTAACCCTGTTTTATATTTTAGCAGCTATATACTAAGAACCAACTAACTGCGAAATACTATTTAGGACTACACCATATAAAAATACATGGAAATCCAAAGACAAATGAAATATCATTCATACTTAAGTTCTGGAGCTCACAGAACAAGATCAGATCAGAAGTCTGACAGGTAAGTACAGCTCAGTCCCTTGAATGGCATGCTTTGTAGTTTAAAGGTTTTATTTTAAAAAGATATATTCATGTACTTACTTTAATCTAAAAAGAAAGACTTAAAAAGAGGGAAATAGCAGAAGCAGAATTGAATTTTAGAAAGGTAAAACAAATTGTAATTTGACTTACAAGGGACAAGCCACAGTGAAGAGGAGACTCTAAAGAAAGTGAATCCCATTTAGGAGCACATTAAAGAGGCAATAAATAGGCACTTTATTTAAGAAATTAGAAACATTGATTTTTAGGACATAAGTAAGTAGTTGAGTCAAGGAAGTATCAAGAATGGCAAATTGTTTACTATCTCAGAGACCGAGGAGATGATGTCTTTATAGGTTAAAAGTAATATAGGAGACACTAAAATGTAGCTGAGAGTTTAGAAATAGAAGATGATATAAATATAATGATAGTTGGGGAAATTTCCAGTTTTTAGCTACCTGTAAATTCAGTGGATGTGTGCAGTTGACAGATAAATGGGACATCAAAAAATAAAAGACATGAACTATAAAACCTAAAAGGATTCATATATTGTAGTTAAAGTTAAAAACAAAAAAACAGGAACACCAAGAACACATTTAAAAACTTGGAGTCATAAACATTTATAAAAAGAGAAGGGAAATATGCACACACACACCTACAAAAGGATGGCAAAAACAAAGAGAATATCTTCTGGGGAATTTTGAGGGACCCTAGTATTTCTCTATATACCTAGATCCAGGGTATGAATCACTTTTGGACATATTACTGTTTTTTGAGATTTACTCCAAAATAACATGAGTTTGGTGCACTGAAGAGGTGATGAAAAAGCTAACACATGTAAACACCTACATTTTAGAGCTCAGAGGCTAGGGCTCACAAATTTTGGAGTCTGGGCAGAAATATGTGGGTGGCAGGGTGACAACAATTATGGACTGAGCATATGTGTCCACTTAAAATTTATACTAAGAGGAGCTAGGCATGGTGGCTCATGCCTGTAGTCCCAGCTATTCAGAAGGCAGAGGCAGGAGGATAGCTTGAGCCCTGGAGGTGGAGGCCGAAGTGAGCATAATTGCACCACTGCACTCCAGCCTGGGCAAAAAAGTGACACTTTGTGTTAAAAAAAAAATCATATTAAGGGGAAATATTCGTATTAGGTAGAAATGGAACCCTCATGAATGGGATAAGCGCTCCTATGGAAGAGATCCCAGTCTGGATGCAGTGGCTCCCATCTGCAATCCCACCACTTTGGGAGGCTGAGGTTGAAGGATCACCTGAGGTCACGAGTTCGAGACCAGCCTGACTATTATGGTGAAACACCATCTCTGCTAAAAATACAAAAACTAGCCAGGTGTGGTGGCATGCACCTGTAGTCCCTGCTACTAGGGAGGCTGAGACAGAATTGCCTGAACCAGGGAGGTGGAGTTGCAGTGAGCCAAGATCTCACCATTGCACTACAGCCTTGGTGACAGAGTGAGACCTGTCTCAAAAAAGAAAAAACAGAGAGAGAGAGAGAGAGAGAGAGAGAGAAAGAGACCCCCGCGAGCTCTCTCTCCCTCTCCCTACCATTGGAGAGGATACAAGTGTAAGTCGGCAGTGTACAATTCAGGATAAGATAAACAACAGAACACAACAGACCATGCAATACCCCCGATGTTGGACTTTCAACCCCTAGAACTGTGAGAAATAATTTTGTGGTGTTGTTGATAAACCACACAGTCTATGGTACTTTGTTATAAGAGCTCAAATTGACCAAAAAAGGAACCCAGAGCCAAATCTGCAGAAGCCAGAAGTAGAGAAGGGGCAGCAGTGAATGGGAGGAGCAAACAGCCAGTGGAGGCAATGCACCCGTTTGGAAAAACAGGTAGTTTCCCATGACAAGTCACGGTAAAGATGAGGGTGCTTGGAATGTTTAAGCTACTAGCTCGCTACCAACGTTAGAGAGAGTTGAGTGAAAGTAGTCCAGAGACAGGAACACGTCCTTTACCAGCTATCTTAGGCCATTCTTGCATTGCTATAAAGAAGTATCTGAGACAGAGGAATTTATAGAAAAAGAATACGTAATTGGCTCATAGTTCTTCAGTCTGTACAGGAAGCACAGATGAATCTGCTTCTGTGGATGAGGAATCTGCTGCTGTGGATGCCTCACTAGGATTACAATCGTGGCGGGAGGTGAGGCAGGAGCAGGCGCCCCACGGGATAAAAGCAGGAGCCAGAGAAAGAGAGTGTGTGGAGGGGAAGCTGCCACACACTTTAAATGACCAGATCTCAGGCGAACTCACTATCGGGAAGACAGCACTAAGCCACGAGGGATCCGCCCCATGGTCCAAACACCATCCAGGCACCACTTCCGTCACTGAGGATTGCAATTCAACATGAGATTTAGACGGAGACAAATAGCCAAACTGTATCAGCAGCTGAGGCAGATGAACATCAGCAATATAAGATAAATAGGCCCACAGGAATACTACACATGAAAATTAAGCCTGTCTTCACAATAAAACAGATTAGAAACACATCAAAAGGAAGACCATAGTAAGGGAGAATGAAGTTGAGTTCACAAATTTTGGAGCCTGGGCAACAGTGTCTTGGATGGGAGGATGGCAATTATTATAATAAGGGAGAACGAAGTTGAGAAACCACTGATTTCATCACCAAAAATACAGATGTACAATAAAACTAAATAATAATTATACTGTACACAAAATTATCAGAGAAATAATGTATGCAATTAACAAGAGGCTCAAACAATAGGAACTGATCAAGAATGAGCAGACATGAAAAAATACTATCTGGGAATAAAAAGTAGGAAGGGGATCAGAATTTTAGTGAATGGTTTAAACAGTGGATTTGACACAATAAAGAAAATGAGTAAACTCATTATGGTGATAATTGTTAGGAACAAAGGAGGGCAGATGCAAGTTTTCTTTTCTCCCTACTCAAAAGTTTTCTTACTTTGGGCAATCATTACAACATTATATTTCATATTGTAAGAGACACATTCTTTATGCAAGGAGGACAGTTGGCTAGAGTGGGAATACAGGAAGAGATGCAAAGCATTGATAAGTCTGTTTAATTCTTTATGCAAATTATATATTTACAGGTACTCAATATTGAAGAAAAAAGGAGAAAAAGGGGTGGAAAGAAGAGGGATGAATGTAAGGAGGAAGTAACAGAGGAGACAATAAATTCATACAGGGAGCAATGATAGTACTATGATCAAATTAAAATGGGAGGAAAAAAGGAATAATGACAATGTTATACATTGTCAGTAGATTATTTTAGGACGTGAGTAGATATGAAAGCACTGGATTATATTAACAAAGGTAAGCCCATAGAATTCTCTTATTCAAACGACTATTACATACATGTTTTTAGTTAAGTGGCACCATAGTAAAATAAGACTATATAAGTGGGAGCTTTGGAGCGTGAGATCTTTGTAGCACTGAACAATGTAAATGTGCTATAAGTTTTGGTTTTCTCATTTGAAAAGTAGAAATAAGAATAACTAATAGTCAAAATAGTAATAGGGATTAAATGAAATGCCAATAAATCACCCATTTTTATGTTGAGGAACAAAAATAAGTGTTTTACAAGTTGATGACATTAATGAAATATTATGCAATATAACACTTGAGTCTTTATATGTTTTTATACAAGTGTTGAGAAAGAAAATGCAAATATATGGCTTATGCCTGTAAACCCAGTACTTCGGGAGGCTGAGGCAGGTGGATCACTTGAGATCAGGAGTTCAAGACCAGCCTGTCCAACATCGTGACATCCCCGTCTCTACTGAAAAAAAAAAAAAAAAAAAAAAAAAAAAAAACTAGCCAGGCATGGTGGCACATGCCTATAATCTCAGCTACATGGGAGGCTGAGGCACCAGAATGGCTTGAACCAGAGAGGCAGAGGATACAGTGAGCAAAGATTGTGTCATTGCACTCCAGCCTGGGAAACAAGGGCAAAACACCATTTCTAAAATAAAAAGAAAAAAGAAAATGCAAATATAAAGCAAATACAAGTTTATATGTATACCTGAATTTTTTTTTTCTCTCTCTCCACAATACATGTTAACAATAACACAAGATAACAGATGGAAGACATGCAGTTTGGGTAGTTTAACAATTATACACAGAGCTCAGATGGACTGCTATGCCAGTAGAACAGTGTCTAAATAACCCGAGACAACCAACGGAAGAAAGATTCCCACGGGTGGCCAGCTACACTGTGCTTGTGAAGAATCAGGCATTGTGTATTAAAGAGAATTAGGGTCTAAATTGTTGGCATTCTTGCAGATGAACTAGAACAAACTAGCCTTGACATGAAAGTTCCATCCTCATTGATCAAAAAAGAAATAGGTAAAGAATTGCCAAATAAATATCTTGCAGCTTTAAGTTGTCATGGGGATTGATCTTTTTTTTTTTTTTTTTTCCCCCCCCCCCCCCACCCCCCCCCGCAGGCGCGCGCGCCGCCCCCCGCCCGGGACCTCCCCCCCCCCCCGCCCCCCGACATTAGCCGCGGGGGCCCGCCGCGCCCCCCCCCCGGCCCCGCCCGCCGGGGCCCCCCGCGCGGGGTCCCGGGGGGGCCCGCCCGTGTCTTTAGTTTCTGCTAGATTTTCAAAGTTAGCTAGTTTTATATTTGAAATTTTTCAAAATGACTGGGTTCTTTTATGAAGATTATTTTAAAAAATTAAAATTAGTAAAATTAATAGAACTTTTAAAACAAAAAACAGAATATCAGTACTAGGAATGGGAGAGAGGGAAGATCATTAAATGTCTATAATAAAAAGGCAATAAAAGAATAATATGATTAGCTTTCTGCTAATAAATTCAGTAAGTCAGATGCAGAGAACAGAGTCCTTGAAAAACCCAAATTACTAAATTTTAATCAAGAAGAAAAAAATAACCTGAATAACCCTATATTTATTGAGAAATAAATTTATAGTTTAAACTTTCCCCAAAGAAACATCTCAATAGCCACAAAACACCTTTGCCAAAGCCAACACCATTTGTTACAAAAACTACAAACTAGAAACAAAACAGAACATATTTAACCTGAAAAAGGGCATCTATTAAAAAACTACATCAAACCTACATGATTAAATATGGGAGACTGAATTCCACCCCCCCCAATATCTGGAACACAACAAAGATGTCTGTTTTCACCTCTTGTATTTAATATTTTGATGGCAGTTTTAGCCAAGAAATTTTTTAAAAAGATAAATTAACAGTGTCTTTATCAGACAAGAAGAAACAAAACTACCCGAATTCACAAATACTATTGCCTATGTAAAAAATGTTATTCAATCTCCAAAAATACTATTAAGCCTTATAAATGACCTTAGCCAGATGATGGAATTCAAAATCAAGATAAAAAATGATGTTAGCACTGTATCCTAGTAACAAACAGAAACATAAACATACTACATGAATAATCTCTGGTTTTCCTCTATACCAGCCTTAAAACAAGACTTAAGAAACTCTCACTGTGTGGTATGGACTCTTGTTATTGTGCAAAGTCAAACTAATGAACAATTTTGGATACAGACCCAAAAAATGCAGTGGACACCACAAAATCATTTAAAAAAGCAAATATAAGGCTTTCCCTTTTCCTTCACAAATTATATAACCAATAGGAGCCCATCTCCTCATGCTGATAGCTCATCCCTGGACAGGAGAATGCGAGGAAATGTAGCCTAGCTCTGCAGCTTCTCTTTCCTTTTCTGTGTGTACTATGCTCAGATACCTCCTCCTTGCACTGGATCTGATGCGGGCTTCGTTTGCAGGCCAGGAAGCATATTCAAAATTCTCTGTCACAAATTGTCTCTGTACACACACAAGATTTTACCCACCTGGCTAGGAATAAAATATAATTTGCAAGTAAGTTGAATAATATATGTGGGAATAAGTTTAATAATATATGTGGGAATACTTAACAATTTTTATTGTTATATTAAGACATGAGGTAGATACTGTGCCATGTAATAGAGGGAAAACTGAGACTATGGAAAGTTCAATAATCTGACCCAGGTAGGACAACAAATTAATAGCAGAGACAGACTCACGCTAAGAATTCTACAACACAAATATCTATAATATTAATTTTTATAGAATAATATCACTAAATAAGATAATATGATATGATTAATTTAATGGTTAAAAAACTGTAAATTTGGTTTTATTTTTTATTTTTTTCTAATGAAGAAACCTAACAGCAGAGACATTAAGAAAATTGAGTTAGTTTATTGTTTTACATGGAGAATACATTATTGTAACAAATAGTAAAATACAAGAGAAGCTGAATTCTTTCTCTCATTAGGAAGCAGTGGTAAGCAATCTGTTATTACCAAGGCAGATGGGCTAGCCCTCAATTCACCGCTTCCACATTTGGATCTAAGATTTTCTTTCCTGATTTTGCGCTGTCCCAGCCAAGGGGGAGAAAAAGAAACAGGGACAAAGTGGAAGGAATATTCAGAATTCACCACAGTTTTCTTCTCAATATACTGTACCAAAGTTGCATATCTTACTTACACCAACATCCCAGTGGGTAAAATTTAGTCATGGTTACACACAATTACATAGAAGGCTACATAGGGCTTCTTTATGGACCAGTGTGTAGAGGATGTTATCACGAGAATGTTCGACAGTTGGCAATCAGTCTTTGGGTACAATGAGCAGTCTCTCTCATCAGGGTCATATAGCCAGTAATGAGTGGCTCATATTTGAACCCACATTCATTTGGACTCACAATAAGACACATACTAACAAGTTTAGTCCCCTTTTGTATGCATAATATATCAATTAATACATGCTTCCATTTAACAATGGGAATTTTTAAATTATATATCATACTAAGAATTCAGGCATTCTTGGTATGGATGTACAAAGGACCAGTTAAGGTCTTTCCTTATATAACCTTTTTCCCTTAATGTACCCTTCATTATAACCTTAGAGTAGGGCACTATCTGTTTATTCTGTAGAGTGAGCTCCATCCATAGAAGAATGCATACCTTCAACTGAAGTTACTCATGTCTTCATACACCACCTCCACTTTCACAAATACAGAAGGTATTCATCATTTAACTAAATACAGTTACAGATGCAAAGTTACCTGCTGTATTAGATCTTGAACCTAACCGTATGAAACTAATTATCTATGTATTTCCTTGTCAATAAGAAGCAACAAAGAGCCCTTATTATGCCAGTATTTTTCCTGGCACAATTTTCTCATTCTTTGTAAATAAGCATGTCATTTTCACATGTTTATTTTTATGTTTTGATTTTATCAATAAATTTTATGCTACTGTCACTTTCCTCTACATTATTGTTCACAACATTTTAATCTGTTTAGTCTACATTAGGAATAAAAACGGAAAAGAAAAAAAAATTGGAAATCCTTTACATTGCCTCTAGATATTTCTTTTCCCCTTGGTTATCTAATCTACAAAACAGCAGAACATCATAGCCTGGTTCATGCTGTTTCTTTTTTCATTTCTGCTTCGATACCTTCCCTAATAGCAAAATGATTTTCCATTACTAGCTGCAAATTCACTAGAGACGAAATGTATTTATATTTTTTCCTCTAGCTTTACTGTAATTTCTTTTCTTCTTTAACATTTGTATATGGCAACAATTTTCAGATTTTTAATAATGCCTCCTTACTTTCAAGTCACATTTTCTATTGGCTTTGGACAAAGGTTTCGTCATGGAAACTGTTACAACATTACAAAAGGAGCTTATATTTTTAGCAAAGAATAATGCCACAGGTGATCAAATAAGGTCTGCTGAGATGGTTTCCTATTGAATGTTATGAAATTAAATACAGCACATCAAAGATTTAAAATACCTGTAGAAACAAAGAAAAACTCACAAATAAATGTTGTTATTCCAGTAAATTTAATATGCATGAGGCTAGATTTATTTCCATAATCAATTTTAATCTACAACTAAAATTTTTTTCACTAATATTTTTCAAAAATTAATTAGGGCTAAATATAGGCCCATAGTTCAAAAGTAAACGATGTATCATTCATTATCATTTGTAAAGTGAATATTGTTATGGCAAATAAAAAATTAATAAAATATTTGCAATCAAGATGATGTAATTATAAGAATATTGACATTTTATATTTCCTCAATTCCTGTGTGAAATAAAATCACATAGAAAAAAAATTTAAATTTACATGTAAGTGCAAAAATATGTACCACTAGCCCTACAAAAGATATTAGAAAATGGAAATATGTGTATGACCTAGAAGTGTACTCCTTGAAGCATTAATTACAATAATAACAAAAGAGAACATAACAAAGAACAGGTGTAAGCAATATTGAAATTTTCCCAAAACTAAGCACTATGTAAGAATCAAAAATTTTGAAAAACAAGTTCTAATTTTGTGAAGTTTTTGTATTATATAAAACTATATTTTAATGAAACCACTTTAAGGTTTTATTACTGAGTGAAGTATTATTATTAAATGACTTGGTATCTTCATAATTTTTTTTCTTCTCAACATTAGAGTTTCCAGCAAACAAATTAAACACTCACAATAGTCTGAGTCCAGAGAGAATTGCCGGTGAAAATGGAAAAAACAATAATAATAGAAAAGAAGGGACGACTGGTGGCAGTCCCTTGTCTTGAATGAAAAGTGAGAGAAAACATTAAGTTTTTCACATCCATAATTTTTGGATAATTTCTACTGTGTCAGAGGCATCCTTAATTAACATACACATATCATATTTCTATTCTGTAGTAAACCAATTTTCTCTTTGACTTCATCATCAGTTCTTTCCTGTAAAGAAAAATATATACTTTGGCCAAAAAATTCTACTTTCAATTTAAGTGTTAGACTAACATGGGATATAATAGGGACATATGAATGCAAAAAAAAAAAAAAAAAGGAAACACGCCCATATTAGTTTGTTTTCACACTATTATACAGCACTGCCAGAGACTGGGTAATTTGGGTAATTTATAAAGGGAAGACGTGTAATTGATTCACAGTTTCGCATGGCTGGGGTGCCTCAGGAAACATACAGTCATGGTGGAAGGTACCTCTTCACAGCATGGCAGGAGAGAGAATGAGTGCAAGCAGGGGAAATGCTACTTATAATACCATCAGATCTCCTTAGACTCATTCATTATCATGAGAACAGCATGGGAGAAACTATGCCCATGATTCACTTACCTCCACCTGGTTCCACCCTGGACACATGGGGACTATGGAGATTACAATTCAAAGTGAGATTTGTATGGGGACACAGAGCCAAACCACATCACACTTTTTCGGAGATGAGTAACACAAAGAGATTTTCCTGTGTGGTGTAGTGTGGCTTGGTGGATTGTGATGTGGAGAAAAGCAAATTCAAATTTGTGTAATGAAAAGACATATTCTTAAGGAAAAATTATCTACAATGGATATAGTGCAGCATGATGGTGATTGAGAGCCTAACTTTAGGCTCAGAATTTCTGCATTTACATGAGTGCACTTAGACTTATTTATGCTGTAAGTTGGAACAAGTTGCTTAGACTCTATGATTCAGTCTCCAGCACTGTAAAATGAGAATGATAGCAGTCTTCCCTAATTCCTGGGTATGCTTGACAAATTCCATTGCTCATGAGGTAAATGTTTCTTCTTGTTCTGATAAAAAACTCTGCATGAAGAAGACATTCTAAATCTTTCTACAAGTTAAGACATTATTCAGTATAACCGAAAAGCTAATGAGGACTAGATTTTTATTTTGTGTGGCCTGCACAAAGCAATAATATAACAATATTTGTGGATATAAAGTATTTGATTTCACCAAATGTCTCTCTACCCTTGGGAGAAATATAATACTTTGTGTAGTCTGAGACTTTTAAATATGACATCTGTTTCACAGTTGTAAAATGTATTTGAATGAAAGTTATTTGCTGCTCTAAGCTACATTAACTTGGTTTCTGCATAATTAACATGAACAAATCCTGATAAAGCCTTTTTGCTGGTCCATGTGTCACAATTAGAAATTAATCTGCTGTACTATTATGTAACACGAGGCAGGATACAGCAGTGGAAAGAGCATGAAATTGAGATTACGATAGGCTTCTTTTCACATCCCAATTCTACCAAATATTAATAAGGTACAATTAGATAAGAAATCTTTTAACTTCTCTGAAATGGGTTCTGCAGAGAGCTGTGGACATAGAAAGAATGGATCAAACAGCATCAAATAATGAAGGACATTAATTAACATCTATAAAATTCATGCATTTCCATATTAATATTTAGATTTTTCTGCTTTCAAAGAATCAAGAGTGATAAAAATATGCCACACAGGATTTTAAAGAACTGCATCTCATAGTCACCTGAGCACAGAAGTGGTTGCTCTTATATTCCAAACTTATTTCAACCAGAAATTCCTGGATGATAAAGCCAAACATTCCTTATCTCAAGGAAAGCTCTCTCACCACATGGGGACATACGTGGTTTGCAGTTCTACCCTTTTCCCTCCTTACATTTTTTTTTAGGAACAATTTGTCTCTTTCATTGGGGCCTGCTATGAGGTGGAGTCTCATCTCCATGTGTTATGATTATCTTGAAACATTAATACACTGTCATGACATTGAGTACTACTAATTTTCATTTATGTTCTATAAGACAAGAAAACGTTTACTATAGGTATGTGGGTCATACAAACTCTTCATGAATAATATACTACTACACATTCTGAATTATATTACCAACGTTAAAATGCCCTGTATTATTTACTGATTGCCTACTCTTTACCTCTGCCCTTTATATACAAAAATCCCATAGATGGATATTATTTTATTCATTTTATAGATGAGTAAAAACATTTTAATTTCCTCTGCCCTTTATACATTCCTCTGCCCTTTATATACAAAAATCCCACAGGTAGATATTATTTTATTCATTTTATAAATGAGTAAAAACATTTTACTTTAAAATTTTGTACACAAAAAGTAAATTCATTTTTTCATTCAATAATTTATTTAATACATTTTACCTATATGCCATGTGCATAAAACTGGACAACTTTTTGAGCAAACGTGCTTTTAGAAATATATAGCCTATGTTTTTTAAAGCTTACAATATAGGTAAATGAGGAATAAAAATATACACAAAAAAATAAGAAGAGGACAAAATTCAAACAGTTAAGTATGTTCAAAACTTATAAAACAGATGATAACCTGGAAACATCTAGAAAAGTTAGATTCTCATGTTCTAGAAAACAAGAAATCCTCTTACCAGAGACAAAGGAACTCTTTCTGCAACTAGAAATTTTTAGTTAACATTATCTTTTTGATATTGGTCATGTTGAGACTTGAAAATTAGACTCTTGGGCCGGGCATGGTGGCTCACACCTGTAATCCCAGCACTTTGGGAGGCCAAAGCAGGCAGATCATGAGGTCAAGAGCTCGAGACCATTCTGGCTAACATGGTGAAACCCTGTCTCTACCAAAAATACAAAAATTAGCTGGGTGTGGTGGCGTGCACCTGTAGTCCCAGCTACTCAGGAGGCTGAGGCAGGAGAACTGCTTGATCACGGGAGGCAGAGGTCGCAGTGAGCCAAGATCGCACCACTGCACTCCAGCCTGGCGCCTCGTGACAGAGCAAAACTCTGTCTCAAAAAAAAAAAAAAAAAAAAAGAAAGAAAATTAAACTCTTGGGTATGATCTTTCATATAATGGGACTATTATATAACATCCTATTACACAGACATGCCACTTTTTAAAAATCTCCCTTTTTTGATTGTTTCAATTATTTGCTATAAAACAATGCTTGAACATTTTTATTCATTCATTCTTGTGCACATGTAATTGTTTCTTATAAGTGCATTGTAGAACGTGAGAACCTTTAACTTTATTAAATACTGCGAAATTGCTCTCCCAAGCAATTCCCAATTTATATTCCACATTTATAACCTAGCAAAGTAGTATTACTCTATTGTTTCAGAGCTTTCGAATATTCACAATTTATTCTATAATTCTGTGGTAAATATGAAAAAGAATGTCAAGGAATTAAGAGAGGCTGTAGTTTCACACACATGTCCCCAACTGCCGTGGCCACCAGCTATGTAATAAATGTGGCTTCTTGTCTTCAGTTTTTAACTAAGTCTTTCACTTTACTGTCCCACTATAGTATCTTTCCCTTCATCAGATTACCATTCTTTATCTTCAGCTCTTACAGATTTAAGCTATACACTATGTAAAGGTATACAAAGGTAGATGTTAAACTGTGAAATTAATGAGCTTAACAAAGGAAAGATCTTGGCCAGGCACCGTGGCTCACACCTGTAATCCCAGCCCTTTGGGAGGCCGAGGTGGCCAGATCACAAGGTCAGGAGTTCCAGACCAGCCTGACAACATGGTGAAATCCCCGTCTCTACCAAAGATACAAAAATTAGCCCGGCGTGGCAGCACATGCCTATAATTTCAGCTACTCAGGAGGCTGAGGCAGGAGAATCACTTGAACTTAGGAGGCAGAGATTGCAGTGAGCCGAGATAATGACACTGCACTCCAGCCTGGACAACAGAACAAGACTCCGTCTCGAAAGAAAGAGAGAAAGAAGGAAGGGAGGGAGGGAGGGAAGAAAGGAAGGAAGGAAAGAGAAAGAAAGAAAGGAAGGATCTCAGGAAAGTTTGAGGCCAAGTGGGTGCAGCTTCTTTCAATAACTTTCAATGCAGACTTCTATTAACTGATTCTGCACAGCCTCTCTTACTTTTGTCTCAATTCACATGTCTCTAATCAGACTCCAGTCTCGGCTTTTAAACTTTCTATTTCATATGCCTGCAGTGCCTTCATGGCAAATATGTGCATGGCTTCTTCCCTCCAAATCTTTGTTTAAAGATCATGTATTAGTAGATTTGTCTCTCAACATCCTATTAAAAATAGCATATCTGGCTCCAGAAGCCCATATCCCTCTCCCTTGCTCAATATTTTCCACATGTTATCATTATTTGTTATACTATATGCTGCTATTTATTTGTTTCTTACCTGTTTTCCTACTGTAACATAAGCTTCATAAAGATATCCTGTATTTTTTTACTGCTAAACCCATTGTAGAAAGTATAAACTAAAAAACAAAATCCCAAGCCCCCTAACCAAGTGAATGGATCCTTACTTGATCAACAGGATCCCAGAGTAACCTAAAAAACTAAATTTCAGGCCACAAAGGAAAGGGAAATCAGAGACATCTCTTTATAACCCCTCTTTTTCAGAGTTCAGGCACAACTGACCCATATTAACATTAAAATAGAGATCAAAAGACTGACAAAACGGACCCTTCATGGCAATATGATACCAAATTCCAACCTGACTGCTATGACATCACATGATAGATAAAAGACTCTGAAAGAAATACAGACATTTTACCCCAAAATATATTTCTTTGACATATTTTTAAATGGCCTTTCAAAGCCATTGTTTATGGGGGAAATTTGCATCTGTGGAGAATCTTCATTAATACAGCAGGCCTTTCTTGGATCTAGGAGAGATTAACTAGGAGTCTGATACCTTTTAAAATCTAAATGAGTCATTTTATTTTTGTATATATCAAATTACGACCGTGCCTGGCAGAGTCCAGGTGGTGGATCAGGAAGTAAGAAGTTCGAGATTAGTATGGGCAACACAGTGAAACCCCTTCCTTGCTGAAAATACAAAAATTAGCTGGGTGTGGTGGCACAAGCCTGTCGACCCAGCTACTCAGGAGGCTGAGGCAGGAGAATTACTTGAATCTGGGAGGCAGAGATTGCAGTGAGCAGAGAATGCACCATTGCACTCCAGGCTGGGCAACAGAGCCAGATCTCATCTCAAAAAAAAAAAAAAAAAAAGTTTGATGAATGAGCAAGTCTTTTAATCTTTTAATTAAAACAGCATTATTTTTATCATTATCTGAAACTATATCCATGTGTTTCCATAGAAAGATATATGTGCATATTAGAAGACTAAGTTATAGTCAGCCAAAGATAAAAGTTAATCTTAAGCCAGGTAACATATAAAATGGACACCCTATCGTCACAATTAAAAGTGCTAAAGGATCAAGATCTAACAAATTCAAAAGCTAGCAGAAGACAAGAAATAACCAAGATCAGAGCAGAACTGAAGGAGACAGAGACAGAAAAAACCCTTCAAAAAATAATCCAGGAGTTGTTGTTGTTGTTGTTTTTTATTTTTAAAGATCAACAAAATAGACCACTAGCCAGACTAATAAAAAAGAAAAGAGAGAAGAATCAAATAGATGCAATAAAAAACGATAAAGGGGATATCACCACAGATTCCACAGAAATACAAACTACTATCAGAGATTACTACAAACACCTCTATGCACATAAACCAGTAAATCTAGAAGAAATTGATAAATTTCTGGACAGTGACATACTCCCTAGACTAAACCAGGAAGTAGCTGAATTCCTGAATAGACCAATAACAAGGGCTGACATTGAGGCAGCAATTAATAGCCTACCAATCAAAAAAAGTCCAGGACCAGATGGGTTCACAACTAAATTCTAACAGACATACAAAGAGGAGCTCGTACCATTCCTTCTGAAACTATTCCAAACAATACAAAAAGAAGGAATCCTCCCTAACTCATTTTATGAGACCAACATCATTCTGATACCAAAACCAGGCAGAGACACAACAAGAAAAGGAAACTTCAGGCCAATATCCATGATGAACATTGATGCAAAAATCTTCAATAAAATACTGGCAAACTGAATCCAACAGCACATCAAAAAGCTTATCCAACATGATTAAGTTAGCTTCAACCCAGGGACGCAAGGCTGGTTCAACATATGCAAGTCTATAAATGTAATGCATCACAAAAACAGAACCAAAGACAAAAACCTCATGATTATCTCAACAGATGCAGAGAAGGGCTTAAACAAAATTCCACAGCACTTTATGCTAAAAACTCTCAACAAACTAGGCATCAATGGAATGTATATTAAAACAATATAAGCTATTTATGACAAACACACAGCCAGTATCATACTGAATGGGCAAAAACTGGAAGCATTCCCTTTGAAATCTGGCACAAGACAAGGGTGCCCTCTCACCACTCCTATTCAACATAGTATTGGAAGTTCTAGCCAGAGGAATCAGGCAAAAATAATAAAGTGTATTCAATTAGGAAAAGAGGAAGTCAAATTTTCTCTATTTGTGGACGACATGATTGTATATTTAGACGACCCCATCGTCTCAGCCCAAAATCTTCTTAAGATGACAAGCAACTTCAGCAAAGTCTCAGGATACAAAATTAATGTGCAGAAATCACAAGCATTCCTATACACCAATAGCAGACAAACAGACAGCCAAATCATGAGCGAACTCCCATTCACAATTGCAGCAAAGGGAATAAAATACCTAGGAAGGACCTCTTCAAGGAGAACTACAAACCACTGCTCAAGGAAATAAGAGAGGACACGTACAGATGGAAAAACATTCCATGATCATGGTTAGGAAAAATTAATATGGTGAAAATGACCATACTGCCCAAAGTAATTGAAAGATTCAATGTTATCCCCATCCCGCTACCACTGACCCTTCTTCACAGAACTGGAAAAAACACCTTAAACTTCATATGAAACCAGAAAAGAGCCTGCATAGGCAGACAATCCTAAGAAAAAGAACAAAGCTGGAGGCATCATGCTACCTGACTTCAAACTATACTACAAGGCTACAGTAATAAAAACAGCATGATACTGGTACCAAAACAGAGATATAGACCAATGGAACAGAACAGAGGCCTCAGAAGCAACACCATGCATCTACAAACATCTGATCTTTGACAAACTTGGCAAAAGCAATGGAGAAAAGATTCCTTGTTCAATAAATGGTGTTGGGAAAACTGGCTAGCCATGTGCAGAAAGCAGAAACTGGACCCCTTCCTGACACCTTACACCAAAATTAACTCCAGATGGATTAAAGATTTAAACATAAGACCTAACACCATAAAAACCCTAAAAGAAATCCTAGGCAATACCATTCAGGACATAGGCATAGGCAAGGACTTCATGACTAAAACACCAAAAGCAATGGCAACAAAAGCCAAAATAGACAAATGGGATCTAATTAAACTTAAGGGCTTCTGAACAGCAAAATAAACAATCATTAGAGCAAACTGGCACCCAACAGCATGGGAAAAAAAATTTGCAATCTACCCATCTGACAAAGGGCTAATATCCAGAATCTGCAAAGAACTGAAACAAATTTACAAGGAAAAAAAAAAAAAACATTCAAAAAGTAGGCAAAGGATATGAACACTTTTCAAAAGAAGACATTTATGCAGCCAAAAAACATATGAAAAAAGCTCATCATCATTGGTCATTAGAGAAATGCAAATCAAATCCATATTGAGATACCATCTCATGCCAGTTAGAATGGCAATCATTAAAAAATCACTGACAACAGATGCTAGAGAGGATGTGGAAAAATAGAAATGCTTTTACACTGTTGGTGGGAATGTAAATTAGTTCAACCATTGTGGAAGACAGTGTAGTAATTCCTCAAGGATTTAGAAATAGAAATACCATTTGACCCAGCAATCCCCATTACTTGGGTATGTACCCAAAGGATTATAAATCGTTCTATTATAAAGATGCATGCATATGTATGTTCATTGCGACACTGTTTGCAATAGCAAAGACTTAGAACCAACCCAAATGACCATCAATGATAGACTGGATAAAGAAAATGTGGCACATATACACCATGGAATACTGTGTAGCCATAAAAAAGGATGAATTCATGCCCTTTGCAGGAACATGGATGAAGCTGGAAATCATCATTCTCAGCAAACTGACACAAGAACAGAAAATCAAATACCACCTGTTCTCACTCATAAGTGGGTGTTGAACAATGAGAACAGATGGACACAAGAGGGGGAGCATCACACACCAGGGCCTGTTGGGGGGTGGGGGGGATTGGGGAGGGATAACATTAGGGAGAAATACATAAAGTAGTTGACAGGTGGATGGATGCAGCAAACAACCATGGCATGTGTATACCTATGTAACAATCCTGCATGATCTGCACATGTACCCCAGAACTTAATATATAATAAAAAACAAAGTTAATCATGAGACATAAATAAACAAACAATGAAACAAACTAAATAAATCTAGCAAGAAGAGGGAGAGAGAGAGAGAGAGAAAGTACAAAGGTGAAAATCAGATGAAAGTCCAAGATAGAATTAAGAAAAAATGGATGTAAGACATCAACAAGGAATGTCCAATGAATAGCAGTCAAATATGTAATATATATACATATATATGTAAACATATATATAGATACGTACATTTTAGATATGTAAACTTATATATGTATATATGCAAACATATATACATGTTTGTTTATGTTTATATATATATAGATATGTATATATAAGTACACATATCTATAAAACCACTAAAGAAAGAATAACTAACTCCTTCAGAATTATGTCAGATAAGTAATATTTATTTTTATTGGATAAGGCACCTATTAATATTTACCAGATTGTGGAAAGTGTTCTCTCCCTCTTCTTTCTCTTTCTTACTCTGTTGCATCTATAAAAATTGCTGCCTAAAATTAACTAATGCCAATGGGAAACCTGTTACATGTGTTTTCCATTTTACTTATAAAAGGGTGCAAAATAAGTGGATGAAAAAGTAGACATTGCTGTTATTTCTATATTCTCAAATGTTCTGTTATTATTAAGGTGCTGAGAACTGGTAATTGAGCAATTACAGTAAATGTTGAAATTTTTCTACTTTAAACACACATAGATTGACTTTTCAAGAAGGTAATAATGGAGATAACTTGAAACAAACAAAAAAAAGCATTCATTCATGCAAAAGATTTGTTCAAGTTTGTGTCAGCTAATTCATTTATATCATCAGTTTCCACATGACAAAGAGACTTCAAGTGTTTAATGAGAAAGGAATTGAAAAATACATGTAGTTTGTGGAATGCGTGGTTCTTACATTTTATTGTAAGAATATATTCTGGGCTAGTTCCCCCATTTCATTTGACTATGAAATGGATGCTGTTAATATGCCATAATTCATATCCAATGAAACTTACCCTCAGCATGTCTGCCTATGTGATCCATCTCACATGTCCAGTTGGCTTTCATAAGGCAGACTTCTTACCAGATTATACATTAGTGTTCTATCACTGACAAGACTGATGTCCAGTACTCAAGTTATAGAAGACACACAATTTTGTGTAATGAAAATATCCAAAACATTCAATGATACTAATGAAGGATTATGCCCTCCTTCACAGGAATGGTATTAAATACCAATATATTATAGTAACAATTGGAAATGATGACTTATTGTTAAAAATGTTTGAATTTCAACTCTTAGGAATTGAGTTTTTAAATACATTCATATCTCAGAATTCACCATGACCTTTCCTTTCTATTTTCCCTAACTCTGGTTTTAGTAGTTTCTGCCTTATTCGTTAGTGATAGGGAATTGTTTTGGGGGTGACAGTAAATTTGCATTCAAGGGTGAAGAGCTTGTTTTTGAGGGAAGAGCTCCCTATTCCTGAAGAATGCAAGCCATCTTCTCCACTTTTCTGTATTCTTACTGGAGTTCAAGCATCTAAGGGAATAGTCTTGACTGTTGTGAAGTTGAAATAATGATTGTTCTTTCCCCCACTTATTGTCACAGAGCAATTGCCTTTGCAAAACATTAATCTTATGTGGCTGTGAAGCCAGACCATGTCTGCAAAAGCTGACTGTTTTATTTGTAAGTTGTATGACCTTAGGCAAGTTACTTAACTTCACTGGGTTTCAGTTATTTTGTCTGTAAAGTAAAGATAATAGCGCTACGTTCCTCAAAGTGTTTCAATGAGGTAGGTATGAATTAATGCATATAAAGGACTTAGAATAATGCCAGGCATATACTAATTACTTAGCAAATGTTAGACACTACAATTGAAGTTAGTGTTAATGATGCATAACTGAAATTTATAATTTCAGTTCCTCTATGTTCCACAGCCATTAATCAAGTAGAAACCAAAAGTCCAAGATACAGAAAAATAAAGTCAATAGCACTTGGCTACATCTTATAGACAAAACACAATAAAAATTGCTTGCAATATCCCTTTGATGACAACAAAAATATGACAGTTATTAAGAATATCAATTTGACAAATAGGCAAGAAGAGAAGACAATATGAACTTCTATTCCAGATAAATATATGTAAAAATTTAAAAAGCACAAGCTCACTGGCCTTTTCCCATACTTTGAACTGCTGAAGTTATTGTCTTAGAATTGATGTTTGTCAATAGTAGTACTTGTTTCAAAGCTCTATGTAGAGCTATAAATTTGCAATGCGGGTAAAAACAATAAGCAATAGCAGTAATTACATATATGAATAACAAATGAATACATAGTATATAATACAGGTGTATATGCTGTATACATTTTGTATATAAAATAATATGTAGTAAATAATATATTCAATTTTATATATGACAAGTAAACATAACTACCATTCTTATTTATAAATGTTTTATATATATATACACACACACACACACACACAATATGCCATAAATGTTCCATTACCTGGGATCATTGCACTATTTTTGGTTTCGACTATATTCCAAGCTCTTTCATGAGCTGAATATATACTCATAACACCCCTGCTATCAAGAGCCTTTTTTTTAATGCTTCTCTCTAAACCTTTCTAGTTTTTCAAAAATTGAGTCTTCTCAAACTTTTCTAGTCAATATAATATAAGGGATGAAATCACAAACAATGAAGACAAGGATGCTCTTTCAATTCTGATTTTTCCTATTTCTGCATGTACACATTTTGAAATTTTGTTTCCTTCCTTCCTTCCTTTATATATTTAATGATTTTTAGATTATATAGTATTTACCGGTCCTTGGCTATTTGCTGTCTATACAGTGGCATAATGGTGAACAAGAGGTATATTATATGTGAATTTAAGCAATTTAAAATCTAGTGATGAATCCAGCTACTGACAAATAAATAATTAAAGTACTAATATGGTAAATGCTACAAAGGAACAATAGGAGTGTCTATGGGAAGAGATAAAGAGCAAGCGGAGCAGAAAAAGCTAAAAGGAGCAGTGGTTCATGTTGTTTCATCTGTGTTGAGGATTTGGAATTTAATCTAGATGCCCTTGGAAGCCTCTGATGGATTCTGAGTGCTAGAATGACATGACCAGGTATCTGTTTATAAAGAATCAATCTGGATGCTGGATAAGGAAGAGATTATTTGGTGCATGAGGGGGAAGAGAGATACCAAGTAAGAACCTATTGCAGTGTTTCAGGTGAAAAATGATGGCAAATAAATTAGAGTGGGGGAGGGTTAAAAAGAAAAGAACCAGACAGACTTGAGATATATTTCAGATGAGGAGCTCACGAGACTCACTCACTGAGTGTGTTTAGGGAGAGGTGAGTGTGAAGAAGGTGTCAAGAATGATTCTCAGGTGTGTTACTTGAACACACCTGAAATGGGTGGGTGGAGGGATAATTACTGAAAAAAAGAGGAAGGCTGTGGGGGAAACCAGATATGAGTCACTGTGAGGGAAGAGACTTGAGTCCCGTTTTGTTCAGGTTAATTTTGAGATTGCAGTAAAGACTCCAAGGTGTCTGTATTGTCTATTTTAAGTACAGGAATCAGAAGCTCATAAAAGAGTTTGGGATCAGAAACATAAATCTTTCAATCAGTACCAGATAGAGGACATCTGAAGAGTTAGTTTCCTCATTTGAGAATGAAATTGGCAGTGTATGTGGTAGTAAATATTAATATGTGTAAAATTCCAGAGACACGACACTGAGTGGGTACTCACTGAGCACAGATGTGTGGGCTCCTAGGAAGCCTAATGATATTCTTGCAATTCAACTTTAAATACATACATACAACACACACACACACACACACACACACACACACACAATCTGTTCAGCACATGTTTAGTAGGGGCAGAAAGAAAAAAAGATTTGTCTTGATGAAGTTGTATGCTGTATGTATATTCAAAATAAGAAATGTATTACATATATAATCGCATTATGTAAGGATATGTTAAGTTTCTGGAATCCTTTGGCAGCTTTCTCATCATTTGTAACTGGATGAACTAGTCACTCATGCTCACTAAGCGGAAAGGTAACTTCTACAGTATCAGTCAAATCCTATAGCTGCACATGACAGAATTTCTGTTTCACAGGAAAAAAACACAGTTCCAGTTCCAATTGGTGTTCAGTTACAGAATTTTGAAAGTAATTATCTGACACAGCAGAAGCCAAACAGTGCTCTATTTTTATTTTCCATTTCAAACTCCAAATGTGAATCAGATTCTCACAAGAAATGTGACAGAAACAGGAGGAAAAGAAATGGATTTACTTATTCATTTACACTAGCTGAAGTCAGTCAATACTCTGAAAAATTGAGCAAGATATTTTCCACCTTTCCACAGATCTTACTCTGTTTTGACTTTATTATGCAGTGTTCCACAACAGATTATTTTTTAGAAGAATGTTACCAAATTTAAAATTTATGTATTTCTTTT
The DNA here is from genome assembly GCA_036589455.1 of Ateles fusciceps. NCBI lineage: Eukaryota > Metazoa > Chordata > Mammalia > Primates > Atelidae > Ateles > Ateles fusciceps. The sequence goes on along the minus strand of JAZHEH010000174.1, from coordinate 5,864,349 downwards.
TACCACATATGATAGTTAAGCAGTAATCTGTTAGGTTTCTGAATTTTAATTGATTGATAGAATGGTTAATTTTACATGTCAACTTGACTAGTATAAGGAAGGCCCACAGAGCTGATAAAACATTATTTGAGGATGTGTCTATGAGAGCATTTCTTTGAATCAATATGTGGAGTAAAGAAGCTCCTTCCTCCCCAAGATGGACAGGCACCCATCTTTTGAGGGTCCAGATAGAACAATGACGCGAAGGAGGGGGTGAACTTGTTCTCTCACTTCTAGAGCTGGGACATTCATCTTCTCCTGCCCTCAGGCATCAGAACTCTCAGTTGTTGAGCCTTCAGGCTTTGTGATTTATAGGAGTAGCTTTCCTGGTTCTCAAGTCTTTTGCCTTGGACTAGGAATTACATTGTTGGTTCACTTAGTTGCCAGGCCTTCAGACTAGGTTTAAATGACACTCTTGGCTGTCTTGGTTCTCCAGCCTGCAGACAGCAGATGGTAGGATTGTTCAGTCTCCATTATCATGTGAGCAAATTCCCACAATAAATGTCTTACCTATCTATCCATCTTTCTCTCTCTCTGTTTATCCATATATACTTTGATTAAGTTTCCCTGGATGATGCTAATTCAATTAGAAATAAAGGTAATTTTATGTTACAGGCCTTTGAGAAGTATTGCCATTGCACCAAAGCAATGATAAATAACAACTTTGTTAAACAACTGCAAGAACCATGAAAAAAGCGTCAGAATATAGAGTTACAAATAACATACAAGAAACTGTACATTAGTTCAGACTAACATTTTTATACTTCTCCATAAAGATAAACCAGCTATAGTAGAACTTTACTTCTGCTTTAACAGAAGGACAAGTTACTTAGACAACTAGGCATAGAGGCATTTGTGATTATATTAGATAGCAAGCATGATTCTTCAAATTTATATTACTGATGTTGTAGTAGCCTTTATAGCTTGGTATTTGGGACAGTGAAAAAATCTGACAATATTAGAGTCTGATCCTGTGTAATCAATGAATGATAATGACTATTCTTCTAGAGCTCGTACTCCTCCTCCTCCAACTACTGCAGCAGAAAACCCTATGATTCTATAAATCCTCACCTACTCTACTACCAACATTTTGGTGTTTTCTTCTAAAGACAAAGCATATAACTTAAATAAAGGAGTCTAAATTCAGATAGTGATTGAGGGCTTATTTTTTGGTAAAATTATTTCACTTATTACCCACCTTAAGGCTAAGGATAACCTAATGTGGTCACCAGTAATATTAATTACTGGTGATGTCTCCCCTCCCCCTAATTTCCTGTAGGTTCTGTTTCTCTGTAGAACCCTAATGTAAACTATAACTGAGTTATATTTAATAGCATATATAAGTACCATTTATTTCTTTAAAAAACATGCATGAAATACACTGGTATAAATCTGCTTCAGTGATATAATTTGATAAATAAGAGCTTCCCACTGTTAAATAATTCAATGTGTGAAATATGTTCTAGACTTCTAGTTCAGATAAGATGATATACACTCATTTTTCTCTACTCCTTCCTGATAAGTACAATTATAAACCCTGGAATTCACGGAAGGGGACAAATGTAAGTGATTTCTAAAAGGTATTAAAAAGAAGGCAAGCTCATTTGCAGCCTCAGCTCTGGAGAAATAGGTCTGCAGCAGGATATCTTGTATCCCCTGAATGAAGAGAAAAAGGCTATCCAGACCTGGTGCTTCCTGCCCCACTACCTGATAGCAAAAGGCGGCTCAGCTTTTGGCCGAGAAATGAACTTACTCATTTCAAACAGAAGTGCCTCTGAAAATGTTAGGAAAACATGACAGCTCTGACAAGGGACATTGCTTGGGAGCCCCACCAAGAATAAGCAGTCAGTAGAAGCATTCTGCTTCTTCATACATTATGAGACTTCCTTTATCACTAATAACTACTGTGGCAGCTGGGCAGAGTTGGCTGGGAAGAGTTGATAACAGTTAACCTGGTCCCAGAGCATGTTTCACTTCATGGTGTCATGATTCTCCATCCCTGTCCAAGGACACCAGGAAAACTGAAGATCACCAGTAATGGAATTGCTCCATGTGACTGCTCCATGAAGCAACATCCACAGAATGGCTTAAGGGAAACCCATTTTGTGCCATCATGCAGCACCAGTGGTTCCAGATAAACTTAGTAAGACTAAAATAACACCCCATAGGCACTGAAAATACACTGCCATTTAAATCACAGTCCATAAAAATTAGGCCAAGCCCCACATGCTAAACCTAAACTTAGTGAATGACTTAAAAAGACTTCAACAAGACTAATTTAAACAAGACTCTGAATCTTGTATCATAATAAGGAAAATGTCTAGGAACTAAAAAGAAAACCACCTGCTATACCAAGAACCAAGAAAATAGTAACTTAAATGGAAAAAAGATAATCAATTGCTGTCAACACCAAAACAAATCAATTATTGTAAATAACTGACATGGGTTTAAAAGCAGCTTTTATAAAAATGCTTCATTAATACATTAAGAACTTCTTTTGAACTAAGTGAAATACACATAATCTCAGCAAAAAATAGAAGTTATTTTAAAAATAACTAAGTAGAAATTATAGAACAAGAAAACAAAATAACAGGAATTAAAAACATTGCTGGATAGGTTGAATAGTAGAGTGGAGATGACAGAATAGAATCAGTTAACTTGAGAACAGAACAATAAAGGTCACCCAATCTGCAACACAGAGATAAAAACTGTCTCAGGGACACAGAGACAATTTTAAAAAGTCCAATATTTCCATTACTAAAATTCTGGGATAAAATGGAAAAACGACTGAGGCTAGAAGAAATTTAAAGATATAATAACTGAAAACTTTTTCCCAGTTTTGGTGAAAATCAAAACCTACAGATCCAAGAAGCTGAGAGAATTCCAAACAGGCTAAATTCAAACAAATCCACAACAAGATTTAAAATAATCTTTGAAAACTAAAAACATAAAAGAACAATTTTTTCAAAGTAGCCAGAGTAAAATGATGCATTACCTGAAAGGAAAGGCAATTCAAATTACAGTAGATTTCACATGTAAAACCATGGAAACTTAAAAATCATGCTGCAAGATTTTGTAAGTTTTGAAAAAGTAGAACTGTCAAATACGAATTCTTTATCTGGCAGAAATGCTCTTCAAGAATTAAGGAAAATAAAACTATTCTCAGATAAAGGCAAACAAAAAGAATCTGATGATATCAGACATACCTTATTGGTTGGCTAAAGGGAGTTCTTCAAATAGAGAGGAAACGGCAAATGAAAAAATACTGAAGTGTGAAGAAGGCAGAGCAACAAGAAGAAAAGCAGAAAAGTGAAAAATGCAATAGGCTATTCTTTCCTTTATGAGTTTCCTCAACCATATTTAAATATTGAAACAAAAATTATACCAGCATATGATATCCAAGTCTATAAGTAAAGAAAGTTACAGAAACAAAATGGAAGTAAAATTTTCATCCTTAATTCAAAATGGTAAACTGTTGATACCTGTAGATGGTTAAAAGTCACATATGCATGTGGTAATACCTAAAGCAACCCACCATGAGATGTATACAGAGAGGTACACTCAGAAACAGAATAGATTAGTTAGGACAGAATCTTTAATAATGTTCGCATCACACACAGAATAGCATAAAAAAGAAACAAAGAAATGAGAAATAGAGAAAACAAATATAAAATATATAATAAAATAGCACTCCTCATTAACATCACTAATTATCTTAAATATAAATGATTTCAATAAAATAGTTACAGAAGGCATATTGAACACAAAAATTACTATCTAATTATATGCTGCTTTAAAAAAATTACTTCAAATTCAATGACACAGGTAGATTTTGAAAGTAAAAGAATGAAGAGGTCCTTTATATCCTTTGTTAGTTGTATGCCTAGGTATTTTATTCTCTTTGTAGCAATTGTGAATGGCAGTTTGTTCTTGATTTAGCTCTTTTTAAGTCTGTTATTGGTGTATAGGAATGTTTGTGATTTTTGCACATTGATTTTGTATCATGAGACTTTGCTGAAGTAAAGCACTGCTCAGTGAAATAAGAGAAGATATAAACAGATGGAGAAACATTCCATGCTCATGGTTAGGAAGAATCAATATTGTGAAAATGGCCATACTGCCCAAAGTAATTTACAGATTCAATGCTATCCCCATCAAGCTACTAATGCCATTCTTCACAGATCTGGAAAAAAAACACCTTAAACTTCATATGAAACCAAAAGAGAGCCCCCATAGCCAAGACAATCCTAAGCAAAAACAACAAAGCTGGAGGCATCACGCTACCTGACTTCAAACTATACTACAAGGCTACAGTAATCAAAACAGCATCATACTGGTACCAAAACAGAGATATAGACCAATGGAACAGAACAAAGGCCTCAGAGGCAACGCCACACATCTGCAACCATCTGATCTTTGACAAACCTGACAAAAACAAACGATGGGGAAACAATTCCCTGTTTAATAAATGATGTTGGGAAAACTGGCTAGCCATGTGCACAAAGCAGAAACTCGACCCCTTCCTGACACCTTACACCAAAATTAACTCCAGATGGATTAAAGACTTAAACATGAGAATCTAACACCATAACAACCCTAGAAGAAAATCTAGGCAAAACCATTCAGGACATAGGCATAGGCAAGGACTTCATGACTAAAACACCAAAAGCATTGACAACAAAAGCCAAAATAGACAAATGGCATCTAATTAAACTCCAGAGCTTCTCTACAGCAAAAGAAACAATCATTAGAGTGAATCAGCAACAACAGAATGGGAAAACATTTTTGCAATCTACCCCTCTGACAAAGGGCTAATAACGAGAATCTACAAAGAACTAAAACAGATTTACAAGAAAAAAACAAACAAACCTATTCAAAAGTAGGCGAAGGATATGAATAGACACTTTAGAAAATAATACATCTATGAGGCCAACAAACATGAAATAATGCTCATCATCACTGGTCATTAGAGAAATGCAAATCAAAACCACATTGAGATACCATCTTATGCCAGTTAGAATGACGACCATTAAAAAATCTGGAGACAACAGATGCTGGAGAGGATGTGGAGAAATAGGAACAGTTTTACAATGTTGGTGGGAGTGTAAATTAGTTCAACCATTGTGGAAGACAGTGTGATGATTCCTCAAGGACCAAGAAATAGAAATACCATTTGACCCAGCAATCCCATTACTGGGTATACATCCAAAGGATTATAAATCCTTCTACTATAAGGACACATGCACACGAATGTTCATTGCAGCAATGTTAACAATAGCAAAAACTTGGAATCACCCCAAATGCCCATCAATGATAGACTGGACAGGGAAAATGTGGCACATATACACCATGGAATACTGTGCAGCCATAAAAACGATGAGTTTGTGTCCTTTGTAGGGGCATGGATGAACCTGGAAACCATTGTTCTCAGCAAACTGACACAAGAACAGAAAATCAAACACCACATATTCTCACTCATAGGTGGTTGTTGAACAATGAGAACACATGGACACAGGGGAGGAGAGCATCACACACTGAGGTCTGTTGGGGGGAACTAGGGAGGGACAGCAGTGGGTGGGGGAGTTGGGGAGGGATATCATGGGGGAGAAATGCCAGATATAGGTGATGGGAGGAAGGCAGCAAACCATATTGCCATTTATGTACCTATGCAACAATCCTGCATGTTCTACACATGTACCCCAAAACCTAAAATGCAATAAAATATATATATATATATATATGTATACATGCAGAAAGTAAAAAGAAAGTAAAAGAATGGAAAATACCATATCATGCAAATAATTTTTATAAAATAGGAATGATTGAATTAATATCTGGCCAAATAGGATTTGGAATAAAGAAAAACATGTCTGCTCCAGTGACTCTTATCCAGCATAGTAAATTCTAGCCAGTGTAATAGTAAGGTCGAAAAAGAAAATAAAATACTTAAAGATCATAAAGGTCAGAATAAAATTATTTCTATTTTTAGATAATGTTATTTACCATGTAGAAAAATCCCAATGAATCTAAAAACAAACAAAACAAAACAAAGAAATAAACTAAAACTCATACAACTAAGTGAGTTCAACACATTGGGGGGATAAAAAATCATCAAACACAAATCAATAATAACAATGAATATTCAGAAACTGAAATTAAAACAATTGCATTTTCAATCACTACAAAGAACTTACTGATACATGTAATAGAACATGCACATAATGTTTTATGCACTGAATGCTGAAAATTACAAAACACTAATGAAAGAAATCAAACATAAACAAAATAAATAAAGACATTATGTGTATTAATTGTTAGACACAACAGAGTAAAATGTCAGTTCTTCCAAAATCTGTAGGTTGAATGCAATGCCTATCAAAATCCCAGCTTGATTTTTTTATAAACATAGGCAAGGTTATTCTAAAATTTCTATAGAAAGACACAGGCCTTAATTAAAACACTCTTGATGAGGAAGAAAATCAGAAGAATTACTCTCTGATATTAATGCTGGTGATATAGCTACAGTGACCAAGGCAGTATGGTGTTGGTGGAGAGAGAAACAGATTAATGGGACAGAATAGATAACACAAAACAGAATAACACAAATACATTCAGCTGAACTTTGACGAAGGTACAAATGGGTGTAGTTATAAAAAGTTAATGAAGGATCCTTTTGGTGTTTAAACTGTTCAGTGTCATAACTATAATGCTGGGGGATACATGGACCTAGGCAGTAGATAACATTGTTATACAATTTAATGTCCACATATACAAATAAAATGGGAAAAGGAGATCTGGGGGAATCTAAATAAGGTTGTTGGATTTTCTCAAGGATAGCATCCTGATTGTAAAATTAAACTCTTAAAATCTAGTTTTGTAAAACGTTACCAATGGGGTGAATTGGGAAATTTTGCAAAGGATGTCTCCGTATTGTATTTTACAAATAAATGTGAACCTGCAACTATCTCAATAAAAATATTAATTAGGCCAGGCGTGGTGGCTCACGCAATGCTCCCAGCACTTTGGGAGGCTGAGGCGGGTGGATCACCAGGTCAGGAAATCGAGACCATCCTACTAACAAGGTGAAACTCCATCTCTACTAAAATACAAAAATTAGCCAGGTGTGATGGCACGTGTCTGTAGCTCTAACTACTCTGGAAGCTGAGGCCTGAGAATTGCTTGAACTTGGGATGCAGAAGTTGCAGTGAGTCAAGATCACACCACTGCACTCCAGCCTGGGAGACAGAGCCAGGCTCTGTCTCAAAAAAAAAAAAAAAAAAAAAAAAAAAAAAGTGTCATTAAAAGATTATCCTCTATTGAAACAAGGTAAATAATCAGTGATGAATTTCCAGATCTATAGAAATACTCATACCTGATAAGCATTTTTATTTTTGAATTGGACTTGAATAGTAGGGGTATGGAGGGTATGAATAAAATGAGGCTCTGCTTATTAGCAAAACTAAATACTTTTCCCATCATATTTCATATCTTAAAGTAAGTTTAGAAAAAAAATCTCAAAAAGTTATCATTTATCTCTATGCTTTTAACAGAATTAATTTTAAAGTATATTAGATGTTGAAAATCAATTTCCACTCATTCTAAAACTACAAGATAAATCTTAGTGTTTTTAAAGTTTAATGTTTTACTCTGGTAATTCTTTAATTCAATAGTGAGTAAAATCTATTATTGGATGTTCAGATAAAGAGATTATAAAGCATATCTGATATGAGAACATATTTTCAGAAATTAGTGAAATTGGGTGGAATATTTAATTATTGTATGGAATATGTAAATGCAATTAAACTGATACTAACATGCATTAAGATAATTTTTTAAGGCTGAACTATATTATTTTATATTAATAATACATTTCCTTTATCCATTTATCTGTCGATGGACACTTGGGTGTTTCCATATTTTAACTGTTGTAAATAATGCCAAAATGGACATAGGAGTGCAGATATCTCTTCATGATGCTGATGTCACCATTAGCAACAATATGGATGAACGTAGAAGACACTACACTTAGCAGAATGAACTAACCACAGAAAAGCAACTACTACATGATTTCACTTACATAAGATAGCTAAAATAAAAAAACTCATAGAAGCATACAACAGAATTGTGGTTGCAGTGGGCTGGGGAAGGGGAGAAATGTGAAGTTTTTGTTCAAGGGTTGTGATGTGAAGTGTTTGCTCAATGGGTATAAAGTTTTCATTTCTGGAGATCTGTTGTATAACATAGTCTCTACAGGTAACAACATGGTATTGTTCACCTTAAAACATGTTAGTGGGAATGTTCCTATGTTTATCCTCATTAACAACACACACACACACACACACATACATACATACATACATATATGGGACATTTTGAGACTGATGAATATGTTTAGTAACTTGATTGCTGCTAACTGTGGTGATGTTGTGAGTATAAGCATGTGTCTCAATTTATTAAAATGTAAACATTATGTGTAATTTCTGTATATCTATTATACCTCAATAAATCTTTAAAAAGATAACTTTGCTGTGGCACTATTATCCCAGAGGATTATTTTTTCCTGTTGTCTAATATCTAACACAGTGAAAAATAATGAAGTCTAATATGTTAGCTAAAATTGGTGACTAGGTAGCACTTAAGATGATGTTCATATCATGCATTATCTTTTTTAAAAATTTATTTATTATACTTTATGTTCTGGGGTACATGTGCAGAACGTGCAGAACGTGCACTTCGAGACATAGGTATACAAGTGCCATGGTGGTTTGCTGCATCCACCACCTTGTCATCTACATTAGGTATTTCTCCTACTGCTATCCCTTTCCAATTCCCTCATCCGCTGCTATCCCTCCTCTAGCTCCCCATCCCTGGACAGGCCCCGGTGTGATGTGGCCCAATGTTTAGCACATCCAAACTTTGCAAACCAACTACCGTTTTCAAGAAGCATTATAACACAAACAGTATACATTCGCCTTTATGTCAGTTTCTCCAAAGTTTTTCTGTTCAAGATGGAAGATGGAGCACAAGCTTTATATTTTTTCTTCTCCCTGAAGTTCCATTAAATTATTAAAAGGATTTAAAAGAGTTAAACATTCCACAAAGTAAAGTTTGTGGGGTTTGCTCTCATCACAACAGATAGTTCAATAAATTCCTCAAAGACAAATTGGAAATAAAATAATAAATGATTGTTACAGATACAGAAGGACCAAAAAAGCCCATAGCCTTAAAAACGCTATGTGGACAGGATTCTACTGTGCAACTCTTTGACCTGTTTTGCATTTTTCCTGAGAAGCTTAGGAGTCAAACATTCCAAGCATAATGGCAGGTGGAGGCAAGATGTAGCTCTAAAACACAAAAGTTAATGGAAAATATTTATAGAAAAAGTACTTAATATCTCCAAGCAGAGCATTTAACAGGTAGTCATAAACCCCTGCCAACAATTGTGCCTATTCTTGGAAAAAAAAATTGTATGTAATATATTTTAAGAACAATATTAATTAAGATGACTGGTATAACTAACTGAGGGATCCAGCAATGAAGGGAACCTAAACTCTCCTCATTTATCAGATTGTCTTCTGAAGCCAAAGAGGGGTCTTCCATCTCCTCATCTTAAAATATGGAAAGTAATTGTAACCCATTAGTTAATTAGGACAAGAATAAATGTGTCAGTATTTTACATATACTGAAAATTTTATATATATTGTCTACATTATACACATATTGTTCTTCAAAGGAAGAACTATAAAATTAAAGATAAAACAATATGAGAAGGGAAAAAGGGGTAGGATTTCTGTAAACTGATAGATTCTCATATCCCATAGCAGAAAACCGAGATAAAATAGACTCCAATTAAAACAAAAAAACTAAACTATTACAGATTGGTTTTTATCTGTAAGGAATTGCTCTGAGTAGAAAATGTTAGGGGAAAAAGGAGAGTACTTCTGTACTATTTTATTTTTCCACTACATGCATGTATTACATTCATAAAAATAAAAATTAACGTAATCCCAGCACTTTGGGAGGTTGATGCAGGTGGATCGCCTGAGCTCAGGAGTTTGCAACCAGCCTGGGCAACACGGTGAAACTCCATCTCTACTAAAACACAAAAAATTAGCCAGACATGGTGATGTGCACCTGTAATCACAGCTACTCCAGAGGCTGAGGCAGGAGAATTGTTTGAACCTGGGAGGAGGAGGTTGCAGTGAGCCCAGATCGTGCCACTGCCCCCCAGCCTAGGCGACAGAGTGAGACAAATACAATAATAAATGTGGCATGAAGACGTGTAGAGAAAAAAATCTTTGGTTTCTTTTATTTATTTATTTATTTTATTTTATTTTTTAAACTTTTAGGTTCAGGAGTACATGTGAAGATTTGTTACATAGGTAAACTGTGTCACAGGGGTTTGTTGTACAGATCATTTTATCACCCAGGTATTAAGTCCAGTACCCAACAGTTATATTTTTTACTTCTCTCCCTCCTCTCACCCTCCACCGTCAAGTAGACTCCAGTGCTTCTTGATTTCTTGTGTTTATGAGTTTTCATCATTTAATTCCCACTTAAAAGTGAAAAGATGTAAAGTTTGGTTTTGTCTTCCCGTACCAGTTTGCTGAGGATAATGGATTGCAGCTCCATTCATGTTCCCGCAAAATACATAATCTCATTCTTTATATATATATATATATGTATATATATATATATATTGTATATATATATGTAAATTTATGTATATATTTTATTGCACTTTAGGTTCTGGGGTACATGGGCAAATTCTGCAGGATATTGCACGGGTGCATACATGGCAATGTGGTTTGATGCCTCCATCCTCCCATCGCCTATATCTTGCATTTCTCCCCCAGGTTATGCCTCCCCCAACCTCCCTACCCCATGCTGTCCCCTCCCATAGTCTCCCCCAACAAACCCCAGTGTGTGATGTTCCCCTCCTTCTGTCCATGTGTTCTCATTGTTCAACACCAACCTATGAGTGAGAATATGTGATGTTTGATTTTCAGTTCTTGTGTAAATTTGCTGAGAATGATGGTTTCAGATTCATCCACGTCCCTACAAAGGACACAAACTCATCGTTTTTATGGCTGCATAGTATTCCATGGTGCATACGTGCCACATTTTCCTTGTCCAGTCTATCATCCATGGGCATTTGAGTTGGTTCCAGTCTTTGCTATTGTAAACAGTGCCACAATGAACATACGTGTGCATGTGTCTTTATACTAGAACGATTTATAATCCTTTGGGTATATATCCAATAATGGGATTGCTGGGTCAAATGGTATTTCTATTTCTTGGTCCTTGAGGAATCGTCACACTTGTCTTCCACAATGGCTGAACTAATTTTCACTCCCACAAACAGTGTAAAAGTGTTCCTATTTCTCCACATCCTCTCCAGCATCTGTTATCCCCAGATTTTTTAATTTTCACCATTCTAACTGGCATGAGACAGTATCACAATGTGGTTTTGATTTGCATTTCTCTAATGACCAGTGATGATGAGCATTTTTTCATATGTTTGTTGGCCCAATATATGTCTTCTTTTGAAAAGTGTCCGTTCATTTCCATGACCCACTTTTGAATGGGGTTGTCTTTTTTCTTATAAATCTGTTTTAGTTCTTTGTAGATTCTCATTATTAGCCCTTTGTCAGAGGGGGTAGATTGCAAAAATGTTTTTCCATCTGGTGGTTGCTGGTTCACTCTAACGATTGTTTCTTTTGCTGTAGAGAAGCTCTGGAGTTTAATTAGATGCCATTTGTCTATTTTGGCTTTTGTTGCCAGTGCTTTTGGTGTTTTAGTCATGAAGTCCTTGCCTATGCCTATGTCCTGAATGGTTTTGCCTAGGTTTTCTTCTAGGGTTGTTATGGTGATAGGTCTTATGTTTAAGTTTGTAATCCATCTGGAGTTAATTTTGGTGTAAGGTGTCAGGAAGGGGTCCAGTTTCTGCTTTGTGCACATGGCTAGTCAGTTTTCCCAACACCATTTATTAAACAGGGAATCCTTTCCCCATTGTTTGTTTTTGCTGGGTTTGTCAAAGATCAGATGGTTGTAGATGTGTGGCGTTGCCTCTGAGGCCTCTGTTCTGTTCCATTGGTCTATATCTCTGTTTTGGTACCAGCATGATGCTGTTATTATTACTGTAGCCTTGTAGTATAGTTTGAAGTCAGGTAGCGTGATGCCTCCAGCTTTGTTGTTTTTGCTTAGGATTGTCTTGGCTGTGGGGGCTCTCTTTGGTTCCATATGAAGTTAAGAAGGTTTTTTCCAGTTCTGTGAAGAGGGCTATAGGTAGTTTGATGGGGATAGCATTGAATCTATAAATTACTTTGGGCAGTATGGCCATTTTCACAATATTGATTCTTCCTAACCATGAGCATGGAATGTTTTCCATCTGTTTGTGTCCTCTCCTATTTCCTTGAGCAGTGGTTTGTAGTTCTCCTTGAAAAGGTCCTCTACATCCTTGAAATCTGGCACTAGACAAGGATGCCCTCTCTCACCAGTCCTATTCAATATAGTATTGGAATTTCTAAACAGAGTAATCAGGCAAGAAAAAGAAATAAAGTGTATTCAATTAGGAAAGGAGGAAGTGGAATTGTCTCTATTTGCAGATGACATGATCGTATATTTAGAAGACCCCATCGTCTCAGCCCAAAATCTCCTTAAACTGATAAGCAACTTCAGCAAAATCTCAGGATACAAAATCAATGTGCAAAAATCACAGGCATTCCTATACACCAATAACAGATTTAACAAGAGCCAAATCAAGAGTGAACTTCTATTCACAATTAGTTTCTTTTAACAATATCTCTTTTAAATAATATTTTCATTTGGAAATTTCATCTCCAGCATTACTCAAAGCCAGGCAAAAAGATTAAGTACATGTATGTTTCAATACATTAATCATTATTTTACAGGTGTCAGTCATTGAAACAATGCAGTAAATTCTAACACTGTCAAAGGTCTGTGTCACTTTATTCAAGGTATCCTTATATTTCATACTGTTTAATAAAATGACTGTAAAATCCAGTGGTTCTCAAAGTTAGATAGTAATTCACGATAACTTCAGTAACTTTAGAAAATACTGATATCCAAGTCCTATTTTCAGATTTTCTGACTTAATTGATCTGATGAACAATTTGGGCTTCAGGATTTTTAAAAATCTCCTGATGTGATTCTAATATCCAAACAAGGTTGAAAACTAGCAGACACATACTTTATTCATATTTCTCCCAAGGGAATATACATCAGATCAGAGCTTTGTTTTTAATATATAAGCCCAAATTTAGCATATTCTCATTTCTTTGTTTTCAACATTCTTTACAGACACTAAGAAAACTGCAGCTGCAAAGTGTAGAATAAAAAACAACTCATACACAAATTAACAGCTCTCCAGAAAGAGCTTTTGGTCTCTCACAGCTGCATGGCATATTGACAGTTCCCCCCCCCCAAAAAACATATGAATATTTACTTACTTAATGTTGTTTGTGCCAATAATTGATATGCAATTAGATATTATTTTGCCATTCTCTATCTAAATGTTTACTAAAAGAGTAACAATATTGAAAACTCCCCCTCATCAATTTAATTCAATGTAACACTAATAACAGGGTTCAAAGAACAAGCATAACAATGGCAACCCTACATTAAAAAGAAAAAAAACAGCATAAACTTATAACATAAGTCACATGTAAAAGAGAAATGCAATCCTAAGTGAAACATATATGACTCTCTTATAGCATTTTCCTTCTGCTTGGTGTTCTTCTATTTTAATTAAAACTAGTTTATACTGCCTTGAATACTATCAGTGTGTTTAATACTTCTCATAATTTTGATAAAACAATAGAAAGAACCCAAGCATGCAAAGTAGCTAATGAACTGAACAAGCAATTACCGAGCAGACAAGATGTTCCAGAACGAGTTTATGAATCATTACTTTTAGTTATATATATATATATATATATATATATATATATATAACCTGAAAAGTAAAATCTCTTTTTCAAAACAGGTTGGTGGACACTGAGGTAAGTTTAAAAAAGAAAGACAGTGACCTCCAATTCTTCTGAGACTCTGGGTATTTTAAAACAAGATGAATTATATTTAAAATATCTCGATGGCATAATGGATAAAATAAAATAACAAAATAAAAATCAAATATATAAAAATTTCCCGTACAGTTTAGGCATTATATTTGCATATATGCTGGGCATGTGTATTTGTATGTGTGTGCATGTATGTGTGTGTTTCATGTACACCCATCTTACTTTTGAAAAATCGATACCCTATGGTGAAACTTTTGATATGAAACCAAGAGGCAAATTTTGCCTTTTCCTTATTTAATGCTGCCAGATCACTGGCTCATGACTTAGCCTGGGCCAAAAAATCCTCTTGTCTGGAGCTTTGAAATTTGATCAAGTGACACAAAGACCAAGGGAATGATATTATTTACGGTTGTGTTATCAAAAACAAAGTAGTAGTCGCAATAATGGTTTAAATCTGGTGACAGAAGTGCCATGGACAATGGTCTGGCACCATCGTTGCTAAGGTAGCAGCGTGGCTGCACTTTCAGCTATGCAGCCTTCCTTGGTTTCAGTTTTATGTTAACCCTTACTCATTGGCCTTTCTGCCAATTGTGAAAACTATCCAAAATCCCACCAAAAAGTCACTTTTATGCTTAAATTACTCAGAGCCAGATTCTGTTACAGTCAAGAAGTTGACGTTGGGCACAAGTACTCCACAAACTTGTACATTTATAAGTACAGTGAACAATAACAATGCCTGCTACCTGAAACCTGTAGTCTGGGTTAACTCTCCCAGTCTTCATAACGTTTTTACATATTAGAGTTAGGTATTAGATTCATAATGTTCCACACACCTATGAGTTTATGTGACCTTTACAGACTCAGCTTTATATCCATCTTGCAAATGTGGCTACATTTTCTTCCTGAGTAGTCTCAACAAACACTGTAGGATATTGTAACTGATAGCTTAGACACGTATTTAAATTTAAAATAATAAAATGTAAACGTTAGCTTCTTAGTTGCACTAGCCACATTCCAGATGTACAGCAGTCCCCACGTAGCTACTGACTATTGTAACAGTCAGTGCAGATGTACAACATGATCATAACTGCAGAAAGTTATGTTGGAGAGCACTGGTCTAAAACCATTATGATAATTCAGGCTTCTTCCCAGTGAGTAATTCTGAAATGTAGACTTCAGTAATTTGGCACAGGTGAACTGTCATTCACCGAGGTAATCCAGTAAGACTCAAAGCAAGGATGTATATGTTTTCAATAAAATACATTTTTAATTTTACAATTTATTTTATATTTCATTTTAAGCTAGCTAATAAATTGTTTCAACCAAAGGACATTGATTGATAAACTAGTACCTAGAAATGATTGATAAACTAGTACCAACCTCAAAAGACAAATTCTAAAATGTGCAATTGACAACTATTGGAGCACTTAAAATTCTCCCATACCTAGGAAAAACATAACAAAACATAGAAACTGATTGAACTGTAACCTGCAAATCTTGGGACTTAGACCTCACATAATTTTTAATTTGAAACTTCAGAGGATTGGTCAACATTCTAATCACATTATTTGTATCTCTGATTCTACCCATGCCTACAGCCTGTTACACTCTTCAGGTATGCAAGCTCATAAAAAAGATAAGCATTCGGGATGATTAGCATGTTGAGAAACATAAATTTTCACATGACCTGGATTGTTAATGAGCAGAGGGCAATGACTAAAGCAGTTGAAGAAGATACATATGTCTACTACAAGTAAGTAAATAATCCATGGATTCTCATTAATTTATAGTCTTCCTCTATCACTAGTCAATACTCTTGAATATGGCTCAGCTCCTGAAGATTACTAAGGCTCTTCAGGAGAAAATACCCTCCTAGGAATAAAATCAACTACAAAAAAAAATAAAAATAATAAATCATTCTTTTTTTTTTTTTTTGACAGGGTGTGGCTCTGTTGCCCAGGCTGAAGTGCCATGGCACACAATCTCAACTCACTGCAACCTCTGCCTTTCAGACTCAGCCTCCTAAGTAGCTGGGACTACAGGCATGCACCACCACACCTAGCTAATTTTTTGTATTTTTTGAGGAGATGGGGTTTTGCTCTGTTGCTAAGGCTAGTCTCAAACCCATGAGCTCAAGAGATCTACCTGCCTCAGCCTTCCAAAGTACTGGGATCACAGACGTGAGCCACCATTCCTAGCCGACATATGTCATTCTCATATGATTCTCCCTGGAGCATCGGATTTTGTTATCCACTTCCTCCTTGAAATATTCTCCTTTGTCTACTATGATTTCAATTCCACTTGATTCTACTTCCTCTGCAGAATTTTAATTTCAAACTCTCTGTGAAGTCCTAGTTTCCTCTTCCCCTTCAAACATTTCGTTCTTCAGATTTCCATTCTGAATCTGATATCCATGAGTGTTTTCCTAAATCTTTCTCTGTGGCTTCAATCTCAACTCCAGTGTCTACAAATGCGACTGTTTAGCCTACATCTCTCTCTAGTACTCTGCATCTTTCTATATCTGCCTACCTTCAGGCCCACAAAGCACCCAGATGCCAAATAACTTCATCACTCTCATGCCTTTTACTCACCAGTCTTTCAATACAAGTTGAGCCTGCCAATCCACCTTCAAATAGTCCTGCAGCCCTTTTTTCACCTTCAATAGACACAAAATCTTGTCAGTTCTTCATCTTAAAAAACATTTTATTGATCCATTTCTTTCTGTCAATCTCCTCTACAGTTGCCAAATCCCTGTCTAGATTTGTGCAATAACAAAGAATCCTCTCTGCCAGCAAGCTTGTCCTAGATGTCATAATTTCATTTCCCACTTGGTAATCTCCCAGTTGATTCCCAAACACTTCTGGATAAACTATATATCTATAATCTTCTTTGAATCATCTACCAGGATTGTATTCGGTGGCCCATCCATGTTTTCTAGCATTATTCTCAGGCCCACTTCTAACACATGCACTGTGGTCCAACTGTTACCCTTGTTTGTCCTTGAATGGGACTCATTTAACCTTTGGGTGTAGTTCCTAAAATTCCACTGCAGTTCTTTCTTAACCAATACATTTCATAAGTCTCATTTTCTACTAAGAGCAAAATATCAGTGCAAGTTCTCTTTCTTCCAGTGAGCCTTCCCTAAATTGATCTCAGTCAAATGCATCTCTCCTCCTCACGCACCACCGCTTCCAAGTTCAGCACTGATGTTGCGCTATCAGCACAGTGACACAATTATTTCTTCACAAAGCTGCCTCTGCTTCTTGTCCTAATTTCATTAATTATTAAGGCTGCATGTTTTATTAATGTAATCTCCAAATCTAACAGTAAAATGGCATGTTGTTAGTTAAATTCATGTTGAAGCCACAACTTTTGAAATGAAATAAGATTTCAGCATTCATTTTGTTCTTCTGCCTTACCAATGTACATAATAAAACTTGGTTCTAGGAGGTTGGATTTACCAATGTCAAAGATTTATATAGTAACAACTGAAGGATACCTGTTCAATATTCCTTCCTCTGTTTCTTGGTACTTACATACATCTCAGGGGAGTGTCCTGAATTCATAATGCATTATACAGCCCATACATGTATAGTCCTTTCAATCATTAAGGAAAAGTAAGCAAACTTTGCTCTGATACCCTCTTTCCTATAGCCTATTAACTCTTTACAGAAATTAACCTACATTTGATTTTCTGAAAACCTTTCTTCCCTGAATCCAGTTGCTCACAGAAAAGCAAGACTGGCTATATAACAATACATATATGTCAATAAATATAGTAATTCATTGCTTCATGTGTATCTTTAGTCTATTTCCTCATTGTGGAAACACTGGAAAGTGTAGTTAAACTAGACAGTACAGCCTACTACACACCACGACTATATAGTATGTCCTATTGCTCACAGGCTACAGACCTGTACTTCTTGTTACTATACTGATTACTATAGATAATTATAACACAATGTTAAGTGTGTATATCTAAATATATCTAAACATACAAAAGATACAGTAGCTCTCTAGTTTAATTAGATCCCATTTGTCAAGAACACATGGATGCAGGGAGGGGAACAAAACACAGGGCCCTGTTGGGAGTGGGATGGGGGTAGTGAGAGGATCAGGGAAAATAGTCAATGTATGCTAAGCTTAATACCTAGGTGATGGGTTAATAGGTGCAGTAAACCACCATGGCACATGTTTACCTATGTAAAAAACTTGTACACCCTGCACATAAAACTTAAAAAAAAATAAAAAAAGAAATACTGTATTATAAAAGCAACTCCATGAAATGAAAATTAGACTATCTACTCACAAGCTTAAAAAGTAGCAAAGAAATTTATACTTATTAGGAGTTATTGGTATAAAAAGTTTCACGTGAGAAGTTGAAACTCAAACCCACAGTCCAGATAAAAGGAAATAGATTCTATGTTTTGTGTTGTTGTTTACATTAAATGTATGGATAAGAATCAAGAGTTAAGAATTAAATCCATACTCATGAAACCATTTGTTGACAGCAGACAAAAAGATAAAGTGGCTGTCTATGGATATTTCTTGAGTTAAAGTTTAGAGAGATTCCACTAAGACCCCCCACTTTTCCTCATCATAAACCACTGGAGACCAGAGAATATAAAAATGTTAAAGGTATACCAGGATCAAATCTCCATGACAGATAGTGAATAGACAAAGGAAAAATAAGAATGGGAACAGCCAGCACACACACAAAAAAATCAAAAATTTGAAAAAGACTGTTATTTATGTGGTTTGGAAGAATTAAAGTAACAAAAAGTAGATGTCAAAATGGGGCTGGGTGTGGTGGCTCATGCCTGTAATCCCAGCACCTTGGGATGCTGAAGCAGGGGGTTCACTTGAGGTCAGGAGTTCAAGAC
The DNA here is from genome assembly GCA_036589455.1 of Ateles fusciceps. Taxonomy (NCBI): domain Eukaryota; kingdom Metazoa; phylum Chordata; class Mammalia; order Primates; family Atelidae; genus Ateles; species Ateles fusciceps. The sequence continues at coordinate 5,845,385 of JAZHEH010000174.1, read as the reverse complement.
CAGCCTGGCCAACAAGATGAAACCCCGTCTCTAATAAAAATACAAAAATTAGCTGGGCATGGTGGCATGTACCTGTAATCCCAGCTACTTGGGAGGCTGAGGCATGAGAATTGCTTAAACCTGGGAGGCAGAGGTCGCAGTGAGCCAAGATCATACCACTGCACTCCAGCCTGGGCGACAGAATGAGACTCCATCTCAAAAAAAAAAAAAAAAAAAACAAACAAACAAACAAATAAAAATATATATATATATATAAATTAAATTGAAAAGGAGAAAATAAAGCAGAAGGAAATAGAAATTTTAAGATATATTCAAGTTAGTTTTCATATTTAATTCAAAGAGTACATAAATAATGATCTGACTTAGTTCAAGACAACATTAATAAACTAGAGATAAAACTTTAAAAATTATATCAATTAAAGGTTTCAGAATGAAACAATGAGGATGAAGCAAGTTCAAATAATCATTCAAATAAACAAGAACTAAAAATAAATATATTTAATTAAATAAATATATTTGATTAAGTAATTAAGTAAATATACTTGGTTATATTTTTATAATTAAGTATAAAATTCCTAATCGGTTAAAAAGTACTGATACTAGACTGTCTTGGGCTAAATAATGGATATGAAAAATGTATATGTTGTCTGGGCACAGCGGCTCATGCTTGCAATCCCAGTACTTTGAGAGTCCAAGGCTGGTAGATCACTTGAGGTCAGGAATTCAAGATCAGCCTGGCCAACATGGTGAAACCTCATCTCTACTAAAAATATGAAAAATTAGCCAGGTTTGGTGGTGCATGTGATGGTGAATTTGGACACTAGATACATATAGCTACTTGGGAGGCTGAGACAGAAGAATTGCTTGAACCCAGAAGGTGAAAGTTGTAGCAAGCTGAAATCCTGACACTTCACTCTAGCCTGGATGACGAAGTGAGGTAAGGGAAGGGAAGGGAAAGGAAAGGAAGGGGAGGGAAGGGGGAGGGAAGGGGGAGAGAGGGAGGGAGGGGAGGGGAGGGGAGGGGAGGGGAGGGGAGGGGAGGGGAAGGGAGGGGGAGGGGAGGGGAAGGGAGGGAGGGGGGAGGGGAGGGAGGGGAGGGGAGGGAGGGGGGAGGGTTAAAATTCTGAACCCCAATACTTCAAAATGTGACCTTATTTGGAGATAGAGTCTTTACAGGGCTAATCAATTTAAGGTAAGGTCATTATATGGTCCCTAATCCAACATGAGTGATGCTGCTATAAAGGGAGGAATCTGGACACTAGATGCATATATAGGAAGAAAACTATGTGAACCTGAGAGGGCTATCTAGGAGAGAGACCTGGAACAAGAACCTTCCCTCACAAGGAACTTTTGAAGGAACCAACCCTGCCCACCCCATAATTTAAGACTTCCAGCTTCCCAAACCATGAGACAATAAAAAATCAGCCATTTATGTCGCCCAGTTTGTGGGAATTTGTTACAGAAGTTCTAGGAAACAAATACAGATCAAAAACTATCAAAAGAAAAAAAATAATCTGAGCCTAGGAATATTAATGAGTCCACAGAACACAAGGGACATAGTGGCAATTCTGAAATAAACCTAAGAGAAAGAAGGAAAATTTAAATGAAATTACAGCAGGCTTATCAGCAAAAATAGAATCCAGTATACAATATATCTTCACAAAACAATAGTAGAAAAACTCATCCTAGAATCCTTCACACACACAGAAAAAATGGCAATTCAATAAAGACGAACAATTTTACCGTTCACAGATCAAATAGAAAAATAAATTAGTAAAGGTTCTACATAAACAATAAGGAAATCAAACTGGGAGGAAGAAGGGGATAGAAGCAATCAGCAACAAAAATATTGACAAATGTGCATAAGTCTAAGCAAGAGTGAATAAACATGATTTTAGTGGTAAGGAAAGTACATCTGGAAAGTACTTTATAAAACAAAGAAACAAGATGCTAGACAAAAACAATGTGAAAAAAGAGAAAGTAATTTGTGTTTAAATATCCTAAGCTTTTTGTATTGTTTAGAACAACTGTAAAGGTATCAGCTTTAAACTTTACAAAGTATATCTGTTAAAAATAAATAGAGTACTGTCATAGTTCAGTAAAACATAAATTGAAACCAAGAAGAAGGAGAAAGTGGATATAGAGGCAGAGAGAAGCAAAGAAATTTTTAAATATGTTAGAAATATAAGTATATGCTTTATACATTAATACTAATAAAAACAATGCTTGTTATTATTTGGAGGCTTAAAACAACTTGGTGTATTATGACAGTGTATGTAGAAAGTAGAAAACACAATATGTAACTGAAATTTCACCAGTCTATGTCCTTGTTGTTGGAGAGGTAGAAGGAGATATTAAGTTTTGATGTGGAAGTAATAAATACATGCAAAAAATTAAGAGCAATCACAATTGCAAAAAGCATAAAACATAAAACCACCAAACAAACAGATAGAGCCACCAGTAGAAGTCATTACAGAAGAATAAAAGAACAACAAACAAAACAAGGAACAAACTAATAAATAACAATTGTTAAGCAGATATCACAAAATAAGTCTGCAATGGGTCCAAATGTATCAAAAATTAGAATAAAAGAGCTTTTACACTGTTGGTGGGAGTGTTAATTAGTTCAGCCATTGTGGAAGACAGTCTGGGGATTCCTCAAGGATCTAGAACCAGAAATACCATTTGACCCAACAATCCCATTACTTGGTATATACTCAAAGGATTATAAATCAATCTACTAAAAGACACAGGCACATGTATGTGTATTCCAGCAGGATTCACAGTAGCAAAGACTTGGAACCTACCTAAATGCCCATCAATGATAGACTGGATAAAGAATATGTAGTACATATAGACCATGGTACATATACACGATGGAATACTATGCAGCCATAAAAAAGAAGGAGTTCGTGTCCTTTGCAGGGACATAGATGAAGCTGGAAACCATCATGCTCAGCAAACTAAAACAGGGACAGAAAACCAAACATCACATGTTCCCACTCATAAGCAGGTGTTGTACAATGAGAACACATGGACACAGGGAGGGAACATCACACATAGGGCCTGTCAGGAGGTGAAGGGCTAGGAGAGGAATAGCATTAAGAGAAACACCTAATGTAGATGATGGGTTGGTGGGTGCAGCCAACCACCACGGCCCATGTATACCTATGTAACAAACCTGCATGTTCTGCGTATGTATTCCAGAACTTAAAGTACAATAAAACAAAATTACAATAGGTTCAATGGAATAAAACCATTGCTTAGAAAAAGAATTGTCAGATTCTATGAACAAAAAGTAAAAACTCATTTCTACATGGATAATAAAAGATAATAAATATGATAGATATCATTATAATGAATAATTGCATGCACAAAATATTTAAGAGCATTTTTACCAAGAGATCTAGATATAATAATGTTAATATCTGACTAGAGAGGATCTTCAGAAAAAATACATTAGAACTATATATTATTTAATGATAAACCAAATCATGTATCTGCAACCTATAATTCTGAACTACTATTTCAGAACTTAACCTCGGAAAGTAAAATTACAAAATTACAAGAATATTGACATCTGTAGTCAGAGTAAAAAATTTTGTCATTATTCCACAAAAGGAAAGCCAGGATATTTAAACACATTTGAATTGAGAGCATCATAAATCATTAAAATATACTAAATACACATGTTTGGAATATTTAATTCTATTTCACAACTGCACTGTTATGATAATTATTATACTAATGTGCCAAAAATATAATTTTCACATTATCTAATGTGGAAAAATCTATTATTTCTTTGGAAGCTTTCATTTACATGTGTTTTAAATAAGTCTACTGAGAACAAATAAAATAAGCCAAAATAAATCAAAACCAGCTTATGGCAGTATAATTATATGCGTTACCCAAAAGGCTTAGCAATCTTAGAGATCAGGAGGAATGAAGAATATTGTCTTTTTTTAAGTGCAGATTAAAAATAATAAATTTATTTATTTATTCATTCATTATTTTTAGACACAGTCTGGCTCTTTCACCAGGCTGGAATGCAGTGGCACCATCTCGACTCACTGAAACTTTTGCCTCCCAGGTTCAAGCAGTTCTCCTGCCTCATCCTCCTGAGTAGCTGGGACTACAGGCGCACGCCACCACACCTGGCTAATTTTTGTATTTTTAGTAGAGACAGGGTTTCACCTTGTTGGCCAGGATGGTCTCGATCTCTTGACCTCATGATCCACCCACTTTGGCTTCCCAAAGTGCTGGGATTACAGGCTCGAGCCACTGTGTCCAGCCAAAAAAATAAATTTAATATGAGAGAAGAAAGATGCTCTCTTGCTAGCCACGACTTAAACACTTACCACTCAATAGACTTATTTATTTATGTTTTCAAAATTATTTTATTGCTAAGGTAATATAACAAACTCTTACTGTAAAAATACCCAATAACATGAGCAAATCAAAGGTTTCCCTTGTTGCTTAGTGAATACTATTCCCAGGTCCATAGGAACAACAGATGATACTATTGGTTTTGGTTTGGTCTTCCAGAAATGAATTAGGCCCTAAAAAACACTCCAGCATATGCACACAAATGCGTATGCACACCTATTTATATGCTTGCACATGCTTATATTCATACATATACAGACAAATGCAATATACACATCGTTTCTCAACCCTGCCACTATTGCAAATTTGGTCTGGATGATTGTTTGTTGCGGGTAGCTGTTCTACGTGTTACAGAATTGTTAGCAGCATCCCTGGACTCTACAAACTAAATACCAGGAGCACTATACCTTTAGTTATTAAAACCAAATCCCAGGAAGGTGTTGAAATTTTCACAAACCTGATACCCTTTTGCATTTGTAGATCCTTTTATCAATTAGAAAATACATTTGATTTACAAAAGAATGATACAAAGAATAATATAATGCAGGTTGAATAATATTCATTTTCGTTTTTATATTCTGATGAAAATGCATTGAAACATTTTCCTAAGCCAACTGTAACTAGCAAACATTTGGCCCTGGGGGAAAAAAAAAAAGTCTCCAAATGTTGTCAAATGCCCTCTAGCATCAAAGTTACCTCTGGTTTAGCCAAATTGATACACACACACACACACACACATGCACACACACGCACACACACATAGATGAGAATGCTTGTATGATAACATAAAGTTCACAATGTGAATAATTATATACACTGTGCCCATAATGTGCCATTGTTGAACTTTAAAAATTTGTCAGTGTAGAATTAGGAAACGTATTCATTAATTTAAACATTTGTTAAATTAATCAAATAAAATATCACTTATTCTCTAACATCACAACTAATCTTAATTAAATCTAATTTCTTAAAAAAAAACTCTTAAGTTAGTGCAAACTAAATGTGGTATACATCAAATAAAATTCATTTTCTCTGCATCCAGTTTGTTGGAGGACAACAAATATTAAATATTAAATTAAATATTAAATTAAATATTCGTGATCACTACTGGAAAAGTTATACATTCACATAGAATTGTATTCCATAATTAATTTTACATGGCATCATGTCATCATGTTATTTGTGTAAGATTCAGATGTCATGTTTTGATATAAGAGCTTTTCCATTTCAAAGAAGCTATGAAAAAAATGTTCGTATAGTCATCTTGACAATATTGGATGACAATGGGGACATTTTCTTGTTGTACATTTAACTTTTAATTCAGAGTTTATAATGACAGAAAAGCTACCATTTTTTTCTAAAAAGTTTGAAATTTTTTATTTCCTTTTACATAATTTATTCTCTCTAACCTAAAATTCTTTAATTTGAAAATACATCCTAATATCTTTATATTAAAAAATATTTGAAGTAATAAATTTTATTCTAAGTAATAAAAAATATAGAATAATGGCAGTGATAGTGGTGATGAGAGAGGAATATCATGATATGTATACTGGAAAGTGGTTTTATTTAAAGAATTGGCTACCTCATTTTTTTGACACCTCCATAACTAATCCTGTGAACAGGAAGAGCTCTCTTAATTATTTGTAACATCATTCCTTTCTGTTACTTAATGACTTAGACAAAATAATTTCTCAGTTTCTTTTTTCCACTGGAATTTTTCCCTAACCCTCTGTATCTTGTAGTTGTTCTTGTTTAATAAAGCAATCTACACCTGTTTATTCACACATGATAGGACACAGGTAAAGAGAAGAGTGAGTGGGAGAATTTTAGTAACCAAGTCTTTTACAGATGTAAGCAACATCTTCAACATATGATTTATATCTAGAAAAATTTCTAACAGTTATATACAGATACACCACAAATACAGTGAAGATAGAGAACATAATTATTTTGTTTATTCAGAACAAATGTTTTTATTAACTTTTATTAACGAACTATTTTAATGTTAATATAGCCAAGATTTTAAGGCAACATTGGTAATAGATTAGAATATTTTAGCCTAAACAATGTGGCACACTATTTAGTTTCTTACCTATTCATTTTTATTTTTATTCCTATCCTCTGTAATGATCAAACAATGCAATGTGGACAAGCTCGACTTAAAAATACTGTGAGATAAACATAGAGTTTCTTAATTTTCTTAAGGAAGACTCTTAGTCAGTTAAAAACTTCATCTATGACGCTTTTAAAATGAAAATAGTATGTATTTATGGAGCACAACATCTAGCTAATCACAAGGACTTAGCACTTGAAATTATGAAGCATATTGCCAGCAGCTTTGCTTTAGCAAAATAGACATCATTTTAAATGTCTCTTTAGTTAAATTATGTCAATTACAGGTGTTTAAATATTCCTAGCATGTTACCATTTAGAATGCACACACTTCACAATAACAACTTTCACCTCTAGAATATTTCATTGGTAAATATGAGAAATAAATCCAATCCAGTCAATAGCTAATGACTAAAAATAGAAAGTCAGTTGTATTTTTAATTATAATTTCTGGTCCTTAACATAAGCAATTTCACTATTGCATCATTCTTTTTATTTAATAAGGAAATATTTTATAATACAGGTGTTAAACTGAAGATGTAAAGGGCTAAAGGATTCATTTTTCTCAACTGCCATTAACTCTGAAAACCAGTACCTTCATGTCTTAGAAAATTCTAGATCAAACAAAAATATAATTTCAGTCAAAAGAGTGCAAATAATTACTATATTAAAACAATAATTTTTATTAAACAAAACATGAAAAAAGTAAAAAGACAAATGGCAACTGTGAAAAATTACTGATAGCTTATATCACTGACAAAGAACTATTGCACCTGTTACGTAAAGAATGAATATGATTGAAAAGTAAACAGACTAGAAAACTAAAATAAAATGAAGGCTATAAATAGGCAGTTAATAAAAAAGTAATGAGTGCATCTCCTCAAAATTGGAGAAATCATCAATTTTACTCATAACACAATAAATGTAAATTTAAAGTACACAGGGTATCATTTTTTCACCTATTATGTTTGCAAAATTCCCTATGTGTTGGCATCTCTATAAAGAAACAGACTCTTATGCATCATGGACAAATGGGAGATACTACAATGTCTATGGAGGAGGCTCTAGCGATAGCTATCAAAATTAAACTTACTTATCTTTGAATCAGAATCCCACTTACAGAAATCTCTTCTACAGATATACCAATATGTATGCTACATGATATGACTACAAGGACATTCATTGCATTATTACATGTAATAGCAAAAAAAAGTAACAAGAAACAATAAACACTCATTAAATTAACAATGGGAGAGGGGTGGGTACATCAGTGAAAGTAGTGAAGTAGAGACTTCCAAATAAGAGAGAATTTGTTTCAATCATTTTAAATAATCATTGCAACCATTAACCTAGCAATCAGTTTACAGTTAGTGGCAAGCTTTCTAGCGAATTATGACGTTTGATCATTCCAGTAGGCATGCACCTTGATAGGTACTGTGTGTGTAAAAATACAATAATTCCAGAACCTGATTCTAAGACATTTGCAGTACATTTGTTGAGGTAGACATCTTACCCAGGAGCTCAAAAACATTTCTGTGAATGGCTAATACTGAATGTTTTTGAATTTGTGAGTCTTACTCTCTCTGTTGTAACTATTCAGTTCTGCCATTATGGCATGAATTAGCCATAGATAACACATAAATAAATTTGTGTGTCTATGTCTTCATAACATGTTATTTATGGATGCTAAAATTTAAATTTTATATAAATTCCAGGTATCACAAAATATTATTTTCTTTCCATTTTTTTTCCAAAAATTTACAAAAGGAAACAGAATTGTGTGTAGGCAATACAAAAACAGACAATGGGCTAGCTTTGACACATGGACTGTAGCTTAATTGAACCCTGATATAAACCATAAACCAAACTTTATGATATACTTCAATTAGTAACCAAAATGTCAACAGTATTTTCAATTTTACCAAGATGCAAGGAATTAAAGAGATGTGTCAATTGCAATACAGGAAGTAAATGGAGGAGTTATAACTCAAGCTTAGCTCCTCAGTCATCATCATTGTCTCATGAAGACAAGTCTTTTATAATATTAATCATTATGATATATGACATGAATTGTAAGATGTGTGAAATATCTTAAATAAAATTATACTCTTATTTACAACATGATTCATTCAGCACTATTCACCTTTTGAAAAATGAAAAACAGGCTAGCTAGTCTATGATAGTTTTTACGTGATTTTTGAAAAAGAACAAATTGTTTGAAAGTTATAGTGACTAATTGTTATATACAGTCATGCTTCATTTAATGATGGAAATACATTCTGAGAAGTACATTGCTAAGCAATTCTGTGTTTGTGTGAATATCATAGGGTATATTTATACAAACCAAGATGCAATAGCCATACAGGCACACAGGCTATATGGTATATAGCCTATTGCTCCTAGGCTAGGAACCTGTATAGCATGTTACTGTACTGAATACTGTAGATAATTGTAACACAATAAGTATATCCATATCTAAACATAAAAACAGTACAGTAAAATATGCACTTTAGTCCACCATATCTGCTGCCCATAGTTGACTGAAATGTCATTATGTGGAACATGACTATAATTTGTTTCAGGAGAAAATCGGTTACTTTTTACCAAATTTGCCACTATTTTTTTCTTATCCTAATTCAATTATTTTAACAGATCTTTAACAAGTAATCAGATCTATGAGATATATCCCTCTGCTAGTTTGGATATTTGAGCTCTCATAGTAATTATATTCTGGAAAAAATATGACTTATGGATTATCATATATACTTATATAAGAAATGCACATATATATGTGTATCTATGTATATAATTTATCATTTATTATTACATAGCACTCTATAATCATGGCTTTAGCCACATGTACATATATTAGTAAAGAATGATAAACATTGACCAATGTCAACAGAATAAATCACATAATAAATCTAATCATTGACTGAGAAAATATTTACAATTTATCATAGGAAACATAAGAGAAGCTAGTATGTATCAAAACACTTGGGTTTGAACTCTTATTAAAAGTCTAGTAAAGTAGAATTTGATGGCCAACTAGACACAGACGGGAGATGTCTCTTCCACCAAGAGAAACTAAAATGTCAAGTAAACCCTCACATTCTGAACAGATCTTCTGAGAGAAAACACTCAAACTTAATAGAAAAGTGATGCAGACACTGAGGGTGAATAGGCACGAAGCTGGGAAGCCTACATGGCATCTCCAAGTGTCAAGCATGGCTCCCAGTCCTAACCATGTCCTAAGGAAGGGGTGAGTGAAGAAACTGTGAGGCACCACATTCCCTTTGTAGACCTCTGGGATCCCAGCCACAAGAGATCCCTTGACTCCCACAGACATTTGAATTGGCAAGGGGAACTTTCAGAGAGGAGACAGAGGCCGAGCTCAAGCCAGCACAGAGCCCAGAGGTTTTGTGTGGGGGGCAGCTGCTACAAAAACACAAGCATAGGTGCCCATCCCTCAAAACTCTCCATCCTGCTCTGTGTGGCTCTAGCTCCTGTGAACAGCCAGGCTGGAAGAACATGGCTGCCTTTCCCTCAGGACCAAGGTGCATCTGATTTGAAAAACCCCTTTTCAGCTGGCCCCTCCCAAGGCCCCTGCTTCGCCACTCCCGTAAGAGGAGGCACACAGCACAGGCTCCCTTGCCCCACCTGAGTGTTTTGCCAGTGGCCTGAGAGCAGTTTGCCCCTCCCCCAGTAGAGTCAACAGGAGGCAGAAGACAAAACTTTCAAAGCTTTGGGCCTAGTCCTAATCTTCCAGGGTTTGAGCAAAACACCCAGGAGTATTAGAGGTGAGATCTGGGGCTTGTGCTCAAGTCAGGGAGGAGCCCCCTTTCTCAGAACACTGAAACCAATGTCCGATGCAAAGGTTTGTGAGCTGGCATGGGAGCTGGGCATCCCTCTCTTCCACAAAAACAGACAAGGAAGAGTGTAGCACATTGGCCAGCTGCAGTTTCTCCCTGGGGCAGCGCTGGAGCCCTGAACACCTAGAATAGCCTACCAATCTGAGTACAGAAGCCCTAGCACAAAACTAGCTGTTCAGACCTGCTCCTGAAATAGACAAAGAGGGAGAAACCAACAGGGGGAGTGAGCTGGGCAATTCCCACAATCATCTGTTGGGCAAAATATCCTGGGCTGTGGGTGCCCCAACAGCTACACCACTAATGGCACCACTTCCTTATCTAGGGATCCTCTACCCTGGGCCCACTACATAAAGAGACCACCTGTAGACATATCCCACAACGCACTTTGACACTGCCAAACTCAGAAGACTAAAAGGTCCCTGAGGGTTGGCAGGTCCCCTGGCAGCCTAACCTTTGACTCAAGTAGCCCCTGGGAGAGAGCACAGCCTGCCAGGGACATAGCACCAGTGTTGGGAAAGGGCTCTCCCAAGGCCCAGGAATCCAGGAGATAGAGTTGGTGAGGGTCTCATCTACTGGATCTCACCCTGAATTGTACCACCAAATAAAAATAAATTTCTCTACCATGAATCATCTGTGAAATCCAAGGCAGAAAACTACCTGCAACTAAGGAACCCATACAGAGCCTTGGACCTCTGAAAGGATGAACAAACAAAACCAGTCCATGATACACAACTTCATCACAATCAAACCCTCAACAGTAAAAATAATTAAAATAAAACCAAAAAGCCCCATCCAAATGACAGTAAATTCAAAACAGTAAAGAAAATTACTCATCTCAGATGAGAAGACATTAGCACAAAAACTCCATTAATTTAATCTTTGGAGTATTTGCATACCTACGAAGATTGCTCTAGCTCCCCTGCAATGGACTCTAAACAGATTGAGATGGCAGAAGTGACAGACAGAGAATTCAGAGTTTGGATGGAAAAGGAAGTTCAACAAGATTCAAGAGAAAGTTGAAACCCAATATGAGGAAGCCAGTAAACTGATCCTAGAGTAGAATAATGACAGAGACATTTTAAGAAAGAAACAAACTTGAACTTCTGGCATTGAAAAATGCACTATGGGGAATTTCAAAGCACTGTTGGAAGCCATAACAACAGACTAGACCAAGCTTAGAAAAGAATTTTAGAGCTCAGAGACTGGTCCTTCAAATCAACTCAGTTAAATAAACAAACAAAAAAATGGAAAAAGAATCCTTAAAATGAACAAAAACTTTGAGAAGCATGGGATTACATAAAGAGAACAAATTTAAATTCCTGAGAGATGGAGAGAGACAGTAAGCAATTTGGAAAACATATTTGAGGATATAGTTGACAGAATTTTTTTCAGTCTTGCCAGAGAGGTAGACAAGCAAATGTAAAAAATTCTAGAAAATCTTTGTGAGATACTATACAAGATGGCTACCCACAAGCCATATAGTCATCAGGGTTTCCAAGGTCAAAGTGAAAGAAAAAATCTTAAAGGTAGCTAGAGAAAAGGGTCAGATCACTTATAAAGGAAACCCCATTAGACTAACAGTGGACTTCTCGGCAGAATCTTTACAAGCCTGAAGAGATCAGGGCCCTATTTTCAGCATCCTTAAGGAAATAAATTCCAACCAAGAATTTCATATCCCAGGAATCTAAGCTTCATAAGTAAAAAAGAAATAAAACCTTTTCTAGACAAGCAACAGCTAAGGGAATTTCTTACCACTAGAACCGCCTTACAAGAGATCCTGAAGAGAGTTCTAAAGATCAAGATGTAGTAGTGATACTTGCTTCCACAAAAACACACTTAAGTATATAGTTACAGACCCTTAAATACAACTACACAATTGAGACTACAATGTAAACAGCTAATAACATCACGACAGGATCCAGACTTCACCTTGAATGTAATATCTAAATTAGCCTTCAATGTAAATTGTCTAAACACTCTCACTTAAAAGACACAGAGTGGAAATTTGGATGAATAACCAAGACCATCCATCTTTTGGCTTCAAAAGATCCAGCTCACATGTAATGACACCCATAGGATCAAAGTAAAGGGGTAGAGAAAAATCTGTTATTTAAATGGAAACAAGAGGAGGTGTTGTTATTCCTAAATCAGACAAAGTAGATTAAACCAACAATAAAAAAGGATGAAAAGGGACATTACATAATCATAAAAGGTTCAATTCAACAAGAAGACTTAACTCACCTAAATATGCATGCACTCAACATTGGAGCATTGAAATTTATAAAGCAAGTACTTCTAGAAGACTTAGCCACAATAAAATAGTGGAGGACTTATCACCCCACTGACAGCTTTAGACAGATCATTGAGGCAGAAAACTAACAAAGAAATTCTGAACATAAATTTGACACTGAACTAATTAGACATAATATACACTGAAATAATACTCCACCCAACAACCACAGAGTATACATTCTTCTGGTCTACACATAGAATACACTCTAAGATCAACCACATGCTTGGTCATAAAGCAAGTCTCAATACATTCAAAAATATCAGCACTGTACTAAGCATACTCTCAGATCACAGAGGAATGAAATAGAAACCAAAACCAGATGATCTCCCAAAAACTAATTACATGAAAATTAAACAACTTGCTCCTGAATGACTTTTGAGTAAATAACAAAATTAATTAATAACCTTAACATCACATCTAGGAAAAATAGAAAGACAAAAAAAAAAAAAAATCCCAAAACTAACAGAAGTAAAGAAACAGCTATAACCAAAAGTTTCTGCAGTGTGTTGAGTTCTCATTTGAGGTAGATGCTGAGGCACAGTGGACCAACATACACAGTCCAATAATTGGATAGAAGATGGCAGACTAGAAGCAGCTCATGTGTTCTCCTCTCATAAAGGGGGGAACAAAACAGGCTAGTGAATACTGACCCTGCAAGCTGATCATCTGAGAAACCACGTTGGGAGCCATCAAGGCAGCAAAGTGACACAGAGAGCAGAGAAGAGTGGAGCTAGGCACCAGCCTGTCTGAGCTCACCATGGAGACAGAAGAACCTCTACAATATGGGAAAGGGTGAGTGAGTGAGAGACCCTAGGGGATTCATACTCTCCAGAGGGACTTGTGCAAGACTGGAAATGAGAGAAGCACCCCAGATACCTCATGCCTCCCCACTACCATGCTTCTAGACAGGCAGAGAGCCACCTGGACATTTTGAAATGGCAACTTTGGAGTCCAAGGGAACTTTTACAAGCCTTGGGTCCCAAAGCAGATGAGCACCAGCACCATATCCCCAGTAGAGGCCCCAGTTTTGGTGCCTGACAGCAGTAAGACTGCTTCACTCCTCCTTGCTGGATGGGGCTTGGCACCAGCATCAGGCCTAGCAGTCCCACTTCTGTGTGAACTCAGCCAGATGATACAACCTGCTGTTGTCTTGGAAAACTCCCAGATGGCAGCATTGGTGATCCCACCCACCCATGCAACTGGTAGCCAGTTGAGAAACACTTGCTAGAGCTTCTGACTCAGTGGTTTTTGCATCTATATGAAATCAACCAGTGGGCACAACCTCCTATTGTCCCAGACAGCAAGGCAGGTGACCACACCCACCCTGGCACTGGTAGCCAGGTAGGCAGCACCTGCTAGACCTTTTGATCCAGTGGTTTTACTTCTTTGTGAACTCAGCTGGACTGCACAGCTTCTGGTTGTCCGAGGAAGCACCCAGATAGCAAGGCAGGTGACCTCATTCACTCCTGCCACTTATAGTCAGGTAAACAGTGCCTGCTAGAGTTTCCAGTCCAGGAATCAAACTTCTGTGTGAACTCGGCAAGTGGGCACAGACTCGTCCCAGAAAGCATCCAGATGGCAGGGCAGGTGACTCAACCCACCTTTCCCTCTGGTAGCCAGGCAAGCAATGCCAGCTAGAGCTTCCAACACAGTGGTCTTACTTCTGCTTGTACTTGACAGGGGTACAGCCTCCTGCTGCCTTAACAACACACAGACAGCAGGATGGGTAATTCTACCCACCCCTGCCTCTCATAGACAGATGGGCTACACACACTAGAGCTTCCAGCCCAGTAGTCCCAATTCTCTCTGAACTCTGCAGGGAGATGCAACCCCATGTTTTCCTGGGAAGTACTGGACAGCAGATTAGGGCTGATACAGCAGGATACAGCCTATCTGCCAACTGTTGCCCTGTCTGAGGGAACTGAATATACCAGAACACCCAATGAAAGAAGCATGGACACAGAGACAATAATTGGAAGGGGTATGTTCAAGACCCAGGAGCAAACCAGATTCAAAGCTTGAAAATATAATCTACCTTATATAACAATCAAATTCCCAAGGGCATTGAAGAAGATAAAAGCAAAAATCTTATTCAAAGGACAGCAACTTCAAAGACTGAAGGAACAGTAGCCAACACAGATGAGAAGAAAGCTAGCACAAGAACTCTGTCAACTCAAAAAGCCAGAGGTCTTGTTGCTTAAATGATCTCAGTAGTTCCCAGCAAGAACTCTTAACCAGGTTGAAGTAGTTGAAATGTCAGAAATGTAATTCAGAATATGGATAAGAATGAAGATCATCCATGTTCAGGTGAAAGCTGAAACCCAATCCAAGGAATCTAAGGAATACAATAAAATGATACTGGAGACAAAATATGAAGCAGCCATTTTATTAAGAAAGAACCAAATGAAACTAATAGAGCTTAAAAACTCACTTCAAGAATTTCATAATACAAGTATTAAGAGCAAATTTGGCCACACTGAGGAAATAATCTCAGAGCTCAAAGACTGGTTCTCTGAAATAACAGGCATACAAAAATAAACAAAAAGCAATAAAAGAAAAGTAAACAAAACCTCCAAGAAATATGAGGTTTTGTAAAGAGACCAAATCTATGACTCAGTGGCTCATTGAAAGAGAAGAAGAGAAATCAAGCAACTTGGAAAACAAATTGAAGATATTATCCAAGACAACTTCCCCAACCTTGCTAAGGAGGCCAACAGTCAAATCCAAGAAAGGCAGAGAATCCCTGTGAGGTACTATATAAGATGTCAATTCCCTAAGACACAGTCATCAGATTCTCCAAGTTTGAAGTAAAAGAAAAAATGTTAGAGGCAACTAGAGAGAAGGGGCAGGTCACCTACAAAGGGAACCTCATCAGGCTAACAGTGAACGTTTCAGCAGAAATCCTACAGGCCAGAAATGATTGGGGACCTATATTCAGCATTCTTAAAGAAAAGAAATTACAACAAAGAATTTCATATCCAAAGAATTTCATAAGCAAAAGAGAAATAAGACCCTTTTCAGACAAGCGAATGCTAAGAGAATTTGTTACCATCAGACATGCCTTACAGGAGGTCCTTAAGGGAGTGTCATAGATGGAAGGAAAATACCATTACCAACCAGCACAAAAACACATTTAAGTACATAGATCACTGACACTATAAAGCAACTAGGCAATCAAATCTGCATAATAACCAGGTAACAACACAATGACAGGATGAACCCTGAATGTATCAATATTAACCTCAAATGTAAATGGGCTATATTCCCCAGTTGAAAGGCACAGAGTGGTAAGTGGAATAAAGAAGCAAGACTCAGCCCCATGTGATCAAGAGAGACCCATCTCACATGCAATGACACCCACAGGCTCAAAGTAAATGGATGGAGAAAAATCTAGCAAGAAAATGGCAAACAGAAAAAAGTGGGAGTTGCTGTTCTAATTTCAGACAAAACAGACTTTAAACCAATGATCAAAAAAGGCAAAAAAGAAAAGCATTACATAATCGGAAAGGGTTCAGTTCAACAAGCAGACTTAACTATCCTAAATATAAATACACCAACACAGAAGGTCTTTAATTCATAACACAAGTTCTTAGAAACTTATGAAGAGAATTGGATAACCCCCACATTAACAGTAGGAGATGTCAACACCACACTGACAGTATCAGACAAGCTATCAAGGCAAAAAACTAGTAAAACACTTGGGACCCAAACTTGATAATTGAATAAATACCTACAGAACTCTCCACCCCTCTGAAAAACAGATTGCAAATTCTTGTCATCTACAAATTGTACAAACTGTAAAACCACCAACGCAATCAAAAATAAAACAACCCTCAGCAAATTCAAGAAAGCTGAAATCATATCAAACATACTGTTGGACCACTGCACAATAAAAATAGAAATCAATACTAAGAAAATTGCTCAAAATCATACCAAGATGTGGAAAGTAAACAAGCTACTCCTGAATGATTTTTGAGTAAACAATGAAATTAAGTCAGAAATCAAGAAATTGCTTGAAGTTCATGAGAAAAAAGATATACTAGAATATCTGGGACACATCTAAAGCAATATTAAAAGAGAGGTTTAGAGTACTAAGAGCCGACATCAAAATGTTAGAAAGATATCAAATTAAAAATCTAACATGACACCTGAAGGAACCAGAGAAATAAGAGCAAACCAAACACAAAGCTTGCAGAAGATAAGAAATAACAAAACACAGAGCTGAACTGAAGGAAATTGATATGTGACATATCATACAAATGATCAGCATATCCAGAAGTTGGTTCTTTAAAAGAATAAATTAGACTGGTAGACTTCTAGCTAGAGTAATAAGGTAAAAAAGAGAAAAGATTCATATAAACACAATTAGAAATTACAAAGGGTACATTCCCAATGAACTTATGGAAATACAAAAATCCCTCAGAAACTACAATGAACACCTCTATGCACACAAGCTAGAGAACCTAAAAGAAATTAATACATTCCTAGAAATATCCAACCTCCAAAATTTGAATCAGGAAGAAATTGAATCTCTGAACACAACAATAATGCAATCTGAAATTGAAGCAGTAATACGAGTCCTACCAACAAGGAAAAGTCCATGACTACTAAGACTCATAGCTGAAAAGATGTATAAGGAAGAGCTGATACCATCCTATGGAAACTACTTCAAAAAATTGAGGAGGATGGACTTCTCCCTAACTCAGTCTATGGGTCCAGCATCATCCTGACACCAAAATCTATCAGATACACAACAACAACAACAAAATGTAGGCAAATATTCTTGATAAATTTATATTCAGAAACTTTTTATAGGCAAAAAATACTAGCAAACGAAATCCAGCAACACATCAAAAAGCTACTTCACCATATTCAAGTTGGCTTTATCCCTGGGAGGCAAAATTAGTTCAACATTGCACATCAGTAAATGTAATTCATCACATAAACAGAAGTAAACACAAAACCAAATGATCATCTCAATAGATGCAGAAAATATTTCAGGTAAAATGCAACATCCTTTCATGAAAAAAAAAAACAAAACAAAACTCTACAAACTGGGCACTGAAGGAACTTACTTCAAAATAACAGGAGAGAGCTGGGTGCAGTGGCTCAGGCCTGTAAGCCCAGCACTTCGGGAGGCCAAGGCGGGAGGATGACCTGAGGTTAGGAGTTCGAGACCAGCATGGCCAACATAGTGAAACCCTATCTCTACTAAAAATACATAAATTTGTCAGCTGTGGTGGCTCGTGCCTGGAATCCCAGCTACTCTGGAGGCTGAGACAGGAGAATCGCTTAAACCTAGGAAGCGAAATTTGCAGTGAACAGAGATAGCGTCATTGCACTCCAGCCTGGGTGACAGAGTAAGACAGACTCCCTCTCAAGAAAACATATATATATTAATTAATTAGTTAATTGATTAATAAGTAAATAACAGGAGGCATCTATAAAAAACCTATAATGATCAATACACTGAATGAGCAAAGCTGGAAGCATTCCCCCTTCAGAAAAACAGACCAAGACAAAATCACCACTCAAACCACTGCTGTTTAATATAGTACTAGAAGTCCTAGCCAGAGCATTCAGGCAAGAGAAAGGAATAAAAAGCATCCAAATAGAAAGAGAGGAAGTCAAATTATTTCTGTTTGCAAATTATATAATTCTATGCCTAGAAAACCCTAAAGTCTCTGCCTAAAATCTCCTAGGTCTGATAAATAAGCAAAGTGTAAGGACACAAAATCATTGTACAAAAATCAGTAGCACATATATACAACGACAACATCCAAGCTAACAGCCAAAACAAGAATGCAATTTTATTCACAGTAGCCACAAAAATAATAAATTATGTAGGAACACACCTAATCAGGGAGATGAAAGGCGTTGACAATGAGAATTTCAAACCAATATTCCAAGAAATCAGCGATGACACAGACAAATGGAAACACATTCCATGATCATGGATAAGAATAATCCATATTGTTAAAATGGCCATACTGCCCAAAGCAGTTTGCAGATTCAATGCTGTTGCTATCAAACTATCAATGCCATTCTATCTTTCAGATAGAACTTGCAAAAACTATCTGAAAACTCATATGGAACCAAAAAGAGCTTGAATAGCTTGATGCAGGCATCATGTCACCCAACTTCAAACTATGCTATAAGGCTATAGTAATCAAAACAACATGATACAGGTACAAAAAATGGACAAAAAGATCAATGGCACAGAATAGAGAACCAAGAAATAAAGCCACATACTTATCATCACCTGACCTTTAATGAGGTTGACAAAAAACAAGCAATGGGGAAAAGGCTCCCTATTCAATAAATACTCCTGGGATAACTGTCTAGCAATACGAAGAAGATTGAAGTTAGACCCCTTCCTTACATCATTTACAACAATTAACTCAAAATGAATTAAAGATGTAAATATAGAATGTAAAACTATAAAAACTCTGGAAGATGACCTAAAAATATATCATATCATTCTGGACATATGTCCTGGCAAAGATTTTATGACAAAGCCTCCAAAAGCAATTGCAACTAAACAAGCAATGACAAATGGGACCTAGTTAAACTAAAGTGTTTCAGCACAGCAAAAGAAACTATCAACAGAGTTAACAGATGACTTATGGAATGGGACAAAATATTTGCAAACTACCCATCACACAAAGGTCTAATATCTAGAATCTATAAGAAAATTAAACAAATTAAGAAGAAAAACATCAAATAACTCCATTAAAAAGTGGGAAAAAGATATAGACACTTTCAAAAGAAGACATACACTCAGCCAACAAGCATATGAAAAAACACACAATATCACTAATCATTAGATAAACGCAAATGAAAACCACAATTTGATACCATCTTACTATAATCAGAATAACCATTATTAAAGTGAAAAAAAAAAACAATGGCAAGATCATGAAGAAAAGGGAGTACTTATACACTGCTGGTGGGAATGTAACAGTCATTGTGGAAGTCAGCGTCACAATTTTTCTAAACACTTAAAGCAGAGGTACCATTCCACCCAGCAATCCCAGTATTGGCTATGTGCCCAAAGGAATAGAAATCATCCTATCATAAAGACACATATATGCATATGTTTACCACAGCACCATTAACAATAGCAAAGTTATGAAATCAATCTAAATCCCCATTAACAGTAGCCTGGATAAAGACAATGTGGCAAATACACACCATGGAATAATACACAGCCATGAAAAAGTATGAGATCACGTCCTTTTCAGGAACATGGATAGAGGTGGAGGTCATAACCTGAGACAAACTAATGTAGGAAGAGAAAAACAAATACTTCATGTTCTCATTTATAAGTGAGAGCTGAACACTGAATACACATAAACACAAAGAAGGGAACAATAGGCACTGGGTCTTTTTGAGAGTGGAGGATGAAAGAAGAATGAGGTTTAACAACTACCTATCAGGTACTATGCTTATTACCTGGGTAATGAAATAATCTCTACACTAAAACCTTGTGACACACAATTTACCTATATAATGAACCTAAAATAAAAGTTAAATTTCAAAAAAATAAAAATAAAATCAGAGCAGGACTGAATAAAATTAAGAACCAAAATCTATGCAAAGAATCAACAAAACCAAATGTTACTTCTTTGAAAGGATAAACAAAATTGATAGATCACTAGCTAGATTAAGAAAGAAAAAAAGAGAGATGATCCAAAGAAGCACAAGCAGAGATGACAAAGGTGACATTACAGTCGATCCCAAAGAAATGCAAAAGAACCTCAGAGACTATTATGAACAGCTTTATGTAAATAAAATAGAAAATCAATGGGAAATTGATACATTCCTGGAAGCACAATCTTCCAAAATTGATTCAGGAAGAAATTTTAATCCAAAACAGACAAAAAATAAGACCCAAAATTGAGTCAGTAATTAAAAACTGGTCAACCAAAAAGAGTTGAGGGCCAGATGGATTCACAGCCAAATTCTAGTAGATGTATAAAGAAGAGGTTGAGCTACCAATTTTACCAAAAACTATCCCAAAAGATCAAAAAGGAGACACTTCTCACTAGCTCATTCTACTATGCCAGCATTCTCCAGATATGAACATATGGCAAAGACGTAATGAAAAA
This sequence comes from Ateles fusciceps, assembly GCA_036589455.1. Taxonomy (NCBI): domain Eukaryota; kingdom Metazoa; phylum Chordata; class Mammalia; order Primates; family Atelidae; genus Ateles; species Ateles fusciceps. Next base: position 5,824,608 of record JAZHEH010000174.1, on the reverse strand, counting down.
TAAAACTATAGGCCAAAGCCCTGATGAACCTACATGCAAAAATCCTTAACAAAATACTAGCAAACTTCAGCCCCCCATCAAAAAGTTAATTCACTCCACTCAAGTAAGCTTCTTTGCTAAGATGCAAGATTGGTTCAACATATACAAATCAATAAATGTGATTCAGTACATGAACAGAATTCAAACAAAAGACATGTGATTACTTCAGTAGACACGAGACAAGCTTTGGATAAAATCCAACATTCCCTCATGATAAAGAAACCCTCATAAAACTATGCTTTAAGGGAATATACCTCAAAATAATAAGCGTTGTCTCTGACAAACCCATAGCCAATGTCATACTGAATAGACAAAGGCTGAAAGAATTTCCCTTGAGACCTGGAACAAGATAGGGCTATCCACTCTCACTACTGCTATTCAACATAGTATTGTAAGTCCTAGTCAGAAAAATCAGGCAAGAGAAAGAAATAAAAGGCATCCAAAAAGGAAAAGAAGTCAAACCATCTCTCTTCAATAATCATATGATTGTATACCAAGAAAATCTAAAGATTCTACCTTCTACCAAAGGTGCCTACCATCAATGAGTGGCTTCAGTTAAGTTTTGGGATACACATCAGTGTACAAAAATCAGTAGTATTTCTAGGCACCAATAATGTTAAAGCTGAAAATCAAAACAAACAAATAAAAAATCCCATTTGCAATGGCTGCAATAAACATAATGAAAAGCCTAGAGAAATGTCTAACGAATGAGGTGAATTACCTCTACAAGGAGAACTACAGGACACTGCTGAAAGAAATCAAAGATGATACAAAATAAATGGAAAAACATTCCATGTTCATGAACTGAAAGAATCATTATCATTAAAGTGGACATATGCCCCAAGCAATCTATAGATTTAACATAAATTCTTTCAAACCACCCATGTTATTTTTCAGAGAATTAGAAAAAAAACTACTAGACAATGTATATGGAACACAAAAAAAAATCCAAATAGCCAAAGCAATCCTTAGCAAAAAAGCAAAGTTCAAGGCATCACATTACTCAACTTCAATCTATACTATATTACAAAGTTACAGTAACAAAAGCAGCATGGTAATGGTACAACAACAGACACATAGGCTAATGGAACAGAATACAAAAAACAAAACTAGAGCCACACACTCACAACCATTTGATCTTTGATGAAGTCAACAAAAATAATCAATGAGTGGGGAAAGGATTCCCTATTTAATAAACGGTGCTGGGATAATTTGCAATCTATATGCACAAGAAGAATACGAGACCCCTATCTCTTCTCATATACAAAAGTTACCTAAAGATGAAGTAAAAAATTAAATGCAAGACCTCAGACTACACAAATCCTAGAAGAAAACCATAGACATTTCTTTCTTGGCATAAGCCTTGAGAAATAATTTATGGCTAAGTCCTCAAAAGCAATCACACACACACACACACACACACACACACACACAAAAAATGACAAGTAAAATTTCATTATAATAAAGAACTTCTGCACAACAAAAGAAACTATCAACAGAGTAAAGAGACAAACTATAGAATGGGAGAAAATTTTTGCAAACTGTGCACCCCACAAAGGTGTAATATTTAGAATCTGTAAAGAACATAAACAAATGAAATAGCAAAAAACAAACATCTCCATTAAAAATAGGTGTAAACAAACATTTCTCAAAAGAAGACACACAAGAAGCCAACAAGCATGTGAAAAATACTCATCACCACTAATTATCAGAGAAATGCAAACCAAAACTGCAATAAGATACCATCTCACACTAGTCACAATGGCTATGATTAAAACATTAAAAAAAAATAGATGCTAGCAGGACCATGGAGAAAAGGGAACACATACACTCTTGGTGGGAATTTAAATTAGTTCATCCACTATGGAGAACAGGTTAGAGATTTCTCAAAGAACTAGAAATAGAACTACTGTTCAAACTACCCAACCCACTACCGGATATATACCACCCTCCCCTCCACCCCCCCAAGAAAATGTTCTAACAAAAAGACAAATGCACTCACATGTTCATTACAGCACTATTCACAATAGCAAAGACATGAATACAATAACCTATCTCAATGCCTGTCAATGGTGCATAAAATAAAGCAAATGTGATACATATGCATCATGAAGTACTACACAGCCTTAAAAAAGAACATCATGTCCTTTGTGGCAATGTGGATATGTCTGGAAGCCATTATCCCAAGTGAGCTAACAAAGAAACAGAAATCCAAATATGTGTTCTCACTTATAAGTGGGAGCTGAACAGAAGGTACACATGGACATAAAGAGAGAAACACTAGACAGGAGACTACAAGTGATGGGGGGAGTAGGAAGGTGAGGTAGGGTTGAAAAACTACCTACTGATTGCTGTGCTTACTATATGTGTAATGGTTTTGATCACACTCCAAACCTCAGCATCATACAATATACCCACGTAACAAACATGCTCATGTGCCGCTTGAATCTAAAATAAAAGTAGAATTGTTTTTTCAAATCGACTTAATATTATTTTATAATGTAAAATATAACTATAGATATAACAATCTCTATGAAGAGTTCAAAGATAATTTGGAAGAATCTTACCTAATTCATCTATTAATAATATTTTAATACCATAACTGCATTTTATGAGTATTATTTTATGTCTGTTGACAAAAGGTTTTCTGGCATTTCTGTGACAGAGAGGAATAGAAGAAATAATTTCGGCTTTTTGGAGTTATCCATTCTCACGTTCACAGTAATCACAGCAATCCTGTCTTTTATACATGAGTGCTATAAAATTGTTTTTGGCATTTTTGTCATGAAGTCTTGGCACATGTCTATGTCCTGAATGGTATCACTTAGGTTTTCTTCTCTCTAGCTCTTTTAATTGTGATGTTACAGTGTTGATTTGAGATCTTTCTAGCTTTCCAATGTGCACATTTAGTGCTATAAATTTTCCTCTTAACATAGCTTTAGCTGTGTCCCAGAGATTCTGGTATGTTGTCTTATTATTCTCACTGGTTTCAAAGAACTTCCTGATTTCTGCCTTAATTTCATTATTTACACAGGAGTTATTCGGGAGCAGGTTGTTCAATTCATGAAATTGCATGATTTTGAGTGAGTTTCTTTATTCTTAGTTCTAATTTGGTTGCAATAGATGCTGGAGAGGCTGGAGAGAATTAAGAATGCTTTTACACTGTTGGTGGGAATGTAAATTAGTTCAACCATTGTGAAAGACAGGGTGGCCATTCCTCAAGGATCTAGAACCAGAAATACCATTGGACCCAGCAATCCCATTGCTAGATAGATACACAAAAAGCTATAAATCAATCTACTATAAGACTCATACACATGTATCTTTCTTGCAGCACTATTTACAATAGCAAAGACATGGAACCAAACCAAATGCCCATCAATGATAGATCAAATTAAGAAAATGTTGTACACATACACTATGGAATAGTATGCAGCTATATAAAGGAATGAGATCATGTCCTTTGCAGGGACATGGATGAAACTGGAAGGCATAACCCTCAGCAAAGTAACACAGGAACTGAAAACCAAACACCACATGTTCAGACTCATAAGTGGGAGTTGAACACTGAGAACAGATAGACACAGGAAGGGGAACATCACATGGCAGGGCCTGTTGGAGGGTGTGAGTAAGGGGAGAGAACTTAGAAGACAGATCAATAGGTATAGCAAATGACCATGGCACATATATACCTATGTAACAACCCTATATGTTCTGCACATGTATCCTGTTTTTATTTTTTTGAATAAAGAATAAAAAGTGCTGTGAAAATGAAGAATCAGTTCACTATGAATGTATTTATAAATGTGAGGTTAATTTTCTAAGCAAGTTAAAATAATGGCACAGAGGGGAATTATTTTAAGCACATAGTAATTGCTGAGCTTTGCAGTTTATATTTTGTAATTTTTAGTTATGTTTTTATGTCACGGGGGGTGTGTAGGAGTGAGAAAAATATCTGTACAGTTAACTTAGAATTGCACATAAAGGCAAATTAGAATAAAGTAGAAAGACTATGAGTGAGGTGTCCTTGTGTCAGATAAGGAATAAGAGGACACACTTTCGGGTTTTACCTTTTATACCTGTGCATTTGTCCATCCATACTACAGACAACAGAATGGATAACAGTTTCACAGAACCTCCACAAACCTGAAAAGCATCACAAACCTCCATCGTCTCCTGATCTGTGAGGAGCTCTCAACCATATGTTCATTGGCATCATGTTTTCGATTCCAGAAAGATTGTTTAGAATTGATCTTCCTATTGACGCTTCATCTTTTACTAAAACTAGGTGAGCCCCAAAACAATAAGTTGTCTCACTTTCCCCTCCCATGTCTGAAAGTTTTGTTTGTTTCTAGATTAAAATTATAAGTAATATACATCACAAAATATTTTTAGCAATAAAATATTTTTCCACTTTTTTTAAAAATTCTTTTCTTATGCTACTTTCAAGGATAGAAAGAATATAGAAAAAGAATTTTGATTGAACTAACTTACACTCCCACCAACATTGTAAAAGCGTTTCTATTTCTCCACATCCTCTCCAGCACCTGCTGTTTTCTGACGTTTTAATGAACGTCATTCTAACTGGCCTGAGATGGTATCTCATTGTGGTTTTTATTTGCATTTCTCTAATGACCAGTGATGATGTGCTTTTTTACATATGTTTGTTGGCTGCATAAATATCTTCTTTTGAGAAGTATCAGTTTATATCCTTTGCACACTTTTTAGTGGGGTTGTTTGCATTTTTTCTGGTAAATTTGTTTAAGTTTTTTGTAGATTCTAGATATTAGTCCTTTGTCATATGGATAGATTGCAGAAATTTTCTCCCATTCTGTAGGTTGCCTGTTCACTCTGGTAACAGTTTCTTTTGCTATGCAGAGACTCTTTAGTTTAATTAGATATCATTTGTCAATTTCAGCTTTTATTTCATTGCTTTTGGTGTTTTATTCATGAAGTCTTTGCCCATGCCTATGTCCTGAATGGTACTGCCTAGGTTTTCTTCTAAGATTTTTATGGTTTTATGTCTTAGGTTTAAGTCTTTAAACCATCTTGAATTAATTTTCCTATAAGGTGTAAGGTGATTCCTCAAGAATCTAGAACCATAAATACCATTTGACCCAGCAATCCCATTACTGGGTATATACCCAAAGGATTATAAATCATTCTACCATAGAGACACATGCACACATATGTTTATTGTAGCACTGTTCACAATAGCAAAGACTTGAAACCAATCTAAATGTTCATCAATGATAGAATAAAGAAAATGTGGCACATATATACCATAGAATACTATACAGCCATAAAAAAGGGATGAGTTCATGTCCTTTGCAGGGACATGGATGAAGCTGGGAACCATTGTTCTCAGCAAACTAACACAGGAACATACAACCAAACACCACATGTTGTCACACATAAGTGGGAGTTGAACAATGAGAACACATGGACACAGGGAGTGGAACATCACACACTGGGGCCTGTGGGGGTGAGGAGCTAGAGGAGGGATAGCATTAGGAGAAATACCTAATGTAGATGATGGGTTGATGGGTACAGCAAACCACCATGGCACATGTATACCTATGTAACAAGCCTGCATGTTTTGCACATGCATCACAGAACTTAAAGTGTAATTTAAAAAAAAAAAAGGATTTTGAAGTTCATAACCCAAATAAATTTCTAGTAATGTAAATGCACTAAAAATGTTAGTACATTTTTAAAAACTTACTTCATGGAATACTTGGTAGGCAAAAAGCATACAATGAAGATGGATCTTTTGTCTCATTTTAATATGCATATGAGAATATGATACAATTGTTTTAGATCTTTTTTTGTGTTCCATATTCTGACTCCACAGCTTCTGCCTTGTATAGAAAATGCAGCTGTAACCCAGTCCCTGTTGGACAAGAGGTGGAACAGATGGCTTGTGATCCTGTCCTGCCTACATGTTAGGGAAGCACCATAGCTTAGATGGAATACTATTTTTTTTTTTAGTACTAACAGTGCTAAAGTGAGAATAAATCATCAATCAGGGAGACAGAAGGCACTGAGCCTGAAGTCATGGATATTCTGCTGCTGTGCTTGCTGTTTCTCCCATAGGTCCTGAACAAACTGAAGTGCGGCTGCTTCCACAGATGAGTAATTAATCAGAAGAAGGCGTCTCCACTTCCCACTTTGTTCTCAGCCCTAGAGCCTAGATGACACATGCCTCAGCTCTCCCATGTTACTGAGCACACAATATCCTGAACGTTTTGATCAGTCATTAATTTTTCTTGTATGCATTTTTGAGAGAAAGGAAACTTGACCTGAAATTACTGATCATTTTGTCAACTTTATTCTACTGTGGTTGTTGTAAAAGCCTGTATATCCAGTGCATATGTAATCTATATTTAAAAGATATCAATATTTTTACGAAAACTAACTTTGGGGATTGGAAAAGTATTTCTATTATTTTAAAGGCTATCTTCAATGAGAGTACATCTCTGTAAAAATTAAGAGAAAATATTAAGACACCATGATAGAGTGTCTTCTTTTAAGCCACATGTGCAGTAGAAATATATGAAAATAGCAGTAAATATCAGTGTACCAATAAGTGACATGTGAATTTCAATATATCTTCAAGGTAATAAAGAAAAAATTACTTGCTCAATTATGTGTTCCATTAAGTCTTTCCAATGTATAAGAGAAAAGAGAAAGTAATATGCTTGTTATGAACATTCAGTCTTGTATGTATGGGCCAATGTTTAGAGAGGTATAATATGATGAATAATGTTTCCTTTTTACAATTATTATTGTGAGCTCTCTAGTATAAGTAGTAGTTTCTATAGCATAATTCACTCCATAACATAATTTGCTATATATATATATATATATATATATCTTCAAATATTTCTTCAACATCTGCTCATATTACCCCACAATTTCTCGGGATAGGAAAAACAACAAAACAACCAAAAACTTACTTTTCCAACATACTGAGGATCTGGTCCCATATGTTCTTCTAAAACAAAGAACTGATTCCATACCCATCCTCTTTTGGGACGATGGTGGACTTCGGTTTCACCTTCAATGTGTTTGGTTTGGTTTCTCGTCACCTTGATGGAGCTGTGGTGAGCAGTTCCATAACATCTCTGCACAAAACAGAGACACACTAGGACTGGACAGATGCAAGATGTGCTCGTAATTTTCATTGTAAGATAACTTTCCAGTTCACAGTTTTCCTTCTTTTCCTTGTCAGCTACAAATGCTTAGTGAGCATTCAAGAGAGAAGCCAAAGCATCTTTAGGAAGGACAGTCCAAAGTAAATTGTTTAGCGTGTCCATGATTTAACTGTCCATCAGGGAAAGGTCAGATCATATTTACATTCTGAACCACTTGGAAAATCACAGCTGTAGTTATCTGATTCCAACTCTTCACTGTAGTTGAATACAAGCAACCATTTTCAACCTAATGGAAAGAGAAAATTATATATGTTACAAGACATGGTTTTTAAACTATTTGTTCTGAATACAAATTATACTATTTTGCAATGTGATACTGACAGGCAAAGAACATATGCAAATCAAGACACATAGACAAACCTAAACACTCATATGTTTACATGCATTTTTATATGAAACTTCCTGTTTCTACCATTAATACTCAATTACAAATGTACGTATAATTATTGTTTTTGTTAGACATAATACACATTTGTTATATATACTACACATCAATTACCACTGTATGAGACTCATCAAACTTGAACAAAATATCCCAAAGGCTGAAAAATTGTCACAGACCATAACAGCAATCAGATAGGTACATAAAGTGCTCAGTGCAATCACATAGGTACTTAAAGTGCTCAGTAAGAAAAATAGAAGAAAATAAAAGATTAAGGAAAAGGAGGCTGAAAAAAAAATGAATGCAGCTTAAAATTACTCCAGGTTTGGGTAACAGATTGGCAAGGTTGAATATGAATGAGAATGCCAATTGGCTGAATTACAGCTTGTATAAATTTTGATAGGCCCTGCATATCTACGGAGAGTATGGACTTCACACATAGACAAAGCAGATTTTCAAGCTTGGGAATTACATTACTAGGCTTGATTTTTAGTACACATAATTGTAGCAACTAACTAAAGAAAAGATTACAAAAGATAAAAATAGTGGCAAATAAACAGAAGAAAAAATACTTTGATTTTTAAAATAAAAAAAGTTGAACACATGAGTGTAGGTTATACTGTGAGTGGCCAACAAAGTAAAACATGAAAAACATTTCTGAAAAATTAATGACAGGATTTGGGAAAGACAAGAATGATTGAAATTTGCGCTGGGTGCAGTAGCTCATGCCTATAATCCAAGCACTTCTGAAGGTCAAGACGGGTGGCTCACTTGAGGTTAGAAGTTTGAGACCAGCCTAGTAAACATGGTTTAAACCCATCTCTACTAAAAATACAAAACTAGCTGGGCGTGGTGGTGCACACCTGTAATCCCAGCTACTTGGGAGGCTGAGGCACGAAAATCCTTTGAACCCAGGATGCAGAGATTCCAGTGAGCTGAGATCATGCCACTGTACTCCAGCCTGGGCAAAAAGAACAAAACTCTGTCTCAAAAAAATAAAATAAAATAAATGTCTGAAATTATAAGTTTATTTAAAGCAGATAAAATTTTGCATCAAGTTTTGCTTTACTATTATATATGTGTGTCTGTATATGTGTTTAGGAAGATTACATTGATTCAAGATTATGGCTATTTCATTTAGTAAAACATAAACGAATCACTGCCTCACTGCATGCAATTCATCCCTGTAAATCAGCACAAACTGAAATGTAGATCTGAATAAATAACAAGTTGACATGACGCTATAATTGATTTATAATACTGAATACAAATAATCAGTTACAGCATGATTCTCTTACACAGTTGAGGAAAGGTGCTATACAGATTTGGTCATGAAGGAAAAAATCACATGAAACTCAAGAGCAGGGCATTTATCTCTAAGTATTTCTTTCCATAAATGAGGGTTAATAATAGTGCTTACTTCACCATTGTGCAAGAATTGTATTAGATTAGAATTGGAATTTCATTTTTATCATTAGAGAAATATAAAACTTAAGTTTTTAAACATTTTTAAAAGCAAAGGTATCCTTCCCTCCGGTTTAAATCAAAACAACTTCAAAACTCTCCTAAAATGTAAGACAGAGCAGTACTATTCTAGCTCCAACATGCTAAAAGCACTGAAGAGTCAGAAAACACAGGTTTTCTTTTTTGAAATTTTACTTACTATATGAATGTATGTAAACTGTCTTATTTCTTTCAGTCTATCCTCATTTATTAAAATTTTTGACTGGAATAACTGTATTTAATGTTCTTCCCAGCATGTGTAATAAATTATCTGAATAAATTTATATTAAATTTTTTATTCCGCAAGAGAGTCTTTAATTTTCAAATCATGAACTTCCAAAAAAAAAAAAAAAAAACATGAAACTTTATCTAGTTTTTCTTCTTAGAAGCCAAGTTGTTGAAGATATAGAAGGTGTTGTTATTTTAATACTTTCACACCATTTGGTGTGATTTTCAAATAAAATTAACATCTTTGCCCTTTATGCTAAGTTGTTTAACAAAGCATAATTTATGAGGAGAAGGTGAAGAAAATGGCTTTTGTAATGCATTACAGATATGTAAAATGAGTATTTTCTTTACAATGCGGATCATGTGTCATTCCAAAATACATAAATGCATTTTCAACTATATATGCTTTATATGGTTATTAATCTCTATTATGACAATTATGAAAAGAGTTATATACTGTGCTATGCAATAAAATAAGCAAACATCACTACAGTGCTTATGGAGATAATTTTATTTACTATATAATAAGAGGATGAAACCTAAACTCCAAATATAAAATTTTTCTGCTTTACTGCAAGAAATCTGTCTCTGCATAGGTTAGAAAGAACTGAAATTCAAACAATAAGAAAATAAACCACTGATTGAGACCTATACAAAAGAAATATGTAGTAGACATTTTCCATTTTATGACTGAACAGTGCTCAAAGACCCTTCTGCTTTCATGGAACATTCCATTATGTGAATTCTGATCATCAGAGCCCTGACTTTCACCACTACTCACTTAGGCACTGATACCGTCTGGCTCTGTGCCCCCACCTAAATCTCATCTTGCATTATAATCTGATTTGTAATCCCCATTTTGGGAAAAGCACCTCATGGTAGGTGACTGGATCATGAGGGCTGTTCCCCCCACACTGTTCTCTTGATAGTGAGTTTTCATAGGATCTGATGGTTTTAAGGGGCTCTTCCCCCTTCACTCTGCATGTCTCTCTCCTGTTGCCTTGTGAAGAAGGACATGTTTGCTTCCCATTTTGCCAAGATTGTAAGTTCCCTGAGGCCCCCCATGCCATGTGGAACTGGGAGTCAATTAAACTTCTTTGCTTTATAAATTACCCACTCTTGGGTACTTCTTAATAGCAGTGTGAAAATGAACTAACACAGTAAATTTTTAACAGTAGAGTGGGATACTGCTATAAAAATACCTCAAAATGTGGAAGTAACATTAGAAACTGGATAGCAAGAAGAAGAAGGAATAGTTTGGAGGGTTCGGAAGAAGATAGGAAGATGTGGGAAAATTTGGAACTTCCTAGACAATTGTTGAATGATTTTGACACAAATGCTGATAATGGATAATGATGTAGACAATGAAGTCTAGGTGGTGGTGGTTTCAGATAGACATGAGAAATTTTGGGGAATTGGAGAAAAGTTCTCTTATTGTATTTCAGCAAAGAGACTGGTACCATTTTGTCTATGTACTAGAGATCTGTGGAACTTTGAACTTGAGAGAATTGGTCTGAAATTGGAACTTATGTTTAAAAGTAAAGCAGAGTATAATAGTTTGGAAAATCTGCAGTCTGAAAATGTGATCGAAAACAAAAACTCATTTTCTGTAGAGAAATTCAAGCCAGCTGTGGAAATTTGCATAAGTAACAAGGAGCTTATTCACCAAGACAATGGGGAAAATGCCTCCAGGCCATGTCAGAGACCTCCATGACAGCCGTTTTCATCAAAGGACCAGAGTCTTAGGAAGAAAAAATGGTTTCCTGGGCCAGGCCCAGGGTCTTGCTGTTTCATGCCATCTTGGGACTTGGTGTCCTATGTCCCATCCATGGGTAAAAGAGGCCACAGTACAGCTCAGGTTGTTGCTTCAGAGGTGGCAAGCACCAAGCATTGCACCAAGTGCTTGAAAGCACCAAGTGGCTTCCAAATGGTCTTGGGCTTGCAGTTGCACAGAAGTGAAGAATTGAGGTTTGGGAACTTCCACCTAGATTTCAGAGGATATATAGGAACATCTGAAAGTTTAGGTGTTTTGCATGGCAGAAGTTTGCTGCTGGGGTGAAGCCCTCATGGAGAATCTCTGCTAGGGCAGTGCAGAAGGGAAATGTGGGCTTGGAGCTCCCACATAAAGTCCCCACTGGGGCACTGCCTAGTGGAGCTGTGAGAAGAGAGTCACCATCCTCCAAAACCCAGAATGGTAGATCTACCAACAGCTTGCACTGTGCATCTGAAAAAGCTGAAGACACTCAATGCCAGCTGTGAAACCAGCCAGAGCAGGGGCATGTACCCTTAAAAGCCACAGGGGTGGAGCTACTCAAGGCCATGGGAACCCACTCTTTGCATCAGCGTGCCCTGTATATAAAACATTAAGTCAAAGGAGATTATTTTGGAGCTTTAAGATTTAATGACTGTCCCACTCAATTTTGGATTTGCATGGGGCCTGTAGCTCCATTGTTTTGGCCAATTTCTCCCATTGGAGGAGAATTGCAAGAATAATTCTTATTCAAAAATATTCCATTTCAGGGAGCATTTATCCAATGCCTGTACCACCATTGTATCTATGAAGTAACTAACTTGCTTTTGATTCTAAGTGGAAGTGATTTGCTTTGTCTCAGATGAGAATTTGGACTTGGACTTTTGAGTTAATTCTGGGATGAATTAAGATTTTGAGGGACTGTAGGGAAGGCACAGTTGGGTTTTGAAATGTGAGAAAGACAAGATTTGCAAGGAGTCAGGGGTGGAGTAATATAGCCTGGCTCTGTGTCCCCACCCAAATCTCATCTTGAATTGTTACCTGAATTGTAATCCCCATTTTGGGGGAAGAAACTCATGGAAGGTAATTGGATTATAGGGGCTAGTCCCCAATGTTCTTTCCATGATAATGAGTTGTTATGAGATCTGATGATTTTATAAGGGGTTCTTTCCCCTTGGCTCTGCAATTCTCTCTCCTGCAGCCATCTAAAAAAGGACAGGCTTGCTTCCCCTTCCACCATGATTGTAAATTTCCTGAGGCCTCCCTAGCTTTGTGGAACTGTGAGTCAATTAAAACTCTCTCCTTTATAAATTACCCAGTCTTGAGTACTTATTTATAGCAGTGTGAAAATGGACCAAAACAGGCACCAAATACTTTTTCTTTCTACATCCTTTCACTGGAAATTTCATCAATGACATATGCATGTAAATGACACGCTCAAGTGATGAAAAGATGTAGAAACAGTTGAGAAATATTGTACAGCAGTGGTAATTATTTCAAGACTCAAGAAAAGTGATGGTGAATTCTGCAGATATGACAGACCGAATCCAGTGTCATAAATTAAAAGGATTCTAGCTACATTGTTCTAATGTCAAGTACTTGACATTGTTTCTAGCTGTCTAAATTCCATTGTTTCCTACTTCTCCCTAAACCTGATTCCTAAACACCCTAATCAATTCAATGGCTATCTAATACAAATCAAACAAATGTATTTGCTGTTTTTCTGGCCAAAGTTGACTTCCGCTGTTTGAAAAAATGAACAGTCTCTAATAAAAAACATTACTGTTATAATACTCCAAAATTAAGTTGTTTACAAATAATGCATTGTGTGAAATAAAGTATAATATAGACTTCAACTTTCTGCTAATTAATGAATCTTAGTGATTCAACACTGCTTACTAAGACTCATTACTTTGCCTGTAACTATTCTCTTTCATTAGTAAATTAAAAAAAACTGTACTGCAGGATAAGAGATATGACCTCAACTGTTTGTTTATCAAAACACTGTCACACTTGTATTGGCACTTTATTCTCTGAGTTTCACATTTCTCATTTATAAATCAAGGGCTTTCAGATGGGTGCAGTAGCTCACGACTGTAATCCAGGCACTTTGGGAAGCCAAGCCAGGCAGGTCACCTACGATGAGGAGTTTAAGACCATCCTGGCCAACATGGTGAAACCCTGTCTCTGCTAAAATTACAAAAATTAGCTGGGCATGGTGACACATGCCTGTCATCCCAGCTGTTTGGGAGGCTGAGGCAGGAGAATCCCTTGAACCTGGAAGAAGAGGTTCCAGTGAGCCAAGATTGCTACCCTGCACACCAGCCTGGGGGACAGAGCAAGACACTGTCTCTAAATACATAAATAATAAATCAAGTTTTCGTTGAATTATGTTTAAGAATGTTCACTTTCCTAAATCTTCGTATTTATTATTTCATAGCTGTATCACTTTCAAATGACTTTCTTTATTTTGTCAAATTACTCAAATCACTAAAGATTATATCATTAGCTATACATAGCTCTTCAGCACAGGCATTTCTTTAGAGGGTTCTGAGAAATACCATTCTCAATAAAAATAATCCTCCTATGTACCCAAATGTTATTGCTTATCACTAGGGTCCTCAACTGAATTTTCTTACCCTGTTGGTTCCTAATTCATAAACCCTAGACTCTAAGGGGGTCTTGAGAATATTTTCTGCTAGCTTTTAAAAACAGTTTTACTTTGTTTCTTTTATAGATTTAAAAATTGTCAGTGGAAAAATATTTTATCTACATTATTTCATGAATGAATCATTCAATTTTCCATATGGGTGGGATGACATAAGACATGATTTCACATGTTCAACAAACAGAATTATAATTGCCATTGACTTCTAAAATGTAGTATTATGTATTATTGGTAGGAATATTATCTGGTTTTGTATAGAGCAAGCCTAACTTAAATAATGTCAAAAAGATAAACTATGATGGAAAGATCTTATTTTTTGGAATCATTATGAGATATATACAAATGTCTTATGTGGAGAAGGACATGTCAATGGAATCACAAGGCTCAGAGGAAGAAAGAGACTTGCCAACTGTCAAGCTGTAACTCCATCATATGATAAGGCTGGTTTTCTTGAGAAGATGACTAATTTGAAAATAATGGAACTTACTTTCTCCAAGATGAATGATTTAAAGCCATCATACTGTCAGACAGATGTAAATATATAGATTTTGTACTAATATTGATTTCTGGGGTACTTACATAAGGTGAAAGTTACAGGTAGTGAATAAAAGCTAATGTTTTTTTTCCAGGTTTAACAAATAACTAAATATTTGCTACCTAACTATATATATATATATATATATATATATTTATATAATTTAATATGTTTTTATCCTCAGAATGTCAGCATATATGCATATATACCTATCCTCTAAATGCTTAAAATTATCTTTGAATTGGTGGTTACAGGCATAACTCACATTGATGGCAAGATAGATTCTCAGGTGTATGTCTGACTTCAAGGCTTTGGTTTCCATTATTTTAGTATCTAATGATCAGCAGTAACAGTATTATTCTATCATTCTAAGATTAATTCTTATTCAATTTCTAATGATATTGGCTTCTGATTTTTGTTTTGCCTTCTGTCTTTTACTCTCAAATTTTACTATTTTCTCTATAGCTTTGTTTAATTTCAATCATTTATCAGTTTAATAATTAATTTTATTATCTCCATCTGTGTCCATTGGCTTAAGTATCTCCTGATCACTGTTAAAATGTAGATATCCATAAACCACATGAAATTGTAGAGAACCTCATCTAAATTTGTTGGAAGAATTGTTTCCAGATTGATTTTCAAATCTGTATTTTCAATTTCATTTTGACCACTTCAAGATAGTTTTATAATGTTAGTGTTTTGACTAATTTAGAAAAAATAAATTACATTTTCTGAAAGCGGGTATATATATATTTATATATATATATATGCATATATAGATATACATATGCACACATATTTATATATAAAACAGCTAAATATATTTAAAATGATCTTAAGACGTGGTTTTCTCCAAAATATAAAATGTTACTAAATAAATCACAAAAGATTAACTTTTGCAAATTGTGATTTCCTGTCGGAAATATTCATTTAAGTTTATGGAGACAGCAATGAAAACAATGCATGGATACGTCCAGGCATTATTTTTTGGCATGGCTGATTCAACTATGTTTGCCTTGAAAACTGTAGTCTCCAAACTCTGTTTAACTTAATTTATCCTCCAAGGTCTGTATTAAGGCCTGTTTCTCCACAAAGGATTCTCAGTTTGGGTAGCAAATTCTCTTTGTGTGTTTTGCATTTCTGTACATCTTCTGGACAAGAGGTATTGACAGCTTTATTTCATAATATTTTTTTTGGTGGATGTTAGTGCAACAAACAGTCTTGGAAGTCAAAGATAGAACCTTTTAGGGGGGACAAAAGGCAGATTTGTTTCTTTCTCAGAGACAAAGCTGAGGAAAGCGTACTAGCAGACCCTGTAAATATTTGGGATTCTAAAGCTCAGGGTTCCTGTCTAACAATCTCACAAAATCTTTGGAAGAATTAATCAAAATGATATAGTGGGGGTCAAGAGTACCTGGATGGCTCAGTCAAAATATACCACAAGTGCTGGAGAAATAAAAGTCAAAGTACATCCCTTAAGTGAATAATATGGTTTGGATTCGTGTCCCCACCCAAATCTTGTATTGAATTGTAATCCCCAGTGTTGGAGGTGGGGCCTGGTGGAAGGTGATTGGATCATGGAGTGGTTTCTCATGAATTTAGTATCATGCTCTTGGTACTGCCCTCAGAACAATAACTTTGTTTTCCTGAGATCTTGTTGTTTAAAAGTGTGTGGCACCTCCTGCCTGATCTCTTGCTCCTGCTTTTTCCATGTGATGCGCCTGCTCCTTGTTCACCTTCCACCAGGACTGGAAGTTTCCTGAGGTAGTTTCAGAAGCAGATGCTGCCATGCTTCCTGTGTAGCCTGCAGAGCTGTGAGTCAATCAAACCAGTTTTCTTGAATAGTATTTTTTTTTTATTGCATTTTAGGTTTGGGGGTACATGTGAAGAACATGGAAGATTGTTGCATAGGTACACACATGGCAGTGTGATTTGCTGCCTTCCTCCCCATCAGTCTTGGGTATTTCTTCATAGTAATGCAAGAATGGCCTAATACATTAAGAATAGCCTCCTCTTTGCAAGAGACATAATGTTATATGCATCATTTATTTGTATTTTTTTTTTTGAATTCTTGGAATTATTTAATGAACTGGATACATGGACACTACCTTAGCTATAATTTGGATTTATATTTTTTGAAAAGAAACTAAACATGATTCAGAGACTGTATTCATTAACATTTAGTAATATTTAACACTTGCCCATTTCTTCTTAGTAAGGGCTAATGGTTTTTATCCATGTAATGTACAGTATATGTATAATTTAAAAATGTTTCTCATATAAGTTTTGAAAACACACATTTCACAATGTAACCACATTAATGCATGCCTCAAATTGACATGTATCCCCAAATAAATTCGATATTAGGAATAGTAAACCTACAATGGAATTGAAATAATTTAGTTTTTCTCTAGAGTGTATTATTTAACAATTTATACAGTCTATTAGCTTACTTTTCCTATAAAACTAGGACTGTGACTCCCCTCTTTTGGGATGTGTCATTTTTCCTGATTTATATAGAAACTTGGTGGCTTGCTTAAAATATATTTAATATCATTATTCATATTTGTAAGAAAATTGTGTTAAATTTTTCATCATGCCATACATATTCCAAAGTTACATGTGAAATACTGAGACTAACTTTGAAGTTAAAATTATGTTATAATTAGTTTTTCTTAAAAATATAATTCCATAGGAGCCACATTAGGTATAACCGAGGCATTGCACTTCTTAATTTCAATTAATGGGTGCTTTTGATAAAATGTTCCAAACGGAAAAAGTTATGAGTGGTGTTTTTATACATATATGTAAAACATTAGCTTTAAATGCTCTGATGATTCATGGTTCTTTATATTTGTATTCAGGTTCAACTTTAGCTTCCACCATTTCATTCATACATTTGTCAATATTGTCTACTATAAGACCACACTGGAAGTCTATTTTATCTACTTGGCAACATTTTTAACCTAGGACTATGCCATTATATGTCACCGACACAATAAAGAAAGTCAAACAGATCTATACTGGTGCCACCACAACTTCACAATCTCTAACCTTGAATGGTTTTCGGTGTTCTTTTATCCTATTATATCACATAAATTCCATCATTCATGCCATATTTTCAATAAGAAACTATTCGTCAATTTTAATAAACCACACTTAAATGTCTTAACATGAAAAACAAAACGTTTTCTATTGTTATACTCTCATAAAATCTTATAATCCATATGCTGAATAATTATAGTACTTTGAAGGCATAATGTTTTATCACATGCCATTCCATATTCTGTTTGCTTCTTCAGAAATGCCTCTCACAAGTTTGATGTGTGCAAATTTTACTTATTCTTTAAGCATAAGTATCTTTTTATTCAAGCATAAGTACCTTTTTATTTAAACATAAGTACCTTTAAATTCAAATCCTCACCATGCTACATGTGTTAAGTACTCCCTTTTCTGTGCACCAATAACACATTGTAAACATAATTTGATTTTGTCTTATAAAATTTTATCACATTTTTCTCAAATTATACAATTTTTTCACAAACTACAGGTTCACTAATAATCAGTCCCAAAGGGGGATTTCCACTGTGCATGGGATAGCAAAGATCATCTCTATGCCAACCACCAGGAACAGGAGTCTGAACGCCTCCACGCCCAGCATCCGGGGCTGCAGTTTCACCAACTGCCTGAGTCCCATGAGACAGAAGATACTCACACACAATAAGTTATATGAAATAGATTTACTACTTGGAGATACTCAGCAGGAAGCAAAAGAACTCTGGGATTCATTGTGAGATGGTCTGCAAAGACTCAGGAAAGCTGTCTGGGGTGGATGGAGTCTTGACTGCCTTGTGCTCCATCACAACTGAGAGACTTTGAAGAAGCCAGTCCACACTGGGTTGTATGCCTCAGGAACCATGTGACACACTGTACAAAACTTTGTAGGGCATTCTGCTTCCAGAAGAAAGAAGAACAAAGCCTTGGCTGCCTATGGCAGTTCCTTTTTAATTCAAGATGTTACATTCTCTAGGAGGGACAGAAGCAGAGCCCATGGTGTTTCAGACAGCTCCTCCCTCTCAAGGTACTACTTTCTGAGCACATTCTACAGTTATTCTGAAAACTACATGCAAGAGAGGGGGTAGTGACTGAGTCAGCCATGGCTACCCAGGGACCATCTAGCAGACTGTGAACTTCCTAAAAAACAAGACATATATACATTGTTGTTTCCCACATACTTGGAGTAGAGTAGGCATAAAAGCTGTCATTTGAATGAATTTCTGAATTGTCTAATAACATACATAAACTTAATCTAATAAACAAACAGTTAAAAATAATAGCCTAAGTGAACTAAATTGCAATTGGGGCTTTCAATAAAAATTAAATTTTAATATAGCTTGATGATTTATAACAACACCCAATAATGCTGATATAAACCAAACTATTGCAAATCCAATATGGCAGGCAAATTTGCTGTCTCTGTTATGTTTTGTATAAAAGTTTTTATCATATTCTATTACATGCAAATTACTGTACTATGGTCTTTCAAGATTTCAAGAGAACAGTGTGAAATGAAGGTAACCCATAAAGTAACTCTAATCTGATTAAAGAAATATTATATATATTATATATATATAACAAAGATTCCACATTGCTGTTAAATTTGTATACCTTATCATAATGTGAAAGTTCATTTTATATTATACATCATTTTATTTTCACTTTATGGTAAATGGAAGATGATAAAATAAGAGATAGATTAATCACATACAAAAAGATTCAAGATGAGAAGTAGTATTCCTGCACACTTGAAAGTGTTCAATTTTTAGAACAGGACACCATTTTATGTGAGTTTCAAAGGTTTTACTTAAGGATTTTGATTTTCTATTATTATTATTATTATTATTATTATTATTTTCAGGTAGGGTCTCGCTCTGTCATCCTGGCTGGAGTGCCATGTCAGTATTGTAGCTTACTTCAGCCTCAATTTCCCAGGCTAAAACAATCCTTCCACCTGAGCCTCCTGAGTAGCTGGGACTTCAGGCATGCGCCACCATGCTCAGCTAATCTCTAACTTTTTTTGTAGAAATGGCATCTAGTTATGTTGCCCAGGCTAGTCTTGTACTCCTGGGCTCAAGCAATTCTCCTCTCTTAGCATTCCAAAGTGCTGGGTCAAATATTATTAAGCCCACTTAATGAATACGTCTTTCATCTTTCAGCAAATATTTATTGAGCATCCACTATAGACCAGTCACTAATGTTAGAGATTACTGATTAATTATACAATGGATTTTCTTGCTATTATATTATGTAAGAGTTCATAAAAAAGTAAACAAACACACAAATATTTTTAAGTAACAGTATGTGTGATGGCAGAAAACAATACAAAACAAAATAAATAAAACATTTGTGTCTTAAAGATAAGTGAATTTAGAACATTTCAAAATGAGTGGTCAGAGAGAAGTTATCTCTTAAAGGCCTAATGTTTGAAGAAGCATGGCTCACAGAGAAGGCAAACATAAAGATGTGAAGTGAAATATTTCCAGACAGAAAACAAGAAATGAAAAGACCCTATTTCAAGATGAACTTATCATGAGTAAGAAAATAAAACGCAGCTGTGCTCAAAAATGGTGGTGCTGGCAGTGTAAATGGTGAGAGATAGCGTCAGAGACAGGCAGGATTCAGAACACCAAGAACCTTTGAGGATATTGGGTTGTATTTTAAATTTTTGTTGTAAAAGATGCACACCATGAAATCCATCTGTTTAACAAAATTTTAAGTAGACACTGTAGTATTGTTCAGTATAATTGAAATATTGTACAGCAGACCTCTAGAAGTGTTTCATTTTGCTTGATGGAAACTTTTTCCCCACTAAATAGCAACTCCCCATTTCTCTCTCCCACAACCACTGGCAATCACAATTTTACTTTCAGCTTCAGTGGGTTTGATTACATCTGATATCTCACAGAGGTTGAAACATGTAGTATTTTTCCTTCTGTGACTAGCTTATTTCACTTTCTTTAAGGACTTGAAATTTAACACATAATATTACAGAGGGCAGAATTTTCTTCTTTTTTTTAAGACTGAATAGTATTCCATTTCATGTACATACCAAAAGTTCTTTATTATTAATCTGTCAATGGACATTTAAGCTGTTTCCACCTCTCTCATGGTTACTGTGAACAGTGCTGCAATGAACATGAGAGTACAGATACCTCTTTAAAATCTCCATTTTATTTCTTTTAAATAAATATCATTGGATCATATAGTAGTTCTATTTTTAATTTTTAAAGGGAACTTCATAATTTGACATTGGAGCTGCACCATTTAACATTTCCATTGAGAATGCACAAGGGTTCCAATTTTTCTATATCTTTGCCAACAATTGCTATTTTCTAGGGATTTGTTTGTTTTATTTTCTTTTTTAATATATAATGACTAAACAGGTATGAAATGATGTATCATTGCATTTTTACTTGCATTGCCTTGACAGTTAGTGATATTGAAGATGTCATATACCTTTTGGTCATTTTTAGGTGTTCACTGGAGAAACATCTACTCAAGTCTTTATCCTTTCTTTCTCAACTGATTTGTGTCCAGAAATCTAAAGTGAGTCTATTGTAGAACGGTCATAATGTGAGCTTGTTTTTATTCATTAAGCAACTATTTTTTTGATTGGGAAATTTAATCCATTTATATTTAAAGTACGAATTGAGAGGGAAGAAATTACTACTGCCATTTTGTTATTGTTTCTATCACATAGCTATTTTTATCCCTTTTTCCTCTCTTGCTATCTGCTTTGTAGTTTTTTTTTTAATTTCTTTTAACGGCATGCTTTGATTTCTTCCTCTTTTTCATTTATGTATCTTCCACAGTATCATTTTTTGTGCATACAATGGAACTTACAGAAACCTTCTTAGAATTATAACAGTCTATTTTAAGCTGATAACAACTTATATTCAATTGAATACAAAAACTCTACTTTTACTTTTACTTTTTCCACATACACATGCTTTATGTTACAGATGTCACGAATATATTTTTATATTGCGTACCCATTAATATATTTCATAGCTTTTTTGTGTACTTTTGTCTTTTACCTTCATACCAGAATTTAAAGTGATTTACATACCACTGTTACATTTTTCCAGCATTCTGTTTTTGCCTATATATTAACCTTTACTATCAAGCTTTATATAGTTGATCATTGAACAGCATAGATTTTTAACTATAAAGTTCTATATATTTGTGGACATTTTTCAGCCCAATGTGGATCTAAAATAAAGTATTCATGGGATGTGAAACCCCTACAGAGAGAGGGCCAACTTTTCATATATATATGGTTTTCACATTGACCAACTGCTGGAATTGATTACATGCAGATTTTGGTATAAACACGGGTCCTGAAACTGAACTTCCATATATACTGAGGGGTAATTGTACTTTCATATATTTTCAAATTGCTGTTTAGCATGTTTTCACTTGAACTAAAGGATTCCATTTGGCATCTTTTGTAAGGCAGATCCTGTGGTAATGAACTCCCTCAGTATTTAGTCTAGTCTTCATCTCTCTACTTTTGAAGGTCAAATTTACTGTATATAATATTTTTTTCAGCAAGGTTTTTTTATTTTATTTTACATCTAGCACTTTGAATCTATTTACCCATACCTTCTGGCCTTCATGATTTCTGCTGAGATATCTGTTCATAGTCTTGTCGACATTCTCTTTAATGTGATGAGTCACTTTTCTTTTGTTTCTTTCAAAATTCTCTTGTCTTTGACTTTTAGCAATTTTTAGCATATATTGTGTTTAAGCTATTTAGAATTCACTGGGCTACCCGCATCTATTATATCCATTTCCTTTCCAAAATTTTGGAAGTTTTCTGCCATTATTTCTTTAGGTAAACTCATTTATTTTTTCTCAATTTCTTTTTGGAATCTCACAATATGAATACTGATCTACTTGATGTTCCATATTTTTTTCCTTCAGTGCTTTTTATTCTCTTTTCTTTTCCTCCATAGACTGAATAATTTCAAATGGTCTGTCTTTAAGTTATCTGATTCTTCATTCCTTTTTTTTTTTTTAATTTTACCTTAAGTTCTGGGGTATATGTGCAGATCTTGCAGGATTGTTACATAGGTACACACATGCCATGGTGGTTTGCTGCCTCCATCACCCCCGTCACATACATTAGGTATTTCTCCTAATGTTATCCCACCCCAATCTCCCCCAACCCTGCTATCCCTCCCCTAGCCCCCAACCCAACAGACCCCAGTGTGTGATGTTCCCCTCCCTGTGTCCATGTGTTGTCATTGTTCAACATCCACTTATGAGTGAGAATATGCCGTGTTTGGCTTTCTGCTCTCGTGTTATTTAAATCTGCTATAGAACCTTTGTACTAAAATTTTCAGTTTAGTTGTTGTATTATTCAGATCCCAAACTCTTGCTTCTTTTTAAATATTCAATCTTTTTGTTGATATTCTCATTTTGTTTATGCATTGCTTTCCTGAGTTTGTTGACATTTTTAAAATGGTTATTCTTAATTATTTGTCATATATTTCATATATTTCCATTTTTAGGGTCAGTATCTAGAGATTTATACGTCTCTTTTTTTGAGCCATGTTTTCCTGTTTGTTCATTTTCCTTGTAAATTTGTGTTGGTATCTGTGTATTTGAAAATCACCTCTCTCAGTCTTTACAATATGGTTTCCCAAAGAGAAAGACTTTCTCCAACTAAACTGAGATTCTGCAAACCACTCAAACTTTCTCTGTGGACATATCTTCTTTTGACTTATGTGTGCATATTCCTAATTAGAGGAATCTTCTGATTTCCTTTTTTGAGATCTCATAATTTCTTGCTCTTTCTGGCATCTATATGCTGTACCACATATCTGCTGAAGAAGCAGCACAATGCTTGGTTCTCTTTTGTTCTCAGTGGCTCCCATGCATCTAGATTATGGTGGGCCATTAGTTCCCTAATTGGGCTATACAAAGGGCAGGCCCTCAGGCAGCCCCATGGTAAGGCTAGAATATTTGACATATTCTTTACTCTTCTCTTTATCCCTTGAGGCAGAAGCCACTGAGCTGTATTAGCCTCTGTCTTCTGTGGTACCTGTCTTCTGGAGCAGGCAGGAAACTGCCTGGCTATTTTTATTTCTCAGGAGCCACTAGGCATGAAGAATATGTCCAGTTCCAGCAGTGCTCTGAGACAAATGAGACAAAAATAAGTCTCTCAGGTTGCTTCCATGAAAAGTTAGAATTTTGGACACATGGTCCAATATCTCTCTGAGAAACCAGGAGGTTACGGTTTTCTTCTGATCGCACTATGTTTTACCAGGGTGAGATATTAAAGTGAGAGGTTACCACACTTTCCTATCAGATTAGATTCAGCTAGTGTCACACCTACCTGATATGGAGGAGCCACTTAACCAGTTTCTAAATGTATCTGAAAGAGAATTGGTCCATATATTTTGTTGAAATAATGACTCCATGGAAAGGAAGAGGAGTCTGGGACTTTCTAGTCTACCATCTTGTTAATGTTACTCAGGATACTGGATTTTATGCCAATTGAAACAGGAAGACACTGCAGTGGTTTGAGGAGGGTATAACATGATTTTAAAAGTCATTATAGTTTCCATGGAGAGAATGGAATATAGGGCACCAAGAAGGTTAAAAGAGGCAGTGTAGGACTGGGTTGAGGACTACTGCAAAAGTACAGGTGAGAAACGATTGTAGCTAAGACAAAGATGATAGCATATAAAATTATATATATATACATATATATATGGATATATATGGATATAATATAGTCTATGTAAAAGCTAAGGCTATGTGTTAAACTTTAAAATAGATGGGTTAAAAGAAAAATACAATTCACAAAGAATCAGAAGAGGTAGGGAGTAACAGGGTAATAATAATTAGTTGCTTTCAAATTCAGTAAATGTCTGCTTTCATAAGGCATTTGAAAGGAGATGTGGAGTTTGCAGCCAAATAAACTAGCCTCAGCTCAGTGGAGAGGTCAGGACTAAAGGTATTAGCATGAAAGTCAGCAGGATACCTTGGAAAGTTAAATTCATGGAGTGACAAGGTCATGCTGGGAGAGATTAAGGTAGAGAAGAGTATAGGGCATCAGGCTCAGTTCCGGGCATTAAACATGTAGAGCTAATAGTAGAGGATCAGGGCCCTATAAATAAAAAGAAATGTGCCATGAATGAGGTTGGGAAAGATGGGGTGCCATAGACGCCAAGAGAACAATGCATTTTAAGGTGGAAAAAATTGAACCACCAATTAAATTAATATATTTATTTATACAATACCCAGATACCATAAATATACCCTTTGTATTGCATTTATGCTAATATTTATGTATAGAATGAGGTATAAAAATTAGTATTTCAGATATATATATACACACACACACACACATACATATATATATATATGTATACACACACACACACACACACACACACACACACACACACAGGCACTCTATACTCCATTATACTCTGCTAGATACTTAAAATCATTATCTTATTAAAATAAGCTGTTTTATGACCTCTTTCTAGATAAAAATATTAAGACATAGCATTGAAGCCATTTGTCTGAGATGAAATTTGAGTACAGTTCTGTTTCAGTACAGCATCTTTTTCTATCACAGGATTTAAAATGACATAGATTTGAATCATGAAGCTTTTGCAACCTTGCATTATGGTCCTTGAGACATAAGTTAATATCCCAGAATTTTAGTTCCCTGAATGCTGTATAAATATGATAACAATATTTAAGTCATAGATAAAATTATATGAACTAAAAGAAGACAAAAGACTGACAAATTGCTTCTTGACCTTTTGGCTAAGATCAAGTGTAAATACTGATAGCTCTTCCTGATTAATAAGCCCTTAAAATGTATGTAATATTATTTTTGCTATATAGATATATCATTTCAGCATTTGGCTGACATTTATTTTTATTACATGTTACTTTTTGTCCCATCCACAAAACTTAAAGATAAAAATTAGGCATGGAATTTTCTATCTTTTATTATAACCAGTATACAGACTGGGGAGTCAAGATGACTGAATAGACACAACTTCGGTGTACAACACCCAGTGAGAGAGATGCAGAAATCAAGAGATCTTCTAGCTCCAACCGAGGTACCAGGTCCATTTCAATGGGTCTGGTCAGACAGTGAGCAAAGCCCAGGCAGCGCAGACCAAGGTGGGGAGGTGTGCCGCTTCACCCAGAAAGTGCATCTGACTGGTGAGTTGGAGTCTCTCCCTCTGGCACTCTGGTCCAGATAACAGGGCTTCCCCCAAAGCCTCAGCAAAACACAGAACAGGGGATTTTTGCAGTCAAGTGCCGGGAATTAAAAGCGCAGTGTTGAATAATAATCCAGGATGGTGTCCCAGATTGGCACACAGATCTAAGCAAATGCATAAGCCAATAAGCCAGCTGGTAGAGCCTGTGGACCCAGCTATCACCACCTACCCCTCCCCCCAGAGAGAGGGAGCTGAAAGCAGGGAGACAGATTATTTGGCTGGGCAGGTCCCTACCTTCCTCCACAAACCCCAGAGGGCTGAAGCACTAACTAGTGGGTTATGCAGCTAGTGCCTCAGTCTGAGCTGAACCCTGAATGATCCAGCTCTGTGGAGGAAGACACAACCCACCATTAAAGAGGTGGGACTGGGCTTCATGTTTTAACACAAAACAGAGGAAGCCTAAGTAGCAATGGGAAGGTGTTCTTGACCACCCAGCAGCACCTCTTCAGCAGAAGAGGCAGGCCTAACCTCCCAGTGTAAACAAAAAAGACACAGGAAGCTTACCTAGTAACCTGAAGGAGTCCTTAGAAACCCAATATTGCCTTGACAGGCAGACAATTGACCTGATCAAGCAGCTCCCTGAGATCACAGCCAGTTAAATCCATGAAGATGGGAAAAAACCAGTGCAAAAAAGATGAAACCATCAAAAACCAGAACACCTCTTCTTCAAGGGATCACAACTCCTCAACAACACAAGAACACAACATGACTGAGAAAGAGTGTGATGAATTGACAGAAACAGGCTTCAGAAGGTGGATAATAACAAACTTTTCTGAGGCTAAAGGAACACGTTCTAACTCAATGCAAAGAAACCAAAAGCCATGAAAAAATGTTAGACAAAGTGCTAACTAGAATAACCAGCTTAGAGAAGAACATAAACAACTTGATGGAGTTGAAAAACACAGCACCAGAACTACATGAAGCAAACACGAGTTTTAATAGCTGAATCAATCAAGCAGAAGAAAGGATAACAGAGATTGAAGATCAACTCAATGAAATAAAAAGAGAAGGGAAGACAAAACAAAAAAAGAGTGAAAAGAAATGAACAAATCCTCCAAGAGAAAAGGGATTATGTGAAAAGACCTAATCTACACTTGATCACTGTACCTGAATATGACGGGGAGAATGAATCCAAGCTGGAAAACATGCTCCAGGATATTATCCAGGAGAACTTCCCAAGCCTAGCAAGGCAGTCCAACATCCAAATACAAGAAATACAGAGAACTCCACAAAGATGGTCTTCAAGAGGGCAACCTCAAGGCACATAATTGTCAGATTTGCCAGGGTTGAAATGAAGGAAAAAATGCTAAGGGAAGCCAGAGAGAAAGGTCAGGTCACCCACAGAGGGATGCCAATCAGACTCACAGTGGATATCTCCGCAGAAACCCTACAAGCCAGAAGAGAGTGGGGGCCAATATTCAATATCCTTAAAGAAAAGAACTTTCAACCCAGAATCTCATATCCAGCTAAACTAAGCTTCATAAGTGAAGGAGAATTAAAATCCTTTACAGTCAAGCAATTACCGAGAGATTTTGTCACCACCAGACCTGCCCTACAAGAGCTACTGAAAGAAACACTAAGCACAGAAAGGAACAAGTACCACCCACTGCAAAAGCACACCAAATGGCAAAGACCAAAAATGCAATGAAGAAAATGAGACAACTAACGGGCAAGATAACCAGCCAGTAACAAAATGGCAAGATCAAATTCACACATAACAATAGTAACATTGAGTGTATACGGCCTAAATGCCCCAATCAAAAGACACAGACTGGCAAATTGGATAAAAACTCAAAACCCATTGATGTGTTGTATTCAGGAAACCCATCTCACATACAAAGACACATAGACTCAAATAAAGGGATGGAAGAAGATTAACCAAGCAAATGGAGAACAAAAAAAAAGCAGGGGTTGCAATCCTAGTCTCTGATAAAATGGACTTCAAACCAACAAAGGTCAAAAGACACAAAGAAGGAAAAGGATCAATCCAACAAGAAGAGCTAACTATCCTAAATATATAGGCACCCAACACAGGAGCACCCAGATATATAAAGCAAGTTCTTTTTTTTTTGAAACAGAGTCTGGCTCTGTCGCCAGGCACCAGGTTGGAGTACAGTGGCACGATCTCGGCTCATTGCAACCTCTGCCTCCCAGGTTCAAGCAATTTTCCTGCCTCAGCCTCCCGAGTAGCTGGGACTACAGGCGCACACCACCATGCCCAGCTGATTTTTGTATTTTTAGTAGAGAGGGGGTTTCACCATGTTGGCCAGGATGGTCTTGATCTCTTGACCTCGTGATCCACCTGCCTCAGCCTCCCAAAGTGCCGGGGATTACAGGCGTGAGCCACCGCACCCGGCCTAGAGCAAGTTCTTAAGGACCTAAAATGAGATTTAGACTCCCCACACAATAACAGTAGAAGACTTCAACACTCCACTGTCAATATTAGATCAATGAGACAGAAAATTAACAAGGACATCCAGGACTTGAATACAGAGCAGGACCAAGCGGATCTAATAGACATATACAGAATGCTCCACCCCAAATCCACAGAATATACGTTCTTCTCAGCACCACATCGCACTTACTCTAAAATTGACCACATAATTGGAACCAAATCACCCCTCAGCAAATGCAAAAGAACAGAAATGATAACAAACAGTCTATCAGAACACAGCATAATCAGATTAGAACTCAAGATTAAGAAACACACTCAAATCCACACAACCACTTGGAAACTGAACAACTTGCTTCTAAGTGTCGACTGGATAAACAATGAAATGAAGGCAGAAACAAAGATGTTCTTCAAAACCAATCAGAATGAAGACACAACTTACCAGAATCTCTGGGACACCTTTAAAGCAGTGTCTAGAGGAAAATTTATAGCAATAAATGACCACAAGAGAAACAAGGAAAGATCTAAAATTGACACCCTATCACCAAAATTGAAAGAGTTAGAGGAGGAAGAGCCATAAAAAAAAAAAAAAAAAAAACTCAAAAGCTAGCAGAAGACAAGAAATAACTGGGATCAGAGCTGAACTGATGGAAATAGAGACACAAAAAACCCTTCAAAAAAATCAATGAATCCAGGAGATGTTTTTTTTTAAAGAACAACAAAATAGACACACTGCTAGCCAGACTAATAAAAAAGAAAAGAGAGAAGAATAAACAGATGCAATAAGAAAAGATAAAGGGGATATTACCACTGATCCCACAGAAATACAAACTACCATCAGAGATTACTACAAAAAGCTCTATGCACATAAACCAGTAAACCAGGAAGAAACCAATAAATTCCTGGACACATGTACTCTACCAAGACTACACCAGGAGGAAGTTGAAACCCTGAATAGACTAATAACAAGGGCTGAAGTTGAGGCCATAATCAATAGTCTACCAACAATAAAAAGTCCAGGTCCAGACAGGTTCACAGCCGAATTCTACCAGATGTAAAAAAGGAGCTGGTTCCATTCCTTCTGAAACTATATCAAACAATACAAAAAGAGGGAGTCCTTCTTTACTCATTTTATGAGACCAACATCATCCTGATACCAAAACCAGGAAAAGACTCAACTAAAAAAGAAAACTTCAGGCCAATATCCATGATGAACATCAACACAAAAATCTTCAATAAAATACTGGCAAACCAAATGCAACAGCACATAAAAAGGCTTATTCATCATGATCAAGTAGGCTTCATTCCGGAGATGTAAGGCTGGTTCAACATACACAAGTCCATAAACGTAATCCATCACATAAACTGAACCAAAGATAAAAACCACATGATTATCTCAATAGATGCAGAGAAGTCCTTCAACAAAATTCAACAGCGCTTCATACTAAAAACGCTTAATAAACTAGGTATTGATGGAACATATCATAAATGATCAAAGCTATTTATGACACACCTACAGTCAATATCATACTGAACAAGCAAAAGCTGGATGAATTCCCTTTGAAATCAGGCACTAGACAAGGATGCCCTCTTTCAACATTCCTATTCAGTATAGTATTGTATGTTCTAGCCAGAGGAATCAGGCAAGAAAAAGAAAAAAAAAAAGGATATTCAATTAGGAAAGGAGGAAGTCAAATTGTCTCTGCAGATGGCATATATTTAGAAGAGCCCAAAATCTTCTCAAACTGATAAGCAACTTCAGCAAAGTCTTAGGATACAAAATCAATGTGCAAAAATCACAAGCATTCCTATATACCAATAACACACAAATAGCCAAATCAAGAGCGAATTCCCATTAACAATTGCTTCAAAGAGAATAAAATACCTAGGAATACAACTAACGAAGGATGTAAAGGACCTCTTCAAGGAGAACTACAAACCACTGCTCAAAAAAATAAGAGAGGACACAAACAGATGGAGAAATATTCCATGCTCATGGTTAGAAAGAATCAATATTGTGAAAATGGCCATACTGCCCAAAGTAATCTATAGATTCAATGCTATGCCCATCAAGACCAATGACCTTCTTCACAGAACAGGAAAAACCACTTTAAACTACATATGGAATCACAAGAGAGCCCACATAGACAAGACAATCCTAACTAAAAAGAACAAAGCTGGAGGCATCACACTGCTGGACTTCAAACCATACTACAAGGCTACAGTAATCAAAACAGCATGGTACTGGTACCAAAACAGAGACATAGGCCAATGGAACAAAACAGAGACCTCAGAAGCAACACCATACATCTACAATCATCTGTTCTTTGACAAATCTGACAAAAACAAGCAATGGGGGAAAGGACTCCATGTTTAGTAAATGGTGTTGGGAAAACTGGCTAGCAATGTGCAGAAAGCAGAAACTGGACCCCTACCTGTCACCTTACACTAAAATTAACTCCAGATGAATTAAAGATTTAAACAAAAAACCTAACAACATAAAAAGACTAGAAGAAAATGTAGGCAAAACCATCCAGGACATAGGCATAGGCAAGGACTTCATGACTAACACACCAAAATCAATGGCAACAGAAGCCAAAATAGACAAATGCGATCTAATTAAAATTCAGAGCTTCTGTACAGCAAAAGAAGCCATTATTAGAGTGAACTGGCAACCAACAGAATGGGAAAAAATTTTTGTAGTCTACCCATCTGACAAAGGGCTAGTATCCAGAATCTACAAAGAACTAAAACAGATGTACAAGAAAAAACAAACAACCCCATTCAAAAGTGGGCAAAAGATATGAACAGACACTGTTCAAAAGAAGATATATATGAGGCCAACAAACATGAAAAAATGCTCATCAGTACTGGTCATTAGAGAAATGCAAATCAAAACCACCTTGAGATACCATCTCACTTCAGTTAGAATGGCAAAAATTAAAAAATCTGGAGACAACAGATGCTGGAGAGGATGTGGAGAAATAGGAACACTCTTACACAGTTGGTGGGAGTGTAAATTAGTTCAACCCTTGTGGAAGACAGTGTGGTAGTTTCTCAAGAATCTAGAAATAGAAATTCAATTTGATCCAGCAATCCCATTACTGGGTATGTACCCAAAGAACTATAAATCGTTCTACTATAAAGACACCTGCATACGTATGTTCATTGCAGCCCTGTGTACAATAGTAAAGACTTGCAACCAACCCAAATGCCCATCAATGATAGAGTGGACAAGGAAAATGTGGCACATATACACCATGGAATACTACACAGCCATAAAAAACGATGAGTTTGTGTCCTTTGTAAGGACTTCAATGAATCTGGAAACCATCATTCTCAGCAAACTGACACAAGAACAGAAAATCAAATACCACATGTTCTCCCTCATAGGTGGGTGTCGAACAAGGAGAACATGTGGAGTCAAGGAGAGGAGCATCACACATGGGGGGGCAGTTGTGGGGGGGTTTGGGGAGGGACAGCAGGGAGTGGGGGAAGGATAACATGGGAGAAATGCCACATATAGTCAAAGGGGGAATAGAGGCAGCAAACTACCTGGTTATGTATGCACCTACGCAACAACCCTGCATGACCTGCACATGTACCCCAGGACCTAAAGTAAAATAAAAAATAAATAAATAAATAACCAGCCTACAATTTCAAAATTATAAAGTAAATATATGCATGATTATAATCAACTACAAATAATGTTTAGGGTGGACGTGATTTTTTTTCTACCACATCATCATTATCTTCCCACCAGCTTAGAAAATTCAGAGTCATGCATATTCAAGTGTCTTCTAATAGCCTCAATGAGATAAAAAGCTTACAGTTTAAATGAGTCTCATTTTCCTGTCCTTGCCAACTAGGATAAACTCTAGGAACAACCTCCATACAGTGGAGTTTTTAAATGACAGAGAAATTGTAACTTGATAAATTGATTTGCTTTAAACAGAAAGCAAGGAGGCAGATTGTAGAGGACCTTAGTTATCTATTTTGCTAACACTCTGTCAGACCCCTAAAAGAAAAATGAACCCTAATTTTGTAAAGTGTTACTAAATTTTGAAATATTAATAGAATGACACACATGAACTATCTAATTTTCTGAGGTGGCTTAGAAAAGTAAAAGGTTTCTACTTTTACTATCTGAAAACTCATTGAGATTTTATTTGCAATTTGCTCTACCTGTATCCAGTTCTGACATCATCCTGTTTATGCTACTTTATAGCTTTTAACAATTAGGGAGTAAATGAGGCAATGTATTTGCATAACATAGTCATTCAAAAGACTGACTATAACTCCTAATTGCAAAAAAGGTCCTGGTGGATATTCCAATGAACTCTTATTGGCTACTAAGGTATAACTTTGTTGAATATTAGTGAAAGATAATAATAAAACTCACACAAAAACAACCAAACACTATAATGTCCTCTAGAGTATTGTTAGATAATTTGAAAACACATTTACATGGGAAATTTGCCATGTTGTTAATATAACTGCTGCACTGTGGTCCTATAAAAATAAAGTCTTTTCAGCTGATATAACTTTGCCGGGAATATTTAGAAGGCTTTTATATCTGCTTTTCCAGAGAATTAAAAGCATGTTCTCTAGGTATATATTTTTGTTCTTAAAATATTTAGTATTATGGTTCTATTATTTGCTCTTATTATAAAAGTTTTACCAGTTTATGTAATAAAATTTAAAAATAAATAACAATAAAATTGAGTATAAAGAGAAATGCAAAAAAACAAACAACCCGAAACTTCTTCTTCCCTTGATTCTAAGCTCTATGTTCCAAATAAATATGCATATATAGTCCTAGAGATAAATAAAATAATTAACAGTTATATCAACAGCAGAATAAATGAAGAAAGCTAAATTGATCATTATTTACACTGAGTCACATTATATTAATATTGTCTAATTTTTTGCCACAATTATAAATGCATTTTATGTCTACTGTATACCTATTTTTTACTACCACATATTGCATATTGTATGAATACCCAATAATTTCATATTCAACATCTTACTGAGAAATATATATGTAAAGAATACTATATATACTATACCCTTGAAAGCATGTACAGTTTCAAGTAGACAATAATCTCTTTTGGTTCAAAAGATTAACTTAAAATCTGCATATTTATACTCCAGAGAAAGCCAGGCTTTCAGTTCATTAGCTAATAAAATAGAGTTTTCTATGTTACATGAGAAACAACAAAAGTATATGTATAGAATGCGTTTCTATTAGCATTGTTTTGTATACATAGATAATTAAGTGCATTTAAGGAAAGGTCAAATAGGAATAAAATGGATTATTTGCAATATCTCACCCATATCATGTCAACTTCATAAATTATCAAAATAGAAAACAAATCCTTCATTACACAGTGTCCTTCCTGGAGAAACTATCTGGATTGGCCAGGTGTAGATTAACCAGGTAGTAAGGGGTTTGGGGTCAAGCTGGTTTCAGTTTCAGCTTTGGTTCTGCCACTCATTAGTAGTAGACTGGTGTTATCTAAGCAAGTCAAACTTCTGCTAGACTCTAAGTTCTCACGCTCGAAAATAGCATGATGACAACTGCTCAGTATGAATAACTAATTGTTATATGAGATAATATCTCCAAGAGCCTAGCCTGCATCAATCTCTGAAGTGTACTTAGTAATAATAATATTATTATGAGCATCATCGGTAAAACAGTAACCATTCTCATTGTTTCCTTTTGGGGAGGGCACACAAACATTTATGAAGCATTTGCCTGTAGGTCTGGGTCATGAAGATTTACACGTGTGCACATACATCCAAATAGAAAGATCATGAGGTTTTTAAAGTCCTTCTGTTTCACATCCACTGAATAGCTTTATAGAAATTCTTACCAAATATTCTCCATTTTTCACTCTCTCTTAGAATTCAACCTTTATATATTTATCATAGTATAGGCCACAACAAATCATGATAGCACTGTTTTGGTGGTAAATTAAAGAGGTTGCCAATATTCTCTTTTTACTTCCTCACTGAAAAACTTCCTGAGTTGCCCTGTTCACATTTATGAAAACTCATACTCTACCTACTCATCCTCCAATAACTGATTTTTAAAAGTGAGAATTTGAATAATGATTTCTAGGAATCCCCCCCGGCCAAACTGAGTACATGTATTCTTTCTGTATAATCCAGAGCAAACAGTGGCCTTCAAGACCATTGAAAACTGCATTTATAAATGGAATGATCCCAGAAACATCTGGCACGAAATTGGATGTGTACATCAGCATTCCTTCCATATCCCATTGAATTCTACTAAAAGCAATGAATACAAGATTGTGAAAAATAAATATTAAAAAAATTACTTGCCAATGCCTCCTCCAATAAAACTGTGAGAGGCATGTGTATTAGGTTTTTTTGGATACCATAAAGAAACACCATAGAGTAGGTGGGTGAAATAACAGAAATGTATTTTCTTCCTTTTTTTTTTTTTTTGAGACCGGTCTCACTCTGTCGCCCAGGCTGCACTGCAGTGGTGTGATCTTGGTTCACTGCAACCTCGACATTCCGGGTTCAAGCAATTCTCCTGCCTCAGCCTCCCAAGTAGCTGGGACTATAGGTGCCCACCATCATGCCCAGATATTTTTTTGTATTTTTAGTAGAGATGGAGTTTCACTGTGTTATCCAGGATGGTCTCGATCTCCTGACCTTGTGATCTGCCTGCCTTGGCCTCCCAAAGTGCTGCAATTATAGGCATGAACTACCGTGCCCAGCCCTTAGAAATGTATTTTCTTGCTGTTCTGGAGACTAGAAGTCCCATATCAAGGTTCTGGCTAACTTGGTTTCTGATAAGGTCTCTCTTCCTCTCTTGCCAATGGCCACTTGTTCCCTATGCCCCACAGGGTCTTTCCTCAATGTATGTCTTGGGCAGAGAGAGAACAAGCTCTCCACTGTCTCTCTAATAAGGACACCAATTCTTTTAGAGCAGACTGATCTTATGACCTCATTTAACCATAATTACTTGATTAGAGGCCCCATTCCAAGTACAGTCACCCTGGGGGTTCAGCCTTCAGCATATACATTTGTGGAGAACACAAACAGTTCATAATGAAATGTATTCTTACAATCTAAGTTACATGTAAGAGCTTCCAAAAGTTATGGAAATGAACGAAAGTAGTTTTTATTGAGCCACATGAAAGGAATTGAGGGCAAGAAACCGCCGAAAGAGACTTCAGAAGCAACTGAAGTAAATTGCAGCAAAAATATACTCTCTAAAGGTGACAGTGCAAGCTTAGGTGTGAAACCTTGTGTGCAGCTGG
The DNA here is from genome assembly GCA_036589455.1 of Ateles fusciceps. NCBI lineage: Eukaryota > Metazoa > Chordata > Mammalia > Primates > Atelidae > Ateles > Ateles fusciceps. Next base: position 5,789,275 of record JAZHEH010000174.1, on the reverse strand, counting down.
AAATTAAGTGAGTGGAGGAGGTATAAGTTTGGCTGCAAACCTTTCTGGACCTAGTATCGTTCAGCAGAGAAGGCAAGATTACACCCACAATAACACAAACACAGCAGATTCACTGAAAGCAATCTCTCTCTGACAAGAAGGAAAGATGCTTAAATTGTGTAAACCAACTAATCTGGACAACTATAAATATATGAAGGTGGAACGTGGGTGAACTTCTTTTTTAGCCTATGAAATCATAAGAAAAGATGGTTAAAAACCACCTCATAAAAATGGAAAATGTCTACATGGCACAAATATGATAAGCAAAGTAGGCAAAGTGCTTAAGGATGCCATCCTACAATATCCGGGCCATGCCCACCAAAGAACTCACAGAGAAGAAGACATGCAGGGATTTTAAACATACTACGTATACCATCAACCTTACCCATGAGACTTGAACATTAGGATAAGTTTGGCATTCCATTTCTCATTCAACAGATTATAAAAATCTAAAGGTCATATATCTGATTCGACAAGACTGTGATTGGAGAGGTGAACTCTTACACGGGCTTATGGTTGTGTAAAACAGTCCAGTCCCTTTGAGAGAAATCTGTCTATTTCTACCAAAATGATAAACTTTATATTTGATGACTAATACATTCTACTTCTAGGAATTTGATCTACAGATTGCTAAAATACATAATTTCAGTAGAAAACAAGAACAAAATGTGCTTAGCATGTTCTTTTCATGTCTCATGAAGAACAATTTTTTATATTTAATCATATATATGAAAAATGACATACATAAATATTTATGTAATACTTGGCACTATGTTAAATGGAAATGTTGTGGTACCATAAAAGTTCACCTGTTAACATTTACAGATGACTAGCAAAACGTTTGATTACAGTAGGTCCCTGTAATAGAATACCAGGCAGCTTCTTATGAATATGGAACGAGCTCCAAAACGGATTGTTTAAAGATAACAAGTTTCACAAAAGTGTACATAGTGCGCTGCCATTTTTATTTATTTATTTATTTTTGTTGGTTTTTACCCTCATGTGCTACTTAATGCTAGATTGTGTTCCTTTCTATCTCACTGTATTTTTGTATCCATTAACCATTCCCTTTATCCTCTCTGCCCACTATCCTTCCCCGCCTCTGGAACCATCATGCTCCTCCCTATCTCCATGAGTTCAGTGTTTTTTTTTTTTAAGCTCCCTAAGTAAATGAGAACATGAGGTATTTGTCTTTCTACGCCTGGCTATTACAACTAACATAATGTCCTCCAGCTCCACTCATGCTGTTGCAAATGACAAGATTTCATTCTTTTTATGGCTAAATAATGACCAATATTGACCAGGAATGTCCCAGGACTGAAAGTACCATTCACTGAATCTCTGCATTGAGCCCCGAACTTTATTTCGTATCTCTCTTTCATCTTGTTCCTCTGCTCTTCGATATCCTACATGTTTATAAGAAGATGATTTCAAATGGATCACCTTTCAGTCACCAATGATTCACTGACTTCCAGAGTTGGGAAAGCCTGCAAGGCCCATCTAGTGGGCTACTGTTTTTAAAGTGAGATAAAGTAACCATTTATATGTCCTTCTTTATGCATAACCATTTTCAAAACAATACATAATAAGTTTATAGTATCTTTGATTCAGGGGTAGATGAAAACCAGGGAGAAGGCACTGGATAGGAAGGAGCCTTTTCCCTGTATACATTTTAGTTTTAATTTTTTCCATTACTTTAAGCAATAATTTTTATTATCTATAAAACATCAACAACTTGGAATAAAAAGACCGTTTGGCACCTCCGCACCTCTCTGCTCACTCATCCATGTGTGTAAATAATTCTGAACAAATGACAGAAAATGGAGCAGCTGGTGCTTGAGGTGGTGAGAAGCTCCCAGCTGTGCTTGATCCTCAAAATGCAATATGTTTTCCAGTAGTAATGGTTTAATAATTACTACCCGTTTTAGCTACAACAGACAAAATTGCATGTTGATTTAATGCCACTAAAACAAATAAGAGCTTATCAACTATTACGTAGGTTAAGAAGTTACTGTATTTGGAAAGTCAGACTTGAAACAAAGGGAAAATACTATCTTTTTTAAACTGATAACTCATTTAGGATATTTTCAAGGTGGTTTTTAGAAAAAGAGAACGATTTAGAAGATAATGTCAGAAAGGCAGTTATTATTTTCTTCATTGAGAGAAGTTGCATGATGTGCTTTGTTAAAGCCAAGGAATGCTCACAGCAAAAGACTTTTCCTAATACTTACCCAGAGCTTCTACTTTGTTTCAATAAACATGTTAAGTGAAATCATCACATTTCTCGGAAGAAAAAGCAATAAAAAGTAACTTGAGTCAGCATGCATGCTTTGGAACTGTGCTACTTACGTTTTGGCAAGCAGCATCAGCTTCAGCTGAGAGCTAATTGGAAATGCAAATTCCCAGGCACCACTCAAGTCCTACTAAAACTCTGAAGATAGGGCTAGGTGCCTGTGTCTTTCCAAGTTCTGCAGTTGATAATGAAAGTAATGATGTACTGCCCTAAAATTTCATACACCCAAGATGACAGTGTATCCTACCTGTTTTTATGAAAAATAATGAGCAGTATTCCATTAAAAAAATATGAAAGACTAGGCACTTATACAAATTTGCATTCTAATTTCTAATGATGATGGATTGCACATCTTCCCAATGCTAGATATTTTTGAATTACTGTGGCTTCAATGTTGGGGTGATGGATAAAAAGATTTTTAAAGGATCACTGTTAGGGGCTTAGCTTTGTCCTCCAAGATTCATATGTTGAAGTCTCAATCTTCAATACCTCTGAATGTGAATATATTTAAAAAGAAAGTCTTCAAATAGAGTATCAAGTAAAAATGAGGCTGCTAGCATGGGCCCTACTTCATTCTGATGAGTGTTATAAAAAGAAGAAGGAATTTGTTTTTCTTTTTCTTTTTTTTTTTTTTCAGGTTGGAGGGCAGTGGTGTGATAATCAGCTCACTGCAACCTCTGCCTCCTGGGTTCAAGCAATTCTCCTGCCTCAGCCTACCGAGTAGCTGGGACTAGAGGCACTCACCACCATGCCTAGCCAATTTTTCTACTATTAGTAGAGACAGGGTTTCACCATGTTGGCCATGCTGGCCTCGAACTCCTGACCTCAAGTGATCCTCCCACCTTGGCCTCTCAAAGTGCTGGGATTACAGGCGTGAGCTACCACACCCAGCCTAAGAATTTGTTTTTCTATGTAAAGAAGCAGCAAAAAAATAAAATAAAATAAAATAAAATAAAAATCTGCAAGCCAAGTAGAGAAGCTTCCGGAGAAATCTTCATCAGAACCTTGATCTTGGACTTTCAGTTTCTAGAACTGTGAACAAATAAATTTCTGTTGTTTCAGCCACCCAGTCTTTGGTATTTGTTATGGCAGCCCTAGCAAATGAATATACTCAGCTCTCAACTTTTCTTTTTCTTTCTAAAAGTAGTAAAATAGTTCCAAATTAGAAACTAGAGGCAGGCTGGACAAGGTCACTTATGCTTGTAGTCCCAGCACTTTGGGAGGCTAAGGCAGAAGAATCACCTGAGGCCAGGAGTTTGAGACCATAGGAACAAACTCAGAACTTGTGTTTTACTTTTTTTCCTCTTGGGTATTGTATTAGGAATATCTGGTTATCAGAAATAAGTAGATTTATACAATTAGAATAGTCTATGCTGTGAGAAAGCCAAGATAAATTTTGATGAATATTTCAGAATTAATTGGTCCTGTTTTAAGTTATACTATATCAATCCATGATTCTTACTGAAATGGAAAATGTTCTTGCAATAGAACTCATTCGTTTGACTCTAAAAATGAAATTATTAAAGACAAACAGAGCAAATATTAAAGTGAAAGGTAATTGCAATAACACAAAATGTGGAAAAACTCATTTGTTAGATATTACTTTTTTCTATTAATGCTACTTCAAAAAGTATACAGTATATTAGAACTATTAAACCACAGTGATCATACAACTAGCTTTGCCTGATAAAATATAAAGCACACAGTGAAATTTAAACTGAGCTTGAAAAATGAAAAAAAAAAAAGATTATTTTATTGAGGTATTAATTATGTACAAAAGTGGCCTATATTTAATGTATAAAATTGATGAGTTTAGAGATATGTATATACCTAAAAAACCATCACCAAAATCAATGCCATTTTCAATCATAAATAAAATTCTAAGCCCCCCAAGTGACTGATGGATGCTCCCCTTAGCCAAAGGCATTCCAAACTAACCTGAAAAACTTGTTCAGGCCATGATGGGAAGAGGGGGGTGGGACATGCCTCATTATACACCCCCTCCTTTTTGAATTCAGGCACAGCTGGGCAGCATTAATATTAAAACAGAGATCTTAAGACTGATAAAACACACTTTTTGTAGCAATAAAACACCAAATTCCAGCTGATCCTAGTGTAGCCTCTCATGACAAATAGAAGGCCCTGAAAGAATCAAAACATTTTGCCCCAAAATGTATTTCTTTGACATATTTTCAAATAATTCTGCAAAGCTAACTCTTGTGGGGAAAATTTACATTCTGTGGAGAATCCCCTTCCCTTTCCAGGTATTTTTCCTGATTCAAGAGAGAATTAACTGGGTCCAGCAACTTTTTAGGTCTGATAAGAGCTCTGAAGTCCGTGAAACCTGTCTCCACAACTCATTATCTTAACCCAGACATTTCCTTCCATTGATTCCAGGTCTTTACATAATAACTCTTTCAACCAATTGACAATGAAAATCTTTAAATCTGCCAGGACCTGGAAGCCCCCACTTCCAGTTGCCCTGCCTTTCTGGACCAAACCAATATATATCTTATATGTATTGCTAAATGTCTATGTTTCCCTAAAATGTATAAAACCATGCCATAGCCCAACCACCTTGGGCACATGTTCTCAGGATGTCCTGAGAACTGCAGTGGCCATTGGTCACTCACATTTGGTCCAGAATAAATCTCTTCAAATACCTTACAGTGTTGTACTCTTTGTCACACCATAAATATATTCATCACCTCATAAAGTTTCTTTTTGTCTTATGTATTTGTTTGTTCTGTGTGTGTGTGTGTGTGTGTGTGTGTGTGTGTGTGTGTGTGTTAAGAACATTCTTAAGAATAACTGTATCCAATTAGGCATTTCTCATTTTACTCCTAACTGGAACTTTATAGCAATCTGTTTATTGTCATCTATTGAATAATTTTAAGGGAGTCCAACCATTGGCTCTTTAAATTCTTCTTTTCCTGAATTTGAGAACCTCCAGAATGACTGGACAGTGAGTAGCCTTATTTTTTAATATTTTTCAACCAGACCCTTTGCACTGCTCTGTCCATTGCATCCAATGTTGCTAATATGAACTGTGATCACTCTGATGATCACATATTTGCTTATGTTTTATCCTCATTTTATATTCATTCTACATCTCCAGTCCTTCCAAGTTTATCTCAAGCCCAACACCTCTAAATTATAGTCTTCCTTTATTTAGCGTTTTTTTCTTTTTCTTTTTCTTTTTTTTTTTTTACTTTTATGGCACTTTTTTGGAATTTCCATTTAACTGCAGACAGTTTTATTTTAGCTCATACAGTTTGATTTTTAAAAAATATGTATAATTTTTATATTGGTCTAACTTGTTCCCCAACAATATAATATGCTTTAAGGTACACAGTATATTTATGCTTCAAGGCTCTGTACCTGAATTTTTAAGTTAAAAATTTTTTCAAAGGTTTAGATCAATATTTTTCAGTATTAATGTTATGTAAGCTTAATTTATTTAAACAGCCCACTGTAATTTAGAAATACATTAGCTCCTTAATAAAGATAATTGCCATTAAACATGATTCTTGTGGACAGAGATACTGCAAAAAAGTGAACCTAAATACATACAACTGAAAATATTCTTCTGAACATCTTTTAATATACTTCTCATACAATTTTAAAGAAGAAATTATTTCCCAAATTACTTGCTTCTCTTCTTCACTCATAAATTTCTCTCTAAATGCCTCTAAGGTGGTCTGGTAAATCTTGATGAAAACCAAAAGTTCATTCCAGCTGAATGCAGGACTAAGATTTTATTCTATATCTCATGAATGTCTGAGTTGAGATAACTAAAATAGTAAAGAAAATCATTATTTCATCATTTTTAAAAGAAACAAAGTATACTACTCTACAGAACGTTATGAAGTCTTCCCACTGAAAATCTAGATTCTTAGCAAGTAAAGGTCTCTAGGGCCTCATGCATTTCCATACGAACTTGCAAATACAGTTATAGTAATTGCCTCCCATTGAACAGAGATACTATTTATATAAATTAACTATCGGACTTTAATTTCTCCTTTGGCATCAATTTAGGTACTGCAAGAGGTGTGGATGGGGATTTCTGTATATCTGGGGACAGAGAATCAGGCTGGGGACAAGAATAGGTGAAAGCCCCAAGCGCTGTACACAGGAGCCGGGAGGAGGCTGGGCTGGGATAAACCAGGGGGGGGCTGTGTAAGGAGATGGAGCCCAGAGGTGAGTAATGAGCAAACAGAGAAGGATCCCCAGTGTGAGCTTTGCTTTGGTTTTTGTGTGGGATGGATCTGAAGCAGGGAAGTGACGTCATTTCTTTTCCTCAGGATATCTTTGGATTTTTGTTGAGAATAAAGAGGGATAAAGGCAGAAATGTGGGAACCAATTGACAGAGGAGAGAGAGTGATACTTTGGACTTGAGATAGTGAGAAGGGTCAGATTCTATACATATTCTAAAGGCCAAACTGAGAGAGCTTATTGGTAAATCCAATATAGGGAGTGAATAAAAAGATAATTCAAAGATGATTCCAATAACTGAGGTGAACAACTGGAAAATTGTGCTTCTAATTATTAAGTTGTGGAAAATTTCTGAAAGTGGAGGGTTTCTTTATAGCGGGTGGGAACAAACATGAAGAGGTCAATATTCTACATGCAATAATTTCACTATTTGACGAGGTATAGAATATGATGAGTGAGCAAAAGTAACATTTAGAACTAAGGGTTCAGAAAGAGTTCTGGGCTGGAAAGGTATGTTAGTGCATTATCCAGAGGAAGATAATATTTGAATCTTTGAAGCTGGATAATAACATTGTCAATGAATTAGGTATAGGTGAACAATGAGGAGAAGCCCATGAGGTCAGTATAAACATGCACATCAGGGTAGCTCAAAAGAACAATGAAGAATACACTCATGGAGGAGAGCAGTCACTATTTCAAATGCTGGTATTAATCTGATAATTTGAGAGTAAATTATTACTATACATTGGAAACAAGTACATTAGAGAAACATTCAAAACAATCTAATTAATGAGCAATTTCTTCATTTGAAATGTTTGCATGTTTTTGAAGCACTGAAGAAAGTGTTCTTTCACATACCTTACAATTCTTTTGCACTGTATTTTATTATCTCAAAAACACACCTCTGTGTCCATGAAATAGGGAAACTGTATCAACTGTTCCTGTTTATTGAATCCCTCAAAAGCTGTGATGTATGTCAAGTTGAGCACAAGTCTTCTCTTCGTACAAACATATGATTCAAAGCCACCAAAAGAAGGTAATATACTATCCCAACAGAGGCAAAATCATAATGGTACATTTTACTTAAGGTCATTTATGAAATAGGAGGATTCATTCCTAATGGTGAACAGCCTACATTATTTAACTTCTTGGATAAACATGCCTTAGTACTGCAGGCAAAATGGTACAAGCACAACAAAACCTCAGGGTAAGACAGAACTAGACAAGAATCGGAGCTCTGCCACTTAATAGAGGTAACTTTAAGCAAGAGACTTAATCCTATCTATATTCTTGTTTCCTGAATGAAGAATTGGCTGCTAATTGTAGGTCCTAGTCCAAAATAAAAACATAGCCTGGCTCCAGCCAGTGGATATTTTAAACTATACCTGTGATTTTATTTTTTTAAACAGGTATGGTGAGATCAACAGATGAAGAGACACCTGACACTGAAAAGACAATTTACTATGCACAGTTGCTGAGAGGAGGGGGGTATGCCAGGCCATCCCTGGCAGGGCCACATGAGAGAATACCAGGGTTGGTTGGTCATAGGCAGAGATAAAGCAAGAAAAACTGTAGAAAAGCTTGTACTGTGGTTTTTGTTTTCTGTTTTTTTTTTTAAATGGGAAAATGGGAGAGCAGAGTGAGCAGGCAAAGCAGATTTAGGATTAGCTAGTTTGAATAATTTCAGTGGGCTCCAGGGAATAGGGGCTGGCCCTGGTTGTCTTATACCTGGCCCTGAGATAATTAGTGTAGGGAAAGAGAAACTGGTGTCACCCAGTGTGAGAGCTGTACAAAGCGTGTGGTTGAGTGATTGGTTAGTTTAAGTATAAAAGGCAGAGATATTTTGCTATCTCTAGAATCCGCTAACCCACCCCCTTTCCGAGTTAACAATGTCCATGATGTCAAAATATCAGAGACACAAACTAGAAAACAAGGTTAATACAGTGGGGAAGTCAGTCTCCCTTTCCTATTGACCCAAAACCCTACAGGTGAGTGAATCCCAGTACTGGTGATCTCTTCCATACTGAGCTGTGCTTGATACTTAGATTGTGAGTATTCTAAGGATCTCACTAAGCCTCCTGTCAAATTCCCCATGGAAAAGACAATCATCGCCTCATCCTCCTCCCCATGACACCGTTAATTGGGCTTGACCCTGAACCTTCTTGAGCCCACGCTCAGCCTCCACTAAGACAATGTGCAATAATAGAACATTGTCCTCCCCTTCTCCACCCACCAGTGCAACCTGGTTATTGCCCCTGGCAGCAGGCAGTGGTCCCAGGATGAAGAAGGGAGGCATAAAGCCTAATAATCAGGTCACCAGAGGGAAGAGACTGGGCAGCCACCAACCAGGCAACAACAATGTAAGAGGCTGTGACAGGTTAGACTCAGTTGAGGAGATGACCCAAGTCCCAGTGCAGGCTCCATCATCTCATCTCATCTGACTTCACTTATAAAACACAGTTTCCAAGATAACATTCATAGGTCTTTGCAAAGAGCATTAAACCCCAATTGCCGGACCCTTCTGATGACAGAACCTCATGCAATTACCCTGATCAAATGTGCAAATGTTGGCCTGGATCCACGGACAACTTTTATGTCATACCTCGCATCCTCTAGGCCTAACTTTATTCTGCCTCTTGTATGGCAACCAGCTGTGCCCAGATGTAACCCAAGAAGCATATTTCCTTCAATGCCCAGCATATATCTCATTTTCTAGCTTATGATTTTTTTTGCGACTCTTACGTGTGACCCTTTGAAAACCAACTCAGTGATTCTGATACATGCACAAATTTGGATGTGCAAGGGACTACACAACCAGCAACCAATGAGGAGAATATTAACTGATGGAAAATACTCCCTTCTTTGGGTCCCTGGACAGACAAGTCTGAAGAATTTCCTTCGCAATCCCCTAGCTTCTCAGTGCAGGAAACCTCCGTTACCCACAACGACCAGCTACACAGATACCTTTTACTTGTTTTGCTTTCTGCCCTTGGTCCTTCTTCCCAGGGCCCTCCCAAGTTCCGTAGGATAATTTTGCTTCACAAAATAAACCATCTGTATGCAAGCTCTTAAATAAAGCCACACTTTGTGCAGGAACTCTGAATAAGACTCTAAATAAATATGTTATTTGGAAGAATAAATGAGGTAAGAGATGTCAAATATTAAGCATGAGATCTGGCAAATTATAACTGCCTCATTTTTGTTAGTTCTTGATCCTTCCTTTCTTTTTCAACTTGAAAAGCTGCTTGATGTACATTTTACAACCAAATGAACAAAAAAATATAGTTTTTGTTACTTAAAACAACCTCAATCTCTATTTCAATATTGAATTATTCAAATGCTGGTAAATTCTATACGAGCACATTAAAATAGTCATTTCAGTATTTTCCTCTTCTAGATGTGACAGGTGGGGGTGGTGGAGGAGGACCGACAGTGTCAGTACCCAGGAAGTCATCTCTCCCCTACAGAGGCAAACCATCTCTGCTTGTTCCCACTGAGAATCCCACATCCCTACTCAGTCCCAGCCCCTATCTCCTCACAGGACCACCCATGTGCTTGATGCTCATTAGCATCTCTGAGCTACTTCTTTGCCCCTTTCAGGGGTTTGGGAAATTCAGCTCATCTCTACCAGCTCTTTCGGGCTGCAGGAGACTGTGGGAAAGGGCAGTTCGCTCCAACCCTCTTTGTTGTTTATGCAATACTCCCATTTATTTTCTCTTGCTGCTGGGGCATGGTGGTGTTGCATGGACAGAACTTCTTTCCCCAGGTTCTAACTAGGAAAAAGGATTAATTTCTCCCTGCTTTTGACCATTAAATGTATTTAATCTCTAGCTATATTGTCTAGACCTGATTCAGGGATCAGAAGCATTTTTCAAAATCCCACCAGTGTCTAACTTGATGCTTCCCCCTTATGTTCTCCTCACATCCTCAACCAGGGACATCTTTGTCAAATCTGGGGTATGTAGGGAAAAATAAACAACAAAAAAAGGTCCTTCTCATTGTTTAAGGCATAAACGTGTAGATTAGAGGTCACCAAAATTCCTTCTGAAAACAGAAACCAAGTCTCTTAAAACACATAAAGCATTTTCTCGAAACAAAATAAACTATGCCTTGAGGCATTTCTATAATAAAACTCTGAGAGCAATCAGCCTGTAACGGGGATTGTGCATGAAGAACACATAATCAGTATAATCAAATTATTACCCTGTCAAGAAGAAAATGTGTCCTTACAGAACCTGGCATCCAGGAAAACCCAGCAGGTGTTTAGTGATTTTTCCATCCAGCCTCAACGCAGAAGAAAGGCAGTCTTTTGCTCAGGGGCACAAGAAAGTGAAGCGCCAAGGAAAGAATTCTGAAGAAGTAGGGCATGCAACTGAGTTTTGTCAGATAAAGAAGGAATAGAACACTGCAGGTGCAAAGACAAGATGAAGAAAGCAAGAATGCGTGGAGAGCCTATCTGCTACGAAGTAAGCAGGGCAGCTTAATTAAAGTGCCAGGGAAAGGTGCCGAAAAAGAAATCCCTATTCTGGGGCAAGGTTTCTCAGTAGGGCATTCACGTCCCAATTTGTCCAGCACAGTTTCATTTCATCTCTGTCATCCTGGCACAATGATTAATATCTCCCCTTTCCACTCTTGAAAGTAGCTGGATTTGGGCAATATAGTCATTCCACTCAATACGCAATTCAAGCATGTAGTTAGGGCATTAAAAAAATGCACTCAGCCAACACCCACTCATCTCATCCCCTGAAAAGAAAACATTTCTGTAATATAATATGACATTTAATAATTCTAGAGAGTATTCAAATTGATATAAGAAAAATATCAGATTTTATTTTACTTCTTGTCACTTATTTGACAAACAATCACACGTGGAACATGTTAGGAGGAACTAAATCTTACCTTCATAATCTGATCCTGGCAGGAATATAACTGACATAAGTTTTATATTGAATTGGATGGAATTAGATGTAAAGATATAAAATAAATAGAAGCTAAAGAACACACAATGAAGTAGAAGGAAAATATTTAATATTTATATCAATATTGATTTACCCATCTATATTTTTACATCTTATATTTTAAGTGTCATGGAATAAGTGACATTTGCTATGTATCTCAAAGCTTTTATGTAAAGCAAAAACTTAGAATACAGACTATTCAATAATGACTTACTGATTTTATGAATGGCATATTTTTTGATGTAATTTTATTGGAAAGGGTCTTATTTTAGAATATCAGACACTAAATGTATATTAAGTGATACACCTATAATGACACAGCCAACAAATTTACTGATTACAAAATATCAGTTTTTCTAAATACACACTTTAGCAGTCCATATTATTATTATTATATTACCTATTGATATGGTTTGGCTGTTTTCCTACCCAGATCTCATCTTGAGTTGTAGTTCTCATAATCCCCATATGTTGTGAGAAGGACCCGATAGGAGGTAATTGAATCATGGGGTTGGATATGTCCATGCTTCTGTGCTGGTGATACTGAGTTCTTACAAGATCTGATGGTTTGATAGGGGGCCTTGCCTGCTTTGCTTAGCACTTCTCCTTCCTGCCATCACATGAAGGACGTGTTTGCTTCCCCTTCTGCCATGACTGTAAGAATGTGGAACTGTGAGTCAATTGAATCTCTTTCCTTTTTAAATTACCCAGTCTCGGGCAGTTCTTTACACCAGAGTGAGAAAGGACTAATACATCTATATATAAATTATTACATTTCAAACGAAATGCAATAATATTAGTATGTGTTACAAGAAAAAATATAATAATGTATGATTATCTGCAAAGTTTCCTCCATCCCTTTCCCAATTTCACCATCACCTCCTGTCTCTGTGGGGGATCCAGCTCTTCAGCTTTATTTCAGAATATCTGGGTACTGATCCAAGTGCAACAAACTAGAGGAGCCATTATAATTAATAACATTAAACTCAGAAAATCACTATAAAGTTATATACTATAAAAATCTGTCATAATCCAGGTCCTCAGAGAGATGTATGCTTGTAGGAGATTGTTCAGAATGGTGGGAAAAATTATAAAAAGATGCAAACCTTTTTGGAAGGTGGCAAGGTTTTGCGAAAGCCTAATCTTACCTTAAGCTAATGGCAAAGATCAGATATCAAGAGAATGTAGAGGAGAATATCAAAACAGCTTGTTGTACTAAGACTGACCTTTGACCAGCCATGGGCAGAACTATTCTCTACTGGGGAACACTGGCAATGTTAATTACCCACTAATGGTGTATACTCAAAAACTTTGTCATTAAATCTGTACTAAATGGCTGATCTGGGTGGCACAGCGATACCCACTCTTCCTCTTTGGTGGTGCCAAAATGGTGCTCGCCCTCTGGCCGCACGCTCTCAGACAAAAACCTGTGTCAGCGTAATTTTTCATCCATCGCTTGCCCAAAGTCTGCCAGTCAGACTCAACACATATGAGAATACACCTTGAAACTTATGCTTAAATTTGATTTTACTGTATTTTATTCTAGGGCTTTATCACTTACCTACAGTGCATTGATTTAAAAACAAATTATGGTTTGACATCAGACTGAAACTTACCACTTCATGGAAAATATGCATGTCATATGAGTGGAGACCACCAACTCCTCAGATTTCTTGCATGGAAAGAGATAGAACCATAAAAACCTTAGGGATATCCCTCAACATAAGAAGGAACTCATTTCAATAAAATGAACCCTATCTTCATGGGCATTCCTCCCCCAGTGCTCAATCTTGGAGTGTACAAAGTTCAGAAAGCAGCATAAAATACCATACAACTCCCTACTCAGCCATGGAATGAGGGTCCCAGCTCATGTCTGCACCGCAGGAGTGGAGAATGTGAGAAGGGAAAGAGAAGAAGACATCAGAGGAGCAAGGATGAGCTAAGAAAAAATAGATTTCGTTTGATATTTGAGCTTGATATTATCTACTAGACTTTTAAAAAAAGGATTGTACAGCTGAAAGTGGACAGAAACTTATGAAATATGACCATAAAATCGTTAAGGGATGAAAGCATTAGAAGTGGCAGAGCCATTATGAATGCAATGTATGGGAGAAAATAAAACAAATTAAAATAATTTTGGTTTGATTTATTGTACCATGTCATATGCACAACAGAATGCCTTCTTAGTTTCTGAAGATATGCAGGACTTCAATTAGTTTATTAATTAAGCACATGCATAAAACTTCAGCATTATCATCCTGTGTTTAAGGAGTAAACATATTAATCATCATGCCTGTTTTCAAAATAATAATCTGAGTTTCAATAATATAATGTATCTCTGGTCTTTTTCCCTATCATGTAATAATTTACCCAAAACAGATTTGGTAGGCAGTTTTCAAGACAACTTGGTGTTAATTTCATTGCATATCTCCTGAGAACCAATAGCTAATTTTGAGCATCTTATAATTTCCCCTGATAAAATGATCTATCAAGATGAACATAATAGGCATCTTTTAAGTATAAGCATAATACACAATGAGTTCGTTTTTATTTTATCTATGAAAAAAACAAAAATCCTCCTCTGTAACATACTTATTTGTACTGATTTGAATAATAATAACTCTATCCAGAAATGCCTCAAAAAAATTCCAATGTCACTTTATGACTTCTTGTTCTTACATAAAGCTGTGAGGATTAAATGAGATCATTCATTTCTTCAACAACAAAGTTATTTTATATAAGGCATTAGTAGCTTTGCTCAATCTGTTATTAGACAATGCTAAATTTACATTGTTGGGGCTAAAGTGTTTGGGGCAGCTAATGAGTAGCTCCATTTCAATTCACATTTATAGATAATTCTGTTATACCAACTCCCAAAATTTTAATAAGGCAAATCTCTGCCCACTTTTTGTAACAGTTTGCAGTTCTTGTAAGACTTAGTAGAACAAATAAATAACAAACAATTAGTATAGCTCTTAAATCACTATGTTATTTATTTCTAATTTTTTTCATATGATAAATTCAAGTTTTAAGCAGCTCAAAAAATGTCCTACCATAAAACTCCAATATTCTGAAGGATTATAGCTTTGTCATTTTATAAACCAAATGAACATATTACTACTAGTGGCACAAAAATACATATTAGACAAATAAGTGTGAGATCTTAAATAGGCAAGAGAGATGAGTTGATTCATAGCTCTTTTTGACAACCTATAGATTCTGTGTCCTTACTTTGAGTTAGTTGCATAACACTGTGAGGAATGTCAACATCATTTTAGTCCCTTATGGGTCATGTAATTCGTGTCTAAAAAAGAAAATGGATTTTCACTGTCTAAATACATGTCATAGTTATACATGGGAGGATATATTTTGCTGTTCTAAACTTGTTCTTTTTTGTGCTATCCTAATACAATTTTGGGAGAAAATATTGCAAAACCAGAGCTTATATTAATTTTTCACCATTACATATTTTTATGAGTGCACTTAATGTCTCCTTTGATAAGATGTTTAGCTATGACTAATTTTGATATATATGTATCTATATGATATTCTCTTGCTCATCTATAGAGTATCCTTATGTTATGAGATCCTGGGACTTCCCCAAATGCTTGCATAAAATAAGATTTCTTCAATTGCAGCCACCCTTTTCCTAAGCAAGTTTATATTTTCTTGTGCTTTAGGTCTAGACACCATTAAAAACCATTAATGGCTTCTATTTCAAGAGTTATAACTCAAAATGCTTAAAGGCCTAGTCAAATATAGAAAAACAATTAAGCAGTATGAATGTAGATAGATGGTGGAGGCTAGATGCTAATGGTCCAAGGGTTCAATGCATTGTTGCTCTGCGTGAATGTAGAAATTCTGTTAGCTTAACAATACACATCTCTGGACCAGATATTTAGCCACATGGACCACCAGTTAGTGGCCTACACTATGAATTGAGTCATCTTTTTGTGTGTGCTTCTATGACATAGCATACATTGGAGATTTTCCATTTATTATTTTCATCATCTTTAGCTGACATCATTTGATCACTATCTCAGATGCAGTACACTAAACACTTAACCTGTATTATTTCTTTTAAGCTTTACAATATTTCTATGAGATGAGTAGTAATATTTTATCCATGGATGTGCAGAGGTCGAGCAACGCATCAGAAGTTCTAAAATTTGTGAGTGGAAGAGCCGTCGTTCTCTCAGAATTAAGGACCCCCAAAATTCAAATTCCTAAGCTCTTTTTAAAAATCACTAGTAGGGAGAATGATAGAATCCTTTTTGTATTTTCAGAACTGAAGGCACTGCCTGTCATAGAACCAGCACTCACCAAATATTAAAATAGCAAATGAAAATCTGAGCCTGTTTCTACTTTGTTTTACAGTTCTGTAGCTGAATTCATATACTATTCTAAAGTCTATTTTTATTTATTCATAAACTTATCATTATTTTTTATTTCTATAAACTTCTATTCAAGACCCCTTTGGTTTCTTTGTCACAAGGACAGCAAATCACAGCAAAATGAAATAGTACATAGTGTTTGAATGTAGAAAGAAACTTTAATTCCAAACTTTTTCAGCATACAGCAAATTCCTAAACGTGTACATGTTTTCTAACCTCTAACATTTCCTAATATAAAAAGCTATTTGTTTTTTTACTAAACTAAAATGAGATAAGGATAAGTGTGCTTCATACTGTTAATTAGAGACCAGATTCCTTCTATCTGGTGTGTCTCCCCTGCTCTGAGGCATGAACGTTGTATGCATTCAGCTGACAGATGGGAAAAGAGAGGATGCAAGATCCTGTGGGAAGTTGTTATAGACCAGCCCTGAATGTAGTTTTTACCACTTTCAGCCACATTCCTGTGGCAAGAACTCAGTAATGATAGCCACGAGGCTTGTGTGGATCTAAGAGGCCCAGTAAGTATCAGTACATTTTAGTTAGCATTAATCTTAATAACACTATACTTTATGCCTATCAACCAAATGACATGTGAGTTTCATTTTTAATTTGGTGTTAGAAAAATCTTGTCTCTGATTGGAAACTGGTGGACCAAATCCTTTCACTTAATGGAAACTCTTTGTTTTATACATATTTCCTTAGTGTTTACACAACTATGTCATCATTTAATTGTAATCCTATAACATAATGTGTTCAAAGTCTTATTCAAATGTAGATAAAACACTCTTCTATATTTAGTAAAGAGCCTGCTACTAAGATTCTATTGGTAAGTGAGATCAGACATCATAGGTATTAAAATGTATTCAGGTAGAGCTCAGCAGTTCCCTTGGAAGACATATCCTAAGGTGACTTTAGGGTACGTGAGCTACACACTTGTATATTCTCCCTCCTCTACGGGCAGAACCTATAGCTGGTTTCTAGTCAATAAGTTATGGAAAAGGTTTATTTTTATGGTAACTACTTAAAATATTGCAAATTTAATTGTGGTTTCCAATCAGTTGACTGAGTTAATCTAAAGGGAGATTATCATTCATTACTCTGGCTTATAATCATATAAAATCATATAAAAGCCATTCAAAGAAGGATAGGGCCCTCCATGAGATCAGACAAGCTCTCTTACTGGCTTTGAAGATGCAAGCTGCCATGAGTTATGTAGCCAGAAGAAAATAGTTATGTCAATAACCTAAATGAGCTTGAAAGCAGATTCTTCCCCAGTCAAGCTTCCAGATAAGAACACAGCCCAGCTGACAACTTGATTGCAGCCTTGGGAGATTCTGAGCAGAGCCTCAGTTAAGCCATGCCTGACTCCTGATGAATAAAATCTGGGAGGTAATAAATAGGTTTAAAGTGCCTAAAAGTATGGGTAAATTGTTACATAGAAATAGAAAATTAATACATGCCAATCCCTCAAGTATACTGGTCTAAAGTACCTCTCTGGAAATGAGAATCCCAATGTTTGTACTTAATCTTTGCCGATGGTAATGACCTTTTGAGTTCCAAAGATTTAAGAGTGTATCTAAGATAATCGGACAAGTGCAAATGAAGGACAATCTTATCAAAGGACAGAGGTTCTAAGAGAAGCATATAAATAGTGAGGGGGAATCCAGCTTAGGACTCTAAGAACTAATTTTCATGTGGCTAGAAGAACATGTTTATTCTGGTTGTAAGTCATGGCTAGTTTTGATTGTCAACCGAGGTGCCATGGTACCTCTTAAAAAACCTGGGGAAAAGCTCATGTATATGGATGCAGAGGACTTTGAAATTCAGGTAATTATATTGTGAAAATTAAACAAAAAGGCCTGAGCAAGCATGGCTCAAGAACAAGAGCAATCATGGCTCACCTCAAAGTACCATCTTTGTCCTGATCTCATATTTCATTTACAGTCTCAAATGGGCCTGTAATAGTAACAGCTCATCAGTGGTGGCTACAGCAAAGGGAATGAAGCCACTATCATCTGAAGAAAAACGTAGTCGATGAGTGAAATTTTGGTTGTGTTAACCATACCATAAAATATAATATAAAAATCATGCATGATGGAAGAGAGGGGGCATAGGAACGACAGGAAGTTGAAAATGAAAAGGCACATAGAATGAAATCCTTAATGGCACATACATTTCCTAGCAGTTGATCAAAAACTGAAGATAGAGATTTGAAGTCTTTGGAAACTCAAGTTAAAAATGATGCATTATCAATTTTATGTTTTGTATTTTCAAAATATTAAAAAAATGTTTTTGTTTTTTTTTGAGATGGAGTCTCACTCTTGTCACCCAGGCTGAAGTGCAGTGGCAGCGATCTTGGCTCACTGCAACCTCCACCTCCTGGGTTTAAGCAATTCTCCTCCCTCAGCCTCCCAGGTAGCTGGGACTACAATGCACATGCTGCCATGCCCAGCTAATTTTTTGTATTTTAGTAAAGACAGGGTTTCACTGTGTTGCCCAGACCAGTCACAAACTCCTAAGCTGAGGCAATCTGCAGGCTTGGCCTCCCAAAGTGCTGGGATTACAGGCATGAGCCACCACGCCCGGCCAGAAAAATCATTTTTGATACACAAAGCAGAAATAATTTTCTCTTCAGTTTGCACAAAGAACATGCTGCAACACATAATTTGTATACTGGCAGGTGCTCAAGGGCATGTATTCGTTCAGAGGTATGTCATTTCTCCAACACAATGTGATAAAATATAAATTATTTTGAAATATTAAAGTATTTGCAGATTTTACCTAAATGTACAAGTTTCTATCTTCTCTTGAGAAATGTGATGATCTCATAAAATGTGATCTATACTGTTTGGCATTGATCTCTCTGACCTGGGAAATACATTATCAATTCAGAATGACCTGTTCTCCATCACTGCAGTCTACATAAGCCATTTCTCATTTTATTACATTAGATGCTAATTGCTTATTTATCTGCCTGACTCCTTTAAGTTACTGAGTTTGGGATTTCTAAGTATTTAATAATACCTTCCACAACAACTTTATGAAAATATAACAAAGCATTTTATATGTTTCTATAGTAACCATCCTGACATAACTAATTGAGGGAATGTGTTCTCTTTCCAGGTCCATGAGGGGGCGTAGCTTTAAGGGCAAGAATTTCCTGGCACCGTGCCCCCCTCCCGTCTCTCTCCAACCGGTTTATGTTTGAATTTCGAGGGCATGGGAAGAAACTAAAAGTCAGTCACTCCGGCAGAAGTTCTAAAGAACTCCTTTCATTGGCCCCGGGTCTTGGAGAAGGTGCGGGTTCTCCCAGGATAAAAGTCCGTGCTCCCTCACCTGCGAGGGATTTCCAACTTTCTGGAATCCCCTCCCACACGGTGGGATTTCCCCCTCTGGAATCCCCTTCCACACTCTTCATGGAAGCCTTTCTCTTCTTCTCCTTTCCTTCTCTTTCTCTACCTAAATAAAATCACCTTTCTGCAACACTTTTTGGGTATAATATTCACTTTACAAGCATACAGTCCACCTGCAGTGGCCCCACCGCTTATTCCTTAAGAGGTTGGAGGCCAAGAACCCACAACGATCACCAGCATCCAAGAAAAAACCCAGTTACATAATCATACTTTCTTTTTAATCTTTGTTCAAAGATAACAATGAAATCTCCTTCTCAATCCTATAGTCTACATTTAACATCACGGTTAATAGACTTTCTTCTTGTTACGGTCTTGACCTTGAATTTAGATTTGTTCCTTATTACCTATATATTTACAGGCTTTTAGCAGAAAATGTCTTTAATACATTTTGGAAAAAAAAATAGAACAGATTTAAAGAGAGGTAAATCAACTTGAATTTTACTGTATCGTTTTATTTTTACGTGTCTGCTTACTGAATGCTTGGAAGACCTTCTCTGCTGCAACTTATTTTTAGGAATACTTGTTTTTGTAATGTGTAAAGGACATAACACTAGTGAATGGAATAAGAAGTGCTGTAGCTCAGTTCTTACACATTTTAAGTTTCTGGTTGTAATTCAGAAAAATGCTAAGGATGGAGCAGAGGTAGCAGGGAGCATACTGTGTCACACATCATTAAGTGCCCTTAAAGGACAGCACTAGACCAGTCATACTCAATCTTTGGATTCCATTAGAATCACCCACAGTGCTTGTTAAAAACGGACAGCTAATGGAGTCTGAAAGGATGCTGGTCGAATGAGTTCACAGGTGATAATTCTTCCCATCTTGGAAACACCATTTGGTAACCACTGCCTCCAACTATAATCCTCTTAATAGTAGGTGTCTGACTTTTTTATTCTGGAATCCCTGTTAAATCACACTTTGTCTCACATATGGGAGATGCTTACTACATAAGTGTTTTATAATCCCAGGTTTTTACTTGAAAATATTCTGCTATTTCTTCCATGATCCCTGTATAGATAGATGGATAGACTGATTGATTGATATTGAGTATAAAGATTTGAAGCCATCAGAAACCCAAGTTAAAAATGATATATTGTCATTTTTATGTTTTGTACCTTTGAAACATAAGAAATTTTTTATACATAAAGCAGAAATAATTTATATATATACAGACATACACATATATAAAATTATAATTTTGTCTCTTTTTAAACAAAAGTAATCAAAATAAAATTGAATCTTTTAAATTGTTGAATCTGGAATTTCCTTTTTCCTTAATTTCTAACAGTGTATTATTCATAATGCATAGAAGTTTTTTATTTTCGAAAATTTTATTCCTTGGTAAGTTTTTTAAAATTGTAACTTTCTCTCTTTTTATATATGGACTACATCCAAATTTCAACAGGACAACTAAAATGAATCAAAGTAATTTCTTAATATAGAAGGATTTTTCCCCCCAATAATTAAGGCAACAATATGCTGATGTTTACCAAAATTGTCTCTTTCCTCCTTTATCTTTCTTTTTAACGTACAGACTATATCCAAACTTCTACAGGGCAACTAAAATGAACCAGTTATTCCTTAATAAAGAGGTTTCCCCCCAATAATTAAGGCAACAATAGGTTGATGTTTACCAAAATTGTCTCCTCCTGCCCATCCTGTTGTTTTATAATTTTTTCCTTTTCTTTTAGGTTTCTCTGTCATTGCTGAGTCCTTGCCAAAGAACATGGCTGAAAGTGGCAAAAACTACATTCAGGCCTGGTCCATAAAAACCTCCCACAGGAGCATTACTATCATATGGAATTGATTTTTTAAAAATCAATCAAAACCTACCCATTTTTGAAGTCTTATTGACAAAGAAATAATGATCCTAGACTGAAAACATTTTAATACCTTCAGTCTCAAAGAAATCTTTGGATCCTGAGGTCTGGGCATACAGGTGGAAAGTTCTAAGAGTCAGTCCCAAAGAATAGCTTATTCTTGGCTGCCTGCTCCAGATGTAGTTATGGAAGAAAAAAAAGTGAAAGAAATATCAACTACCAGGTAAAGATAGATGCTTTATATACAATAACAGGCCAGAGAGTTCCTGTTATCTGGAAGAACCAGGGTCTCATCCCCAGGAGTATTAAAATACTGGTATGGAATGAAAACATCTGTTTGTTTCTTATTCTTCTTTTTGACAGGAGGAATTTTTGTTGTGGTTACCTTGTCTCAGCCCTGCCCTTGATTTGGGATATCTGCAGGGGTTGGGTGGAATTGCCTTTTAGACCCTGGCCATTTGTAGAAAACTATTACCCAGGAATCTTTAACTTTTACATATGGGACACATGTTTGTCTCCTTTGGGGTGGGATGAGTAGGCTTTATGTAAAGCATGAAGATTCAAGGTGGCCAGAAGGGAAAACTCAGGTAGGGATTAGTTCATTGTTTACTCAACCAAGGCTCCAGTTTTCCTGGGCACACAGCTATGCTAACTTCCTAACCTTCCTTGAAGTTAAAGGTGGCTATATAACCCAATTCTGGCCAATGAAATCCATGTGGAAATGATTTGGCATGGGTAATAAAAATAAAATCACTTCTTCAATAAAATCACATAAAAATCACCTCTTGGCATGGGTAATAAAATCCTCCCTTGTCATCAATCCTCCATTTGTTCAACCCATCTCATGGATAAACAAAGAAAATAATTGAGGACTTCGAAGAAGGCTGAGCCATGGTAAAAGAGCTAATCCCTCAATGACTATGAAAGCAAAGACCCTCACCACACACTAGCAAATTCAGATCACCTATGTTAAGCCACAGAGACTTGGAGATTTGCCTTTCAGCAGTATTACTGTTCTACAAAGCAAATGTGCTACAGTTTTGGTAGGATTTCATTTTGGCTAAAAACTTTCAAACTGTAAAATACAACTATATTAAATGTTGTTAAAAGTGGGGGAAATTGTCACTTTTTTTACATTTATTTTACTTTTGGTGCATACTATATCTGGCATTTCTCCCCATGTTATCCCCTCCCCATCCTTCCATCCCTCCCCATCCACCATTGTCTCTCCTCTACCCTCACAACTGTTCCCTGTGTGTGATGCTCCCCTCCCTGAGTCCATGTGTTCTCGTTGTTCAACACCAATCTATGAGTGAGAACATATGGTACTTGGCTTTCTGTTCTTGGGTTAGTTTGCTGAGAATGATGGTTTCCAGATTCATCCATGTCTCTACAAAGGACACGAACTCATCGTTTTTTATGGCTGCATAGTATTCCATGGTGTATATGTACCACATTTTCTTTGTCCAGTCTATCATTGATGGGCATTTGGGTTGGTTCCAGGTCTTTGTATTGTACACAGGGCTGCAATGAACATACGTGTGCATGTGTCTTTATAGTAGAAACATCTATAGTTCTTTGGGTATATACCCAATAGTGGGACTGCTGGGTCAAATGGAATTTCTATTTCTAGATCCTTGAGAAATCGCCACACTGTCTTCCACAATGGTTGAACTAATTTGCACTCCCACCAACTGTGTAAGAGTGTTCCTATTTCTCCACATCCTCTCCAGCATCTGTTGTCTCCAGATTTTTTAATGATCGCCATTCTAACTGGCATGAGATGATCTCAGTGTGGTTTTGATTTGCATTTCTCTAATGACCAGTGATGATGAGCATTTTTTCATATGTTTGTTGGCCTCATATATGTCCTTTTTGAAAAGTGTTCATATCCTTTGCCCACTTTTGAATGGGGTTGTTTGTTTTTTTCTTGTATATCTGTTTTAGTTTTTGTAGATTCTGGATATTAGCCCTTTGTCAGATGGGTAGATTGCAAAAATTTTTTCCCATTCTGTTGGTTGCCGATTCACTCTAATGATGGTTTCTTTTGCTGTACAGAAGCTCTGGAGTTGAATTAGATCCCATTTGTCTATTCTGGCTTTTATTGCCATTGCTTTTGGTGTTTTAGTCATGAAGTCCTTGCCTATGCCTATGTCCTGGATGGTTTTGCCTACATTTTCTTCTAGTCTTTTTATGGTGTTAGGTTTTATGTTTAAATCTTTGATCCATCTGGAGTTAATTTTAGTGTAAGGTGACAGGTAGGGGTCCAGTTTCTGCTTTTTGCACATTGCTAGCCAGTTTTCCCAATACCATTTATTAAACATAGAGTCCTTTCCCCATTGCTTGTTTTTGCTGGGTTTGTCAAAGATCAGATGGTTGTAGATGTGTGGTGTTTCTTCTGGGGTCTCTGTTCTGTTCCATTGGTCTATATCTCTGTTTTGGTACCAGTACCATGCTGTTTTGATTAC
Organism: Ateles fusciceps; assembly: GCA_036589455.1. NCBI lineage: Eukaryota > Metazoa > Chordata > Mammalia > Primates > Atelidae > Ateles > Ateles fusciceps. The sequence goes on along the minus strand of JAZHEH010000174.1, from coordinate 5,765,675 downwards.
TGTAGCCTTGTAGTATAGTTTGAAGTCTGGCAGTGTGATGCCTCCGGCGTTGTTCTTTTTGCTTAGGATTGTCTTGGCTATGGAGGGTCTTTTGTGATTCCATATGAAGTTTAAAGTGGTTTTTTCCAGTTCTGTGAAGAAGGTCATTGGTAGCTTGATGGGGATAGCATTGAATCTATAGATTACTTTGGGCAGTATGGCCATTTTCACGATATTGATTCTTTCTAACCATGAGCATGGAATGTTTCTCCATCTGTTTGTGTCCTCTCTTATTTTGTTGAGCAGTGGTTTGTAGTTCTCCTTGAAGAAGTCCTTTACATCCTTTGTTAGTTGTATTCCTAGGTATTTTATTCTCTTTGTAGCAATTGTCAATGGGGGTTCGCTCTTGATTTGGCTCTCTGTTTGTGTGTTATTGGTATCTAGGAATGCTTGTGATTTTTGCACATTGATTTTGTATACTGAGACTTTGCTGAAGTTTATCAGTTTGAGAAGATTTTGGGCTGAGACGATGGGGTCTTCTAGATATACAATCATGTCATCTGCAAATAGAGACAGTTTGACTTCCTCCTTTCCTAATTGAATATCCTTTATTTGTTTTTCTTGCCTGATTGCTCTGACTAGAACTTCCAATACTATGCTGAATAGGAGTGGTGAGAGAGGGCATCCTTGTCTAGTGCCTGATTTCAAAGGGAATTCTTCCAGCTTTTGCCCGTTCAGTATGATATTGTCTGTAGGTTTGTCATATATAGCTTCTATCATATTATGATATGTTCCATCAATATCTAGTTTATTGAGAGTTTTTAGTATGAAGGCTGTTGAATTTTGTTGAAGGCCTTCTCTGCATCTATTGAGATAATCATGTGGTTTTTCTCTTTGGTTCCGTTTATGTGATGGATTACATTTACGGATTTGCATATGTTGAACCAGCCTTGCACCCCCTGGATGAAGCCTAGTTGGTCGTGATGGATAAGCTTCTTGATGTGCTGTTGCAATCTGTTTGCCAGTATTTTACTGAAGATTTTTGTGTCGATGTTCATCATGGATATTGGCCTGAAGTTTTCTTTTTTAGTTGAGTCTCTATCTGGTTTTGGTATCAGGATGATGTTGGTCTCATAAAATGAGTTAGGGAGGATCCCCTCCTTTTGTATTGTTTGATACAGTTTCAGAAGGAATGGAATCAACTCCTCTTTGTATGTCTGGTAGAATTCGGCTGTGAACCCGTCTGGACCTGGACTTTTTTTGGTTGGTAGGCTATTGATTGCTGCCTCTACTTCAGCCCTCATTACTGGTCTGTTCAGGGTTTCAGCTTCCTCCTGGTTTAGTTTTGATAGAGTAAAAGTGTCTAGGAATTTATCCATTTCTTCCTGGTTTACTAGTTTATGTGAGTAGAGCTGTTTGTAGTAATCTCTGATGGTAGTTTGTATTTCTGTGGGATCAGTGGTGATATCCCCTTTATCATTTTTTATTGCATCTATTTGATTCTTCTCCCTTTTCTTTTTTATTAATCTGGCTAGCAGTCTGGTCTGTGTATTTTGTTCGTCTTTTCAAAAAACCAGTGCCTGGATTTATTGATTTTTTTGAAGGGTTTTTTGTGTCTCTATCTCCTTCAGTTCTGCTCTGATCTTAGTTATCTCTTGTATTCTGCTAGCTTTTGAGTTTTTTTGATCTTGCTCCTCTAGTTCTTTCAATTTTGATGATAGGGTGTCGATTTTAGATCTTTCCTCTCTTCTCTGTGGGCATTTATTGCTATAAATTTCCCTCTCAATACTGCTTTAAAGGTGTCCCAGAGATTCTTGTAAGTTGTGTCTTCATTCTGGTTGGTTTTGAAGAACATCTTTATTTCTGTCTTCATTTCATTGTTTATCCAGTCAACATTCAGAAGCAAGTTGTTCAGTTTCCAAGTGGTTGTGCGGGTTTGAGTGTGTTTACTGATCCTGAGTTCTAGTTTGATTGCACTGTGGTCTGATAGACTGTTTGTTATGATTTCTGTTCTTGCATTTGCTGAGGAGTGATTTGTTTCCAATGATGTGGTCAGTTTTAGAGCAAGTGCAACGTGGTGCTGAGAAAAATGTATATTCTGTGGATTTGGGATGGAGCGTTCTGTATATGTCTATTAGATCCGCTTGGTCCAGCTCTGCATTCAAGTCCCGGATATCCTTGTTAATTTTCTGTCTCGTTGATTTGTCTAATATTGACAGTGGAGTATTGAAGTCTCCCACAATTATTGTGTGGGAGTCTAAATCTCGTTTTAGGTTGTTAAGAACTTGCTTTATGTAACTGGGTGCTCCTGTGTTGCGGGTGTATATATTTAGGATAGTTAGCTCTTCCTGTTGGATTGATCCTTTTACCATTATGTAATGTCCTTCTTTGTCTCTTTTGATCTTTGTCAATTTTATTCACCATTGTGAAAGCAATACTGGAAAAATCTGCTTAAGTAACTCTACTATAAAGTATGCTTTGAATTTTAAATCAGTGTATACTTTAGAGCAATTCTAATTTTGGAATTTTTGCGTAAGCAGAAAAATGTGAATAATTGCACAAGAATGTAAATACCAGGATATTCATAATGGTAGATATCATAAGCACCCAAAAGTATAGATCAAAAGAGGCTAGTTACTGACCTCACAGCATATGCACATGAAATAATACAGTGTATTAAAAGGGCATCATGCAATTTTTTTTTACTGACTTATTCAAAGCTGGCTACATGTGAGACACTTGGGTTTATGGTAACATATTTTGGTCCTTTCGTCTTAGAACATTACAGCTTGGAAGTAGGGCCCAAAGCAAGTAAATATAATTACGTAATGGAGATTATAGCAAAGAGAATTTCAGCATCATATAAAAGCACCGATGTAGGAAAACAGAATCATGTTCTAGGGCCGTAAGAGACAGATGTTAGGAGAATAGGCTGTGCTACCTACTTCGATTAAAATCTGGGAGAAGTCATTTAGGAATCAAAATGACAGCTATTCACAAAATCATTTTGCATCTTATAAATCATAATACATGTAAAGCATTTCATATAATATCTGACATACATTAAGTGCTCAGTGAGACTAGCTAGTGTTAATAATGTTATTATGATGATAAATTACACTTTCATTATTGACTTGGAAAGCACTGCATACTAACTTACTAGTTTTTAGAAGGTAGTTGTAGAGCAGAGGGTTCAATATGTTCCCATTTTTTAAAACTTAGGTGAATAAATTGAAGAAAAAGGTTTTCCAAAATACTTTTCCCACTGAGTATGGGAATTTGAGGGGAATTCCAACTTATACCAATATTTTTGGGAGAGACAGCCAAATGTTATCATATTGTGATTAGATTGCTAAATCTGTTATAACACTTGTATGCTTAAAACACGTGAAATGAAAGACCTTCAACCATAATTCTAAAATATACAAACTAGACTTACTACTGGAAGGTAAAAAGTTATTGGAAACTTAGGCAATAGAACTTTTCATGCTGCCTTGGTATGATGGTCCCACCTGTAGAAGGAAAGCCTATGAATGTTCTCTACTTCCTGAGTTATTTCTGTGGCTGAAGGGAAAGATAAATTTATCTACCTAACAGAAGCAAAGTTCCTACTATGTGGCAGACCCAGTGCTAGACGTTTTATGTCCATTCTCTCATTCTCTTATTTAAGTCTTACAATTATTCAAAGAGAGATGTATCACAGATGCTCATTTTATCCATGAAAAAAATCTAGGCTCATAAACATTAAACCACTCAACTACAGCTATGCAATTTGTAAGTAGCAAAAAAATGTAATAAAATAATAACTTATATGAGTCTACTGGGGGACCATGTTAAGGAGAAAACCTGTCTTCCCAGGCTCACAAGGGACGTGGTTTCAAAAGCAAGAACTGCCCCGCACCATGCCTCCATCCACCTCGGCATCTGGGAACCTAGAGTTCTTTGTCTAACTTATCCATGCAGGCTAGGTAAAATTTCAGGTGTGCTCCTTTGTTTAAAAAGGCCCACAAAATGCCAATCCAGCATCAGAGTTGAAAATCAATTACTCCAGAGGAAGTTTAAAAGAACTCCTCTCATTGGACAAGAACAGGAATGGGGCAGGAATAACTTCAAAGTTAAAACTCCACTGCACCTTACCTGTGCGGATTTCCCTCTCCAGGATCCCCTCCCACAACAATGTAGGAGCTGTCTTTCCCTCTCTGCCTCTGCGGATATCCTCTTCAGATTCCCCTCCCATGTCAGCCTTTCTCTCTCTCTGCCTAATAAATCTTTTTCTGCTAAACTCTTTGGGTCCAATATTTACGTGAACTGCAAGCTCACCGCGCCACCAGGGCCCCTTCCCCATTCCTGGGGCAAAGAGAGGCCAAGAACCTAGGGCACATCAAACTGGGGATGGAGCTGAGCCCTGTCCCATCCTGCAACTCGGTTGCACTAAGATAAATAGTCTCATACCTGAAAGTCATTTTATAAAAAATTCAACTTTTTGTGGCACAAAGTAAAAATTTAAATCGCAGTTTTTAAAAACTTAATTTTTAGAACTAGTTTTCATATGTTTCAAACTTTTAAACAGTAAGTACTCTTGAAGGAGACCAGAGGCTAAAAAATGTCTCCAGCTTATTTCTAAGAGTTTTTCATTTATTCATGCATTCCATTATCTGCCATTATATACTCTAATTTTTATAAACAAAATATAAATTTGAATATGATATTAAAGGCTCTTTCAAGTCCAATGAATGATACTCTAATCTAAACTTTCTTCAGCTAAAATCATCTTAACTTGCTCACTACACTTAGTGCTTTGATCTAAGCAGAATCAATGTTTTTTTTTAAAAATCAAGTGTAATGTTGCAAAGAGAGATTTTTATGGGTAGTAAGAATACCTTAAATGATTGAAAAGTTGTGTTAATTCTTAAGGTAAATAGTAAGACTTGTAATCCTATAAAATGATGTTTGCCAAATAACTGCTTGTTTTTCTTAACCCTAGTGTGGGGGAGTAAGTATTAATACATTAAATATCGACTTTACAATTCTCATATTAAAAAGGTAATGATAAAAAAGGGGGAAAAAAGATCTAAATGTTGTAGTCCACTGTTTAAATCTCAGTTCTGATATATATTACCTATATGATATTGGGTAAATTTATTGAAATACCTGCTTTATTATTTCCTTGGGTGTGAATTAAATAGAACTTGAAAACACAGATTGCCAAAAGTTTACCTACAGCAGTAGATATAAAGTATTTATTGTAATTATTGGAGAAACACTGTGATTGTAGCAAGTATTTGGTAAGTTTCATTTGAAGTATTTAGAAATACCAAAATATGAAAGGCTTATATAAGGAAATGGAATATGTGTGCATCAGAGAGCGATCATACGTATTTAATTAAATATTTGATTTGTTTGATCAGTTGTTTCTTTCAAAGACATGTTGGATTCTCTTAGTTTGGGCCTAACATGCTTGAATTATTCTACTGTGGCCTCTTCTTAGGGTTTCATTTGATGTCATGTCTATATACATGTTGAGAAAATACTTATTTACATCTTTTAAAGCTGACTTAATGAATTGTTTGCTTGAAATGCTATTCTGTCCTACCAGGTAAATTGTACAAAAGTATGTACACAAAGCCAAATCCTAATGTATTTCCATTAGGGGTATTAAATATGCTATCTAAATATACATTTGACATGGTAGAAATAATATGTTCCCAGAGTGTACTATGACCCAGGCTTCTATTTTGGGAAAACAAATCATCATGTTCAGTTTAATCCCTATATATACTTCTATCTCTCTCTCTCTCTTTTATTTTTTAGAGACGGGGTTTCACCATGTTGGCCAGGATGGTCTCGATCTCTTGACCTCGTGATCTACCCGCCTAGGCCTGCCAAAGTGCTGGGATTGCAGGCATGAGCCACGGCGCCCAGCCACTTCTGTCTCTTTTCGTTTCTACTCTCTGAGCCACAAACCACACACTGAAACTCCCTTAGATGGATACAAGAGATAAAGTCATTCAAAAGTTACCAAAAAAAGTCCACAAGCAGAGGCTTAGCTATATTAGAAACTTACATATATTAAATTAAATTGTCTTTATATTAGGCTTCCAAACAACAAATACCATTCACTTATGCAGAGGTGAATGCAAATTGAGTAATTTTAAACAAGAAGCATTTTTAGAAACTCTAAAATGAAGAGTAATACACTCATTTAGATAACCATCAAATCTATAGGATTTTGCTTTCAAGTGAATTAAGCATTGAAGAATAGATTTATTTGACAGTTCATTGAAGAGCTCCTCTGAATTGCAATATTTTTCGTTGATATGCTTGTGTACACGACCAACTACTTTGAAAATGAAGTGCTGTGAAAAATGTCAAGAGATCAATTTGGTGTAATCATTGCTCTGGACTTAAGCACTGTGGAATGAACTATAGTAAATTATTCAAGTATCTCATTTTGAAGGGCACATTAAATAGCATTTAATTATATCTGTTCAAAACATGAAGGGATTTTTAATGCAACATCCAAAATCTAAAATTAGTTTGAAAAATCTGTTTGAAACACTTGTATGCTCACAGAGAAACACTAAGAATCTCAGAAACTTTCCAAATAAAGATGCCATTAACTCTCAAAAGGAATGTTTCCTATTTCATCACTTATCTATTGCTAATCTTATCTCTAAATTCTTATTGAATGTGTTGGCTGTAATTGTTGACACTGCAAACAATTTCTATTTACTCTTACTTAGCATGAAGCCTATAGCCCTGCAGGGAGCCCCTTTAAATTCACACACTTAATTACTTCCTCCTCTCCAGGGAAGTGTTATTCTGGCAAAACTAGAGGTGAGAGAGCTTATTAAATGATGCCATAAACTAGACAGTCATATTATAGAAAGGATATGTATGAAAGGAGAGGGCAGATGCAATGTTATTAAGAAAAATTATCTAACATTTGGAAATGAGGAAAAGGGAAGACAGTAAGTCCTTTCAATGCCTTATTTTAATAGAGTGTCCAAAAGTTATGTAAATATCTAGACAAACTTTTCTTTGTCTTATGTGCTATCCATTATTAATGAAAGGCCAATACTCCGTTGAGTTACATGATAGCTAGATTGTTTTGTCAAGACAAATGCAAATGATTCTGCCTAGTAGAAACTATAACATCAAAGGTCATGGTTTTATTGCCATGCAGAACACCAGTTTTGTATCTAGTCAAAAAGATTTACCCTAGTCTAACATTCATTTTTCAAATGCTGATACTCAGGTCTTCAAGGGCCTTTTTTTTTTGAGATGGAGTTTCACTCTTGTTGCCCAGGCTGGAGTGCAGTGACATAATCCTGGCTCACTGTAACCTCCACCTTCTGGATTCAAGCGACTCTCCTGTCTCAGCCTCCCGAGTAGCTGGAATTATAGGCATTCACCACCAGGCCAAGCTAATTTTATATTTTGAGTAGAAACAGGGTTTCACCAGGTTGGCCAGGCTGGTCTCAAACTCCTGACCTCATGTGATCCACCAGCCTCGACTTTCTAAAGTGCTGGGATTACAGGCGTGAGTCACTGGGCCTGGCCTCCAATGCCTTTTGAATTACCTTTATTATTCTGCTGGTTCTCTAACTAGCAGAATAATAGGTTTAATTACATCTTATACATGTTCATTCTGTATTCTATTATAGCCACATTGAACTATCCTGGCTAGTAGATAAGGGTGACACATTTTTGTTATTTTTTTACATGGAACTTCATGGTGTAATATATTTTGAATATCTAATTGTAATATATTTTGAATATCTCAACTTAGATGATATCATACACAAATGTGAAAATTAAAATTTTTAACAACATATTACCTTTGTGAATTATTGCCAGGTTTGATCTCCTTCCATTAGCAGTCTATGTTCAAAAGTCATATGTGCAACTCATAATATATATCTCAGAGTATTATTTTATTCATTTTTGGCAAGAAAATTGCCAACTCAAAAGCAATGTTCACAATTTAGAAATTTTTCCTTGCTATTCTTTGGCTCTGTGTCTTATTACTTCACCTAGAAAATATTCTGAGTATATTAACAGTTTATTATTTTTTTATGATTCATTGTATAATAATATTTGGGTAGAAGTACATTCAGCAATAAATTCATTTTTATTATAAAATGCAGGCATAACATATAAGCCACATTATCTTGTGGCTATTTTATTTTTAAAGTTACATCAAAAAGTTTAATTTTCTTAGAATTAATAAGTCAGCTGAATCTTATGAGACAAAAAAGTTCATATACTTTTTTTTTTTAATTGCAAATATTCTGAGTATTTCTAAATTAAAACATAGGTTGGATTATTATGTATTAAAAATATAAAAGACAAAGATTCATGTCACTGATTTAGTTTAGTTTCAAAAATGCTTTTGTATCCAAACTCTCTGAAGTATTACTCCAGTGAAGGCATGGCATCAATACGTACTCATTGTGATGTGAATGAAGATATGAAACATTAGAAAGAAATCTCAGAAAATTTTTCATTAATATGTAATCATTGTCATCTTAGAATTAATACCCTAGAGAATGCCATAAAAAATATATATGCATAATTATGAGAGAGATATTACTATATTTAAGTTCTCATTGATAAATGAAAGAAGAAGAAAATGCGAAATGTAATTGTATGGTATCAAGTATCAAGATACCTTTGGACGAATTTTTTTTATCTTTATAAAACTACTATTATGTTTATATGACCAGATGACTTGCAATTTTATGACAAGAATAATATGCTACTAAATGTGTTTAGCCCTTTAAAAGAAAAGGTGTGCTTGGGCTTTTCAAAGTAGTTAAAGCCGGAAACAGAAGAAATAATCTGTGCAAGATACTCTGCTTCCCACTTTGCTTCAGATAGACCAAAATCCAGGTTCGAGATCACCAACTTAGAATTACAGAATCAAAATCTGTGGGCATTGTCTGAAAACTATATTTTAAATAAGCGTTTCAGATGATTCTTTGGACAGTTTGGAATCTCAGCCTCCTGAGCAAGCTAGGACTATAGACATGCACTGTGACACTCAGCTAATTTTTATTTGCAGAGATGAAAACAATGCAGCCCTTCTTACTTAAATGTATCATATCTTAAATGTAAAGATTATACTCAGAATATTAGCTAGAATTTGAAAATGCCATGTGAATTGGATCTGAAATAAAAGGGGTTTGATGTTCTGTTTTTAAGGCAAAATGTGTACTCTAAGTTTTACTTCTAAATGCAGAACTATATCTCAACTTGTAAATATACAAGAATATATCAGTGTTTACTGAAGCAGTGTACCTATTCTTTTAAATATTAAAATAGTTTTTTTGCTTAGTATAATGCTAATATATAATATTAAACTATTATTCATGTCATCTTCGTTTAAATTATATTTGACTTTCTGAAACATGATTTGAAGAATACAATTTGACATATGTGTTTTACAGGCCACAAAGTGTTTATTTCTTTTTAATGTGTGATTATTTTTATGTGCAGTAAAGCATGGGTTGTCAGTTGAAAGTGCTGAAATGTATAATCTTTAAGCCTTTTATGGAGATTTCTGTGAATAGCACATCTTTTTCTATATATTTGCAACTGACAGTCAATGGGAAGTTAAAATTATAGCTACAGTTAGAGCCCCATGTTCTGCTAAAAAGTCTGAAAACAAATTCCGCAGCAAGGTCGCCTACTTCAGCTCATCTCTTGCTATAAAAGACCATTAACAAAATTGTATTCACTAAAGCTTTGATGATTTTGGCAGTTGAGTCTCTGAGGTAAACTTAAGACCTATTAATGGAACAGAATGAGAACAATAAAAGGAGAACTAAATAGTCTTGAAATAAATTAGAAATGTGGAAAAGTTATTAAATACTGCCTAATACAGCATTATTTTGCCCCTTGAGGCTAATTTCTATTTTATGTTGAAATCTATCATTTTGTTTCTTCCCAAAATGAGTTTCCATACGAAATATTAAAATTATAAAAAATACATAAATCATCCAAGAGTATATAAGCATATTGTACAATATTATTATTTAAATAATAACTGATACACAGATTAAAATAGATATGGGCAATAAATAATATGTTTTACATACTTGTAACAACTGTTTTAAAATAATATAAACATTTTAAATATTTGTAACAACTGTGTTTTAAAAGAAGTACTGGTGTGAATCATCTTTTATGTCATTTTATCATTTTATTGTCACTTGAAAGGACAGGATTATTTCTAACAACTTGCAGGAAGAAATTTCAATCTTTTTTTAAAAAAAATTTAGCAATCTCTCTTTCTCTTTCCACTGAACCAGCATGATACATAGTACAGCAAGGTTATCAAATAATAGCATTTGTAAATAACAGACCCAAAGCAAACTAGGGACATTATAATTAATTGATTATAATTAATATTTCACACTATCAAGACATTAGGCATTTTTGCAATGTGATTTTTTAGTTTGAGATGTTACAGCAATTCAAAAAATAATAATAACGTATCACTAAAGAGCTATACATTTATCCCATCTTCTGCTTCCTTTGTCCACTGCCTACCATATTTTAGGTGAAAAACGGTTTCAAAGATAGATAACTTTGTGGTTAAGGTAATGAACTCTGGTGCTAAAATATCAAAGTTCAAAATCTAGCTCTATCTTTAACTATCTCTCTGGCTGATGCCAAGTAACTTAATCTCCAAATCCTTCATCTTCACTTGTTCAATGCATATTAAAACAGCATGTACTTTAGAAGGTTGTTCTGACCATTAAGTTATTATGACATCCAGTTTATTTAAAATGCTTTCAAGAGTACTCATTGTTATCAAGCAAATCAGATTTGCATACAGCATTTGGCATGATGTCTAAAAAGGGACAGTAAATCTGTAATGTGATTTCATATGTCTAAGAATAACTCGTTAGGTTTTATATTAGCACAAAATATGTCATTTAAAAAATGCACTAACATTTGTTGTTTACATCTTAAATTGCCAAACAAAGATAACAAACTGTGGTTAACAGCAAGAGATCTGGCTTTAGAAAACAGAATTCTATGAGGTCTCGATCTGTTTGCTCAGGCTAGAGTGCAGTGGTGCAATCATAGCTCACTGCAGCCTAAAGCTTCTGGGCTCAAGTGATCCTCCCATTTCAGCCTCCTGAGTAAGCTAGGACTATAGACATGCACTGTGATACTCAGTTAACTTTTATTTGCAAAAATGAAAACAATGCAGCCCTTCTTACTATTATTTTTAAATACAGTTATTTTTCAAAAAACAGGTGACATGCTAATATGCAATGAGTTGTTATTTTTTAAAAAATTAAAAGGAATGTGTTTATAATTTCTTAGTTTTAATTTCTTTTATGGTGACTATTGATAGATCTAATCTTCAGGAAAAAAACTCTCTTTATGGTCCTCAGTAAATTTGAGAGTGTGAGAGACCAAAATATTTGAGAACTTCTGTACCAGGTCATTTTATTTCCATGACCACAGAGGTGGCAAGGAATTTCTATTAATTTTCACAATCTCATGTTTCTTCTTAAAGCAAAAAAGCAAAACAACAATAAAACTGATTAACTCACATACTTTGGTTGAGGCATCTCTAATTACCACATCACTCAATCTTTGTTACTTGATACTGGGCCCAGAATGGGACCCTGAATAAAGCCACCTGACAGTAATCTGTCTTGGGAAGCTAGAATTTAGACTCCGCTTGGTAAAGTACATTAGATGACTGCCAGTACTTAAAATGAAAATGCACCCAGTACCTGATTTAGCTTTGGTGACATGGTGAGTCAAAGCCACATGCAAGCTAAAAGCTATGCAGAAGAGGAGATTGCATGAGTAAGCAAAGAAAGCTAGCTGGCAAAAGCAATCAAAATCACGGAGAGGACAGAAACAGAGACAAGAGGCAATCATTTCAGTTGCCAAATAGGAAGAGCAATCCTGATTTCTGACATGCAGTCCGAGTCTCCACAGGCCAGTTAAATTTTTATTTTCTGATTTACGATGTTCTCGAGATTTGCTACGTTTCCTCACAATCAGTCTTTCTCTTTTGAGTGTGTGTTACTCCTAGAATATATCTGTTATTGTAATAAACTTTCATAGAAATATATCGCATACATAGCAGGGTGGCCATACCTGTTTAAATATACACTTCGGTGATGTTTATAAAGTGCAAACACTTGTGTAATGACATCCAGCTCAATAATTACATCAATGGTATCTAGATGTCTATACATGCCCCTTTCAGTCACTGCTTTTCTACAAAGGTAATCTACCTCTGCTGCTGATTAACTTGAAATAATTATGTCATATGATATACTATCCTTTTTGTGGATTTGTTCACTCATCATTATGTGTGTGGGATGTATCCATTCCATAAAACATAGCAATAGCTTGATCTTTTCAGTGCTATACATTATTGCATATGTCAAATTACCAATATTTGTTTATACATACTGTTATTGGTGCATATTGGGTTGATTTAGTTGGGTGCCATAATAAATAATGTCACCATAAACACACATATACTTGGCTTTGGGTGCACAAATGTATATGCATTATGTGATACGTGCACACAAAGCTAAGAGAAGAATGGCTAAGAATTGTTTTTTCTATTTACATTTTCACATACAACTTATAATTAGCTCATTCCAAAAACATACAAGTGCACATTCACTGCCAGGTTATTCCCAAACAGCTTTGCAATGTAGTTGTCTCTCTCTATCTTATTGGTTTCTATGAGTTATATTCTGATATAACCACATTGCCTGATACATATATATAAATTATATATATATGTATGTGTGTGATGTATCTCCTATGGTTTGCTTTATCCCTCTCCTCATGATGTGTTTTGATGAACAGATTATTAATCAGACTTATTAACATTTTCTTTAATAGTGATTTCTGTTCTATTTAAGAAACAAAATCATGATGTTATTCTTATGTCTTTTTTCTCCCAAAGTTGTATTGTTTTAATTTTCATCTTTAGGTCTACAATCCATCTGGGTCTTGCTTTCTGCTCCCCCACTCTAGAGACAGGGTCTAACTCTGTCTTCAGCCTGGAGTGCAGTGGCATGATCATATTTCACTGCAGCCTTAATCCCCTGGGGTCAAGTGATCCTGTACAGGTGCACACCACCATGCCTGTTTTTATTATTATTATTATTATTATTTGTAAAGACTGGGTCTCACCTTGTTACCCAGGGTAGTCTTGAACTCCTGGACTCAACACATCCTCCTGCCTCAGTCACCCAAAATGTTGAAATTTACAGATGTGAACCACCACACCCAGGGTTTTACTTTTGTATGTGGTATGAGACAAAGGTCATGGTTCAATTTTTTTGTGAATTGAATATTCAGTTGATTCAGAAACATATGTTAAAAAGGCCACGCATACACAATTGTATGGTGTGGCCACCACCTATGTCACAAATCACATGGCAGTATTTGTATAGGTAGATTCTAATCTCTCCATCCTTTTCCATTATTGTATCTCTGTATTCTGAGATTTCTATCACAATGTTTTACCAGGTTGCATTATAGTTAGCTTTGATGTAAAATAGTGCTAGCCCTCTAACCTTTTCTTCTTCAAGATCAGTTTTGCTATCTTTGGCCCTTTGCATTTTCACATACATCTTACAATTAGCTTGTACACAAAAACATGCATGTCCACACATGCTGACAGTTTATTTTTATTTTTTAAATGGAAGCTACAGACCTATTTTGGAAAAATTCACATCTTTCAACCCTTCAATCCTTAGCATGGTATATATTTCCTTTTATTTGTGACTTCTTCATTTTTTTCAGTAATGGTTTTAGGAATTTTGTATGTGTGTAAGTGTTAGATATCTTTCATTAGATTTATTTCTAAGTATATAATGTTTTCCGATACACACAACACACACACACACACACACACACACACACACACACACATATGATACGTTAAAATATATATATACATATATATATATATATATATATAATGGTATTTCAAATTTCTAATTTGTGGCTGGTCTATAGAAATAAATAAAATTAGTGTTTGCATTGTGGCTTTCTACCAGAAAATCTGCTAAAATTATTTACCAATTTTAATTATGAATTTGTAGAATCTGTGGAAATATTTATGTATATAGTCATCCTCCCTTAAATACCACTTTAAAAAATTTCTTCTTTATTAGACATTCCACTTGTGTTTCATTTTCTTTGCATTAGCAGAGGCCTCCTGTACAATTTTAAATGGAAGTCCTGGTAACAGACATTTTTGACTTGTTCTTGGTTTTCAGAAGAATGTTTTAATAATTTTTGCCAATACATATGTTTGCTTTCAATACATTTTTACCTGGTAAAGGAAATGCTCTTTTACAGCTGATCCTTGGTATCTGTGAGGGATTGGTTCCAGGACCTACCTCGGGTACCAAAATCTGTGCATACTCAACTCTCTGATATAAAATGGCATAGTATTTCCACATAATATATGCATATCACCCCCATACACTGCAAATCATTAGATTACTTATAATCTAATAAATGTAAATACTATGTAAATGGTTGTTATATTGTATATTTTAGTGAATAATGATAAGAAAAATGTCTATACATTTTCTGTTCAAAGATAACTATGCAGTTTTTTTTTTTTGAGATGGAGTCTTGCTCTGTCACCAGGCTGCAGTGCAGTGGCACAATCTCGGCTGACTGCAACCTCTGCCTCCTGGTTTCAAGCGATTCTTTCCCCTCAGCATCCCAAGTAGCTGGGACCACAGGCTGTGCCACCACACCCGGCTAATTTTTTTTGTATTTTTAGTAGAGACGGGGTTTCACCGTGTTGGCCAGGTTGGTCTCGATCTCTTGACCTTGTGATCCACCCACCTTGGCCTCAGTTTTTTTTAAATATTTTCTATCTATAGGTAGTTGAATAGAAAAATGTAGTACTCACAGATATGGAGGGCCATTTGTGTATCTACTTTGCTAAGAATTTTATAATAAATTGACATTAAATATTAGCTAATATTTTTTCTGTACCTCGAGAGAAACCTGTAATTTTTCTCCTGTGTCCTATACAATTTTTGAAATCTATTGAATTTCAAACTTAAATGACTATGTGTTTCTGAGATAAGTTCAGCCTAGCTACTTTTCATAGCACTTATATAATTGTGTCAATATTTTTATAAATTTTGAATTTTTGTTTAGGGGGAGACACTGGCTTTTGATTTTGTTTTGTTGTAATACTGTTAGTTGACCTCAATAAACCATTCTTGTCCTATTCTACAGAAGAATTTATCTTAAATGCTGTTATTTTAAATTAAAATATTGTAAAGAATTTACAACTGATGCCATCAGGCCTAGGGTTTTCCTTAGGGGAAGGCTTTTATAATACCTAACTTTTAAAATGATAGGATCTATATTAGAAAAATGAGATCTAGCAAGTTATATTAATTTTTAAAAGGCCTGAACACATCATATGATCACAACCAAAAAAAAAAGTTGTGATTTCAAAATGTATGCACAAAATGGGTTTTCTAATAACAATAAATGAGAGATATCAGATTGTGTCCAAAATGCTGTTTGCTCCAGAAGAGAGTTATATGTGGTATCATATAAATACGTAGACATGAGGAAAAGCTTGCAATGCAAGATGAGGCTATTAACAGGAAAAGGCCAAATGGTTACCATCTAAGAATCTTCCAAAGATGAATTATTGCATTTTTTTCCAATTTCTAGTATAACCAAATTACCGCAAACTTGGTGGCTTATCACAGAAAAAATTAATTTGTTTAAAGTTCTGGAGTTCAGAAGTCCGAAATGAGTCTTAAAGCCTAAATCAACGTCTTGGCAGAGCCGCGCTCCTGGAGGTTCTAGGGGGTCATCTGTTTTCTGTGCTGTTACCAGTTTCTGGATGCTGCCTGCATTTCTCAGCTCGCAGTCCCTTCCGCCATATCAGAGCACATCACTCCACCTTTTTCTTGGACTGTCACATCTCCTGTCTCTGTTTTACCAACACTTCTGATTACTTCCGTCGCACCTAGATAACCCGGGAGAAACTCTTATCTCAAGATTCTTAATCAGGTCTGTAAAGTACTTTTTTCTATGTGGTGCATTTAGAGGTTCTGAGGATTAGGATGTGGACATCTTTGGGGGACTCATTCTGCCTGCCACAATGGACTCATTGAATATATAAATGTCCAATAGCTAAGCTCTGTCCAAAGATAGTTGGCTTACTGAGAAACAACACAAGTTTGACACTACACAGAAAATGCAGACATCTCACATTAATCAAACTCAGAACAGCATTAGCCCAGAACACCAACGTATTTTAAATGTCATATAGGTTGCAATACTTTTTCCCCCAATAGTCCCAACAGTCACTTCTTATAAATAAATCTGCATAGAAAACCAATTTAAAAATCAGAGTTTCTGAGTGAGTATGGAATCAGAAAAAGAATAGTTACATAATAGAAAATTGTACTATTAATGGGTAAACTATCTATTTCCACAATAGTGGATAATATCCCTAGTAAGATTAAAACATGGAAAATTCATTACGTAATTCTTTCTTCCTTGGGAATTTCTACCCTGGCACTGGCAGCCTTTGGTCTGGTCTGCTCTCTGTATCATTCCATTTTACCAGTCCCTGTTCTAAATGATAGAGTCTTTAATATGTTTTTATCTGCAGATCTAAAAACCTTTCAATCTCATTAAAGTGACAGTGCATCTTCAAAATAAAATGTACTGATTTTATACTTTCACTTTCTAATATCAGTCTAATTTAAATTATTTCAGAATTCTTGTCTGGAGTGGCAGAGGAATGGGGATATAGGTAAAGTGCAAGTAGGAACCTTTCCTGAATCAAAGGTTCATGACTAAGAGCATAATCTGACTCCTTACAAAAAATATTTTTTGGGAACTGGAACCCTTGAGCTTGGATTAACATTGCTTCAGGGATTAGGTTATGCACAAAAATGAAAGATAATCAGGTAAAAGATAATTTATACTTTTTTTGCTCGGTTTAAGAACTCACAAAACAACTTATAATAGCCCCAAATTGATCGAGATTCCCTCAGGAGATAATGAATTCCCTATTATTAAGCACCCTCAAACAACATTAACCTGAGTATATTTAGCAGAAGATTCTAGCCTGGTATTGGTGTGAGATCCATGTAACCTTTGAATTTCTCCCCAGGCTGAGATACTCTGTTTTCAGAATAGAAACATTAGCTTTGGAAAGGATACAAATCTCCAGCCTGGGCAGATCCCATCTTCATATAAGTTTGCTTTCTAACTGACTCACACATTTACCAAGAGAATGGAATGTAATTGCATGCTTCATTTTTAAAAGCGTTTCCTAGGAGCAAAGTAGGAGAGAAGGACACTTTGTAAGAGGAAACAAAGATAAAATGAAGAGTTGCCACAGATAACATGCCTTTAAGGACACTGTCTTGCTGTGCCCATTTCATTTGGCTATGTTTCCAGCTAATTTTTCTGTTCTCTTAGTCCTAGCACTTTGTGGGAAATGAGGATGAGTAGTAAATGTGCGATTGGGTAGGTATCAGGGATGATAAAAATGCAAAATAAGAACTAGATTTAATTTGAAAATTTAATACAATAGTAAACATTAGAAATAATTGGGGTTTAACTCTATTGAAAATAAAAATTAGAAGACACTGTCTGACACAGCTGAAATATCCATAGAGCTAAAATTCTACTTGCTTGGTTATATAAGGAATAAGTATATCTTTGAAGTGCTCTAGCTAATGTTAGCTTACCTTTCGGAGGAAAATTAATGCTGTGATATATGGTACTCATTACTTTTTGATATGTTAAAATAATAAATAAGGAAATTCAATTTTACTTTTTCATATCGAGAAAGGCTTGGAAACAATAATTTGTGTAGGGCACCAACTTTGTAATGTTATTACCCTTATAATCATCAATTATATTGTCTATAATTCTTAACACTGAAATGAGTTATTTAGCTAAGAGACAGTCTCCAATGATCTGTAACCCTCAAGTGCATTTCCCCCTGGTATTTATGTACCTGTATAGTCCTCCCTGGCATGGAGTAGGGTCAACCTGTGACCAACAAGAATATCATAGAAATTATAGTATGTGACTTCCAAAAAGGCTTCCACCTTGTGTTCTCTTGGATTGCTCACTCTGGGGAAAGCCAGTTATCAAATCACATGGACACTCAAGCAGAGGCCCAGAGAGAAATGTACCAACTCCCAGAACATGTGGGTGAGCTTGTTTTCTAGGCCCAGTCAAGATTTTAAAAGACGGCATCGCTGCCAACACTTCTTGAAAGTGACCTCATAAGAGAGCCAGAACCAATACCACCCAGTGAAGTGAGTCCTAATTTCTTGACTCACAACAATGATGCAACATATTAAACATTGGTTGTTATTTAAGCTGTCAAATTTTGGAGTAATTTGTTATGCAGTGCTATGGCCTACATGCTTTTGTCTCCCCCAAAGTCAAAAGCATGTCTCCCCAAAACCTAATTCCCAATGTGATAGTAGTGACAGATGGGAAATTTGGGAGGTGATGAGGTCATAAGGGTGAAGCCCTCATGAATGGCATTAGTGCTTTACACAAGAGGCCCCCCCCGACAGCTCCCTCTGCCCCTCTGCCTGGGAGGACACAGGAGAAGGTACCAGGAAGTGTGTTACAGATATCTCAGCTTCCACAAATGTAAATTACTATTACTTGTAGGCTAGCTAGTTTATGAGTTTATGGCATTTTGTTATAGCAGCCTGATTGTACTAAGATATATGGCAAGAAGAAACTGATACAATATAAAATATATTTGTGTATGCTAATATTGATACAAATTATGTTAATAAGTACACTAGAATTAGTATCATACAGAGAAAAGTTTTCCCCAAATAGCATTGGTATATATCCAAACTATTTCTAGACACAAGAAATTGCTGAATCACACAGAGGGACTTTAAAAAGAAAGGACCAAACTGTATCTTCAGGACTACACAGGCTGACACAACTTGATAATGACTTTAAAAAGTATTCCTAGTTTATAAGCAGAGGTTATTTATACACACACATTAGGGTTTTTTTCCCCCTGTCTCTTGTAAGATTATTCAAGCCTCACCTTCCAACAGGTTCAGGGGAAATATGAGGGAGGGCACAACTGCAAAGGAGCTACAGTCTTGCTTATTTGTATTGTATGGCAAAGACTACTTAAGGAAGATTTATGTTGCTTTTGCTCACCTAAATTCTCTTTTAGGAAGCTATTAGCTATTATTGCTAAAATTTGGTGGGAATTGATTTCCAGTGAAAACATGTATTTAGCTTCCTTTTATTTTTAACTCACTATCTCATACTGAAAATCTCCTATATTAAAGGTTAGAGGTGGGAAAATAAACAAGCATGTTCTATGATTTTACAGAAGTAAGTTGCACTGTGAAAGCTATCATTATTGCCTTGCATATCCACTATCTTTTTGCTTTTCTTGCATTTTAAAATTTATTTACTTTAAAATACACTGATTGTACTGACTGCAAAGAGATTTTATATTTATTTACTTGTTTAAAGAGAGATGCAAGGGTTCCATAATTTCTCGTCACCCTCAAACACATTAACAAATCAAGAATCACTACAAATATCCACTGATACGTTACAATTGGATCTATTTTTGTTTTGTTTGTTCCTCTTTCAGGTGAAATACTACAATATTTCAATGTAAATGTATAAAATTTTAATAACCACTTGAATATTTGAATGCAATTCTTTAATAGAAGTGATATGTTTCTATGAATACAGGTTTTCTGCAAAACTCAAGATACTTTAATAAGTTAAATAGATACACTTCACATATCTACTGAGTATTTTAATACATATTTAATATGAGAAACAGACATACTAAACAAATGACATACTAAGAAAATGACAAGATAATAAGTCACTAGGATTCAATAAATGTCTGACTACATAAAAAAGGAGACTTCTAAATTCATAAATTGAATAATTTAAATTATTAAAATAAACATACACGTAAATTTCTCTATAGCAACATAGCCTTTATATTTTTATAGGGATGTTTTCCATTATTAGAGAAAATTAAGAAACCATATGTGCACCGTGAGCTGAATAAAATAACATTTTTTTTTGGTTGTCATACAGCATTTTACAAATGAGTTCCCATTTATCTTCATAACTGTACAAGAATTTGGGGCTAGAAAGTCAGTAACATTTGACCTCTGAACATTTCTATCTTTTCTCAGACTTGTTCAATATTAGTGAACATCAAAGAGTAATTTATCATTATGTCACACTTGCCTGAAGAATTTCTTAGGGTCTCAAGAATAATGATGAGGTTAGTCTTTAAGCCCTAAAAATTCCTGAAGGTGAATTTTTCTCTCTAATGTACACAGATAATTCTCTCTTTGCTTAAGATTTGCTCCTGTGTCTTTGTTCTCATTGGCAATATTTAGGCTTTAGGTTACCTATTTAATATTTCATTTTAATGGAATCTTGGATCAAAATACTCACTTAAACACTGCTCTATGTAGTAGATATTTTGGCCTCAATCTAGATTATGTTCACTGCTGTAACAGAGGCATGTTGGTTGAATTTATGGGAAGAATCCAGGCGGAGTTATTATTATAGTGTCAATCAGAGAACAGAACTGAGATTCTCCCTGAGAAGAAACTTGAGCTGCAATAGATAGATTTTTGATGGAATATCTTGCAAACTGGTAAGGCTTCCAATAAAAGTCTGTTGCTAGGGAGTATAAGAAGAAGCCACAAATGCTGATCTTGATCTTGTTTAACGTCATAATTTTTATAAAGGAGAAGTTTTTCTGATGAAAGCATTGGACATACTTGAATTTGTCTTGGCTGTAAGACTGTGAGTCTTAAAGAGCAAAGAGCCTGAGAGTTAAAAATGATCAAGTTCTAAACCTCCCAGAAGTTCCAAACGACCCAGCAGTTTCACTCCTGGGCATTGATTCCAGAGAAATGAAAACTCACATTCACACAGAGACCTCTACACAAATGTTGATAGCAGAGTTATTTGTTGTAACCTGGATCTGAAAATAACTGAAATGTCCTCCCACAGGTGAATCATTAAACAAATCATGGTACAGCCATATCACAACGAAATGGCTCAGCAATAAGAAAATGGACTATTTATAAACATAACACTTGGATGAATATCTAGAGAATTATGCTGAATGAAATAAGCCAAGCTCCAAAGGTTACATGAGATAACTTTACTTATATAGCATTATTAAAATGAGAAAGATATAGATAAGTAATTTCCAGAGCTTTAGGGTACCAGTGACAAGCAGGTGAGATGGGAGGTAGACATGGTAAAAAGGGCTGTTCTGTATTTTGACTGTGATGGTAGAGACACAAATCTCAATGTGGAAGACTGGAAAATAGTCCCCAGCATATATCCATGCTTCAATCCCTGCAACCTGTGTCGCATTATTTGGGGGGGGGGGAAAAAAAGATACTTGCAGATATGGTTAAATTAAAAATTTTAAAGTAGAGAGTTTAGCCTATATTACTTGGATTAGACTTAAATACCATCATAAACATCCTTCTAAAAGAGAGGCTAGGGGCTGAGTACACACATAAAAGATGAGGCTGTGTGATTACAGAGGCAGTGATTGGCATGCAATGACACAAGCCACTGGGGGCTGGAAGGGCCAAAGAACAGATTCTTCCCTAGAGCCACCAAAAGGAGCACAGCCCTGCAAACACCTTGACTTTGTCTCAGTGATACTGACTTTGGACTTCTGCCATTCAGAACAGTGAAAATCAATTTCTAGCATTTTAAGACACTGAATTTATGGAAATCTGTTACAACACCTATAGAAAACTAACATACCATATGTGTGATAAAATTGCATAGAAACACAAATAAATACATATATAAATGAGTACATGTAAAATTAAGGACATATGAGTTACATTGGCAGACTATATTACTATCAATTTTCCAGTTTTCATATTTCATTATAACTTTACAAGATAGAAGGTTAGGGAATTAGAGAAAATGGGTTAAAGAGTACATGGGATTTCTCTGTGTTACCTTAGATTTGCATGTGAATCTATATTTATCTCAAAATTAAAATCTAATTAAAAAGATGATAGTTTCACTATTAGAAACAAACAAACAGGAGAGTATCTTCATAACTTTAGGGTTTGCAGAGATATCTTAAATGCAATCTAGAAAAGCATGTTAATCATAAGGATATCTGTTAAAATATATCCAAACTAAGAAATATAATTCCTTAAAAGAGACACCCATTAACAGAATGAACAAGAAATCTAAGGGTGAGATAATACATTTGCCACACAATTTATATGACAAATTGCTCATATAGAGAGTACCTAAAAAACAATTAAAAAGCCACAATGACAAAAGAAATGGGTAAAAAGTTTAAATCAAGTATCCTCACTAGAGTGCATGTCCCAAATTGTTACTAGATATATAAAGCAATGAGGAAATTTATTAATTATCAAGGAAATACGAATGAAAACCACAATGTGATACCACTGTATTCTCAGCAGAATGTGTGAATTTAAGTCACAAAATACTACATTTAGTAAACTTGTGGACAAACTATAATTTTCTTACATTGCCCACACATTTAAGCTGGTATATGTAAAATGAAAAACTATTCTGCAATATCTAATAAAACTGAACATAAATATACCATATCATTCAGTAATTGTATTGATAAAGTCAACAGAAATTAGTACATATATTATCCAAAGGTACATACATATATACCTAGAGCAAAAATTTTTACAAAACTTCCAAACTGAAAAAAAGCCAAATGTTTATCATTTGAATAGTTACTCTTGATCATACACAGCAATATTATACAGCAATAATAATGAAATAGTTACAACTATATGGACCAATATGAATGGTGCTAAATGAAAGAAAAAAGAGTCCATAATGACCAAGAGTATGTGAAGTTCAATATCTGGTAAATTATGGAAGCAGAAGTCAGGAACTGATTACCTTGTAGGGGGTGAGCAGTAATTAGCATAGCATAGTTTTGCTTTTTGATGCAATTCTGTTTATCTGGATGAAAGGAACATGGATGAGTTTACTCCATGAAAATTCTTTGAGTTGTACTTATGTGTGCTTTTCTACATGCATGCCATGCTTTAATTTTTAAAATGTGTTTCTTTCTTTACCTATTCTGAATGTTCTTTAGTTCCAGTAACTATACAAAGATATTTCAATGCATTTATAGCCTTGGAAATTATTTTTCTCTATATTATTTTATTCATTTATCTCTGTATTATTTTCTGTATTTACTTCTTTATAGTATTTTAATATCCAGGAGTGTGCCATATCTTTATATTACATAGTATTTATTCCCTTAAAAACAGCTTTTTAGTATTTATTTGATGTAGGTCATATACGATTGGTGGTAACATGATTTTCCTATTTTACATGTATTTCAATCATTGTTCTTACTGCAAAAGAAAATTTTTGAATTTATCATGTCTTCTAATTGGTTAATAATGATATATAGGCAATACTTTCCAAATTTCAGAATGCCTTTTATAAAATTAATCAAGGATGTTCTTCATGAATACATAGCTTTAAAGAGATTCATCCAGTTCTGCTTATTGAAATTTAGCAGAAGTGTTATTAATAAAGGGCTAGTTTAAAAAAAAGTGCAAGTCCATGTAACGGAATAATATGGAGTGAGTAAAAATCATTCAGTATATGAATACTTAATTATGTAGAAAATAAGAAGAAATCATTACTAAGCGAAACAGCAGATTACAAATGAAATTCTTAGAAGAAAACATAGGGGAAATGTTTCATGACATTGGGCTTGGAAATGATTTATTGGCTATGACACCAAAAATATAAGCAACAAAAGTAAAATTGTGTACAAGTGGGGATACATTAAACTTAAAAGCTTTGGCACAGCAAAGGAAACAATCAACAAAATGAAAAGACCACTTATGAAATAGGAGAAATATTTGAAAACCATATATCTGTTAAGAGGTTCATTATAAAATATATTAGAACTCCTACAAGTCAAGAGCAAATAACCAAATAACCCAATTAAAAAATGAGCAAAAGACTGGAATGGAAATTTCTCCAAAGAAGACACATATGTGGCTGAAAGTTAAATTTGCTCAACATTGCTAATAATCAGCAAATTGCAAATCAAAACCCTAATAAGATATTGTCTCACACCTATTATGATGACGATTATTTAAAAAAAAATAGATGTTGGCAAAGATGTCGGTAAGTTGGACTCTGTGTAAACTGCTAGCGGGAATGTCAAACGATGTAGCTACCTATGGAAAACAATGAGGAGGTGCTTCAAAAATTAATAGAACTACCAGAATCCAGCAACTTCATTTCTGGATATAGATCCAAAATACTGAAATCAAGCTCTCAAAGAGATAATAGCATACCTATTTTCATTGCAGCACTATTTATAATAGCCAATATGTGAAAACAACCTGAATGTCCATTGATGGATGAATGAATAAAGAAAATGTAGTATATATCTATAATAGAATATTAGTCAGCCATAAGGCAAAAAAGCCATATGCCACGATGTGGGTGAATCTTGAGAACATTATGATAGTAAGTGAAATAAGCTAGTCGCAAAAGGACAAATACTGCATGATTCCACTTATACGAGGTATCTACGATAGTCAAACTCAGAAACAGAGAGTTAAAAGGTGATTTCCAGGAGCTGGAAGAGGGGGAAATAGTGAGTTACTCTTCAATACGTGTAAAGTTTCAATTATGCAAGATGAGTACATTCTAGAAATCTGCTGTACAACATTGTTCCTTTAGGTAAAAACACTGTTTTGTGCAGTTAAAATTTGTGGTAAGAGTAAAATTGTGTGGTTATGCATTCTTACCATAATTTAAATAAAATTGTGTCAGGCACAGAAAGACAAATATCAGGTAATCTCACTCAAATGTGAAATCTAAGAAGTTGTTTTCATAGATGTAGAGAGTAGAAGAGTGGTTACCAGAGGAAGGAGAGGGCAGGGAGGAGGGAGGGGAGGGCAAGTGATCTGTCAGTGGGTACATATAAAATGACAGTGAGAAATACATTCTGACATTCTATTGCAGAGTAGGATGACTAGTGTTAGCAATAATATATTGTGTATTTTAAATAGCTAGCAGAGGGGTTTTTGAATGTTCTCATAACAAATAAATGATAAATGTTTAACCTGAAGGATATTTAATGATTACACAATGTACACATGTATCAAACCCTGATTCAATCATTACACAATGTGTACATGTATTAAAACATCATGTTGCACCTCATAAATATGTACAATTATTATGTCTATAATAAATTTTTAAAGTTGAAAAATGATAAAAAAGATATTGCCAAGCTTTCAAAAAATTATGTATGGTATAATTCCACTGAAATATACATAATTTTTAAAGTATGAATGGATATATACCAATTTTTAACAATGTTAAAATATTAGCGTTTTGATTATAATTACTTTTGCAATACTATTTTCAATTGTTTGTTCTCCTGAGTTTTAAAAATAAACTTTAGTACTAAGATTTTATAAGCTATTATGTTTTTAGTGGAAATCTGCCTTTTTCTCCTCTTTGAAAAAAATACATGAATTTTAAAAAATATCAGTAAACCTGAGCCTTACAAGAATGTCATGTGAGTAAGTGGTAAAAATTAACAACAACTTTGGAGTCAAGCAAAGCAGGTTAAAATCCTGACTTGGCTAGCATAGCCTTGTGCCCTGGGAAATCTATTTAACTTCTCTGAGATTTCACTTACTCCTTTACAAAATTTGAAAAATCAAATTGTTACATTGGATTTGGTGAATACATTATTGTCTGATCTTGAGCAAACTGTAGTTTATATTATTACTATTTTCATTATTATTAATACACTGGAAGACTTTTGGGAATGATGCTTTGATACATCTATGACTACTTTAAATATAAATCAATACATTATACTTTTAAAAGTAGATATTTTATTTTACTTATGTATAATTATGTTTTAAATGCCACTGATCACTTTAAGAAGAAATTTTTAATAATTTTATAAATTTTAATATCAATAACAGAAGAAAATATATAATTCAGCATTTTTCATTTTTGTTGCATGATTAGTTTTCTTGTTCACTGTATCCAAGACATCTTTCTTAATGAGCCAAACTAATTATTCTTCAATTTATCCACTTATATTTGAATCCTTTACATTAATTACATTGGAAGCAAAATTAGCTTTTGAGAATGTCTTAAAACTCTACTATGGATAGTTCCAGATTTCAAAAGGTCTGGACTTTTCACTGAGTTTAGAACAAATAAGTATTTAGGTATGATCTGATATATCTTATAAATATAGTTAATAATGTTCTAAAAATAAATGTTCACATAGGCATTAAAATATCTATGAACCATAAAGTTAGACTATATTTTCTGATAGAATTTATAATATTAGATGCAGATATTTTAAAAATAAAATGTTAGACTCAAAATGAAACTCAATATTTATATTTTCCATATTCTGGCAATTTGTGAAATAAACAGTATCTCCCCATTATCACTCAATTATTGAATACATTTTTTTACTTACGATATATAATGTATAAAATATCTTAATATACATCTCACCATCTCATTCAATAAGTAAATAACAAGAAAATTATTTTAATCTAAAGAATACTAAGTTCCTTTGTCTCTGAAAACATCATATACTCTAAATAAATTTTTACTACAAGTATCATTGCCTTAAATAACTCTACGAATTTTTCTTGTATCAAACAAAACATGAACATGACATGGTAATTCATTACTTGTTCTTACAGAAATGTAAGAGCAATATTGTCAATGTTAACATGTTCATAATACTCAGCGAATAAATGTGGTACTTTACATGCTACAAAACATACATGGAAGTAGTCTGTAGCAGTAGCATGGTAGTCTTAAAAATAGACTCACACATTTTAATCTACCCTCACTGAGATGGTGGAGATTCATCTCTCATCCTTGAGTGTGGGTTAATTTAGTGGATCCTTTTTAATAAAAGAATGTGGCTGAACCTATGGCAAATCACTTTTGATATCGTTACAAAAGACCTCAGCTTTCATCTTGAGTCTCTCTTCTTTTCTCCCTCTTTCCCTCTTGAAATCACTTATTCCCAGGGAAGCCAGCTACCCTTGCGTGAGTTTCCTACAGAGGAGATCATGTGCTGAGGGGCTGCAGACTCAGTCCACAAGCAGTGAGTAACAGAAGCTTGTAAACAAACCACGTGAGTCTACTTGGAAGTGCATACTCCAGCCCAGCTAAACCTGCAGATGAGGACAAGCAACTGCAGCCAACTGTAATCTTGTGGGAGATCATGAGCAAGAACCCAGCCAAGCTGTTCCCAGATTTCTGACCCTCTGAAAAGGTATGAGAACCAATCTTGTTTCAAACTGCCAAGTATGGGGGAAACTAATACAGGCAGAAAGAAGGCAGAATTTGGCAACATAATATTGGCTGGGTGCCTAGTTGCCACTGCATGTGTTACTTTATATTTCATTACTTTGGTTTTCCACTCTCTAAAGTGGGTGTTACCTATCTATATCTTGCAGGGTAATTCCATTGTTTAACTCTTATGAAGCACCCAGTATTGTATCAAGTAAATGGGCATAAGAATAGTAACTCATATATGACATATAGAGTCTTATAATTTTTTTACTATCATTTTTATTATAAAGTCTTATTATTTTAAAAACGTTGTTAAAATAGTCAAAATATAAAAATACATTATTTAATTAAAATAATTCTTCTATATCTCCATACAACAGCTTTTCCCTAACCTTAGTTTATTTTGGAATCATTGAAATATATCTTCCAAACTTGTACAAAACTTAGACAAGCCAAGACAAAATTATAAATCTAGTCATATAATGATAAATATCTCCACATCATAACAAAGTATTCCACATTTTAAATTTAAAAATTAATTTTTAATTAATTAAAGGAGAAGTGTTAATTTTAATTAGTTAAATTAAAGGGGAATTGTTAGATCATAATATTTTTAGCTTTAGAATTTCTAATACCAGAAAATTAGAATTTTTTTGTAGGTTATTAACCTTACTGCTTGAAATAGTGTTCTTTCCTCCCTCCCCTCCAGAATAATGCTTAGAAGAGAGAGTACTCTGTTATCTCCGAGCTTCTAAGTGCTTTGTGAAAAGGAACAAGCTGGTATTTAATATAAATAGATCAATATGTAACACTATTTTAGTAGTTACCACTCAAAAATATTTAAGATTTGATGAGCTTCAACCCTCATGCCAGTCCCTTCAGTAATAAGCAAAGTGGCTTTTTTGTTGTTGTTGAAATACTGTAAATATAGATCCTCTGAGCAGCACTTTACATCATGTGAATAATACTCAATGGAGCACCTGAAGGCGATTCCACTTGTCTCTGGGAGAAAAAAAAATGTGTCCATTATTTCATGGGACATAGTGGGTTCCTTCCAAAGTGCATGATGACAACTTGGGCTGTGCTGTGGAAAAAGTTACAGTGTTCCTGAAGAGCTATTTCCTCATATGTTGCATAACACAACTGCAATACATGATACTTCGGTTCTTTTTGTGCTAATTTAATGCTTCAATTTAATAAGAAGATCTCTCCAATGTAGCCACATAATCTAATAGCATATAAGAAAGCAGACATCAGGCCAGCTGCAGTGGCTCACGCCTATAATCCCAGTACTTTGGGAGGCCGAGGACAGTCCATCACCAGAGGTCAGGAGCTCAATACTAGCCTGGCTAACATGGCAAAACCCCGTTTCTACTGAAAATACATAAACTAGCTGGGCAGGTGCCTTTAATTCCAGCTACTCAGGAGGCTGAGTCAGGAGAATCACGTGAACCACGGAGGCAGAGGTTGCAGTGAGCAAAGATTGCACCATTGCATTCCAGCCTGGATGACAGAGAGAGAGAGAGACAGAGTGTGTGTGTGTGTGTGTGTGTGTGTGTGTGTGTGTGTGTGTGTGTGTGAGAGAGAGAGAGAGAGAGAGCAGAAGTTGCAGGAACCTGTGAAGACTGGGAATTGGAGAAACACTTGAGGGTATAAGATTTAAGTATGTTTGTCTACCTTATCAGAGAAAAAGAAACCCAGGATCTCTTTATACATAAGTTCTTGGGTCATGTGAAAGATCATCAAAGGACGTCATCGCTCTGTGTTTAACTATGGCTCTGTAAATTAGCTAGATACATAAACTCGGCTAAATGACTACTACATTGACTGCTTTTCTCATCTGAAAAACAAGCGTTGGATTTATGATTTGAAGTACCTTCTTATATTCAATGTTATCATATATTGATACAGAAGTATTATAATTTGATTTTGAAATAGTGTAGGACATGTATTACTTTCCCAAATTTATAAAAACATATCTTCATATTGTGGGAACAGGAGGAGAAGAAGGTCCTGAAGTCCTTCAAAAATATGATGACAGTTGCAGATTTGCCTTCTTGAAAAATGCAGATATTCAAAAATGACCACAACACACAGCATAGTCTTCAAGGCATGTCTGAGCCATAACCATAGGATTTATGAGGATCTTGTAACTGCAAATGGTTTCTTGCTGAGAGATGTTTCCCCATACTGATAAAGAACCTCAATTTATATTATTGAAGTAGGAGCTTCTGAAAGGTGGGGCTAGAGTAAGGCTGGGAGAATTCTGCAAATAACTGGAGATGTGAAAAGAAAAATGTTCAAGCATTCTAATTTCCAAGTTAGAAATTGGAAACTGTTTCCCAAAGAAGCAGCTGGATAAATAATGGCCAAGTTCTGTAATAATACTGTTGCTACATTTTAATTACATTTTGATTTAGGCAGAATCTTGCAGGTTGGTTTCGTATCCTAACAACATTCATCATCCAGGTTTTATGGAGAAATATGTTCCAAATTCTAACAGTGGCTTACAAATGAACTTGCAGAGCACAGCCTGTTTGCAATTTGGAAATGGCTTGCAATTCTTTATTTTTATTAACGTTTTATTTAAAATATTGGAAGGGAAATAGTATGATCAATGATTTATCATACATTTAGATCCGTATCCAATTCATTAAAATATATATAACTTATATGTATACTTATGATTTATAGTTTAACATAGTAGTCACTTTTAAAAAATGTTCTTACCTTTATTAATCAAAAAGAATTGGTCAGCACTAGCTATAGGTAAGCTAAAAATATGATGATAATATTATTTTTTTACTAATATATACTTGTTTTTAACCTTTAAAATAATTGTTAGGCTATAGGAAGTGTCAGTGGGGGGTTACTTAGCATAGAGCATGTGAGTCTCAGGCTGTGAAACAATTTTATTAAAATCAATTTTTAAAATCAGAAAAAATGTCAAGAGGATTTGCAAATGATCTATAATGAAAGCTGACAGAGAATCAAGGGGAAGGCTGACAAGTCACAGCTGAGTTAATATAGAATTTACTGCAATTGATAATATTATAAACAATTCTGAATTGAGCACAACTCTAGATGTGAGTTAGCCATCCTAGGTAATACAATCTTTTCTTTCTAGACATTCTGAAGGTAGTTAACAAGTTGTATTTTCTACTTAGCCATTAACATACTTTTTAACAATATGCATTTTCAGAAGTCCAGTTTCAATTGAAGAATCCACAGAGATAGTGAAAAACTAATTCATTCATTAGTGATTAGCTAATTGTCTGAAAAATGGAAACTGGATGTCAACAGTTCTCATATCTAGTGAAAAAGGTTAAAAAATTATGAAACTTGATGTGAATTCCATGAGAGCAGGGATTTCATAGGACTAGTTAATGCAATCCATGGACGTTAATTATGTAGGTGTCATCATTTTAAAAAAGAGCCTTCAAATGAACACCTTTGACCCCAGATCCTTTCCGTTACTACATTTAAAAGTGTAATAGAGGTTAAAGTGTAAAGATTGCTGTAAAAATACCTAATGATGATTTTCAATTTATTAAATTGAATATATCTACACCAAATCTGTATCCGTTCTTATATCATCTATTTAAAATGTATAAAATAATACTTATCATATTAAAGATATTTCTCATTAACCTAAATGTAACAATATTACTAGTGAAGATGTTCTATACCATGATAACATACTCACTGTAAGCCTTCTTCTTGGCTTATTATTATATATGTTAGCATCAAAATGAACCACCCACAGAATCCAAGTTACAAAGTCTTTGTACAAGATGGTTTCAAATGCTGTTCAAACTTGAGTAATTCTGACAACCGTATTTAGAAAAGTATCCCCACTCATTCACCTTTTCAAAATAGCAAGAACACTATGTAAACAGAAAATATGGTTAACGTTGCAACATTCTAAGGTCAATTATTAATGGTTAATATACATATCCATGATTGGACCAAGATAATAACAAATAAAACCCACAACTAATCAAGACACAACAATCGTCTGCCCAAGTCTGTGTCTGTCTCTTTTTTTCTCTAAGCTGTTGTATGTATCAGCCATTATGAGCTGCTAACCAAAATGAAGTGATACATCACTTTATAGGTAAATAAAATACAATGAAAAGAAAGATAACTTTCAACGTCAAATGCTAAATAATACAATAATAGTGTTTTGTCTACTCTAAGTTACCTAAAATGTAAAAAGAACATGATGATTGCTGAAAATTATCAATTAACTTGAAAATAAGATTCCTGTTTATCTTTGTTTCAAAGATTATATAATCAGACTTCTTAAAATATCAGTAATGCAAGATATCTCCATATAAAAAATTCATGGTTATGTATGTTTGAGAAATGCTGTCCATCAAACTCATGTCCGTAAATTGGCAAACAATACATTATGCACATGGGTTAAAAATCATAGTACAAATTGAGTATCTTGTATTTACAATACTTGGGACTAAAAGTGTTTTGGATTTGGGGTTTTGTCTTTAAATATTTGCAAATATATAATGTGATATATTGGGAAGGTAGTTCATGTATAAATAGCAAATTTATTTATGTTTTGTATACATCTTATACACATAGTCTGGAGTTAATTTAATACAACATTTATAATAATTTTGTGCATGAAACAAAATTTTTACTGCAACTGATTACATAAGGTCAGGTGTGGAATTTTCTGCTTGCAATGTCATGTCAGCATCAAACAGTTTGATTTTGAAACAGTTCATATTTTGGATTTTTGATTAAGGATGCTCAATCTGTGGTATAAAAATTTAAATACCCTCATAAGGCTAAATAATGATGATAAACATATATTTACTGACTTTTTCTCATCTACAATTTCCAATTGATTTTAAAAAATTAGGAAAGGCATATTCATGACGTTAATTCCTATAAAATATTATGACATCATTATAGGTTGCCTGTAGTTAATTTATGTAGTGAATTTTCTAAGTTAAAACATTAATTTCTTGATCTTTACAAATGTAATTTTCAATCAACTACTCATTCAATATTTAGCAGCAGTATTTTTCAGCTTCTGATTAAAAAAATAAAATAACATCTTACACTTAGTAACTTGATGTATATACTTTAAAATCTTTAAAGGGGATATGGAAGAGTTAATCAGACATTTCTGACTAATGTATAATTTGCCTTTATTATTTCTCCACGATGTTTCCTAGCAACATTCAAAGGCTAGTCTTCTATTTGCTTTGCACTTGAATTCTTCTTGCTAAGGAAGTAAAAATCATATTCAGAAGGCTTATTTACTATCATTATAAAATTTGTCAGAAATGCCTGATCATTCGTTTACCTTGTTTTGATGGGGAAAAAGCCAGTGGAACTAATATGATTACTCCTTCAACGGGAAGTGTAGTTTAGGTACTAATATGTTTCAAAGCAAGAGAATTTTGACGTGTTCTAGTATAGACAATGACATGCTTATTTATATATAGAAATGAAAACTTTAATGTCATTTAATTACAAATGATTTTGTTATATGAACATCTCCCATAATCTTAAATGAAAGTTAGATACATACTATGATGAGTTAGGTAGGAGGGGAAACAAAGTACTAAGAAAAATATAGACAAACTTGAATTTCAGATAGTTCTGAGGAACATTAGTATTTTCTGCAATAAAATGTTATCCTTCTGAAAATAATTTGTATAGTTTTATAAACTTTTCTTCTTGGCAAGTAGAGGAGATTGAACTGATAGAAAATGTTTTAGAATTTATTCATCTTTTTCCATGTTTTGACAACTATTCCTTACACAGTGTATTATCCATGCATGCAAAATATATTGAAAACAACTGGTCTGTCATATGGCCTATTGTCATCTGAGCTGAGATTTCCATTGCTTCCAAGCAAGCAGTGGTATAAGGATGATTATTTATGATAATTAAATTAATTATATTTTATCAGGTCTGAATGCTAACACATTATTTCATTATTGAAATCTACTTGGTAGAGTGCAGGTTTCCCTAAATCCAAAATGGAATGAAAATGTGAATGTGTGGTTGCTGGGTTGAACATTTACACTAAGACGTACATCAGTGCAGTGGATAAGAGCCAAGCTTTTGGAATCAGTTGGTCAGACCTGATTTCATAGTTTAGTCCAGCCACATGGCCCAGCCATATAAGCTCTACATTGCTCACTTCTTGGGGGGCACATCCACTATCCTCAGAAACATGACCTTTATTAGCTACAAAATGAGACAAGTAGCAGTGCAGAGAGGGAAACGGGTGTTTTCTACATTTATGGAGGAAATAGAAACATGCTATGACACATTTCCTGGTGAACTGAAATCCCAATTAGCAACTCCACTATATGTATATAATATATATATATAATATATACATGTTATATATATAATTCATACATGTTATATATATAATATATGTTATATATAATATATATAATATATACATGTTATATATATAATATATGTTATATATAATATATATAATATATACATGTTATATATATAATATATATTATATATAATATATATAATATATATGTTATATATAATATAAAATATATATTTACTTATGTTTATATTAAAAAATATATATATTTAAAATGTCTCTGCCACCTAAATGAAAACAGATCTATAGAGAGAGTGAAAAGGTAAATAAAACAATGTAAGTAAAGTGGTTTCCTTCACTTTTTTTTTTTTTTTTTGAGATGGAGTCTCCCTCTGTTGCTCAGGCTGGAGTGTAGTGGCACAATCTTGGCTCACTGCAACCTCTGCCTCCCAGGTTCAACTGATTGTCCTACCTCAGCCTCCCGAGTAGCTGGAATTACTGGTGCATGCCACCATGCCAGGCTAATTTTGGATTTTTAGTAGAGACAGAGTTTCACCATGTTAACCAGGCTGGTCTTAAACACCTGACCTCAGGTGATCCACCCTTTTACCCTCCCAAAGTATTGCAATTACAGGTGTGAGTCACCACACCCAGCCAGCCATTTCTGCTATGTAGAAAATTTTGGTGAATGTTTTTATTATATTTATAATTATTACAGCATTAGAAACCTGGAGCCAAAGATGCCCAGTAGGTGAAATGGCAAAAAAATCTATACATATTGGTATCTGTCTGCAATCATTATTCTTATTTTGCACTATCATTTACTTTAGGTTTGCAAGAAATCAAACTAATGAGAAAGAAGCTTACATGTATTTGGTGCAGGTTTTGCTTTTGCCTTCACTTAAATTGTCATTGTAACATACGAAAGAATCTCTGTATCAGTATACAACTTCTAGCAGATACATATGCTCCCCCCATATACTATATTTTGTGACAGTAAAAATATAACAGATTCAGTAAGCCAAACAAAATAAGTATGGTGTGAGGATTACTGGTGCTTTCTTTTGCTCTTTTTTTGGTGAATAATTACTATACTTTTAAACTCTCTCTCTCTATATATATATATATGTATACATATGTATGTGTTGAATTGTATGTCCTTTTCACCTTCTTTACCCATGAACATAGATTAACTTCAATTTAGTCTGTGAGTTGATTCTTGCTGTGAGAAACATCATTTATGGGTCTACTAAATCGATTTTTCTCTTCTGTTAATATATCAGTTAACCTTTAAACTATAAATATTTTATTTTCTTCTCAGGAAATAAATCAGCCCCAATGTGGCTCAGTAACTGGGGCCAAAATGGGAAGTGATAAGGAGGACAAGTAGAAAGAGCTGTTTGCAAATTTGTGTTATTTACATTTATTGAGAATGTACAGTATATTATGATATATATTCTAGTGAACTAGAGCCCAAATTAGTCAGCAACACCACAATCATTCTTCTAAAGTGTTTTAGCTACCTAAATAAAAGCCACTCTGTACAGGTTGATATTACTCCACAGTGCAAACAGGCACATTTTCTTTAAGGACACAGCAGCAGGGGCCTACGCTCCATTAAACTCTGTATTATGAACTGATGTTGTGGAGATTTATTTGCTTTTCCTATTTTCGGATTTTAGCTCTCTTCAGTGGCACCCTTATAGGTAAGTTCACTTATAATGGA
Organism: Ateles fusciceps; assembly: GCA_036589455.1. Classification (NCBI taxonomy): domain Eukaryota; kingdom Metazoa; phylum Chordata; class Mammalia; order Primates; family Atelidae; genus Ateles; species Ateles fusciceps. The sequence continues at coordinate 5,730,207 of JAZHEH010000174.1, read as the reverse complement.
TTCACAAATGCATATGGTCAGAGAGATTTCTAGGCGATCAATCAATCTTTCTTTACTTCTATGAATAATTAACAAGCTTTATAGGCACTATGGGAAAGGAACTATGAGACAAAATAAGCACTCTAAGAATGGATTTTAGCAAAAACATCAAATAAAAATACAAATATGTCTGAAGGCCATGCATGATAATCATCTATTCAAAAGCAGTTATCTAAGTCTTAAAGTGTGTCCTAGATATTGGAGATGAAATGTGTACCCACTGGAAAAGACCCTGCTCTTTTGGATCCTATAGCCTAGGAGGTGGGGTAAAGATAGGAATCCAATAACTGCATAAATAATAATTATTATGGATACTCTAAATTCTGGAAAAGATATATACAGTGAGGACATAAAAAGTAGGACTTACTCTGGCCTGGGGGAGGGCATCCACCCCGAAGTGATATCTGAGCTGATGTTTTAAAGCTAAGGTACTTACTGGGAAAAATTTTCAGGCAGAGAGTGGGTAGATCATCTTTCAATGCCTCCAAGCAATAAGGAACTGAAAAAGGGCTACCATGGCTGCAATTGAAAGAGCAAGGATTTAGGTGGGAAGGGTAAGTTGGGAATGGAGTCTGGAGATCTAAGTGCATGTCAGCCTGATGTTCTATTTTGGATTATGCTTCTCTCCCTGAACAGTGAGAAGCCATGGAAAGGTATTTGGTAGCTGAGCATCCTGATCAGATTCCTACTCTTATTAAAAATTGCTTCTTTCCCTCTGTTTAGTAAAGGAAGCAAAGGGGATTATGAGTCCAGATAAATAAGCAGGAACAATGGGTTAGAACAGGGTATTGATGGTAGAGTTAGAGAGAAGGGGAAAGATTATATTATCAGGAGATGATATCTGTTATGCACTGAATGCTCGTGTGCTATCCACACACCCTCAGCCGCAGATTCATATGTGGAAGCTCTAACTGCCAGTTTGATGGTATTTGGAAGTGGGACCTTTTGGAGGTAATTAGGTTAAGATGAGGTTCTGAGGGTGGTGTTCTCATGATGACAATAGTTCCCATATAGAAAGAGGAAGAGGCACCAGACCTCCGTCTCCCTGCTATGTGAGGACACAGAGAGAATACAGCTGTCAACAAGCCAGGGAGAGAGTCCTCACCAGGAACCGAGCCCTCACCAGGAACCAAATCTACCAGCATCTTCACCTTGGACCTCCCATTCTCTAGGACTGTGAGAATCAATGGTGGTGGTTTAATCCACCTAGTCTACGGTATTTCGTTACAGTAGTTCACACCTACTTAGACAATATCCAAAAAGAGGTGAACTGAATTGAAGAGTAGGGAGTGAGTTGCAAAGTGTTATTTTTAGATAACTTGCTTGAGCTTTTGCATAAGGCACAAAACAGGGAGCCACAGAACAGCCTATGTTTGGGTTGGTGGGCGAGGATAATTACACCTTTAGATGGGGTCAAGGGAAACATAAGCTGCTTTTGAGATGTTAAGTAGTGGTATTAGTGAAGCAGCAAGATTGACAGCTCTGGAAATCTGAGGAGTCATCTAGGTTACATGTTACTCTTTGAGTCATCAATTCCAGGTAATAATTAAAGGCATGTGTGAAAGTGCTCAGGAAGAGAGCACAGAGGAAGAAAAAATAGAGACACAAGTTGTGTAGTTATTAACAGAAAAAAAAAACCAAAAAAAAAACAAAACGCTTAACAGCTTTGTAAAAGCAAAGCCAACAGAAATAAACCAGTCTGAGAGGAAGGGGCTAAGGAGGAGTGTTTCATTCACATGGCATGAAGTTTTCTTAAAGAAGGTAAGTGAATACATCAGGGACTGAGGCACTGGGAGTTTAAGGGAGATAAAAATTGAAGAGCGTCCCTGGATTTAGTGACACAGAGGACCTGTTTCCCTGAAACAGAGTCATTGTATTGGAACAATGAGGCCAAATATCAAAGTGGAATGGGGAATCTTGTCAAATGTAGAGAATAAAATCAAACCATTTTCTGACCAAAACTTAGTTGAGGGATCATCTACTAGTTTCTCTATTTCAAGCTTCCCTTTTACCCCACAAATGTTATCCCACTTGTAAGTGAAGAAGAAGAGTTTATTTTTCTGCTAATGACCTATTTCATCTTACAAATTCATAGGCAACAGATGCTGTGGGGAAGATCATGTGTGCATAGAAGAGTGATGAACTGCGTAAAGGCACAAAGATTTGAGCTTAGCCTGAAGAATGAGTGGCATCAAATGAAATGCAGGAGGGAAGAGGGGGAAGCTAAAAGTGCTCCGTGTCCGCAGTCACAACAGGAGAGGGTAGGGCTTTGGGCCATGAGGACAACTCAAAGCAAAGAAAGGACGCTGAGGTTGAGGAAGCAGCTGGGTCTGGATGATTCCCAAGGGTCTTGAATGCCATCCAGAGAAGTTACCATTTCTTAGAGACTGTGAGGAGCCTTTGAAGCATTTGGTGAGGAAAGTGACAGGAAGAATATGGGTATTTTAAAGAAAATCAATCCCTTCTACCGAGCCCTGTAGAAAGAAAGAAGGAATCAAGAAAAAGAGTAAAAAAGAGGTACCGATTTTTTAAAAGCAAAAATTAATGTATTGAGTGTGTACACTAGTTATATTGTATACTAAAAAAGAATCAGGCCCTCATGTTAGTCACGATTATAAGAACCTCTAAAAACGTGAATAATTTAAGTGAGATGATCAGATTAGTAAATGTGATGCTGCTTTTCATACTCTCTTTTCTCATATATGTTTCTCTCCAGAAAGAGAATAACACAAAGTATATCTGTTGACATAATGGTTATTCTTGTGTTTTTTTTAGAAGGAATTGGTATGTGGGGGGCAAAACAGGAAACAGAAGAAGATATTAAACTTGCAACAAGAAAGAGAAACATTTTTGGAGGTAGGGGGATGGAGTCTCACTGTGTAGTCCAGGCTGGAGTGCCGTGGCATGATCTCAGCTCACTGCAACCTCTGAGTCTCAGGTTCAAGCGATTCTCCTGCCTTAGCCTCCGGAGTAGCTGGACTACAGTTGCCCGCCACCACACCTGGCTAATTTTTGTATTATTAGTAAAGACGGGGTTTCACCATATTGGCCAAGCTGGTGTCAAACTCTTGATCTCGTTATCTACCCTCCTTGACTTCCCAAAGTGCTGGGATTATAGGTGTGAGCCACCACACCTGGCCAAGAGTTAGAAACTTCTATTGCAAATGTTGAGTTTCCTAGGTTGTAAATTTTCAGTTCAACTTAATTTTTCCTGTACTCTTTGGTCAAAACAAACAAACAAATAGCAAACTAAACATTTTTTCTATCACAGTTGCAAACTGGATCTGAAATTAGAGAATTGGTATGTATTCATGACATTTCAAGAAGATAACACAAGGTTAGGGGCATGTGCCCATAAGAATAGAAAGTGGTTCTTCAGAAACATGTGTACTTAGATTAGACATGATGTCTATCTAAAAAAAAGAGAGTGATGCTGAGATAAGATCTCCACAGCACAGAAGTCTGAAACTCTAAAGAAGTATCTGAAGTAACATATTAAAATGTTCTCTTCTCAATGCAGGATAATTATGCCACCATTGAGAACTCTTCTGCTCCTCAGTTAGGCCCAGAGTGTGCTGATTTAGGGGATGAGGAAGGAATTGACAGTATTACAGGGATGAGAAAGAAAGCAAAAACTGCCTTCATGTGCAATGGAATAAGTATACTGAAAAATAATGTGGAAACAAGGTGATTCTTGTAGCTTCTATCAAATATAATTCTCAAAAAAATGAACCATTACTATCATATGGCAGATAGTATGCTTGCGATGACATTATTTAGCTCACAAATAGGAAACTAAAACAGCTTAGGCATCTATTTGGTTTCCTTTTTGATATGCAAAATAAGATGGAGTGATATAGTCAATGGGGGAAAATGGTATTCTAGGATGCACGTGTGTTGTTTGCTACAAAATTTAATAATGTCCTATACACAGTAGCCTAAAAATATCATAACCTTTAGTATCTTACTGCTAAAGGAAAGAAAACCATCCCATGTAAATTTTATATTTACAGTAATATAAAATCTCTGGGCCTAAATCAACCGTATAAAGTTATATACTCTCCAAAAAGCCAGAGACATCTTCTATGCTCCCAGTAAAAGAAAACAAAATGCAATTAGCATGACATTATTAGGTCAAGTAATTGTTTGCTTATTTTCATATTTGGATATATTTGTCTATATACCCTATATGTGTGTGGAGATATATATATATATATATATGCATACACAGTACTAAATTGTATACATGTTTATATTGTACATATATGTGTATATATACTCTCTCCTTTCATATAAGTATGTGTGAGTGTATATGTATATATCCACGTACTACTAAAATTTTAGCTTTTAGTGTATGTGATTTATTGATTGTAAAAGTAGTTAGAAATGTGAATTTGTAGTATGATAAAAGAATCAAATAATCAAAGCAATTTGAATTTTACACATTTTGAGCACCTAGCAATACCGGCTTCTTTAGGACCCAGGAATCAATCACTATTTGCCAAAGGAAACAAAATGAAACACCAAGTCAATGATTTCATAAGAGCTGGAGATGACACTTCTAGAAAGAAATGCACAAATACAAAAAAATTTCTGTCAAAAATTTATAATATGATAGTAGAAGGAAGGTGGTCACTTAACAATGTTTTGTGGTGATATTATCAAAATAGTTTTACTCTAACCACTAAGCTTAATTACTTTATTTCCTCCCTGAAGAAAAGAATTAACCTTATTAAATGTCCTCTGTGATAGAGTTCCATAAGGCAAGAATCATTTGTGCTTAACGCCCTCTTAGAAAATAAGTGGCCTGAGGGAGTTTTGATGTTGCCCTAAAACATACTGCTTTCTTTTAAGAAGTATATTAAAAATGGCATTTTTTGCCTGATTCTGTCTTTGATTTCTTAGTTTGATTTCTTAGTTTCTTTTGAGACTCTCCTATTAATTTGCTTCTGAAAGACGGCACTGTTTTTCATTAGTCCTTCCCAGCTTATTTCTCAGTTGTCTTTCTTTTCTCCAAGTCCGTCCCTCATTAGCAATTTATATTCTTTCTTCTGTTGGCAAAGTTTGAGACCTCAGATTGCTTTGCTTTTATAGTTGACCCTTGAACAAGATTGGGGTTGAGGTGCCAACCCCTGTACAGTCAAAAATCCTAATATAAGCTTTAGATTTCCAAAACTTAAGTATTAACAGCTGACTATTGACTGGAAGCCTTCCTGATAATTTAAACAGTAAATTAACATATGTTTGAATGTTAAATATTTATATACTGTATTCATACAATAAAGTAAGCTATGGAAAGAAAATGTAACTGAGAAAATCACAAGAAAAGAGAAAATTCATTTACATGATTGTACTGAATTTATAACATACATTTATTATCATTGTCTGTTTACAATTTAAATCATCTGTCTGAAATGGCAGGCAACATAGATAGATGGATAGGTAAGTTTTTTTTTCTTTCAATTTCATTTTATGTTTTGTTCTTCTAATTTTCTCATTGTATATATGTTTATTAAAGGAGGCAACAGTTACTAAATACTTGGTCCAATGACCAGATCATAGTTAGGACTCACTAAACATGTATTTTCTAATTAATCTATTAACAGAACTTATGGATTGGACTCTAAAAATTACTCCTTCCCTTATATTAAAGTCTGTAATCATTCTCAGACTTATTCATGTCAAATCTTTAAGTTGCCAATGCCGCTATTGAAGGATTCTAGACTTCCGTCTTTGTCTCACACCTCACAGTAGTTTTCTAATTGATCTTTCTGCTTTCACCTTGTCCCCTCCAACTGTCTAATCTTAACACAGAAACAAAAGGAATCCTTTTACCATAAATCAGATTCTATTCTTCCTCAGCTTAAAACCATCAAGAGCCAGAAGTCCCTTATGCCAGCCCAGAGAGCACTGCAAGATCTGACCTCTAGTTACTTCTCTGACTTCCTGTCTTACTAGTTTCCTCAAAAACTCCATGGTCACCGCTCAGTCCTCTCCCCCTAGTGGCAACTGTAGCTATTCTTCTGCTAGAAACCTTCCAGTATCACATGGCTTGTGCTCTCTTCTCATCCCAGTTCTTGCTCGATCCCCGCCTTCTCAGTGAGACATCACTTGACCTTGGTATTGAAGACCACAGCCTGTGGATCCAGTCACACCAAAAACCAACTTCATCCTCCTTTTCCTTCTCCAAGTTTTCTACCTGCATATCTCTATTGCCTTCAAAATATTGTTTGCAGTTCACTTCTGTGTCTCTCAGCTATAGCATGAGATAGATCTGTGATCTGTGAATGTAGCAATAGGACCCCGTATGTCATTGACGTAGTTTAAGTTTCTGCAGTAATGCCTGAAATTTAGCAGATACACAACAGTGTTTTATTTTTTAAATTAGAATTTGACATTTATTTTTACGTTTTTTTTTTTTCTGTTAAGTTATAGCAATCACTTAAGTCTGTGAAGAGCATTTAATGTTTTGATCTAGTCACTCAACAAATAAAATAAATGTGGCTACTCTGGTTAACTTGGATATTTATAAATAAGGTTTCAACAAAATTTGCAGCTAAGATTCTGTTTATACAGTGAAAGCCTATTAGATAGTTGTGGAACAATGCACCCACTGGTCAAGATGTCACTGATTCTATAAGCATTTCTGCAAATATTCCATTAAAATAATGATACATTAAAAATTGGTGCGACCTACATTTCTTTTAATTGTCTCTAAAATTATTTTGAAAAAAATGTTAACTGCATGTTTCAACTCAACATATATCATGTTTAAATATTAACTTTGTTTTACTAGTTTCATGACAGCATATTTTTGTAAATGACTTCAGTTTGAGACAAGTGAAACATAGTGACTTCTAAAAATTATTTTTTAAGAACTCACAAATTGTGGATTTTTTAAAAAAGGAAAAACATTTGATGTACCGTAAACAGAATTTATTTTTCCATGTTCTTTAACCATTGGGGGAATCTTTGGTGTCAAATATTATTGTGGGCTTTTTACTTTCTCCTCCTATTCTCAATTTTTTCTCTTTCTTTCTTTCTTTTTTTTTTCCGAGTAGTGAAGATTTTAGAGTCATATTTGCATGTTATTTTAGAACCATGGTCCTGAAGGTTTAACCTATTTTTAGCAACTAGGGATGTCAGTTTCATGCACTATAGTCTAAAAGAGCAGCAAACACTCTACGTTAAGAGTAAAACTGCCTGGTTTTGCATTTTTGTGTCCCTGCTTAATGGTCCTGAGATGTGGAAAACACTTCCAGTCTCTTAGGTACAACTTTATCTATATAAAGATAGCAAGTGATATTCTTTCGGTGTATCTCTCATGGGTCAACCAGAGCTAATGGATGCAGGTGCACAGTAATACACATCACATTAAGGCAAGAACCTATTGTGAGCTCTTTGAAGGGCATTGCATTATTTATTGTCACATTTCCTCAGTAACTAGAAGAGTGTTTTGAAAGTTGATACTCTAAAAATATATGCTGAACTATATTGCATAACTTAATGTGGTCAAAAATTCCATTTTTATTATTTAGCTTCTTGATGGAGCACAGCAAATGTGAACTATGCCTCTATGATAGGTAAGTAGTAACAAATCCTTATTTGGCAAATATCAATAAATCCCTGGGTAGCTGAAGCAGAGACATGAGATGTAGGAGATGAGTCAAGTAACCTCTGTCTTCAGAAACTCATCATTCTTTCTGAGCAATATGGCTCAGAAAACTGGGCAATATTATAATTCCCTAAAAATATGCATCTTAAAATGTTTAGTATTTTATTTCAGGTGATTTTTCAGGCAAGGTAAATTTTATGTACTGATCAACACTTATGTATATCCCATGCCACAAATATACTCTGTCAAATTATGTCAGCATCAGCCTTAAATTTGGACTTTAAATGGGATAACTTTGAAAAATGAAGAACTTCCAACATGACAGCAATTTGACTGTTGCAAGTTAATTCACTTCAAGATAATGTGAGCACGCATTTATCTTAAAAAGTGGATTAGCATTTACTGATTGAATTTAATTGCAATCCATCATCAGACTCAATTATTTCATATGTAAGAAATAATGCTTCCAAACTTGTTATTGAACATAGAAAGTTTGGAAAAATTCAGGGAACATGAACATGCCACAACAATTTATCTGCAAACCAATAAACATAATTCATCATGACATCATGACATGTGCTAAGGTCACATAATTTTAAGACCCACAGACATATTAATGCAGAAATCACATTTGTTCAGTAGTACATTAATAGCTGCACTATGTCCTCCAATAAAAACGAACTGCAATAATTCTACTAGATAACGGATAAACAAATACAATTAAATGCTATGAGTGTTGTATGTTTATAGCTACTTTATTAAAATTCCATTTTGAAAAAATGGAAAGAGATCTCAAAAGCACAAAGTAAAGTTAGAGTTAAATAAGTTGTGATTATTTTTAATATAATAATAAACACATATTTAGTCATCATCCCTGGTTTCTGACACACTCTCCTTCTAAAAGTCTTGGAATTTCACCTCTGAATAATAGAGGTGATAAATGTCTCTCTTATAATTTATAAGAAACCTCTTTCATACACATCCAGTTTGTGCTAATGAGATGTCTGGCGGGTAGAAACCTAGAGATAGCTTTAGATTGAGGACTGGTTGTGAGAGGAACCAAACATATGACCAGAAGATAGAACTTTCAGTCCCATCCAGACTGGAGATGGGTGAGTGGCTGGAGATTCACTTAATCACTATTGGCCAGTGATTTAATCCACTATGCCTGTGCAACAGAATCCCCATAGAAAACCCTAACTGAAAGGGTTCAGAGAGATTCCAGGTTGGTGAATGGATCAATGTGCTAGGAAGGTGTCAGGAAGGGGTCCAGTTTCTGTTTTCTGCACATGGCTAGTCAGTTATCTCAACATCATTTATTAAGCAGGGGATCCTTTCCCCCATTGCTTGTTTTTGTCAGGTTTGTCAAAGATCAGATGGTTGTAGATGTGTGGCATTGCCTCCAAGGGCTCTGTTCTGTTCCATTGGTCTATATATCTGTTTTGGTACCAGGACCATGCTCTTTTGATAGCCTTGTAGTATAGTTGGAAGTCAGGAAGCATGATGCTTCCAGCTTTGTTCTTTTGGCTTAGGATTGTCTTGGCTATGCGGTCTGTCTTTTGGTTCCATATGAAGTTTAAGATGTTTTTTCCAGTTCTGTGAAGAGTGTCATAGGTAATTTGATGGGGATAGCATTGAATCTATAAATTACTTTGGGCAGTATGGCCATTTTCACAATATTGATTCTTCCTAACCGATCATGGCATGTTTTTCCATCTGTTTGTGTCCTCTCTTATTTCCTTGAGCAGTGGTTCGCCATTCTTCTTGAAGAGGTCCTTTACATCTTTTGTTAGTTGTATTCCTAGGTATTTTACTCTCCTTGTAGCAATTGTTAATGGGAGTTCACTCTTGATTTGCTTCTCTTTTAGTCTGTTATTGGTGTATAGGAATGCTCGTGATTTCTGCACATTGATCTTATGGCTTGATTTTTATCTTTCAGGATCATGTTAAAGTATTAGCAGATGCAACAGTAGGAAACACTGTTTTTCCATAGTGTAATATTTTCAGTATTATAACATTATTTTGTTGAACTCATGTTAAAATCCTGATATCTTTGAAATTTGAAAGTTATAATTCATATCTTAGAGAAAATCCTACTTTGAGTTTATTATATAATTTAAACATTAAAAATTGACAAGCAAACCAATCATTTAATTTCAGCTATTCTAAATAATCAATAACAGAAACAGATGTTAATTCATTGGGAATAACATAGGAACAAGTAGGACTTGAAAACTGGATATTAAGAGACTTTTTTGCCCAAGCTATACAGTAAAGGTCATTGCTGTCACTACTATCACTTCCTTTAGAATCACCAATTATGCGATTTACATTCATGCCAAAGGATGTTTATTAAACGACACAGATTAGAAAATATATTTAACCTTACTTTTCTTATCTCTGAAGTTTAGGGATAGAGGACAAAGTAAGCATAATATACGCACACCCATAAGTGCACACACACACACACACACACACAAATCACCACAGGGGGATTGAGTACATGATAAAAATATCATTTCTAAGCAATGAGGGAAAGATGAGTAATTTAAAAAATAGTATTGTGATACTTCCTTAGTCAGGTAGAAAAAAATAAAATTAGATTACTACCTCAATCATGATATGAAAATAAATTCTGGAAAGACCAAAAAGTTAGACACAAAAAAATGCACTTGAAGAAACAATAGTACAAATTTTTTGTCCCTTAAAGTGAGAAAAAACATTGTAATTATGGACTGGAAGTGACAAATTAAAAGATTGATAAATCTGGTTATATAAATTAAAAAAAATTCACATTAAAAACAACAGCATCACAAAGCCAACATTAAAGACATAATGGAGAAATAATCTGTGACTCGTTCCAAAGCCAATTGTTATTTACTTTGAAACATGCATAAATCCTGTAAAAATGAGGAAACTTTCAAATCTCAAGATAAAATTGAGACAAATATATAAGATTTTCCAACAAAAGAAAGGCAAAATCTTAAAAATGGATATGGATCCTCAGTTACAATTGGAAAAATTCAAAATGAGCATATTTTTTCACTTAATAAATTGGCAAAGGTAATTTTTTTTTTTTGAGACAGAGTCTTGTTCTTTCTCCAGGCCCAGGCTGGAGTGCAGTGGCGCGATCTCGGCTCACTGCCACCTCCGCCTCTAAGCTCAAGCAATTCTCCTGCTTCAGCCTCCCGAGTAACTCGGACTACAGGCACGCATCACCACGTCCAGCTAATTTTTATATTTTAGTAGAGATGGGGTTTCACTATGTTGGCCAGGATGGTCTCGATCTCTTGACCTCGTGATTTGCCCGCCTCGGCCTGGCAAAGATAATTTTTAAAACTATGTCTATAATCAAGTACAAAGAGAGAAATTCTCATAATTCCCCAGTTTTAACTTCTAATACAATAAATATAGCAAATGCAACCCATAAAAACAAAGACTAACTGGATGATATTTTTTAAGTATGAAGGATTCTAAATCGAAACCCTTGGAACAATTCTGGCCTAGAGTGAAGGTCTGTCAAATTTCTCTTTGGTTTTAGTACTGGAGAAAGTGAGTATTAACATCAGATTAATTCTGAGAACGTGAGGTGGAGGGCTTGGAAGATGGAAAGTATTGCTGAATTAACAGTTTCATCAATGAATGATTTTTCTGTCAATGAGTTGTCAAAACGAAACTCAGTTTGCAAGGAGACTGAATTTTTTCATTTGAGCAATTAATCTAATACCTCTAATATAAAATAAACTGCCAACGATAATAACTTAATAGAGGGGTATAAACAAAAACATTTCTTGTTTTATGCTTGTTTTGGCTTTAGCTAGGTCCACTGAAGCAGTATTAATATTTGTATCCATCAGGTTGTGAAATGGTTAAATGAGCGTGAAATGACTACAAAATAGTGCGTTTGAAAAAATGATGAAAATGTTCACAAATGTTAAACATAGAAGCATGAAACTTATTGCACTGAAAGAATTTTGTGGATATTACAAGAGATCAAGCCTGTCATATAAGCATCAGATGCTATCAGCAGCTTAATATTATGTCTTTGATCCTGTCAGATTTATATTTTTGACATGAAAATCAACCCAAACCTCCTTTCTCTGTCTGCTGTTAACAAGATCTTTGTTTGCTTGTGACAGAAAAAATGTAAAATCACTGAGATGCTATGTACTTGGGTGAATTTACTTTTAATCTTTTTTCTATACCTAGGAATTGTTCTTCATCCCTGGACACTTGTTTAAACTCTCTGTGTTTAATTTTACTAGCCTTTGAGACATTTATTTTTCCATTATTCTACTGGAGAACACATGAATAATTATTGAAGAATAAAAGAAATAGACAAAAAAAAATCATACATCTTCTTGGTAGCATACTCAAGATATCCCTGAATTTTGAGCTATTTTTGGAGGAAAGGAAGAAAACTGACTTACCTGAAAACAAATTATATATTAGTTTAATATCTCCTCTCCAATATACTTTTGAAAAAATTAGATTTGATGGCATGTTTAATTTGAATTCTGTTACCATCCTCTAATAGTAAAGTGACGTCTCTGTATCATCTATTTGTATCTGGTCAGACCTGTGATTTATTTGAGCAATAGGGTACAATATAAGTGACGCTGTGTCTTTGAGTCCTGAGATATTATGCAAACACTACTGCTGCCATGTTGAAAGGATGCCCAAGACACATGAGGCTCTTTCATTGACAGGCACATCTGAGCCCAGTTTTCAAACTGTCACAGCCTCAAACCTAGATATGTAAATGATGAAGCCTCCAGATGATTTCAGCCGCCAACCAATTAGATAACCCTGAGTCTTTAACGTTTTTTCTTTATAAGGCTCCAGAAAACATGGAGCAGAGACAAGTTATCTTCTTTGAGCCCTGTCTGATTTCTTGATACACAGAAACTCTAAGCATAAAAATAAAAGTTGTTGCTTGATACCAATAAGTATGGAGTGGTTTGTTACACATCAATAGACATCCAGAAGAGACCATCTCCATTAATTATCTTTGTCATTTACCTACAGACTTAATTTGCTTTTCCTTTCTTTCTGTACCTTCAACTTCACATGTGTAGCAGAAATAAAATGCAAAGACTATGATTCTAGAATCTGGCATCTAATTAAAATATAAGAATACATCCTTATGGAGTAGTCATGGAGAAGCTGAATAGTCTCCCCTCCTTATATTTCTTTTCTTTTTTTAAGATGGAGTCTCGCTCTGTCACCAGGCTGGAGTGCAGTGGCGTGATCTCGGCTCACTGCAACCTTCGTTTCCCAGGTTCAAGTGATTCTCCTGTCTCAGCCTCCAGAGTATCTGGGATTACTGGTGCACGCCACCATGCCCAGATAATTTTTTATATTTAGTAGAGACAGGATATCATCATGTTGGCCAGGATGGTCTCGATCTCTTGACCTCGTGATCTGCCCGCCTTGGCCTCCCTAAGTGCTGGGATTACAGACATGAGCTACTGTGCCCGGCCAGTTCCTCCTTATATTTCTTATCATCATATCTCTAACTCAGGATAAAGAATTGAGCTAAATAATATATAAACAGACAGTGTAGTTACTTGTAAAGCCCCAAATATTGTGCTCAAAGCCCATTTAAAAATCTGCAGCCAAACTTGAAGGATTTCCTATTATATCAAAATGTACTCTTCTCAAAAAGATAGCTCGGGAAGATTCACATTTAGACTGCAGAAATTCTGACAACTGCCTAAAGCTGTTGTTCACCTCTTGTGGAAAAGTGGCTGTAGATCAAGTGCCACCCCATTGCCCGGTGAGATGCAGCAATCACAGGGCTGCATTGTGTGCTGAAAAGGCAAGAAGAGTGTGTGTTTTAGGGAAACTATGAGACAGTTACTTTCTTGGAAGCATTGTCATAGCTGGCTTACATTTTAGTGCATGGACTATAACTTGTACAATGAGTAAAGCTACATATATAATAGTTTTCAATGATGAATTTATCACAAACACATTATTATACAAAAAATACTTTCAGTTAAAAAAGAACAATTATAGGAGAGATAAGCTTCAGAGAGTCACGCTTCTTGGCACAGAAATCCTGTCCCTAAATCAACAGTTCAGCATGCAGTCTGTCATTTCCTCTCCTACTCAGTACCACTTCCTATTTTTCAAAATAGTCTTTTGTATTATTTTCTATTTTCCTTTACCTTTCTTTAAACAATAGGACTTGGCCAGTTGTGGTGGCTCACGCCTATAATCCCAGCACTTTGGGAGGCTGAGGTGGGCCGATCGCCTGAGGTCAGGAGTCCAAGACCAGCCTGGTCAGCATGGCGAAACCCCATCTCTGGGGGTAGCTGGGCATGGTGCCACCTGCCGGTGCCTATAATCCCAGCTACTCTGGAGGCTGAGGTGGGAGGATCTCTCAGCCTGGGAGATGGAGATTGCAGTGAGCCCAGATCAGGCCACTGTAGTCCAGCCTGGGTGACAGAGCCAGACTCCATCTCAAAACAAACAAGTAAAACTATAGGACTTTAAATTTTGACTGCTAGGACATATTATACAGGAGGAATCATATTATACAGGTAAAAAGCCAGTGAATTCTATGAAGTAGACAGGCGATGAGATTGGTACCTGGCTGAGTATAGGAGCACACAGAGCAGAGGTGAACAAGGAGAACTGGGGATCCCAGGAAGCAGCCACAAGTGGCAAATAGAACTCCTCAGGTGGAATTCAGTTTCAACATCCCATGCCCTCTTCTCTATTTGGCAAAGTGGTATTTAAAATCTATTTTGTCCTTGAACAAGGTGGGGGCTGGGGTAGCTAAGCTAAGCTATCATATTTCCACATATAACTTTGCACTCCCAGAAACTTAACAACTGATAGTCTACTGTGAACCAGTAGCATAAACAGCTAAAGAAGACCTATTTTGTTTGTTATATGTAATATATACTGTCTTCTTGCAATAAAGCTAGCTAAAGAAAATATTAAGAAAATCATAAGGAAGAGAAGACACTTATGCAGTACTGCGTAATATATACTGTCTTCTTGCAATAAAGCTAGTTAAAGAAAATGTTAAGAAAATCATATGGAAGAGAAGACACTTACTTATACAGTACTGTCCTGCATTTATCGATACAATAAGTTTACCTCATCTGTTTACAAGATGAGTCTTGCTGAAGAGACGGGCACTCACAGCTGCAGACCTCAAGCTACAGTACATATATAGCAATTCATACACATTTTTCTTGGGATGTGAGGGTTTTGTTTCTGGAAGTACTTCCAGGCCCCATTAGTGACACTCTGTGTGGGTTCTATGATATTATTCAAGGTTTATGGAATAGCAGTAAAAATGATGAAAACTATGCAAGAATGCAAGAGATCACTTTTTACTGTGACCTGCAATTTATTGGTGAGATGAACTCATCACATGGGGATGATTAGCATTACACTGCTTTTTTTTTTTTTTTTTTTTTTTTGAGATGGAATCTCACTGTGTTGCCCAGGCTGGAGTGCAGTGGCATGATCCTGGCTCACTGCAACCTCCACCTCCGGGTTCAAGCAGTTTTCTGCCTCAGCCTCCCAAGTAGTTGGGATTACATGCATCCACCACCATGCCTGGCTAATTTTTGTGTTTTAGTAGAGAAGGGGTTTCACCGTCTTGGTCAGGCTGGTCTTGAACTCCTGACCTTGTGATCCACCTGCCTCGGCCTCCCAGCACACTGCATTTTAGGTGGATGCTCACAACAATAAACCATAGGAAATAACCAACAGGAAGTGCTTCTGAAATTACTACAGTAGCCGGGCGCAGTGGCTCACGCCTGTAATCCCAGCACTTTGGGAGGCTGAGGCGGGTGGATCACGAGGTCAAGAGATCGAGACCATCCCGGTCAACATGGTGAAACCCTGTCTCTACTAAAAATACAAAAAAATTAGCTGGGTGTGGTGGCGCGCGCCTGTAGTCCCAGTTGCTCGGGAGGCTGAGGCAGGAGAATTGCTTGAACCCGGGTGGTGGAGGTTGCAGTGAGCCGAGGTCGCGCCACTGCACTCCAGCCTGGCGCCAGGTGACGGAATGAGACTCTGTCTCAAAAAAAAAAAAAAAAAAAAAAAAGAAATTACTACAGTAGTGAATTATCTACTATCGTTCCTTTAATTCAGTTGTGATTTCATTCTGTATCTTTACATTTGTTTATTCAACTGGAAATGGCACCACATATGGTCTGGGTGTGCATAAGTTTTGATAAATTTTAACTTTTATAATAGCTCTATGTTTTTATAGTAGCAATAATAAAATGGAATAGTATCAACTTATTTTTTATTCATGACATATCAACTTTAAAAATATTTTTCAGGCATTTCTAAGCTACATGGCTCATCTGCAAATTTTTCTCAAATTGTTGCAAATCTCCAAAAATTTGTTCCATGTGTTTATTGAAAAAAATTGCATATAAGTTGACCCACACAGTTCAAACTGATATTGTTGAAGGGTCAGCTCTATATTCCACTGAAGTCTGAAGGCGCTTATAGGGCTAATAAATCATTGATTTTTATTTCATTGGTAATATATTTGAAATACTTTCCAAACTATAAAGAAATGAAACGTCAAATATGTTTTATATCAACTTTTAAGACATCAGCAACCATCATTTCATTCTATTATCCAGTTAACCAACTTTTGTACAGACCTCAGGACAAACGTGTTTCTCCTTGAGTTTGCTAAGTGAGTTCTTAAAACAAGAGACTACATGTATTTACTGATCTTTGGTATTCAGGATATTCTCAATTTGTAAAAAGTTAAACAAAAGGAAGTTAATATAAGGCTAACATTTTTATTCATAAATTCCAGTATTTATTTTTTATATCAATCAAAACAGTTTCATCTTCCAAACTAGATAATGTAATATATATAATAGGTAATAAAATTGCCTCTCAAGTATAATTTTATTGTTTTGAATTGTTTTCCATTAGATAGTCTACAAATGGTTTGGTAAAGCATGAAATTTTCTTCTGCTACCCAAGTACAAATCAGTGTTCCAAATTTCCAATTTTGCTTTTTTTCTGAAAAGCTCTGCCTGGAAATTTCACAATTTTATGCCCAGGAATAAAACATATATCTATATATAGATATAAATATGTATATAGACATATATATATATAACTTGTATTTTCAGGATAGAAAAGGTTTGCATAAGGCTATGCTTAAATAAAAGAGTCAGACAGTGAAACCATAGTCTATTAATTTAAGCATTGTGTCATTTATAAAGAAAAAATAAGCATTAAAGAATTGCTGCAGAATTGTTTTAGTCAATTGCCATAATATTAGTCTTGACAGTGTCAAGAATTTTGACATTAAATATTTCTTGTTGTATGCCTTCTTTTGATTATATTTGTAATAATAATACTAGATAACGTTTGTTGGGTGATTATAATGTGGTCAACAACTTTGAAGGGTTTGAGATTTTATCCTGCTGGTATACTATGCTAACCTGCTCATGAAGTGTTATAAATGGTGGCACGGACAGGAGATGACATTCAGAGAGCAAGGACATCATTACTCAGGACACAGCAGGCGGCATGAGCTTCTTACATACTTAGGTGAGAATATATTAATTCCTTTTCTTCTCATAATATTCTGTGAGGTAGTTTTGACTCTTGCCCTCACTTAAAAGATGGGGTTAAGTAACTTGCCAAATTCAAAAAGCTACAAAGCTTCAGAAATTGAACTCAAAAGTGTCCAACTCCAGATACAGAATTCTTAATGATCACACTATACTGACTTTTTAAATGTGTAAATATAGACAGTACCTTAGTAATTAATGGTAACATATTTCTTTTAATGAAAAAGATATGTGATTCTGAAATGAAGTATGAAAGCACAAATACATAAAAATTATTATGATATATATTATTTTAGCAAAATGATATTTTTATGAATGCCACTGCAGGTCAGCTATTTTCTAATGCAGGCATGTATTAATTTTTTAAATTATGTATAAAAATCTTTCATTTCTTTTTTTTTAATTGCATTTTAGGTTTTGGGGTACATGTGAAGAACATGCAAGATTGTTGCATAGGTACACACATGGCAGTGTGATTTGCTGCCTTCCTCCCCATCACCTATATCTGGCATTTCTCCCCATGCTATCTCTCCCCCAACTCCCCACCCCCCAAATCTTTCATTTCTTAAAAAAAAAAAAAAAAAGGGGACTGATCCAAGATGGCCGATTAGGAGCAGCTGAGGATTGCAGTGAAAGTGCGGAGGGTGAGTGGACGCCGCATTAGCAGACGGATTCTTAGTGCCCACAGACCAGGAGATTCCCAGGGGGGAGGAGCCCCACAGGTCGCCAGCGCGGCTGGTTTGGCCAGCGCAGCTGTTTTTGCCGGCGTGACTGTTTTCGCCGCGCTGCTGTTTTGGGCAGCGTCCCGGCGCAGCGGTTCCCCATACAAAATACGTGGGTCCGGGTGCCGTTTTAGCTGGCAATTGGAGCTCCGGGAAGGCAGAGCCGCCCATTCATCTGATTAAAAAAGGGGACTGAAACAGGTAGCCAGGCCAGGAGATTTCCGGGGCAAAAAAACGCCACGAATCTCCGCGCCCGCGGTTTCAGCCGGCGCAGTGGGTCGCCGCACGGGAAATCACACAGATCCCGGCGCCTTTTCAACAGGCGGCTGGAACACCTGGGAGACTCTGAGGCAGGGAGCCAGGTGATCAGGCTCGGCTGGTCCCACCCCCACAAAAAAACAGCCATCGGAAACGCTCTGGATTGAGAGTTTCACAGCAAGCACAGCTGAGCCCGGGACGGCCCAGCTCTGTGGGGGAGGGGCGTCCGCCATTACTGAGGCAGTCTGCCGCTACAGAGGTAGTTTGCCATTGCCCAGGCAGTTCTCACTACACCAGTATAAACAGGACTGCAGGGAAGTTCATACAGCAGCTGGGTGGAGCCCACAGCAGCTCAGCAAAGCCTCTGTAGGCAAACAGTGACTAGGCTGCCTCATCGCTGGGCAAGGCAGCCCTGAGAAAAAGGCAGCAGCACCAGGGAAACTCATAAAGCCCTAACTCCCCCGGGACAGAGCACCTGGGGGAAAAAAGGGGTTTATGAGTTCTGCTGCAGCAGACTTAAACGTACCTGCCCAGCAACTCTGAATGAACAACGGAGCTCACAGCTCAGCACTTGAGCTCCTATAAAGGAAACTCTGTCTCCTCAAGCAGCTCCCTGATCCCCGTATATCCAACGAGTCACCTCACAAAGGAGTGCTCAGACGGACATCTGGCGGGTATTCTTCTGGGACAAAGATAGCAGAAGAAGAGACTGGCAGCAACCCTTACTGTTCTGCAGCTGCTGCAGGTGATCCCCCAGGCAAGCAGGGCCGGGAGTGGACCTCAGCAGTCCTACAGCAAAGGGGTCAGACTGTTAGAAGGAAAACTAAGAAACAGAAATAAATAACTTCATCATCAACAAACGGGACGTCCACTGAGAGACCCCATCTGAAAATCACCAACCACAAAGACCACACATAGATAAATCCACAAAGATGGGAAGAAACCAGCGCAAAAAGGAGGTAAACACCCGAAACCAGAACGCCTCTCCTCCTACAAGGGATCACAACTCCTCACCAGCAAGGGAACAAGGCTGGATGGACAATGAGTGTGATGAAATGACTGAATCAGGCTTCAGAAGGTGGGTAGTAAGAAACTTCTGTGAGTTAAAAGAACATGTTCTAACCCAATGCAAAGAAACTAAGAACCTTGAAAAAAGATTTGACGAAATGCTAATGAGAATAACCAACTTAGAGAGGAATGCAAGTGAATTGATGGAGCTGAAAAACACAACACAAGAACTTTGTGAAGCATACACAAGTTTCAACAGCCGAATTGACCAAGCAGAAGAAAGGATATCAGGGGTCGAAGATCAACTCAATGAAATAAAACAAGAAGGAAAGAGTAGAGAAAAAAGGGTAAAAAGGAATGAACAAAGTCTCCAAGAAATATGGGACTATGTGAAAAGACCTAATCTACGTTTGATAGGTGTACCTGAATGTGACGAAGAGAATGAATCCAAGCTGGAAAATACTCTTCAGGATGTTATCCAGGAGAACTTCCCCAACATAGGAAGGCAGGCCAATATTCAAGTCCAGGAAATACAGAGAACACCACAAAGATATTCCTCAAGAAGAGCAACCCCAAGGCACATAATCGTCAGATTCACCAGGGTTGAAATGAAGGAGAAAATGCTAAGGGCAGCCAGAGAGAAAGGTCGGGTTACCCACAAAGGGAAGCCCATCAGACTCACAGCAGATCTCTCAGCAGAAACCCTACAAGCCAGAAGAGAGTAGGGGCCAATATTCAACATCCTTAAAGAAAAGAACTTTCAACCCAGAATTTCATATCCAGCCAAACTGAGCTTCACAAGTGAAGGAAAAATAAAATCCTTTGCGAACAAGCAAGTATTCAGAGATTTCATCACCACCAGGCCTGCTTTACAAGAGCTCCTGAAAGAGGCACTAAACATAGAAAGGAACAACCAGTACCAGCCACTCCAAAAACATACCAAACAGTAAAGACCATCAACACAATGAAGAAACTGCATCAACTAACGGGCAAAACAGTCACCTAGCATCAAAATGGCAGGATCAAATTCACACATAACAATATTAACCCTAAATGTAAATGGGCTAAATGCCCCAATTAAAAGACATAGACTGGCAAACTGGATAAAAAGCCAAAACCCGTTGGTGTGCTGTATCCAGGAAACCCATCTCACATGCAGAGATACACAAAGGCTCAAAATAAAGTGATGGAGGAAGATTTACCAAGCAAATGGAGAGCAAAAAAAAGCAGGAGTTGCAATTCTCATCTCTGATAAAATAGACTTTAAACCAACAAAGATCAAAAGAGACAAAGAAGGACATTACATAATGGTAAAAGGATCAATGCAACAAGAAGAGCAAACGATCCTAAATATATATGCACCCAATACAGGAGCACCCAGATACATAAGGCAAGTTCTTAATGACTTACAAAGAGACTTAGACTCCCACACAATAATAGTGGGAGACTTGAACACCCCGTTGTCAATGTTAGACAGATCAACAAGACAGAAAATTAACAAGGATATCCAGGACTTGAACTCACACCTGGATCAAGCAAACCTAATAGACATTTACAGAACTCTCCACCCCAAATCCACAGAATATACATTCTTCTCAGCACCACATCGCACCTACTCTAAAACTGACCACATAACTGGAAATAAATCACTCCTCAGCGAATGCAAAAGAACAGAAATCATAACAAACAGTCTCTCAGACCACAGTGCAATCAAGTTAGAACTCAGAATTCAGAAACTGACTCAGAACCACACAGCTTCACGGAAACTGAACAACTGGCTCTTGAATGTTGACTGGATAAACAATGAAATGAAGGCAGAAATAAAGATGTTCTTTGAAACCAACGAGAACGAAGACACAACATACCAGAATCTCTGGGACACATTTAAAGCAGTCTCTAGAGGAAAGTATATAGCAATAAATGCCCACATGAGAAGCAAGGAGAGATCTAAAATTGACACCCTATCATCAAAATTGAAAGAGCTAGAGGAGCAAGATCAAAAAAACTCAAAACCTAGCAGAAGACAAGAAATAACTAAGATCAGAGCAGAACTGAAGGAGATAGAGACACGAAAAACTCTTCAAAAAATCAATAAATCCAGGAGCTGGTTTTTTGAAAAGGTCAACAAAATAGACAGACCACTAGCCAGATTAATAAAAAAGAAAAGAGAAAATAATCAAATAAATGCAATAAAAAACGATAAAGGGGATACCACCACAGATTCCACAGAAATTCAAACCATCATCAGAGATTATTACAAACAACTCTATGCACATAAACTAGTAAACCTGGAAGAAATGGATAAATTCCTGGACACATGCATCCTCCCAAGCCTAAACCAGGAAGAAGTCGAAAACCTGAATAGACCAATAACAAGGTCTGAAGTTGAGGCAGCAATTAAGAGCCTACCACCCAAAAAAGCCCAGGTCCAGATGGGTTCACAGCTGAATTCTACCAGACATACAAAGAGGAGCTGGTACCATTCCTTCTGAAACTATTCCAAACAATCCAAAGAGAGGGAATCCTTCCTAAATCATTTTATGAGACCAACATCATCCTGATACCAAAACCTGGCAGAGACTCAGCAAGAAAAGAAAACTTCAGGCCAATATCCATGATGAACATAGATGCAAAAATCTTCAATAAAATACTGGCAAACCGATTGCAACAGCACATCAAAAAGCTTATCCACCATGATCAAGTAGGCTTCATCCTGGGGATGCAAGGCTGGTTCAACATACGCAAATCTATAAACATAATCCACCACATAAACAGAACCA
This sequence comes from Ateles fusciceps, assembly GCA_036589455.1. Taxonomy (NCBI): domain Eukaryota; kingdom Metazoa; phylum Chordata; class Mammalia; order Primates; family Atelidae; genus Ateles; species Ateles fusciceps. The sequence continues at coordinate 5,708,204 of JAZHEH010000174.1, read as the reverse complement.
AAGACAAAAACCACATGATAATCTCAATTGATGCAGAGAAGGCGTTTGACAAAATTCAACAGCCCTTTATGCTAAAAACTCTCAATAAACTAGGTATTGATGGAACGTATCTCAAAATGATAAAAGTTATTTACGACAAACCAACAGCCAATATCATACTGAATGGGCAAAAACTAGAAGCATTCCCTTTGAAATCTGGCAGTAGACAAGGATGTCCTCTCTCACCACTCTTATTCAATATAGTACTGGAAGTTCTAGCCAGAGCAATCAGGCAAGAAAAAGAAATAAAGGGTATTCAAATAGGAAAGGAGGAAGTCAAATTGTCTCTATTTGCAGACGATATGATTGTATATCTAGAAGACCCCATCGTCTCAGCCCAAAATCTCCTGAAACTGATAAGCAACTTCAGCAAAGTCTCAGGATATAAAATCAATGAGCAAAAATCACAAGCATTCCTATACACCAATAACAGACTTAAAGACAGCCAAATCAAGAACCAACTGCCATTTACAATTGCTACAAAGAGAATAAAATACCTAGGAATACAACTAACAAAGAACGTAAAGGACCTCTTCAAGGAGAACTACAAACCACTGCTCAATGAAATAAGAGAGGACACAAACAGATGGAGAAATATTCCATGTTCATGGCTAGGAAGAATCAATATTGTCAAAATGGCCATACTGCCTAAAGTAATTTACAGATTCAATGCTATCCCTATCAAGCTACCAATGACCTTCTTTGAAGAACTGGAAAAAATCACCTTAAACTTCATATGGAACCAAAGAGAGTCCGCATAGCCAAGTCAATTCTAAGCAAAAAGAACAAAGCTGGAGGCATCACACTCCCGGACTTCAAACTATACTACAAAGCTACAGTAATCAAAACAGCATGGTACTGGTACCAAAACAGAGATATAGACCAATGGAACAGGACAGAGACCTCCGACGCAACACAACACATCTACAACCACCTGATCTTTGACAAACCTGACAAAAACAAACAATGTGGAAGCGAGTCCTTGTTTAATAAATGGTGTTGGGAAAACTGGCTAGCCATGTGCAGAAAGCAGAAGCTGGACCCCTTCCTGACACCTTACACTAAAATTAACTCCAGATGGATTAAAGACTTAAACATAAGACCTAACACCATAAAAACCCTAGAAGAAAATCTAGGCAAAACCATTCAGGACATAGGCGTAGGCAAGGACTTCATGACCAAAACACCAAAAGCAGTGGCAACAAAAGCCAAAGTAGACAAATGGGACCTAATCAAACTCCACAGCTTCTGCACAGCAAAAGAAACAGTCATTAGAGTGACTCGGCAACCAACAGAATGGGAAAAAATTTTTGCAGTCTACCCATCTGACAAAGGGCTGATGACCAGAATCTACAAAGAACTGAAACAGATTTACAAGAAAAAAACAAACAAGCCCATTCAAAAGTGGGCGAAGGATATGAACAGACACTTTACAAAAGAAGACATACGTGAAGCCAACAAACATATGAAAAAATGCTCATCATCACTGGTCATTAGAGAAATGCAAATCAAAACTACATTGAGATACCATCTCACGCCAGATAGAATGGCGATCATTAAAAAATCTGGAGACAACAGATGCTGGAGAGGATGTGGAGAAATAGGAACGCTTTTACACTGTTGGTGGGAGTGTAAATTAGTTCAACCATTGTGGAAGACGGTGTGGCGATTCCTCAAGGACCTAGAAATAGAAATTCCATTTGATCCAGCAATCCCATTACTGGGTATATATCCAAAAGACTATAAATCGTTCTACTATAAGGACACATGCACGCGAATGTTCATTGCAGCACAGTTCACAATAGTAAAGACCTGGAACCAACACAAATGCCCATCGATGATAGACTGGACAGGGAAAATGTGGCACATATACACCATGGAATATTATGCAGCCATCAAAAACGATGAGTTCGTGTCCTTTGTAGGGACATGGATGAACCTGGAAACCATCATTCTCAGCAAACTGACACAAGAACAGAAAATCAAACACCGCATGTTCTCACTCATAGGCGGGTGTTGAACAATGGGAACACACGGACACAGGGAGGGGAGTATCACACACTGGGGTCTGTCGGGGGGAAAAGGGGAGGGATAGTGGGGGGGTGGGGAGTTGGGGAGGGATAGCATGGGGAGAAATGCCAGATATAGGTGATGGGGAGGAAGGCAGCAAATCACACTGCCATGTGTGTACTTATGCAACAATCTTCCATGTTCTTCACATGTACCCCCAAACCTAAAATGCAATTAAAAAAAAAATTATACCTAATGCACAGTAAGTACTCAGTGAATGTTAGTCATCTATTTTTCCTCACTCATATTTCATTTCTGTATCAATTAAATTACTCAATTACAATAAAACCTTTAACTGGTAAAAAAAAAAAAAAAAAAAAAAAATCTGAATCTAACATGTGTCAGAAAAAGCTTGAGAAATTTGGTCTCAGTTTATTCCTGGAATAACAAACATCCAATATGAGGTTACATTTATTCATTTATGGAGCTTGTAAGTAAATTGCACCCTCTGGTCCTACAGACCCTGGAGATGGCATGCCTCTTCCAAATTCTGCTTCATTGTGATTCTGAGTCTTTAAATAGAGTATTTGGCTGCTAAGCCTACAAGAGATTCCATGTCTATTAAATCCATTCTATCTTCCTGTGTTTATTTGAGGTAAGCTTTTAGTTTACACAACTTGTTCTTTGGTCACGCTGAGCTCCGAAAAACAGCCCACCAGGGCTCTGTCCTGATTCATTGTCATGGAGAAGCTCAAACAAGAACCAGACACTGGGAGGACAAAAGATCCTTCAAATTACCTGCAGAGAATCCCCCTGGCTTTCAGTGGCTGCAGTCCAAAGACATTTAGACCAAATTAATTTGTGCCAAAACATGTAAAACCAATATTATTGAAACAGAATTCTGCTCAATAGGCTGCTCAGCCACATGCTATTTGTTTGTACTAGAAACTACCAACATAAATGAATTAATGTTTGCAAACACTTAAAACAAGGCCTGGCACACAGAAAGCATGATACAAACCCTAGGTGAGATTTTGTTAAACAAAATAAAAGATGGGAATCCTACACATGGTCAATGCAACTTACTTTTGTATTTGATTTAGAAATCACCAAATATGTATAAATTTCACTTGGAAGAAATAAGCGATCATCCTGCAAGTTCTATCAGAACATGGAATGTAGCATGCATATCCATACGGGATACACGATACTCCTGTGTGAGTTTAAGAATGTGTTGAAAGAAAGAAATGAACAATGGGCTAAGAGTAGCAAAAGAGATCAGAACATTGGGAGGATTGGCAGGAATGAACCTGGGAAGAAAACAGCCCAGAGTTGCTATTGCAGTGAACCATGAGCTGAACTTAAACCTTGGCCTTGAGGATCTCTGAATAAATGCGTTGGCCGCACAGTGGGGTTCAGGCACTGCTAAGCAATTCAGGTATGTTATCTTATTTAGTCCCTACAGCAGTGTTATAGATGAAGACTATTAATATCCTATTTTACAGGTGTAGAAATTTAGTCAGAAGCAGTCCTGCAGACTGGGTTGGAAGAGATCTAAATCATTTTTATTTTATTGTCTTTCAGATATTGGCCACATATGCAAGTCATTTTCATCCTTAATTACATAATGGGAGTAAAGCTTCCATAATATTCTTTGAGAGTTTATAAACACTGTAAACAAAGTTTTTTAACTTTTCATGATCAATAATAGGCTCTAGAACTGCAAAATATCCATGTGTTCAAGTTTTCTGTGATCAATGGAAAAGAAAACTGGCGCTGACTCATCTTTGTGACAAGCAATCTCATAGTTATGAGTCATCGTTTCTTCCTCTCCTCAGTATCAGACAACTCAAAAGACAGGCCTTTTCATCAAATAGCTTAACCACTTAGGTTTAGTTTGGCATCACACATAGGTATTGATAGCACCTAAATGGAGCTCCACGCTCCATAAGAACAAAAGAGCGAGCCTGTATACAGAGGACAGAGCAAGCATTAGGAAACAGACAGACTCCTCAAGATTGAGTCAAACGTTTTCTGTGCAAAATGAGAGCAAGTAATAACATGGAGGAAATATGAGGTGTTGAAATGAAGAATAAATAATTAGGTGGTACCAGCCCAGAGTAGACAGCAAGCATTATGGACACCTTTGGAGCATTTTCATACCCTTGCAATTGGCTTTGTCAAAAAAATTTTAACTTTGTTGTACATGTGTTATGCCTCCCTAAGAATATCTAGAAATCCAGAATTTGGGACTCTTCTGTGTGGCATTTAGGATGTGACTTACAAGGATTTTAAACACAAAAAAGGCCTCAATACATCAATGACTTAAGTGTTGGTATTTGAATGTTATCACCTTAAGTTGATTTTTTGGTAGGCTAGGCTTTACTGCTTGCTTGCATTCATTATGGAAAAGGGAATCAGCCCAACTTGTTTATATATGTTGAATTTTCATTTTATATTCATAAATGGTCACCACTAGATGACTGTATTTCCAATGATTTACTGAAAATTAAAACACAATGGCTTTCTGCAGCAGGAAAAATGTTGGTTAGGCTCCTGTAGAGGTTGAGGTAGAAACTAAGAAAGACTAGGTTCAGATGTATAAGGACAGTGGCAGAACAAAAGACAAGCATGGCAGCTAACACGGACCAAGAGAAGGTTTAGCATAAGTTAGGCAATATTCTAAGCTCTTTGAAACACTAGTTCATTTACTCTTAGAAGAACCTTAAGGGTCACAGCTTATAATTATCATTCTCAGCATACAGATGAAGAAAATGGAACAGCAGGAGGATAAGTGACATACTAAAGGTCACATACACACATCCCTGATAATTACTAACCCTGGGATTCCAACTCAGGGAACATACTGCCAAAGTATGCATTCTTAAATTATTATCAAATATTGCCACTGGACTGTGTTAAAAAGCTAAATGGAGAGCGAGCAGGGAGAAACATATGTGTACACACTGAAAAAGCAGAGTTGGAACATAGGATTAAAGAAAAAAGGTGAAAAGAGAAGAAAAATGACTTGGAGATGGAAATATCCACTATTCAAATGAAAATTAAAAAAAAAATCTCTCTGATATTATGGAAATGTGAAAAACAACAGAGAAGGCTCTCCTGTATTTCCACAGTAGCACGTTGTACTCTACAATCATATCAATCAAGGAGGAAATATTGATCATGCGGCTACCTTTGGAGAGACTCCGTAAAGCTCCAGGGGACACTTGTACGTGAGAAGAGAAATAAAAGGGTAAGGCAGTAAGTGCAGAGTTCAGAGCAGCTCAATAGCAAGAGTCCTAGTTGCTGCCAAGGAGCTGGCTGAAAATAAATCATAAACTCTACCTCTAAGCTTATGAAACTGCCCTTGCTTGAAGTACGTAAGTTTCATAATATATTTAAAGATGATTGTCTTTGTTTACAAAGTAAAACAAATTTAAAAAATCAAGAAACAGCAAAACCCCAAACACAAAACCTTAAGATGTTTCTGCAGTTTAATAGAAACTCAGTTCAAAACACATCATAAAGAATGATAAGTCCTTATAAACTTGAGACTAGAAGTGTGATCAAGACTCTCAGGTGCTACAGCTTGGCAGATATGATTTAGATAAACGTTACATGGGTTGATTCACGATGTACTCAAATATTGAAATACTCACATAGACAAATACTATTAGTCAAACAACACCAGTGAGCTCACATGAGGTATAGCATTTAAATAAATTACATCACTAATTTTGCCACATTTAAGAACTATTTAAGAATGTCATAACCCTTCATATTTGATTAACAAAATTATTCCTCTTAGTTCAAACTCTTCAATGACAATTTTGTGCCTTTTCAATCTAATCTCAGTTGTGATTTCGTCTGTCAAAATAATGTCAACTTAGTTAACATGCTAACACATATCTATAGGTAATATTTTCCGTCTTACAGTTCCGAAATGAGATAAAAGTCATTTCTAACTTTAACAATGAAATTTTATTTTCCTTTGAAGTAAACATGCATTTAAACAATTGGAATAAATATATTCCCCTTTAATGTAGTTAAAATTGTACCCTAAATATTTAGGGCTATTGCTGTTACTGCCTAATAACAATTTTCCTGCTTTAAATACAAGCACTGACTGCTTTACCTTCTCAGAGACACACCATTTCAGAGTAGAAAGTCTAAAATCTGTTGGTGGTATCTGGTTAGAGATCAGATGCAAATTTATCTTATTAATATTTGTTTACTGAGCAAATGCATGAGAAGTGAAAAAAAAAAACTGTTCTTATATAGAAATGGGAAAATGCAACAACTAATTCCTTTGTTTATCACAAGTGAAATATAAGAACTTTTGCTCCAAATTTCTTTCCCTTTCTCCAAGTCCTTTATATATCTCTCTGCTTTATATTAACTCTATATCTACCTCTCCCTTTGCTTGGGTACCTCTTTAACTGGCTTTTTGAGTGTTCATCTCTCTATACACAAATCTGAACTTCCCTGCCTTTTTAAGTTTCATTTTCCCCTTTTCTTCTCATTGTTCCCTCTATGCTATGCCATCTCTCTTCATCTTTAAGCAAACACCACTCCAACTTCCTCACTCTGTTCTCTTCGCTGAATCTTTCACTCCACTAAAGTGAAAGCTTTTTATAGGAAGTTAAATTTATTAGAAGAACATGTATGAACTAAAAGAAAAACTTGAGTACACTGCTTTCCAAATCAATGAGAATGCACTGTAGATTCCATGTGTGGCATATGGGATGCCTTATAGTTCTCTGAGAATTGATAAGTTGGCACTTGGAGGATGAGAAAACCGTGAACACACAAGCCCACAGGACTGGAATGCACAAAGCTTTTCACAGAAAAATATCAACATGGGAAAGGCCGTTTTTCACTCATATGCAGATATATTTTGCAGAGAATCTAAATTTATTTAAGTATCCATGTTATTTAGCTCCTATTTAGAAAACAATCTCACTTATGTATTCTCTACAACAGTTCCCTCATAAATCTTTGTAGATGTCCCTCCTAACACAGTGGGTTTCTCAATTTCTTTACTTCCTCTATGTCAAAGATAGCTGTCTGTCCCCTATCTCATGCCCTCTCTGCAACAGTACAGTGGGCATCCACTAGGCCTTGTCTTAACAATAATTACAATCCACCCCTCTCCTGGCAATAAACACACCTTGAATTTACAAGCATCACTTTTTCCCCACCATCTCCAATCTTTGTAGTTCATTCACTTTGTTATACTAATTTTAACAAATCTTTATCTGTCCCTGACCCTATAGTTCAATGAGACTACTACTACCTTTTCATAGTACCTTACATCCATCCTGTCTTCCTTTTTTTCTTCATCCCATATCTAATTGTTAAAAATATTTTCTTGCATACATGTTCAAATCACTTGTCTAATTAACTCTTCTTCATATACCTAATATATCTTTAGATTGAATTGTGACACTGATAAAGTACAACTCTTTGTCTACTCCATGTCTCTGTACATACAACTGAAAATGACTGAAGAAGAATCCACACAGTAATTTTTACTTGTTTCACATTAAATATGTGAGCCTTAAAATGGGCTCCTAATACTGTATAATTATACAGGTCTTCATTCAATATTCGGATCTACTGGCTCGCACTTTTGTGCTTTTAAGTATCTTCAATCTTCACCAGTTCTCCCCTTTAATCCTTATGATAGGTTGATGATCGTATTTACCATTTAACCAAGATAAGAAGTGACAACCGTAAGTGAAATTTCTATAAGCTTCCTCCACCACATTTGCCCACCTACTCACACCTCTTCTAGTATTATCTGCCTTCTTTCTCTTGAAAATAATTACCAATAGACATATCTGTGCTCTTATAAAATTTCATGTAATCAACTTGTGCACTAAGTTCCATTTCACTTATATTCTCAAGAAGATCACCCCATCAATTGCACCACTTTCCTCATCCCTCATGATTTTTCTCCTTTTCTTTACATATTTTTACCAATATATGAATGTATACAGTATTGACCTAAATTCCTTCTCCAGTTATTTTCCCAATTTTTCCCTTGAAAGCAAAATTTTCAGAGTTACCTATATTTAATATCACCATTTTCCTCTTTTGCACCAATTTTAATCAGTATTTTGCCATCATAAGTTCACCTAACATGCTCTTGGCAAGATCAGTAACCTCCGTTGGTCAATCCAATAGTTAATTTTTGCTTTCATACATTATGACCAAATGGGAGCATTCAAATTTCTCCTTTTCTTCCTAGTTATTGAAGTACCCTGAATTTTCTTCTTACTTTCTGGCACGTTAGCCTCCTTTTTCTGAGGCCTCCTTTTATCCTGAAAATTGTGAAAAGGACTAGTTTCTAGACTTCTTTCCTTTTCTGTCATCTAGGAAAGAGATAAAATGTACTCTCATGGTTTTAAATAACAAACATATAGTACTGACTTGCCAATGTTATCTCTAGTTTGGATCTTTCCCTCAAACTAGACTAAAATGTTCAACTAGCAACAATTCGTATCTACTTGGATGTCTAAGAGCATCTTAAATTTTCATATTCCTCATTCCAGTCTCCTTAGCTCTAAAATACGCAAATTCCATGACGGCCAGGATCATTTTCCCCACTTGTAAATCCTAGTACTTAGGAGAAGAACTGGTACAGATGTGTTATAGAGAATACAATAAATAAGGGAAAGAAAGAAAGAAAAGGCAGAAAGAGAGAAAAGAGGATGGAAGGAAATAAAAAGAATAAATGAATCATTTTATGAACATTAGATGCGAGAAGGGTTAACTGTGCTGGATTTTTGTATCCTTCATGGACATGCAGTGACATAAGTCCAGAGTTTATATATATCCTTCAACTGCACTTCAGATTTCTGGACCTAAGCATCCCTGTTTTAGGGATAATGGCATTCCAGTAGGCTCTCATTCTACCTTTACTAAATGTTTCTGTTATATTCATGCACAGCCTTCACTTTCTAGCAGGTATGGGAAGTCCATTCACAGACTGATGGTTCCCTAAAGATTTCTTGCTAACAGTGAAGCCTAAAGCATGCCAGAAGAAATGTTTAAACATTTTTTAAAAATGTCCACTTTTACTTTCATTTCAAAAAAAAACTAAAAGAGAACTTTTACATGCACAGAGAATATGCACTAGAGGGTCTTTGATTAGAGTAAATTTGGCTTTGTTGTAAAGATATAGGGGTCTTAGGTAACTCCCTCAGCAATGCTATGTGGTCACACTGAGGATTGCCTTTATTTATAGTCAGCCATCTTTTCGCAAATCTTTAGATAATGGATTTCATTTTTAAAATGTATTTTAACCTTGCAAAGAATAATAGAATCAAAAAGCTCTAGATCTATCAAAGTAGGCTAGTTAGGATCTTTCCTATTTTATTTTGTCCTAAGTCCTGTTTGTGTTAAACCCAGATAAAAAGAGGAGAGGAAAACAATGGGCTCCATACATCATGTTTATTTAGCATATATGCTCATGATTAAGGGTTTTTGAAAAGTTTGTTTTCTTGGCCTATGACTATTTCTCAGTCTTCAAATATCATTTTTTAGTTTAGAAGCAGAGAAAGAGGAAGTAAGTTGTTATTTCAGGGATGTTCTTACATCATTAGCTGGCTCTTTGTCCTGCACCTCCAGAAGAAAATGTCATCAAAAACTTTAAGGACTCTCTTGGGAGGCCGAGGCAGGCAGATCACGAGGTCAAGAGATCGAGACCATCCTGGCCAACATGGTGAAACCCCGTCTCTACTGAAAAATACAAAAATTAGCTGGGCGTGGTGGCGCACACCTGTAGTCCCAGCTACTCCGGAGGCTGAGGCAGGAGAATTGTTTGAACCCGGGAGGCGGAGGTTGCAGTGAGCCGAGATCGCACCACTGCACTCCAGCCTGGTGCCTGGTGACAGAGCGAGACTCTGTCTCAAAAAAAACTTTAAGGACTCTCACAGTTCATTAGAAATATATCTGTTAATGACCAGCTTCTTACATCTCAAGGCAACTCTTCATTTACTTGTCCCACCTTGGAAAGATGAGTATTAATAGGCTTTGACCTGACTGCTTTTAGTATGTTTCCCTCTATTTTCTGTGGACATTCTTCATTAAGCTAGGCTATGTGAGTTACAGTTCCATGCCCCATATTGAGGTTTTGGTCACTGACAGACCTCTTATATGACAGTGGTCCTATAAGATTATGATATTAATACCACATTTTTTTGTACATACTTTTTCTACGTTTCGATACATCTGGATACACAAATACCATTGTGTTGCAATTTCCCAGAGAAATTAGTACAGTGACATGCTGTACATGTTTGTAGCCTAGGAGGAATACATAATAACAATACCATACGGCCTAGGTGGGTAGTAGGCTGTACCACCTGGTTTTGTTTATGCACATTCTGTGATGTTAACACAAGGACAAAAAAAAAAAAACCACATATATATTTTTTGTTAAGTGAAGCATTATCCTCTTTGTATTTAAAATATGTTTCTTCTGTAAAAACAGAATCTTAATGTATTGGTTGTTCAGAACCGCTGAACTAGCTTTTAAATACAGTCAGGAAAAACACAGACTCTCTCTCTCTCTCTCTTTCTCAATGGCTTCTCAATGCTCGTTTCCTGATGACCTTTTTTTTTTTTTTTTTTTTTTAAATTTTGTGGTCCTGATGGGTTTCACTTAATTGTTTAGTTATACCTGCTAACACGGTGGCTCCCCGATTGTATGACTGAAGTAGCTGTTATTTTCCCAGTTTCTGTAGATCACGTATAAGAAGTTCTACATAATCATAGTGATGAAAAACTTATGTTTAAAAAATCCATATACAATTAGCGTGATACAACACAGCATCCTAACACTGAGGCTTCAAGTTTTAATAATTCTATTATTCTCAGTAATGCTGACAGTTGCTTATGCTCTTTATGCCACACAATTGATTCCAATGAATCTCAAAATGTGTTTTTCTGAGTCATTTGTTGCCTTGTTAGTTTTGAAATTTCCCCTTAGGTAGAAAAAGTGCAACAGCCTCTTTTTGTTTTAGCTTTGTTTTTCAACCAGAAATGTTTTGAATGTTAAAGAGCATTTTCTTTTTTCATTTTTAAATAATGAATTATAAATGATGTTTGTTTCTCTGGCTAAAAAAATTAGGACAAAATGTTGAGAAAAACCATGGGAATGTTCAAACAGAAAGTCCTTTAACCTGAAGTACTCTGAATTTTATGTTTTTAAACACTGTATACCTTGAATTAAACCTTTTCAAAGCAATACAACAATGATTAAAAATAATGTGCTCTACACTTTTGCAAAAACAGCTGTCAAATAGGTACTCTAAGGATTTCATTATAATTAACAGATACCAGAAATATGCCACAATTTTGCTTCTTGGATATCTTTTTTTTCTTTAAAGAAAAAAGTAAAAACTTGAAGCTCTGGTATAACATACATTTTGCATTTTGGGTAAAATTCTGGGATTCTGAATATATTTCTTGAAGTTTTAAACAAAATACCACTAAACTTATCTTTAGTACACTCTCCTCTTACAATCTTCACAAATATATGTCCAATCCATTTACTTATTTTATGTGAATAAAAATTTCATGTTACATGATTTAAAAATAAAATATAGAACCTGACAAATATGTTAGTGAAATAGGTTAGACATAAATATAGACATAAATATTTTATATATATGTGTGTGTGTATATATATATATATATATATATATACACACACATACAGATACTATAATTATTGTGATTTTCAGTTTTAAAAAATACTTCTTAGGGTAATAATACCACTGTATTTATAAGCATGGCCATATATACTCTTTACAAGTATTTATGTACACTGATATGTTACTGTAAATTAAAGGTTAGAGCAATTTTTTGAAAACCAATGTTATAAATTAGATGACCCATTTTATTAGTTTAAAACATTATAGACATTTAGAAAATTATTATATACTTCCTGCTTACATTGTTGAGGGACAGAAATTTAAGGAACTGAGGTGAGAAGGGTCTTTTGTACCTATATAATTATGGTTAGAGAAAAGGGCCAGTTCTGGACACCTACCACTTGTTCATTTGGTTAGGCAGTCAGTCTTTCGTTCTGTATACTAGTCTCTCTCGAGCACTTGCAATGTAATATGAACCAGCATTCTCAACAAGAAATTAGCAAAGAAGTGTTATGGTAGGGTAGCAAAGATGTGATTTACCTATAGGCCTGATATGTGTGAGGCACACATCAGGCACACACAAAAACAGATACTCTAAATAATATCTGTAGAAAATAACCAGACTTTACAATGGCATTTTTCAATTAGCTTTGATTGCAAATATGTTTTATACAGCAAACTAATGCCCACAACCATATAACCATACATTCACGCATATAGACTGATCTGCATACACAGAAACACACAATGTACAATTTCAAGGAAAGTGTAGCCAAACAATACCTATCCTCACTATGGGCAATACACATTTCTTATTCTATTGCACTATACATATTTTTTCAAAGAAGGCTTGAGAGAAATGAGATTTTCTCTTAGAAATACTACGTTCTTGAAGAACAAAAAAATTCTAGCAGTTATATGTATGTGTGTGTGTATGTGTGTGTGTGTGTGTGTGCTTATGAACAATGGATACATAGATATTCTTTTTGGGAAATGGTGTTTTAAAATAACTGAATTTAGAGGTCATATACTGTGAAGCACTGGAGTCATTGAAATCAATGACCATGTTTAAGGAAACTCGTGAAACCTTCCAAGATCATGGAAAAGGAAAAGAGAAATTTTAGGGATTAGGGACTCTGATGCTGGGATATGGAAAACTTTGTTGTCATGGGTAACTTTTGCTTGTATCCTTTTGACTTCAGACTTCCTGACTGAAACAACAAGTTTATTTATTTTGACTTTTATTGTTATTAATATGACATCAGAGATCCTGGATTGACGATTCATCAATGGCAATTTTTAGCAGTTAGACACCTTCTCATAAAATGCACTTCATATCCCAATAAGGTACATATATTTATAATCTCATTTTTTGGCTGGAATAATTAAGTAAATATTATCAAAATAAATCACATATGTCACCAGAAATTTCATGAATATAACTTATTATTCTTACTCATATTTTCTAGTCACCCTATTCAATGTCATGGCTAACTCTGACTTTTTACTTCATGCTTTGTTCCTGAAATAATTATCAGGGGATAAGGTGTATATCTTGGTATTTTCAGATGACACTGACCAAAATATTTAGAAAAAATAAACATGCTTGTCTATTATATGCCTTTTACAGTTAGAAGGATATTCCATATAAAGACATGTTCTCATTAAAAAAGTCACTAGTAGTTCACTTGTTATAAAATATAAATTCATTTTTTAATGTACTTAAATACATTTGGAGCATTTCTTTGTTTAATTCTAATTCAAATTTTAAAAGAAGTTTATAAACAAAGAAATGCTCCAAATGTATTTGATATAAATATAATTTTTACGGTACTTAAATACATTTGGAGCATCTCTTTGTTTAATCCTAATCTAAACTTTAAAAGAAGTTTATAAACAAAGAGATACTCCAAATGTACTTAAGTACATTAAAAATTGAATTTGTTCACCAACAAAAGTAACTGGTATTTAAAGGACAGAACTAATACTTTCAGATTTAATAGGTTATTTAACTGCCCGTTCATAATTGAAAAACTTTTTTTTACTTTTTTGTATTTACCAATGAGAATCAAAAGACTTTGCCCGTAAATTTTATTTGAAATGAATTCTTCCACAACGGTTTAATAATCATTGTGTTTCTTTTTCTTTCCTACTTTAAATCTAGCAGTATTCTATAGCAAACATATTGTTTCAGGGTTAGTGGCATGATTTCAAATGTTTTTCTTGTCTTTGTGAAATTCAGTAAAAAATATTACCTTTCTTAATGATACCAGCAACCAATAAAGGCAGTCTAGCCCTTTATTGTATTTTTATTTAATTTCTAAAAGTGTCTATTTTTTGAGATTATAATCCAGGTTTACTTAGCTTTAAAGCTGATTTTACCACTGCATCACTGGCGAAAAGGTGTCTAATCTTTTGTTGTAATTAAGTAGACTGAAAGTACAGTTTTTGATAAAATTTTCTATCTTAATTATATTTGTAACTGTGTTCACTAATTATTAATTAAAGGATACTTTTGGAAAATATTTTGTCCTTTAAAGAATAATTAGACATTTTCTTTACATTCTTTTTTTTTTTTTTTTATTGCATTTTAGGTTTGGGGGTACATGTGAAGAACATGGAAGATTGTTGCATAAGTACACACATGGCAGTGTGATTTGCTGCCTTCCTCCCCCATCACCTATATCTGGCATTTCTCCCCATGCTATCCCTCCCCAACTCCCCCACCCCCCCACTATCCCTCCCCTTTTTCCCCCGACAGACCCCAGTGTGTGATACTCCCCCTCCCTGTGTCCATGTGTTCCCATTGTTCAACACCCGCCTATGAGTGAGAACATGCGGTGTTTGATTTTCTGTTCTTGTGTCAGTTTGCTGAGAATGATGGTTTCCAGGTTCATCCATGTCCCTACAAAGGACACGAACTCATCGTTTTTGATGGCTGCATAATATTCCATGGTGTATATGTGCCACATTTTCCCTGTCCAGTCTATCATCGATGGGCATTTGGGTTGGTTCCAGGTCTTTGCTATTGTGAACTGTGCTGCAATGAACATTCGTGTGCATGTGTCCTTATAGTAGAACGATTTATAGTCTTTTGGATATATACCCAGTAATGGGATTGCTGGATCAAATGGAATTTCTATTTCTAGGTCCTTGAGGAATCGCCACACCGTCTTCCACAATGGTTGAACTAATTTACACTCCCACCAACAGTGTAAAAGCGTTCCTATTTCTCTACATCCTCTCCAGCATCTGTTGTCTCCAGATTTTTTAATGATCGCCATTCTATCTGGCGTGAGATGGTATCTCAATGTAGTTTTGATTTGCATTTCTCTAATGACCAGTGATGATGAGCATTTTTTCATATGTTTGTTGGCTTCACGTATGTCTTCTTTTGTAAAGTGTCTGTTCATATCCTTCGCCCACTTTTGAATGGGCTTGTTTGTTTTTTTCTTGTAAATCTGTTTCAGTTCTTTGTAGATTCTGGTTATCAGCCCTTTGTCAGATGGGTAGACTGCAAAAATTTTTTCCCATTCTGTTGGTTGCCGAGTCACTCTAATGATTGTTTCTTTTGCTGTGCAGAAGCTGTGGAGTTTGATTAGGTCCCATTTGTCTATTTTGGCTTTTGTTGCCACTGCTTTTGGTGTTTTGGTCATGAAGTCCTTGCCTACGCCTATGTCCTGAATGGTTTTGCCTAGACTTTCTTCTAGGGTTTTTATGGTGTTAGGTCTTATGTTTAAGTCTTTAATCCATCTGGAGTTAATTTTAGTGTAAGGTGTCAGGAAGGGGTCCAGCTTCTGCTTTCTGCACATGGCTAGCCAGTTTTCCCAACACCATTTATTAAACAAGGACTCGCTTCCACATTGTTTGTTTTTGTCAGGTTTGTCAAAGATCGGGTGGTTGTAGATGTGTTGTGTTGCGTCGGAGGCCTCTGTTCTGTTCCATTGGTCTATATCTCTGTTTTGGTACCAGTACCATGCTGTTTTGATTACTGTAGCTTTGTAGTATAGTTTGAAGTCCGGGAGTGTGATGCCATTTTCTTTACATTCTTGAGAGACAATGAAATTTATATATTGTAAAGCAAAGTTTTCATCTTAAGGTGTGGAATGATTTATTACTGGTGATCATTTTGATTTGTTAAATTGAGGACTCAATAATATCATAATATTGAGACCCATAATATCATAAAATTTTCATCAGTTTTTGGACTGGAAAGTCTCATCAATTTAAAGGAGACTTAAATGCCTTATATTTTTGTGAGGTAATAAATAAGAATCTGAAATTTGGGAATACTTTCTATTTTTTTTTTTTTTTTTTTTTGAGTTGGAGTCTTGCTCTATAGCCCAGGCTAGAGTGCAGTGGCACGATCTCGGCTCACTTCAGCCTCCACTTCCTGGGTCCTGGTTCAAGCAATTCTCCTACCTCAGCCTCGCAAGTAGCTGGGATTACAGGCACGAGCCACCATGCCCAGCTAAGGGAATTCTTTCTTCTTTTACATAACTTACTCTAGTTGTATAAAAAAAAAAAGCATTGTTTGCTTATTTTCTCCCAAGTAGAATTCAAGATACAGAATGGAACTATATTTTCCTTGTTTATTTCTATATTTTTAATGTCTAATAAAAGTTCCAATATATTATTTAAAAAATATTATCCTCATCATAATGGGGGGAGGGTCAAAGAAAGGTTTAGAAGAATAAATTATTTAAACTAAAAGTTTGTGTTTCTCCAAGATTCTATGTTGAAACCAAATCCCCAATAAGATAGTATTTGGAGGTGGGGCCTCTGGGAGGTATTTAGGTCAGGAGGGTGGAGTCCTCATGAGTAGGATTGGTGCTCTTATAAAGAGACTCCAGAGAGCTCCCTTGCCCCTTGCACGACGTGAGGAAAGAGTGAGAAATCTATAATCCAAGGATGACATCATGACCTTAATCTCCTCAGTCTCTAAAACTGTAAGAAATGAATTTCTGTAGTTTGTAAGTCACTCAGTTCATGGTATTCTGTCATAACAGTACAAATGATCTAAGATAACTAATTTGTTAAAGGCCACATAGCAACTGTTTGGTTGAGACAGGACTGAATACAAGTAGTTCAACTTTACTGCCAGTGAGCTGAACATCTTCTCTGTACTGTTTGCTAATTACATTTTAAGAACTTCCTTGGGACAGTGTGATGGCTCACGTCTGTAATCCCAGCACTTTGGGGGGGCCAAGTTGGGTAGATCACCTAAGCCTAGGAGTTTGAGACCAAACTAGGCAACGTAGTGAGACCCCATCTGTACAGAAAAGAAAAAAAAATTTACTGGTCATAGCGACATGTACTTGTAGTCTCAGCTACTTGGGAGGCTGAGGCAGGAGGATCGCTTGAGAACAGGAGGTGAAGGCTGCAATGAGCTGTGATTGTGTCACTGCACACCATCCTGGGTGGCAGAGCAAGACCCTGCTTCTCAAAAAAAGAAAAAAAAATCCTCATTTATCCTGCCTAACTCCTAAAGGATAAAAAAAAAATGGTGACTCATTGACACACATATTTGCCAAGATCATAAATGAAGCTAATTGAGACAGACTAAAGTGAATGTTCCATCTTTCCAATCATGTTCATTTCATTGCACACTACTGTCTCCCTTCAAGTTTGACCTTCTGGAGCTTCATATGACCCTAGACATGGCAGGTATGTTTCGGTCCAGGTCATAAAGAAGACACAATCAGCAAAGCAGATTTCAAATGGAGAATAAGACTTAAAAGGCAGTTAAAGAATGGTTCAGGGTCAAGAAGTACATTAAACCAGGGATCAAGATAATGAAGATCTCTGATAATGGTAGATGTCCCATGACCAACTAGTTCTGAAATATCAGGAGGATACAGACACACTTTTTAAGAAGAATTTCAGTGAGTTCATATTTCCTGCATTAAGGCACATATGATTTTCCTTAAACAGATTGTCATTTTTCTCCTGGAATAGGTGAAATTAGCATCACACTGCTTAAAGCTTTGGCCCTTGCAAATAAATACAATCTACTTCAGCTGCTGAATTGCTGACAGCTGAATGAAGAATGTTACCATTTAGAAGTGTCTCTTTGACTCTCAATGCATATACAAATAAAATATCCTTTTGCTTTTTTATCAGGGGAGCTATATTTCTATAAAATGTTCAAATGTGCCAAGGAAAATATGTCCATTCTACAAATCCCTGGAGGGCAACTTTGATCCTTGACTTCTGGTTTTCAATCCGCCATTTTACTCATGTTTTCCTGAAACAAGTAAACCCAGGGTTGAGTCCTTCCAAATGAATTCCACAGACTGATAGAAGTCCCCCTTCTTATCTACTTTTGACCTGTCTCCTTTAAGGCTTTCTGGAGACAGATTAAAGAATGAGGCTTTGGTTTGACATCAGTTCAAAAGACAGAGCAAAGTGTGAGCAGAAAATAGAGGTCAAGGTAGAAGGCTGAGGCAAACCTCAGGAGCATGCCTCCTGTCAAGAAATGCCCTGGCTCTCAGCAGCAGTCGACGAAGCAGCTGGTCTGGATTTCTTGTCACTGATCGGGCTTAATTACTGGCACATAGCAAACCCAGGCCTTGGAGATGGGACTGGATGACCCATATCGGAGGCTGAGGCGGTTTTCTGATATACTTTCTGCCAGGTGACCCTTATGCCTCATGACAGCATGATGTCTCTTTGAGCTTAGTTCTATCTAGCTGCAAGTTACTTGTAAAGAGACAGTTTTAGAAACAGTAATCATAATATAATTTCCAAAGTGTGTTCATACCATATCATCCCATTTTCATCTTCCTGACAAGACTGTGAGGTACCTAGATGGGAAATGATTGTAATAATCTTTTTTTTTTTTTTGTTTTGTAAGAAAAGTAAGAATCAGGGAAGTTAAAGGATTTGACAAGCATATACAGTTGCTGTATGGTGAAGTTAGAATTCAGATGTGGTCTCTTGAATCTAAATGTCATTTTCATTCCACTATACCATATCAATCTAAGTAATTCAGTTCTCAAAGTGAATTGGGAGGAAACATGAAGCTAAATGTAATATTTCAAGGAGATATAGAAGGAATCCAAACATATGAATCCTGAGATAGAGCTCAGGTTGTAAATAACCAATCTTGTCAAGATATGAAAGCCATTGCAAGCTCTAAATGGAGATGTGATTTAAATGTCATATTTGAATAACAGTCCTCTGATCCATCATCTGCCATAAATTTTAAGATCTCATTTAGAGAAAATAAAAACAAACGAGTTAACCCTTTTTCATACCAACATATAAAAATTGTATAATATCCTATGAGTCTTTTAGAGATAATTGGGACCTAAGTATTCCAGTGAATGAATAATTTAAAAAACACTCTAATATCTTGACACCTGACCTTTTAGAGTATTATAATGTTCTATTTGTAATTAAATCTTAATAATGAAAAATGTAGCAAAAAAATATTTAAAACTTCTCCTTAAAGAAAAATACCCAATGCTGTGTTATTGGGGAAATCTTATTATTTGATAATTTATTTAAAAAAATACATTCTATAAGCAATGAGATACAAGCAGTTTTTTTCTAATAGCTATTTTGTATTACTAAAAATCAGTAGTTAACATGTATTCTTTCTGCCTTCAAATATACCAAATACCACCGTCATAAAAACCAGGTTAACTAATTCAACCAATGAGATGGAAGATCTAGGTGAACTGAAGAGGTCAGGATGAAAACGCACCTGCTTGACATCTTTTGCCTTTGCCTTTTCCAATTTAATGTATTTCTTGTCATTTCCAGATGATTGTTTGTTTCCCACTAATCCTCCTGTTTAGTAAGGGAATTTTCACTAACACATTTGCTATTAGTTTTGTTTTGTTTTTACTTGAAGTTTAACTCTCTTATACAATTTAATATTATTACATTCTACCAGAAATATGAAATGGCTAAAGTCACCCATTCCACTTAATTTAGGATTGAAGGGAAAAAAGAAACTATGTACCTAATAGATAAAACATAAAACTCAGAAAAACTGAAGTCTCTAAAGTGTATTATAACTCATTAAACTTATTAGATTCTCCATTCCTAATACCAAGTTTTTGCTCTGAGTGGTAAATGTTTACTGTGACTGGCTGAGAAGGTAGAGACATGAATCTTCAACTTCCTTCAATATTGCACATGCCTGGAGAAAGGCACTGGTACTTTATGACGGTAGTTTGTTTTTGTAGTTTTTTTCTGTCCTCTGTCTATTGCACTCAATATCATTGTTGAAAATGAGCTATATGTCTTATTAATAGCAGCATATTAAGCTGTTATGTTTATTGATCTGGTTACATACATGCTATGTCCATTTCCTCAATATGTATTACACATGCCCAGATGAGATGGTATAGACTCATTTTTTTTCAGTTCCTCTCTCTAGTTTTAACTAACTCCTCAGGAAAGGATACAACAGACAGCCGTAAAAGGACTCTGAAAGCTGGGAAGGAAAAGGATACCGGCGGGGGGACTTCAAGATTCAAGAAATGGCATTGCAGTGGCTTGTCTGGGTTTTCTGTTCATTTACCATTAAACTTGAATTGGTCACCAGAGAGGCGAACATGCTCAAATCATCAGCACCAAAATAAGAAGAGCTTGCCTCTCTGGCTAAATAACAAAGAATGGAGTCAGCCCAATAGACACTAAGTGTGGATCCCCCATATCTAGGGTGGTGGTAGGGCTGATTATCCCACAGTGGTAAAGCCTGGTGTCCCTAAGCCCTCCATCTAGAGGTATATGGACATCCAGGCCCAGTCTGCCAGTCCTCTACCAGTGAAAGAGAGTGACCAAGACCAGAGGCTTCTCCCCCACATGCTCCCTTCCATCTCCAGGATGTAGTTCAGGAAAGCACTGAGGAAAGCTGTAGGCAACATGAGCAGGGATCAAGCTGGAGATGCAGCAGTGCTAGGAAAATGAAGCAGACAGGAAAACAGGGCAAAGGATCTGAAAATTACATTGGAATTCTAACACACAAAAGAAGGCTAGAACCTACACACTCAGCCAAAGAAGGGCAACTGAATGCTGAAATAGATGACTTAAATAAGATCAAAAGTCTACTAATATAATATCTAGAAGTCCAGGATTTAATCCCAAACCTCTCATTATACCAGGGAGAGAGACATTCACAATTTGATGAGAAAGAAAATCAACTAATACCAACATTGAGATCAATCAGATTTTAGTATTATGTGACAAGGATCTTAAAACAGCCATAATAAAAATGTTTCAACAATCAATTATAAATTCTCATAGAAAATCTCAGAAAATAACAGTTTTTGAAAAAGAAACAAATGGGAGTTGTAGAACTGAAAAGCACAATAATCACTACAATAAAACATGTTGGATGTCCTTAGCAGTGAAGTGGAAATGATAGTGGACAGAATCCATGAACTTTAGAACCAGCCAAAAAAAATCTGGCCAACACAGAAAAAAAGACTAAAAAATTAACTGACTCAAAAATCTGTTTGATTTTTGGGACATACAAAAGATCTAATATTCATGTCATTGGAGTTTAAAAAAGTGTAGAGAAAGAATATGAAGCTGAAAAATTACTCAAAGAAATAATTTGCTGCAAACTCCCCCAAATATGTGATATACCAAGAAATGGAAAGAAGCTCACACAGGATAAAACCAAAGGATACCCACACGAAGAAAAATTAGAGTTTAAATAGGAACACTTTTACACTGTTGGTGGGAATGTAAATTAGTTCAACCATTGTGGAAGACAGTGTGGCGATTCCTCAAGGACCTAGAAATAGAAATTCCATTTGACCTGGTAATCCCATTACTGGGTATACATCCAAAGGACTATAAATCATTCTATTATAAGGACACATGCAGACGAATGTTCATTGCAGCACTGTTTACAATAGCAAAGACTTGGAACCAACCCACCAAATGCCCATCGATGATAGACTGGACAGGGAAAATGTGGCACATATACACCATGGAATACTATGCAGCCATAAAAAACAATGAGTTCATGTCCTTTGTAGGGACATGAATGAATCTGGAAACCATCATTCTCAGCAAACTGACATAAGAACAAAAAATCAAACACTGCGTATTCTCACTCATAGGCGGGTGTTGAACAATGAGAACACATGGACATAGGGAGGGGAGCATCACACACTGGGGTTTGTTGGAGGGGATCTAGGGGAGGGACAGCGGGGGGTTGGGAGTAGGAGAGGGATAGCATGGGGAGAAATGCCAGATATAGGTGATGGGGAGGAAGGGAGCAAACCACACTGTCATGTGTGTACCTATGCAACAATCTTGCATGTTCTTCACATGTACCCCAAAACCTAAAATGCAATAAACTATATATTAAAAAGAAAAAAAAAAGAAAACAATTGTAGAAAGCAAAAAAAAATAAAAAATAAAAAAGTAAAAGGAAAGAAATGGAAAGAAGTCATAAAAGAAAAGAGAAAAACGATGTCTTACCTAAAGAGAATACCGCTTTGAATGACAACAGATATCTAATCCAAAGCCACCAAGGCCTGAAGAGAGTAGCATAATATATTTCAGGTGATTAAATAAAAAGAACTGTCAACAGTGAATTCAATATTCAATGAAAACATCCTTTCAGAAGGAAGGGGGGAAATAAACACATTCTCAAAGCAAGTAAACTAAGATAATTTGTTCTCAGTAGATCTACCATTAAATCATAGCTAAAGGAAACTCTGAAGAAAAAGAATATGTTAATAAAGAAAAGAAAAACAATGAGATGGGTAGAAACAGAGATTTATGCCATAGACTGTGTTATGCCTTGAGTTTTTTTAGACCATATTTCTTTGCTTACTCATTAACATGATCTGATGTGGTGTCAATGAATCCAAAGGAAATACTTCAGAAGATTATACTTTAAAAATGAGGAGGATAAAGAAACTTAACCAAGATGGACTATATTGCCTGAATAATTAACATGCTCCCAAGCCTAGATGGATTTATTAAGAAAATTACCAAACATTTAAAGAAGAATTAACACAAATATTACACAATCTCTTTCAGGAAAAAGAAAGGGAAGAACCATTTCCCAGCATATTTTATAAGGCCAGTATTGCCTTGATACCAAAACCAGAAAAAGATAGTATAAAGCAAGAAAACAACAGACGGATCTCTCTCATAAATTTAAGAATAAAAATCCTTAAAAATATATTATAAAATTAATGCAGCAATGTATAAAAGTTACATGCATCGGTCATGTAGGGTTTATTCAAGATATGCAGGTTGGCTAAATATTCAAAAATCAAACCACATAATCCACCATATCAACAGAATATAGGAAAAATTATTTGTAATCATATCAATGATACAGAAAAGGCATTCAATAAAATCCCAAAACGTTTATTATATAAACATGTAGGAATTTAGAATTAGAAAATACTTCCTCCACTACACATAGAATATATACAAAAGCCCTGCAACCAACATTGTATTTAATAAAGGTAAGACTAAGATCCTCTTTATCCTAAGATCGGGAAAATGGCAAGGGTGATTTCTCTTACCAGTAAGTCTTATTCAACATAATACTGGATATTCTAACTAAAGAAATAAGATAAGAAAATAAATTAAAAGCATACACACTGCAAATGACCTAATATAAGGCTCGCACCTCATGTGAAAATTAACCCACAATAAATCAAAGGCTCAAATGTAATTATAAAATCATACTTTTATAGGAAAAAACATTTAGCAAAATCTTCAGGATATATATAAAAGAAGAGCTCTTAAATTTAACCTCAAAGTCATGATACATCATAGAAAAAGAGAATAAACTTGACTCTTGAAAATACAAACTATTGCTTTTCAACAGACTCTGTTAGCAGGCCAAAGAGACAAATCACAGACAGTGAGAAAATATTTGCAAACCACACATCAAACAAAAGGCTTGTATGTAGAATATATAACAAACTCTCAAATCTCACAGTAAACAAATAAACAAACATATCCAATCAGCAAATGGGCAAAAGAAATAAACAGATCTTTCACTGAAAGCAATATACAGTTAGTACATAAGAATTGAAGGTGTTCAATATCATTAGCTATTGAGGAAATATAAATTAAATCCATAATGCAATATCACTAAAGACCATTTAGAATAGTTAATGTTAATAATGAATATGCCGATTAAGATGTAGAGAAACTGGATCATTCATGCATTGTTGGTAGAGATGTAAAACAAGACATCCACTCTTTAATCTGTCGGGGATTTTTTTTTTAACTCCCCTCCCGCTTTAGGATGTTTTTAAACTTATTGCACAAAGCAGCAATTTTACTCAGAAGTATTTATCCCTGAGAGAATACAATTTTTGTAATTGTAGAAATCTGTACACAAATATTTATAATAAGTTGAAAGTTAAAACAAATCAAATGTCTTTCATTAAACAAAGTGAATGATCCATGTGATAGAATACTACTCAACAATAAAAAGAAATGACACATTGATGCATGCAACAACTTGAATAAACCTTGTGGAAACTATATAACCGTATAACATTTTAAAAATAAAGTAATCATAGGGAAGAAATACATAGGGGTGGTTGCCCTCTGCAAGGGTTTATGCTTAGGGTAGCACTAACATAAGACAGTTTTGCGTCTTGATTATTGTTGTTACATATAGCTACATGCGTGACAAAGTTGCACAGAACTCTATATACGTGCATACTCATGCACACATACAAATAAGTGCACGAATAACTATAGAAATCTGAATAAACTTTGTAGATTGTAGAAATATGAATTTTATGGCATACTATATTAATGCAAGATGTTATCATTGAGGGAGAAAGAATGGAGAGTATATGGGATCTCCCTGTATTTTAGCCAACTTTCTGTGGATGTCTAATTATTTTATAATAAAAGGGTGAAGAAAATATGTTACATATGCTGAGAATTTGCTCAAGAACTCAGACAAGTTAAGGAAAACTAGTGTATTAGAAAAACTTTAATTGTATTAAAGTGGCCAAGATTGCTTTTCTTCACAACGCCTAAGTCTAAACAATAGATGAATTTAAGCATACATTTATAAACATGATTGAAAGCTTGACTTGCTTTGTAATCATAAGAGAGTTACATTTGATGAATAAAAGTAAGCACAGCTACATGAGTGGAATCAAATATTACATTAGCCATAGCCATCACACTATATTTTCTCTGGTGTTTCTTCTCTGGGCACAAAAGAAGTAACATTAAGTCTATTCTCAATGTCTCTCAAAAGACTCCAAAATGGGTTTTCCTTGATCTGGTACTTAGATCTTGGTGGTGTATTCAGAATAAAGAAAACAAGTGTTGAGATACGCATTTTCTTCTTTCAAGGCTTTATAACAGAAACCTGTCTAGGTATGAGACAGATTAGGGTTCACTGTCACGTCCGTGCCTCTGGACATAATATTTCACGTAGAGGCAAAAATCATATAATATTTCTCTCCTATTTTAAAGAGTTTAATAGTATATAAGGCAGACCTGTGCCCTCACAGCTCAGTCTTGTCCATTTCAAAACCATATGTAAGTTTTGGATTAGAACAATATTCCCTCAAATTTCTAAAAAGAATGTAAACAAGTCAATTTAGTATTATCAACTTTTGAGAATATCAGTCTGGAAGTAGAATATTCAAACAAGTACATTTTTCTTTTCATAATTGAACTTTTAATTTTTCAGGAAAGTATAAAAAGCTTATTATGATTCTTTGCTAAACAATAATTCATTTACTTGTCTGAATAGATAAAATATCATTGCAATGTATTTGGCCTGTTTTGGTCTACCAACTGCCTCCAGTTACAAAAAAAAAAACGAATCTCAGGTTTATATTTTAAATTTTGATCTGCCATTTGATCCAGCATCTTCACTACTGGGAATCTACCCAGAGGAAAAGAGGTCATTATGTAAAAAAGACACTTGTATGTGCATGTTTAAAGCAGCACAATTCTCAGCTGCAAAAATATGGAACCACCCCAAATGTCCATCAATCCAGTGAATAAAGAAAATGTTATATATATATATATATATCACATTAGAATACTATAAATATCACATTGAAATAAATGTGATATATATATATATATATATATATATATACACACATACATATGTGTGTATCCAACATAATACATGTATTTATAATTAGAACACTACTGGAATATCACATTGGAATAAATGTGATACACACACACACACACACACACACACACACACACAATCATGGCATTTGCAGCAACCTGGATGGAGTTAGAAACAATTATTTTAAGTGAAGTAACTCAGGAATGGAAAACCAAATATCATTATGTTCTCAATTATGAGTGGGAGCTAAGCCACGGGGGACACAAAGGCATAAGAATGATATAATGGAGTTTGGGTGCTCAAGGAAAAACGTGGGAGGGGGGTGAGGGATAAAAATTTGTACATTGGGTAAGTAAACACTGCTCAGGTCATGGAGGCACCAAAATCTTAGAAATAACCGCTAAAGAACTTACCGAGGCAACCAAACACCACCTGTTCCCTAAAAACCTATTGAAATTTGTTAAAAAAATTTTTTAGCTAAAATAAAGAAAATATTTTTTAAATGAACCATTAAGATATTTCTATCTCATGATAGGTGAGAAACATTAACTAAATTTGTGAAAATATTTTGCACCCAAATTTTGTATTCTTACTGATTATCACTAACTACTATCCAGAATTAAAGTTATCAAATAAAAGTTGATATCAAGAAATAATTAAAAGCTTTTAATTATAAAATTAAGAACCTAACCACAAATAGCTATTGAAAATTACAAATATTTGACATTAAATGTTATGTTACATTGAATATACACATTAATAAATAAAAATGAAATAATTTTAATATGAAGTTTAAAAGTGTTTTTCGAAAGTCTGTCAGGCCACAGCACTTATTTTAAATCCCACACTTCTCTGCTAAAATCTTATCTACAGGAACCAAACAAAATAAACAGGATACTTCTTCCTCACTTGGATTAGGTTATTTATTGCTTTGGTTCAGTGGCAGTGATTGGCTATTTTAAAAATGAATCCATTTATCTCATGTTCTCATAGACCAAATATATTTGATTTGGGGTGAATAGGCTTCAACTTCAGTGTCAGCTCCACTCAGTTGGCTGTGGCAGACGTGAGTACAGATTTGGGAAGAAATCCAGGACTCAGTGGAAAAGACTAGAAACGTCTTAAAATTGTTTGAGACCCAGAGTGTCATAGCACATCAGGTAAGTATTTTTTTCTTTGGGAGAGACACTTAAATTCTATAAACCTAAATGAGAATAAAAGCTTATATATCTGTGATATACTAAAACTTCATTTTATGTTTACAGTAGAAACCATATCACTAGAATAAGCAGAATAACCTTTAAAGGACTGTTATCTCAAAAGCTTTACTATTTGTATTTTCTCTCGTATTTTTTTTTCTCTAACAAATATGTAGATGAGCAATTGACAGCATCTATTTGAAATAGGACACTTTTAGCATTATCCTCAGGAATTTAGAAAGTTTTGGGCAGAAGTCCATCCAATTTGGAGCTTGTGTATGTTTCCCCAAAGAAACCTAAACAGAGTCAAGTGATACTCTGATGTCATAAAACTGAGTTAATTATGATACCTTATTTTATGGAGTATAGAACTCTGGGATTAACACATATGTCTCTTCCGGAAGTATTAAGTTGATTGTATTTTAGGAAAATTTGGAAGCTTTACCTTAGAGTACATGTTTGCATCATAGGCTACTCAGGGTTTTTCAACTACGTAGGTGGGGAGGAAGGAAGGTGCCAGCTGTTTGTTATCATTATTCTACTTTGCTTTTGTCTTCTCCCCCATTTAGGGGTATCCAGATGGTTATAAATATTTACAAATCTGAAGGCATTTCAAAAATATCAAATCTGTTACATTCTAAATACAAAATTAGAAAGTCACTAATTCGTAGTTCACTTATCGCTTACTTGAACATCTAGAGCAATAGAAGTTAAAAAGGTAAGTACTGTATCTGAAAGGATTCTTCCTTATCTTCCTATATAATCATCCTAATTATACTTTTCCAATTTCAAATTTCAACAGAGGAAATCCTATCCTAATAACTCTACTTCCTAGGTTAGTGTGTGTTCCAAGCATCTGGTTAACTGATCCTTTCCTGTCTCTGTTGATCTGCTGTCAATCCAAAGGCAAATATACATAAGAAACACTAACACACATCAGTCCAGTACATTATGTGTCTTTCTTCCCAATACTCTTCATTCATTACTGTTAACACATAAAATCTCTTTGGTTCATTGCCCAGAATAAATAAAGATATTAATACCCTTACAAATAAAAATATTTTGCTGAAGTGACTTGTGAAATTATATTTCATTGCATTTTAAGCTGTCAGCATTTTTACAACACATATAACTCACCACTATATAAAAAAAGGTAGTAATTCAACGCATACTCAAACTCCATATAATATTTTTACTGATACGGGAGGCATTTAAGGGAAATATTCAGGAAAATAAAGATTTGTCACAATAGTAAAATGTAATTATACAGTTGCTCAATTGCTAGAACAATTTAGAGCTGCTAAAATAGAAAATAGACAAATTTATAGAAACTTTACCATCTGAATTCAGTCTATTATCTGTTTTATTCATTGTACTTATCTGACAAGGAAATGAGATTGGCAAACACATATTTACCTACACAATTATGGAAAGCAATTACTTGGGTTATATTTTGAGACTCAACTTCTAAGAAAACATTTGGTATAAGCTGCAGTGCTCAAAGTATCTATTTTTGGGATCACAGGAGGAAAGAAATGAACAGTACTCACAGAGCACATTGTAAAAACATACAATCTCAACTAGATCCTACAGACTAGAATACCTATGGTGAAAAACATATTCACAAATATTTATAAATTATTCAAAATAAGGATATTGTTAAATGTAACAAAAATACAGGAAGTCTGTGTATAGAATCAATATTGAATATGTTACGACCAAATAATAAATGAGTTTAGTACTTACAAAGAAGATTTATTAATCAATTAAATAACTAGAATACTGTTTATAGTCTATTGTTTTCTGTTATGTTGACTGATGCAGTATATGATAACAATGAGTAATCCTTAGAATTTATCTGATTTGTTTATTATACTGGCGTATATTTATTATTATACTTTATTAATAGCCTTTACTGGTAGGCAGGAAAGTTCCATTTAAATAAAGTAAAAAAATAAAATGATGAGAGTTTAAAAATAATTACAGAGAAGACTTAAAAACTAATGAATATCAAAGATATGCTTTTCTGCCAGAAAAATGAATCAATTTTGCTGTTTATCTTTAGTGCTGACATAATGATACATAGCTTGTTTCTTGAAGTAGATTTAATGGTGTTGATTTATTTTGTAGACTAGAAAGCATCACAGGAAATCAGTATATTGCTCTATGTCATTCTTCCATAGCATTTTGTCCTGAACACTAAATTATAACCAAACTATGAGATTGTTTTACCGCTTTAATTTTTTTCTGTGTGTTATCTGTATGGGGAAGGGAGTGAAATGCAAAAAGAAAAAAATATTTAATTAAGCTAGTTACTAGAGTTTTAATTTTCCTTGGAAAAGAAAAACGTTTTCACAAAAAGTTAAAGAGACTTTTGAAATTAAAAAAAAACTATTAAAATTACAGCCATACAATTTAGATTTTTTTTTTAGGAGACTGTAATTTATCATTTCACAGAAGTTGATTCTACCACATCTTTGCATTCATTTCAGGACCTCGTATATTTTCTGTACTTAGTAAATACTCTAAACATACCACTCAAATCTAGCACTTGGATCATCTATGATTATGAATTGATATTGTGAACAATATATGCTGCTTTTCAAAAAGCTATTTCGAATCACTTTTATCTTTCATGCTGATTTTTGTTAATATAATTGATTCAATTTTAGGAAAAGAAAAGGAGAAAGGCTAAAAGCAGTATCAAACTGTTTTTCTTTGGTTTAGTTTAGTAAATATATGAATTAATACTTTGAATAAAAGAGAAGCAACACTTAAAATTTAAGTGGTAAAAAAGCATATTCAGTATGAAAATTGAGAAAAAACTACATGTATCAATTAATATTGAAATATGATGAATTTCTTACTGAGTGCTACAGAATAATATCCCAAATTAGGCTGATGTATTTGGAAAATAGCCTAATGAAACTACAGATATAGCTTTATAGAGAGTTATATGAAACATATCCTGAATAATAAACATGTTGGAACATCAAAAATTACCAGGTGTGTTTACTTAAAGGAAACATATAGACAAAACAAGAGACCAAGATAACCAATTGAACAGATGTCAGAAAAGTAAATTTAAAAAATACATACTTATTTTTCAGTATATATTCATGTATATATTTTCAAACGTTCATGTTTTCAAACACAAACACACAGTTACTCACACACACACATATATTTCAAAATTATATCAACCCAAACAAGAAGCACCTGTTATGAAAAAAATAATAATCTCAGAAAAAAAGCTATTGGGATTAAAGATATGACTGCACAAGTGGAGTGAAGTGTAGGTGATAGTGAATGATATCACTTAGCTGTGACTTCACCCAAATCTCACCTTGAATTTTAATAATCCCCACGTGTCAAGGGCAGGACCATATGGAGATAATTAAAACATGGGGACAGTTTGCTCCCATGCTGCTTTCATGATAATGAGTGAGTTCTCAGGGGATTTGATGGTGTCATAAGGGGCTTTTCCCCTTTAGCTTGGCATTTCTCCTTCCTGCTGCCATATAAAGGACATGTTTGCTTCCCATTCTGCCATGAGTGTAAGTTTCCTGAGGCCTCCGCAGCCATGCTGAACTGTGAATTGATTAAATTTCTTTATAAATTACACAGTCTTGGGCATGTCTTTATCAGCAGTGCAAGAAAGACTAAAACAGTGAGCTAATGTGCTTATCATTTCACAATAGCATCTAAAATGATAGTAAAGAAAAAAGCAATAAGAATCAATTGCAGCAGTTCAACAGTAAAAGCAAAAATAAAATAAAAAAAAAAAATAAAAAAAAAAACCAAATGCAAAAAGAGTGGGTATTTTAACAATGTGATTCTGAGAAAGGGAGTGAGATGACTAATTTGAATTTTATTCCCTTCTCTGTATGAACTTATTGTTACATGTAATTGTGTTGATTTTATACTATTTAAGGAATACACACTAAGAGGATAGTTACAAGATAAGTGCGGTTCCTAATTTTAACTATAATAGAGTGCCCAGGCAAGCTTAAAAACAAAGGAAGCGGTAACACTTAAAATTTACAGCACATATTGGATATGCCCAGTTGTTTAACAATTTAATGGAATATGTAGATAGATAGCAAAGTTAAAAAACATAGAGTACAATGCAAGAAAAGTTAAAAATGAACAGAAAAAATAACAAGCTACAAATAACTACACATTCCCAAAGAATAACTGCCAGGCATAACAGGTGTTCAAACAGATTTGTGGATCCCTTTACCCAGTAAATTAACTTGCTGACCGAGATGTTACTCTCACCAAGAAAATATACCAATTGAAAATACATACATTACAAGATATTTCACCATAAGGAACTAAATTTACAGGTAAAGTTTCATATATCCAAGTATAAATACACAGTTTAGTTTCCTTTGAATTATCAAACTATGAACATATGGAATAAGGGGCCACTCAGAACAACATGGTATTTTCAAAGTAGTGAAAACTGATTTTGTAATATTTTTATTTACATTACTCTGGCATAACTGTAGGAAACATATTTTAAACAAGCTAAGTTTTATTCAAATCAAGGAAACAAGAAGACATCATTACAAATGGAGAATTTTATTCTGCAGTTGAAAGTCAATTCTATGTCTAACTTAGATACCAAATTGTAATTACCTTGGTTTACTCCTTCCATATTTTCTTACTAAGTAATTTCATTTATGCAGTGAAAGTATATATGTTCAATTTTAATCTTTTTTATCTGTCCACTCTCTGAATAACTTATTTGTGGGAGGAAAATCCAAAGATAACACTTTGATTACATTTCTTAGGCTAAAAGAGAAGGTCAAGATCATTCCTAATCATCCACAGTGTTAAATATATTTATTACTGGTAAATTCTTTTATTACAGGGTGAGGCTCCTTATAATTTTCTGTACAAGATCACCAACAAATGGTCCTAAAATATTTAGTGATAATTTATAGTCACTACTGATTGTTTCAGTTGTGAATACTAAGAAAATATTTCTTACCAAACTATCCCGCCTTTAAATTTTTTATCAAATAGTTAACAATATATCTAACAACTCTAATTTAATATAATTACTGCCTTCTAATTAGTATTGATATACTATATATTTTACTTCTTAAAGTATCATAGAATAAGTAAAATATGTTTTTAATTTATATTTTTCTATTGCATGATCACTGTATTAGAAAAATATTAACCATTTGTTAACATTTTCAGTTGTCATGCATAATTCATATAAGAATCTCAAGAGCAGAAAACTGTGAACTAAAAGTACCTTAGTAAAATCCCAAGAAGTAAAGGTTGATGTAAATCTATCTGACTTATTTATAAACTTTATGTCTGCATTTAGCTATCTATAATTAGTTTCAACACCACTTAAATACATTCCAATAATTTCTGCCCTGGTAGGTGTTTGGAATATTCTGGGAAAAAGAAAATCTGTTTCTCAGTTTAGTAAAGTGCTGCAAAGTCCTTTTTGTACGTTTCACATCTCTAATCCCTTTCTCTGGCTATTTTAAGGAGAAATCAGCCCTGGGGCATCTGGAGAATCTGTTTTATTTCACTGAGCATGAACAAGAGAATCACTGAAAATCATTTTGTACTTTTGTAGTGAATTCAAACATCTGGAAACATACACACACACACAACCATGCATACATGTATATACGTATGTTTTATATATGTAATTATAATTTATATTATATCATTATATACATAAATAATATATATAATATCTATAGAAGGAGTAACATATCAGTTATATATGTTATGTGTATCTGTGTGTGTATATGTGTTAGGTACATATAAGTGTGAATTTGACAATATCTACATAGCCTTTGAATAATCTTTTCTAAATTTCTAATTAAATGTACACTGCAGTCAGTATGACCAAAGTGTTTCTATTTAAATACATGGAGTTATTTTAGTTATTATTTATCACTTGGCTATAAAATGTTAGGTACACTTAGAAATAAATTATCAATAAAACTCCAATAACCTAGTATTTGGTTATGAGCTAAAAATATGTCTGCAATTTATTTAAGAGTAGACACTGGTCTTACTCATTGTGCAATTAAGAAGAAATGTACACATTTTTTTTCCTTTGCTTCCATCATGTGTTGTAATTATGTGCTGATGTACAACAGAAGACTATTTTTGGAGTTGAAGGATTCTGCAGAAAAAATAACACATACGTTTTTACTAAAGAGCTATTTTCTACAAAAACGTAATCTGTAGATAACTGAAAAAGATAAAAATCTTTATTGATACTTTTGATGCCAAAATATCACATTGTTGAGTGCCTTTTATGACTAAGTATAATAGAAACAGCTGACCCTTTTTGAAATAAGTCTTCTTTTCTTCTTTCTTGGCTCACAAACAGACTAGCATTTTCACCTCCTTTACATTTGGGGATGAATTTATGATGGCTGGCCTGGCCATTACATTTTCCAAAGGATCTCTCATTGTTTTTCCCCTTCAGCAAAGTAGATAGTGATATCCAGTGTGAATGAAGCCATATGCTAACAATGGTAGAGCTTCAGGCACCCTGAATCCCTAAAAGCCTGGAGTAGAACAAACACCTTCAACCATTGACCTGAGCCATGTTAGGATGCCCAGTAACAAAACAAACAAACAAGCAAACATATAAACTTGTATTATATCCAGCTTAGACTGTTGGAGCTTATTTCTTTTTTTTTATTTTTTTTTTATTTTTTATTTTTTATTATTTTTTTTATTGCATTTTAGGTTTGGGGGTACATGTGAAGAACATGGAAGATTGTTGCATAGGTACACACATGGCAGTGTGATTTACTGCCTTCCTCCCCCATCACCTATATCTGGCATTTCTCCCCCCATGCTATCCCTCCCCCAACTCCCCCACCCCCCCACTATCCCTCCCCTTTGCCCCCCCAACAGACCCCAGTGTGTGATACTCCCCCTCCCTGTGTCCGTGTGTTCCCATTGTTCAACACCCGCCTATGAGTGAGAACATGCGGTGTTTGATTTTCTGTCTTGTGTCAGTTTGCTGAGAATGATGGTTTCCAGGTTCATCCATGTCCCTACAAAGGACACGAACTCATCGTTTTTGATGGCTGCATAATATTCCATGGTGTATATGTGCCACATTTTCCCTGTCCAGTCTATCATCGATGGGCATTTGGGTTGGTTCCAGGTCTTTGCTATTGTAAACTGTGCTGCAATGAACATTCGTGTGCATGTGTCCTTATAGTAGAACGATTTATAGTCTTTTGGATATATACCCAGTAATGGGATTGCTGGATCAAATGGAATTTCTATTTCTAGGTCCTTGAGGAATCGCCACACCGTCTTCCACAATGGTTGAACTAATTTACACTCCCACCAACAGTGTAAAAGCGTTCCTATTTCTCCACATCCTCTCCAGCATCTGTTGTCTCCAGATTTTTTAATGATAGCCATTCTAACTGGCGTGAGATGGTATCTCAATGTAGTTTTGATTTGCATTTCTCTAATGACCAGTGATGATGAGCATTTTTTCATATGTTTGTTGGCTTCATGTATGTCTTCTTTTGTAAAGTGTCTGTTCATATCCTTCGCCCACTTTTGAATGGGCTTGTTTGTTTTTTCTTGTAAATCTGTTTCAGTTCTTTGTAGATTCTGGTTATCAGCCCTTTGTCAGATGGGTAGACTGCAAAAATTTTTCCCATTCTGTTGGTTGCCGATTCACTCTAATGACTGTTTCTTTTGCTGTGCAGAAGCTATGGAGTTTGATTAGGTCCCATTTGTCTATTTTGGCTTTTGTTGCCACTGCTTTTGGTGTTTTGGTCATGAAGTCCTTGCCTACGCCTATGTCCTGAATGGTTTTGCCTAGATTTTCTTCTAGGGTTTTTATGGTGTTAGATCTTATGTTTAAGTCTTTAATCCATTTGGAGTTAATTTTAGTGTAAGGTGTCAGGAAGGGGTCCAGCTTCTGCTTTCTGCACATGACTAGCCAGTTTTCCCAACACCATTTATTAAACAGGGACTCGCTTCCACATTGTTTGTTTTTGTCAGGTTTGTCAAAGATCAGGTGGTTGTAGATGTGCTTATTTCTTTTTCTTTCTTTCATTCTTTTTTTAAATTATACTTTAAATTGTGAGGTACATGTGCAGATCGTGCAGGATTGTTACATAGGTATACACATGCCATGGTGGTTTGCTGCCTCCATCCTCCTGTCACCTACATTAGGTATTTCTCCTAATGTTATCCCCTCCCCAACCTCCCCACCCTCCACTGCACAGGTGGACTATTATAACACAATGGTAAGTGTTTGTGTATCTGAGCATTTTAAAAGGTTCAGTAAAAATACAGTAAAAAAGATAAAAAATGATGCACCTGTATAGGATGCCATAAAGGAAGCTTGTAGGGCTAAATGTTGCACTGACTGAGTCAACGAGTGAGTGATGAGTAAATGTAAAGACCTATGACATTACACTACTTTAGTCTTTATAAACACTGGATACTTAGGCTACACTCAATTTATAAAAATATTTTCTTTCTTTCTTTCTTTTTTCTTTTTTTTTTTTTTTTTTGAGACAAGAGTCTTGCTCTGTTGCCCAGGCTGGAGTGCAGTGGCACGATCTTGACTCACTGCATCCTCCACCTCCCAGGTTCAAGCAATTCTCTTGCCTCAGCCTCCCGAGTAGCTGGGATTACAGGTGTGCACCACCATGCCTGGCTAAATTTTGTATTTGTAGTAGAGACAAGGTTTCACCATGTTAGTTGGGCTGGTCATGAACTCCTGACCTCAGGTGATACTCCTGCCTTGGCCTCCCAAAGTGTTGGGATTACAGGCATGAGCCACCTCTCCAGGTCAAATATTTTCTTTCTTTAACAATGAATTAATTTCAGCTTAGTATAAGTTTTTGCTTTATCAACCTTTTAATTATTTTAGAATGTCTGAGTGTTTTAAATAACAATTAGCTGAAACACAATCACATTGTAGAGCTGCATAAAATATTTTCTTTCTTTTTTTTTTTTTTTCTAGAGTCCTCAGTACTTAATTTCAAAGGCTTGCTTTAAACAGCCTTTCTTTTTTATTATTATTATACTTTACATTCTGGGGTACATGTGCAGATCTTGCAGGATTGTTGCATAGGTACACACATACCGTGGTGGTTTGCTGCCTCCATCACCCCGTCACCTACATCAGGCATTTTTCCCAGTGTCATCCCTCCCCCAACCTCCCTATCCTCCACTGTCCCTTCCCTAGCCCCCACCCCACAACAGAACCGAGTGTGTGATGTTCCCCTCCCCTGTGCCCATGTGTTCTTATTGTTCAACACCCACCTATGAGTGAGAATATGTGGTGTTTGGTTTTCTGTTCTTGTGTCAGTTTGCTGAGAATGATGGTTTCCAGATTCATCCATATCCCTACAAAGTACAAGCTCTTTTCTATTTTTCATTTGTTTTTTACTTTTAAACATTTTTGTTAAGAACAGACACTAACATGCACATGCTAGGTCACAATAATCAATATCACTATTTGCCACCTCCACATCTTGTCCCATTAAAAGGTCTTCAGGGACAGTAACACATGGAACTGTCATCTCCTATGATAACACTCTCTCCTGGAATACCTCCTGAAGGACCTGCTTGAGGATATTTACCTCATATATTTATACACACACACACACACACACACACACACACACGTATAAACACTATATATAAAATAACAATAAAAGTATACCACAGTAAATACATAACCCATAGTTATGTATACACAGCATAGTCATTTATCATTATCAAGTATTATGTAGTATACATAATTGTATGTGCTATGTGCTATGCTTTTCTATGACTGGGTGTACAGGAGGTTTGTTTATACCAGCATCACCAAAACACGAGTAATGCATTGTGCTATGTTGTTACAATGGCTATGATGTTACTAGGTGATATGTATTTTTCAGTTATAATCTTATGGGACCACCATAATATGTGAGTTTGTTAACTTCATAAGTTAGAGAATAAATTCCAAAAAGCAAAAAGCAAAACATAAAAGAAATAAAAAAATTAGAGAATTCATTCCCTTTAAGAATATTTGATATATTTAGTATAAAATTTTAGGTTGTATAACATTATCTTTTATTTTTCAAAAAAAAAAAAATCTTAAGAAGGCTGGGCACGGTGGCTCACGCCTGTAATCCTAGCACTTTGGGAGGCTGAGGAGAGCAGACCATTGAGGTCAGGAGTTCAAACTCAGCCTGGCCAACATGGTGCAACCCTATCTCTACTAAAAATACAGGAAAGTTTGCTGGACATGGTGGCAGGTGCCTGTAATCCCAGTTACTCGGGAGGCTGAGGCAAGAGAATCACCTGGGAGGTAGAGGTTGCAATGAGCCTAGATTGTACCACTGTACTCCAGCCTGGATGAGACTCCATCTCAAAAAAAAAAAAAAAAAAAAAAAAAATTAGGAGATTTTTGTAGAATGCTTAAGTCTCAGAGAATATTAAAGTATTCACAATGCATAATTCATTTAAGATGATATAATGTCCCATCTAATTTACCAAGGCAGGAAAGACATTACTGAGCTTGCTATTCTTTCTCTTGTGACTCATTGACCCTATAACCTGACAAAACAACTCAGTGTGTTTTCTTTGTATTCGATTTTTTAAATGTATTTTCTTATTTCTAGTTTATAATTGATCCATAATCACTGCTAAAGAGATCTGACAAGAAAAACAAAAACTGAAATAAAAACATCAAGCCTCAATAAGCATAGCCCACAAATATTGGCTAATGTCTATGCACCCATTCATTCACTGAACTCACACAGTTCTTCATATTCAATTATAATTTTATAGTATTTCCATTTGTGAAAGTTTAAGCAAGTTCTTAAGCAGTTTTTATTCCTATCCAACTTTTTTCTTCAAGGTATTAAAACTACAGTGCTGTTGGAAGGTAATAATAGTGATAAGAAATATGTATTATTCTGTTTTCATATTGCTATAAGGACCTGCCCAATACTAGATAATCAGTACAGTTTGGCTCTGTCCCCACCCAAATCTCATCTTGAGTTGCAGTTTCTATAAACTCCACTTGTCATGGGAAGAACCTGGTGGGAGGTAATTGACTCATGGGGATGGTTATATTTATGATGCTGTTCTCATGATAGTGAGTGAGTTCTCATGAGATCTGAGGGCTTTCCCCCCCTTCGCTTGGCTCTTATTCTGCTCTCTCCTGCTGCCATTTGAAGAAGGACATGTTTGCCCCCCATTTAGCCATGATTATAAGTTTCTTGAGGCTTCCCCAGCCATGCTGAACTGTGAGTCAGTTAAATCTCTTTCCTTTATAAATTACCCAGTCTCGGGCATGTATTTATTAGCAGCATGAGAATGGATTAATAAAATAATTTATAAAGAAGTGAGGTTTAATTGACTCATAGTTCTGCATGGCTGGGGAGGCCTCAAGAAACTTAACAGTCATGATGGAAGGAGAAGAAGGAATCTTCTTCACAAGGTGTCAGGATTGAGAGAGAGAAGAAGGGGGAAGAGCTCCTTTTAAAACCACCAGATCTCCTGGGAAGTAACTCACCATCAAGAGACCAGCACAGGAGAGAGTACCCCCATGATCCAATCACCTCTCACCAGGGCCCTACCTCGACATGTGGAGATTACATGGGAATTACAATTGGAGATGAGATTTGAGTGGGAACACAGCCAAACCATATAAAAAGACAAAGACAAAACCTAAAACACAGATTTTTCAAACGTTTATGAAGTCTATCATTTGATTTAAAAATTTGAAAAATA
The DNA here is from genome assembly GCA_036589455.1 of Ateles fusciceps. NCBI lineage: Eukaryota > Metazoa > Chordata > Mammalia > Primates > Atelidae > Ateles > Ateles fusciceps. Next base: position 5,669,451 of record JAZHEH010000174.1, on the reverse strand, counting down.
CAACATTATATAAAAGTGAGGACATATCAGATATATGTTGTTTCATAATATATTCAGCTACATGAGTAATGACTGAACAAATTTGGTTTGTCATGTAGACAAGTTGAAAAGAACCTGAAGGCCAGGTACAGTGACTCATTCCTGTAATCCCAGTACTTTAGCTGGCCAAGGTGGAAGGATAATTTGAGCTCAGGATTTCGAGACCAGCTTGGGCAACATAGTGAGACACTGTCTCTACAGAAATTAAAAAAAAAAAAAGAATTTTCTGAGTGTGGTGGTGTGTGCCTGTAGTCTCAGCTACTTGAAGGGCTGAGGTGGGGGGACTGCTTGAGCCTGGGATAGTTTCAGCTACATGAGAGACTGAAGTGGGAGGATTGCTTGAACATGGAAGGTTGAGGCAGCAGTGAGTGGGATTGTGACACTATACTCCATCCTGGGTGACAGAGCAAGAACCTATCTCAAAAAAAAAAAAAAAAAGACCTTGAATGCAAATTTCGAAGTATAACGTGGAACTATGTATTTAGAACCTGAAAAAATTTACACATTTTAGGTAATTCTGTTATAGAAATTAAACTAAGAAAAATCAGAATTGCAAAATAGTCTGAACAAAATGACCATAGCAGTGTTGGTAGTATCAATAGAAATAAACTAAAGAGCCAAACGTAATGGTTTAGATGAATAAATTTTGATATATCCATTAAGGTTATAAAGGCTTTAAATAGCATGTTGAAATACTTAAGGTTATTAAAACGTTAAATGATGTATTAGTCAGTGCAAAGTTTGTTCAAAATCCACATATATGCCATATGTACCATAATAAAATCATTGTATCTTTACAGTGCATGCAGTTTATTTACCAAAGTGTTTGTGGAGATTATCTATGAGTGGGGAGATTGTAGGATACCTTTATTTTGGAGTTTATGTTTTCTATACCCTCATTTTAAACAGTATATCTATCTTACTTTATGAAAAATAAAATAAAAAATGAACAATGCAAACATAACAACGCTATAAGCTATTTCATAAAAACACAAGTTTCAATCCTCTGGAAATTTATAATAAACAGTAAGTCTTATGTGAATGTAAATGAATAAATGTACTCATATGTGTAAGAATAAAATGAGACCTACATAGAACGGATTTTCTTCACAATTCTGACAAACAAGAAAAACTCTATATCTAAACTTTGCTATATTCAATGTTATAAATGGCTTGATTACTTTATATAAGCTATATCTGATTTTACTGTACATTTAATATATGGAAACATACTCTCCTGACATAGAAAATCACAAGCAGATAATTGTAATTTGTAGGTTTAATAGATAGCATTATATGTTAGCAAAATATCTGTTAAAGTTGAATGAGTGTGCTAGAATTACGGTGATGATTTCTTAGATTTTGTTTATTCCAATAATTAGTGGAGAAAAGTACAAAAACTATACAGTATGTCAACAGTTTCACTGTCCTATAGGCTACATTTCTCCATAAGGTTAAATTTAAGGAGTGGGGGAGGGAGAGAGAGGCAGGTAGAAGAGACAGGTATGAGGTTCTTGTGGGGGATGAAGTGCTACTGGACAGAGAACAGAATTTCCTAGTGTATTGTCCCGTGTTGTCAATAAACAGCTCCATCTATCCCAGCAACACTTCCATGACAGAGAAGGTTTGCATGCAGTACAACAGAACACACAATTTCCTTTTTTTTTTCTGCAATGACAACAACCTGTAGTAAATACAAACAGATGGTATGTGGCTTTCATTTAAAAAAAGGGCTTTCAGGAGAGAAAACAAATTAATTTTGTTGTGTGAGTTTGAACTTCGTACTACACATACTAATTTGATTCATATATAAAAAGATAATTTGTTTAAAAGAATGAAAGAAAGGCAACAGAAAGATCATTTGTGAAACCTGGTTTATCAATGGAGGTTATTGGTCATTAAAACATACTATATGCTGATTTCTGGACAGCTGTTCTGTTCAGATTATTTAATTCAATTATGATGAGATTAAAAATAATATATTCAATAATGCTCTTGCTCAGAGAGAAAAACATGTCACAATTTCATGGATATTAGTTAGGCTTCTAATCTTTAATCAGTAAAAGTATGAAGGCCTGAGAGAAGATTAAGAGCTCATAAATCTGGATAAGAAAGAGAAAAGTCTATCACACTTTAATGCTACATCAGCTATCCACATAATTGTATATTCCAATTAGATGTTATGGATTTGTTATTTTCTTCTATATCCAATACCTGAAGCATGGAGATGATATATTTAGCAAATCACCATATCAATCACATGGTATAAAGAAAGTAGCAAAATTGCTAAATAATTAAACAGAAAAAAAAATTCTTTTTCTTAATAAAGGGATTCTAGATGTAGAAAATTTTACTGATGGAAATCAGCTCAAATCCTGTTTTTCTTAGAGCAGATTTTCTTTCCAATAGTAAACTGCTAGTTATTATTTTCAAGAGTTACATGCATGCTTATTCACCTACAATAAATAATGAAGACATAGATAAAGCATTTCACTTAATTAACAATACCAATGAGCTCTTTTAAAGTCATTTCAGAGTATTCTCATATTTTGAGAGTTTATTTTAAAATAAAACATAATAAAAGATGGTTATGTAACAAAAATTACAGTTATGTTGAATATATATTATTGTTAATGTAAAATATTAGTGAAAAAATGTACTAACACTAAACCAATTGATGAAAATTTATAGTACATCCATACAAAACATTTGCAACAAGACCAAGTCTAAGTGACATAAAAAAGAAAATAATAATATCATGTTTTTTCTGAAGCAGTATGCACTACACTTAGGTATAAAGGAAACAAAGGTTAAAAAAAAAAAACTGTAATAAAGGAAAGTGAGAATAAATGCTATAAAAGCTGTTGTAAACTAAACAGGGGAGATTAAAGATAATGACGTGACAGTTACTTGATAAAGACATTTGCATCTAAAGGATACATTAATTACAATTTTTTTTAAATGGAAAGATATTAGAGAAGAAATATTCAATATTATTTTAGACTTTCGACCTTAAAGAAAGCATGGTGATGCCAATATTATGATTAGAAAAATACAGAAGATTATTTCAACTGATAAGAATAGAAATGATGAAACCTGTTTTACTGAGTGCCTTCTGTGTGCTTCACACTGTGCTCTGCTCTAGAATCATAAAATTTTCATTCTTTTGGTTTGAGTTGTACACATTGTACAGATAGAAAATTATATAACTTGCCTGTGGTGATATAAATCTTAACGTTACCAAGCTTCAAAACAGCTTGTGACTAATTCTAATGTTCATACTTATATAAAATCCTGTTGGTGTCAGAAAAATAAAAGCAGGCATGGCACACATTTTCATCTACATCATAAGGAACACTGATACTCTTTGATCACAAAAGAAGGTGTCCTGAAGAGTTTATAAATTAATGCTTTAGTAGAGTAATATAAACATTTAAAAATCTAAGAATATTGTATATCCAATAAGTTTGAGGAATGGAACAGGATAACACAGTGGAGAAGCTCTGCTCATTGGTGGAAATAAAAGACCAGATTAGAGGTTAAAGGACAGACCTAGATACATGGAGTAATAAAATTACCTGAGTGATAACCATGAAGGTTGATGAGCTGAGTAGGGGAGTGAGAAACAAGTCAATAGAGAACCATTGCAAAACACCTACAGCTCCAGGGCGGCAAGAATAAAAAAGGCTCAGAGTGAAACAGACAGAAAGGAGCAAATTCATCAATGAATAAATTATATTAAATTACAGTATTAATCTATATTATAAATAGATATAATAAAAATATAAACATAAATGAAATTATAAGTGTCTTTCCTAAAATTTACTGATACTGCCATGGTACACTCCTCTTTATATTTATAATTCGTTAATAATAAATTATGCATTTCCATATTTGAAATTAAATTTAGCAGTAAGAGAGGATGTCCTCATCTTCAATATATATTTAAGCATTTTACACTTTTGCATAACTATTTTTCATTTAAGATCACAAGTGAAAAATCAAAAATTCAAAGTATAATCAGGTAAATTGGTATATTATGTAGGAAACTCCCTAAGTCGTTATCTTAAGGTTTTGAGGTATTACTGTATTACATTTTCTTTTAAAAGGCTATGTAGTGTTGTGGGTAAAGGGATGCCAACTATAAAATACCTGAATGAATAAATATTTAAATGCTAAGTTCACGAGGCTCATGGGAATACAGTTCATAAGCTATTTTGAAAATCCTTACTAGAAAAATAATTATTAATACATTTATTTATACCAAAAAATAATATTTAATCTTTGAGATTGAATATTATTCTAAATATATTTAATTTGTCATACAAGACAAATTTGGGTGTTTTAAATAATAATGAAAATAGAAAAAATTAGAATTTTAGTGAAGACTAACTTGTTGACATATATAGATAATACAGAAAACTTTTTAAAAACAGACAGTGAAGGATATTTCCATTGGAGTTGGAGTGATGCTATTTTACAAGAAAACAATAAAGTTTGTGCAGTGATCCTGTATTTCTTCTCTAACTGCTGGAGCATAAGTCTTTCTTATTTTTAGATTTTATTCTAAAGGAAATATATTTTTAATATGGTGCCTTAAAAATAGCCCATTTTAAGCAAATCAATCCATTTTAACCCTAATTATAGCAAAACATGTTTATTGATAGAATGCTAGTCTGTCAGAAAAAATATGAAGTAAAATTCTGAACATTCAGAGTATATAATAGAACTGGTTACCAGTTTGCTTGTTCTCAAGTAAATATAAAAATAACATTTTTCCAGTATAAAATAACCATTAAAATATAATTACTCAAAAATGACTTGTAATTTCATTTGTTGAAGAGCTAGTGTATAGGGTTGAATTCACACACATCACTTATAAACCTAATCAGCAAAAAAGTCCAAGAAAGGTTTCATTAGAAGCAAAGTTTAAAATGTATTACTAGAGTTTCACATACTCAATTGATTTATATATAGAAAGATAACATGTTTAAAAGAGTCAAGGAAAGGCAACAGAAAGATCATTTGTGAAACATGGTACATCAGTGGAGGTTATTGGTCATTAAAACATACTATAAAACATACTAGGAAACATACTATATCAAAGCCAAATACCGCGTGTTCTCACTTATGAATGGGAGCTAAATGGTGAGAACATATGGGCACATAAAGAGAACACCACACACTGGCGCCTTTCAGAGGGTAAAGGGTGGGAGGAGGGGGGATGATCAGGAAAAATGACTAATTGGTCCTAGGCCTATTGCCTGGGTGTTGAAATAATCAGTACAACAAACCTCCATGACACAAGTTTACCTATGTAACAAACCTGAACTTGTACCTTTGAACTTAAACGTTAAAAAAATAAAAAGAGAGAGAGAATGAGAAAGAAATGTTAATTGAAGTGATCGGCCAAATGGTGCAACAATTTGCCTTCACCTTCCGGGTCTCCATTATGCCAGCATGAACTACATATAAAGGGAAACCTATTCAAGTTTGAAAAAATACAAAGGTGCTTTCTGAGATCTAAACTACCATTCTTTGGTAGTTAATAACTATATTTGTACTAAGTACACAAGGATGATACAAAGAAAATGTGATATTCTTCTTTGTCTCAATGATGGCATTATCTGTAAATGGCATTTGGAGCCTGATTCATGTTTTAAATCTGATGAATGAAATAAATGAGCTTGTTTATTTTTAGCACAGCCTTTGTTTTTCTCATTTATATATCACTCTCACAAGTTGCAAAGCAAAACTTGTTTCCTTAGTGTCTTGAAATAAATATACTTTGTATATTGTATTTATATTGCATCTTACCATTCCAGTAGCAAAGCTATTAAAGTAAATCAAGAAAATGTTCACTAAATGTCAAAAATTACTAAATATATAAATTCAGAAAGCTTTTCAATTTTCTCATTGGAAGTCTGCATCAAAAGGGTAAAAGTTGTTTTCAAATAGTTAGAAAAATAAAGATGGTGCATTGTCAATAAAGCAACAGTGGCAAATTAAAATAATTGATGACTCCAGTTTAAGAGCATAAATGTTCACTGCATAATTCTTTCAAATTTTACTGTAGTTTTTAAAGATTAAAAATATAGTTTGGGGAATAATACAATGAGATGTCACTACATACCTGCCAGAATGACTAAAATGAACAAGACTGACAATAAGAGTTTACCTCATATAATGGTATAGGAGCATAAATTAGTAGAACCACTTTGGAATATGATTTGTCTTTATCTGTTAAAACTGAATTTGTACATACTTTATAACAATTCTACTTACAACATATACCCCATAAAAAGGCACACATATGTTCTCCAAAAGTCAAATACAAGAATGTTCATAGTTGTATTATTTGTAATAGTTTCTAATAGAAATAATAAATAGAATAGTAGTAATAGTAAATAGTAAATAGTACAGTCAATATATCACAAATTATTCATTCTATTACTGTTTTGTGCCATTTCTGTTATTAACAATTTCAAGTAATAGTCAATGATATTCATTAATAATATTAGAGTTAATAGTTAATAACAGAAATGCACAAAAGCCCTTCAACAGTAGAACAAATAACTTACGGTATATTTATACAATGGAATAATCTACAGCAATGAAAATGCATAACCAACTGATTCATTCCACAAAATAGGTGCTTTTTACAAACATAAGATTAAAAAGCTAAACACAATGGAAAAATACTGTATATTCTGTTTATATTAAATACAACAAGCAAATGCCATGTATACTGTTAGAAGTCAGGATAAAGAAGTTATATCTGGGGAAGAGAACAGTACTGTAAAATTGCAAAAGGTAGGCTTCAGGAATTCAGGTAATATCCCATTTTATATGAGTTGTGGTTACCTGTGGATGTTCACTTTGTGGTATTCATGGGCACCCTATTATCTATGTGTGATGTACTTCAAATTTATTTTCTGAGATATAGTATGGGCTATGTGCCAGGGAGTATCTTAAACCCTGGAAAGCCAAAGGTAAGTGAATGCACAATATCCTAGGGTTAAAGAAGGTTTACTTTTTACCTGGCGGTGAGAAAAAAGGAAAGGAGTAAGCTAATAAACACCATTGAAGAAAATGAAAAAATTGGTTAGTGTGATAGAGAACTACTTTAGGGAAAAGCGCTTTGTTTTTAATAGGATGAGAGAAGCATAAAGGACCAGAAAGTTACCATGGAGAAATATGAGAGAAGGACACTTCAGACTAAAGGAATAAGCAAGTTCAAATGCTTAGCATATTTGAGGAGGGGGAAACGATAAAACTGTGGCGTAATGAGCATAAGATCAAGTTGGAGAGGGACGCTAGATGAGAACATAAAAAGGTTTTGAGGTGATGGCAAGAATTTGGTCTCTTATTTTTCATAAGATTGGGATCCTTGGAAGAGTTTTGAAAGAGAGGAACAACATCTACTAATTTACATTTGTAGGAAGTATTTGCTGATTGGCATATGAATATATGAATTATTAGAGGAGGATATTTGCTGATGCAAACCAACTGAAGGAAATTGTTATAGAAGAGACCATGGTGATTTGAACCAGTATGGTGGTAGCAAAGATACAAGTAGTGAACATATTTTAAAAATATTTTAGGGGGAGAACATATAGGATCTGACAGTGATGGGAGGTATAAGGGTGACAAAGGGGTAAAGGATCTCTCTCTGTTTTCAGACTGGTACAAATGGGATCATTTACTCAGATGTCAGAAACATGTTAAATCTGAATAGAGAAAATAGGTGGTGTTGTCTTCAGATATGATTTAAAGATGGACGTTTCCAGCAATTTGGGAACCCAAGGCGGGCAGATCACTTGAGTTCAGGCGTTTGAGACCCGCCTTGCCAACATGGTGAAACCCCGTCTCTACTAAAATACAAAACAGCCAGGAGCGGTCATGTGCGGTCATGTGGCCTGTAATCCCAGCTACTCAGGAGGCTGAGGCAGGGGAATCACTTGAATCCGGGAGGCAGAGGTTGCAGTGAGCCGAGATCAGGCCATTGCACTCCTGCCTGGGCTACAGAATGAGACCTTGTCTCGAGGGGGAAAAAAAAAAAGATAGAAGTTTCCAAAGCACACTTATGAGAAGGACCATTAGAGAGTGATAATTTGATGACGAGGCTAATTAAAGATACAAGTCAGGGAGGGTATGGGGGCAGAACTCAGAGAAGGAAGTACAGATATAGCTGGCATTGTCCTTCATTATAATTTGAACAGAGGCAAGATATCAGAATATTGGTTCATATAGATTAGTAGAAGTGACATAAGCTTGTCACTGTCTCATTGATTTAGCAAATTTATTTCTGAAATGTGAAGCAAGCCCACCAGGGATCCAGGGTGCACAGAGTGTGGGTACTGGCCAGTGAAGGCCCATTATGGATGGAAGAGGACAGTTGGAAATGCTCCATTCTGACCCGGCTGCTTTTAGGTAAGGGTGTCCTGTAGGATCGTCAGGAAACTTCTGCAACTCAAATTTATTTTTCTGCAAAATGAAGTTAATAATATCTACCTACACTCGGTAGGCCAAGAAGGAGATTTTATATAAACAATGATTCCTACATATTGAGGTTCCATAAAAAACTGGCAGTTAACATGGTTGACTACGCATGCACAAGTAAATTATAAATGATACATTATATAAATATAATATTAAATGAATCAATAAGTTATATAAAAACCTGAGTTTGAAGTATCCATTTTTCTTAAATAATTTCTATGATTTTTTTCAGTACACTGTGTCTCCACATGATACTTAACAAAAATTCTGTTACATTTTTTAAAATTTTTGTACATTGAAACTGAGTTTGCCAAAATGAAATACTTCTAAATTTCATAAAACTGTAATTTTCTTATGTAGTTATTTTAAATAAAATTCAGTATATTGGAAAAAAATCGAGTGGTACTAGATGAAAAATAAATATGAAGAAAAGCAAGTAATGGGGCTTGTAGGAGAAATGCGTACTATAAAAGATATCTGAATGAACATATTTTCAAGGAAAGGCAAGGTCTAGGTTGAGGATTTAGGGCAGAAGATCAATAACAATTAAACACAATTTGGTTTGAAGCAATTGTTATTTTAAATATTTTATGTCTCTAAGGAAATCAAATTTTTACAGATACTTTCTTGAAGTTGGTAACAAATAAGAGACATAAACACATATTAGCTAAGATCAAACTATTCTTGTAGAGTTTATCGATTAGAACAATCTGGCTATTCCATTGAGTTAGTGTGTTACTTTTTTACTTTAAATGTTTGGTATTTCTTTTAGTAAAAGAATGGACACCATTTCTAGGATGCTGACAATATGTCCTAGTTTACTTCTTTCTGAAAGCACAATTTTACACTTGGAAGAGTCAGCACATCCAGGATGCTAATACCACATTTAAGTGTTAAAAATACCTTTTTGCATGCACATTAAATCCTCTTTAGCACTGGACTGAAAATGGAGTGAGATGCTTTCTCAGAGAAACAAGCTATTCCTAACGGTTACATATTTCCAGAGTCACAGTCACACAGGAGCTGCCTCTGAAGTTGGCGAGAGCACCTCATCTAAAAGGGTGATTCATACTTAGGGAATTTCAACCCAGTGAAACTCATATTCTATTGATTCTTGTTGTTTCATACTTCTTTTCCCTTTTATTACCTGAGTGAGTGTTAAATGGCTCAAAGTATTCTTAATTATATGTCCATAAATTCTGTTTAAAAACTGTGAAAAAAACTATGTTAAACTGTCCTTTACATAATACATTAAAAAGATCTAGAACAAAAGGTCTTTAGGTATCACAGACAATGCAAAAAGCTCACAGATTCTGGCAATCTACATAATTACAGAAAAAAGAATTGAGGGGGAAAAATACATTTTCTATATATGTATATACACACACACACACACACACACACACACACACACACACCCCACACGTTGTTTCAGTACAGAGTGGACACCTAATATTTACGACCTTTCAACAGTCTTGAAAAATTACTAATTGAAGATCATCAACTGCAACATTTCAGGGAAGAAATCTGGACTTACTGAGGGGTTTCAGAGAATAGATGGCTCTATTATTTAGGCATATTCTTTAGTAGTATAAGGAAGGTAGATAGTCTTTGAAAAAAGAGGATTAATGAGGACTGGAGGGGATTGGAAGGATTAGAAAGACTGGTAGAATCCAGAGTGGCAGAGGAAAGAAATAAGACTGTTAGAAATATAATGATATAGAGTTGAAAATAGGAAAACAAAAGAAAGAATACCTACAAATTTCAATGGATAAGACTAACATGGCAGCATGACAGGATATAAAGAAAGAAATGGGTGAAAATGAGTTAGGAGGCAAAAATAAAGACATGAAAGCATCAGACTGATATATTGTTTTGTAGAGATTTTAATGATTGAATATTAAGGATTAAGTAGAGTAATATGGGTTAAATAATATTTGATTTTTAAAAAGCTGAATAAAATTAATGTATACATGTTTACATATATATGTTTTTCAGGTGTATGGAAAAAGGTGTAAATGGATAAACAAAGTATTCATTTGTGGATATCCAATTTGTAGACATTTCAGCTCAGTGGGGATTGAAGAAAGGGAAACAAAGTATAATTTGATTTGCTACAATAAACACCTGTCACTTAAGAAATTAAAAGTACAAAAACAATGACTCAGAAAGTAAAAAATGTAAGGGAAAAATACAATGGCGTTTCCTTGCGTGTCAGAAATGAACACATGATTGGGAGTTGGTTCTGCTTCTGAGTACCCAGCCAGGTTCTTTGGAAGCAGATCAGATGCTGACGTAATCTCAGCAAACTGGTGCTTTCACAGGCTTTGCACTTAGCTGAAGTTATTCCCCAATGCCTTGGTTCATTTGCACATTTTTTACTACGCAGAATTCAATCATTTGAATGAGACACTCTGATAAAGTATACGGAAACTCAGATGAACAACTTGTGTCAGTATTTCCAAGATCACTAATAAGCCAGATTAAAGAAGTCTGGTATATGTCACTCTATTTGCATACTCCATCGTGTCTAGGATTGTTTCACCTGCAGGTGGGCAAATCGTATGACTGCTTTTAGAATCACATACTAAAGAGAGATTTTATAACCAGGTGTAAGCAAACAATATCCATGGGACATATTAAAGAAAGAAATAAAATTGATATTTGTCAAATTTAATTCGATTAATTGCCTTAATCCATTCTTTTATTTTTTTTATACCCTTGAAATTTGTTTGACATTTTTCTATGAACATTTTCATAGGTGTTATGATTTAAACATGAGATAGGGCTATTCAAGCTGAGAGGATAAATTTTTCCCTATTTTGTAGTTTAGAGAAGGTTAAGCAACATCCTAGTCACTTAGTTAAAAATTAGTTTGCTCAGTAAACACAAACAGATTTCTATATTCTCATTCTAACCCAATCTTTGTTTATTATACCAGGTTACATTTTTTAATTGAGCTATAGAATATTCTATTATGATTTACTCTACTTTTTTAAAAATGACATTGTACAAAAATTGAGTAACTATTTCCTGCACTACAAAAGTAAAAAGCAGAGAGGGTAATATGTTCATTTAGCAACATATTCTATATTTTACTTTATTTGTTGTTTGCATAGATGAATAATTGAATAATTTACCTAGGACTGTACAAAATAATTCAATACTATTTTAATCACATTTGGACACAGGAACTGGAAGTTCAATAAACTCACATAAACAGTAAGACAATATAATTACTGGAGATAAGAATATATTCATTAGGTAGGATAAATTGTTTTCTTTCATTAGGAATAAAGTGTACCTTCTTTTTAAAGCAACTTACATCTTTCAGGAAACTAACCTCTGGGTTTCATAAGACTTTCTCATCAATTTAATTTTGAACAACATAAGAATTCCAGATCAATCGTATAATTATTATAGATTAAATAACATTCTGTGTTTCTCCTTGGAGAATTCATATGATGTGCTGTTTATATAAATGCAAGAACTTCATATACCTCAATATGCTAGTTTTATTAGTTTCCTATTGCTGCTAAAAAAATACCACACATTTAGTGGTTTAAAGAAACAGTTATTATCTTGCAGCTCTCTTGGTAAGAAGTCTGACATAAGTCTCAACTGAGCTAAAATCAAAGTGTTAGTGTGGATATGTTCTGTTCTAGAGGCACTAGGGGAGAATCAATTTCCTTTATCTTTTCCAGTTTCTGGACTCTGACCAAAGCACTTGGCCCTCTTCCTTCATATACCAAACCAGCAAAATCAGATTGATTCCTTCTCACATGGGATCACTGTCCTCCCTTCTTCCCTCTTTCACTTTTAAAGACCCTTGGAATTACATTGGGCCCACCGAGTTTATACAAGATCATTCCCCTACTTTAGGTTCTCTGATTGGCAACCTTAATTTCATCTGCAACCATAACCCTCTGTTGCCATGTAATATAATCACAAGTTGCAGGGATTAGGATGTGAACACCTTTATTGTGCCTACCACACTAGCATTCAAGGTAGTCACATGTAGCACTTATACATTAATATGTTTGAAGTATTGTTGTAACTTTGCTCATAGAGTGAGTTATAGAAGCTACATCACCTAATTTATTTTAGAATATAAATATTCTGAGTGAAGCTTCAATGATAAGGAACTAATCAAGCTGATTATTGCATCTTTAGATTAATAAACAGTGTGATTATAAAACCATTAGGTGATTGTTGGTGGAGATGGAATGTGTGTGTGTGTGTGTGTGTGTGTGTGTGTCTTGGTATAGTTGTATGAAAGAATACTTTAATTGGCATGAACAATACTGAAATAATCTTGCAATATTATAATATAGTATATTTGCTTAAATATCAGTTTCACAACTTACTAATCACCTCAGATATTCTGCTGAAACTGGAGATTTTTATCTTGGTTCCTAATGATTTATCTTGCACTTCAAAGTCTGGGCATAAATCACTAGGAAATGGCAAAGTAGAAACGTACGGTCTTTTAATTGATATCTTGGCTGGGGGAAACTTCATATCTGGTCTACTTCTCTCTTATTATAATCATTTGTAAGATAAATTGGGGTTGACAGGAAACAACATTTTAAAAGAATTAGTACTAAATGAGATATATTTTATATTGCAAACTAGTCAGATCTGCAAAAGCAATAATTATAACATTCAATTTAAGTAAACATAATAAATATAATAGAAGATAATAAGTATATTGACTAATAAAATACACAGATGATTAAACCAGTAATTTGTGGCAATATTTGTTTTTATGGCATCAAGAATGTTCCATTTGTTTCTAATATTGAACTCACATTGATGTAATAAAAGTCATCTATGACAAACCCACAGCTAACATAATACTGAACGGGGTAAAGTTGAAAGCATTCCCTCTGACATCTGGAACAAGACAAGGATGCCCATTCTCACCACTCTGCTTCAACATAGTAATGGAAGCCCTAGCCAGAGCAATCAGACAAGAGAAGGAAATAAAGTGCATCAAACTTGGTACAAAAGAAGTCAAACTGTCACTGTTTGCTGATGATATGATTGTTTACCTAGAAAACCCAAAAGACTACTCCAGAAAGCTCCTATAACTAAAAAAAGAATTCAGCAAAGTTTCCAGATACAAAATTAATGTATACACATCAATAGTTCTATACATAAACAGCGACCAAGCAGAGAATCAAATCACAAACTCAAACCCTTTTACAATAGAAAAAAAAAAAAAAAAAAAAAAAAAAACACCTTAGGAATAGAGCTAACCAAGGAGGTAAAAGACCTCTACAAAGAAAACTACATAACACTGCTGAAAGAAATCGTAGATGACACAAACAAATGGAATCACTTTGAATATAGAATGAGTTCCATAAATATACACATCAGAAAAAGTAAGCAATTGTAAAAAGTTTTTTTAAGGTGAACATTTTTATAATTAAGAAAATAAATTCTTTGTACTTAAAATTTCCCCTAAATATACGTCGAATATATGATCATATGTATTTGTGAGTTTCCATTTTCATAATTTAAACGTATTTCAAGACCGTGTCTTCCTTTAAATCCATCTTCCCTGGCTTCAAGACAATCTCTCACTGGAGTTTCCTCCTCCCACTACAGCTACTCTTTAGTTACTAGTTTCTACACATCTTTTCAATCTATAGGTGTTCATTGCTTCAGTTCCTGGACCTTATGTTTTTAACATTTTCTCTTATATTCAGTCTCTTCACTTTAAGTGCAATCTAATATTTCATATGAATTTCTATTTTATCCCTGCAGCACACAGCTCTCCCTGTAACTCCACAGTTGCATATTCCATTGACTCCATTTTATCCCCACATCTCAATTTGTAAATGTGCAAAACTCAGGTCTTTATTTCTACTGCCTCTCTCCTTTTCCTGCCCAAGTTGATTCTCCTCAATTATTTTGCTTCTTAGGGAATATCAACTGTATCCCTCTTATTGTTTAGGATACAAAAATCACAATTTATCCTTTACCATCACTTTACCTCATCAGATTTATATCTTAAACAATATCACCAACTTTATTTTCATGATAAATATAGAATCAAACCTTTTCTCTCAATCTCCACTGCTGTCAATCTGCTGCAGACACCACCATCTTTCCTCAGAATTCCTGGGATAGATCTGTAGCTGGCTCCCTGTTTCTTTTCTTGCTCCTCTTCAGTCAATCTGCAATAGGGGCAAGAGTTTCTTGTTGAAATATACATCAGATAATGTTACCTCTCTGCTCAGAATGATCAAATACTATCCATAGTCTTGTAGGAAAAATACAAGTTCTTATACAAATCTACAGGATCTACACATGATCTGGTTTCTATTATTTCTTAACATTTTCACCTCCTATATGCTATTTCTTAGTTCATTTGGTGCTTCCATAACAAAATACCACAGACAGAATAATTTATAAAGAACAGAAATTTATTTTCTCACAGTTCAGCTGTGGAGATTAAGAAGTCCTGGATTGAGACATTGGCATCTGGTGAAGACTTTCTTGCTGGGTCTTCATGTGGTGGCAAGAGAAAAACGAACCCACTCCCAAAAGCCCTCTTAATAGGGGCTGTAATTCACACCCTCATGACCTCAGCACCTTCCAAAAGACACCACTTCCCAATACTGTTGCATTGGAGGTTAAGTTTCCAACACATGAATTTTGGGGGACACATTCAGACCATAACACTCCATTTCAGTTACTTCCCTCGGCTCTGCTGTTCTTGTTGTGTGTCAAACAGGCCAGGTGTGCTCCTTCCCTAGGACTTTTGCACTTGATTTTCACTCTCCCTGGAATATGGTTCCTGAGGTATCAAGATGGTTCATATCCACACTTCCTCCCAGTCTTTATTCAAAGTATTCTTCTTAGTAAGGGCTTCCTAGCCAAATAGATAAAATATCAAACCACTATCTATCTCTTGACAATTTCTTTTCTGGATCCCTTTGTCATGTTTTCTCTTTAACAATTTTCTACGAATACTATAAAATATTAATTACGCCTGTGTTTACCAGCTTTCTTCCCAAATAGATTGCAATCTCCATGAATAAATAAACTTTTAATTTACTATGTAACAGGTAAAATATAAAATTCAATATGTAATTGGACTTTATTTGTGTCTTAAAAATATAACAAATTTCTACAAGTAGAATTTTAGTTACCAAAGTAAAAATTTTACTGATTGGTCTTTCGGAACTGGCTTTATTTTACAATTTCAATCATACAAGTCTTTCCCATGTATTGCTAAGATAAATAGAATAAATGACTCAAAAAGTGGGTTCTCCATAACAGCAAAATTAACAACCAAAATATATTTTCATATATGTTATCATGTCTTCTTCAAATTTTATCACATATTGTACCTAAAAACTACTAATGAGATATTAAAAAATAAAGATAATGTAAACGATACAGAAAAATCTGGGAAACTCACATTTTTCTCTAAAAATAATTTTTTGAAAAAAATTTTAAAAATCATAGTATACATAAATTCTAGTATCAAGCTTAATAAATTATATTTAATTGCCATGCATTTATCTTTGATTCAAATTATTAAATTGATTTTAACTTATTAGGGAGTTTCTTCATTTTTGTGATATTTTTAATTATTTCCTAATTTATTCCCACAAATTTTATATAAGGGAGTCTACCCTTTCCTATCTCTCACGATGGGTTGCAAACTGCTTTTTAAAATTGATAGACTGCAATAAAAAAAAATGATAGACTGATTTTCACTTCCACCAGGCAGGAGTAAGTGTAAGTAAAAGTTTGATGATAACTGTGTCAACACTGGCTTCAGAAATTCTTTAAAATATTATAATTCATTGGATTAAAATGGCATCCTATCTCATTTATATCACATTGGTAACTGTGGATCTAACCTAGATATTTTTATTTAAAATACTTTTAAACTCAGGTAGACTGAAAATAACTGGATCAAATAAAATTATCAGTAATAACTAATTGTGCATAGTTACATATAAGTCATATGTAAGTCATCTGTATTAATCCTAAAGACCTCAAAATAATGGCAATAAATGTCTATTTGAGAATCCTTATAATCATCTAAACATAATATGAAATAGAAATGATAGTTGAATTCCCTTTCAATGGAGGCATCTTCACATCTTGAATTTATTTCACCAGCAATTCATCTAACACATTCCATGTGCTTTGAGGAAAATCTTGAATAAGACATAGTCCTGGTATTGAAGACATTGATTAAAGCAAATATTTCATTCAATATTTTTAGGATCAAACTTTGTTCATTTTGTTCTCAGACCTACCAAGAAATGTTCTAAATGTATGTGGCCCAAAAATGTAGGAATTTACATATCAGAACTTTCTAGTATCTACAGAAGCAACATCCGAGCATGTCAGGGTGCACTAGAGCCAATGCTCCTCTTACACCTGTTCCTACATTTCTTCTCTATCTATTTTCCCAGAAATCGCTTCCTGGAATATGTACCACACTTAAAAGTCAAAACACTACCAGCAGTGACAGAGGTTCTTAATTATTTAACTTTGTTGGCCTTCTCTTTGTCATTTAAAAATATTGTAATAAGGGATTAAATAAATGTTACTATATCTATGCAATCATATGCAAAAATCAAAATGCGTAACACTAAATATGGCAAGGACACCCACCAATTCAAAAGTACCCTGAGCTAATGAGTGATCTGTAAACAAATGGATGTCTCTAACGTTGAACTAAGCAACAGACCTATGCCTAATGGCACATTAGCCTCATAAAATCATATATCCTCTCCACTATTCACATGGAAGACAAACATACTATAAAATTAGTTACCTGTAATATGAAATTGTATTTATTTTATTTAAGTACATATATGTGCACATGTGTTTCTGTGACTGTATGCATCTCTATCTATATCACTATATCTTTCTAAAATATATATGTAATTTTAGTTGTATATACATATATCCATATTAATCTATTCATTGAAAAATTATTTTTAAATACATACCAAACATTAGTAACGGTTACTGTTTAAGAGTAAATCTGAAGTCACATTCTATGTTTTCTATGTCTACATTTTTACAACAAATTGTAAATGTGGATAATATGAGGAAGCATGGAAATAAGAAAAATAATTGAGGTGTATTCATAATCTTAAATCATAGATTTCAAAGTTTAGATTTCAAAATATTAGAAATTTAGATGTTCGCTTTCATCCATGAAAATAATGTAACAGAGAATAGTAGCCCTTCTTGTAGATGATGTTTAACCACACTATAATAACTGAAAGCCTTAGCATGCCTAATCAATTCTGATCAAACGAATCACCAAAGACATTGAATCCATGATAATTTACCAAAATTAGTGTAGATCTTTACAACTTGCAAGCTATTATAAAACCTTGTATGTTGGATTTTTACACCTATTATCATTGCCTTTTATGGATAAAGAAAATGGTCTGCAGGTTGGACATGCACGACACATTAATCCATGACAGTAGCCACCTTCTGCCATGTCTTCAAATCATTAAGCTCAGTTGTTTTCCGCTGTGCTACACATTACCACCTGTCTACAACTGTACCTTTTAAATCAAAATATTTTCATTTTACTTCTGGAGGCTTTAAACACTAGAAACTACTCCAAGCACATAGAATAACTAGACTGAACGCTCCCCTCCCTACAACCCACACGTATACAGACTCCACAAGTATAATAGTAGAAGCAATGATAGAGAAGACAGAATCCATGTCTTTCATTTATTATTTATATTAAAGGATCATGTGAGAAAAAATTGAAGTGAAATTTTCTTCAACCTCAACATTTATACTATCTGTCAGTTTTCATTTCCTCTTATCCCCAAAATATTAGCATATGATAATATAGTTCTCATCTCTCAGTTTACTGGCAAGATCTTCCACAGTATTGTGTGAGGGATCTATTAAAACACCTACGAGTTGATTATCCATTCCAGATCAAAGCAAAAGGAGGGGATTTATCTATAGAGCACCCAAACTGTACTGGGCAGGTGCCTACTCAAACAGCATGTGCATGAATCTTCTTCTGTATACATCCTTTGGTTCGGTTTGGCTTAGAGCAGTGGTTCCCACTGAGTGGTTCCCACTGAGTGGTTCTCAAAATTGCACTGAGAACCATGGCTCAAAATTGCACTGAGCAGTGGCTCTCAAAGCAATTTTACACCCTCCCCAGGGGATAGTTAACAATATATGGAGACATTTTTTTATTGACACAAGTTGGAGGTGCTACTACTGGGATCTAGTGGCTAGAGATTAGGTATGCTACTCAGGAGCCTACAATACACAGAAGAGTCCCCTACGAGAATTACAGAGCTCACAATATCAACAGCACCAACGTTAAGAAGGCTGAATCTAGAATGTAGTCCTATAGATACATATAATGCAAGAATAATGAAGGCATACAATTAAGCACGTTAGGGCTTAAAGTTCTCTACTAATTTAAAAAAAAGAAAAAAGAAAAAGAACACCATATACATGCTCTATCTTTAATGTCTCAATCTCTCTCATTCTTCACCAGACTTCACTGTGTCAGATCTATGGATTCAAAAGAAGTAAGTTTTTCCTGGTCAGTAAGTTCAATATGTTTTATCCTAGCTCTGTTGAAGTGTTACATGCATCTTTAGAATCTGAAAGACAATTAAGTCAGGTTGCAGATACTTAAGGTATACTTCTGTTCGATAAGTTAAATACAGGACTGTTGGGACACAAAATCTTGCAAACGTGGTTTGTATTCATCAGACTACAAAAATCAATGCAAAGCATAATAATGCTATTTATGTCAGCCAATGGGACAAAAAGTACTTTACATTTACTATATATAGCAGCTTTCATTTAAATAATGTATAAAGTTGGAATAAATGGCTCATTTTCACAAGTCCACTATATCTATTTGAAATCACTCATTGAGAGGAATAATAATTTCCAAATTGCACAATGGATGGACTTCATTCTAGTACTGGTTGCTATTGCTCATGCTTGTGACTGCTATAGCTAATTATAATCAGCCTGCACTGGATACAGTTACAGCTAGAGTTTCCTGCCACTCACTGTCCTTTTGCTATTCTATTCTCCTTTGCTACTGAGTTATCTTCAGTTGGGCATATCTGTTGCTTGTATAATAGCCAATGCTCAGTTTCTACCACCCATTGTTGACAGATAGACAATCAATCTTGATCATTGGTGTCAGTTCCATTTTGTTTGTTGGTTTGGTTTTTTAAGTTGGCTATCTCCGAGAAAAGCATCCAAAGTATGGTTAATAAAATATCCACCAAGGCCCACTAAGTGAATGTCTTATGAAGGAAGTACATGGGTTGACCTGTACCAGGTTAATTTATTATTAAGATATCCAGAATTAAATAAATAACAGGAGGCTTGAGGGAAACTGCAATCATAATTGGTGATAGGACCAGGGTGTTACACAATGAAACTAATTATTTACTAGTATCACATCCTACCTTCTTCCTCCCACATCCCAACAAGATATATATAAGATCTAGGCTGGACCTCAAACTCTTGATTTAGAATTAAGCATTTCCTCTGATAAGACAAATATACTAAAATAAAAGAACAATTATTGCAGAAGCAAAGTGCCCTGCATTGAAAAATCTGTGGGTGATCCCAGAGTGAAAAATAAAGGTTTGAAAACACAGTCAGAGCCTGTAGTTAGGGTTTTTGGCTGAATAACAGAATCTTTCTCTGATCTGTCTCTCGGCTCAAAGCACTGATGCCATCACCTGAGCAAACCGAAAACCATAATACTATTTTAGCTAAGATTTTTATTTTTTTCTTGACTTCCAACAGGGAAAAAGCAAAGCACATTTATTCTTGATGACAACATGAAATGCAATGAGACATTGAAATAAAAATATTTTAATAGCCCTAGCTAATAAAATTCTATTTTTTTCACCTGTTACATATGAGAGGTTTGCCTGGAGCCACTTCTGTACACACAACACACACATACGCATAAGGCATAATTTTACCTTGTTTTGAAGACATAAAAATTAAGACAAAATAATAGTTATTTCCACACTCAAACAAGAAGTTAGGAAAGGGAAATGAATGAGAGTTAACAAACATATATAAAGTGTGGTCCTGATCACAGGAGCCTACCTAATTTTTTTTTTCATGCATCATTTATAAGTGCCCTTTAAAAGAAGCAAAAGTTTCATCTTAAGCTTTAATAAGCATTTAAGGAAGGGATTCATGGGAAGAAAAAAATAAATGAAAGAAGAAAAATGAGGCTTGTCTTGCTGCAGTTTCGGTGCTCAGAAATCACGTAATTTTAGAGGATACTAGAAAGACAATAATTTAAAAAAGCACTATCGAAAATTCAATTTCAGTGCCCGTTTCTATTCTGACCATGCGCCCCTCACTTTTACAGATAGACATAAATGACAGCTTATACTGATGCCAACCCTATTCCAATGTGCCTTGCAGAGTATTCTTCCAACTTCTTCAGGGAAGATCACAGCACAGCCACAGATAAACATAAACAGACACGCAGCTGGTTCGGAGACTCGCATTCGATAGGCTCTACGGCAGCACTCCTGCATAAGAAAATCCAAACGTACACCAGCGAGCAGGCAGCCGGCATTAGCGACAACTTTCCCCCTTAACCCTCGATCCTGTGCAACCCATCTGAGAGGAAGATTTCACCCAGTCTTGTTTTGGCTCGGAACTGGGTAAAGCAGCCCCGCTGTAAGCAAACATTTTCATGTCACTACAGAGTAAAGTGTCATTTATTGAAGCCTTACCTTGGCTGACTTGCCCTAACTGGTGGAAAGGAACTTAAGAAGCAAAGAGGGGACTTTCCCAGAGCTCTGGGCACAGCTGCTCGCGGTCCTCGGAAAGCCCAGACTCAGGCTCCGCGCACCTCCAGCCCTGGGCTCCGAGGCTGGGTCTCTGCAGCTCCCGAGCGCGCCTCTGATTGGCTGGAGGCGCCTGTGGGCCTGATGCTGCGCTCTCCCGGTCTCTCCTCCTTCCTCTTCTCCCGGCTCTCCTCTCCGCGGCTCCTTCCCCTTCTGCCTCCTTCTCCCCCCCCCCCCAGCCTCCCATCGCGCATACTTTTGGGGCTGCACAAATTCCACAGCACGCAAGACGGACACCCTTTAGCCCCCTCAGCAAGGTCATGGGGAAAACAATTCGGCGCAGACTGCTACTCCTAAATAAAATCCCTGATCCAAAGGCATCATCTTGAGTACCACATCACTTGAAAAATGACTGCCAGGACTCCGTGACAGTTTAGAGCATCAATTCTCTGCGGGGGAGGGGACACTGGGGGCGAGAGGGGTTTGACTGTCAGATGGAGTGGGAGTATCCACCGGGAGGGAACCAGGAAATCAGGCAGGGCAGGCGCTGATGTGGCAAGCTGGTAATAAATTTTCATATTTCCGTGCAAAGTCGTCACAGCCTGCTACACATTCAACTGCTGGCTCATTCATCAGTGATCCATAGTCCGGTGGTAGCCATGAGATTTAGTCTGAGTGATGTCCTTTAACGCCTGAGCCCAAAATACTCAAGGTATGTAGGGTTTATATCAGACAGAGCTTCTTCTTGGAGGTCAGCATTTATAAATGTGGAGATGAATAGGAGCTGCGATGCCTTTCTAACCCCCTTTATTATGCCAGGAAACCTAACACACACACAAACTTCTCACCTCTTACTGCTACAGAATAAATTAAATCGATTTGCAATGTACATAGCTTTTGATAACAGGGATTTCAGGTCTGATGGGCTGCATTCAAAATTGATGTGGACAGCTGAAACAACTTTAGTACTTTCTCCCTGCACGAAGTCACCCACACTCACCCATTAAGAACATCAAGCATCCTTACAAAGTAAACAAGTGTAGGAGTTTATCTAAATTGAATGGCTATTCTAAGGGTCCCTTGGCAGATATATTAAGAATTGTACAAGACGCTAAATTATTGCAAACACTAAGAGAAAGAGATTGCTTTTTCTGCTTAGTTGGTCAAACTACAAATGCCCAGATTCAGAGGTTTAAAGGAACAAAGACTTAAGCCTAAGAGAGGTAGAGTGCTAGGGTGTAAAAGCTCTACAGGCCAGAAGACATTGATTCAAATCACAGCTGGGACATACCATTACACCTGAACTTGTGTAAGCTTTTACCCTTCTCTTAGTTTCACCTGGCTACTCTTAAACCTGGAAGGCAATCCTCACTTTAACACGTCCCTGTGTTGATTTAAAAATCTGTATACTTGTTTGAACTTAGGAAAAAACTTTTGTTAAGGGTTATATAACTTCTAATTAACCCCCTCGTTTCTTCTTCCCTGGAAAAGGTCAAAGAGGTTAAGAAGATAAGGTAAGTTGTTTTTCTTGGACGTTTAAAGGGGCTGAGAGTGAATGTTTGAATCAGCTAAAGTTACATTTGGCTATTTTGCTTGAGTGATGTGAAATGTGGAAGGATTTAATTTGATTTAGTTTTCAAAGACTAAACAAACAGAAGCAATGAGGTAGAACAGGAATAGAATTATTTCTAATTGGGAAGGAATTACACATTTCAGTGTTTGGTTGCTCTTAAGGAAGACGTTAGAAGTCAGAATTTGGAAATTTTCAAAATTTAAACTTTTAGAAAAAAAGTGGAATAAAAACAACAGCATCCAGATAATGTGCCAATATTATATTGTGTACTATATATTCTTTCTTATGCAGCTACTGTTTTTAAATGAGGGATTCTCCTTGTGTAGTGTCCAGACACAAATTCTTAATTTATTTTTGTTTATTGAAAGAGGTATGAAAGAGAATACATTTCCAATCTTTCCATGTGGATGAAGCCCTGAGTTCCCAAAGAAAGAAATAACTATAAAAAATAAAAGGGCTGGAAAAAGAAACTTTAAGTCTGTAAGAGGTCACATAGTTTAATTTTTAAAATTCATGTTATAACATTCTCTAGAAAAGCCAAACTCTGTTGATTTGACTGCCTCTAGTTGAATGAAATAAAATGTTTGTTTGCCAGCTTGCTACTGAAGCAGTGTCTGAGACAAAAACAAGGAGCATCCTAGGGACACACTTGAAAACAAAACCTGTTTTTGTAGCCTTCCTTGCTGGTTTTCCCTGGATAAGACCATAATAAGTGCATCCAGTGGACAGTCATAATGGAAGTCAAAGGCACTTGCTCCTGAGTGCGAGGATATGCAGAGGGAATTGTCAACACTGCCAAACAATACAATCCATTTCTGGAAAAAGAATCCATTCATCAAGGAAGGATCTGTATCTCAGAAACCACACTCAGAATAAGGGATCTAGATTCTCTGTAATCCCAATGGTGCAATACACACTGGATTTAAATAGCTTCTGGAGTTTGGCATTCTGAAACTTCCAATTTTCCTGAGCCATTGAAAAGTGGACCTGTCAGCCACTTAGTGCATCTCTTGTATTTTCAGCCTAAAAAAAAAAAAGAAGAAGACGGAAACAAGTGAACCAATGCAGAATTTGCTGGTTAGGGAAAACCAGGTGGTAGGCAGGTGATTGTTTTCTCTTTATGTCAAAGATTACTTCAAAAAAGTGGACAATGTATCAGTCAGCAGAATTTATTACAGAACTAATCTCTGAAAGTGAAAGCATGGACATTTCTGATACTGAATTCCCACTTGTGTTACCTTGGGAGAGTTATTAGAATCATTTTAGCTGGTGACAGAGAAACATCCAACACACGATTGATGTGGTCAGACTATAGAACTTGGAAAGATAAAATTGTCATGCTAAATTGTGATCGTTTTCTGAGAGAGAGACTAAAAAAAATTGTCTCTTTAGATGTCATCTCATGCTCAATTTTACCCTGGAAATTTAGCAAGCTATGTGATGTTTCCAAACCTGAATACGGAAGCAATGTAAAGGAAATTTACAGATACCTCTTGTTAAAATTCGGCTTTTACAACAGTCAACTGCACAAACATGGTGAATTGGCTCATTAACAGCTTTATTGAGATATCATTGGCATAAAAACTATCATATATTTAAGGTATGCACTTGATATTTTGATATACATATGCAATGTGAAATGATCACCACCTTATTACGAATTAATTTATCACCTCTATGTAGTTACCATTTTTGTTTACAAGAATAATATCAAAATATGGGATCTGAAATTTATGTAAAGAAAAAGAGCTAGTAAAATAATATAAAGCAATAAGAAATTTCTCTGCAACTATTTATTTTATGTGTTTGGATAGCAAAAATTATAGTTTGTGTATTTATGTTAAAAGAACAAAAAAGAAAACAAATTGATAAAAGAAAGTGACCTCTATACTATAGAAGATGACCTAACTGAAGTTAACCTTTACTAATTCTGTTATCTCACTTCAGTTTAAGACCTGCAAAGTACAGGTGTAACTTTAATGCAGAAATGAAAGACATCTATCAAGAAGGTTTCAAAGATAACCATATGTACAATTAATTCTAAAAAAGGAGCATATTCTTTACTCGTAATAATAATTAGATCCATTTGTTCACTTCTTAGATTTTTCTTCAATGCATGTATAATATCAAAGAACCAGTGAGCTTTTTTGGCTCTTAAGTGGTAGTATGAATAATTGACAAAGTAAAAGGTAAAACTCCTCAATTTCTATTACACATGTATTTTATTTCTGCAAACCAGATCATTGTTGTACTACAGACGATGAAATAAGGACACTTAGTTCCAAAATAAGTGAAAATATAATAGATGATGGATTCTAGTTTTAAGAATTAAAATACAAAATATAAAGTACATGACGTAATTTAAAAAAAACATTCTATTTACTGTTGGTAAACTGAGGATTTGGTGAGAACAAAGTAGTACAGAAATACTAGAGACAAGCAAATGTTTTCCTAACTTTCAAAACTGAATGCATATAGATTCTATAAATTAGAAATTATTGAACTAAATGTTGAATGTGGAAAAGGTATAAGATGACTTATTAAAGAGATTAGCAGACCACTACGAGGAGACAACAATGGGACCACCTGGGTGTGCATTACATTCACAAGTAAGTCATTCCAGAAAAATGCCATTCCTTTCTATTTCAGACATGCAAGACTGGAAATAGAAAAAATGCATATGATATTGTTTTTTTTACATCATCATTGTAGCCCTCATGATTTCATTATAGCCCATATAGAGAATTTTAAGTACAATTTTTGGATGTTGCTACTGAATAAGCAACTATCTAAGTATGTTTAACAATGTCCAAGTGCTTACTCAGGGAAGGATTCCAGTAGAGAGCTGTAGAGCTCCAACTCCAAACGTGCCCTGAAACTGGCTTTTGTCAATACCATGAACAGCAAAGTCATTCATAAGGAAATGGTTCCTTAACAGAAGCCAATATATTCGGGTGAAGAACTAGAAATTTCATAAAGGATCTCGAAAAACTTGAGTGATATCTCAAATATAATTAAGTAGAAATTTCATAGCTGGATCCCAACATATGAATGTATTAAATATAAGGTAGTAGGGATAGTCTTAAAACCAAAACTTGTGAATATAATTTGCATATTTTTACTGACAATAATTTCAGTACAAATCAATTACGTGACACAGATATTAAAAGTGTAAATGTCAATTTAGACATCCTTAATAGCAGCAAAGCACCACAATGAATATGGTGCTATTATTTTCTCTAGACTATTAGAGATGAACTCCAAAAATATTGAGAACTTACTTGGAATATTGTATTTTAAGATTACAGCTAAATCTATTGGTTTTAATTAATTTATATTTTTGTAAGCCCTACCAGACTGCATTTATTCAGCTGAAAAAGCTGATACAATCTGTAACTCCTCTGTTTTCCTCACCACTTGAACTATACCTATCTGTTGCTTTTTCTGTAGCCACCACTACTTTATTCATCTTTCAAGATTCAGAAACAAAGAATACATCTCAAGGAACACCTCCTCTCAGAAAGCATTTTCTCCAACAGTTTTAACTAGCCTCTATAATTTTAGGCTAAAAAATACATTTAATAGTCTGCCGATATGCCATTTTAGCAACTTGTATTATAGTTAGAGGAAGTGTGGCATAAGAATTAAGGGCACAATATCTGGAATGCATGTATGATATCAAAGAGCCAGTGAGCTTTTCTGGCTCTTAAGTGGTAGCATGAATAATTGACAAAGCAAAAGATAAAACTCCTCAATTTCTATTACACATGTATTTTATTTCTGCAAAACAGATCATTTTTGTATTACAAATGATGAAATAAGGACACTAAGTTCCAAAATAAGTGAAAATATAATAGAGGATGGATTCTAGTTTTAAGTATTAAAATAGGAAATATAAAGTACATGCCAGAATTAAAAAAAAAAACATTCAATTACTGTTGGTAAACTGAGGATTTGGTGAGAACAAAGTAGTACAGAAATACTAGAGACAAGCAAATATTTTCCTAACTTTCCAAACTTAATGAATATGGAGTCTAAAAATTAGAAATTATTGAACTAAACGTAGAAAGTGGAAAAGGTATAAGATGACTTATTAAAGAGATGAGTACATACAATATATGTGTATATATCTATATGTGTATACATATAGATACAGATACATATATACACTTATAGATATGTAAATACACACATATATATACATATATGTGTGTGTGTGTGTGTGTGTGTGTGTGTATATATACACACACACATAGAGAAGAGAGAGAGAGAGAGATGTAGAAAAAGACATATAGGGAAAGATCTCATGCAATTATGGAGGCTTAGAAGTACCATAATCTGCATCCGCAAGCTGGAGGCCTAGGAAAACTGCTAGTGTAGTCAGCCCAAACCAGAAGTCTTGACAACCAAAAGCACCAATATTGAAGGGCAGGAAAAAGTATTCCAGCTCATGTAGAATGTAAATTTGTCCTTTGCTCTTTCGTTTTATTCTATTCAGGCACTGAACGGATAGGATGATGCACACTCACATTGGCAAGGGTGGTTTGATTTGCTCAGTCTACCATGGTAAATGCTAAGCTCTCCCAGAAATACCCTTGGACACACTTTGAAGTACTATTTTACCAGCTATCTAAGCATCACTTAGCTCAGTCACATTGAAACATACAATAAACCATCACATCTATTTCTAGGCTTTTTAGGAGAATTAAATATGCACAGAAAACTATCAGGCATATAGTAAAATTTATATGAACTTGCTTCTTTTATCATTATAGATTTGCATATCTTTCTTAATTGAATGCAAGCTACAAATATGTATCTGTTACATGATATGTCTTCATGCAGCTAGGTGTAATATACATAACTCTAGATTGACTTTGGATAACACAGAGTCAAGACCTATGTTGACCACTCATATTAAATATAGAATTGTTGACCAGGTTGTTTTACTCTTTGAATGTACAACCTCACTTTTAGACTAGGATACCACCCTCATCTGATAGAGCTGTTGCGAGCTTAAAAAAAAAAAAAAAAAAAAAAAAAAAAAAAAAACACTTTAGGGTGGGCGCGGGGGCTCACGCCTGTAATCCCAGTACTTTGGAAGGCTAAGACAGGTGGATCACCTGAGGTTGGGAGTTCGAGACCAGCCTGACCAACATGGAGAAACCCCATCCCTGCTAAAAATACAAAATTAGCCAGGCGTGGTGGCACATGCTTGTAATCTCAGCTACTCATGAGGCTGAGAATTGCTTGAACCCGAAAGGTGAAGGTTGTGGTGAGCCAAGACTGTGCCATTGCACTCCAGCCTGGACCACAAGAGCAAAAATCCATCTCAAAAAAAAAAAAAAAAAATTAAGTGTACCAAAAGGTCTAGTATAGTCTTTGGCATAAAAGAGACTTTGGATAATAGCTAGCTGAATCCCAGTTCTAAGTGCTCAGTAAATGTGATAAATATCTAATCATGTTTGCTTTCTGTGCTTCATTTATAGCAGAAAGAGGAAAATAACTAATAAACAAATCTTACCTGGAAGCTTTTCATTAAAAGAAAAGCTATAGCTTACATAGAATATCCTGGGGATAATACTCAGTTCAACCTCCCATATCTGCATTTAACTTTTTGGCACTATGTAATGAAAATTGACATTTAGAGGACCCTGAGGCATTTTAAGATTCTTAACCATCAAAGAAACATTATATTGCACTCAGGGTACAACATTTATAGTACCAATAAAGAGGCAAATGTTTAAAATCATTTTTATGACTTTTGTTTACAAAAAATAAGGGTTATTTCATTAATATTCAATGAATCCGAACTTAGGGTTGACCAAATCATTGATCTTTTCAGAACTATATTCAATTTACTAATGTGCATTTATGCCCATCCAATATAGTAATATGTAGTAACTCAAAATACTATTTTCTTTAAGAACATCTTATGAGAGACTGAAAAACGATGCATCTGTTGTGACTCTTAACATTTAATATATCAGATTTTTCAGTCGCTAGAAGTTCTTACTCAATATTTTCAATAAATTATCAGCATTATACTATAAAGTATATGTATTTTGAATTTTCTCTGTTACTGAATATTAATGTCATTCCCAAGTTTTTGATATAAACAATGCTTTAATGAACATTGCAGTTGATATATCTTTTCCTGGGTCTCTGACTCTAGCACTTGAAAAAACCACTGAAATTGAAACTACTAAGTAAAATAAGTGAACATTTCTTGAAACTCATGATTACCCTATTGGTCCCCAACACCATTAGTGAAGGGCAAAAGATTAAATCGTTCCTCACTATCTCCTAGCAATAACATTTTTTTTCTATTTGCTTATTCAATAGTTGAAAATTAATATCTCATTGTTTCAATTTCTGTTCATGTGGTTACTAGAATGTTTATTGACCATTTTTTAATCTCAGATACATAATTTCTGTTCATATCCATTTCTCTATCGTGTTACTGCTAATTGGGAAATATAATGGATTTAAATTGTCTTCATGCTTAGTCAGGAGACATACTAGAAATTAAGTTCTGAAGTTTCTATAGTTCTTTCTTACACATTATTAAAACAATATGGATATCTGCGAATATAAATATATATACATACGTATATGAATATATGTACACATGACTAGATTTATTCAGAAAATACAAACAGAATATCAGCTAGCAAAGCACTGATCTAGGTTTTGTAGAAGGATATAAAGAAGCTAAGAAACTAAAAAAAGGTTACTAAAATGCAATGCAATACCATAAATTCCATAAGCTATATGAGGGCAATGTCACTTATAAATTAAAAAATAATTACCTTCTATGAGTTGATAAGGCATCATTGGGAGAGGTAGAATCTGAGGTAAGTTTTAAATAATGAGGAGGCCTAAAATAGAAATTGATGACTGGAAAAACTTTTCAAACAAAATAAAATATTATTAAAAGCAAGTATATCTCTAGAGACCTATACATCAGAATCTCCAAATGATGGGGCCTAGCTATTTAAATTTAAAAATAGTTCCACAGAATATTCTGGATGGTTGTACACTGTTATAGCACATATCACATTTATGATACATTTTGATTGCCTTTTTTACTCTCTTTTAAGATCCCCAAAGCAGACTTCCTATAGAACTCAGGTATTTCTGAGAAGATGAATAAAATGTAATAGAACATTTATAAAATTCAATCTCCTTTTCTGGGCCATTGCTGGACAATATCAAGCATTAATTACTCCTGTATCTAGGCTTCCACTATCACTTTGTTTCTATCTCAGCTGAGACACTCAGCAGAGAGTAACATAATATGTCCATTATCATATCCTTATGCAGAGGTAAACCCTAAAGTCTTTGAGAACCAATAGAAAGTATACTTTAAAGTTTTCTATTTCAACATTTGCTTCAACTGATTGCAGGTCAACCTAAGTGCAAGGTTTACGGACTGCAACAGTGGTAATCTATCGCCCATACCTCAAGAAACTTTTAATACAGTAGAGGATGCAGACACATCAGCATTTCATCATAATGCAATATTATCATAGGGGGATGATGCATAGGGTGTCACGAAAGTTTCTTAATTCATCTTGAGTATGTGGAGAAAGTTTCCTAGAAGAGCTAAGTTGGACAATAAAGAGATATTACTCTAACATGACAGGAAGAGGGCAGAGAGGATTATGGGGTATTAAAAGATGTTCATAAAGAAAGTCAGGTAGAAGCAGAATGAAACATGAAATGGAGAATCGGGCAAAGTGATTATGCAGAAGTTATATTCCGGTTAAAGGCCTTGGACTTCATCAAATGAGTTATTTAAACCAGGATAATGAAATGGTAATATTTGATTTTACAACTAAGTCTTCTCCCCCACTGGCCAAGTGGCCAAGCTTAGGGGGGCAAAATTAAATACATGGGGACCAGGTTGGAAGCTATCAAAAATAATCTAGAATGTTATTACGAGCTTATTGGCTACATAAGTTTTGTTAGAGAAACAAGTGTGATGATGGGTTAAAATATTTTAAAATAATAAAAAATTAAAATAGGATAACTCTACAATAGGATAGGAGTGATGAGCAAGGGACGATTCCAGGCTGCTCTCATGAATCCGGCTACAGTGTTTGCATTGTTAGGAAGTGCACTGTCAGAGGAAAACTCGTTTGAAGGAAGAAGATAATACACTGATTTGAGGTCATATTGACATTAATGGGCCCATTAGAAATCAACAAATGATTGTCCATTTGGTTATTAGTTTCATGCTAAGAGAACAAGCCAGAGTTTGAAATAAAATTTGAGGAGACATTTATATATAATTGTTCAATATCTGTTTTTCATGGATTTGTTCAAGGACAGCAGAAAGAAAGAAAGAACCATAAACAGCATTAGTATTACAGTGTGAGTTAAGTGGGGGAGGGGAATCCTTTGAAGTGGAAAATAAGCAGTCCTGTATGCAAGACAAAAAAACCACAAGAATTTAGGGTCACAAAATTAATGAAATAGACAAAGTCACCAAGCTTAGAGAAATGAATCATATTAATTTTGGGAACATAACAAGTGCATTCTCATGTTATGTTTGGCTATTTGGAGGTTATTTGTGACACTGGAATTGGCAGTCAAGAAACTGGTGGCAAAAGAAGACAGTCTGGCAGTAAATGAAAAAAATACAGAACAAGGTGGAATGATTTTTCAATAAAGGAAGAAGAGAATCATAAAATTGAAACAAAGCATCATAGAATTCAAGAAATAAATGTTAAATTATTATTACCATTGTTTGAGTGGAAGATAGTTTACCTAGTTAAAGAGGACATTAACTATAAAAGATAATAAGGTGTTAAGGAAAAAGAAAAAAAGGTAAAATATAAGATAAAGTCCCTGAATACACAGGAGACTTAAGATTCCAGACCTGTTTCTCCTTTAAGGCTTCTCACATCATTGAAGGGACTATCATTTACACACACACACACACACACACACATACACACACACACACACACACACACACCCCTTCTAAACACACACAAATATACACATAACTTCTCCACAATTACCCACATAAAATTCTGGACACAGCTGGGCACGGTGGCTCATGCCTATACTCCCAGCACTTTGGGAGGCCAAGGTGGGTGGATCACCTGAGGTCAGGAGTTTGAGACCAGCCTGGCCAACATGGTGAAACACTGTCTCTACTAAAAATACAAAAGTAGTCGGGCATGGTGGTGCATGCCTGTTATCCCAGCTACTAGGGAGGCTGAGGCAGGAGAATCTCTTGAACCTGGGAGGTGTGGGTTGCATTGAGCCAAGATTGTGCCATTACATTCCAGCCTGGACAAAAAGAACAAAACTCCATCTCAAAAAAAAAAAAAAGTCTGGAGACTAGCCTCAATGTTTTCCTTACCGCCAGGACTAGCTACATAATTGGGATAATGGGAGAACAGTACAAAATGAAAATGTTGGGATTCTTAAAAAAATATTGAGAATTTCAGGATGATGGCAGCAGAGCATTAGACCAAGCATGTGGCCAATTCTGAATGTGGAGCTTTATGCAGCTGCAGAGGTCACAAGCTCACGAAGCATACCTATTCACCACTTCTACCCATGCAATGACCCCAGCTCCACTTACCTTGTTTTATTGATAATTCTCAAATTATGTATTAAGTTCCATCTCAAGTTCTTTCAGATTCATATAGTCTCCCAATTCAACTATCTTCCCTTTGTTAATTATGTATGTAAGATGACTGTCACAGAACAAGAGTGCTGACATTTCCTGTCACTGCCGTGGTACCAAACTATACGGTGAAGGAGTGCGAGGTAGTAGGAAAAGTGTTAGTAGTTTTTGTATCTTACGTAATAAGGTGTGGTAACAGATGAATTTGAATAAGAGCCCAATACAGAGATAGTGTGGGCCAAGTGGGGACACTGTCGACACAATCCAAGATTTTTAATAGATTACTACACTATATTGATTGTGAATACACAATCTATTAATCTATTTTTAATAGATTACTAAACTATATTGACTGAAACTTGGTTGATTAGTACTCTGCTTGCTGTGTGTACAGGATAAAAAAAACTGTAATTTGTACTTATAACCAAAAAAGAAATAATGAATGCCTTTAACGTGGTGTAAGAATGAAAAACGGAAAAGTAAACAAATTGGAGACATTTACTGAAAGAATTAAACGTAACATAGTGGAGATAAAACTAAGAGTTTCTTTTTTTTTTTCTTTTTTTTTTATTGCATTTTAGGTTTGGGGGTACATGTGAAGAACATGGAAGATTGTTGCATAGGTACACACATGGCAGTGTGATTTGCTGCCTTCCTCCCCATCACCTATATCTGGCATTTCTCCCCATGCTATCCCTCCCCCAACTCCCCACCCCCCCACTATCCCTCCCCTTTTCCCCCCCAACAGACCCCAGTGTGTGATACTCCCCCTCCCTGTGTCCATGTGTTCCCATTGTTCAACACCCGCCTATGAGTGAGAACATGCGGTGTTTGATTTTCTGTTCTTGTGTCAGCTTGCTGATCTTGGGAGAAAAATGGCAAAGTGAAGAAAGTTCTAAGATTTGGTTAGAAATATAGTTTCAATTTGAAATATGCAGATGAGGTGTTAGCCAGACATTTTGAAGAGATAGCCAAGAGGCAGTTGGCAATATTAGATTGTAGCTTGGGAAAATAGCTTTGAGTGGGAGACATAATTTTGTGAGTCAGCCGCAGATGATGATGATGATGATAATAACAATGATATATGCTATACAGACCCTAATGGATGAGAGGAAATTTTCTAGGGGATCAGTGATAGAATTAGCTAGACAATGAGAGAAAGAGCAGGTGAAAGATGAGAATAGAAAGGAGAAAAAGAGAGGAGAGTAAAGAAGAGAAAAGAGAAATGACACTTT
This sequence comes from Ateles fusciceps, assembly GCA_036589455.1. Lineage (NCBI taxonomy): Eukaryota > Metazoa > Chordata > Mammalia > Primates > Atelidae > Ateles > Ateles fusciceps. Next base: position 5,635,626 of record JAZHEH010000174.1, on the reverse strand, counting down.
AAAGTCTGAAGCACTGATCAGAAAACATTACAAAATCTTTAGTTGATATGAATTTAAAAAGTCTTTTAGTAAATTGTAACTTTATATTACTGATTAGTAAACAGAACTTTACTCATTTTTGCAAAGGTTGACAAAGTAAAAATGTGGCAACTATAGGGTAAGGTTTAGTCACTGTGAAAAAAAAAAAGATGTAACTAAAAATAGATCAAATTAACTTGGTATAGTAGAGATTTACATATTCTACAGCATGCAAAATTGTCAAATGAAGTCTCATAATTTCCTTTTATTTTAATGCATGAGAAGCTTGATCTTCATTTGAGAATGTGTGATTAGCTATGCTTTACCATTTCTTTGCTTATTCAAAGTTGCTTTATAAAAGCACTGCCAAGTGGTAAGCATATATAATTATTCATGGAGAATATTAAAGATTGTATTGAAAGCAAACAGTTGAAATGTGAATTCTAGCACTTTCCCCTACTGAGTGTATAGGTGAATATGTGTTTGAGAGCATAAGAGGAAGAGTAGCTGTTATATAATAAATGCTGTTTATATTACTACCTTAAAAGAAAAATTGGACTATGACATAAAGTCTGATTATTTTTAACTCAGAAAAAAATGTATAGAGGCCATCAACCCCATAAAGAACAGAACAAGCTAAAAGAGAACAGTGTCTCTGAAGCATTGTCCAGAAAGTGTGTCCAAAATAAATTCCATATTGCCAGGGTTAATTTGGGACTCTAGGAAGATTGGTTGGATAAAACGGGATTTCATTTTCATATCTCAGGATGCCTTATGTCATTATTCTTTTTCCTTTTTTTACTGCAAGTCAATTGCATGTGGTGTGCTGAAATAATTTCTCTGTAGGTCTCTTGTGTTGTATAAGCCCAGGTCTTTCGGTCACCATAGGCAATTGAGAATTACACAACAGGCTCAGGTGAACAGTGAAAATCAGGTTTTACATTCATTGTCCTGCTCAGCATTTGGTCCTCAGAGTGGCAAAATCAAAGTGTAGGTAGGGATAGGTTATTCCCGGAATACTGCAGCCACACTGAGCATACACATAGGCCTCAAGTCACTTTCACAGTGACACTGTCATTGTCCTCCATCTATCTGAAGATTCCTCAAGATGCCAATATTCATATATCAGGGTTGGCAGTTTTACACACAGTGTCCCTAACCATATGTTCTGCTCATTGTCAGTAACTAGTCATTATTGACACTGATGGTTTCCTTATCACATTCCTCAAGCCAGAATTTTTGTCTCTAAAGTCCCTAAATCTTCCCGGTACATTTTTACTATGTTTAGAATTTTACTCTACACATTAAAGGAATCCAATTAATAGAACTTTTCTATTGAAACATCACTGGTCCCATTTAATTAATCATTTCTGAATTCCCCCTATAACTTTATTGTATACATGGTAGATACAGTTTTTATGCCATACATTTATTTTTTAATGGAATTTGAAAAGAAATATTTAGACTTTGCATAAAGACTAACTTCAGTCAAATTTTAGCTTTGCCGCCTATTTGGTGCATTGCCTTGAAACTGGCTCGCAGTTTCCACATCTTTTAATGGTAAAATAGCGCAGTTCTGGAGGATAAGTTGTACTGATTACACATATTGAAGGAAATAACTTACATAATTCACCTTTTAGAGTGTATGCTGCATGTATATACTCACTAAATTACAGTTATAACAATAGACACAACCTCTCAGTTACTACTATGATTTTACCAAACTGTACATATACATAACATATTTCCAAAGGTGTCTAAGTTGTAAGTGATGACAATAAGGACAAGAACACATTACAAAAGAAAAACAGGGAATGATTTGCGGACATATCAATATGGTTCATTTGTTAACATCTTGTGCTACTGAGATTACCTACTTTCCTAAAAAGTGAAAGGCAGGACTAAAGAAGGGATCTGGTGCCATCACAATCTGCTCAGGGGAGATATAGATTTTCTCTCTTTCAGAGTTCCAGAGAACAAAAATCAGAGCCCAGAGATAAAGAGGATTGCTTTGCCAATCACGGAATCTGTAGAGCACAACAGTGAGTATGTGCAACAGAGAAAAAGTCAAAAAGGAACCCAAACAAACAAACAAAAAAAAAGCAATTCACCTATTGGGTATGTTTCCTCCTACGTTGTCACTATTTTCATGCAAATTAATTCTGATGTGGACCTACTCAATCATTTTAGAACATTGTCAGTGTTGCCTTTACCAATTTTAATGGATTTGGTCTGAAATCAGCTAAATAAGTATACATTAGGATGTAAAAAGATAAATGTGTATTAAAACCAGTTTAGAAGAGTGAAGCAATGCTTTTGCCCAGTTTAGTAAGTTAAAAAGGCACAACAAAACCCACAGTTACTCAAATCTGTAAACTTTATTAAAATTGCAACATATATAAATATCAGTATGTGGCTGTGTGTGTGTGTACTTGTACATGTTGGAGGGTTGTGGGAAGAAGATTAAAATAGTCATTTTCTGTTACAGTTTTAAGTTGCTGGAGAAATGTCACACTACTCTATAAATTGTTCTGTCTTCAGATTGTAAACACAGACTTCAAATGGGCAAATATCTCTTCCTAGTAATTGTACTGTATTTCCCACTGTTTTTTTTTTAATTTTCCAAAACGAAAATTCTCAATTATTTGTCGCTTCTCTGCCCTACAATCTCCTTTTCTCCTATACTAACAAATAATTTTATATCAGTTTTATTTATAAAATAGACCTAATAACAAAATATTTTTTCTTGTCAGAAAATCTAGTAAACTACTTGCATCTAAATATATTGTTTTTTTGTATCCTATGTTTAGTTCTTTCTCATGTTACAATGATGCGTGTGCTCTTATCTAAAGCCAACTACTTGCTGTTTGCTCCCAGTCCAATCTGCTAGGGATTGACCTTGATAGTTCACATTTAGTCTTCTAATTCATCAGCAAGATCACGACATCGTCTGGATCTGGTTGGACTGATTTTTACTATTTTTACTGGTCCAAGCCACTTTATTTTCTTACCAACTCCAGCAACAGCACCCCCCACCTAAGGGAATCTCCTGTTTTCTGCAAAGCAGAGTGAATATTACATCGAAGTGAAATCATTATTTTAGCAATTGGGCATTGCCTCTGACCTATCATCCTGTATTCCTCACATGAGTGCTAAAAGGAGGTCTAAATATCTAGCTCCTTCCATATATATAATTCTTGCACTCAGTCTTCCCTTTAAAGGGTGGGGTCAATTGAAGAGAACATTTCACAAAATTGCATGGCAAGCTATTGTCGACTACACTCAGTAGTTAACTTCATTTTTCATAAATATGAATCGGTCCCAAGGATTAGGCAACATATGAGGAAAGGTAAGCAGCAATGAGGATATTGAAGGTGGAACAGTTACTGACTTTGGAAATGAATTAATAAAACTTTGGGGATAGGAAATATTTATACATCTAAAAAATCGCAAACCTTTACAAATAGTTCAATACTATTTGTAAATGACTCTACTAAGAATACATTGTTGATAAGAAGAAAAGACTAAAAATCTATGGCATTGAAGAAATCACTATAAAGAGAAACATCATATGTATATAAAGAGGAACAGAGAGTATATCAAAATTCCACCATCTATCTACAAGGAATTCCAAATAACAGAGAAAATAAAAAGTAAATTTGAAGAGCTAATACAATGAGTTAAGAATCCCTGTGATTGAGGGCAAACACAAGTCTTCATCATTGAAGTAACACACAAATTCCAAAAGGGAATAATGGGAAAAATACATATACATTTCCGGAGAAATTTGAAAATGCCAGAACTAAAGACAAATTCTAATGAATTCCATATAGAAAAAAAATAAAGTAGATCATCTACCAAGGAATAAACATTCAAATGACTTTACATATCTCACCAGTGGCACTGAACACTACAGCAACAGAGCCTAATCTAGACAGATGCTTGAGTCTGGCACTAATTGCATAACTTGCCATATTATCCACTCAAGAATAATGGTAAAATAAGTATATTTGAACATGAAAACTTCAGGAATTTAGTTCATACTTGTATATAAACAAAGTGTATATATGTATATACACACACATACTTTCCATGAGTTGATAAATTGATTCTTATGATTAAATAAGTTTGGGAAATGACCATTAGACATTAAACTTAGGAGACTGTTCTTTCCCAACAATTTCTACATATTTACACATACCTACACACGCCACATACATATGCACATGTACATATACATATGCACACACACACACACACACACACACACACATAATTTTAAAGTTATTTAAGATTGTTCAATAACCAAATGAGGAAGAATGAGAAGTAAACAAAAGGAAGACACTGATGCAAACAACACTGGTAAGAAAATAGATTCAGACAAAAGAATCATTAAGTTAATTTTGCCTAATTATAAAACTAACATTGGATCTTCCTAGACCAACTAAATTAGCTTCTTTGGTAAAGATGTCTAAAAATCTGGATATTTGATATCATTTCAGGAAGTGGTTTCTATGTTAGACATGTTTGGAGAATGACTATTAGCACTTGACATTTGGGAGATTGTCCTTTGAGTAACAATTTCAAAGAGACAGCATTCCTTAAGTGCATTAAACATATTTATTGACTTTTTATTTTGCTAACATCAGAAAACAAGAGGAAAACAATTAAATGTTCAAATCAATGTAAAATCAAATAATATATAACACACAAAATAATATGACACACAAGATTGAAAAGGCAAGATGGAAGGGGGTAAGTATACAGATTTTATTATTTTTGTTAAAAGTAAGGCATCAACAGATAGCAACTAGATTGGAGAAATCAAAGATAATTTGTTTTAAGCCGTAAAGGCATACACTAGAAGAACTAGAGATGGCAAGTGGAAGAGTTTGGAAGGAAATCGATCATTTAAGTCTGTTAAATTTATTTTCTATAGAAGTAGGGAGTTAATAGATAAATTATTTTTTTCACAAGTTATGAGAATAATAAAATCATTTAAAATAATATTGTCTACCAAGAGAATTTAAAATGGAAATTATTCTAGGGAATGGAGCTTGGAGGAAAAACTTTACTTCTCATTTAAATATTTGGAACTGTTAGAATTTTTAAACTATGAGGATATCTACAATGTCTACAGTAACAGCAAACAAGACGCTCATTAAAATGAAAATTGGAAACAAATAAGTGTTAGTGCTCAGACTGATGAAATATGAACTCACTTTTGATTTTCCCTTTTTCTACTCCCTGTTTTCATATATTCCTTCATTAGCACATGGCATTTTATAATTGGAAACTACACTATTGTAGTTGTTTAGATTAATTATTACCATGACTTTAAAGATATGATATTGTTTTAAACATACCATGAAACATAGTACTTAGCTGCTCACGCATGCTAAATCTGTTTAATACATTAATTTTATGAAATATGTTAAATATCTAATGAAACACTAAAATATATAAAACGGTTACTTTCAAAATCACAACAAAAATCTCTTATAATTTAAAGTTAACTTAGAGGGAAATGTGATGTATTTATAAGACAAAAATGCAAAAGAACCTAAAAGTGATATAACTTTTTTCAATGAGAAAATGAAATAGGTCAATTTTCAGGTAAATATTTTAAGAACTTGATACAAACACCTCCAAATATTGAATAAAGTTTTTTTAGCTTGGCTAATGATGTAAATTTCATTTCAAAATTGGTTCATTGGAGGTACTAAGATAATTTTGAATAAGATAATTCATATTAAATAATAAACATCAAATATACTTTTAATATAATTTTAAAAATATAGATTACATATAAGTAAAATAATAGTTCCATGCAATCAAAAACAACCCAGATTAGATAACAAATGATGTAAAGATTATATATATTACCAAGTGCATTTCAAATTACCAAAGGAAATCGTGGATGATTCAATTGATTATAGAGAGTCAACTGGCTAACCATTTGGAAGAAAGGATGCTGATCTGACATGTACCAAAAATGCATTCCAAGAGTAAATACATAAAGAGTATTGACTGAGGCATCTTTCCACAAAAATACAGTACTGAGTTGATTTATGCTTGAAATAATTGTTGAATAAATAAACAATTTTAAGAAAAAAGAACACATAACTATTACAGTTAAATGTCCATGAAATCTTTGAATGTGAAAGAAAGTTATAAGCATGAATCGAAATATAGAAATAATAGAGTGCTCATGGAAGAAAAAAATGTGTGAATAGTGCAAAATTAGCAAGAGAGAGAGTAGCAGGAGTTGAAATCAGAGATGTTTATTTAATAGTTTGAAGTGCAGTATGTTGAAGGGGTGTGTGTGTGTGTGTGTGTGTGTGTGTGTGCGCATGCGTGCATGTGTATGTAGCATAAGTCACTGGGCCTGCCACCTGTTTTTGTATGGTATGTGAACTAAAAATGTTTTCACATTTTTTAAATGGTTAAGAAAAATCAAAATAAGACTAGAGAAATATGAAGATTATATAAAATTCAAATTTCAGTGTCCATAAATAAAGATTTACTGGAGCACAGGCAGGCCCGTTTGATTATGGTCTGTGGCTGCTTCATGCTACAACAGCAGAATTGAGTCGTTTTGACAGAGACCATATGGCCTGCAAAGCTGAAAACATTTACTATCTGGCTCTTTGCAGAAAAATCTGGCTGACCCCTGGTATAGACATATCCTGGGAGTTTCTCAATACATAGCATATCACATCAATTCACTAGGCCAACCTCAATCAATTTTTGTATATAAGTATTATAAGTTTAATGATTTCTGCATATACATCCTGTGTATGTGTGATGGCAAGCGCAGTTTGCTTTGGGATGTATACAATATATTAATGTAATTATATTTGAGAATTAGAAAAAAAAAAATATATATATATATAAAATCCAGTAGTACCATGCTTTTGAAATACATAATCACTCATGTTTGCTATTTTTGGGCTGCACTGAATTTCTGAGAACAAGCCTTTACTTTCCATTTTAACTAAACTAAACATTTAATTACATTTCCACTATTCTGTCAGCAGAAACAAATCTATAAATGTGGAGTGAAAAATTATGAGAGCTGGTCTTTAATATCTCATCACAAACGGAGCATGTTATGGGCAATCTGTTCTTTGAGGGTGTGTAACAACTGTGTTTCCCATGAACATTAATTCTAATAAAAGATTCAACTACAGTAAAGAACTTTTCAGTTTTAGCTAATATCTATCTTTTAAAGGTCAAGATTTTGAAAATATATACCACATTTACAATAATACCAATGCCTCTCAGGGTTTTAGTTTCCAGCACAAGATAATTAAGTAAGTGAAGGGATAGTGCATATCAAATACAAGTTTGTTGGCAAGCAATTTATGCCCTGCCTATGCTCGAATTCACACCAATAAAATTATAGAAACACTTAGAATTTTTATTTTATTATAAGTAGCCAGTATGTCTAGAGCAATTTGCCAGGTGCTATGAAAAATTAAAAGTACCTGCCCACAAAGTTCTTCTAGCCATACATAAGATGCAGACTTGTAAAGGTGAAAATGGAAATAAGGAAAAATTCCTATCTAATGTCAGATGGTAGTTCACAGGAATAGAATCATTTCCCCCCCATCAGCTTTCCTGGTGGGCTATGTGACTCACCCTCAAATAGAATGTATATAATGTACTGATTTTATACATCAGTATTGTGAGCTTGGTTAATGGCAGTTTGGTCTAGAGAGACGAACTTGTTCTTTGTTGATAATAGAATGAAATTTCTGGGTATGCAAGCCTAAGGACAGACTCCAGAATCTAGCAAACACACCTCAGTATAACCCCCTAGGAAAGCCAATGGGAGGAAATGATTCTATTTCTTTGAACTTACATCTCTGATTAGACTCAAGATTTTCCTTATTTCCATTTTCTCATTTACCAGTCTGCATCTCATGTATTGCTATAAAAACTTTGTGGGCAGATAAATGCACCATAGTGTATTCTGGAAGATGCATTCTTTATTTTTAAAATATAATAAGTGTACTACGTTTGCAGTATTTCAGGGGGTTAAGAACTACACTCTCTATGTCTAGATTTATCTTAATTTTGATCAATCAGGTTGTCATTGAATATTAATTATCAGAGTATAGTCTTTATACAGCAAGGGTGTATAATATCACTGGTGATTCAACTGATGACTAGTTAATCTATATAGAGAACTGTAAATGCTAAGAAGAACAATATATCAAGTTTTCACAACAGTGTATTCTGTCAGTCAGCTAGATAAAAAGTCAAATAATTATTGTAATAGAGGTTCATGATAACAGGAGAGCAAGGGAAGGCGGTAATATTTAAATATTTAATGGAATCAGACTAGGAGAACCCAATTCATCTTTCTTCAAAATGTTGTAATATTTGGCCAGGACAACCTCTTTATAGATGAATAATGCCAGTAATGCCAATATATTTGCTTCCTGTTCATCATTTCCATGCTAGTACTACTCCATTCTGGAAGATACATTCTTTATTTTTAAAATATAATACATGTACTATGTTTGCAGTATTTTGGTGGGTTGAGAACTACTTTCTCTCTTTATGTCTGGATTGTTTGTTTTAATTTTGATCCATCAGATTCCCATTGAATATTAACTATGAGAGTAGTTATTTTCTTTCTTCTTCTTACAGGATACTTTCTTTCCTGTTCTTAGGAGATCTGTCAATGGAGACCCCAGATATTTACACACATTAATGATGGATTAGTCTATATTATTTCTCATTTACCACATAACTTGGTGAAAAGTGGGGTGTGTGTGTGTGTGTGTGTGTGTGTGTGTGTGTGTAACCTCTACCATCTACCATCTCTTAATCTCCTATTTCACTCGTTCTTTTTAACTTTGTTTTAGTTTTTTGAGACAGAGTCTCGCCCAAGGTGGAGTGCAGTGGTGCGATCTTAGTTCAATTGATTCTCGTGCCTCAGCCTCCAGAGTAGCTGAGACTATAGGCATGAACGATCATGTCCCACTACTTTTTGTATTTTTAGCAGACACACCGTTTCGCCATGTTGGCCAGGCTAGTCTTGAACTCCTGGCTTCAAGTGATCTGTCCACCTTGGCCTTCCAAAGTTCTGAGATTAGAGGTGTGAGCCGCCATGCCTAGCTTATGCCTCATATATTATCCTTTTTGGCTTCTGTTCCTCTCATTCAACCAAATGAATAGCTTACAAAATTTTCTATATCATTCAATCCAATGAGCATTTTCTAATCTTTACCTGATTTGAGTTTTCTGTATCATTAACCATACTTTCCTTAAGTTCTGAGACAAAGCATTTTCTTATTTTTACTCCCACCTTTCTGGTTCTGCCTTCTCAAGCTGTTTCTCAGACTTGCTTTCTCTATGTTTAAATGTTGGAGTTCTTCATGACCATCATGAGGGTATCCTTTGTTTTTTACTCAGTACTGGAATTTAGGCAAGCTTGTCAGAAACCAGAATTTCAAACACTTATCTTATTCCCAAGACTCTCACCTGTGTATCTCTAGACAAATCCTTTCCTCTGACTTTTACATCTATCTGACTACTTAAATATCGACTTGATTTCTGTAAAGCACCACAAACCTAGAATTCCAGAACTGAAATAATGATTTCCTTACCCCCTGCACACACACATCATTACATATTATCATTTTGCCTCACAAATAGCTTTTCAATTCCATTTACTGCCTTCTACCTCAAACAACCTTTCTTGTCCAACTTACCATTATTTCTCCCCTAAATTAAAATAATTGTTTATTTAAACAGTCGTATGCAGTTCTTCTTGTAGAGACCTATTGCTTCCCTCATTAGCTGTATTCCTAGGTATATTATTCATTTTGTGGCAATTGTGAATTGGAGTTGATTTGTGATTTGTCTTTTGACCGTTATTGGTGTACAGAAATGCTAGTGATTTTTGCACATTGATTTTGTATTCCAATATGCTGCTGAAGTTGCTTATCAGCTTAAGAAGCTTTTGGGCTGAAACAATGGAGTTTTCTAGATAAGGAATCATGTCATCTGCAAACAGGGATAGTTTGACTTCCTCTCTTCCTATTTGAATACTCTTTATTTCTTTCTCTTGCCTGATTGCTCTAGCCAGAACTTCCAATACTATGTTGATTAGGAGTGATGAGAGAGGGTATCCTTGTTTCATGCCAAGTTTCAAGAGGAATGCTTCCAGCTTTTGATCATTCAGTATGATATTGGCTGTTGGTTTGCCATACATGGGTCTTATTATTTTGACGTATGTTCTTTCCATACCTAGCTTATTGAGAGTTTTTAACATAAAAAGATGTTGAATTTTATCAAAGCCCTTTTCTACATCTGTTGAGATAATAACGTTTTTTGTTTTTAGTTCTGTTTATGTGAGGAATAATGATTATTGATTGGCATATGTTGACCAACCTTGGCATCCCAGATTGGTCGACTTGATTGTGGTAGATGAGCCCTTTTTGATGAAGGCTGTATTTGGTGTGCTAATATTTTTGCATCAATGTTCATCAAGGATATTGGCCTAAAGTTTTCTTTTTTTGTTGAATCTCTGCCAGCTTTTGGTATCAGAATGATACTGGCCTCATAGAATGAATTAGGGAGGAGTCCCCTTTTTTTCAATTTTTTGGAATAGTTTCAGTAGGAATGGTAGCAGCTCTTTTTTGTACATCTGGTGGAATTCAGCTGTCAATCCATCTGGTGCTGGGCTTTTTTTTGGTTGGAAGACTATTACTGCCTCATCTCAGAACTCATTATTGGTCTGTTCAGTGCTTCAACGTCTTCCTGGTTCAGTCTTGGGAGGGTGTAATATGTCCAGGAATTTATTCATTTCTTCTAGATTTTCTAGTTGTGAATAGTGGTGTTTATAATATTCTCTGATGGTCGATATTTCTGTGTGGTCAGTCAAAATATCCTCCTTATCATTTCTCATTGTGTTTATTTGAATTTTCTCTCTTTTTCTTTATTAGTCTAGCTAGAAGTCTAGCTACTTTATTATTTTTTCAAAAAAAAATAGCTCCTGGATTTGTTTGATTTCCTCTCTTCCTATTTGAATGTCCTTTATTTCTTTCTTGTCCAACTTAATGGATCTTTTGAATTTTTTTTAACATCTCTATCTCCTTTGGTTCAGTAGTATTTCTATATATCAATTACGTTGAAGCTGAGAGCCAAATAAATAATGCAATTATATTTCCAGTAGCCTCAAGAAGAATAAAATATCTAGGAATACATCTAACTAAGGAGGTGAAAGATCTCTACAAAGAGAACTACAAACCACTGCTTAAAGGAATCAGAGATGACACAAACAAATGGAAAGACATTCCATACTCATGTCCCTAAGTGATAGGTTGGGTGAAGAAAATGTGGTACATATATACCGTGGAATACTATGCAGCCACAAAAAGGAAAGGGACCATGTCCTTTTCAGGGACATGGATAGAGTTAAAGGCAAATATCCTTAGAAAACTAACATAGGAACAGAGAACCAAATTCCACATGTTCTCACTTATAAGTGGGAGCTAAATGAAAACACATGGACACATAGAAGGGATCAGCACAGAGTGTGGCCTATCAGAGGGTAGAGGGTAGGAGGGAGAGGACCAGGAAAAATAATTAATGGATATTAGTTATCCAGTATAACTTGGTGATGAAATAATCTGTACAACTAACCCATATGACACATGTTTACCCATATAACAAATCCTTCACATGTACCCTTTAAATTAAAATAAAATTTAAAAAAATAGTTTCTTAACTGGGCTGTTCATATCCACTATTTCCCCAGTTCAAACCATTCAACTCACTACATCAGAGTGATTCTTAAATATACACCTGATGTTTGCTGATCACTTCATTAACATCCCTTAATTGTTTCTCCTGCTTTTAGGACAGGGAAATTGTCTCTTTGATATTCAAGGGTAAGCATCATTGTTTATTTGTTGTTTCTTAAGAGTTTGAACTGTGCCTAAGAGAGTGAGAGTCAAGTATCTCTCATTGGGTCCCTCTCTCGATATGCTCTTTTTATAGTTTTAGGGACATCTTATATTGATTAACTGATAGTTATATCCCTGATAAGTTATCCATTGTAGCTCAAAAATAGGGCTTGACTTATGAGATTGATGACTAACCAATTTAGAATGTCTTTGACTCTTTTCATCTAGGACATTATGACAGAGAAAGATTATTTTCAATGCTTCTTAGTATCTGATTCTTTTTATTTTTATATTTATATTGATTGACTAATGTCTTCATGAATTTTATTTATAGATATCATTCATCTCAAAAATAGTCAATACTTCTACTTCATCATTTTCTCAATTTAAATGTGCACATTGTAAAACAGATATTAAAATCAGCATCAGAATACAATTTGGGTATTCAAATTTATACCTACAAAACTATTTTTGCACACTAAGTCTTAAGGGAATGAAAAAAAATCTCTTCACTGCATTATTATAACTGTATTTTGAGATCTAAACTTAGAATATCACTTTGTTTTATACAATCAAGTATATTTTTGATATGCTTTCCCAAAATGCTGTTAACAGCAAGAAAATTTGTTTATAGTGATATCCAAAATATTTTTGGAATGCTTATTTAAGTTGATGGATACCCTGATGCTTACTTAATGCACTATTTTAGAGAGTTTATACCACTGTGGTTATACAAAACTGTCAATGACAGAATAGTCACAACATTTATCTGATACCTATAGGAAATAAGTCATCAAATATGCCAGAGAGGCATGGGATATTGTGCTTTTAAATTCAAGGAGTTTAGTGCAGTCGAATAGTAAATATTTAACAGCATTTGAAAATATTTACAAGAAAAGGCTCTGTGCTAGTTACTTCCTATACTTTAGGATATAAGGAAATAAACTCACAGTCTCTGATTGTAAGTCATCAACAGTCTGCTGGGCAAGAAAGAGAACCAGAAGGTGGAAGTATAATACTTGCTATGTGATAAGTATTTGTGATGGGATAAAGTCAGGATTAGAACTCTCCCAGAAATGACATCTAATGCAGTCGAAGAAGAATGGGAAAATCTTCCTAGAAAAGATGTCCTATGCTGCTGCCTGAAGGGTGAATATGAGATAATCATGTGATGAGGGCTTAAGAAGACAGAATTGTCCAAAGCAAACAACTAGATCTAAGTTTTCAGTTCGATAGTAAGAAAGCAATCTAAAAGCAAGTTAAAACAAAACAAAATAGTTTTATATGCAGTTAAAGCCAAAGGCTAAGCATAAGAAAATGCGATCCAGTCATCTTCTTAGAAAATCATTTTTCTCTAACACTAGAGGAGATTAAAAATGTTATGGATGAGGAAGTGGAACATAAGTAGAAGTGTGAATCCAGAAAGTTGGAACCTCTATCTGAGTAAGCACCATTCAGAAACAGCTTCAATGAATAAGGTGGAAGCATAGAAGCATTAAATGATTTCTTTTTCTCCATCTGAGAAAATCTTTGTCATAGTGGACTATTGAATTGTCATTTTGGTTGGAGTAGATATTTGCCAAAGCTCTGATGTCCACTTTTCATCTGGAGAGCATCCTCAACAAACCAGGAGACACGAATTCCTCTAGAGTGGAGGGAGGAGTTTTGGACTTCACAGAATTGGAGATGAGATGAAATGAAAGGACATATCCTAGGTCAAAAGAGTTAAGAGAAGAAAGCACAGACTCTTGTAAAGTGGGAACAGTAGCAGAATAAGCCAGGGTTTTTGATAGGCTCTCTAGTAATCCATCTGCATGGTAGATTTCCATGCCATGTTGATTACAAATCTTGGTTCAGAAATAGACACATGGCCTATCTAGCCAAGAGAGAATGGGCAAGATACCCCTGGGCCAAGTTTCCCATCGGTCACACATTTATTAACAGTGAAGTCCCATATTTACTCTCCTCCTTGAACTAGATAATTAAGAGAGAATTAGAGCTGATGTGTTTTCCCAGAGGGCTGAGTAACTGAGCAAGGATCGCCTATCAGAAGGATGTGGCACAAGTGGCAGGTACTGAGGATCATGAGCATACAACAGTGACACCTCAGAGCAGCAGTTATGCTTGAGAGTCAAAATGGAAGCCTGGTTAATCAAGGTATTGCAGCCTAGAAACAGAAATATTAATGTCATGTTTATACACATGGCCAAGAAAAATGAGAATTTAAAGTTAAATATCATTTTAAAGCATAGCTATGACATAAATGTTCATTTTTGTATATGTATTTTATTGTGTCTGAGAATATTCACAAATCAGTTACCATTTTGTGATGGAGAACAGAGTAGATAGCTGAATTGGTAATGAGACAACTGAATAGCAAAATCACAATATGCTGCCATGGATTACTGAATGTGCCCAGTATGCATGGCAGATAATGGGCTTCCATTTTTATCAACAGAAATGGCAGAGAGTTTGACTAATCAAGATGTAGGTGTTTTGCTCTATTTGTTTAGAATATGGACAAGAAAGCAAAGTAGTTGGCATAGGTAAGATTGGATAAAATTTTAGACGAATTAGGTCTTTACAGAAAAGGAATGCAGATAAAAGGGAAAACATTTAAATAAAAAGACTGGTGGTTGTGAGAAAACAAAAAGGCAATATAAATTCTTCTACCATAAAGACACACAAACATATATGTTCATTGCAGTACTATTTACAATAGCCAAGACAATGAATCAACCTAAATGCCCATCAATGGCAGATTTGATAACAAAAATGTGGTACTTATACACCGGGGAATACTACGCATCCATAAAAAGAAGAAGACCATGTCATTTTGGGGAAGATGGATGGAGCTGGAAAGAAGACTGTGTCATTTGGGGGGAAGATGGATGGAGCTGGAAAGAAGACCATGTCATTTGGGTGAAGATGGATGGAGCTGGAGACCATTATTTTTAGCAAACTAACCCAGAAACAGAGAACCAAATACCACATGTTCTCACTTACAAGTGGGAAGTAAAGGATGGGACCACGTGGTCACAAAAAGGGGAACAACAGACGCTGGGGCCTACTTGAAAGTGGAGGTTGGAGGAGGAAGAGGATCAGAAAATATAACTTGTGGGTACTATACTTAGTACCTGGGTGACAAACTAATCTGTACGGCAAACCTACATGATGTGAGGTTACCTACATAACAAATGGGCACATGTGTCCCTCAACCTGAAATAAAAGTTTTTTTTTTGAAAAAGAAAATAAAATGTGAGAAAGTAATAGTGGTAGGAGTATAAACACAAGATGCTGAGGTCAAATTTTTCAGCTGAGATTGTCTGAAAATACCAATTATTTTCCACCAACAAAAACTCAGTATTACATAGTTGCAGTCAGAGTGCTGGTTGTGGCAGAAGTCATGAAAGTATGTACAGAGAGACACACGTTCAATTGTCCAATTTTTAGTGAACAATGCAGTATCTAGCCTTTGTTCTAAGAAGAATGTAGGAACTGATTTTTATCTTTCATGTTTTGTAAACCTCTAGGCCTGAGTTGCAGGCTTCTGCTTTAATTCAAATTTGCATTAGTGCAGGTTTGTCACTGTAGATCATGGCCTTGGGGTCAGGTGTTTGTAGTTTCCAAGTCATATTATAATTGCCTACTTATAAAGAGGAAACAATAATCAAAAGTACTATATATGTACATTTGTAGTAATATTGCCTTTCATTTAGTTACCAATTACTCATGTGTCATTGTCCCTTATCGAGTAAATAGCATGATGAAATAAGGAGTCTCCACATTAAGACAAAAATTTTAAAAATACATTTTCAAAATTTCTTGGAGTAAGAAATTGATGTGTTCTTTGAAAAAAAATTGAAAATCTCACTTAAAATGTCAAATATATTTTCAGTTAGTATGCTCAATATTTTTATTTCTATAAAACTAAACACGTACTGAAAAACCCTCGCATATTTAAGGAATTTTTCCCTTGGAAAGTTGGCTTTGGCTGATCAAGAGACATTTTCTGTTACTTAAATTTAGCTCTGTATATTGCCATTATGGTAAGAAAATAAAAGTCAATTCCAAATTCTATTTATATGAATTTTTTCACTTCCAAAAAAGGGTCAAATTTGTTATTTTTTGTTAAATATCTTGTTTTATTTCCTTTTCCCACTGAGGAAAGAAACTGTCTGCAGGGATAGTATTGGATTCATGTGTAACAAACCACTTACAAAATAACTGAAATGTTAACATTCCTTGACCAAATTAAAAAAGTTATAAAAGCTAAAATTGGCAAAACCCACATAATATAAAAATTAAAATATCTATAGATTGTAATTACTAAATTTCCCATACTATATAAATTTAGTATTTCTGAATTATTTTAAATCAACTGACAACTGTAGAGAAAGAACTAGGTTGTCACATCAGTGGTCACCAATCGATATGAGAAAGTTACTGAGCAAAATCAAGGCTTAGTTACTTTAGCCTTGAAGCCAGAAAGGGGATGGCTAGGTAGGCCATATAATGCAAATCAGAAAAAAATGGAACAGAATAGGATACTAGTTGGTGGAAAACTTTTAGTCACACTCTTATGGATGATCACCTCCCTTTGTAAACAAAAACTATTCTCTCCATGTTATCACTTAAGGTTAGTTGTAGAAGAGTACCTATAGTAAATGAATGTGTAGGTCTCTACACACTGTATGAGTTCAACATACTCAACAAAATCTTGGCATAAGGATTCATTTCAAGGCAGGAATGCAGGAGAGAGATTGAGAGTGTGAGAAAGAGACACCTAATAATAGTTATTAGAAGTGTTCAGTATATGACACACTATTACTAACACTTTAGGATATTTGAAATTTAATCTTTATAACAACAGGATGAGGTAGGTGCTATTAGTATTATCTTTTCATGTCTGGAACTAAGGTACTGTGAAGTTAAGTATTTAATAACTTGACAGTGTCACACAGACCTGGGATCACGTGGCCAATTTATGTATTCTAAATCCAGATTCCAATATACTTACACCCTCTTTCTTTGGTCTGTATTACATTGATACAGGTAGCAGTAGGTTTAGGAATGTCTAGAGATACAAAGACAATTATAAGTAAAAATAGGCCCAATTACAACATAGAAATAGACATACAGCTTTTAGGTTCCATGGCAAGACTTTTGCAAACAAGATTCTTTTTTCCAGAGTGGAGTAAACATGTGAAGAATTACCACTTAGAGAATCTTCCCTCATTGAGCTTTGCTTGTGCATGAGCCCGACACAGAGGGTTATGTACATAAAGTAAGCCATTTTGTATTCTAATAAGTTTTGATATTTGGATATGAAGAATCTTAAGAAAACAATAAAGAAGATGAGACACCTAAGATTGCATTATTTTTATAGACTTGGTTTCCCTAACAATTCTGTAAGTTTATAGAGGCAATTAATAAAACGTTGAAAATGAGAAGAATCAGGATTTTGTTTCCTGTGGAATAAAAATGAATAATTGGAACATTTGGATCTGGTAAAAACAGTTGCAGTACTTTAAATACAAAACCATTAAGTGAGTTCTCTGAGAATAAGGCATTCTTAATGAACCTGAGAATGTGAACAGTGCCTTGGTGTTTTCGTGGAATTAAGAACCAAGAAAATGTCACTAAAAAAGCAATGAGTATTGTAGTACTTACAGGGAGACCATAAAATAAGAATGCCTCTATCTTTTAAACACAAAATAGAGTCACTAACGTTAAGAAATGTTTGCTTAAGCTGGGGATGGGGACAAAAAAAAAAAGGTTTGCTTAAAATTGACATAGAAGAATGACTATTAAATTAATGAGGTCTGCATAGCTTTTATGGATGATACATGGTAACATAGACTCATGATGAAATACCATGTTGATATGATTTGGATTTGTGTTCCTACTCAAATCTCATGTCAAATTGTAACCCCCCAATGTTGGAGGAAGGGCCCTGTGGGAGATGATTGGATCATGGGGGCTGATTTGCCTCTTGCTGGTCTCATGATAGTGAGTGAGTTCTAACAATAACTGGTTATTTAAAAGTGTGTGATATCTTCTTTTGCACTCTCTTTCTCCTCTGGACATATAAGGAAGACATACCTGCTTCCCCCGCACTTTCTGCCAGGGTTTTAAGTTTCCTGAGGCCTTCCAGCCATGCTTCCTGTACAGGGTGTGGAACTGTAAGTCAATTAAAACACTTTTCTTTACAAATTACCCATTGGTACCAGGAGTGGGGCATTGCTGTATACATACCTGAAAAAGTAGACACAGCTTTGGAACTGGGTAATGGGCAGAAGGTAGAACACAGTGGAGGGCTCAGAAGAAGACAGAAACATTAGGGAAAGTTTAGAATTTAGTAGAGACTTGTTAAATTGTTGTGACCAAAATTCTGATTCTGATATGGACAATGAAGTCCAGCCTGAGGTAGTCTCAGATGGAGATGAGGAATTTATTAGGAACCAGAGTAAATATCACTCTGCTATGCTTAGCAAAGAGACGGGTGGCATTTGTGCCCCTGCTCTAGGGATCTGTGGAACTTTGAACTTGAGAGAGATGATATCTAGGGTATCTGGTGGAAGAAGTTACTAAGCAGCAAGTTGTTCAAGGAGTAGCCTGGTTGCTTCTAACAGTGTAGGCTTATACTGGTGAACAAAGATATAATCTGAATTTGGAACTTAAATTTAAAAGGAGAGCTGAGCATAAAAGTTTAGAAAATTTGCAGCCTGACTGTGTGTATAGAAAATGGGTAGAAAAGTCCATTTTCTAAAGAGGAATTCAAGCCTGCTGTGAAATTTGCATAAGCAAACAGTAGCTGAATGTTCATAGCTAAACAATGGGGAAAATACCTTGAAGGCATTTCAGAGACCTCAGAGACCTTCATGATAGCACCCTCCCCACCACCCCACCATCAAACACCTGGAGGCCTAGGAGGGAGGAATATTTTTTTGAGGGGGAGGCGGGGAAGAATAGTTTTGCAGGCAGAGCTCAGGGACTGGCTGCCCTGTGCAACCTCAAGACACTGCTCCCTGCATTCCAGCTGCTCTAGCTCCAGCTCCAGCCATGGATAAAGGGCTCCAGATATATCTCAGGCCACTGCTCCAGAGGCTATAAGCCATAAGAAGCTTTAATGGCTTCCACATGGTGTTAAGCCTCAGGGTTTGCAGAGGGCAAGGGTTGAGGCTTGGGAGAGACTCTGCTTTGATTTCAGAGGCTATATGGAAATGCCTGGATGTCCATGAAGTCTGCTGCAGGACCAGAGCGCTCATGGAGAATCTCTACTAGGGCCGAACAGAGGATAAATGTGGGATTGGAGCCCCCACACAGAGTTCCCACGGGGCACTGCCTAGTGTAGCTGCGAGAAGAGGGCCACCATCATCCAGACCCCAGAACAGTAGATTCACCAATGGCTTGCACTGTGTACCTGAAAAAGCCACAGGCACTGAATGATAGCCCTTGAGAACAGCGAAGGGACTTAAGCCTTGCAGAACCACAGGGGAGAAGCTTCCCAAGGTTTTGGGAGCCAATCCCTTGTCTCGGTGTGGCCTGGGTGTGAAACATGGAGTCAAATGAGATTATTTTGGAGCTTTAAGATTTAATGATTGCCCTTCTGTGTTGGGAATTGCATGGGGCTTGTAGCTCCTTAGTTTTGTCCAGTCTCTCCCTTTTGGAACAGTTGTATTTATCCAGTGCCTGTAACCTCATTAAGTCTTGCAAGTAACAAATTTATTTTTAATTTTGCTGTCACATAGGTGTAAGAGACTTGTCTCAGATGAAACTTTGGATTGTGGACTTTCAAGTTAATGCTGAAATGAGTTAAGACTTACGGGACTGTTGAGAGAGGATGATTGTACTTTGCAATGTATGAAGGACTTGAGATTTGGGAGGGGCCAGAGGAGGAATAATAGGGTTTGGATTTGTATCTCTACCCGTATCTCATGTTGGACTATAACCCCAATGTTGAAGGAGGGGCCTAGTGTGAGGAAATTGGATCATGCCAGTGAATTTCCCCCTTGATGTTCTCATGACAGTGAGTTCCCATGAGACCTTCCCCTTCACTCTTTTCTGTCTTCTCTGACATTGTAACACATTTCTGCTTTCCCTTCACCTTCTGCCATGATTTTAGGTTTCCTGAGGCCTCCCTGCCATGCTTTCTGTACAGCCTGTGAAACTGTGAGTCAGTTAAACATCTTTTCTTTATAAATTACCAAGTCTCAGGTAGTTCTATATAGCAATGTGAGAATGGACTAATACACATATAATCTCTAAAAACACTTTAATAGAATATTTATAGAGTAGTGGAAAATATCATAGTTATTTGGTAACAAATATACATTTTCTTCCAATGAGCAGAAGCCATGGACTTGTAGGAATTGATATGTAGAAATATGTAGCAATTGATATATATTTGCTGAATAAAAATAATGTGGCTAAGAACATTTTAGACCCCAGAAAACAACCACCTTAGAAAAATTGCAAGGCAGTTGACTTTTGTAGTTCAACACATTACATAAAGAGTGATTCGTTTTGCAAAGGATTAATCATGATGCATCTATTGTTCTTTTCTTGTTATCAAAATTTTCCTTCAACTAATATTGCGTTTCACTGAAAAACCTTACATTTTTATTTTATAACTTTAAACACCACAAAACATCCTGAGTATTCAATGTTCATATTAAGAAAGGCCTTGTAAAATACATGTACTTCATGGTCTGGTCTTACTGAAATCATTCAGTGGAAATAATAAGGAAGCAGTTGGTAAGGTTTGGGACCTAATTTGCCAATGTAAGGATTATGAAATACATTGCTTGTATAAAGCCTAATAAAGCTGATTTTGTTTCTACTTCAGTGTTTATATGAATGATATTACCATCTGCTTTTGAGGAGACCCCAGGAACAATATCTGAAAAACAACTTAATCAAACATCTTAAATAAATACACAAGATTTGGCAATAATCACACAACAGATACAAAAGACATTTCTTGCTATTGCTACATATTTTAACTAGACCCATATTTTCAATATAATGGGTCAATTAATTAGTTGTCCACCTCCAAATATTTTACTTATATATGATTTGATGGTTTAAAAGTAATTAACTTTTAAGAGTTTAAGCAGATCCTGAAAAAAGGGGTTAAAAGACAAAAGTTGAGAAAAACCCAAAAAATTCCAAAGTTTTATACCAAGGTAACTTACATTTATACATTATTTCCACTTTATTAATGTGAGAACAATTCTATGCAAGGATATTTTAATCATAGAAAGGAAAAATATTATGAGTACATAATAAACTTGCTTTTCCAATGGGTGAGTCTATATTTGCGCTTGGGTATACAAAATCACTACCTTCTTGAATCTTTTATAGAGCTTATATTATTTGTAGCTAATATGTTTACATCTGAGCAGTGATGGGTAACTTTCAACTCTCAGAGAAAGCCAAATGTTCCTTTTCACAATCTACCTTAGATATTGGATACACATATCTTTCTAATGTCCTTCTGATTGTTTTTTAACTTTAAAACACACCAAACCTAATAGAGTATGTTTTCTCCCCCAAATATCTGATCTCTTCGGAACTCCCTTTCCATTATGATAGCATCATTCTGATCTGACATATTCTTTTACAACATTCCTTCACTTTCAATTAATATTTAAGTCATGTCTCTGTTTCAGAGCTGTTTTCTCAAATCAGTTCCCACAAACTAATATCCACAGCCCTTAGCTCTGCCTCTGTTCAGGTACTCACCTTGCCTCAATCGTGTCTAGCAGTACCTGTTCTCTTTCCCTACTACTCCCATTTAACTGTTTATGTTGTTCATTGGCCAAGTTTCTTAGCTACAGAGAAAGAAATACACTCTAGCTAGTTAAAGAAGAAAGGGAGTTATTTATTAAGTTGTTCTGGTATCTCAAAGAATATTTTGCAAAATAAAAACAACAAACTGTAGATTGAGCTTCCATGAAGAATTCCCATAACTGTCCAACAAAACTGGGGCACTGAATGAGCTACCTTAGCCATAATCATCCCAGTCACTTGCTCCAGAGTCATATTGCACGTGATCTAATCCCAACGACAAATTGCTCAGCCTCTCTTTATAACCAACTCAATTCTGCACAGTTTCCTGTTAGTGTACTGATTAGAGAAACTTACATTCCATCTGGGGCTCTTGCTGAAGTAGAGTCTGGAAAATGCAGTTTTTAGAATTCCAGCCAAGGAAGTACAAGGAGTAGTGCTAATTCATGAGTGTTAAACACGTGAATTCACATATTATAAACAAAGTATTTTTTAAAACTAATCTCATCATAAAACTGTTATTTACTTGTCAAAATGTTTTAATTAATATTGCCTAAAGACTAAAATCCAAACTTCATTATTGATCTTTCTTTAAGAAAACATTTCATAAAACGTAAATATTTGTTTGGCCAAAAACTTTCTTTAGAGTTCAATTTTGCTTAGTATTGTTCTTGACTCATATTCTGGGAAATATGATATGGCTCTCAGGTGTCAAAGAGATCAAACGGTACTGGGGTAGGGCACTATAGAAAATAATAATAGACAAAGTGATCTGGGATGATAAAATGTTGTATAAAATCTCCTTTAAGACCTAACGGAAGTAATATGAGCTTAAGAAAGGCAAAGGTGAGAGAAACTTTCAAAGAGGAAGTGATATTTCAGCACATTTTTAAACCACAAAAACGTGTTGGCCAGTTTGCCAGACAACCATGGCCAAGAAAAATGAAGACTAGAATTTACAGATTTGTGTAGAGGTATGGACTTGTAAAATACATAAGAGAATAGAAAGAGAGTAAGTCATTTGGAATGACACACACTACTCCATGGGTTGACATGATAAGGGATCATCAGATGAATAAAATTCTCATTCACTTGCCTAAAGGGTTTAGACTATCCTGTGAGGGATTGAGAGCCAGAGAAGGAGTTTAACAAGGAGATGAACCTTAGGTTTTAGGTGATAGACCAAAACGTGGTGGGGGCTAAAGCCATGTAGAATACTTAGAAACAATTATTCCAGGGTCAGATCCAAATTCAGGCAGTGGATTTGAATACCGAAAGAAGCTAATGTTTGGTAAGTGAGTGAAGACATAGCAGCATCAGTCACTGACTTGCATGATCCTTAATACTGTGGCTTATGAACCAATAATTTCACCTATGCTATTCCAGTGAATCCAAATGGATCATCTTTTGTGAGTCCCATATCTTTTGTAACATAGCCTTGAACATTCTGTTCTTTCTGCCCAGAATATCTTGTTACTCTTCTCTGTTCAGTTATCTGACAAGATTTAGCTTAAAGGGCTTTATTTTGAAAATATTATTTTAATACTTTAAGGTAGTAGCAGATATTCCCTCTTTACTATGTGAAAAAGTCTGCCTTTAAATGTATGGCTCTTAGTACACTGTAAGTATTCATTTGTGGTCTGTGTTCCCACTTGATTATGACTTTCTAAGGGTTCAAGGCTATGTCTTAACTTTTGGAAAGTAGCAGATATTTGGGATAGATGGAAAATTAAATTAATAATAAATAATTAGAAATTTTGTAGGACATATCATGTTGTCTAATAAAATATACCAATATGTCCCAATATTTCCAACATTTCCACTTTATTTTTCTACTTAATTGGTCATATTTCCATCTAGGGAATATTGATATAAAACATGTACACTAGATTCATATACTCCAAACCAATGAATGTAAAAATGACTGCACTTTAATCATCTGGCTAATTAGCAGAGGCAAATCAACATTTTATTTTAGTCTTTGGCCAAACCCTGACCAGTTTGTGTTGCCCAAATATGATTTTCTTTTTCTTTCAACAGAATCACATCTGGCAAAAGACCAGGTCATTTTTAACTACTGTAATTTTCTCTTAATCAGCTTTCTTGTTCTGAGCCTCATTTTCCTTTAATCAGTTCAGGTGTTCCTCATTGTTAGTGCCAATTCAAAATTATCAGTGTTCAAGACTGTTTTCTAAGCTAGTCACCCAGCAAATTCTTTTTATATCCCAACTTTCTTCACTTGCTCTTTCCATTACTACCCAATCAGCACTTGGTCCATTTTCCTAAGTAATAACCTGTGTTTGGAAGTATGTTCTATTAAATATCCACCAACTACCATGTCCAGGATAAATATTACTTTTTGAATCATTCACCCCATAAAAGGTTGTCAAAATATATTAATATTCTAAAACATTGCCGCATTTTTCTATTCTACACGTGTCCACAAATTAGAGCTGATTGTGTACCACTCCTTAAGTAATTTAATACTTTCAGTTCATGTTAGCAGCATAACCTGGGATTGTTCTTAGAGAAGTGCCATAAGGACACATTGCCTTTCTGTGACAGGAGAAAATATTGAAGAAGCTTGTCATATGCAAATGTGTAAGGGGATGTGATGCCAGGCAGATGAGATCCGTGGCCAAATCATAAATCTGCCAATAAGATGCTATGTGGTCATTGATGAATTACTTGCAGTCTCTAGGCTTCAGTTTTCTCAAATATGAAAAGAACTGATAATACATTTCTCATAGAATTTCTGTGAGGTTTGCAATTAATACATGTACCAAGCCTACAAACTTTATTTAGTCAGCACATAGGTATTGAGCATGAAATCTATCCTGTAATTGTACATTATGTGTGTCTTTACATATGAAAGCACAGAAATTCTAATTTCCCACTGTGTAGTGAAATATAAATGTCTTTATTTTCTAACTTTGGACAGTTGTGATAGCCATATTTTGTTGAAAATCAAGCATATGTTTAATGACATTTGGTAGTGCTACACATAAGATCAACACTAGCAATAAGGTTAACATAATCTGTTGAAAATAAAAAGGAAGTTTTAGATTAAAAATAGCTTCACATAATAGAATTTGGACCTTGATATGAAAATAAAATAAAATTCTCTTAAGAAAATAATGTTAATTACTTCAAGTTGCTTTTATAAATGGCTGTGTACATTTACAAATTGTTTAAAAAATCAATAATGTATGATTAAACATTTTATGTATGATTAAACTTTTTATATATGATTAATCTATGTTTGAATATATAAATAACTTCTTAACATCCATATAATATGCACTGTAGAGTCTTATGTTGCTAGATAATATGGAATAAAGAATAAATTTAAATCAACTATAAATTAATACATACACATATAGTCTTCTGTTTTTGTCCATTTTGATAAATGGCTATGTTTAAAATACATGGTTATTAAAAAGAATTTATAGTTCGGTGTCAAAGTTGAGAAGTGATTCAGCATTTATTGAGAACCTGTTACATATCTGATCTAGTTCTGGATGCTCTATCTATATTATTAATTGAATCCTTGCTGAAGGATTATAAGCCTAAATACTATAGTGTTTCCTCCATTTTGCTAGCAGGGAAGGCAGCTCTGATGGGTAATGAGAGTTTTCTCTGGTAATGCGGATGTTAAGTGGTAAGGTTGAGACTTGGTGTCATCTACTCAAGTCTGTCATGCAACTTAACTTTGGTCTAAAGGGGATTGTGACTTAACATTTATGACTTAAATTTTTGCTTCTAATTTTTATATCATGATCTTGAATGAAAAATCACTAGCTGAGTCTGACTTAAGATAGGGATGCTAAGCACCATGGAATATGTAAATTAATGTAATTGAACTCTTTTTCTCTCTTCAGGGAAGGTTAGATTAAGATGAGTGGCCTTTGCCCTTATCAAAAATATGAGCTGACTTTTTGTCAAGTATTTGCATAATTAAACATCAGTTGCAAACATAATGAGTATTAGTCTACTTACAGATATTTTGAGATGTTGTAATAAAAAGTTTTATTTCTTAAAAGCGTTAATTTTACACATATAAAGAGAGTACATATCCAAAAGTCTGTAAACTGTTAATTAATCATAATAAACATTCACTATTTTTTGGTGCAAAAATAGTTACTGTGTTTGCCATTGCTTTTAATGGCAAAAACTGCAATTACTCGTGCACCAACCTATAAGTTATGTTTTCAATATAATACAAACAAAAGAAGAATATGTATTTGTCTTGTCTTTCATTTATGGAAAATAGATTTTTCCCCTGTATGAAAATATTAAATTGTTTTGCTTACTTTCCAGATATATTGTACTAGGTAAAAGAAAATTGAAATTAACAAAAATAGCACTGAAATTTCCTGAACCGTTTTCCATTATTTTCTAATCTGTGTAGTAAAACACACATGTATGGAACTCTAGAAGGCAGTTTTACTATTGCTTTAGTGAGATATATATCAACTACTTCCAGAGTAACGTGAAAGGATTGGAAATATTTACATTTGAGCATCTGAATGATTATATAAATGTTTAGGCTAGAAAAAAAATTTCCACACAGTATCCCCCCACCTTATTTACAGAGGATGTGTTCCAAGACCCCCAATGGATGACTGAAACCTCAAATAGTTCCTAATGTAACATACACTCTGATTCATTTTTATACAATCATGTTGTATTGGGCAAGCAGCATACACAGCATGGGTAAATTGGTCAAAGGGATGATTCACATTCAGAGTGGGACAGAGTGGAACAGAGCACAATTTCATCACACTACTCAGAACATCACACAATCTAAACCTCATAAGTTGTTTGTTTCTGCAATTTGTCATTTAATATTTTTTTGGCTGCAGAAAAACTGAAATCTCAGAAAGTGAAATAGTAGGTAAGGGCGCACTACTGTATCTGTGACTGAGTCTTCATTCCTTACACATACTAAACAAGGACTCCTTTGGCCATTTCAGGATCATTACTGGAATAAGTTTATTAATTTAAAGTGGGAAAATTCCTATTTTCCTGTTATATCCTTTGAAAAAATAATCTTTTGGATTCCAAGATCCAAAGCATAGACCATTTATTGTATGACAACCAACTATTCATACATTACTCTTAATTATACTTCGTTAATTATATATTGCAATTTCAAACTTCTTATCCACAATATTTAAACATCTCAATTGTTACTAATAGAGTAGGTTGTCTAAGGGGAAAGAAGGACTTCTTAGTATACATATGTTAGTACATATTAGTACTGTTTGTAGGAGGTGATTGTTGCAAAGTTCAGAGATTCTTCATGGTCAGGAGCAGGTAGATGCTTACAGTAAAGCTTACCTTATAGAAACAGGATAAGAGACATTGTAACTGTATTATAAATCAGATAACTATACATTTTTTACAATTCTGATAAATCTCTTTTCCTTGTAACATTCTCATTAGAATGTGTAAAATGCTTGGCCATTGTCCCAGAAAAATTCTGGTATTTGCAAGTCTTGTCTTTAATTTAAGTGTTATTCAACTTGCAAGGTTTACAGGGAAATTATTGAAGTTCTATTTTGATGCTGACTTAAAACAAGGATGCTTCCATGAGATTATGAGATTATCTGTGCAAATTATTATTGAAAAATGATTAATGGCTAATTTTTAAACTGGCTTTTCTATGAAACAGAACAGTGAATTTTAAAGTTTTATTATTTGTAGAATTCAGAAGGATATCTTGTGCTAGTTGCATTATTCCAAAACATAAAACATAACTACGTTAGTTTCTTTTCCCTTGTAACAAATTACCATAAACTTAGGGTTCCACAGCAACACAATTCTATATGTAAGAAACAAATGAGGAGGCTGAGTTTTCTGCTCAAAGTATTACAGGGCTGAACTTAAGGTGTCTGCTATTCTGAGTTCTCATCTGGATATTCTGGGATGATGTCTATTCCCAAGTTTACTCTGATGGCTGTCAGAATTTAGTTTCATGTAGGACTGAGGTATTGTTTTCCATGATGGCTGCTGTCTGGGGGCCACTCTCAGCTCCTGGAGGCTAACTGACATTTTGCCTCATTTTCTTCTTCATTTTCAAGCCAGCCATAGCACCTTGAGTTCTTCTCAGGCTTCAAATCTGTGACTTACTCTTCTGTCCTCAGTTGAAGAAAGCTCTGTACTTTTAAAGGGCTCATACAATTACAGCAGACCCACCTGCATTATCTCCCTATTTTAAGGTCAACTGTGTCATATAATATAACCTACTCATGGTGGTAAGAAGTATCGTCTGCACATTTCCAGGTATTATGTAGCACCTGCATATGAAAAGGATAGACATCTTTGGGGAAATATACTAGAATGTCTCAAAATTATGCTTTATAATGATGACATTTTAAAATCAATGCACTGGTATGACCCATTCATAAAATATATCAGTTTTTGAACTTTTTAAAGATTCCAAATAGAGATAATATGTATATATTCTAGTTATACCTTTATGTGAGTATTTAATAACTGGGCAGATAATTAAAAAAAATGAAAACTCAAAAGTACACGTTTATGTTGCTTTGTACCTGAGGATTAAATGAAGTTAAAAGAAACCAAAAACAAACCAACCAAGCAAAAAACAACTATGTTCTATTGTTTCTACTCTGGTAGATTTTTCTTTTGTTCATAAGAGTACGAGTATTTCTAGAACTAAAGACATAAGAATATTGGTTCCTTTACCATATTATTTTTATTGTTGCTTTTGTTTTCCTGTAAGAATTTCGTTTATTTCCCAATAACATGTGCCCAAATCAGCCTGGTGTGGTGGCTCATGCCTGTAATCCCAGCACTTTGGGAGATCCAGGAGGGTGGATCATGAGGTCACGAGTTCAAGACCATCCTAGCCAACATGGTGAAACTCCCTCTCTACCAAAAATACAAAAATTAGCCAGATGTGGTGGTGGGTGCCTGTAATCCCAGCTACTCGGGAGGCTGAAGCAGGAGAATTGCTTGAACCCAGGAGATGAAGGTTGCAGTAAGCCGATACCTCACTGCACTCCAGCCTGGGTGACAGAGTGAGACTCCATTTCAAAAAAGAAAAAATGCCCCAAATCTAATAGGGCCCATGATGAAACTCTGGGTCAAATTATTTTCCAGCCAAAGGCTTGCCATTAAAGAACTCTCATATTGCATAGAAATGTCTAGGGCCTTGTAACACCACTTGGCTTTGTCGTTGGCTGAGGGCCACCCAAAAAGAGTATGACTTCTGCTCTTTGTGGCTGATTATGTAGTTAATAGCTAAAATCTGTCAGCTCACCACACTTCTTCACAAGGACCCTGAACAGGACATCTCAGTATGTGTCATAGTTATAGAGGAAAAAATCTAATTGCCATATACAGTGTTTAGCCTAAGGCTATGTTCATAGAAACACATAGAAAAAATGTTATGAGGTATCTGTCAAGAGACTGGGATAATTGTAAGAGATTCCACGGTCTACATCCGATTGGTCAACAAATCTTACATCTGATTATTATAGTTTTGCTACTGCCAATAAATATTTTTTCCGAGATCAATAGACAACCAGAGTTTTCTGTATATATGAAAGATAAGATGCAATTATTGGTCATGTTACATTGTGAGAGAAGTGATGCTGGATAAAAAAGAAAGAAAACAAAAAAGCCGAGTTATGTTGTGCAAATATGTACTTAATAGATATCAGTTAAGAAATAAATTAACATACTGAGATGTGAATGGCCAAAAAAGAGCTGAAGATAATTATTCACATCCCAATGAAAGTTGTGTAATATTAGGAATTATGAGTTAGACCATGCAGAGTGTCCTACACAATCTGAAAGAAAGTAGATTTTATAAGACAAGCAATACCTGCATAGACATATAGAATAGCAGAATTGTAAAAGGATTGTGCAGGTATTATGAAATGATGAAGCTGAACTAATGTAACCATGCTTGCACTGTCAGAGGAATTGTGCTGCAGTGGGAATAATTGACTATTTAAATAGAAAATGTAAAAATTGACACTGGGCTCACCCATCTCCTTGATTCAGGGAATACAGGTGCCTGTATACATTTTATTTAATTTCTCTAAGATTTGCAGAAGCTCAAGAGAGTCATGAAGGACCTCAGTTATGTCATTATTTCTACCTGTGCATGAACTGCCCAAGTTTTTTAGCAGAAATTTATAGATGAAATAGTTCTGGAGTTCTGTGAGCTGCTCTGATCTTTATTCATTCTGTTTTATGTTGGACTTAATTTTATCTCTGAAAAAAGGTGGCTATGGTTGGATTACTATGATAAATTACCAGAAAAACCCAGGATTCTTTAGCCTATACTGGGAAAAAAGCTAGACTTGAAAAATTGGTGGTTTAGAATCTTTGTGTATTAACAAATTTTAAAAGTGGCTAACGTCACCACGGAGCCTTAGGTATATCGTTTGGTATGCTAGCTTGGCAAATCTAAAGTGGCAGCTAACAAAGGCTAAGAATTCTCCAGCGACCTCGTGCAATTTCTGAGAGCACTAGAGAGTTGGCTAACTACCTCACTTACACCTCATAAAGTGAGACCTTCGATTCACCCCTGCTGATCTCTCTGCTCCTCTTTCTAATTTCTTTAATTGGAAAGTCAGGTAGTGACCCTGGCTGTGGAGAGAATCCAAGATACTCATGCATACACTATTTTGTATTTTTGAAAAAACAAAACAATAAAAACCTAGAGCAGCAAGTCCTGAGAATCTTCAGCCTTCATTTGAGATTTTTTAGAGGCTTAGAACAGACTAATTATTTAAGGCATAAAATAAATATTTCAAATGCCACAATTCACAACTGTGTTTGCCCAAAAGCGATTGACACTTAAAGATGAGTTGTGAAAGCCTATTATTACAGACTACAAATGGGAGATGAAGAAAATTCACCTTCTACTTGAAAGCTGGACAATCAAGGCTCTTCTATTGCAAAGCAAATAGAATGTCTAACATCTGTAATAATGAAAGGTGACGTCTGGGGAGTGTTGAAAGCCAGACTGAAAGATGGGACAACACTAACCTACCAATCTACACAGCAGAAGCCATGTTCCTAAATTCGAAATATAACCCCTTTTTGAAAAAGCTTCTTTCCAGAAGCCTATTTCTTCATCTTCAAAAAATGAAAATAGGTATGTAGCAGCTAATAAAATCTTGTAAATCAAAATGAGCTTATATATCTAAACATATATATATGTGTGTGTATGTATATTATACATGTATGTATGTACATGTACATATATATGTGTATAAAACAAAGCTTAAAAGAAAGAAGACACCAATGAATGGCCCAGACTTTAGGTTCCGCTAGAGATCTGCTAAGAGCAAGATAATGTTCAGCAAAAATGGACAAGCTGTATTTTACAGAGATTAGTAGAGATAAAACTGGAACCTTAAAGAGAAAATAGGACATTCTAAAAAGCAAAAATTATCCCGGTCAGGTAGAAACAGTAATGATAAATATGAAATCAAGATTTGGAGAGTTTGTTAACACAAGGTTTCGTGTCAGCATTTGTACTTTGTTGTGTGAATCTCGAATCTTATCATTTCGCTGCCTTATAACTTTTAATTGAACGTGCTAGGCTTAGTATTGGACATGTGAATAATCTGTATCGTTTATAGTTATACAATTTCTAGTGACATATGATTTATCTGCAGTTAGAAGCCAAGTGTGCACTACATTCTTAACCGTGAGAATTTAGTTTGACATAGAATACGTGGGTGGTGTGTCTTTCATTGGTGAGTGGTTTCTCTCATTTCAACAAAACTTTCTCTTAAAAAAATAATAAGTAGTTGTAACAGCTTTTTAAAAAATCAGATGAGTAAAAAATAATCAGATGAATTTGCCCAGGGTCATGTAACACATTAGTAATAGTAAATCTGTAAAATATCCAGCATTCACTTAATTAACTTTCAGGTTACTCTTAATTTTAAGGCGTTAGTATACTAACCTCTATTACTTTAAGTCACAGTTTTGGAAAATACCAATGTTGAGAGACTGTGGAGGAAAAGGAAACACAAATGATATTTTCTCCCAATATTTTCCTTGTATATGACCTTGGAAAACAAACCTATGGCCACTCTGTAGCTGTAAAACTGTTTTCATTTTACCTGCAATGCATGCTCAGTAAGAGGCGCAGAAAGAGTGATTAACAATGCTTCTGGTAGTGACAAAGATTGGCATCTGCTTTTAAAAAAAAAATGTTTCTTCCTTTACAAAATGTTGACATTAAGCTAAGGAAGCCCTAAAACTTCTTTGTCACCTAAAATGTCCTTGTACTGTGGACCACCAAAATCAGAGAATGCTATCTTCTGAAGGACAGTTGCGACCCTTATCAAACAGACTAGAGCACAGCTGCTGTGCTCAACTATACCAAAAATGTTCAGAATAGTGGAAAACAGTTTTGCAAGTACCACACAAGATGAAATGAATGGCTCACCAGGAAGTAAACAGCCTGTCTGAAATCCATAGTCCCAACATTCCGCTTCTGAATGAATGTGACTCAAA
Source organism: Ateles fusciceps (assembly GCA_036589455.1). Lineage (NCBI taxonomy): Eukaryota > Metazoa > Chordata > Mammalia > Primates > Atelidae > Ateles > Ateles fusciceps. The sequence continues at coordinate 5,603,368 of JAZHEH010000174.1, read as the reverse complement.
AACATAGATTCTATATTTGTTTATGCCTAATGTGGCTGTAGTAATCATTTTCCCTTTCCATTCTCAAAAGTCAAATCACTTGTTGAAGAATAGTAGAACCAAATAACAAATCAGAAAGAGACTATTTTAAAAATATATCTGTTTCCATTTACAACCAGGTTCTTTATATTCTGTCATGGTTTTGGCAAACAATATGCATAAGCACTTTTAGTACATATAAAGACTAATCTGTCCATTAACATTACTAATGCCTGTACAATGAAAATAGAGTAATCATGTAGACTGTCTTTGGTCTTATGAATGAACAACAATTACTTACCATTTAATTTCAAGTTCTTAATGCTGATTAGATGTTACTCTGTTAAAAACATAAATACAGTATAAATTTGATGCATATTTCTTTAAAAAGTGTCTGATCTTGTGGCACAATATAAAAGAAGAGGAACCTCATACAAGAATGACACAATTCTAAGAGATTACATAAAATTGAAAAGAATGACTTACAATAAAACAGATGGCAGTGGAAGCAGCTGCATGGGTTCATTTCTGAAGTGCGTTAGACACATATGTGGATGGGAATATGGTGTGTGTGGGGGGAAAGAATTGTGACTATACATGAAAATGAAAAATTGATGAAATTTTGGCTTTTCTACGTTGAGACTAAAATATCAGTGCTAGGGATTCTTTTTCTTTCAAGTACTTTCCTGTCTACCAAATGAAGAGAACTGTTACTCTTACATAAGCAACTTTAAAAATTCCACTGTGATGCCTTTTCCCATCCCCCATTTATTTAAAATTACCATATAGTCTGGCTTGTTTTTCTGCAAATTCCCATTTGAATTTCAATTATACAGTGCTATGGAGATGTGGTTTGTAATGATTAATTTTATGTGTTAACTTGACTGGGCCACAGGGTGCCCAGATATTTGGTTAAACATTATTTATAGGTGCGTCTGTAAGGATACTTATGGATGAGATTAACATTTGAATCAGTGGATGGTGTAAAGCAGATTGCCTTTTCCAATATTGGGTGGCCTCATTCAATCCATTGAAGGTCTGAATATTTTCCCTGCCTGATTTTCTTCAAGCTAGAATATGAATCTTCTACCTTTAAACTTGAACTCAAACTAGACCATAAACTATTTGCTCTTGTGGTTCTTGGAACTTGGATTCTGACTGAAACTACACCATTGGCTATACTGGGTTTGGACAACTCCATCTCCATAATTGTTTGAACCAATTACCTATAATTAATCTCTCTCTTTCTCTGTCTCTTTCCATAGATAGATAGATAGAGATAGAGATTAGATATAGATATAGAGACACACACATCCTGTTTGTTCTGTTTCTCTAGAAAACCTTGCCCAATATGACTCAACAATTATTCATATACTCTTCCAGGAACTTCATAGTAAAGCATGTAAGGTTGACTTACATGACCAAGAAATATAAGTGCACTGGTTGCTTTCACATAAAAACTTTAGAATTTGTTATATGCTTGGACATAGCTGCTTTCTTTTCTCTGTCTCAGCAATTAGATGAGCATGGAAGAAGAGCCTCTGTCATCCTGGGTCCTCCAGTGATTATAATGAGTGAAATATCCCTGCCAATACACATTATTAGGCATGTAGTGTTAGTCAAACATAAGCTAGTGCAGTATTAGCCATTAAATTTGGGAGTTTTTTTATAACTCCATAAACCATCCTATTTTGATTGCTATATTCCTGGCCTGTCCATGCAATTTATTATATGCTGAATTTTATAATTATTTATTTTACTAATGATGAACCAGATACTTTACAGTGAAGAGTGTTTCTGATACTAAAACAAATAAAGTAATTGCATTATTCCATTCTCACACTGCTATAAAGAACGGCCTGAGACTGGAAAATATATACAGAAAAGAGGTTTAATTGATTCATAGTGATGCATATCTTGGGAGGCCTCAGGAGACTTACAGTCATGGTAGAAGGGGAAGCAGGTACGTCTTACATGGTGGCAGATGAGAGAGAATTAAAAGCTCAGGGGAAACTGCCATTTATAAAATCATCAGATCTCATGAGAACTCCCTCACTATGATGAGAACAGCATGGGAGAAACCACCCCTATGATCCAATTATCTCCCACTTGGCCCCTCCCTTGATGTGACACATGGGGATCATGTGGATTACAATTCAAGATGAGATTTGGGTAAGGACACAACCAAACTGTATTAGTCATCTTTTTAAATGAGAAAATGATTCTCAGAAATATTAACTTGCTTAAAGTGATTGTGCTGGGCACAAAACTCAAGTCGGTATAGTGCTCATTTTAATTTCTGCTAATAACTATTATTTGTTGTTTTTGTTCTAGTTTCAGGTTTTACTTTATAGCAGGACTGAATTTGGTCGTTGAATATATTTTTCTCCATTTTGTTTTTGTTGCTGTTGTTGTCTCTGTGGTTTTAGTTATTTTTTTGTTGAAGTTTGAGGAATGAAGAACAGTTATTGCATAATAAGTCAATGCTCAGGACAGTATATTAGAAAGTCATTAAGGCATTTAAAAAATTATTTATAAAATCACCATAAATATCAGAGATAAATATGGACCAGAAAAGTGCATAAAATCAGTTGGATGCATGACAGTTTACAAAAAGTGTACCCAAAGGGTGCTGATCCACAGCTGTCCACCTGGTGAAGTTTAACAGCTTACATGTCAAACAGCCTGGAACTAGGAGAAGTGACGACTTCTCTCTGCATTAGTATCTTCATTTGCACAATGGAAAATGGTTACTATCTTAGCTATTGATTGTGAGGATTTAATAAGACAATGTAGGTAAATTGCTCAGCTTATCAGATAGTACATCCTAAAGAAATTTAAAGATAATAGTTAAAAGAAGAAAGAAGAAGAAGGAGTGAGAAAAAGAGAAGAGAAAGTGGAGTCAAAGCTCTGTCCTTGGGCTGTAATGTTCAAAGCTTTTAAATGACTACATTAGAACTGCTAAGGTATGTCACATTGTTTGTAGTTGTCCACAAAAATGCACATAAGCAACATTTTGCTTAACATTTCACTAGCCATTCAGTTTAATAGGGATCCATAGTGGTAGATGGCTAAGAAAACAAAAGGAAAATAACATATAACAAGTCTTGAATATTTTTGTTAATTTTCTGTCTTGTTAATCTGTCTGATATTGACAGTGGGGTGTTAAAGTCTCCCACTATATTGTCTGGGAGTCTAAGTCTCTTTGTTGATTTCTAGGAACTTGCTTTATGAATCTGGGAGCTCCTGTATTGGATATATATATATTTAAGACAGATAGTTCCTCCTCACATTGATGCCTTTACCATTATGCAATGCCCTTCTTTGTCTTTTTTGATCTTTGTTGGTTTAAAGTCTATTTTATGAGAGACTAGAATTTCAACTCCTGCATTTTTTTGCTTTCCAATTGTTTGGTAAATATTCCTCCATCCCTTTATTTTGAGCTTATATGTGTCTTTGCACATGAGTTGGGTCTCCTGAATACAGCACACTGATGGGTCCTGACTCTTTATCCAGTTTGCCAGTCTGTGTCTTTTAATTGAGGCATTTAGCCCATTTACATTTAAGGTTAATAGTGTTATGTGTGAATTTGATCCTATCATTATGATAATAGCTGGTTATTTTGCCTGTCAGTTGATGCAGTTTCTTCATAGTGTAAATGGTCTTTACAATTTGGTATATTTTTGCAGAGGTTGGTACCAGTTTTTCCTTTCCATATTTAGCCTTCCTTCTGGATCTCTTGTAAGGCAGGCCTGGTGGTGCCTCAGCACTTGCCAGCTCTGGACCAAGCTGACCTAATAGACATCTACAGAACTCTTCACTCCAAATCAACAGAATATACGTTCTTCTCTGCATCACATTGCACTTATTTTAAAATTGACCACATAATTGGAAGTAAAACACTCCTGAGCAAATGCAAAATAATGGAAATCATAACAAAGAGTCTCACTGCACAATCAGATTAGAACTCAGTACTGGGAAACTCAGTCAAAACTGCACAACTACATGGATACTGAATAACCTGCTCCTGAATGACTACTGGATAAATAACTAAATTAAGGCAGAAATAAATAAGTTCTTTGAAACCAATGAGAACAAAGACACAACATACCAGAATCTCTGGGACACAGCTAAAGCAGTGTTTAGAGGAAAATTTATAGCACTAAATGCTCACAGGAGAGAGTAGGAAAGATATAAAGTTGACACCCTAAAATTACAATTAAAAGAATAGAGAAGCAAGAGCAAACAAATTCAAATGCTAGCAGAAGACAAGAAATGAGTAAGATCAGAGTAGAACTGAAGGAGATAGAGACATGAAAAACCCTTCCAAAAAATCAATGAATCCAGCAGTTGTTTTTTTGAAAAGATTAACAAAATAGATATACCACTAGCCAGACTAACAGAGAAGAAAATAGAAAAGAATCAAATGGACACAATAGAAAAAGACAAAGGGGATATCACCACTAATCCCACAGATCACAAACTACCCTCAGAGAATACTATAAACACCTCTACTCAAACAAACCAGAAAATCTAGAAGAAATGGATAAATTCCTGGACACCTACACCCTCCCAAGACTAACATAGGCAAAAGCAGAATTGCTGAATAGACCAATAACAAATTCTGAAATTGAGGCAGTAATTAATAGTCTACCAACCAAAAAGAGCCCAGGACCAAACAAATTCACAGCCGAATTCTACCAGAAGTACAAAGAGGAGCTGGTACCATTCCTTCTGTAACTATTCCAAACAATAGAAAAGAGGAGCTCCTCTCTAACTCATTTTATGAGGCCAGCCTCATCCTGATACCAAAACCTGGCAGAAACACAATTAAAAAAGAAAATTTCAGCCCAATATCCCTGATGAACATAAATGCAAAACTCCTCAATAAAATACTGGCAAACTAAATCCAGCAGCACATCAAAAGCTTATCTACCATGATCAAGTCAGCTTCATCCCTAGGATACAAGGCTGGTTCAACAGATACAAATCAATAAATGTAATCCATCACATAAACAGAACCAATGACAAAAACCACATGATTATCTCAATAGATGCAGAAAAGACCTTTGATAAGTTTCAACAACCTTTTATGCTAAAAATTCTCAATAAACTAGGTATTTATGGAACATGTCTCAAAATAATGAGAGCTATTTATGACAAATCTGCAACCAATATCATACTGAACTGGCAAAAGCTAGAAGCATTCCCTTTTGAAACTGGCACAAGACAAGGATGCTGTCTCTCACCACTTCTATTCAACACAGTATCGGAAGTTTTAGCCAGGGCAATCAGGAGAGATATAAAGAGAAAAAGGATATTCAAATAGGAAGAGAGGAAGTCAAATTGTCTCTGATTGCAGATGACAAGATTGTATATTTAGAAAACCCTATCATCTCAGCCCAAAATCTCCTTAAGTTGATAAGCAACTTCAGCAAAGTCTCAGGATACAAAATCAATGTGCAAAAATCACAAGCATTCCTATACACCAATAATAGACAAACAGAGAGCCAAATCATGAGTGAACTACAAACAGAATAAGATACCTAGGATTACAACTAACAAGGGATGTGAAGGACCTCTTCAGGGAGAACTACAAACCACTGCTCAAGGAAATAACAGAGGACAAAAACAGATGGAAATACATTCCATGTTCATGGATAGGAAGAATCAATATTGTGAAAATGGCCATAATGCCCAAAGTAATTTATACAATCAATGCTATCCCCCTCAAGCTACCAATGACTTTCCTCACAAAATTACTAAAAACTACTTTAAATTTAATATAGAACCAAAAAAGAGCCCACATAGACAAGACAATCCTAAGCAAAAAGAACAAAGCTGGAGGCATCAAAGATACCTGACTTCAAACAAAACTGAAAGGCTACAGTATCCAAAATAGCATGGTACTGGTACCAAAACAGACATATAAACCAATAGAACAAAAGAGAGGCCTTGGACATAATGCCACACATCTACAACCACCTGATATTTGACAAACCTGACAAAAACAAGCAATGGGGGAAATGATTCCCTATTTAATAAATGATGTTGGGAAAACTGGCTAGCCATATGCAGAAAGCTGAAACTGGACCCCTTCCTTTTACTTATACAAGAATTAACTCCAGATGGATTAAAGATTTAAACATAAGACCCAACACCATGAAAACCCTAGAAGAAAACCTAGGCAGTATCATTCAAGACATAGGCATAGGCAAGGACTTTATGACTAAAACACCAAAAGCAATGGCAACAAAAGCCAAAATAGACAAATGAGATCTAATTAAACTTAAGATCTGCACAGCAAAAGAAACAATCATTACAGTGAAATGGCAACCAACAGAATGGGAAAAAAACTTTTGCAATCTACCCATCTGACAAAGGGCTAATATCCAGAATCTACAAAGAACTAAAACAAATTTACAAGAAAAAAACAAACAACCCCATCAAAAAAACCCTTTTTAAAAGAAGACATCTATGTAGCCAACAAACATATGAAAAATGCTCATCATCACTGGTCATTAGAGAAATGCAAATCAAAACCACATTAAGATTCCATCTCATGCCAGTTAGAATAGCTATCATTAAAAAATCTGGAGACAATAGATGCTGGAGAGCATGTGGAGATACGGGAATGTTTTTACACTGTTGATGGAAGTGTAAATTAGTTCAACCATTGCGGAAGACAGTGTGGCGATTTCTCAAGGAGCTAGAACTAGAAATATCATTTGACCCAGCATTCCCATTACTAGGATATCTAAAGGATTATAAATCATTCTATTATAAAGAAACATGCACACATATGTTCATTGCAACACTTTCACAATAGCAAAGACTTGGAACCAACCCAAATGCCCATCAATGACAGACTGGATAAAAAAAGTGTGGCACATATACACCATGGAATACTATGCAGCCACAGACAAGGATGAGTTCATGTCCTTTGCAGTACCTTGATAAAGCTGAAAACCATCATTCTCAGCAAACTAACACAGGTACAAAAAAGCAAACACTGCCTGTTCTTACTCATAAGTGGGATTTGAACAATAACAACATATGGACACAGGGAGAGGGACATCACTCAACAGGGCCTGGCTGGGGGAACAGGGGGGATAGGGGAGGGATAGCATTAGGAGAAATACCTAATATAGAATTCAGGTTGATGGGTGCAGCAAACCAACATGCACGTGTATATCTATGTAACAAACCTGCATGTTCTGCACAAATATTCTAGAACTTAAAGCATGATATTAATAATAATATGTAGTAAATAGAAATGTAAACAGCTGAATTGATATTAGGATGAAATCATATAAGAGGAGCCTCAGAGGCAGGAGAAAAGAGGCTCTTTCATTGGGTTTATAAATGAACAACTAAAATAATCTGGACAGTAAGGTGTACTGAGTGTTAAGAGGACTTTGAATCAGAAAGTAAGAAAGATGTATAAAGTTTTGGAATAAGTCATGAAGAAGGAATTAGAGATGGTTAATTTCAAAAAAGAAAAATCTTCAGCATGGGCATGAATATGGTCTCCCAATATATAAAAATTATCCTGGGAAAGATTCTGTTTCTAGCTTTAATAAGCAAAACATTTAGAGTGCATTGATTGTTGTTCATTCAAAGGGAACATTTCCATGTTCTTTACATGTACCCCCAAACCTAAAATGCAATAAAAAAAGAAAAAAAAAAAGAAAAAAAAAAAGGGAACATTTCTTAAACGTTAGAGTTATATAAATGGGATACCAGTATATAGTCATCATGGAATATGTTGCCTCATGTATGGAGTAGTAAATTTCTTACCAGAGATTAGTTCAAGTCACTGCTATTCTGCCCTTTCACAAAAAGAAAGAAGACACAGTATCCATTGAGGCTGGATGAGTTGATCTCTAATGTTTTTTCAAACTATGAATAACATGATTACTTTTCTATGAATTTCTATTCAACGTTGTGCACAGGTTCTTTAAGTATTTATTTGGACTTTACCATGAGCAAAGTACTATGAGCTTGTTTTATGTACTGATCATCTCATTTAACTTATGAGAGAGGTAACATATTGTTGTTGATTTTAATTAGAAAAGTGAGGTATGGAGAAGCTAAATAATGTGTGCATGACCACAAGCTGCTAAATAGGGAAGCTGGTGTATAAACTCTAGCAGTATGATTCTAGGCAACCAGAATAGGGGTCTTCTCCTTTACTGTAAAAAAGTTTATAAACTTTACAATGTTGCTCATGATATCTTGCATGTTTAGTAGAATCATAACACCAATGTGCTATATTCTATCATTGAATCGTCTTTATCACGCCATCCGGACATCATAAAAATCTTACATTCAGTGTAGCTTAGTTCTTACTATTATATTTGCCAGTCTTTTCATTTTTGTGAAATCTAAGAATGAGAACTTGATTTACAAATCAGACCTAGAATTTAGGACACTTGTTTTAAATATTATTAGTTGGGTCTCACAGATTGCTACATTTATCTCCTCTAATTAAAGGATTCAGCAATATAAAATTTAGTTTTTGACATGATTAAGCACTTCAGGAAGTGGTTTTCTTCTCTTGTGGAAAAAAAAATAAGCAAGACTGCTTGGCTTGTGTGATAAAACAATGTCGGTAATGTCACATGAACAATAATCAAATGAAAGAATGATGGGGATGGCTAGGTATTTCCAGTGATAATCTTGGGACTTTTGTACTCTCAAAATGCACTTTTATAAATTTTGAGAAACTCATTATTTTCTTTTAAATAGCAAATATTTCTTAACTGCTAGCAGAATGCTGTCACATTCCTTCTGATGAGTCAGCAGTTGCAATGCCAGTACATTAAACACCATTTTGCAGAGGAAAAGAAGCAGAATAATAATTCTGTTGACTCTAAGCAAGCAATATCACACTTGGTAACAGATCATGTGTATTATTTAGAACATAAGATTATAAAAGTGTAATACCTTATGCCTTTACTATTTAAAAAGAAAAAAAATATTATGCTTTATGAAAATACAAGGGCAGATACCTAGAAATCTTCAGAGTGCACATTTATGGGCAGGTAACCTGCATTTACATATGAGTGAAGCTGTAAGTTGTGTCAGCCAGAGTTCAAGGCACACAAGCTTTTCTCACACTGCCGTGTTATAAAGCCAAATAATGCTTCCACCAGCTAAACAGACCTTTTTTGCTTAACCATGTAGGATGAGGAGTAGTTTCCTAATAAAGATAAAGAAAATGTGAAATCAAACTGAAATAATTGTATTTCCTACACAAATCCTTCCTCTTTTGTTGAGTTTACATAATCAAGACTGAAAATCTCAGAACAGAATTCTCTGATTTTTCTATTTGCAATTTCAGAAGTTTCCAGTAACAATTGTATATAAATAATAAATAGATCAAAATACCAAAGGAAATTTTTTTCCTAAGATTTAGATTTTTCACTGTGCAACAATCCTGGAAAAAGACATTCTTCAAATAATATAAAATACGTTATATTTCTGAGGAAGTTTGGAGTCAGGAGACTTTTTTTCACATAAAAACAACATTGGATGGCAGTTTCTTTCATAGCATGTAACAATCACTACGTTAATTAAATAATTTGTCAGGAAAAATAACTCATTAGATAATATTTGATTTGGATGTCAATCTCCTTTCAGCAAACCTCATTTCCAACACTTTGTCCTCTTTTAAACATTCTATGTGTTCGTTTCAGGTAAAATTTCTCAACCTCAGCACTAATGACATTTTGGATTGGATAATTCTTTGATATGGGGGCTGCCCTATGTACTGGGGAATGTTTAGCAGCATGTGTGCCTATTACCCACTAGATGACGGTAGCAGTAATGTCAATCAGTATTGTCATGACAATCAGTAATGTCTCCTGATGTTGTCAAATGTCCACTAGGAGATAAAATCTCCTCACTGGAAACCACTGATTTAAAGCCACCACAGACTGTATCCACCCTTCCTCATGATAGCGAAAATTTTCCTTTTGTCTTCTTTCCCGCTAACTTCATTGCCATTCCTTGTGCCATTATTGTAATTTAACTCTCATTTCTTTACCTTTATGGAAGTTACTAAAGGTTTCTCTCTACAAGGAATTGAGCAATGGCTTTTCTTTCTCCCACTGCTGTGGCTCCATACCAGGCCACAGAACTTGTGGACCAGAACGGGGGTTGATTTCCATCACTGTTCACCCACTCCACAAGGCACCTCTGTACAGGGCACTAACTATCCAACATTTCATGGTTCTCTGTTCATAGTATTACAAAGTATCATGTATATATAGAACTTGGAAATTAATGTCTCCATAGTGGCACTATGATAATAGATAGTGGTGTTGCCAGGCCAGTTTTCAAAAGTCCATTTGCCTGTAAAACCACTGAAGTCTGTAAATAGCAATATCTTGGATTCTGGGACCTGGAAACTGGAATGCATGTGGTATAGTTTTAAAGGAAGAGATAAAATGAAAAGACAGCTGATATTTTTTCTCAGATCCAGTTTGGTAAAAAATATTTTAAATCAGAATGGTTTAGCTTTGATATCTATGCCCTTTAATGTTTCTATGGAAATTCTAAAAAGAAGAATTATAATTGCAAGCAGAAAGTCAGCGCCTGCTTTATTCTCGAAAGTTATTCTATCCTTATGAAACATAAAAACATATGCTCCTTCAATGATGGCAAATTTGGATAAATTTGTCAGTTAGAAAGTGAAGGGACTGGCATACAGACTCATTCCCTATACATAATAGGCACTATTCATTAATTAGTATATTAGTAAATACATGTTAGTTGGCTAAGTCATTTCACAAAAATTTGTTTTTCGCAGAGGTGATTTTTGTAAACCAAGATTCTATTTAACTGTTAAAAAAAACAGAGTTATCATTAAGTGCGTATTAAATACGCAAGTTAATATCCCAGATACAATGGAGATGCAGAGATAATGAAGACATGATTCATGTCCTTAGAGATTTTCAAAATTCAGAAGAGAATTGGTAGAGAATAAAAACTATATAAATAAAATAAAGCTAGTTGGAGAAGGTTTTTATTATGATGCACCCTGTAAATAACTATAATAGACATGAATAATTATGTATATTTTCCATCTCCTATAAACATTCTAAGTGTGACTGGCATCATTATTCAGTGTTCACACATGCATTCAGTTCTACTGTGATAATTTTATAAAAAATGAATTGAGATCAATTTAAACCTACAAAAAATTAAAACATTTAAGCACTCTATTCACTTATTAACCCTTTCCTACAGTGCAAAAGATCTTCTTTGCACCATATTCTGATGAAGATGTCATATTGCCACTTCCTTGAGCACCCTGATAGATGAATCAGGAATACTTTGAATTGTATATTTTAGAAAAGGTAAATCACTGAGCTAGATTTGTATAAGCAGTTAAACTGGAGAGCCAGAAGTTTAAGCCATATTGTCTGTTTCCAAACTCCATGTTGTCTCACTACATTCCAGGTTTCCTTCTCTTTCCTCTTTACCTTGCCTTCCCAAGGTCATGAGTGAATACTGGTGGATTATTATACTCTAAAAATTTTCCTGCTATTTTTACAATATGTTCCAGGCATGATCTTTATTTTTTATTAAAAATGTGAGGCAAATAAAATTTTAATATTTGCTCACTCTCTCATTGAAAATTGTATTATATCTCATTCATTCTACCAAAAACGTTTAGTGGCTTCCCAAAATTCTAGAGAGAAAGATTATCCTGATTTTCTCTATCAGCATTACCCTCCCTCTACTATGAACGTTTGTATCATAATACTTTAATAATGTTTTTGTTCTATGTTCTATCTGTGTCCTATTTAGAAGCTGGTCAATTCATGTTACAGCTTTATAAACATTTTAAGAATAAAATAGCCTTAAAGAAACACTTATTTTTGAAACTCAATAGAGTCAGAATGTATATTCTGACAATTCAAGGCACAGTTGCTGGTTATTGATGGAGTAATCATTTTTGGTTGTTGGGTGTTTCGGTACTCTTCAAGTTACGCCACACAAGTGTTTGTCTTTGTGCCACTGTCAGGTTTCACCACAAAGAGCAGAGATGAGAATGTTAACAGTGAACAATTCCCAGGGAAGATCACAAATTTGCCTTTATGATCCTATCAATCTGAAATTTAAGTGGTTCAATGATGACAATGATAAGTTTGTGTACTAGTTCAAGGGATTGTATCTTTGCTCAAGATATAGTCATTACACATTTAAAAAGAACTAAGGTCATGCAAAAATGGAAAACACAAAACATTAATGATGGCAAGTTATTTGAGGTCTAACCTTCATTGTAGTTCTGCTCATCTATAGGATTGATTTGTTTCTATAAGATTGATTTCTTATGTACTTCTTAATGTATCTGTTCTAATAATATCAATAGCTCCTGTTAGTAAATACCACAACTTTGGAAGGATATTAAATTACTTCCTATCTAATCCAACTTAGAGATATGTTTAAACACAATAGTCAATACCTCCGGACTGAAAATACGTTGCAATTACCAAACATTTTCTCTATGTGATCTATAATTCTTTCTTTCTAGAATTTCCCTCTAGAAAAATGTATTACAAACATTATAACTTTTAAAATCTATTTAGCAAGTAATTGGTAAAGAAACTTATTTCCTAGCATGAAGATATTTATGTACCATATACATACATAGTATAAAGAAATATATTATACTGTAGATTTTATAGAGAAGATAAGGGATAGGTAAGGAAATAGTGGCAAAATTAGCCAGCAGGTATTGGTATTGTTTTGGATAATGTCATTAAGATCCTCTCACCTGAGAAGATATTTGAAAAGAGACTTGTAAAAAAGGTGCCAGTCACCTGGGAAAGAACAGAAAATCTGATGTCCCTGCCATAGGGACATTCTAATATCTTCAAAGAAAATCAAGGCCAGAAAGCAGGCCCTCACCAGATGGTGAATCTGTTGGTACCTTGATCTTGCACTTCCCAGCATCCAGATATGGAAAAATAAACGTTTGCTATTTACAAGCTGCCCAGTCTATGATAGTTCGTTACAGCATCCAAATGAAATAAGATAGCAGGAAGGAGTATGATTTGATTTAGATTTTTAAAGTATCACTCTGGGACTGTGTAGATTATAGACCATTAAAGAGAAAGAACAGAAAATGTAGAGACTTTAGGATGCTATTATAAAAGTCCAGGGTAGAAATTATAGCGAGTTGAACGTGGGTGATAGCTGTGGCAATAGTAAGAAAAGGTTAGGTTTTGGAAATATTTTGAAGATTGAGCCAATGGTATTAATTTGTTGATAGAATAATATGAGGGATGGAAGAAGTACAGAAATTAATGATAACACCACATATTCTGGCTTGAGTAGTCAGAAGAATGAAGTTGCCATCTCTTACATTTACTGAGATGAGGAACACTTGGGGGAGAAGTCTGTTGGGCATGGCTAGAAAAAAGCAATGTTTTATATGTGTTAATTTTGACCACTGAGTGGAGATATCTAAGATGTTTGGTGCATATGAGCCTGTAGTAGGAGGTGTTTGGGTCAGAACTAGGTATCTGACAAAACATTTATAAAGCTGGATTTTAAAGAAACGATGTAAAGGAAACAGTGCTATAGTCAGTGAGGTGTGAGAAGAGTATATATGGGACAAAGCAAGAAAAGAGCAGAAATGTATGCATACATATATGTGTATTAATATTTTACATATCTGTGTGTATGTGTATACATACATATAAAATCAAGGATGAGGAAGTCAACATGTGAAATCTTTAATATGTGAAAGAAAGTAATAATGAAGGATCAAATGTTGGATTTCACAGCACTTTTCAAGAGCTGTTTTCTTTGATTTTGGGGAAAGAAAACATTGTTGGTGTTTACTCAAAAAAGGATGGGAGAAGGGAAAGTATACAGACAATGAGAAACATCTCTTTCAAGAAATTTTGCTGTAAGAAAGGCTAGAAAGTACATAGAGCCATTGATGGAGCTGTGTCTGCAAGCAAGAGAGTTTCAGATGGTAAATATGACAGCATGTTTACAGGTTGATGAGAACAATCCACATAAAGATAAAAAGCAGGAGAGATGAGGCAAGGGTTAGGCTTAGATACAATTGGGTTCAACTATTGAAACAAAAAAATGGCAGAGGGTTTATATATAAATGCATGCAAGCTGGTAGATTTAGTGATAAAAAAAATGTGATGAACGTCTATAAATCCTGAAGGGAATACAATACACTAGAAAGATATGCTTTACATAGGAAATTATAAATAGCTAATAGATAATACATGTTAAATCATTTGAACTTTAAAACACCTTTGCACTGTTTTCATTATGAAATGACAGACCAGAAAACACTATAGTAGAAAGTCTTAGGGAATCTTTGAAAAAGGCAGAGAAATAATATGCTTTTAAATTGTTCAGTTAAGTGGAACACATGTCAGAAACAAAGGTTTGCATGCTTATTAACCCAAACTCATAGTTCTATTTAAAATAGAACTATAACACTCAAGTGAGCAAATGTTTGCTTTCAGATAGTCTATTGTTTAAGTTTGAAAAGTGTAATCTCTTCAAACTGATTTTGAGTCTGATATTCAATACAGAAAAGCAATTAGGAAGCAGAGCATTAGCAAGTATTACTCAGAAAATAAATATTTACTGTCAACCTTACAGATGTGAACAGTCCTGTTTCTACATCTAGTTCTAATTGGATTTAAACTGCCTCCTAAGTGTTCTATTAAGTCTTTGATACTCTTGAGCAAATTGCATACCATATTATTTTTTTAAGCTTTCAGAAATCATCAAATGCAGTTTAGGGCACTAATTATCTAAACCTAAGAATGTTTAACGAGGCTTTGTTTCAGGGTCCCTTTCAGTATTGAGTGATTTCAATGCATAATTTAGGAAACATTTTTCAGCATCATAAACAGAGAGTTTAAGGTTTAAAGTTTAGTTTTCACTATTATTAAAAATAATTCCACATAATTTTTCTGTTTTTCAGTCATTAGTAACAAATAATTATTTGAAGTTTTAGTAAATTGTAATTTTTTTTTCTTAAAAGTAGACTGAAATAATTAGGTGTGATAAGAATACAATACAGTATAAATCTATATTCTTGTTAATATTTAGAACGATGCTATACTTTCAGTACATTAGGTACTGAAGAAGGAACCAGTCAAATAAATTAATGCTTTATTTACTGATGCATTTAAAGTTCTTACCCATAATTTAATGTATCATAAAATGAGTCCAAACACAACTTTCTAATTCATCTAATTTTTGAAAAAAATATTCGGTAAGTTAATAGTGAGAAGATAAACACTACCCTACCCTCTTTATGTAATAATACTATTCATTATAAAGGTTAAGTTCCTACTATTTCTGTACACCTTCATGAAACCATTTACAAGTCTTATCACCTTAAGATTTCAACACAAGACAGCAGCATAGGTGTTGCTATACCCATTATTCCAATGCGAAATCAGTATCTCTGAGTTTTTTCAAGTAACTTGGTGAGAACTTCTGGGCTGTAATGAAATGACAGAGCTTGGATCTGAACTTCTGTTGACTTTTCTTTCTACAGAACTCCCCCTGGTTATCAATAAGTTGTAAGTTGATAATGGATATTCAGAGGCACAAACTTGCAGTCTCTATTCTTGGTCTGGACTATAAATATTAAATAAATCTTCTGACTTATTATCAGCAAATATGTAATAACGCCTTCTATATAAATGGAGACTTTCTTATCTAGTAACTTTTAAAATTAAAGTTGTGTATATGTTGCTTTCTGTCTCACCATCTCCTTTTAAATACGACATGGATTTCAATAAGAAAATGTCACAGCATAATTTATTTCTATATAAAATATTTCCTGCAAATTTGGATTTTTTAAAGAATGCATTTACACTGGTTTAAATAAAATATAATTTAGTTTATTTTCTAACAAAGTATGAAGTACTCAAAGTGTTTCTGAAAATCTGCTTTATTGGTTTATTGTAGCTGTGCTAAAAGCTGGTAATCATCACCTAACATGTGTTAACTAAATGATAGAGTATAAGAGGCTAACAATTAATAAAATAAAAAGAAATAATAGCTGTACCTAAAAGTCAGCTCAAAAATACTGCAGAAAAGGATATTCTAGAAGAGCATGCTGAAACTCAGGAAGTCAGAGAGCTAATGACCATTAGGCCATAGGATTCTCTAAGAACAGTAAAAAACAAGACAAAACAAAACAAAACAAAAAAGAACACATACACAGAAAAATAAATGACATTTGAGCCTACCAGAAGATGGAGAGTAGGAGAAGGGAGAGCATCAAGAAAAATAACTAATAGGTACTAGACTTAATGCTTTGTTGACAAAATAATACAACAAACCCCCATGACAGAGTTTACCTATATAACAAACCTGTACATGTACTCCTGATATTAAAACTTGTAAAAATGTGAAATACAAGAAACATAATATAGCAAGTTTTAGAGTAACTGATTAAAAAAAAACAGTAGCACAATGAAATGACAGCAAAAATAATCCATTCCATGTTGACTTAAAAAGAACACATGTATATTTTTTGGCTTCATGGCAATATTTTAATAGTCATAGTAATGGATCTCAGTGGATTTTAACTATACCTCTCTAAACTATCCATAAAACTTAAATCTGGCTACAGGAAAGGATAAAACTATTGTCAAAATTGGCATTGTAATAGGAAAGCTATAACTTGCAAGCTTACCAAATGGAAATGAGGAAGAGAACTAGACAGAAAATCAAAATGAGTGACATGCTAAAATTACAAGATGACCAAGAAAAGATACTGTGAAAACATTAGAATTAACAAAGACAAACAATTACGTTAACTAAAGTTGAGATTGTAAAGAGAAAACACAAGATATAGTGACAATGATTAAAACTGTGAAATAGACAAAAAATAAAAGTATGAGCCACATTTTCACCTTTCAAAGCAGAAAGTCAATAAATAATGAATAAAGTTGATGAATTACTTTTAAAAAAGTGGTATATGACCTACTACTTATAGATATGAAGGTAAACCTCCAGACTTCCACAAGATAGATCATATATTATTAGAATTTTTGCCTCTGGGCAAATGGAGGATTGAAGGGCATTTCCTAAGAAAGGTTTCTATTTTATTTTTCTTTTACACATGTTTTATTTTGATTTTTAAAATGTCTAATAGTTATTCTCTCTTTGATTTGAGCATGCGGTAGCCAAATAGCTGTGACATTTATGGCACTGTAACTTAAAGAACGGGAATTCCAAAGCAGGAGGGCAGAATAATAGTGGCAGTTTCTCCCAATTATAGACATGCCCTGAATTTCTGAATGGACAACTACAATCATCCCCTGTTAGGAGACGATAAGAACTCAATTGTTTACAAATGTTTAAGAGCACATTGTAGCTAATTTTGAAATGTAAATGAGTACATTTAATGCTTTCAATGAGTCATTAAATACACATTTATACTTTTATGAGCTAAAATGTTACAATCCAAAATATTGCCTAATTCTGACAGATAATAATGTTTCCCCATATATAACAAACATTGCAAACTGCATCAGATTATTATATTTCTTTTGTAAGTTCAATAAGAAGGTTAATGCTTAGCCATAGTCAGTTCAAGTAGAATACATATGAAATGTCAGTCAAGTAGAATAATTACAGTCCATTATTAACACAAATAACACAAAATAATTACTGATTTTAACCAAGAAAGTCCTATTTTTAACCTATGAATGTCAGGCCACAGTCTAGCATTTAGCCTTGAGAAATCAAGTCTTTCTTTTTCTTTTTTTTTTGGTAGAAGTATCATGGGGAAAGCTATTATTTGTCTTTTGCTCTCTAGAGGTCACTCTCTTGCAATTTACAGTGATCTATATAATTTTAAAGAGCTTGAGTCAGAAAAAGGCAATGGAGTATTATAATTAAAAGGCACTTTGGTTTTATCACACTTATTTGTTGTTTAAAAAAGAAAACTGAGATCAAAATGTATTAATGTCTTTTACTAAAAATTGTTGTTAGTGTGTTTACAATTCATTAGAAGGATATAAAAATCATTTTCTCCTACAATAATAAAATTGCTATCCTAGTTTGAAACTTAAAGCATAATTTAGCTTTTTAATAAGGAAAGTTGTATAATATATTAAAAATTCTAAATCTGAAATATCCATCCATTCATTTATTGAGCTCTATCTTTTCTGACATAATGTTAAACAAACTACATGTATGTAGATGTCCTTCAATGTAATTGTGATGATGGCAGTCAGTTTTTGTGATACAGTCTTCCAAAATATTTCTACCATTATAGTTTTCCAAACTTATAAAGACAATTATAAATTTCTGAGTTATAACTCTACTATGTTGAAATAAAATAAAAATAATATATCTAAGAAAAAATGAGAATCATAGTTCTTAAGTATTTTCATGGGTTCATTATACTATTTTAAAATATTTTATCGTGTAAGTGATAAACATAATTCATGAAGTTTCATAACTAAAATGAACCACAAATTTACAACTTAAACAACTGGTGGGTAGTTGTGCTAGTCACCAAAAGAAGATATTCCAAGAATAGATTTACAGAGATGGAGAATGATGATTTGAAGTTGAAGATGTCTATGATATATCTAGATACAGATATATTTCTATGGTACCTTGAAATACACGTGAGTTGAAAATAATTGTTATTGGAGAAATAGATTCAGGAGTAATAAATATTTATGAGTAATACCTTTATCAAAAGAGTAGAAAATGTGAGCATGATGTATGTCATAGGGGATGTGTAAAATGAGAAACATCACTCCAACACAAGGGAAAGCACAATTATGTGGACAAACGAGTTTCCAGATATTAGTGTTTGGGCTCCCTCTTTGTCATGGGCAGAAATACCTCTCTCAATTATGGATTTTTTATTAGATGAGCCATTAACAATGGGTAACGTTTTTATAATGCACACAATAACACTAATTCCTCAGGTAAAGATGGAGTAAACTATGAAGAAACTTTGTCCAAGGGTCATGCCCAAATCTCTGAGAGGTTGAGTCAGAGAGAGCATTATACTATAAATGGTCCTCCTTTTGTTATAGCGACTAAGTTCTACAGGAATTGAAAGTACAGATGGGTTTGCCTGACTTCAAAGTTTTACCTGGAACCTTAGTGATACGGCATCTCAGGGTCATAGTGCAAGATGAGACATCAGGAGCTGAACAGTGGTATGTCTTTGCTAGTCAGACTTAATGGGAGCCCAGGTGGTAGGTTTCAATGGTGGGCAGATTCAGGTTTCAGTTGACATACTGTCAGTAATAGTACTAGTAGAAAATAGTTTGGGTGCAACCAACAGTCTTTGTTTAGTGTTCTAAATATAATAAAGTTCATTTATATCAGACAAAAGACACATAAATAACAATAGTCTCATGAGTGCCTGTATTCATGGACTAGAGTCTATAATTGTTTCTTTAGTTCTAGAACCTTCACAAAACCCTTTCAAGAGGTAATAAGGGAAGGTATTATTGATACCTAAACCCTAGAAAAAGCAATGGAGGTGATTGATATGTACATTTATTAGTATGTCTCATTATCAAAATATATCAGTAGCAGCTCTTATTAAATGTATTATTAGGTATGTATAAAATTCACAAAAAAATATAAAGAAAAGTTTCCCATCATCTATGAGGAAATATAGGTCTGATTTTCTCTAAAGAATGTCATAAAGAAAATAATCATTTTTAAAGATACAGACTAGCTAAGATATTGCTCTTGGTGGGAAATCATGTATCTAATTTATACTTCAATAATCACATATGATGTCTCCTCCTTTTGTTAAAGTACACTAAAATGCAGACTGGGCCTGAAGAATTCCTGAAGAGGCAAAGCCAGTTTGTCCTCAAATTAACTCCCTAAGATTTTATTTTTCCTCAGTTTATCTTGTTTATCGCTTTTAACATTTAAAAAGAATGAATTTTAGAAAGCATCTAAATCTATAAGAAAAAAGCTTATAAAAGTTTATGTGATCAGTTAGATCTGGGTTTAAGACCCACTTAGCTATTTTTACATTGCTATTGAAAAATTTCCGAAACACTTTTAAAATAAGATATTCTATCTTATATAAATGTGTCCATACATATAATATACAAATATATATCATATATAGTTCATATATATATCATGTATATATATTACATATATAATATATACATATAGAGAGAGACTCTCTATATATAAACTATATATAGTCTCTGTATATATATAGAGAGAGATACATATGTGTGTATATATATATATATATATATATATATATATATACACGAGAGAGAGAGAGAGAAAGGTCACTACTTAGGTTCCTTTTAAGGTTGCTCTGTCTCCTCTCTATTTTTTATTATTTCTTGGTGGGAGATCCAGTCTAGTGATTAAAGTACCATCTACATGATAATCTCTCCCACCACCATTCCACTCCCTCCCTCAAAGCAGTCTCCCCTCTCAGCTTTCCCCTACCTCAGTTGATGCTAACTACATCTTTCCAGTTAACCAGATTGTGTATCTTGGAGGCATCCTTCAATCACTTCGTTTTCTTATTTATCACAAACACTAAAATGAATCTCATCAGTCCTCCTGCAATATATATATATGGAATCTGACCACTTGTAAATCCAAAGGTACAGATCTAGTTGAAGTCACTACCATCTCTCACCTGAATGTCAACATCAACTCTCCTTAACTCTGATTGTCAAAACAGATATTTTGGTTTCTACTGTTCACTTTTATCTCCTCTTCACCCACTTCGTTCTCAATACCACAACGAAAGTGATCCCTTTAAAATAAGTCAAGCCATGCCAGTCTTCTGCTCAGCATGGGTAGAGGGAGAAAATAAAAGCTTAGGTACTAGCTTCAAAGTAAGACAGTGCTCAAGAAACAGTCCAGCCTCAATGTCCCTGTGGGACCCTTTGTTAAGACTATGGTGTAATTCAACTCCTTTCTCTGCCCAATCCTACTTCTCCCTTCCTATCTCCAACCCCAAAGAAGTAACCCCAAGGGGATACTTCAGTAAGCCTCTTGTAGATGATTTTTCATATTAGGCTGTTTTTAAATTACAATTAGGATATATGATATAAAATTTGTGTATTTCATATACTTGTTATTACACAACATCTTTCTTTAAAAATCTGTGCCATAAAGGCAGGATATTACATCCCCACATATATGGCACATAGCATTTGTTCAATAAACGAGTGCCACTAGGTAATGCTTAAAATATGAGCCGAACGGAAAAATGAAATTATTTGTCACAAGATAAAGGATTCAAGTGGTCAACTCCAAATGACATGCATGTGTCATTATTATCTTGTAATGTGTGTTTTTGTCTATCTTATACCTTTTCTTCTTTTTTCTTGGTACTGAAAACATGATGATCAATAACATGGTCAAGCAGGTCTCAGAAACTTAAACATTATTTGGAGCCAAGATAATTGCATTCCCTTGTGAGAAATTTCAGCATTAGGAGGTTGTGGATTTACATGCTTACAGTCTCTTCATACTACCACTTGGAAGTCTTTATCTTCTGTTTTACAGCTATCATCTCGCTTATACTTTCTGCTGCATTATAGCATCTTTGCAACCTAATTTGGGAATATTCTTAGCTTTGACTGCTCAAAATTAGGTCCTCCCAAACCTACCTCTGACCCTGTGGATATTCTCAGATATAACATTTACTACGATCACATTGGCACTCAATTTCTTATTTACTCAGACCTTTTGGAAAAAAGTATCCCCATTCTAAAAAAGTATGGCTTTTTCAAATGCTATTAATCGTTCTGTGGATTGACTGTTTTGAGTCAGGTATTTAGCACAATCTAGTCTACTGTGGACAGATGGAGCAGAGTCAGGTGGTACAAACATGACAGTCTAAGACTGAGTTTAAAGGGTAGAAAAGACAGGCTCCCTTGTAAGAAGCCATAGGTATAGCAGTTCTGTACAGCACAGTCATACAGCACACAGCAGTTATGTAGAGCCATGGGTGTAGCAGTTCTGCCAATGGCAGTGTCTAATAACACCTTTGTTTCAAAACATCCTCCATTGCAAAGTCATCATCTATACTTCTGTGAAAGACAACCAATACAGTAAACAGATATTGTTTTCTTTATTCTGTTTTCTTTTTACTTGTAACTTAATAAAGTTATGATTTTATTTTACATACAGAACTAGTATAAAATGTATGAGGGCATAATCTTTTTAGACTCACGTAAGACCTATTTCTGACCTATTATCTATTGGAAACAAAATCCCTTCAGGGATCAGTTCAAGGCTATTGATATATAAATTCAAGCAAAAATATCCTTCACTTGTGAAATATTCTCATGTTTAAGTTTGGCAGCCATACAAACTAAGTTCTAAATTCTCAAATCCTCAATTCCAAAACACCTATTCTTTCCGTTGGATAGTTTTTATTGTGGAGTCAGCTTTCAAGTGTAAGCCAAGTAGAGAGTGCGTCTAGAAAGGATGGTTTTTGCCAATAGGAAAGTGAGATGATTTCTGCAAAGATGCTTGGAAACTTTCCACAGCAGGAAAGCATATGATATATTTTGGTTGCTCTAAGTATTTGTATTCTGTGCTCATGCTCAGAGAGTCAGGCTAAGTGGTGCATTTACAAAATAAGGAAACAAACTAACCCAACAACTGGCTTTCAGGAAATTCTGCTTTATTTTTAGTTATTGCTGTTTCAGAGATGTAGTTCCTATACTGAAAGTAATGGATGAAGTGAACTTAGAGAACTGTGTGTAATCATTCCCTATGAGTTAGCAAAGATGATTTTTTTGAAGGAATTTCAAAGCATTGAAATCAACATTTACATTCTCATTTTTATCACCTGTCTTGAAACAGAAGGTCCTTTTTATTAATAACAGGCATGTATAAGCACCTGCTTCTAGGATCATTACAAGTGATAGCTACTGCTGTCTGTGGAGAAAGATTTGACTTTTTTGCCACGATGATATAGGGCTTGCATCGAGTTTATTTCTAACTTTAGAGTCCTTTTGGTTTCTTTCTTTTTTTTTTTTTTTTTGAGGTGAAGTATTGCTCTGTCACCTAGGCTGGAGTGCAGTGGCACGATCTGGGCTTACTATAATCTCTGCCTTCTGGATTCAAGCAATTCTCCTGTCTCAGCCTCCCGAGTACCTGGAACTACAGGTGCCCACCACCATGCCTGGCTAATTTTTGTATTTTCAGCAGAGATGGGGTTTCACCATACTTGTCAGGCTGGTCTCCAACTCCTGACTTCAGGTGGTTTACTTGCCTCGGCCTCCCAAAGTGCTGGGATTACAGTCGTGAGGCACCGCATGGCCGAATATTTTTGTTTTCTGTATGTTCCACATTTACCAAAAAAATACACTTTTACAATCAGGAATGGACAAGCTGTTTTCTTTTCTTTTTTTTTAAATAATAAATCTTTGCCTTCTATATGTTCTCACTTTATTTTTTAACTGTTTTTCTTTCTTTTTTTGCAGGGAAAGGGATTGGTTTCAGGTCATTTTGTCTATGTAAATATGATATCAATTCTAAAAAGTTATATCACATGATCTTTGTCCTCATTTGATGGAAGCTGAGAAAAGAACACATTCTATCCACTGTTGCTGAGACAAACTAAAAAGCTATAGAGTATTTTGTCGAAGGCCTTCTCTGCATCTAATCATGTGGTTTTTGTCTTTGGTTCTGTTTATGTGATAGATTACATTTATAGATTTGCGTGTGTTGAACCAGCCTTGAATTCCTGGGATGAAGTCTACTTGATCGTGATGGATGAGCTTTTTGATGTACTGTTGCATTTGGTTTGCCAGTACTTTATTGAAGATTTCTGCATTGATATTCATCATGAATATTGGCCTGTAATTTTCTTTTTTTAGTTGTGTCTCTCCCTGAATTTGGTATCAGGATGATGTTGGTCTCATAAAATGAGTTAGGAAGGATTTCTCCTCTTTGTATTACTTGGAATAATTTCAGAAGAAATGGTACCAGCTCCTCTTTGCACATCTGGTAGAATTTGGCTGGGAACCCATCTGGACCTGGACTTTTTTTGGTTGGTAGGCTATTATGTGCTGCCTCAACTTCAGCCCTTGTTATTGGTCTATTCAGGGATTCAACTTCTTCCTGGTTTAGTTTTGGGAGAGTGTAAGTCTCCAGGAATTTATTCATTTCTTCTAAATTTACTGGTTTATGTGTGTAGAGGTGTTTGTAGTATTCTCTGATGGTAGTTTGTATTTCTGTGTAATCAGTGCTGATATCCCCTTTATCATTTTTCACTGCATCTATTCAATTCTTCTCTCTCTTTTTTTTTATTAGTCTGGCTAGCAGTCTATCCATTTTGTTGATCTTTTAAAAAAAGATCAGCTTCTGAATTTATTGATTTTTTGAAGGGTTTTTGTGTCTCTATCTCTTTCAGTTCTGCTCTGACCTTAGTTATTTCTTGTCTTCTGTTAGCTTTTGGATTTGTTTGATCTTGCTACTCTAGTTTTTTTAATTGTGATGATAGGATGTCAATTTTAGATCTACCCATCTGACAAAGAGTTAATATCCAGACTCTACAAAGAACTAAAACAAATTTACAAGAAAAAAAATAACTCCATCAAACAGTGGGCAAAGGATATGAACAGACACTTTTCAAAATAAGATATCCATGTGGCCAACAAACATATTTTAAAAATGCTCATCATCACTGGTCATGAGAGAAAGGCAAATCAAAACCACATTGAGATACCATCACATGCCAGTTAGAATGGCGATCATTAAAAAATCTGGAGACAACAGATGCTGGAGAGGATGTGGAAAAATAGGAATGCGTTTACACTGTTGGTGGGAGTGGAAATTAGTTCAACCATTGTGGAAGACAGTGTGGCGATTTCTCAAGGACCTAGAAATAGAAATACCATTTGACCCAGCAATCCCATTACTGGTTATATACCCAAATGATTATAAATTGTCCTATTATAAAGACACATGCACATGTATGTTCATTGCAGCAGTGTTTACGATAGCAAAGACCTGGAACCAACCCAAATGCCCATCAATGATAGACTAGATAAAGAAAATATGGCACATATATACCATGGATTAGTATACAGCCACAAAAAGGATGAGTTTATGTCATTCTCAGGGACATGGATATATCTGGAAACCATCATTCTTGGCAAACTGACACAAGAACAAAAAACCAAGCACTGCATGTTCTCACTCATAGGAGGATGTTGAAAAATAAGAACACATGGACACATGGAGGGGAACATCACACACCGGGGTCTGTTGTGGGGTGGGGGGCTAGGGAAGGGATAGCGGGCAGTGGGGAGGTTGGGGGAGGGATAACATTAGGAGAAATACCTAATGTAGTTGATGGGGGGGATGGAGGCAGCAAACCACCATGGCAAGTGCATACCTATGTAACAATCCTGCAAGATATGCACATGTACCCCAGAAATTAAAGTATAATAAAAAAATAAATAATAATAATAAAAAGCTATAGAGTAGTCTATATTCTCAAGTAATCTAGAAAAGAAGATACAATTAACTTTTTGATTATTTGTATAGATACAAGATGTCATCCCTAAGGAAATATTAAAATGTCAACCTCATAAATACAAAGGAACAATTTGTCTTGTCAATGGCTCTATTCCCAATGTTTAGAATTGTGTCAATCAGGCAATAAAAGCACCATAAATATTTGTTAAGCATGACAATTATAACTACAGATATATCATTGGACAATCCCTATCATGACCATCAGAGCCATATAAACATCCCACGAATTCCAAAAAGAAGTGACTATCAGTTATTTTAACCTTTGAAAACATTCATATCCTAAATCTCTTTTTCTCTATGAATTTTGAATTTTCCATTATGAATAATCTATGTAAACCTTTTGTTCTACAATTTAGACAGATTTTGCTGTTTTTATTCTGCTGCACTGAAATTATTAATTCACATATTAAATATATGTCCTCATTATTAACTTATTAATTTATTCACTCATTAATTAATTTAATAAAGATATTTAGATTGTTCAATACATGCCAGACACTGTTCCATGCACTGAGATTACAAAACCCTGAAGAAAGATGGATTTCATGAAAGTTAGCTTATCTTCCTCATCATAGTTTTAAAATTACATTCATCACACTGAACTACATTTTCATAATATGGCTTTCATTTATTTAAGGGTGATATCTTAGGTCTAAGCAAAGAAGCAAAGAAATCATCTGTAGTTTCTACTCTACTCTTTTAGGTGATGGAACTTAACCACTCTTTTTTTCTAAGTTGTTTCAGTAAGTCTGGGTAAAGGATATTCTTTTATTAGCTTTACATAAATAATAAATAAAGAATACTTGATGTGTATGCATAGAATGTGGTATGCTGAAACCACATTTACTTAGACAAAATGTGTGCGCAATAACTTTTAAGATTCTTAAGCAATATTACTTTTTAAATTATGCATTATGTTTAATTGTTAAAGATCCTTTCACCATTATCAAAAAGAAAGTTATTGAGAGGTCAATAGGACATATGCAATTTCTACCTCTGCCCCATACTTTATTGAGAGAAGAGAGATGATCTTTTAACAAAACCTTACCCTAATTCATCCAAAAGCTCTTGACCTAGGCACTAATTTTTCTTAGTCAATTTTTATAACACAGTTGCCTTAGCTATCAGTCAAAGTTAGAGATTTATCTTTCTTTCCTAAATGAATGCAAACATTGAGTGGTATTCTAGAATTGTATTAGAACTCTTTTTATACACACACACACACAAAAGGAAGAAACAAATATAAAAATCATTATAGTAGTGTTCACATTGATAATATTTTTAAGGTATACCTTAAAGGAAATAGAAACTTCAGTACACCTATTTTACCTGACTTTTATATTCAAGAAATTGATGAATTTCGAAATGATTCAGCAGCATAGTTAATTTATTTGCACCACAAGAAAAGAAAAGTTCTTACTTTTGAGATACAGGTAAGGGACTTATAATGAAGGGAAAATGTTCATTTTCTTTTCAGGGAACGTTATTACTGAGCCTTGCTTGATACAATTTGGAACTTCAGACTGCATCTATTTAAGGCAGAGATTAAAACATTTTGCCCTTACTGTAACATCATTCTACAATATTAAACTCAAGTTTCCTAGCCTAGCCAAAGAATCGTAATATAAAATCTAACATGCTTCAAAAAATTAAATCAAAATACATCTGTGAAGAATAGATTACAAGGTAATGGAAAGTAAATCTTAGAGAAGTAAATTTGATGTGAATTTGTTTGTCTCATTAGCTTTTATAAGGGTACCAATCTTATTGTATACCTGAAAAATATATAACATAGCAAACTCCAGTTTACAATATTATCAACTAATACACCCTAAATGACAGTTGCAGTTCTAATTACTATTAAGGTGGCATAATTGTAACTAGTAAATAATTAGGACTCATATCAAGAGCCCAAAAATCACATTTAAAAGAATATAGGCCGGGTGTGGCGGCTCACACCTGTAATCCTAGCACTTTGGGAGGCTGAGATGGGTGAATCACCTGAAGTCAGGAGTTCGAGACCAGACTGGCCAACGTAGTGAAACCCTGTCTCTACTAAAAATACAAAAATTAGCCCAGTGTGGTAGCACATATGTGTAATACCAGCTACTCAGGAGGCTGAGACAGGAGAATTGCTTGAACCCGGGAAGCGGAGGTTGTAGGGAGACAGCACCGATTTATTTCTAGATTAACCAAATGAGCCTTTATTGACTTGGGAACAACTGTCAAAAGAGGGAAAGAAGTTTAGCACTGCTCTTCTATTATTTTAAACAATTAGAATACAAAAAGAACTGTTAGACACATCTACACATCAAAAATTATTATAAATATATTAAATTTAGGACCAAATGCTTAGATCAATCCTTTAATGCTATAAAAATATTAGCTAAGTACATTCTAGAAGGAAATGCACAAGCAATAAATGTTCTCAATTTATTGTTGTAAATCATTCTTCATTTAAAACTCATTCTAAATGTATATTTATGTAATATAATGTACATTGAATTTGGTCCAATATGAATCTTTTTTTTCTTTCTTTCTTTCTTTCTTTTTTTTTTGAGACAGAGTCTTGCTCTGTCACCCATGCTCTGGAGTACACCAATATTTATAGAAACAAAAATAATTATGTCTTTGATCAAATACTTTTTGACTATCAAATGCTTTGGCCCATTTTTCAACAATTATTAGTTTTATTAAATGATTTTTTATATGAATTTTTCACTAGGATATCATTAAATGATCTTATAAGTTTCATGGAGAAGCATTTTATAAAATATCCAGACAATTACCACAGAAAAATATTATTCCCAGTACCTTAACACTAATAAAAATAAAATTATAAGCCACTGTACTTCACTTTTAAATTTAATTTATTAAATTAAATAAATGTCTTTATTACAAATGTCCCTCGGGCTAGGTAGAGGACTTCAGATGAGCTTCTTGTCCAAAAACTCTCAGAAACTCTTGGAGGAGGGGGCTCTGTTGTGGACCAAGCAGCCAATCTCGTATCAGAGTCAAAGGTCAATCACTCCAGAGGAAGTTTAAAAGAACTCCTCTCATTGGATGAGAACATAAATGAGGAGGGACTAATTCCAGAGTTAAAACTCGGGGGGCTGCTTACCTTTATGGACTCCATCTCTGGATCCCCCTCCTACAGCAGTGTGGGAGCTATCTCTCCTCTCTCTCTCTGCCTAACAAATTACTCTCTGCAAAACTTTTTGGGTCCATGATATTTATTTGAACAGTAAGCTCAACAAAGCCACACTGGATATTGACAAACATCACATTTTACTAGTGAGAAATCAAACCTTATAAATTTTAATCAGTAGTTTTATATCCCCCTTAGCTGAAAAGTCACTTTGGCCATTCCAAAATGTCTTTCAAAGTTTTAAATCACATTGGTTAATCTGAATACCAGGCACTGTCTTGAGGCCACACACTAAACAAGACACTAAATGTTCCTTTTTCAACAAGACCTAGACATTTTATTCCTAAATATCTTTAGATATAAATGTACCAACCTTATACTTTCCACTGTATCTCCCACAACTAGCATGGAGCTAGCCCCAAACAAGTACTGAATAAATGTGGTCTGGACACTCATCTGTCTTCACAATTTAACTTGATGGTGCCTGGGGGCAGGACTGCTACTTAACGGTAAGCTTAGTGTTCAGCATACAGATATATATTGTCAATAAAAATTTACAATGAACCAAAAGCATGTTTTAAGCA
Organism: Ateles fusciceps; assembly: GCA_036589455.1. Taxonomy (NCBI): domain Eukaryota; kingdom Metazoa; phylum Chordata; class Mammalia; order Primates; family Atelidae; genus Ateles; species Ateles fusciceps. The sequence goes on along the minus strand of JAZHEH010000174.1, from coordinate 5,574,067 downwards.
TGCATATGATTTGAGCTGCTTCTTATGTTGTATTGTAATTTGTTATATTTTATACCCTAGAACAAATTTCTATTAATAGAATAATATATTTACAACTTAAGCATATCTTTAATATGTTATTATGAAAGCAAACACAATCTGCTATCAGTTAAAACTTTCTCTAAAGTCTTAGAAAACACGCTGCACATAAAATGGCAGTGACAAATAATCTCCAGACTCTGCAAATGGAAAATACCATGGTTGAAAGTTAGCTATTTGATTCAGAATGCAACATAAAAGCCTGATGACATTTTCCCCGTTTTATATACAGACACACTGAAGAGCAAAAGATGAAATGACTTTATCAAGAAAAATTGGCAAATAAAATGGCTTGTCACTGCTATTTATCTTGATTCTTTTTTCTTGCTCTTAATCAGGGAGCTGTTTGGGAAGCCAAGTGTTAGCTTCTTTATGGAATGATGTGTGTCAACAACCCCAATTTCTTTTATTATGATTATTATGATTAGAAATACATTTTATCTCCTTTTAAAATTGCTGTATGATTTTATCTGTGTGTTTACAGATAATGTATTTGACTAAATTTTTTTTAATTATAAGTTTTATTATTGGACTTTATAGATTCCTATAGGTGACATGGCATTTAACTGAAGGCCTTGCTTCTTCAGCTACGAAGAATGTATACAGACAGGTGACCTAACCAATTAAATGCTAATTATGTTTTCTACAGAACCTCTAAAAATGAAGACATTGAAGGTGCTCAGCTTATTGCATTGAGATGCTGTGTGAAACAATTGAGATAATGCCTATGAAAATATGTTTGCAAGATATGAAATAATATATTTATTACAAATATAATAGAAATATCACTTCTTATATATTTATATAATTAAGTTTGATATACGTTAACTTTATCACTGGGAGTAATTTTCTTATGCAACAGTCTTATATTTTTTGGTCTTTGTGATTAACTTTCTGAATATTATCAAGAAAATAACAGCTTATTTTCCCAGCTACCCCTAAAATGTCTCTTTCTTCTTGCAGGTTTATGACTGCCAAGCTTTCATTAGAATGTTAGGGAAACTTATTGATGAATGTTTTAAGTTTTTGAATTGATTTTTCCATTTGTTTTTCCACTCATTATAAATTAAGTTTAAAAAATACATGCTTATCTTGAGAATCTTTGTTCATTAAAAATGAGGAAGTGATGTATCTTACAAAATTTTATTTGGGGGAATGTCATTTGTGAGGTCTCTTATTTCAAAGGTTTATGTTAATTAAATAAAATTGATTTGGCTTGAAATGTTAAAATCAATATTAAGACTGATAATCTAAATAATTTAATTACGTAATAAAAAATAGATTTCTGGTAATTCCTTGAGAATACAGTAGTTTAAACATTTATAATTTTATTAAATTAAAAGGTGAAGGATATCAGAAATTCATTAAATATTATAATACAGCTTCTCTTCTAATTATAATGAGGCTATTCCCCAATAAACCCATTTTAAGTTTAAAATATCTAAGTTGAAAATGCATTTAATACACCTAACCTACAGTACATCATAGGTTACTGTAGTTTACTGTAAACATGTATAGAACACTTACATTTGCCTACATTTGGGCAAAAATCATCAACCACAAAGCCTATTTTGTAATAAAGTGATGAATATTTCATGTTATTTATTAAATACTGTACTGAAAGTGAAAAATAAAATGGTTGTTTGGGTCTCAAAGGATGATTTTTTACTTACTGTGTTTCCGTTTTGCACTATCATAAAGTAAAAAAATCCTAAATCCAACCATCATAGTTTGGAGACCATCTGTATTTGTTGAATCTTTTAAAAAAGCCTATTTAATATCATAAAGGCAATCCTCATAGTGTTTAACATAAATTTATATTTTGTGAAATATATTTAAATAACTACAAGGGATTCACGGAAGGCAAATTTAAGATGGAACTATCTTTATTGATGGCATTTCCAAAGTAGAGATACGTAAAAGTATGATGATTACTGATGAAAAACTTATATAACAAACAAGACTATGATAGATCAAGTAACAAAAACTACATCAACAGAGAATAACTTTGGAAAGGCCGAGCTCGAACCTCAATTATAATTTTGCTTGAGCCGTGCATCACTATAAATTTCTCTGGCTACCCTGAATCTGAAGCACTTGAAAAAATATTTGAAAATGTAGAGCTTCAGTATCCCTGCTTCTGCTCTCTCCCACTATCCCCCAGTGATTCTGATGTAGTGCCATTTGAGATCTACTGATCTTGATGCCAGAAAAATGTCATAGGCTAGAATTAACTAATAATCTCAATCAAACATAATTGGTATGCAACTTTCAGTGCATTCATTAATTTACACAAGGTTGAATTATCACTCATACCTTAGCATCCCAACTTCTGTTATGTGAATATGAGTTGACACAAACCCAAAGTAAATATATCTACCTAGAGAAGGTTACTTTCAAAGGACTGCCGTTAAGGCGGTTGGTGAAATTCAAAGTCTCCAGAGAATATGAGAAAACATTCTTTGATGAAATGTAAGTTTAAAGTATCCAATTTTGTTTTCTTTTCCACAGCATGCTCAGTGACCAAACATAATAATATATTTTTCACACTTTTCTTTCTTTAAAAGCAGCAATAAGAAAAAACAAGTATATAGACTAAAGCCTGGCAAATGAGAAAAAGAGGATAATACTGAAGATGTTCAGCCAAAGTTCTCTGAGTTTACTAGGGTAAGAAAATATGACAGTATTAATAGTCAAATATGGAAACTATTATAAATTCTGATACTGTCCGAATAAATTTATATTTTTACAGGTTATACCAACATTGGTCACTAGAAAATTGGCTAAATTTATATTGAGAAGTTTCTCTAGTAATGAGTAAATATAGCCAGCCCTCTATATCCATGGATTCCTCATCCAAAGACTCAACTAGCCACAGATAAATATATTTTGGGAAAAAATATAACAGTAAAAAATAATACAAATAAAAAATTCAGTATAATAAATGTTTACCTAGCATTTACATTGTATTAGGTATCACAAATAGCTTAGAGATTATTTAATGTGTAGGAAAGGATGTGCATGGTTTATATGCAAATACCTTGCAATTTTATATCAGTGACTCAAGTATATTGGTATCTGTAGGGATCCTGGAACAAAACCACTGTGGATACTGAAGGAAGACTGTAGTATTTTAGACCAGTTTTCAGTTTTTAAAGAAAAAGAAGTAATGCTATGTCTCACTAAATATCTGAATTCATACTAGATGTTTTCAGGAATCGTTGGCTTCCTCTCGTGATTATTTGGTCTTTTGTTGTATGCACTCATGAGTTGTGTTTTGAGACATTATTAAAAAGAGTAACAACAAAAATATAAGGAAAAATCTCACCACAAAAAACAATTCTCTAACACCAACCACATGTCATAATACGTTAGAAACATACCGAGAGAGATCCAAGATGGCGGATTAGCAGCAGCTCAGGATTGTAGCTCCCACTGAAAGCGCAGAGAGTGAGTGGACGCCACATTTTCAGACGAATTTTCATTGCCCACGGACCAAGAGATTCTTGGCGGAGGAGCCCCACGCGTCGCCAGCGCGACTCTTTTGGTGGGCGCGGCCGTTTTGCAGGTGCCCAGGCGCGGTGGTTCTCAGTCCGGAGTATACGGGACTGAGTGCCCTTTGGTTGGCATTTGGAGCTCCGGGAAGGCAGAGTCTCCCATTCAGCTGATTGAAAACCGGACTGAAGTGGGGGAACCAGACTGGGAGATTCTCGGGCAGAAAAGCGCCACGAATCTTAACGCGGCTGTTTCAGCCAGAGTAGTGGGTCACCGCAGGGGAAGGCTGATCCCCCCTCCACAAAAAAAAAAAAAAAAAAAAAAAACACAAAAAAAACAGCAGTTGGAACTGCTGAGGATTGAGTTTCACAGCAAGTACAGCTGAACCCGGGGAAGGTCCAGCTCTGTGGGGGTGGGGCGTCCACCAAAGGAAAATTAAGAAATAGAAAAAAACTTTATCACCAACAAGCTGGACGTCCACTCAGAGACCTAATCTGAAAGTCAGCAATTACACAGATGACAGGTGGATAAATCCACAAAGGTGGGAAGAAACCAGCGCAAAAAGGCTGAAACACCCCGAAATCAGAATGCCTTTCCTCCTACAGAGGATTGCAGTGCCTCATCACCAATTGAACAAGGCTTGATTGAGAATGAATGTGAGGAATCAATAGAATCAGGCTTCAGAAGGTGGATAATGAGAAACTTCTGTGAGCTAAAGAACATGTTCTAGCCCAATGCAAGGAAACTAAGAACCCTGAAAAAAGGTTTGACAAAATGTTAACCAGAATGGACAATTTAGAAAGGAATATAAGTGAACTAATGGAGCTGAAAAACACAATACGAGAACTTCGTGAAGTATGCACAAGTTTTAACAGTCGAATTGATCAAGTAGAAGAAAGGATTTCAGAGGTCGAAGACCAACTTAATGAAATAAAACGACAAGACAAGATTAGAGAAAAAAGGGTAAAAAGGAATGAGCAAAGTCTCCAAGAAATATGGGACTATGTGAAAAGACCTAATTTACGTTTGATAGGTGTACCTGAATGTGATGAAGAGAATGAATCCAAGCTGGAAAATATTTTTCAGGATATTATCCAGGAAAACTTTCCTAACCTAGCAAGGCAAGACAATACCCAACTCCAGGTAATACAGAGAACACCACAAAGATATTCCTCAAAAAGAGCAACCCCAAGGCACATAATCATTAGATTAATCAGGGTTGAAATGAAGGAGAAAATACTAAGGGCAGCCAGAGAGAAAGGTCAGGTTACCCACAAGGGGAAGCCTATCAGACTCACAGCTGATCTCTCAGCAGAAACCTTACAAGCCAGAAGAGATGGGGGGCCAATATTCAACATCCTTAAAGAAAAGAACTTGCAACCCAGAATTTCAAATCCAGCCAAACTAAGTTTCATAAGTGAAGGAAAAATAAATTTTTTTATGAACAAGCAAGTACTCAGAGATTTCATTACCACCAGGCCCGCTTTACAAGAGCTTCTGAAAGAGGCACTATATACAGAAAGGAACAACCAGTATCAGCCATTCCAAAAAACCCATCGGTAAGCTGCATCCAGACCCATCTCACATGCAAGGATATACAGAGACTCAAAACAAAGGGATGGAGGAAGATTTGCCAACCAAATGGAGAGCAAAAAAAAAAAAAAAAAAAAAGCAGGAGTTGCAATTCTCATCTCTGATAAAATAGACTTTAAAGTAATAGAAACCGAAAGAGATAAGAAGGACATTGTATAATGGTAGAGGGATTAATGTTATGGGAAGAGCTAACGATCCTAAGTCTATGCGCACCCAATATAGTAGCACCCAGATACATAGGGCAACTTCTTGGTGACTTACAAAGAGATTTGGACTCCCACACAATAATAGTGGGAGACTTTAACATTACATTGTCAATATTGGACAGATTAATGAGACAGAAGGTTAACAAGGATACCTGGGACTTGAACTTAGACCTCGAACAAGTAAACTTAATAAACATTTACAGAACTCTCTACTCCAAATCCACAAAGCATAATTTTTTTTTCAGTAACACATCACATCACATTTATTCTAAAAGTGACCACATGGTTCGGAGTAAATCACTCCCCAGCAATTGCATAGCATTTCATAGGTTTAAATGAAATATTGGTTGGCTGTTTGTTTTTTTCCTCCCTTATTCCTTCCTGTCTCCATTGTATAACACAATTATTAGTATAAAAGAGCTTTTTAATATCCATTTCTAGACTGCATTCTAGCCTGGGCAATAGAGCAAGATTCCCGTTCTCTCTCCCTCTTTTTCTTTTTCTCTTTCTTTCATTCTCTTTTTCTTCCTTCTTTCTCTCTTTCTCTTTTTTTCTTTTCTTTCTTAAAAAAAAAAAAAAAAAAGAAAGGCCTTGGAATAAAGAGGGGACTAAAGTTTTCAGCTGAACCAAACATGTTCAGTAACTACATACAAATTGGAAGTATATGAAATCCAAGCTTTCATTTAAAAAATAGAGAGATAAACCAGCATAAAATTAATGAAAATTGTGACAAAATTTATATTTATATTCTCCAAGGTAGAAACTTCTAAATAAATCTAGAATATTTGGCCTCTGTTTTTCCTTCTGTCACTTCCCTTCTCTCTCCTTGCCTTTCTTCCTATCTTTCTCTTTTATTATTTATGCTATCTGTTTGTCTGTCCATCTACCCTTTATATATCAATCATCTATCTGTTTCCCAGATCCCCGCTTCTAAAGGTGAGATATGGCAAAACACGTCATACAAGAATTTACATTTCTGCTAGTACTTAAATGAATAAACTTTATTTTTTATTATTTTTGTAGATATTAGGTCAGTGCAAAAGTAATTATGTCTTTGCCATTGAAAGAAATAGTTTTTTCTTTTTAAGAAAGTTTTTCTTATTTCCATAGGCTTTGGGAAACAGGCAGTATTTGGTTACATGAGTAAGCTCTATTTTTTTTTTTTTTTTTGCGATGAAGTTTAAAAAAAAAAAGAAACATACCTATTGTGGCCTTTATTGTATGACTCAGGTAATCACTGCTAGCTCTCACCTAAATAAAGTTGCTAATGTATTAACATTATCTACTTGTATCCATTCTCAAACTAATTACGAATTCAGACTCACAGTGTACTGTAGCAAAGCTACCCAGGCCATTAGTTGATTTTAATTAAATGAAAGTCATCCAGTGATTAAGGACAAATTAATTTTTACCCCAACTATAAATTAAAGACGGTTGCTCATTAATGATGAATATTCCCATATTTCACCATTATATAGGCCTCTGTATATATTAGGTAGTTTGTTCCGAAGGAAATAAAAAATGAAATGCCAATGTTAGAAACTATTTTGGCAAGATCCTTTTTTCTATTCTTTTCTGATGTTATAGTTTTTTCTAGTTTCATGTCAGGATTTGAGCCTTAAGAAAATAAATGATGGGTTTATTTCTATGGCCAGACTATGTCGTGACCCTAATAACATAGCAGCTTTCTCCCTTTCTTTTTGTTCATCTGGTCTACCTTGTATTACAATTTATAAACCCCTCTCTCAATACACACTTTCAAAGTGGACTCTACACTAAATTATTGCTTCTATTCACTTAGAAAAATTATTGAATAAAATAAACTAAATGAGAAAAGCTGCCATGAAATTTAAGCAATGCTCTTACCTCTAAAATATGTGGCTTTTTGAGGCATTGTTCTCCATAGAAAACTTTGTATAAAAATTTAGTTATACATGAAAGGTCATGTACAACAATGTGCAGGTATTATAAGTGGAAAGGCTCTGAAAACTATACAGAAAAAGGCAAAGACAATGAAATAAAAAACAGAAACAATACTACATACTGGTTTTTGATACAAGATCTGTGCTAAAAATATAAAAACATCCTCAGGAATACTAAACACAACTTCAGGATAATGGTGACTCCTGAGGAAAATGGCCAGGGAACTGGTGAGCACAGGGTATATGGGAGTAGGGCTTGGCTTTATCTAGAATTTTTGTTTTTCAAAATAAAGGAAATCTGGAATCTGGGTAATAGTACTATTTTCTGAGAAATGATACTAGGTTGTTATCTATACAAGTTTTGTAACTTTATGTAAGTTTGCTATATGGGTATGTTTAACATTGAAAATAAGTATAATAAATAATGCAAAAATATTTTAACTATGTAGTAATCACTGTAATCCCAGCACTTTGGAAGACCAAGGTGGGTGGCTCATGAGGTCAACAGATCGAGACTATCCTGGCCAACATGTTGAAAACCTGTCCCTACTAAAAATTCAAAAAATGAAATAGCTAGGCATGGTAGTGCACAGCTGTAGTCCCAGCTACTTGGGAAGCTGAGGCAGGAGAATCACTTGAACTCAGGAGGTGGAGGTTGCAGCGAGCCAAGATTGTGCCACTGCACTCCAGCCTGGCAACAGAGCAAAGACGTCATCTCAAAAAAAAAAGAAAAATTAGTATAATAGATGAAATAGAGATGGTGAAATATCTGTGACTTGCTTATCAAGTTGTTGATTATGAAATAATCTCTCAATCAAAATTTAGCAATTTTTTGATAGTACACACTGTTAAAATGATTAGAATATCCAGGCCACCTATGGATTATATTTGTTATTCAAATAATTATTAGAAATATTAGTTTATTGATTGGATTAGTAACTTGATGCTAAACATGATAATGAGAAAACAAAACCAAATTTACTAAAATAATTTTATCGCCCTAATTAATTCAGTCTCCGGACGTCATACCGATATTTTCTTTACCCCTCAAATTCTCCTCGACTCTAACATTAAACAGAAGCTTATGAGCTAGTGAATGGGAGTAAAGGGAGTTTTCCTTTCTTTTTCCAGTCACGCTATTGTTCAGCAGGGTTTTTAAACCTTCCTGATGCTAGGGTTCATTTTATGTTGGTTGTCATTCAAAAACAAGAAATGAGAATCCTGATTTCTATTTATCTAAATATGCCCCACTTGCTCCCACCACAAGACCTTTGTACTTGCTCTGCTTTTTATTTGGGATGCCATTTCTGAGGCTTTTTCAATAGGTAGCTTCTTCTCAAGCCTGAGGCTTATGTGTCACATTCTCAGAAAGGCTTCTTGGTAAGTTTATGCAAAGTATTTTATTTTTTCTCATCACTCTCTACTGCATTGCCCTCTTCTTTTTTTAGAATTTTAAAAATATTTTATTTTTTAGAGAAGTTTAGGGTTCACAGCAAAATTGAGCGAAAGGTACAGAGATTGTCCAATACCTCTTCCCTTACATATACATGGCCTCTTCCATTATTAATGTCCCTCAGCAGAGTGATACAGTTGTTACAACTGATTCTCCTACATGGACACCCAAATGATCATGACACCTAAAATTATCACCCAAAGTCCATAGTTTAGGGTTCATTTTGAGTGTTGTACATTTTATGGGTTTGGGGCAGAGGTATAATGATGTGTACTTGTCATTGCCATATCATGCAAAGTCTTTTCACCGCCCTAGAAACTTTTTTGTGCTCTACCTGTTTATCTTTTCCTGCTATTCCTCAACCCTTGGCAACTACTAATCTTTTTACTATATCTATAGTTTTGCCTTTTCCTGAAAGCTATATAGTTGGAATACAGATTTGCTTATTTCACTTGGTAATATTCACTTGCAATTTCTTTGTGTCTTTTTATGCTTGAGAATTCATTTCTTTTTAGCCCTGAGTAATATTCCATCGTATTGCTGTATCACTATTTGTTTACATATTGGAAAGTATCTTGGTTGGTTCAAAAATTGGTTAAATTTTTATAATTGAGCTAATAAAGGAGATTTTTGGTAATATTATTGTCTGGTTTGGGTTCACAGTAATGTTTGTGTTATTAAATGATTTGGGATGTACACATACTCTTTATTTTTTAGAGGCGTGTTTGTCTCTATCTGGTGACCACAGATGGAAATTGAATGTGATTCTTAACCAGAGTAGTATTAGGGAAAATAAATGGAAAGAATGAGTGATGAAGAAATGGGCAAAGAATGGATAGGGTCCTGTTGCCAATTAATTTAATGTAAAAAAGAGAGAGAAGTAAAGGACTGTACCAAGGTCTTGCAGATGGGTGCATGAGTCCTTGTTCCATCAAGAGATGCAAACAATTCAGAAGAATGAAGAATTTGCAGAGAACAAATGTAAATATTAAACAATAAGCTAAAAACTAGCTTAAAATTATACTTTTATTTACTCCCAAATAAACTTTTTAAAAATTTATTTTATTTTATTTTGAAATGGAGTCTTGCTCTGTTGCCCAGGCTGGAGTGCAGTGGCATGATCTCTGCTGCTTGCCACAACCTCTGCTTTCCAGTTCAAGTGATGCTCCTGCCTCATCCTCCCAGGTAGCTGGGAATATAGGAATGTGCCGCCCAGCTAATTTTTGTATTTTTACTAAAGACAGGGTTTCACCATGTTGGTCAGAATGGTCTTGATCTCCTGACTTCCTGATGTGTCCCCTTGACCTCCCAAAATGCTGGGAATACAGGCGTAGGCCACCATGCCCAGCCAAAATTTAAAATTTAATATTGTAAAAGAGATATAGCAAGAACATATAGAAACACATAACAACTATGACTCAACAGAAAGTGATTCTTCAATTATTGGGCTAGCAGTTAATGCTAATTTCTAATAAAAACACCACTCATCAGCTCATGCAACGCTATTTTACAAATCTTCTCTACCATTTTCCTTAAATCTGAGGGGAACAAATTTAATGAACTTATTCAGCCTGATTCTTCTAGAAGATAAAGGTGTAATAATTTCTTGAGGCTATGTAAACATATCCAAATTTGAAGAGATTTGAAATTAAGGTGCAAATGACTCATCTCACTCATCTAATGTAGCAGATAAAATTTGCCCTTTAAGAAACAATGAGAAGCTATAGACATACTTGCATTTAAGATTTGGAAAATATCTTTACATTTTGCACATCCGTGTATTTTTTTTCTCTGTTGTCACTGAAACAATATTGAAGATCTTGTCAAGGCCTAGCTAAAGATTTAATTCCCAAGAAATGTGATGCTATATCCTTCTTTAGGGTGGTTGAGTGTTAACTTCCCCTAACTGAGGAAGACAGATATGTTAAACTGGCACAAGCTCAACACTGGGTACTCAAACAAAATCTACTACTCACTTCTTAGAATAGTAATACAACTTCCAAAAGTGGTTACATCTGTCCTTCCCATTTTCTGATCTTCATGTCATTTAATGCATGATGGTACAACCACAAATAAATGTAAACAAGCTGCGAGTTATTTACTTGTAATTCAGAATTCTTTCATTCTGAATTATAAGAGATGGCTGTATGATTAAATTGAGATTTTATTTAATTATTATAAATGTAGGAATTATGATATAACATAACATAGTATTCTTTATTAAGTTAAAAATTTGAGCTACTAATAGTTATTAAACAATAGTTAACTACAAGAGAATAAAATATGCTACTTCATTTTTATAATATTTATGAATAATTTGGAAAATTCAAGCATTGTAAACTGATTTTGTAAATTGCATACATATGCCATAGATTTCTTTGATATATGTTTCCCTCCTAAATAGTAACCTTTTGACGTACCACATGCCGTCTTGTAAAGCACACTTCTAAATAGCTCAGATCTACATTTTCACCCTCTCTTGGAATTTAGAGGCATTTTCCTTTAATGTAAGCTAAAGAGAAGCCATTGTCTAACTTGGAGAACTACACCTTTGCTGAGAGTTTTCTTACAAAATAAATTGTCACCTAATATATATCTTGTTTTTACTAACATTGGGATTTTAACAAAACTAACTTGAAAACATCAGGTTAAAATTTTCACAACTGTTTTTCCATCATTCTTTTGACTCAATGAGTACTATATTCCATCTAAGACAGATATACTTCTGGAATTATGGCTCATTCATTTTGAATGCCTCTGTTACCATATGTAAGTTCTTCTGTGTGTATGATTTTCCTATGTCCTGTCTCTTGCATTTAATTTTGATTGCTTTTAATTTTTTATTACTTAACAGTTCAGGATGGCACTTATACACAATATAATTTTTAAACTGATTGTAAATTCACTATTGACTGCTTGAATATAATGTGTATAGATTTGAAAATTATGGTTTGGTACTTCTGGTACAAAATAGCTAAATAAAATGTTTAAATACCTTTGTAAAGTCAAGGAATTAAGTAACATTCCAAATTAACAGACAAAAACTATTATCTGCTTTTAAAATAGATTTTAACTCACCAGAGAGACCTGCAGAATAACTACCAATAAACATGCAAACTCTTTCATTTCCCTTTGGATAATACATGATCATTATATGTGTGTTTTCAAAATGAAGTAGAAATATGAATGACCTTATAATCAGAATCTCACTACCACATAAGAATGCTTAAGTACTTTTAATACAATGGCTTGGGTTTTTTTTGCATCATTAAGGTTGTTAATTTCTTATTGATTTTATGTACAATTTCTACAGTCAAGTATTCTGGAGGCTAGAGTTACTTGAGCATGAAAATGGCAAAGCAATACTTATTATGCATCTAAATCCCCTAGAAAATATACTACTTTAATATACATTAACTGTATTAGTCATTTACCTTGGGATAAAAGAATTAAATATCTATTTTATTGTCTATGATAGGTTCAATACTATGTAGATTTATTTTCTCTATGATAAGAAATTAGATGGAAAACACACTGAAGGAAAAAAAAATAATTTGCAGCATCTGCAGAGAGTGCATAACCACTGACTTTGTGTCTCTTTCGGCCTGTCTGGATTGTGACTTAGGATGTTGTGGGCCAAACCAAGAAGACTTATATATGACAGACTTCCCAATAACTCCTTGAGTCCTTGGACATCTTGAGTGGAAGTAGCCTTAAACCCTGAAGAGCTGTTCAGGCCTGTGTTGACAGTGTATGGCCATGAGATAGGACCTAAGCATTTTAACTCAAAAAAGAAAATTAAAAAGTAAAAGAATACTAGAATGTAGTTTTCAAAATTTATTTTTCATGTGAGGAGAAGGTTAAATGTTTGTATAAGATTCAAAGTGAGACAGTAAAAACAGAACTCAGTCCTGTTTCTGCATGCAAGGTCTATGCTTTTTCTAATGCAAAATTCCCCCGTGTTAATGATAATTTAAGTTGTGATTATGGTGGGAAAAATCTACTTTTCATTTTACGTTAAAATTTTGACCTTATAAACATACCATTATCAGAGATAGAAATAACTGAAGATTTCAAAAAAAATTCTGAAACTCCTTTCTTCTATTTTTTATGGGGAATTAAAAAACAATCTAGGGGGCCGGGCTCAGTGGCTCACACCTGTAATCCCAACACTTTGGGAGGCCTGGGCGGGCAGATCACGAGGTCAACAGATCAAGACCATCCTGTTCAACACGGTGAAACTCTGTCTCTACTAAAAATACAAAAATTAGCTAGGCGTGATGGTACGCACCTGTAGTCCCAGCTACTCAGGAGGCTGAGGCAGGAGAATCACTTGAACCTGGGAGGTTCCATATACATATGGAATGTGGAAGCAGGGTGAGGTATGAAAAATTACCTATTCAGTACAATGGCTACTATGTCAGTGATAGTTACACTAAAAGCCCAGACTTTAGCACTATGCAATATATCCATGTAACTTAACTTGTACCACTTAAATCTATAAAAATAAAAATGTCTAAAAAATTAGTCTTACTAAGGGCTCAAACCATGAACAAAATGTATTTTTTCATTTTGTTTTACATGTATTATATAACATATTGCTAATAACACATATCAGGCATATACTGTTATATAATATGTACGTTTTTACTTGTGTATCAGATTTTGTGTTAAAGTAGTCTCATTTTGTGTGTGTTTGGTGTGGGGGTGTAATATTTAGAATTTTCAGATAATTGATCTTGAATACAAAATGTAAGTACACTAGATTGTCTTTATTTTGTCTATTTGTTTTTATCTTCATGAATTGAGATGGCAATAAAATATAATACAAAAATCAATGCAAACCTCATAATGAAATGGCAAGCTTGGCTATTTTTTTAATTATGTCTTTTAATTAAAAGACGTTAGTAGCCATTAAAATAAATGAATGTCTTTGAATAGATTCCCCAAAAAATAAAGCAGACCAAATGGTGGAAGCAAGAATAACTAAATATTGTGATTAAAGATAGGAAATTCATACGAACATTGTTTATATGTTGGGCCTTCTCAGCTACAGGCATGAGTATCTCATATCTCAATGTGTTTTTACAAACCTGACAAGTTTGCATTTCTGTCTTCATTCTACCTCTTGAAAAAAATAAACATTTTAGGAGAATTTTAGAAATATTTACAGATTAAAATATAGGGTGAATGTCCTAAGCCTTTATCAACCTTTTGCTATAAATTGATTTCATAGTTGTTACTTTATATTATGAACAATATAAAGAGATTTTTGAAATTAATAAATATACAGATCACCAGTTTCTCAACATGGTTCCATTTATCATGAAACAGTGACTTGTGCCACATTGTAAAAATCAGTTCCTCTAGTTAGCAAGAAGTGCCAAATACATCAAATTCCAAGTGGGTGAATTGTGTTGTCTTTACCGCCAAGAAAATTGGGACCATCTCTTAGTGCCCTTGAGACTGACATTGACATTAACTCTGTCTTGTAACCCTACTCCAAGAAAATTCTGTTAGAGGACTTTATGAAAGAGAAAAGCATACATCTGCTGTTTCAAACTCCATTCCTGAGAAGATGAGATTTCAAAATTTATAAAACAGAGGTAAAAGACTCCTCTACAAAGCCATTATTGAGTTTAAGGTTTGTTTTACACTTTTATAAACCTTGGCATATTGTACTTGTCAGAAAAACTTCATAACCTAACAATAACCTTTTGCTATCCTTTATGTAGTGTTGTCCAGACAAATTGTCGTGCTATTCAGCTGAACGAGATTGATGACACAGCACACTGCCAGTGCAGAGCTTAGGAGAATATACCCCTACAGTGAACTCCAGGGCACTCCGCATCACTTCCCTAGGCTGGGATGGCATGATTCCCTTAAGGATTTTGATTTACAGGCTGTGAAATGCCAAAAATACAACTCCAAACATGAAAGACTACAACGAAAAAAATGGAGCAATAAACCTTTTCTCCTGAAAATAGTAGATGTGGCTATTTGCTGTAGGAAAAGAAGAGTTGTTTTTAAAAATTTAGAAGAAAAAATAAGCAATGTGACTGTCTTATCAATATATGAAATTAAATATCATGTTTACTAAAGCTCTGTTTAAACTGAAAAAGCCCTATGTATTTTTACATTTGTTTGATACTGTTATATCTTACTACAATCATCATGATTTTAGTTATTTGTTTTAATAAATAGATTTCAAATGGTTGGAAATTTTGTATAAAACAAAACAGAAACATTCACTACAGTGTTATCTCATGATTGCATAATATTGAGAGTTTTTACTATTGTGATACAATTATTTATTTTTTAATGAAATGTTAACTTCTTCAGAAGTTAAAACAGCATGCTCATTAAATTGAAGTTTTGCTCTCTATCATTCAGCCTGCCTGGATATGGAGAACATACGGTATTTTATATGATTGTGTATTTTTTTTTATTTGAGACATAACTCTTAGAAGTCAAGAAGAAGACAGCAGTCAGATTTACCTGCATCTTTAAAACAGTAATGTCAAAATGCTGCCTACTGTGTAAAGATGTTCACATATGGCTGGGAGTGGTGGCTCATGCTTGTAATCCCAGCACTTTGGGAGGTCGAAGTGGGCAGATTGTCTGAGGTCAGCAGTTCCAGATCAGTCTGGCCAATGTAGTGAAACCCAGTCTCTACTAAAAATACAAAAAAATTAGCCAGGCATGGTGGCGTGCACCTGGAATCCCAACTACTCAGGAGGCTGAGGCAGGGGAATTGCTTGAATCAGAAAGGTAGAGGTTGCAGTGAGTCGAGATTGTGCCACCGCGTTCCAGCCTGGGTGACAGGGCAAGACTCCATCTAAAAAAAAAAGATGTTCTCTTAACGAAGTACTTACGGGAAGACTGATTATCAGTAGAGAAGAAACCAACAGATTAGAGAAAATTTAAGTCTGACATTTTGTGTTTTTTTAGTTTTATTTTCTTTTTAGTTGACAAATAATAATTGTATATATTATGGGGTACAATGTGATGTTTTGATATATGTATACATTGCAGAATCACCAAATCACATAAGTAGCATATCTGTCTCTTCAAGTATTTATGAGTTCTTTGTATGATAACATTTAAAATCTCTATTTTGAATGTACAATCCACTCTCAACTACAGTCACCATGCTGTACAATAGAACACCAGAACTTATTCCTCCAATCTAACTTTATCTTCGCACCTGTTGACCGATATTTTCCCTTTTCCCATCCAACCCCACACCCCGGCCCCTGGTAACCACCATTCTACGCAATACTTTTATAGTTTGACTTGTTTAGATTCCAGATATAAATGAGATCATACGGTATTATTTGGCTCCTCCTTACTTATGCAAATTTCTGCAGGTGGCTTGAATTTCTCCTCAGAAAGTGGGATTTTGTTTTCTATCACATTGGCAGGCTGCAAATTTTACAAACTTTTATGCTGTGCTTCCCTTATAAAATGAAATGCCTTTAAAGCACCCAAGTCACCTCTTGAATGCTTTGCTGCTTAGAAATTTCTTCTGCCAGATATCCTAATCATTTCTCTCAGGTTCAAAGTTCCACAAATCTCTAGGGCAGGGGCAAAATGCCACTAGTCTCTGCTAAATCATAGCAAGAGTCACCTTTGGTCCAGCTCCCAGCAAGTCCCCTCATCTCCATCCGAGACCACCTCAGCCTACACCTTATTGTTCATGTCACTATCAGCATTTTGTTCAAAGCCATTCAGCAAATCTCTAGGAAGTTCCAAACTTTCCCCCACGTTTCTGTCTTCTTCTGAGTCCTCCATACTGTTTCCATATCTGCTTGTTATCCAGTTCCAAAGTCACTTCCACATTTTTGGGCATCTTTTCAGCAACAGCCCACTTTACTGGTACCAATTTACTGTATTAGCACGTTTTCA